>OY720642.1:7859718-9188327 GCA_963169105.1 Ceriagrion tenellum | reverse complement strand
CCCTATCTACCCCTTACGCGGCCTTCCTACCTCCCCCCAACGGCCTCCTCCTACTTCCCCCTCTAAAGGATCACCTGCGCTTAAACCGTCAGCCCTTTCCGAGGAGTGGCGGAACCATGCTTGAGATGTTAATACAATCGATGTAAAAGGCTTACAGGGTGCTATTCTCGGGGTTGTGAAAATAAATAAATAAGTAATTAAATGAGAAATCTGTTTCGGCACGGCAGGAAAGATAGGAAAAGTAAATAATCTTTACAGTCTGTAGAGCACAGACAACTCAATTTCTATTGTCGTCGACGTTGACAGCGAAATAGCGAGTTCAAAGTCCTCCTCGGGTTTCCGAGATAACCAAGGAAAAAATTCGGTGAAAAAAATCACAGAGCCAATCATTATTGAATATGCCCTTTGCCATAAAAACGGAATTTTAGAACAATCCGAGATCAAAATACATATATGACGTTTTCGCAATCTCCAAATTTTGCATTATTCCCCATAATATCTGTCTTCTGAACACAAGAGACAAACCAGGTATTCCTCGTATCATAGTGCAGCACAGTTGTAGCCTAAAATAAAGAATATAAAATACACTCTCAATTGGTAATGAGCAACAATTTCGTGACAATAAATTAGAAAATCCCACTCACCACACGAATTATTCTGTACCCTTGATTTTGGTGGTGAGCCACGAAATGAATTTTGATTTCCGCGAACATACAAATCTACCAAACTGATTGCGGTCAGGAGAGCTCATTTTAGTATAAAGGAAAGAATGTTTTTACAATAGGGTAAAAAGAAAAAAAAACATGATATGAAATGCAAATTAGCTTGAAAAATTGGTGTGACCGAACTTTAGTACTGATCTAAGCACATGAAAACTTTAAAAATCGAAGTAAGCTCGACAAAAATTCGATTTTGTTGTGGTTTTTCGATTAAAATAAACAGACTGAGATGTGTTTATAAAATGGAGAGTCTCATCAGATTATAGTTCCTCAAGAAAATGATAAATCTAATATTCACGACATATCTTGAAACGAATTTTTCAGAGGTAAAACTCAGGCAAAACGTTTTTTCCATAATTGACGAGAAAGCGAACTGGTTAACAACCCAGAGGTATTCAAAATTTGATTAAAAACCATAACTCAATACCAAGTCTGAATGAAACGAAAATAAACCACGCTTACGAATGCTTCTCGATACAATGACTCTTGATAACCCATGACTTGAATAACCTGAACCCCATTCTAGCAGTGATAAAAAAACACCTTTAAATCTTCCAACTCACCCCCCTCCTCCTCTACTCTCATCTCTCCAGTGAAGTAACTCCATCCCGTCCCGCGAGAAATATAAGCCCTTCGCGTCGGTTAAGGATTCCCCGGGACAAAGGGGGAACGAGTATCTGAAGGAGGAGGCGACGTCAGGGATCGGGAGGAGGAACGAGCACTTTAAAGAGCTCTTCCTTCCACCCGCCCGCCCTGAAAAACACAAACAAATGCTCTCTCTCTCCCACGCACCTGCTGCGGAAGCTGCCTCGAACGGAGAGAGACTACGTAGAGCCAAGCACATCCCCTCAGGAGAGTAAAAGAGGGAGGGAGCAAGAGATAAGGAATCTCGCAAACTTGGACAAAGAGGAACTTGCGGCGTCGGAGGAGGGAGTAGAGAGGAAGGAGGATGCAGGGAAGGATGAAGATAGTCGCGAGGAAGAGAAGGGTTGGTTGGAATAACCAACCGCGAGGGAGGTTGTTGGACGGCGATCTTAGACAACCCCCGACGGGGGAGAGGAAATACCCCGAGGGCGGCGATAAAAGGGGTCTTGTGGGTGCAAAACCTTTTCCACTCATCCCCCTCGCCCTTATTCCCGCTCTCTCTCTCTCTATCTCCTCCTCCTCCTCCTAGAGAAAAAGCGGAGGTAAGAAGAGATGAATGACTGACGCCGGAGTAAGACTTGGCAACTTTCCATCGCGCTGATCTCACATCCTCGCTCGCGGAGCAAGATAGCAAGTCTTCTTGGCAATGGGAGAAGGAAGGGAGGAGCGACGGGAATGAGAAGTAAGGCTTACCAACCCCCACCCTTGGAGGATCCACTCCCACAACCGGAGAAATATTTGCAAGGGGAATCGGGTTAGTGTCGAGGCTAGAGTACCGGCTTCACGCCCTGAGGGACCGGTTAAGAATCTCGGAAATGGCGGAAATTTCACGGCGGTGTCCCTATCCTCTCTTAGGTTCTGTGTGGAGATCTCTTCAAGTGTAGTGGGTACTTCGAAAGCCTGTTGGAACTATATCCTTCGTGTACTTCGTAAAGCGTAAGATGATTCTGGAGCCGGGTTTCCTTCCACATTTATCTGTTTCTCCGTTCCAAAAACGGAAGGGAAGGAAAATTTTCCGTAGAACTGAAAAGAAAATTAAAAACCCGATTCAAAGTGTTGTTTGCAAAAAAATACGTCCATTTTGAATCTATTTACCCTCCGGAGGCTTAAGTGTTCCGACAGTCTATCCTTTGTCGTCATCACTCAATCAATGTCCTCATTTCAGCAATTTATCCAGAGCAGCTTGGTAATTGAAACCGCGACCTAGCTAGAGAAGCGTAGCTACCTCGCTAACTCAGCCAGAAAATGCTTGACCCTGGTTTACACTGCACTTTTGACCCTGCTTCATCTAAGTTGACTGTTCTTCACAAGCAACTTTCCCTTGGGTTTCATTTACCGAGACTCGTAGAGATAGCATCTACTTTTCCAGCGTAGCCTATTATTCACATCCAGCTACCTAAGCTTAATTCTCACGTATTGCAATCTCTCAGTATGGTGGAACATTATATGCTGTCCTCTACTTCGTTACATCCGGTGAAGGGTGAATGTTACTTGTAACACCCCTTAACCATGTAATGTAAATATGGTCGGCATTATTACGCAAATGAATGATGGAAAGCATTTTCTACAACTCTCCAAAGAGTGCGTAACACAAAGAAATGAATATAGTAAACATGATATTAATGGGTGCATCTTAAACATAATGTGCACTGCAAATCGGAGCATGGCTTTGATTCTCGTTCGTTATAATTGCAAATCAATTTAAAGCAGTCAGCAAATGATAAACGATACAAGAATGTAGATTTTAAAAGATTCTCTTTCAAAGTTCTCGTGGCCACGCTGTACTACAGGCACAACTCCCGAGGCAAGACAATGAGATAAAAATTGCATACATCACCCTTGCGAAAAGGGTGGGTCCAAAAATATCCCCTTTAATTCCAACCTCAACTTTAATCAATCCTTAAAAATGCCGATACTACCCTTTAAAGAGAACTCAACTCCAGGGTGAAGGAGTTAAAGGATTTATAGATAATATAAAGCATTGCAAAGACATCAAAAATATATACAAAGAAAAGGCTTCATCCCAAACAGTAAGAATGCTACTAATAATTGACCAATTACACATTTGGCAACTCCGCCATTGCAAGGAAGGGAATAGAAAAACATATCGCGGCATACACGACTAGACGAGTCTTATCTCCAGAGAAAATCTCATAGAATGGCGAAGCGACAGACATCTAACTCTGCAGAAACATAGAAACCGGAGAGAGAGGCTAAACCCGGGTGAAATACGCCGGGATATAGACACTCATTCGGCTACGATTTCAGATGGGTTGTCCTCTTCGCGCGGGATGGTATTGCACTCTCAAAGGACACGACACGAGCAAAAGCACATCTCATCACGGGCGCTCGCTCATCCGGTGGACCAAAACGAAAAGGCGCCAATTAATCCGGCATTACCCTCCTTCCGTCAGGTAGGCAAAGCCCGCCTCGCGTCTTTTAAGACCCCAGGAAAAAACCCGCGAGCGACTTATTTCCCCGCATAATCTCTCTCTCTCTCTCCTCTCCAGAACTTCTCTCCCTCCCTAAGGGAAGCAGCGGTCAAGGAGAAAGAGAGAACACGAAACAAAAGGTCTTCGGAGAAAAGAATTAAAAAAAGGAAAATGAATGGCGAGTTAAGGATAAAATAAAGAACATAGACTGCCTTTCTTTCTTCCCCGTCTCTCTCTTTCTCTCTCAAACCTCCATAAAGCGAAACCGCACCTCTCCTTCCACCTCCTTCGCCCCGAAAAGTAGGAGTCATGAGACTGGGATTGGACGTGCGAGAATACTTCATATAAGCTTTGGAAAAGCGCTTTTCGATTTATGGCTTTTCATCATCTTTGTTCACTTTTCGACCGCCTTTTTCGACTTGGCCAGGGAAAGAGGAGAATGAAGGGAGACGAGTAGAATAAGGGCAATTAAAAGAATGGGGTAAGAACTCAGAAAAAGAGGATGAGAGAGAGAGAAACGAAATAAAAGTGGGAATGGGCAGAGATGCTCAAAAGGGCGTTCTACTTCATACTCTCCTTGGATGACTCACAGGGGTTCGGATGGCAAGGTGGTGCGCCGGCAGTTGTTGGAAGGGCGAGATGCATGGGGGGGAGGGGAGGCGGTGGTGGGAAGGGCAATGGATGCAATGGTGGTGTGTGAGGGTGGTTTGGAAGGACTGTGTTGCGGAATAGTCACTCCATTGTTCTTTTTCTCCTTTCGATTCTGGCCTCCCCTCCTCCTTCTTTTAAGGACACCCCAGGGCAATCTCACACGCACTGACGAGCACAAATAAGAGGAGGAGACGAGAATATTTTCCGTTAAAATTGTTTTATTTGCATCACAAGCCTACAATCACAACCGGAATGAAAATCGGTGTCAGACTGTGGGTTCAAATTTAAATAATCTCTCATCTGACAAATTCAAAATGCTGTCGGTCAAGGTTGAATAGATGGGTAAGATGGGCATGAGATAGGAGAAGTAAGAGTAAGAGAAAAGGGTACATTAAAAATTCTCTGTAAAAAATAGAGATGATATTGGTTGTAATTAGGATTGGGCCAATGGTTTGTTTACCTGGAAGGTCAATCGCTGTATCAAGCTTATTTCATTAGCATGCCAATACGTATTAAAAGCACATCTCGAATACCAGAGTTGATAACCAAAGTCTCACACCTATGTTTGCTTGCATCAATTACACTCATATTTCCAAATAAAAGGGACAAGGGCCAACCACGATATACATACCAGTTCCCACTCACCGACGTCAAATAATCAGTTGGGAACGAATCGAATCGAGGGGTGCCTCTCCAAAGTCGTCCGAATACTACTGTTGCCACTCTCCGCATAGTGTGCGAAATGACATCGATTATCAAGTGCCACTACTGCTGAGACTGTTTCTGTCTTTTGCCGGAAATAGTTTAGGGTGGGTATTTTTAGATGCGATTCACTCCTTTCCCTGCATCCTTGTGCTGCATTGTGGGGAGCTACGAGGATAGGATGACAAAAGGCGCGCATAAATCGACGTGGCGCACAAAAGAAGCGTTTGGGAAGAACACCTCATTGAGCAGTCGACTCGACTCCTTTCACTGCTCTCTCACGGGATGGCACAAGGCGTGCAGCCCTCCTGACATATGAATAGCGAGTGTGCGTAACTGCCCGGCCCACCGACCGCGGGCCGCTGCCGCCAAACGCCCACCGCCACCACCCAACCTCCTCTTGGAAGCTGACCCCGCCACAACCACCTCCTCCTTGAGGTAACAGGTTTCCTTCCTCCAGGCCTCCTCCTCCACGTCACCCACCCCCTTCCTCCGACGTCCGCCCCACTCCGTCTCCCTCTTCAACCTCCCTCCTCCCCAGACTAAGTGTGCACTTCACCCTTTCTTCCCCTCCCACGTATCGATGGATTAAGGGGTGAAACCCCGCCTTCAATCCACACACTCTCACTCACAGCTGAATAAACTCATCCATTATCACAACTGTATAAAAATAAAGGCAGCTCTCGAATTCAACTCTATGTTGACGATATTTTGAGGATAACTTGAAACTTGCAGTTAGTTTTAGTTGTATAACTGCTCTTACTCATGTTATGTATTTATACAAGCTCAGCCAACATGCCGCTGACTTCTACTCCCTTTCCGACTTATGCTAAAAGCCTGTTCTAATTTGAATATGCCAAGGAAAACCCTTCGATAGTACACCTTGAAATAGATAAATGTTACTTTTGTGATATTTTCCGAATCCGAGAAGAAATAATTAAAGCAAACTATCTAAGGGCCATCCAACGATAAAGATTGTTATTTTGCAATAACTCAGTACTCCACATTTTCTTTGCTCCGAACAGTCAAATGTGGATTCTTAAAGAGGAATCAGCCCCTGACGCGAAGTAGTAATTGATGCGTTGGATTAAGGAATGAAATTTTCCATCTGGTGAATAATATCACCCGAGTTGCTCCACAAAAAGTAATCCTCCAGTGTAACTATGATCTACAAACTCAATTATTTGCAATGTTAAGTGCCTTTTAAATGTCAATTTCAAGCGGTGTCAATGAATACAACCCCCCGTTATTTCCTAACCATTGCCTCTCGTGCTGAAGTTGCCATTCTGATGACTCGGCTTTCGTGCATTCGCTTAATCTCCGTATGCGTGGGCTCGGCCACTTGAGACGGTTCCAGGTTTTCCCACGGAAACCGGTTCGATGCAGAACGTAAATTGGAACGACTCCACCCAAACCGTGCTCTTGTTTCTTGAATACACCACCTGACCCCGTTCGCTCCTTACTTTTTATATGTCATTCAGTTCTAACCTTTTCATTTACGCCTGCTGCAATATTTTTGACTGGCTATAATGCCTACCAGTTCCTTATGAAACCGAAAGGTGTTTCTTTCATTGGTATTCCGTGCACCCGATTTCATATTTTTTAGAGGGTGCAGCCACTTTTATTAACATTTTAATCGCAATACATCAAAGGAGTCACTTCACCCTCGTATGAAAATTAAATAAATTTTTTTATTTCAGTCAAGCGGTAATTTTCAGTAAAAAAGCCGGCGGAGAGATTGAGAAAGATTAGTGGGAAAAGGTTCTTTGTGATTCTTTCGAGAGGCTGCACGCCTGGGAGGTAGGTGATGCAGAAGAATAGGTTATGGTGATTTTCATTTAGAGATACCTTCAGTCAGGCATTTAGGAACTGCTAGTATTTTGTTCGCATTCACCATACATCTCTCAGACCGGAAAGACTAGAGTCATATCCGTAGCTAATCCAACAATCACACCCGCCGGCTGAAGCTGCGGATTTCTCAGTATGTTTCGGTTGCCAACTACTCAGCGTTGATGTCATGTCATACAACCTTCTCCATTGCTTCCCTTCACATCCGCCTATGTAACCCGATCCAATGTTAAATCTGAGCTCCATTATTGGATGAAGGGGGACACGCGACCTCCAGCCATCCGATGGGTAGCGGAAGCATAAATTCAGAGTAAGGAAACGAGAGAGAGGAAGTTCCTTCGCGAACCGCCGAAAGAAAGAAGAACGACAACCTCTTGGAAACCAATCCACGAGCATGTTCCCCTTCCAGAGAAGAAGGAAGCGATCACTCCCGAATCGAAGGATTTCTTCGCTAAAGAGATTGACGATAGCTTCTCTTCCCTCGGCTAGTAGACCTCCCATTTTTATTTCACAGACGACACTCTCAACGCCGGATGGACTGAGTTAAAGCCGAAGCGAAGATCAGTCGTATTCAGCGGCCAAGTCGATGCCTAAAATCTGGCACTTGTACAAACCACTTGTTTAAGTCGATTCATTTAGAAAACAACGAAATTTAGGAAACTTTAAAAAATACATTTTTAATATGTGCAAGCTGACCATCGCGTCACTATCGGATAAAGGCCTGCACCTTTTGTACCAAAAAATATTTACATTCTATTACTATACGGCTTTAAACAATTACCATGAGGTTAAGTTCACGAATAATTTTTTTGTGAAAATTATGACTCGACAAAAAACTATTCCCAAAAATCATTTGAATACTTGGAACCAAAGGGTGGAAAAGATCCTTTTACCGCTTTCAGGAAAAATTGTGCAAATGCGGGTCTGTTTATTTTTACGTAATGTTCTTTTCCCTTGAACAGGAAACGATGTCAAAATAATTGGATCAGAGAACGGCAGTGAAATTTACATGTCATTAATAAATTAACATATTAAATTTAAAACGAGCACCTTGCGAATACCTCACCTACGATTAAAGGAGAAGGCTTAGCATCTGAAATCCTGCCTAGAGAACAAAAAACTACGTAACATGTACTACGGCCAAAATAAAAAAAAAATGAATGGCCAACATAGTGGTGGGCACAAGGAAAAAGAGAAGGACGAGCACAACTAGATTATACTTAACCTTTGTTGACTTAGAGAAAGATATCAGTGTACTCCAAGTCCTAATGGCGGGGATTTTTTTCTCGTGCTTCATATCGGTTGTGAATGCTATTCCCATGAAAAAATACAGCAATGATTTCATGGTGAGAGTATTATCAGGGTCACAAAAAACTTACTCAACTTTCTGATCGTTTACTCATCGACAATGGGCACAGAGTTTAGTATTTACGAGGCAAGCCATTAAGATCGCAATAAAAAATACTATCGGGGTCGCATAAACAGGAATTTGTGGAAATGTGCCCCATTCAAAATAAACTTTTACTTTGCACAAAATATATTTTTCATACCGAGCCAGTCGAGCTCGCGCAATAAAACTATAAGATAAAAAGCGCAGAAGAGGCCTTTTGTTTTATTTTAACGACAGTGATAACTTATCGATTTTTACACACACCGAGTGGAACGGCAGATTCAATACATATACAAAAAAGTGACAAACCAATGGCGCAGTATTTGCTTTAACAGTCGCTTAGCTCCCGCTGCTGCCCGTCAAGCTCTCTCCCCTTTCCCCAACACAGACTCATAAATCTTTCAAATGAAATGTGCCCATTCTAATTTGCATTTTAATATCGCGCGCTAATATTTATTTAAACTCCTTCGAAAATGAGAACTAATGCCAATATCGACTGACCCGTCCGATAAAAATTGAAAGCATTGCAGCTCCAATGGCGATTGAATGGTGACATTAACATGACGACCAGCGGCTGCACTGGAAGATGACGTTTTTGGGGTGCAAATCTCGTTGCTTATTTATTTATAGCTGATTCGGAACAGTGCGGTCGCCGTTCAACCGCGAGGATATTCAACGTGGAAATGACACTACGCCGATGCCATAACGGTCGGACACGGAAGCCCAAGTATCACACGATGAACATGCCAACCTCTTTTAGATGCGAAGGATGAGTACGAACCCCACAATGATGCATACATCAAAAACAATTCCACGATGATTCTAGTCCCAGCAATATTAGATGCATAGCGTATGAATATCATTCTCATTCAGCCGATGAATTATGGAAGTGTTTGTTGAATACATATAGCGAGCACTTAGCAATTGGAACACTGGTTCCCAATTTTATAACTAGGTCCTCACGACTGTTTTGTATCAATAGGGGCGCACTCGACCTCTGCAGTATTAATTTCTCCTTTGTATAGTTTCATCACGCCACTTTGAATTTGACCCTTCCGAATAATTTATTGCTGCCAGTACTTATTGACCGGCGCTCATTCCCATCCCTGGGTTTTATGGTACGGTTGTTAACGGCGAACGACAATAACCCGGCGATGTCAAGGGTTAAGGCCAGAAGAGAACATTTGGTGGGATGGTATGAATCTTCCTCAATTGATTGTATGACACAGAAGCTTATTAAGTGAGCAATCGAAATTTCGAGCAATAGAATTTGATGTTCAGAGAGTAAGACAGGTAAAAATCATAAGGCAATCATCACTACTCTCATCCATATTTCTCCTCAATTTAATGAAGCAAACAACCGCTGTGCAGTGGATTAAAAAACGCATGCACTTTTTTATGCAGCAGATTAGAGAAAATTGAAAATAACTCGAGCCATAACTTGAAGCCTTTCGCGGAAGAAAGGTCCATGGATTAAAAAAAATAATAATAAGATCTAACAAAATACGCTCCAGTCGATATCAAATAGTATTGGTATGGATTTTGCTTTCTCGTATCAAGGTTTTTATTTCTGTCAAAGCATAAACAGAACATGAAAATCCTCAATATATAGAAGGGCTATCGAGGTAAGTGTCAGCATAGGCTTATCAAAACGTTCTCTCGTGATTTAATTAGTTACCTTTAAAAACAAAATCGTCCACCGTGATGCTAAATTCAGTGGAAATGAAGCACTGCAAAGCGCAGGCGCAGACCTAGTTTTTTCGTACCTCAAGGAGGCGTCTACGATCGAGAGGCGGGTCGCTGGACGGCTTTGCAACCGCGTTCCAAGGGATTATGGAGATTGACGCATTCGCCCGCCAACGAAAAAAAAATGCCCACTGAGGCGCGCACAGGATTGTGCTATGCGACCCGTGCAGGCAACCGCAGTCGGAGGAAGTCACGATGCATAGATACGTGAGAGGAGGACCGAATAAACAGACTTCTTTTTCACGGAAAGCACGTCAAACTCCAATTATGTTTACGCGACCGAAAAGCAAACGATGGACACGATTCATTTAATATTTGACTCTCTGCCGTAAACAAAATGTAGGGATAAATGAAAATCAATAGAACCCCATCATGATACACTTGGATGTAATCTGGAAAGTAAATATTACGGCCAATAATTGGAACAGACTCAGCAGATGGCAAGGCTATTCATGACATTTAATGAGGCAGTTCACAGTGAATAAGGGAGCGGCATATCGTTCCCAGCAATTTCCTCCTTGAGCGGTTCCTGCATGGCTATGTTAATTAATCCAGCATTAAAGTAAAAAAGTTCGCATTTTAATATCACGTCAATTTGACGAGAGAACAGCCACATTTCTAGCATGAAAATTGTCTTATCAACCGAGGTAAAAGGATTAACCTGGAAATTGCAAGGAATTTGCATTGCATATTATGTGCAACGGCAGTATTATTTTTTACTTTGACCTCATATGGGTGAATTAAGGAATTTAGGGGCACGCCTAAAGTTAAACCGCGACGGAAAAACCGCCGTTAGGCAAGCATATTGCGGCGATTACACGAGGGTCGTTAGACATAAAAAGAACTCTGCGAGAGTGGTTTTTGATCGACAACTGACCGTCAAATAGGGATTCGTAGCCCGGAGCTTCGAGAGACCCGGACATGAATATTTATGTGCCCTAGAAAACTCACGCGACGTCATCTAATATGGCCGTAACTGTAGGGATGGCCATATCGATGGTGCTGAATGAAAAATAAATAGTCAAATGAGGGACACATAGCTGGATGGCTGCAAAGCGTAGATTAGAGCTCAGAGCTCCCCAAGAATAAACCGTTCCTGGAGCCAAGGGCCAATGGAATAATGAGCCGATGGATTTTATTAACCAGTAGGCAATCAGATAAGAAGACGGAGCAATTTTTGGGAACCACATGGAGGCAATTTTGGGGCCGTAAATATTTATTCCAACCACACAGGACCCCATGAAATGGTAACATACACATGTTAGGTGGCGTGATACTTGCTTACACAGCAGAAGATAGAGTTTAGAAGCTAATGAGCTATGACTTCTCAAGATTTGATTAGTGACTCAATAAAAAAGGAGAAGAGTAAGCAGCGATACACGTGAGAGACGACTATAGAAGATGGCGAGAAAAATAAAATAGTATAATGGATAAGCAATTTCACACAGACCCGGGTATTGAAAATCACGCATCATTTTTAAGGTTTCCGCGACTATTACATCCTCCTCTCAACCACGCAGTCCAACCTAGCAACGCCTTATAATATTCAGATAAAATACCGCCTCTTTCATCACACTAAATACTTTTATTTGGCAAAACAACATATAAAACACTCTGCACATCAGAAACTAAAAAGTTATAGCTCCAAACATGACTCTCTTTTCATGAAATTCATGAATGATCTTGCTCTTTTCGCAGCAGCGAATATATTTGTAATCCGCGAACACGGCACGGCAAACGCGGAGTGACACAATTCCGCTGAAATTAGCGATCGAAATAATAATAAAAAAAGGAGCGAGACAAGACCTGGGAGATGACAACGGGGACAGTAATTCATATAAAAAGGCACAGAAAGGAGAGGAGAAGGAGAAAGAGAGAGAAAAGAGCATAAAAACGTCAGTGGAGACAGAGATATATGTATATTATGCAGGCGAACGTATATTCACATTAGCGGAGGGAGAGTTGGGACGGAAGAGAGCATAAGTGAGGGGCCGGGTCGTCGGCGCAAAGGGTTGGTGGCGGCGGCGGCGTGGGGAGGGGCCGGGTGGAGGGACAGACGCCCGGCCCGGTGTATGTATGTATATGGGTTCCTAAATCATTTCCCGGCCACCGCCGCCGCCTCCGAGGGGGACGAGGCAGGCGGGGACGGGATCGGGTCGCGGGGGTGGAGTAGGTGGGTCCGGAGAGGTGTTGGCCCTGACGACGAAAAGAGGCGGCGAGAGTGGGTTCCCTCTATTTAGGGCAGCTCACGTGTGCACATATCCGAGTGTGGGTGTAGAAGGTGGTGGTTCTGCCGCGCATGGGGGGGAGGAGGCGGGCGGGGGGGGAGGCGGGCGGGAAGAGGCGGGCGAATGTTGCGGCGATAAACGAGGAGTCGTCGGCTTATGGTTCAAGAGGAGGAGCGCAGTGAGATTTTGGGGCGAACATCGGACATGGATAAATGAGCTGGCGTCGCCATTACAATACCACCGGGGCAACCCTACGTTTCGAGGAAATATGATGCATTTACTATTTTTATTTTGAGGCTGGACTTCCCACTCCATAGCACACATTCACATTTAGTTTGTTATTTTAAGCCTTCGCGCCCCATATATGAAGTGTCGAGAAAAGCATGAACAGCAGCGAAAACCATCCCCCGATCAAAGATAAAGATGGTAACCAACGAAGTCTCACTGTTAAATTTGTTCGCGTTTTATTGTTGAAAGCAAAAATATAACCGAAAAGGCAAAGTTTTCAGACTCACCAAGTTATAACACAATAGCCACGTCCTTCTGGTAGGCATTGCTAGGATATCATACTATATACAATCGCTACGATTCAGTATTATAATTAAAATACGGAAATCAGAATAAAACGGTACAATTAACTTCAACTGTACAAAAAAATATAAAAAATGTTTTTCGAGACTACATATTGTAAAACTGTAGCATTAAAATTTGCTACTGTTTATAGTGAACATAAATTCAGTTGACCATTAAAATAAATTGGATAAAAAAGAGATTTTATTATCAATGCAAGAAACTACAGTTAATAAATTTCTCATTCAAGACAACTAAGAGATTCAGTTGCCCCTGTTATTTGAGCTCAAAACTATAAATATGTGCATCTCGAGTTACTATAAATTTAAAAATGGGAACATCGCTTTCTGACGAAAGAATCAGATTACCCAATGGAGATAAGTTACTTGACATTCAGTATTGACCTATCGACGCCACAGCTTTGACGTACGGACTAAAATGATACCACTAGAGAGGGAAAAATCAGCGCACGAATAAACCTATCACACTCCTTTCCAAGAATATTTATGTAGCAAGGAAAATGTGCAAAGAGAGCCAATATCGTCCTTCCGTAGGATAACATATTATCATCGCGATAGAGAGGAGTGTGGAAGAATGTGTCGACAAACAAATTCAGCCAATAAAAATAAGATATGTAGCCCTGTCGACTGCCGCCTCCAAGGCTGTTTATAATCGAAAAAAAAATCAAAAACACTTCCCTGGGCGTGAAAAATGCTTCATTGAGGGGCAAATATTTGTATAAGAGTTTGGGCGAGCGGTATGTTTTGAGAGTGTTTTGCGTGCGAGAGAGGCGTGGGGGGGGTGTAATGGGGGGGGGGACACGAGAAGAGGGGGAGGGTGATGAACGGCGGGTGGAATGGAAGGGGTTAGGAATAGGAAAGAGCTGCCTTTATGTAGGAAGACCTCGGTGGAATGGAGAACGGAAAGATACGGCGGCGCCTGTACGCAAAGGAGGCGCCGCCTGTGGGTGAATGACAGGGAAGGAAGTCACGGGTGAGTGAAAGGGATTGGCACGCAGCGGGTGCCAAAGAGGCGATGCTCGGGTAAAGACGGGGCCACTCAAATAATCAACCAATTCCCGAAGAGGCGTTTCGAAGGAGTCATACCTTTGAAAGAGACCGTGATCAGTACCATATCCACGTCAGTTGGCCGCGGAACACTTTTCGACAGATCAGATACTGGATTGTTTATTTTTATTGGATTGGTCACAGCTGTTCATTTCGTGTCGCAATTTCAATTTTCAATTCAATCCAGCAAATGTTTATTTCCAAGATTCAATGAAGGTGCACAACAGCTGATATTTGTCGGCCCAGGTGGCGACGGGGTAAAGTCCTCGCTTGTCAATCCCAGGGTCGCGGGTTTGAGTCCCGCCTGAGTAATTTTTCACCAATCAGGACATGGTTGTTGGTGTTTCGTCCCACATTATAATGATGATCACGTAAAAGGCCTTAATGTGCTGTTTCCGGGATTGTGTAAATAAATAAATATATATATCGTGGGGATTACACATACAAAACATGTGTGGCGCAGCATTAAAGAAACTAGGTTTTGTTAAGCGTATAATAGGAAGGTACTCCGATGAAAAAGTCAAAGAGAGATGCTACTTTGCTCCGGTTAGGCCACACCTCGAATACGCCGCGAGCATTTTGGACCCTGGTCAAATAGATTTAACCAAAGAAATTAAAAAAATACAAAGGAAAGCAGCGCGCTTCGTTAAAAACTGCTACGATCGTACATATAGGTAGTGTCTCACAACTTTTAGAGGAATTAAGGTGGGAGCCCCTAGAGACTCTGAGGCTTCACACTAGGCTTAGGCTGCTTGAGATACTCAGAACTGGAGTGTTTCAGAGCGACACCAGGGACTATTATCATGACGCCTTACTACCTTACTAGGTCTGAAAGATGCGATAAAATAAGAGATATACTCTGCCGAGCAGAAAGGTACAAAAACTCGTTCTTTCCGCGCACAATAAGCGACCACAATAAAAACTGAGCTCCTCAAAATACACTCCCATAGGACATGTCACCATTTCACCTCCAAAAATTTTACATCTTTACACGGCTGGTGACCTACCACCCCCTGCCACACGCCCAAGCGGCGGCTCGCGGTATTATGTAGATTTAGATGATAGTAAAGGTAATATTCGATCTCCTCGTCTTCACGCCCGCAGCGATCGCCTCCTCCAAGCTTGACTTTCACGAACCGGTACACATTGCTCCTGATTTGGGAAGCGCGGGGCTACGGCATTCCCCGCGAAAAACACATACACACAAATACTCAACCGGCGTGGCGAAGAGGAGGATGAGAGACTCAGAGAGAGAAAGATATAGACACCTGAGCGAGTTGTAAAAATAAACGATCCCCCCTCCCCCCCCTCTCACTCACTCGGCGTGAGATCACAAAAGGACGAGAGAAAAAGAAAGGGGAAGAGGTGAAAGAATAACAATGGATGGAGGGAGAGGAACTAAAGTGACAACGAAGAGAAGGAGGAGGGGTTGCAAAGGGCGAAGTGGATGCGAGAAACAAGCGACGAAAAGCGAGCGAGCGGGAAACTCGGCTCGGTCTCGTTCGCTCGCGCGCTCAGAAAAGACAGAGAGACGCAAGCAAACACACTCTCCCTTTGGCCATCCTCCACACCCCACACACATCCATCCTTCCCACCCTCTTGAATTTTTTTTAAAACTTCGAATGCATAAGGAAGACATCAAAATGGCGACACTACGAGGAAAAAATAGAAGCTTTCCCTGGACACTACATCCCCAACACAGTCTCTCTTTCGAGTGCAGTCCCGCGCAGAAGGGAACGGATCCCCTCCTCCCACCCACCCTCGTCATCATCAACCCTCTCTCCTCAGCTTAAACTTTGCTCTCGAGCCGCGGCGGTGTGAGGGCGTCAATTTCAGAGCGCGCTCCGTCGTCGCCCGCCGTACATGGCGAACAGTCTTTCGTTTGCCGAGCCTCCTCCACACCTTCCTCCGTGAGTCACATTTTTATCCAAGTAGGACTCGCTCGACCAGCGCACGGCGGCGGTCGACGAACGACGACCTAGGGAAGTGTGGGAGGGCGGGCGACGCAGAGAAGGGTAGAGAAGCGGCGAAGGATCGAGAAGGTCCAAAATGTGAAGTAAATGAACAATCCATCCAGTTCCCAGGGTTTTTCGACTCCTGAAAATCTCGCAAACATGTCCTTTTTCCTTTCTTCCACTTACTAATGCATTTTACTTTTCGCAATTTTCGCTAAGCGCCATTAGGATGGTGCCGAATCTGTTGGCGTGTGTAAATATTTGCGGATGAAGTCAGATATTCCCTGTCCCACGTCATTATCAGAAAATTTTCAAAGTATTTTCCTCTCCATTTTTTCAGCTTTCACGTTTCCTGATTTACAGGTTTTGCCATCGCCCCGATAATCATTGCTTCACTTATGAAATATAAGACGATCGTTAAGCGTAAATTGATTAGAACACCATCATGGAACTCTTACCGGACAAAGAGGAATAAAACACGCGAAGGGAGAAATGCTAGTCAAGCAATGAGGGTGTTTTCTATAAGGAAACTCGAAAAATATGTCCTTTAGAAATAGGCGAAGGCAGCGTTAGAATATATACAAGGAAAGGATTTCCACAATGGGTAACTTTAAAGAGCAAAACGCTAAGTACGACGGCAGGGTAACCAACATAGATGCATGCGAGAAAGGTCGACGAGTTGGTTCAATGCAAGGATTGAACAATGAGCAATTCCTCTCGAGTGTTCCGATGCCTTAGAGAGAGGCGATATAGGGAATGGGTCGCGGCGCAGGTGAAACAAACACCGATAAGTGGAAGAGTTGAAAAATATCCGACACTATGTTTGGATAGGGGGATCGTAAGTGGGAGAGCAAGCTAATTTATAGCACTCGCGCAGAATACCCACCTACCCTCTGGGATCGCGTTCAAACCGCAGGCAAAATATTGCCTCGTCTCTTCCGTGATTTTTATTAATATATGCCAGCTCCCCGCCAGGAGTCGTTTAGATTAAATCGCGTGCCAACATCCAGGGCCAACTACATATACAGTTACGGGAGACACTGACTTATTGGAAATCGGACGGCGAAAAATAAGATTTTAAAATGAGAAGCACGGTAGCGTGTAGGAGGCATTAGGCAGCGTACGGATGGGTTTATTACAGTCTCCTCGCTGCATTCAGGACTGCATTTAAAATTGAACTATCGATATTTCACATGCTCATAACCCCCACTGAATACATGCATTGAGCCCCGCTTGCAAGTCTAATGTATATAACTATCCCTCTCTCAAAGTCCCTCGCTCGCTCGAGTAAACAACTTCCACTTGCTTTGAGTTCACAGAAGACCAATAAAAAATAGAGAAAAATGGGCTCATAGCTGCGAGGCATAAAAACGGACAAAAAAGACGAGAGGTCGTAATAACGGGCGATAAGTGGAAGAGAGGATTCGCCCTTTCCGTCTTCCAAAGCGGGGAGCGATAATGTCCCACGTCGATGCATCGAATCGAGTCTCCAATGCGCACACAATCGAATTGATCGGAAATCAATATGGACCCCTATCGACTTTCCCGCAGAGGAGGAAGAAGCGACTCAATCTTCGCTTGATTCGCGCCTCCGACGCGCGCGCTGACTGGCGGCTGGGAGAGGAGACGAGGGATTAAAACGCACCAGCCATCGACGACAGGGGAACGACGGATTTGTGATTTCCGCGCGCTCATAGGTGGGCTCCACCACAACTGCTCGAGTCGAGACAAATATTAAACTACACATTTCCCTTTATTTGGTTTGAGAAAAACCTGATTTCGCTAATGAAATGGGTTACCTCTTGAAAAACAAAATTCAGCTAGGAAATATGACGATTCTTCCACAAAATTATGTATAAAGACCGCATTCGTTCAGACGTAGGACCAGACTGTCGAGCAATTCGTTTGGATTTACATTTAGACTTCTTTTACTTCAATAACGGCTAATATTTACCGCAATTAATTTAACCAACAAAATTAATATTTACGAAGGAAAGCAGCGCTAGGCTTCGTTAAAAACTGTTACGAGCGTACATAAAGTGTCTCACAACTTTTAGAGGGGTTAAGGTGGGAGCCCCTAGAGACTCGGAGGCCGCACGCTAGGCTTAGTTTGCTTGATAAATTCAGAACTGATATGTTTCAGAGCGATACAGAGAATATTATCATGACTCCTCACTACCTTTCTAGGTCTGACAGACGCGATAAAATAAGAGAGATACACTGCCGGACAGATAAGTACAAAAACTCGTTCTTTCCGCGAACAATAAACGATGACAATAAAAATTGAGCTCCACTAAATACACTCCCATAATACATGTCACCATTTCATCTCCAAAAAAACGTACACCTTCACACGGATGTTGACGTAACACCCCCTGACACAAGCCCAAGCGGCGGCTCGCGGGGTATTGTATAGATGTAGATGTGGAATGATTCGCTAATAACTTAAAGAAATGAATGGTAACATTTATGTAAGTTATAATTGTTATTTAATTTCCCAGGACTTTTCTCTTATTTTAGACAGTTCAATTTAAAGCTTTAACCTTCTTTCTCGTTCAAATTGTAGTTTTTATGCTGTGATCTGAGCAATTTTCGTACGATCACATTTGAATATCTCCACTTTCAACGATGAACTGTGCCAATAATGGCAAGAAAATACTTTTGATCATATAATTATACAAAACGTAAGTTAAATACAATAAAACATTTTTAGTATTTTCTAAATAACTTCATTTTCGGGGTAAAACACCTTGAAAATATTTAGGGCGAGATTAGTCCCTAGCCATTAGGGAGAGCACAATCGAATTACACTTTTTTAATTTCAGCAGTTGTATGAGGCGTGAAGTAAATGCTGTAGAAATTAATAGCGCAAAGTGTAGTTTTGTTGGACTGAAATACTTAGAAATTTTAAAAAATATAGCTACACATATCTTTAAATTTACTCACTTTTTTGTATGAAAGCATGGCATAACTACACATTGTTAAATTCATGACTAGATCTAAGCGTTATAAATTTCTCATTTTGCAAATATAGTCTCTACCTGGAACATACGAAAGAACATACGAACTCCCCGAGAAATTCGGCTCGTATTTTGTTTCGGAAATTATGCCGAAAAGTGTTCTGGTGGATGGTTGAAATTCTGTATCTCTGGAAGGGTGGAATCTCTTTAAAGTGACTCCATTGTCATTCAATTCACTGCGAAATTATATCTCGCTCTAACTGCTTCATAGCACTCCGCCCGAGGGGCGGAACTGTCCATTGCAAGAGCAATCCTTCTCACGGGATTCCAGAAGAGTGAACTGGAGCAGAATGGAAAGGGGGAGTGAATGTGTGACGAGGGAATGAATCAGTCGCACCGCCCTCGATCGATCAGAGGCGAAAGGGCGATGCAACGGCCTATGGATTCAGATGATAATTTTTTTCGGCGCTTCGCAGGCGCTGCAGGGTGATTTTTCGGCCGGTTGTACGACAGCTCAACGTCGCGAGCGAAAGCGATACTCGCGATTTTTAGATCCGTAGGTACACGCGAAAGCCTCGCGTGTCACAAACAGAGTGGCGTCCTTTGCGTGATCATAAAGAATGACTGTCATAAGTTCAATGGCAACTGCGTACGATTGCAACTCAAAAACATCATAGATAATTAACAGCAAAAAATAACCTCCACTTAATTAACCCGCATACTTTTGTAATTTCGATCGATGCTAAGAAACATATGAAGCAATATGAACCGAAAGCTTGCAGTTAAATTACCCATGGACTCCGGTTTTCGATCGAATTTCTTCGGTTTTACTTAGAACCTTAATCTCCATAAAAGCGAAGAATCCGTCCTCGAATTGGGGTGTGATCCCGCGAACTTTGCCTATGTGCCAGTTTACCACATGCTACAGCCACAGAGAATGTTTTCTCAATGTGTGCCATAACAGATTTACTTTGACATAAATTTTCGTGGGGCGTTTTCGTAAAGTAATGGAAGAGAAGGGCAGCTCGATCATTGCTACACGATTAAATAACGTTAATATCGTAACGAGCACTTTGACAAACAGGCATAAGACAAAAAGACAAAGGACAGTGGTTCCGCCGCCCATTTGCGCGGGCGTACACATGGGGAGTTTAACGGCGGCGTGCGCCACCACTCGCGCGCCGGATGGGAAAGCCAGAGGATGAGAGAGAGAACTCAGCGTTGAGTGAAGAGAATATTCCAAGAGAGCGTCAGATGGCAATTATGAGGAGCGTAATGATGATACAGATGAGGGGAGACATTGGAAAAGGAGGGATGGAAATGAATGGAGCGAATGGAAAGAAGGGGAGGAGATGGAGGCGGTAAAGCGGGTGTATCATAAAGAAGGGAGCGAGAAATGTCACCGAAATGCAATTGATGCGGATCGTCCATCGAATAGGAGATACAGATGGAAAGGAAGAGGTGATGGAAACGCGGTTAAGAGGATTCCAACGTAAAATGACTTAACGGTCATCCTATTCAAATTCAGGCAAATTACATGAATGATAGCGTGCCCTGCGTTTGACTGGAGCATCAAAACCACACCTCTCAACACTCGCCGCTTGAAGTTACAAGAGTTAAAATGCGGGAACAGGTGAACCACGGTATGGCACTTTTTACTTAACAAGAATGTAATTTCCGAGATTAACTCTCTGTAAGAAGCGAATTCTCCGAGGGATAAAATGTAGGCACTGTAATATTTTTTTGAGTTAGGTACTAGTAATTTAGAGAGATAAAATAAGTCAAAGGAAACTCAATTCATAGGAAATGGGGCTGAAGTAGGTTTGTGTGGCTTGGAAAAATCTTAGTAAAAATATACTCATCGAGAAATATAAAATTTGTCCCATAATTTTTATAACTTATGGGTGAGGCACGCCATCAATGAACGCAGTATTTTTATAACAGCAAAAACGAAAAGTTGGAACAAAATTCTTGTTTTGACCTCCATAACTGCAGGCTGAACCATCTGGAGGAGGTTTTCAAGTCAACTGTACTCATCAAAACAAAAAATATCTTTCACAGCGCCATTGATGATGGCGTTCAGAATATCACATTTTTCGAATTCTTTATCTACTCTTACCTTTAAAGACATAGTACTTCCAATGATAAAAAAAGAAAAAAAGGGAAGGAAAGGTAGAATTTCGAAGTCGACAGTCGACCCGACACGCTATTCTATAGGTTACGCAATACGAATGCGATAAAAATGACATAGATTTGATTTTGCGGCGAAACTTCCGAAAGGGATTGGGAGGATAAAAAGGCGAAAAGGAGGCGAGAGTGTGAATTGAAGGGTTGCGAGGCGAGGGAGAGTGAGTTAGGGGTTGTTGGAAACCGGATAGGACGGCGAGGGGTGGGGTTTTGGGGCGAAGAGGGGGGCGGCAGCAGGGAAAAGGTGGCGCTCGGGGAGGAGAAGGAGGAGGAAGAAGTAAACCAAGTGAGTGAAGAAGGTAAACACTTGAAAACGGAGAGCGGGCACGAGCGGGAGGAGTGGGGTCGGCCCCGGGTCGGACGATTTGGGAAGACGGGGGCCGGAGTGTGGGGGATGGTGGGAGTCCGGGGGGGCAAGGAGGAGGGGCGGCGGACGGCGCGAATTGTATATAAGGCCTCCGCTGAGAGGGAGGTGGGTTCTGGGAGCCTGTGGGGTCGGAAGGAGATGGGGAAGAGGGAAAACGCATCGGGGGAAAAGCTCTCGGCCAAGAGAGAGAGTGAGTGAGGAATGGGGCTTAATCACGCGAGGATTGCGGGAGGAGATGGTTTTCCGAAAAAAAAAACAGGCGAAGGGTGTGGGGGGGGGATGGTTCGGGAAAGAGGAGGAAGCAAGGTATAAGGAGGAGCGAAAAGAGGAAAGGGAGGAGAGTGCAGCAGATGAAGATGGGGGAGGGGGGGGGGCGGGGCGGTGGGAGGAAATGATGAGGGAGGGGGGTGGTTTGATATGGGAGAGAGGGAAGGGTGCGAATTGCGGGCGGCGAAGGGGGGGACGGAGGGAAAAGTGGAAATACGGGACTCCCTTCCTCAGTGGGAGGCGGCAAATGGTTGCGGGGGCGGCGAAGGAGCCGTTTGTGCGGGGGAAATGAAGGAAATTCACCAGCGGTGCGGGGAAGAGGGGGCAGAAAAGAGGCCGAGAACGAAGTAGAGGGCTGTGTATGTGAGTAGGGAGGCACTGGGGGGCGAGAGGGAAAGGCGTGAGGACTATATGTTGTGCGTTGGAGGAGAAATGTGTCTGAAGATAGAGGGGTTATACGTGGTGAGATGGAAGGGAGTAAATAGCATGCGATGCAATGATGAACGGGAGGGGGCTCCTCCTTCTACCTTCTACCTTCTACTCGAGGAAGCGAACTGGGTTTTCGGGTGAGAAAAATTACACAAGAAAAAAAGACAACCGCGAAGAAAGAGAGAACGATCGTGGACGGCAGAAAGCTATTGGTAATAAAACGATCAATTTGCCGAATTATAGAAATCATTCTCCTTTCCTAAGCTTCCCCCAAATTTAATCGACTATATCACCGGCGAATTACGTCGGAATCGCTGATTCCTGAATAAATGAGGAGCACAAATGCCAGCAGCCATCACTGTTTCCATCGCGGATGTTTTATTGCGCCCCGAGCTCATACTGACGAGGGAAAGTGAATATTTACGGCGAGGCGATGAGTGTGACGTGGTCGGATCGCGCTTTTTTCTGTGACCCGTGAAATCAGACAAGTGTTGACTGCATCGCTGAGGATTTAGTGCAGAGCTAAAAACGATAGGTACTTATTAGATGTATGGAGAAAAACGATTACTGGCTCACAATCGTAATCCAGAGCAAGTAGCATCTTCATTAGCGCTTGAATATCATCAAAGCACAACAATAAGCATCCTCCTGGGAAGCTGAAAAATTTCTCTCCGATACTTACACCAATCACATGGAAATGAATGTATGACGAGGAAATGAAGGCTAGGCGTATGAAGAGACATACCTGCAAAGAAAAGAAATCAATCTTAGTAAACAAGTCACATCCGTACTTTACCATAGTTTTAAAGTTATATCATACACTGCATTTAAGTAATAAGAAGTGTGAATGAAAGTTTTCATAAAAGGAGTGTTGTAGCCACATCAAGAGTGCTGTTAAAACATATTATGCAAGAACGCTGATGAAGCGACCATGGGGAATAAAGTTAGGGTTAAAAATCAGCGTTTTGTACAATAAACGAAAACTAAAAGTTGTCACCGTTACACCACCATAACCATGGCCAGTATTCTTATAAATATACCAGAAACTCTTTTTCGTGTCTAACTTTGATCGTGACTGATATAATGAAACCGCTTACCTGCTCATTTTCACTATGAAAAATTACACAAAACATAAAACGGTGAGTGAATATTAAAGGAATACGTAAAAGTGAGGGGGAAATATGGCGGAGCACACGATAAACCCAAACTCATGCATCATTTCCCATGACATAGGATCAAAAAACCACGAAAAAAATACACCTCTCCCTTTTGTGCTCCCACCAACACTTTAGCGGACCGCGCAACGCGAACTCGACTGAAGAATTTTCGCATTTAATTCGCGCCGAGAAACACATTCATGAGCATCAGCGAAGTGAGTCCGTCGCTCACTCGTCCGAGCTCTGCGCAGTTTGAAGAGAGCATCATTGGGATCGAACCGGCTGGCTCACACGGACGATAGTGCATCTTGTGTCAACGTGCTGAAGATATTTTTGAGACATTCTTTTTCCTTTTTCTCTCTTTCGAAAATTAATTTTTCCCGAGGAGGAAGGGAATCTAAAGAAGTCATTGTCTTCGCATAACTCTCTTACCCTCAGTCCACACGCTCAAGCTCGAGGAACAACTTTATGGGCCTTATTTCTTCAGTATTTGAAGTAAACTCAGAAAAACAAACATGTTGATGCAGTATTGTATGGGCACTTTGTATTTCCATTTGTTCGTAGTCTTTCCAGTCACCTTAAATTTGATATCTATAGGTATTAAAGATACAAATATGGCTTACCCTTCGTGTAACAACATGTGATCTATGTAGCTTTTTCTAGTCCATCATAGAGTAACAATTTAGAAAACAATAAGAATACAACGATGATATTTCACCACGGACTAGATTCGCAAAACTTTCCACTGACGCGTAGCGCATGCTGAATGAAGTATGACGCTAAGTAGAATTACGATGGAAGAGAGAATTCTAGGCAAGGGTGGGACAACTTAAGGATTCAGGGCGGCACAAGAGGGGTGAGACGATATGATGGACTTAAAAGCAACTTCACGCGAGGAAAACGGATACTTGTGATAAGGAAAGTTTTAGTGATGGCCCCGAAAGTGAAGAAAATACGGCAAGAAAAATCCAGAACCGAGTATGCATCCCAAGTGTTCCCAATTCGGGCACCCTTGGAAGTTTTACAGAGTGCACGGGTATGAAATTTTAAATACGAATCTTTACCACATTTAATTCAACGGGTTAGAATGCAAACAACGGACAAGAGTAGGGTTAATGGAAACGCTGCAATTCTCCTAGAAAATGTAATGACACTGGACATAGTAGATACTTAGTATCATAGTCGTGGATCGGTAAATACTGTTGCGGAAATGCAGTGTTCTCTTTACTTTAAATAAACCAGGAGGAATCTCAGCAAATAATGCCGGAGACGGTTACCTTCAGGGAGGAAGGAATGAGCAGGATTGATCAAACGGACAAAGAAAGGGGGTAATCGTCTTTCTGATTGCCTCGCTAATGTGGATGCAATGCTCATCCGACGGCACGCTCTGTATAAACAAAGGGAGACGCCGCGAAACAACTGAGCGTCGATTCCATGGCGCCCCGGGCGTCTATAAACTCCCAGAGCGCATCGCGCGCGCGTGGTGAAATCCAATCACGCGCGATTACAAATCAATGCCTCTTATTTGGAAAACACGTCCAAACGCAAATGGCCTCCGAAGAGCAAGGCAAAGTCGAATCGTGGACGGGGGGATGTGATGAGGGGAGCCCGTGGGGGGGGGGGGAGGGGTGTGTGGGAAGAGGGGCGGGAGGACATGCCCGGGGAAGGAGAGTTAGAGATACGTAAGGGGTCTCGGTGGGTTTAAACATTAAAGAGAAGCAATCGGCTGCCTGTGGTGACCTATTCTTCGACTCACAGCCAGGGAAGAGGGTTTGAAACGCTCGCTTCTTCACGCCGAGTAAAAACTCTTCGCCGCTTCAAGAGGCACTTGATGGATGGATGGATGGGAAGAAGACTTTCGGGAGGTCATATAGAGACACGACTTCGAAAGACGAAGGAGGATAAAAAATTGGCCCTTTGATATTCAATGCCCCAGTACGCAACGGTGGCGGGTGTCAAGCGGCATGAAAAAAAAACGATCAGCTCATTGTGACCAAGGATTCCGGCACCACAGATCGGTTGAAAGACTGCCATTGCCGCTTCGACAACGGTGATGAAATAGTTTTTGCATTATTTTAGGTATCGAATCCTTCAAATCCGTCCACGTTTCGTTGATAGTGATTCGAGAGACATTTTAACAACTGTAAGATGGACAGTTTCCTGATACGTCATCTATATACCAGTTACCGCGAACCCTTATCACTGTAATACATAATCCGAAATTGTTTTTTTATTTCCCTACTTCCTAAACCTGAGAGATCAGTGTTTCGCTACTAGCCTCATGAAAGCAAATTAAATGTTGTCATTGGCTTCGTTGTATAATTGATCACTGGTATTATAGAACATTCTGTAGGCGAAATGGAGGAGGCGGGTCTATTTTTCAACTCTTTAAGGCGTTGTCAAGGTAAAGTCGGCACCCAAAATGGTCCCATCAACCGAACCAAATTTTCTTGCCTCCGTTTGATAGTCGAACGAACGTAGATACACTGTCAGTGATATTACGAAGAACATAGTAAAAAAACATGCAGAACAGCTATTTTCAATCACTATAGTCACTAATAATAACCTCACAATTGACGTTACTTGCACGCTTGAATGCCAATGAATAGGGGTACAGCGCTTTCAATCGCCAAAGACATCGGCTGGGTCGGACAACAGAATTGATGTCAAGGTACATTTTTTTATCGCCATGTCAAAAATTAATTCAGAGCGACAAAAAAAAAACGCGACAGTGTAAAAACTTCACAACATGGCCCCATATTAAAGGCTTGCTGCTTCTTCAGGGTTATTTTGTGCTCTCTGGGAAAAGGAGAGATCATGGCCGATCGCGCGACAGGGATATCCATGGTCCGTTGTGCCTTCGCCAGAGGGCGAAGTGGAACCCGCTTAAAACCTCCGCCAGGCCGCCAAGAACAGGGAGAGATGCCAATGACAAGCAACAACAATGAATGGATAGAGGCCAACAGACATAATAACAATAACAGATCAATCGAGACATTTAAACGCAGGAGATATCGAGAGACCAAACTACCGTCTATATCGGCCATCGCCGGGAAACTCTAGTCTCGATGACACTCCCTTTCTCTGGAAACAACATCAAAAGTCTCTTCCCCACGGAAGCACTTAAGAAGGCAGTTTCAGCAAGATTGTTCCAAATCATAATGGAGACCGTAATGTATAATTCCATTCCTCAATTTCATAAGCTGCAAGGAGCATGAAGTAAATACTGCATTGTTAATTGCGTAAAATATAATTGTACATGATAGAAACTCTCAGTGATTAATTAATCATATGTTATTAAAGTCAATAAATTGACTCATTTTTTGAAGGCTGTAAGGTAAAAACACCTTCACAGTAGAGAGATTCTATCTCAATTCTAAAAATATTACTGTGATCATTGATTTATTTGTTTCTATAGGTGTTTGAGAAAAACCTAAAAACCATATACTTAAACTTTCTAAACAGAAACCCGTCATTTTTAAAAACAGTTTTCTGGAGTGCATACCCGCAAAATATTACATGGAAAACGGCTTCTACATTTTAGCCACTACCTCAAAAAGTGCGTGGAGCGGACTATAGTTTGGTATCCTTGGAAAGATGAGTATTTTCCATTAAAATGAGACCAAATTCATTGAATTCTGTGCCATGTGATATCTGGCTCAAACCATCTTCAGAAGGTGCGCACCTAACCCACTCGGCGGCTCTATCATCTGCACCCACACACTCACCCTCTCTCTCCCGCGTGCCTCTTCTTATCTTTCTCTCCGCCTCCTCCTAAGGGGAGCAAAAGGGGGCGGGGTAGGGGTTTATTAGATCCGAGAACATTTCCATCTCATCTTTGCCGGAGCCGCGTGCATAAAGTGTCCGGGATATGTCGGGCATTCCGGCACCCGTGAAATTTTGAAGGAGAGAGGAGGTCGGGTGAGAAGCGAGGCGAAGAGCGGAGAAGAGAGAGGGAGGGGGAATGCTTGAGAGAGGGAGGGAGGGGTCATAGAGGGTGAGAAGGGCGCGTAATGAGAGAGGTTGGAAGATAGGGGAATGGATGGAGGCGGTGTATGGAGGAGGGTGCAGAGCCGAGGACGGGACGGAGGTTTCGAACGGATCCGAAAGAGGGAGAGAGAGGAGGGACTTGAGGAGAGGAGGAAGAGACGAGAGGGATATAATTCAAATGAGGGAAGAACAAATTAACAAAGAGGGGAACAAAGGAAGAGGGAGCGCCATTAATTCACCAAACATTAACTCCCCGCAGAGCTCGCCGGAATTCTTCCACATATTAATCCCAAACTTTTACGATCACCGAGTCTATTAAATTGGCCTCTCTCTACATAATCCTAAACTGATCTTCGAGGCAACTCCCAAGAACGGAAGACTGTCTCCATCTTACCGATATCCTAAATAATAGAAGGTGCTCAGGATGCAGGAGTTAAATTTCTTGCGTTTACTGTGAAAACTTTTATTCATGCCTTTCAGTGGAAACCCGGAGAAGGTAGAACTAACACAGATTACATCATCATAAGCAACTGATCATGATGAATAACGATTCATTGTGGCACAGGTAACATCACCCGGTTCAAACGTATCACACCAGACAAGTTCATAGTTTCAAAAATTACGATATGAAGCTTCACGTGAGACGTACTGTAAAAGATTCTACTGATGAAGAGCTCTGATTTTACGAATAATATTTTTCCTCACACATAAGAGAATGCTTTTGAAAAAAAAAATTAGGAGAGTAAATATTTCTTCGTCACAAAGTACTCTACGCTATTCCCGCTCCTCGATTTACATTTTTATCGGGAGGTAAGTCAGCAAAATATTTCCTCGAGGCGTAACACCCTGGTTTGGCCCTTTTATAAACAGCAAAGGAAAAATCAATTCAGCCATGAGTAAAGCGAGATATAATGTCTAGAAATACGGACGAGTGAACAAAAAAGATAACACGAGATGGTAGTATATAAACAAATGAAAATTAGGCAATATAGGGACCAAGGGCTCATTGGTACAAGGAAAAGGCCGAAGGAATAATGTGAGAGGGGAGGAGACTGGTTTAACAAATGGAGTAAAACCACGGCGGGAGAAGGTTTAAAATCGGCGTGTAGATCCGGGAAGAACCCGAGGAGGAGTTGGCAAAATCACTCTCACTTTTTCTACCCCACGCCCGTCAAATTCACCCTCCACCCCCCACGGAAAGCGTTAAATCTCTCCTCTCCTCCCTTCCCAACCCCCGTCACTCGCTATCTTCACCACTTCAGGACTTCCTTTGCCCTCCGCTATCTCCCGCCGGAGCCAACTACTACCTACCACCCTCATTCGGCCTCTCCCCCCGCCACCCTCCCCCCTGCTCGCCAATCCCTTTCAGCCGCGGTTCCCGCCTCCCTGCCAGCCGACCGACCCCCGCCTTTCTGGAGCGACGCTAACTGAACATCTTCAGGGTCCTCCCCTTCTTCCCGGGGACGTCGACTGTGTTGTTCTTTCGTTCATTATCTCTCCCATTTCTACCGCCACGGGGTTTTCCCCTTTTTCTTTCTCCCCTATTTTTTTCCCTCCTACCTCGCTCTCATTCCACCAATCTCGCACCCAAGATCTCCTTCAATCCTGATCCTTTTGTCCCTCCCTTGCTTGCCAACCTCTTCCCCCCTCTCTTTAATTCTCTACTCCTCTAATCGAGAAATGGGGAGAATCCTACTATCTCCGAAGGCGCTCCTAACTTCAGCTTTGCCCTCCAATCCTTCCCCATTTCACCCGAACGTTGGCTATTATCCCCGATCTAATTGGTTCCGTAATCCACAAATGAATATTTCCGAGGATTATCAATTCCCCTCCCTCTCTTTATTCCCCGCTCCCAACTTCCTCTGGCTCCCTTGCATTCCATCCCCCTTCGACCACAGCCGTCCCACGCTGCTGCCGCTCCTCCGCGGACTTCCCACGCGAACGTGAACATCTTCTAAAGAGGAGAGCAATACTCATTTTCCCACCACCCACTTCTAAATTCGTAACATTTCATCCGATACTACTGCAGGCTTTCATTAATTACTTCCCATTCCTCCATTTCCCCCTTCTCCTCCTCTCTATCTCATACAATTACCGTCTCTATCTTCCCTTCCATGGGTCTTTCTTCTCCACTCCCTGGAAACGCGAATGTCTCTTCCAAGAATGTCTCAAACAATTCACCGCTTCACTTTCCCACCGGCTAGATAACCCAATAGTCATTTTTTGCGCAGCAACTGTTTTTCATGACTCCTCCTCCGTATCTCACCTCTTTGACCCTCGCCGCCTCAGTCTTTATACGTTCTTCGTTCGCTCTTTCCACTACCTTGTTGAATCTCATCAATGCCCCGCACTCTTCTCCTTACATGGCAAGCACGAGAGTATTTGTTATGGCAATATTCATCACTAACATGAGAATATTCATCAACAAATTTAATTGTAAAAAGAAGTCCACGATACATTGAAAGTAGCAGGGTAGCACTTTGTTCTAAAACTGGCATATTATTAAAGTTGTGGGTAGAATTTCGATCCCAAAAGAGGCACTGGCCGGCTGTAGATAATGTACAAGAGATACACAGTTGAAAATTTCTTAAAAGAGGCTTAAACGAGTGTGGAAGAATGAGAAAGCTGTCAGAAATTTTATTAGAGAGGATTAGAACATATTGAAGGTGTGGGAGACGGAAGTCTCAGGAAGGATGGAAAGATGGATGAGTGGAAAAGGAATACGATCAAAAAAGTAAATGGCATAGGAGGAGAATGAAAGGAAAATACATGAGAATAATTTGAGTGAGAAGAGGAGGATGGACAGGAAATAAGAGGCGATCAGATACAGAGGGCCGTTAGGGTTGGAGTAATTGGGGAAGAGGGTGCGAGAGCATTGACAGGTCAGGCGGGATTGAGGGCTGATTGGAAAGCTCCGAGCTGAAGATTGAAATAGAGCGATGAGTAAATTATAATAAAATAGAAGACAAAAGCTCAGAAGAATCATCCCTCCAAATATAACCTAACTGGGTGAACAATAGAAGCCAAAATACCAAAGGATGCCATAGATTAATACTATGGTAACACAATTTTTTCCGTAGGTTACTCTCACTCTTGGAAAAAATTATCAAACCGCAATCGCTTGGATCTTACGACGTTCAGCAGTAATTTTTTTTGTTCTCTGACCACCTGGCTATTGAGAGACATCTACGATGCGCACTCGAGATATACATCCGCCGGATTTCAAGTCTCGTGATGACAAAAAACGCTCATTCGCAACGCAGCAGGAAGCCTTTTAAAAAGCAATTCCATCTGGCGTTTGACCGAAATGGCCAATAGCACCCACCGTCGATCATCGAAGTCCGCAGCAACCGCTTCTCTCGTTAGTTCCCCCCTCCCCGAATAGGCTGCAAACCATTCTAGGGCACGAATGCATGCATGATTCCTTATCTCTCCGATCATTTCCTTCCTCTCCCTTCCGCTTCCTCCGACCAACCGCCTCATGCATTCACCTTTTCCTTTCTTCTCCAGACACTTCGTCTTCCTTATATTGTATCTCACACTGTCAACTTGCGGCACACTAATTCCCACCGCTCATTTCTCATAAGTTTCTCTTTATTAAATTCGCCCTCTCCCTCTCTCTCTTCGCCCTCGTTTCTCCTCATCTCTCTCTCGCTCGCTCCTTCCCGCCTTCACTTCGCACTCCCATAATTTTCCTCTCCAAGAATAACTCCCTTCTCATTTCACTTCCTCCAGGCAGCTCCACTCCCTTCTTTTTATTCACGCCGCCACAAGATAAACGCTCCTTTTCCTTCACCACGCTCCTCGGACCAATATCTCATTCCTTTCCCAATATACTCGAAGTATATGTGAAAAGATAATAAATAAATATTACTAAAGCATAGAACACGGTATGGCACAGCACAAAACTGGGAGAAATGAGTCGTGTTTGCATATATTACATAATAATTGAAATTCTATATTCACCCAAGGTCACTTAATATGAGGAGGCAAAGTAGGAAATTAAAATTATCTCATTAGATTTTAATGTATTTAGGAGTTAAAGAACAACTTCCAATATTATATGAATACCTTATAAATACATGTTAAAGAATAAACCAAGTGTAACTTCCACACAAGATTTATTCAAATCGACCCAGGTTTCGACACACCATGTGTCATTATCTAGGTATGTAGTTCGAAGCATTCGTCGAGAGCCTTAAATAGTAGACGTTTACATAATCGTGGTTCCGAAGCGGCGGGAAGGGGGGGGGGGGCGGAGGGTGGGAGAAACCGGAGTGGGGAGGGGGTTTGGAAAGGGACAATGAGTCACTTAGGAAGGCGATTATTGAGGAGAGGAGAATGGGTAGGGAACACAATGTCATTACATAAGGGCATATTTTCAGGGGTATTCACAATCTCGAACTGTTCAAGAAAGTCCAATTTTATACCTTTGTCACAAACATGTAAAATATTCACTTCGAAATCACTGGAATGGCCTGACTCACATAAATGTTTTGAGAACGCTGACTTTCCCTTATTATTAATAAAATGTTATCCGTGTTTCTTAGCACGTATATAAAACTTTCTACCTGTTTGACCAATATAATTAATGTCACAATCATTGCACTTTAAAGAGTATACGCCACTCCTCTCCAAATCACCAAGACGGTCTTTAGAATTAAAAAGTAATCTTCCCAGCGTCGAAGGGTTGTATACAGATAATCTCGGTTTGTCTCTAGGGATTACTTTAAAAAGTCTGCACGTTATTTTATTTGAAAAAGGTAGCACACACCATCTCTTAGGGCTATTTGTGATAACAGACAGGTTAGTTAGATTATTAATTGTAATCTTTTTGCGTGTTTTGTCCAAAAGCTTTAAGATAAAAGTATCATCAAAACCATTTCTAAATGCTAACGCATTTAGATAGAGTACGTTTGAAATAGGGACATACATTATGACAATGTCTCCAAAGTGAAAATAATTTGATCCATCAACGAGTTCGATTTTGATGCAAAGTTCCTTGATCATAAACATTTCCATGACTTTTGCAATATTATGACTCCATTCAACATTAAATAAAGAGTTTTAAATAAGAATACGGTGTAACTGCTCTCGGATTTCCAAACCGCCACTCCACAGAGGCGCGTGTCCTTCACCTCCTACTTCAGATACATACTATATAAATAACTAGGCACACTCCTCGTTCGACCCCGCCCGCCTTCAGACCCGCAGCCTCGAAATTGCTCCCTTATCTCATCTCGTGATCTACCCGAGCGGGAGTCGTCCCCAGCCGAGGCATAAGTTGCTCCCCACCTAGTAATGCCTCGAAAGCGTCTTCAGAGTTGCCTTCTCCAAACAGTCCTCTTTATCTCACTCAACCCCACAACTAACCTCAAAACATTAGCCTCAACACATAGGCCGCTAAATGTCTAGCGAAATTTAAGTAAAGTAGAAGACTTAAAAAGAATGAGTGGTTGAATAGATTTAGGTTATCGATTATTTATATCGATTCGATTGTACATCGATTATTATCGGCGACGCTTAGTTATTCACGGAGTGTCAGCGGAGGTTAAACATATCACCGTTACAGGACAAAATGCCTACTTTGTGACAAATAAAAAAGTGTCTACACTTTCAATTCACTAATAAATAACTAATAAATTATTTATCAGCATAGTTGTTTTGTTACATTAGACCCATGAAAGGATAAATTTCGTGGAGCGAATCATCTCTTTTTAAGCCTTCAACTTAAAATTAATTCTGGCCCCGACGCCTTCAGAATGAACCTCATCCACTTAAACTGCTGCAAGTGTGTTTCACTATATAAAATACAATGCATAACTAAAACAATAACATTTATCAAATCAATAAAATTCAAACGTATTCAAAACAAACAGCTTTTTCCTTGCTAATATAAACAAACATAAATATTTGATCCTTCAGCATAACGTTATAGAAGTAGCACACTAAATGTCAACAAACATTTGCTCAGACATCAAAACAAGTAAAAACATAAACAATACATGCTTAAAATTCCCTTTATAGCTCGGGTAACACCTTATTGCCAAATTTGGCGGGTTTCTTGGCCACCTTTCACTAAGGAATTTGCCTATTGGCCACAAAATAATAATGCATATCAATTATTCCTCATCGCACTTTCAATTCACCCTTGTTTTATCACACATTAACTCATTTAGATAAAGAACACGTCACTAAAGCACATATACAAGACAAATTAACTATTTATATATAAGAATCTTGATTCTAACACAGACACGCTAGGATACTGAGACGGGCGACTCGTCTCCACAAAATTAAATTACCAATTAATATCGTAATTAGCATTAGATTGAAAAATCTCTTCTGTTTGGCCATATAGTCTCTGGTAAATATTTTACATATGATAATCGAAATTAACACGCTCTCGTACCGGCTACACTCTCAACAAACCAGAAGATTAATTTGATAAAAGAACCCTAACTCGCAGTTAACCTAGGCCTAGGTTACTGGTCCTCCCCCTCGATTCCATAACCTAAAGAATTCGAGAGCACCTGACATGGTTTGCGATTTCCTACTCAGCGAAAAAACTTAATACAAGCCACTCTTCCTCGCAACAAAAAACTGACGATACTGAGACTTGAGCAGGGGAATATCGAAACGAGCACCAAAAGATTGAGCGAGGGGAAGAGAAGGGAATTAACAATGAAGATGAAGAGGGATTGAAACAAGCACGATGGGAAGAGGGAATCCATTAAACGCACGGGAGTCTTTTTTCCTGCCCGAGAAATTTGCATTTCCATTAAACTACAGCGCAAGGAAGTTTCTCTCTCTCTCTGTAAGTCTCATGCCGAAGTTAAGTTCCATAGTATCGTCGCCCCGCTTTTCGGAGGTTTTAGGAAGTTTTCCTCCCTTAACATTTTATCGCGTGTTCGGATGCGTCGGACTTTTATTCAGGGGCGCTTAAGGATAATCCCCTTCAATGCGCTCCCGAGTTAATTATGAGACAAAGAAAGGGACGGCTGCAATCCATCGATTGATTCAGCACATAAATTGAACTTCAAAATCCGAGACCCGGGGTGCCATTAGCCTTTCAGACGGGAGTTCCCCTCCTCCACTCCCTCAACCCTGGTCCACGAGGCAAACTAATATTTTAATTCGCCGCGCAACTTCACGCGATAACTTCATTCGTCCTTTTTTTTCTGCCCCCATCTCCGCAACAAGAGATCCCCCCTCGACCTCAGCAGGGGGAAGGAAAAATATTGCGGGCGACGACAGCTTAAATCCGATTTTGATACGAGAGGAGAGAAGGGCGATAAATTCCCAAAAATCGAATCAGGGGGAATAAGAAGATTACAGGTCATGTGAGTCGACGAATAAAACGTGGCTGATATTCATTGAGGGGAGAAAAAAAGAGTCTGGAGGGGGGGCCGAATACCAGTCTCAAAAAGCAACTCGAGCGAAGATGATGGAAAGGGGCAGGTCACAATACCACGGTGCTCGCGTGCACCTCACGTTGTCGCATCGCCATTGGACAGGGGCGCCAGGAAGTGAGCTGCTCGCGAAAGAGAGGTGTTTCTCGGGCCGATGGTGAAGCGATGAGAAGTTACCGGGGAGTTAGGGAGAGGAGGAGAGAAGGGGGGTTGAAACATTTCTTTAGCCCTCTCCCCCCTCCTCCCAAAACGAAAGACAGTCTGGTAATTTATCACGACTTAAAGCCCTCTCCAAAATCCGTAATCTCCTCGGAAGAATGACGACCGTGAAAAAGGTATCTCAACAATTTAAAACAACAACGGCACCACGGCGAGCATTCATCCTTCCACCTTTCATTTTATTTTTTCAAATCTCCTTGTCATCATCTTTTACTTTCACCCTCGATATCCCTTTTGTCCAGAAAAAAATAATAATACGGAATTCTCATCGACCATGCTTCCTTGCCTCTTCTTCCATCTGTAATCCCCCTTCTTGTTCGGGAGGCAGGAATTTCCGCGCGTCATTTCCGTATTTGTCTCTCCTCTTCTAAATCCCCCTCGACTCCACCTCCATTGCACATTTCCCCCCCCCAACCTCCCATCCCGATCCGAATAAGCTCATCTCCTCTTCTATCTCCTTCTGAAGATGGCGTCACACGGGCTTTTCCTTTCCTGCGCCATTCCTAGCATTCCCAGTTCAGCGCGGTGGTAACATGGTCCGCGAAGCAAAGACTAAACTGCAGAAGATAATCCTTTCCCTTCCTGAGTATGGCACACACTCTCTTGTTCGCATGCAAGAATACTCTAATTCATTCATGTCTATCAGATCCAGGCCTTGAACTTGGGTCAAACTAGTCAAACGACAAGTACCTAAGTTCTCGGCATTTTTCGCCTCTTCGGGGTAAAACTTGAAAAATGTCAGTTGAAACGAATATTTACAATTTGGAGTTTCGAAATCACGTGACAACATACATTGATTCAGAAAATTATTTACTATTACGAACTTTTTGATTGTTTACTATCGACCGATGCAAGAGCCATTGTTGCAAAAGCTCACACATTATCGAGACGGCGCGATGAGTTAACCATAGATCATGGGAATAATATGGACTTCATCAGGAAAATCACAGAAAAACTCCACAGCGTTCATAGTTACTGTCCTGATTGGGCCACGATTCTACAAACAGAGGTCGCATCATCGCTCCGTCTCCGACTTAGAGAAATAAAAAGGTTTCCTCGCGATGAGTCGCATAGTATACATAGATCCCAAGGTCGGGCGCTAGGCAACGAGCAACGTAGGGGTGGAATCGTCCCCCGTGTGAGGCCGACTTTACACTCATTCTCTGATCCTCCGCCGACCAACTCCAGCCGTGACTCTCGTTCCCCTTATCCACCAGTCAACCTCACTACTCCTTCCCCTCGCTCACATTTCTCCATTCGCAAGATAAATCCTCATTCTCTTCCCTTTAAATCCCGCCGGATTTCCCCCTTTCCCTCTTCTTCCTCTCCCTCCTTCTTCCTTTTTCCCATTACACCACCTCCTCCACAGTTTTTCTTTTTTCTCCTCCACCGAACCGTCTTTTCCCTCCAGCTGCCCATCTTTATAAATTTCATCCCTCAAGGTATACCTTACTCTCTCCCCCTCGCATTCGCTTTATCTTCCAAGAGGCTCTCTTTCTCCAACCACACCGCCCTTCTTTCTCTCTCAATCTCACCTCACATCCCTCCTACTCCTATGCTCTCTTTCTCCTAATTTTCTCCTCCCCACCCAATCACTCTTAATGTCGCACCATTCGTTCGTTTCACAGATATTCCCATTCTCTAGTTTATCTTAGTCGCCTCGAATACTTTCTCACGCTGCTGAAACTATTCCCTCCACTCTTTCCTCTCTTGATTCTTTCGGCTCGCTTTAGAGCTCCTTCTACCACTCAATTCCCCTCTGGTTACCAAAAAAAGTTTTTCAATTAATGAAACGACTTCATTGATTAAGATTTCGATTTTTTTCGGAGCACCTCTTTCCAAAAAATATTCCAAGTTCGATTCATCAAATCACAATTGGTAATACACAAAGAAGGAATTTATCCCAACGAAGAAGCTTGCCAGACATCTTGTTCAATTGCATTATCACCACACACCCTAATACAATGGCTAAGTGGCTCATGGTGTGTCAAAATAGTTCCTCCTGTTTTGATAATGGGGCTAAAGAACTGAGAAAATTCCAAGGGTAGCATAACAGACATAACAAATTTATTCTTTTTCCGGCACATAAGCTATTGGTTTTTTAGGCTGTCTATGTTTTTATTAGGTAAGTGGAATTCCCTATAACAAGTTCAGACTATGAAAGTTACGGCCAAGGTAGCACTGAAAATATTGAAGTCATCAGAACAGAAGTGAGAGGGAAAGTGAGCAAATTCCACAAACTAAATACAGTTCGGTGTAAGTCTTGAGCAGAAATTAAATGGAAATTTTCTACAAGGTCTTAAGTTTATAAAATTTCTCCCCCATTTTATTCTTTCTCTCAGGTACTCTCACACTTTGCCGCCTTCCGCATTCAATTTTCCCTCAGTGTATAACCATACACTTTAACATCTCTTTCTACTCTGCGCAGTCATCTTTTTCTTGCGTCTCGAGGTCTCTTTCTCGCTCATCTCCACAGCCATCTCATCTCGAACCCTCGGCCTCTCTCTTCCATTTGCCTCCACAACATCCCTCTTCTTACACGCTCTTCCTCCCCGTCGCCATTATCTGCCTCCGGAACGAATCTGGATGCCAGGGAGGAGCGGGGAAGGAAGAAAACGCCCGAGGCGAAATCGCCGTTAATCTCCACATCTTCGACTACTTCCCTCCAGCGAGCAGAAGACCTCCTCCACCCTGGCCTCTCCCTCTCCTCGCCCCTCAACCAACCCTCCCTCCCCCTTGAAACACACAACCCATTCCCACATCGGCCACGCCCTGCCCATCCCCGGCCTCGCGACCGGCAACCCTTTCTCCCCTCGCCCTGTGATATCGCCACGGCACGCCACCCCTAATTCTCTCTCCTGCAAGTCCACCCCTCCCATTCCACTTCCCGCCATATAACTCACCCATCGACCCCTGAAAAAACTCTATGCTCTTATGCGGCAGAGAATTATGAACGATAATTGCATCACAAATGGAAAGTAGGAGATAGGGAGATTAGAAAAAAACAAGCCAGCTAATATCTTTCGCACAATAAAAATGCAGAAGAAATTGAATGAAACAAAATTCTCAAAGTGAAAGTGTTGCTAAATACCTAGCTACACTAAAATGCGTTAGTTGGCTTACTTTGGTAATGCTATCATATTATTTCAGGTTTCATAAGTTTCCTCTTTCACACGAATAACACGTTAATCGAGGCCTGCATTTTCCACCGTCATTAAGACTGGCCGAGACAAGTCGATAAAGGGACGGCTCAAAAGACGCGCATTGCGGAATGAGAAATCATCCAGATGAATTTTAACTGAAGCAATCAGAGGATACAAAAAATAAATGAAAGTTACGCATTATCGAAAAATGATGAAAATGATTCGGTCGGATATAATCGCCAAAGATGTATTAGTGAAGGTTGTAAATGAAAAAAGGCTCAATAATGACTCACTCTTTGAAGTTTAGGATTAAAAAAATAGCACTTAATTGAAATCAATGATTTAAGAAACAAAGAATGGGAAGGACCACCGAGGGAGACGAGGACGGAACGCATGAAGATAATTAAGTGAGGTGTCTTTAATCAGGGATTAAAAACAAATAATGCGGTTATAGCAACTGGGAATGCAAAGTTGGAGGCAACAGGATAAGACTCTCATCATTGGTGAACGCTGATCGTGATGACGAGATATAACTTGTAACTACGCACTTTGCTCCGCTTTCCTCTCGTATCCTATGGAGACCGTGGGGTTCAGCGCGCTGCCAACGCAACGAAGCGAATGAAGGGAAGCCTAGCATGGAAACGGCGGCCGCTTTCATCATAATCGAGAGACTAAGTGACGAAGTTCTGGAATGTCCAGAGGCCGAAGATTAATGACAAAACAACGACCAAAGGAGGGGTGGTAAGTGAAGAGATGGGAGTGGTTTGGTGCCCTCCCGTGCTTTAGTTTTCAGCATTAAGGACCCTAGGTAAAAAGATGACACACGACAAAATATTGATATGCAAAATGTATCCCCTTTTCCCTAACTACCCGACTTCGGTGGCGTCAGGGTCCTCGCATCTTAATCCTTAGGCCACTGGTTAAATTCCGGCCGGAGCGGGTTTCTTATGCAACAAAGATGTTCATCTGTAAATTGGTATTGATTGGCCCAAAGAATTCTGAAAAGGAGCCGAGAATAGGCAGTTGGGATTCTAGGGGAACACCGGGTGAATAAGAAAGCACAAAACGTTCGATTTTCACATACAATGAATTAGAATTTGGCTACTTAAATTGAGACAAAATGGTTGTAAAATAAATGGCAAGGAAATAAAATTGTTGTAAAATAGATGGCAAGGAAATTCGAGGCAGGACCCACGAGTCATGAATTAAATACCGGTGCACAAATCAAAGGGATCCGTAGAATCAACACCTAACTCATTCACAACAAAATGCTCTATCTTTAACTATATTTCGAGGCGACAACTTTTCTAGATAACTTATCCATAGAACCACATACCGGAGTTTAAAAAAGGAACTGAATCCTTCTCTCATTGTGACGAATCAAAAAGCAGGTCTTCAATTCTGAGCCTCCTCCCCTCCATAAGTATGGGATAGATAGCCCTTAATCCAACGTTCGGAGCTATTTAAACTTGCAAAAAACACGTCTACCCTGATGGAATAATCAACAACGGAATTAACCTGATCCGGGAATTAATCCTAGGATAAGCGATGGGGAAGGCAAAACGGGAGGCAGAGAGATTAGATGGGGCTCCGTAATAATAATAAAGTGATTTTCCCTTAAAGGTTTTTTCCTTCCCAACCTCCCACACCTCTTAATATCCAACCTCGCCCTGATTTCCAAAACTTCTCCTCACCTTCTTCCCAGGGAACCGACCCGAGTCCCATCCCGCTCCTCGGACCCCGGGCACATAAGGGTTCCTTTCTCTCCCCTTCCTTCCACCCCCCCCCACCCGCTACCCCTTTCCTCCCCCGTCCAATCTTCTCTCCCCGGCAATAAGTCTCCATCGGATGCACCCGGGACGTTAGAAAGTCGGCTGCTCCCGAGCGGTGGTTGAAGCAAGAGGATGGGCGAGGTGGAGACGGTGGAAGAAGAGGTCAGAGGACGGATGAGAACAGAATGGAAAGAGGACGATAACGGCAACAGAACGAAGAAGAAAGATCGGGACCAATGGCCATGAGGCGTAATCACAGAATGATGACGTACAAATGGAAAGAGAGAGACTCCGATGGTGAAGTCCAGCAAAGAGTTACTAAAAAAGACGCTCCATGAGCACAGTTATGTTAAGAAAGCCAAAATAATGTGTCAGGGAAGAGAACAAGGTGACAAAGAATATTAAACTAGGACTTAGAAAACAGGAGAAAGTAAAAGGATTGAAAAAAGTGGAACACACCTGGGAAGTAGAACAGGAAGTGATGAAAGAAGCCATAGGGATACCGCGCGCAGAGGAGCATAAGAATGGAAGGCCTTATTGATGAAGATGGGTCGAATAAGATCTAGAAAAACGAACTTGTTAATAAGGAAGCTATTCATTGAAACATTCGCATAAAGCATGCTACTATACAGCCATGTAGCTTGATGAAGAACACAAACGCTGACTAACGGAAACTAAATGTTTAACACTAAATGCTGAACTAACGGAAATGAGATGCAGTTGAATAATCATGAAGATAAAATGGGAGGGAGAGAATCATGGCTGAAGGAACGCAACAAAATGCTGGAGAGAAAAGTCTTGATGAAAACCCTGCGAGGGATGAGAGAAAAACTTACTGGGCACATTCAAAGACACAAGATTTATTTACCATTTGAAAACTAAGCTACAAAGAATGACGAATCGAAAAAATAATCGTGAAGCACTATGGGTGGAAGCACATTTAGAAAATCGTGGATGATGCCAAACTGAAGAACCATGAAGATTGTGGCAGGAGAATAGGAGAATGGAGAGGAAAGAGCCGAAGCACACGAATCTTCGGACAGATGACTGCCGGTGATGTTATGAGGGAGCGAAAATGAGGGAGAGAGGGAGAGAAGGAGAGGTGATAATGGTCCAGAGGACAAGAGGGAGGACGAACGGAGGTGGCTGGAAATGGGACACATGGGGGCTGGGAAGGAGGAGGAGAGGTCAGAGGGAGGGAAGGGGTTTGAGAGAGAGAGTATAAAGGGGGGGAGGGTAGTGAAAGGGGGAAGGGGGTGAACTCCCCTAGGGTTATGGATTGTTGGCCGTCATTGGACTTGGGACGTCTCTCACTCCATTTCTCCTCCTTCCTCACTCCACTTCCCTTCCTCATCTCCTTCCATCTCCCAAAATGTCGTCAGAGGGAGGGAGGGGATTAAAGGGGGGAAGGGTTGAGAGGATAGAAGATACGGAGGGAGGGGAAGGAGATTTCAGCAAGCGGTGGGGAGAGGAGAGGAGAGTTTTGGATCGTAAGGAGCCTTTATCCGGCCCGAGTTCGTTCCCTCCCTCCCCCACCTCCCTGCATCCCTACCCGCTTCGACTCAGCCTCAGGGATTACGCCTCAGCCTCCGGCATCAACCAACCCCCCTTTCATATAAGACCTAGAGACTTCCAGAATCATTATCCCCATCCCTCTCCTTCATCTCCTCCCCTCATGAACATCATCCCTTCTTACCGTCCCCCGCCACCTTCCCCGGCTCTCCGCCGCCGACGCTTAATCCTATGTTTTAGGCATTAGGACGGAATCGCAATACCCGCGCGTCACCAACCCCTTTCCACCACCCCCTCCTCTCTTTACCCCACCCCCTTTCACCAAACTGCAAAGCCAGAGCTCCTTGACTCGGAACTCCGAGAGAAAAAGCTAACGTATACTTTGAATCCCCTTAGCTCCGATAAATATTTACCCTGCTATGAACCGGATTGCGGAAGCCTCGTTGCTTAAGCGGAATTTCCTTTGGAACAATGCGCGTTAAAGAAAAAAATGCTATCTTTATGTATTGCTTAAATACCGAACGATTATGGAGTCTACCGAAAATTGAATCCGGAAAAATGAACCGAGGAGCATCTTCGCTCATTAAAATTTAATAATTTCAATTAATCAATTGCTCTTCGATTTGGAGATGAGATTTTGCCACGAGAGGAAAAATTCTTATTAGGGTGTACAGGCTCAAATGTATAAATTTCGTTGGATTACTTAGGATCACTATCATTTTAATAGACGATTTCACTTGGATCTGGTATTGAACATGTGCATTTCGTCAGCGCCACTTATATAAATATTCCAAAATAGGAAATGGCCTTACAATGAATCGATGATAAATTCTTAATTTTCTTCTTCTTATAATTCTTACATTAAATAATTCTTAAAGATGAATGATTCTTAATTTTCACAATGGCTGCTAAGTAATTATTAATTCACGCCTGAAAATATCGAATTCAAATGATCTCAGGCCTAACTTGACGGAAATTACTCATTGCAATGGGTTAAGGATTACTCCACTAATTTCCATTATTAATTTGTTATCCACGTTCGTTTTGTCGCTGCAAACAACATAATTATCTTGCTTCACAAAGATATAAAGTAATGTGGAATTTTTCGCGTCATCCTAATGGTTTGTTTAACGTTATCATCTAACCGCTAGTCCCTTTAATTCCACGTCCAGAGTCCTCCTTCCACTCGCCGTCTTCCGGCGCGATTCATCAGCGCATTCCACTTTCATTCGGTTCCCGCGCGTCCTTCCTCTCCTCCCATCCATCCGGTCATTCCGTCTCATTTGCCTCCCCACTCTCGCCGACGGAATTCCTACTCACACCCTCCTTCTTCCCTCACTTCGCGCCCTTAATCCTTCACCCTCTCTCCATTCCGCCCCTTCCTCATTTACCCCCGCTGCTAAATGCTCCCTCTCTCTCACTCTTCCTCTCTCCCCCTCTTCTTCTTCTCCTCCTTCGCAAAGCGACGGATGGCCGAGCATCGATCTTCGTCGAAGAGGAGAAAGCACACTCTACTCACCTCAAACCGCCTCTCCCTCCGCCGCGCGAAAGAAGAGCGCAGAGCGCAGAAAAGAACGAGCGAGTGAGTGGAAGGAGGAGGAACACGCAGGTGTTTTCCAAGCACACACGCACACACAAGTCCCACCAGCCGGCGCTCTCAAAGAGGAGGGAGAGGCGGGGCCGAGGAGGGGATAATTTGCTCGCAGTCCCGCGTGTCATTTGTTTAGCCGTTAGTGCGGTTAAAGGTGCCGTTCGGAGCGGCGATTCATTTTCCGTCCTCGATTTTTTTGTTTTTTTCCCGAAGGCCGAATAAAAAAATGGTCTTCGCACAGGGGCGTTCGCAGTGTGGCCGTCTTCCCGAGCGTACGGCGACATTATTCTCTTCTCCCGTCGCCGCGTGATTGAGGACAGAGCAGAGCAGTCGCCTTCGACCGCGCGGAAATGGGATCCGGTCTGTGTGCGCCTCCTGGCGAATGCCATGCCCGGAATACTCCTACGACTCACAACAAAGGCCAACGTTAAAATTACCGCGGAGAGCATAAAATCAGACAGTAAAATGTAAAAGATATTATTAAAGCTTGGTACTGTGAAATCTTGTGTAAAAAAATTGATCGTAGGGCTTTACTCTTACTTCTGATCTCTCTCTTCAGTTAACTTCATATGCAATTTCTACCTCTCTTATGGCACTATATCCATCGAATTAACATTTAAAATGGTAACCGTCCTTCTCCCTCTTTACTTGCCCTCTAACTTCTAACATGCCCTTCAGCAAGCAATCTTCAACAAATTTTTCACTCTATCCACCTACTTGAGGCATCTACTTTTCATAAATCAATTTTTTCCTCAACTACTATGCGCAAAACATCACCACTTGTCTTTATCGCGGCCTATTGTCATTACCCCTTCCTCTTCCGCACTTTTATCTTGAAACCTGCCAGTCTTCCATCTTTCTCTCTCTTCCTTTGGTATTAAATCATTGCGGAAATCCAAATGAGAAAAATTTGAAGCAGTGGAGGACCTGTATTCTTGACATAATCTCGACGCGACCGAGATATGGCGATGGATTCCAAATAAACTCGGCCTTGAACGCTTGTTTCAGTCGAGAAAAATGGAATACAAAGAGCTGACTCGATTCACAATGTCGTCATACGTACATGTCCCGAATCAGTCAAATGGATAGAAGTTTGTCGGGGATTTGGGAGTAACCAACCGAGATGAATCGATGCGAAGTCGGATTAAAGAGGTCGCCCTCTCCGCAATAATGAGGGCACCGTGGGGAGAAACTAGGAAGGAGGACACTCATCGTCCCCCCTCCCACACACGTGTGTGCCACCAGCTAGCGGAGGAAGCGAAACCGATCCGCGTCGTCGCCATATCACCACCACCGATTGATTACTTCCTAAACCCTCCCGGAGCTCAACCGCCTCTCATCTTCACCTCAAATCAAAATCTCTCGATCCAACACTCCTCCCCCGCCCACCCACCAGCCGCTAATCTTCTTCCTCGAACCACCCCGAGGGGGAGGGGAGGGGAGGTCTTCTTTTCCGGACGCGCCCTGGAGCCGATTTGTCGCGGAGACAGAACCCACAAATACAAGGGGGGTGGGGGAAGAAGGGAGGTAAAAGGGGCGGGGAACCTCCCCATCTCTCACCGTCTCTTTCACCGTCTCTCGATGGGGACGCGTCACGACACAGTGCGATGACAGCTGACGAGCGCTGAGCGGAGAGCACTTGTGTTTAGAAGAGGGAAGGGTGGATAACGGTGGTGAAAAAGGGTGTGAAAGAGCACTACTGTGGGAGAGGGAGGAGGTGGGGTGGAGTGGAGGGGGGGGGAGGGAGAGTGCGGGAGTGAGGATCGGCTGCTCCCGCTGCGGGCGTCGGAGATAATTTAGCGCGAGGGGCGCCGGTATCCATGGATACCGCAAAGACTGACACATCCAGGGACGAGAGCATGGGGCTGAAGAGGAGTTCTTCCCCCAAGGGAGGAGGTCGGGGGATGTTTCTAACGGGAATGGGGGGCGGGGGGTAGGTTTTTAAAGAGAGGAGGAGATGAGAGAATGGAGTAAGGAGGCCGAGTGTACGCTGGTTGAAGGGAGCGAGATCAAAGATAAAAGAGAAGTATCCTTGTCTGAGCGAATTTATCCTTATAACCGTTATTGGCGAAAAATGAAAACACTATTAGAAATCTCTTTGAAGACCTAAGACAAGCCAGCTTCGAGGGAGCGAGGAACATACGATGGCGCGCTAGTCCATACGGATGCGTCATCGCTTCCCCTCTTTCCCTTCAACCCAGGGAAGCGGTTATTAATTTATCCCCTTCATAAAAATTAATGAGTGAGTTGCTTCGCCTCCTTAAAGGAAGAGGATGGAATAATGCGTCACAGTTTTTTGTTAAATACCCTCGCAGGTATAAGATGAATTGCTGATGCTTGAATAGAATCCTCGGAGAAAAAAAGATTACTTCTAGGATTGAATTTTTCTAAAAATGTATAAAGATGAAATGACTTACATTGATACCTTAGGCCAGCCAAGGTGCAAATGCAAACTATAAGAATCCTTTCTTCAGACAAAACACGTTTAAGAATTCACCCTAAGGACGTTAGAAAGGTCTAACCTCCGAAACGTCGGTCTGTTGGCCAATCAATCAATTCGGTTTGAAGACCAGAAAGACAATCAGTAAATTAATATGACTAGAAACTCAGTTATTACACCAAATTGTTTTCTATTATATCTTTGAAAGAGAGCTCGAAACAATATACAGAAGCAAAAAACAGACAGTGACTTCCCACAAAAACAGCAAACCGGTCATAAGCCAGCAAACTTACTTCATTTGCGAAAAAAAAGAGCGAAAAGAGAGCAAACTTTTAAGGGCAGAGATGACCTGTAGTCATTAGTTAAGGAACACAATGGCACTATTAATAAGGCAAAACCGAAGGGTTTACCAGTCGGTACACAAACTAATTACTACACTCCCGTTTCCCGAGCATTATTCACCCTCTCTCACGCCGACATCGTGATATTGCGCATTAAATCTTCAGTATAACTCGAATCGCTTTTGCGGAGCCAAGCACTCTCAAATGACTAGTCTTCCATCAAAAGATCGTTTATCGATACCCATTCCACACAGACACACAGCATGGAGTGAGGCGGGAAGGTGTGCAAAAAGATTTAAAAGCGGAGCCTGCGTGAATCATAGCTCCGATCACAATCGCCGCTCGAAGCCTTTAGAGCGGGTCTTTTGACCTCGCGTGCCGGGGCAGAGGAGAGGTGGGCCGCGTGAACGATCGCATTCTTTCCGATTTGCTAATTGATGGCCATGCGCCGCCGCACTATTATCCAACAATGTTCGCTACGCGCCATCTATTAAAAAAAAGAAAAAGCCTAGCAAACACCAGAATCGATTCTATCTCACCGCTACAACTACTAAACCACCCTCTGCGACGGAAAAGTAAATTGGCAATTTTTTTTACCCTCTCTGGATACGTTAAATTCCCGAGGGCTCGCCTACTCCGGCAACTTGCGCGGCGGATTCTTTGTTTATTTTTTAAGATCACAAGAAATTATTTGTCATGGGAAACATGCGAGCTAAAGAGAGGAAAAGAAACAAACATGTACTAATATCTACAATCTATTGCGACGACGAATGCAATATGAAGTTGAACGAAAAAATGCATAGAACACACCAAGAAGGAAAATCTCGACGTTAACCGATTCCCCTTGACATTTTGCGTCACAAACGAAAACAAAAATATTGAGCGTTCGCTACATTCCCACGGGATATGAGGGGATTCCTACTCAGGTGGTCAAAGCGTATGTAACACGAACTCTACAGTCAAAAGAGAAAAAAACTGTCCAATGTCACAGAAATAAATGCAGCATTCTGATAACGAAAACAACGATGACTGCAGCAATTGAAGGCTCTTCGGCAAATGAAGCACGGCCCGTTATCCTTCACCTAGATTCATGCAATCAGGAAGATATCAAAGAATTACGAATAGGTAGAAAGACTGGCGAGAGACAAAAGGAAATGAAAGAAACAAGAATGAGATGGGTGAGATTCATATTCACGCTGCTGATGAACTGCTCTCTGTAATTCTCTAGCGCCAGAACGGTCCGCTTTCATCGTCGCCCAACGATTTCCGTGGAGACCAAAAATAAAAGTAAAAATCGCCATAAAAAGAAAAAACCGTCTCATCATGTCTATATTTTCAACCCAAGGTTGTATCCCTTCATTGCTGCATTTTTTTGTCAACATCAACAAGGTGGAGTATCGAAATTAAAATGGGGAGATGAGGAAAGAATGGAAGGGATGAATAGAAACAATGGCAGGGCATCAAAAAAAGGAAATGTGTTTAGGCATTCGTCCCTCAGGACGGAATAAAGACTGGGGTGGTAACTCGCAGGGAGCATGAGGAATGCACGCAAAAATGCAACCCAATCGCAGCCCCTTTAAGTTTTTCCTATCCTCTCCTCCCCCACCCCTAGTCTTTCTCTTATTCCGCAACAAGGAAACTCCTCCCCGCGTCGCTGCACCGCGCGCATTCCTTGTGCCTCTTCTTGTTTTCCGGGGAACTGCTCCCTTAAGAGATCATCGAGAGGCCTTCGAGCGATCCATCACGCATTAGACCTCTCCCTCTCATTCCTACCGAGCGGGAATTGTTTTTTTCGGCGTGTTGTTAAGAGCGTTCGTTCGCCTCATCCCATCCTCTCCTCCTCCATCCACTCCCAAGCGAGTCACACACACACCGCAGAGGCTAAAGTCCCCGCCCTCGGCTCCTCAAGCCGTCTCCCGCCGCTCTTTGCACCGGCCTAGTGTGCCGCCAGGTATCCCCTCCCGGACACGAGTGTGATGCTGGGGCAGAAAGGGGAAATAGAGAGCCGAGCACATCGGCCTCCCCTTCTCCTTCGACTCCCGCTGCCAGACCCTCGGGCGTGCAGACGAGGCGGATGCGAGAAGAGTAGAGGCATACTTTATTCAGGGTGGCTACAGATATCCAATTTTCAAATTCCCTGACCTTTCCCTGACTTTTCCCTGATGGATTTACCAATTTCCCTGACCGATCGCCAAAAGGTCACCTATTATTGGAATATTCTTTTCTGCTGAATTCAATTCTCTACGTCAGCTTTAAATTTTCTAATCATCGTCTCGTATTTTTAGAACTGCAAGCATGTATTTACTATAAGCTAGTGTGCTCCAACAACCTCTCGACCTGAATTTCGGCAGTAAAAAAAAACGCGAGGTAAAATTTTCCGAACGACATAGCCTCGGATTCCTTGTAATGAGCGTAATACATTGTGATCATGATTTTTAACACAACTAGGCAAATATCACAATAAGGATATACAAAAGGGATATATTGTACGTCTGATTTACAAATAAATAATTAAGATTCACAACTGATTACTCCACGAATTGATGGTGCTTATTCCATGAACGTCAGCGACGGACGTTAGTTGTAGTTGGTGAAATAAAGGGCGGGAAAGACTGGCCGATAAACGTAATGGTAGAAAAATAACGAGGATTCCTATCCTAGGTTCTCCCTGACTGTTACGAGAATTCCCTGACTATTCCAAAAATTCAAAATTCCCTGACAATTCCAGGTTTTCCCGGTTTTTCCTGACGATCGCCACCCTGTTTCTTCCGCATCCACATGCTACTACGCCATCCGTCGCAAGGGCGAGTGGCAGGGGATGTTCGGACAACACACAAGCCACGGAGAAGAAGGATTTATCGTTGCAGGGCAGGTGCACCGTTTTTATCCTATCGGAGTCTACATTATTTAAATAAACTAAAAACTATAATAATAGATATCATTCACAACTTAATTTCCGAAGTATGTAGCAGCTATAAAAAGGCATTTGTTACTCTCACTACCACACCGAGATGCAACAAGCGAATGGCATTAGAGGCATAAGAAATACATCTCCCAAATATCGATTATCCTGAATATGACAGTCAACCACAAAGAATTGAATCCTGGCAACTACAGAATGTCACCCTCTAGGGCGGGTTTCGGGCCAAGAAATACAGAATTTAGAGCTTTGTTTTAACATTTGTCGGTTTAGTTCACGTGAAACAATTTTCATACTCTCAAATGAATATTTTGAAAACTACTGTGGCTGACGTCAATTACAATTACATTGAAGCCAAACGAAAATTTTTATTCACTCGTGATATTTATCAATACCATTCCTCGTCCTTCAAGCGGCCATTTCGGCGGCAGTAAATGTTTTTGTGAATTTGCTCAGCTGCGATGAACCACATCCGGTTTGTTCTCATCAATTCTCCGTTCCAGTAACCGACGCGACGTGAGCATCCAGCCCGAGCAAAATTCTTGCTCGTGATCCCGTATGTCACGTGACGGGATACAATCGCCTCCTCCCCTGCCATCTCCAATACATTTTCCTAGACCACACACATTCCACGTTTGATTCACTTATGAGGCAGCGACTCTCTCGAAACGGCTTCCCCGAACGAGAGTTTATTCCGCTCGCCCAAAAGGTAATTATTATCTCTTCTTACGTTTACATGACACACACGATTCCCAAAAACCTTCAAAAAGTCATGGCGGGCGGACTCGGGAAGAAGATGGTTAGGGGAACAAGTGAGATGCGAGGATCAGATGAGATTTGAACAAGCGGATATGCCACATCCGGGCGAACAATGGTGGGCGGCTAATACATCTCAGTTGCAGAGGGCGGGGCGTGGATACATAGGACGCTTGTTCGACAGAATTGAGATCAGACGGCTCGATATGTGACGGTAGGTCGTGTCACAAAAATGACATCAGATTGCGACGCAAAAATGAAAGGAACGCGGAATCGAGAACGGCGCAGAGTAATCCAGAAAAGAACACTTTTCTGTTCTTTGTCAGGGGTACCAATGATCCCATATTTATTTAAACAGAAGAATGTTTCCCGCAGCTTCCTCAAGGTTAAATTTACGGGAGACAAGCAGTAATGAACGCAAAAATCTCTGTCGTAACTAACTTTTAAAAATGGCACCAAGCAATTAGATACAGAAAATAATTGTTACTAATTTGCTGATAATATCACGTCAACGGGAGATTCTAAAAAAGAATTCAGCCACATGCTGGCGTAGTTAACCTCACGAAATTTAAATTGAAACTAAATACCAGGAAAATATAATTGATGGTCATAAAACAAGACCAACGAGGAGGCAAGAGGGGCAAGGATTATATTAGGGAATAAGAAAATTGAGCAAGTAAGTCATTTTGCTACCTGGAAAGAAAAATTACAGAGGGCAACAGGTGTTCATTTATTGCTCGTGCAATCCTAAGATTGGTTGACTGCAGCCCACCATTATTCCCTATACAGTACTGATTCCTTTACTTCCTGGTAGCTCTTCCTATGCACCGTCCTCTTTATTTGGTCCATGAACTTATTCCTGGGTCTTCCTCTGGGGTTTTGTCCCTCTATTTACCTTCAATTATGTTCCTCACAGACCCATTGTGTCTCAAGGTGTGTCCAATCCATCTCTCGTTTTTCTTTTCTATATGGTGTTCCATATGGTCCTTTCCTCTTCTACTCTTCTGTACACTTCATTTCTAGCTTTGTCCGTCCATTTATCTTCAGCATCCTCCTCCAGCACCAGGATTTGAAGGTTTCTAGTCTATTCTGGGCAGCTATTCCAATGGTCCATGCTTCCGATCCATAGAGTGCTACGCTCCTTACAAATCTTTTAACATGCTGTTCCCTCATTTGTAGTTCTAGAGAAGGATGCTGAAGATAAGGTGGAGAGCGAGAAAAACAAACAAGGGTGCCCTGAAGGAAATTGAGGCAAAGGGGAGCCTCATGGAAACAATGGAAAAGAGGACCATCTAATTCTAAGGGCATTTTTTAAAGACACATATTTATCACAATATTTTGGAGAGAAAGAAACAAGGAAGGAAAAGTAGAGAGAGAGGCAAAGAAAACAGGTTTTGGAAGATGTTCAGGGACTAACGAAGATTAAGAGCTACGGACGACTGAGGGGAGAGGCAGAATTTACAATGGATTGGTATCTGTGACAAGGCCGAGCCTTCAGTTGATGAAGAGTATCTCCAGAGATCGAGAATAAATCTGACTGCACGGCAAAAAAAGGAGAAAGATGATCACAATTCTGAGACATGGGTTCTATGCTAGATAGGAATTAAGCGACAAAATATAAATCAGCTCCCCGTGTTTCTCCCTACCACCACGACTGGAGCCCCGCCGAAAAACCGTCAATCTCTTCATCGCAATTATTCAAATTCATACATTGCTAAAAGTTTCTCTTAACGTAAATCATTTATGACATCGAGAAATTCACTCTTTTCATCTTCCCTTAGATTTTTTAATTCGATTCGCACCAAATCACTCCACGCCCAACGAATCAAGTTACATTGGTCACACACAGCGTGAGCCACTTCAGTCGAAGCCCTCTCAGCGAATGGGTAATCGCTCCCTTGAGATCAGCGTCATGCTTTTTTAGGCTGTTTGAATATCGCCTCACCCATTATTCCCAGCGTACTCGGCTTTCTCTCAGCCCATTGTGCGTTATAACCAGTACCATATCCAGTGTTTAACCCAATGCTTTGTGAACTATTGCGGTATTAATCTCTAGCGACAGATGGGATCAGGGAAATACATAATATAACATTTAACACCTCATGAAAACAGCTGAAAGTTGTAAAATGAATGGAAGATACTATTTTGCAAGTCCTTAACCAAGCACATAATGTTAAAGGAATAAAAAATGGAGATAGAATGACTATTGGACGATACGAACCCGAGATTCCTCGTCACGAATAGCTATTTCACTTTCGCCACACCCTGTCAATCTAAGTTCGCTCTCCCCGTATGAACTCCTTCGACTTCTTTTACATCCGCCTCCCCGCAACTAACTTCACCATAGATTCTCCTGCCCGCCCGCGTCGACCACTGCCACACCCGACCGCAATCCTCCTTCGCCCCGCCACACTCCATCTCCGACCCGCCCTCCCCCGACCAACCAAGTGACGGTTCTCAACCCCTTGCTCCACGTCTTCACGAGACGTGAGTGCAGGACAGAGAGATGGTGGTGTTCTCGCTGGGGAGGGGGAGGAGGAGGAGGAAAGGGGGAAAAAGGAATGGAAGCAGGGGTGGTCAGGGGAGATGGATGTCACTGTTAGAGAACAGAAAGAAGAGAAAAGAGGGAGCCGCAGGACAAGATGGGATACCGACGGGAGAGTACAAACGAGAGCGAAGGAATTGGACGCGTGAAGGAATGCCTTACACCGGGGGCTAAATAGACACCATAACCGGAGACCGCCGCCCTGTGTCGCCACTGAGCTCCGGAGTGGCGCTGCCGGCCGAGGACTTAAATATTGTTGCCCGGTCCATTTGTCGAGTGCATTCCAGGCTACGATGGCTTATGTTTGATTGGAAAAATGGGTTTTCCATAATTCACCCTCTATCGAGTTACCCTCTTTTATAGAACGACATGTAGCCCGTTGTGAATAAGTTCGCCGACGGCAGTATTTTTTTCCATCACTGAAAATATTGCCAGAAATTTACCGGTATGAATGACAAAAGAAAGAAAAAAACAAATACCATTTGAAAATAACTATACAAAACGATATTGTAAAATTCGGGGAGTATGAAAAGGGTATCGGAACGCGGACGTTTTAGCCATTGGGGCGTAGCCTTCCATGAGTTATTTTTAAGAAGTATTTCCAGACGCAATCATCAGATAAATAACTTAACGTTGAATTACTCTATGATATTATGGTGAAAACAGCTCTTACGATGATAATTGTTACTATAGGTAGTATATTACCTCCTGCTTAAACTCTTCTTAGTCCTTCCTCTGGACATACTGTATTTCTACTTTCAAAGCATCTCATACTCCCTTATATGCATGATGTGAACTCACTCATAAGTTATGAACAGATAAAAATTATCTGTAATTCAACTGTAGTTACCTGACTCACTGGAAATATCTTTCTTTCTAGAAAAGTTACAAACGTATTTTCAACCCTCATATCGTTCGTACTTTTCAAATGTTGCTTATAGATCAAAGACACCGGAGAGGACAGGCAATCAAGCTCAGAGATCACAAACGTTTGAGAAGCCGGTGGAGCATAAAACGTAGCGTATTTTTTAAGGAAATATGGAAAGGAAAGAAATATCCCGTAGACGCATACATATTCGGGCCTCATCGCTCCCGGAGACAAAAAGAACCACATATCGACAATTCACGCTAAGAAAACGCGAAAAGGTTTCTGCTGACTTTCGCAGACCTATTCTTTGGACCCCAGATTCCAAGAGCAATACATTCGAAGAAGACTGGATAACTGAGCCAATTACTGAGGCGAAAGGGCCTGGAGCAAGAGAGAAGTATTTCAGAAATGGTATGTGCAGACACAAAAGGACGTTCCTTCTTACACACGCATTTCCTTGTTACGACTCAAAGGCATAATCTTATTTTCTACCCTCTTTCATTCAGCTGACTGCACGTGCTCCTGGATCAGCGAAAAATGTCATATTCACGCCGACTAAAAGCAAACGATAACCGTAAAGGGAGATGTCCTTTCAAGGAAATACATGCCATTCTAAGCAGGCGACGAAAATGATGAGGATGTAAGAACACGGTCAAGTAGAAAGGACAGCCTCGTTAATAATAACCTCAGAGTATTGCAACCGAGTTCTCCTCCTTTTCTGGGTCAATCATCATCCTCTTCAAACATTCTACATTCTCCTACTTGGGATAAACTCTTCAATTTCCCACACATTACTTGCCCATTTTAAAGTCTATGTTATCTATACCGTCTGTTCTTTTGTCCTTCAGGATACCTATCCTCTTCCCTCTTCAATACTTGCTAAGCGTTCTGCCCTCTAATACAGTTTGCAACTTGCCCTCAACTTTCAGCAAGCCATGCAGTCAATGTTACTGTAACTTCTGAATCTCCATCACACTCACCCATAAATGCAAACCAGAGTAAATTCGCACTTCATTAACAATTCAATGCGCATCATTCAAATACAATCTGACCCTACCATATCCTCTGAGGTCTCTCTCTACTTGTCAGCTGACCCGGCCCCACTTTCACCACACCCAGATGTGAAAAGCATCCAGCCTGCGTAAATCCTCTTTCCGCAATGAATAAGAATTTCCGAATCATGCAACACTAAGCCAAAAGGTAAAGGAATAATTTATACAAGGTGGGTTATCTAGAGGAATAAAGAATGCTTGGTACTTTAATTCCACCATCAGTCGCTAGCAAATCGAATCACGTACTTTGATCCGGTGGGATTCACTGTGTACTCGCCTCAGAGCCCACCCCACCCATCCATCCCTGTGCGAATTTGCAAGGCACCAATTAACCCTTTGGCTAGCGAAACGCGACGCTAAATCCCTGTGCTCACACTTACAAGCGCGCACACAAACAAACAATCCATGGAATACAAACATTTCCTTCTGCTTCTTGGGGGGGGGGGATTGTTTTGCTTGGACTCCGGCCGAAACACCAAAAGAGTGAGAGAGGATCCTTTCAATATACTCTGATCATTTTCCGTCATTTTTCTCCCTTGAGCTATGAGCTATTTCTATTAAGCGTTTACTCCCTCATCTTCAATCTTCTGCACTTCAAGGTCGAAGAGCTTCATCCGTTCGACTGGTATGATTTTACTACCATTGCCAAATAAATTTTTGGCTATAAATATTTCCACAATTGAGAATTTTTTCTGGTGATTACTCCGAGAAACACCTTTTATTTCCAAGAAGTGAATCTTTCACCATCAAAAAATACATACACGAAACGAAGCTGCGCTATCACAAAAAAGGTATATAAAGCAAAAGCTGATGAGAGGAATAAATTCACAAGAACAAACATAATAGGAAGAAACAATTTGAAGGAACTAACGGAACGAACGTTAAAAGACTACGAAAAAATGTACAGTGAAAATGTTAAAAAAGAAAATATTTTAGGACATTGTGTAGAAGACCCCCATTATAGGTACAGACCACCGACTACGAGAAGAAAGTTCAACTCGCGCGCTTGAGGTGCCGAAAACATAAAGGGACGGAGCTCTTTGATTGAGCTAAGCATCACTAGCTCGGAGAAATAACGCGGATTAGAAATTAAGAGCACAAACACCTTTCAAGAAGGCCAAGATAAAATGGACGGTAAAGCACGTCGTCTCCTTCATCGAGAGAAAAAAAGCAATATTTCCACGAATTAGAGAACAAAATTACGGTTGTGCTCGAAGCGCAATTCACCAACCACGAGATTACATTTAATAGGCGGAGAGAACAGACGGCCAAGGGGTAGCAGTGCCCACCTCTCCCTCCCTACCGACCTAACTCGCCATTTTTTAATGGAACGGAGAAACATGAAGGGGAAAAGGAAGAAAAAAAACGAGCGAGATCAAAAGGACAGCGGGAGAGAGGAACGAGGTAGAGGAGGAAGCTTTGGAAGAACGGGATTTCAAAAGAGGGGATCAAATGAAAGCACTAGGTTCTCGGAACTAAGGGAAAGTGGGCATCCACGTGAGCCCGCGGAGGATGCCGGGAAGAAATGATGACGAGGCGGGGAAGGAGGGAGAAATAATTCCGACTACCCGAGGATTTAATCGGGAAGAAAGAAACAAATGCCGGCGCACAGTGCGCAGTGACAAAAGAGACGGCTGAAAGAAGGATGGAGTGGCAGGAGCTGCAGCGAGCGAAAGGCGAGAGGGAGAATGGGGCGGGCAAAAAAAAGAAGTAATAAATTCGCTCGAGCACAGAGCGTCAAGGAGTTTCGAGAAGAAAAAAGTGGCTCCACTGGCGGGAGAAAGTGCGACGAGAGATTACAGGAGTCAGGGGAGGAGTGTGGTGTCATGATCTGTAATGCGGGATGGGGGGAAAGGGGGAGGAATGAGAATGCTGGGCTCGTCCGTGAGAGAGGGGAAAAAATGAGACGGTAATTGCAACAGGTCAAGCGGCGAGACGAATGAGAAGAAGGCGCAGGACCCGGCGCAGCCTCCGCACGCGAAATAGGAGAGATGCGGAAATGACGCAAATGCAAAAGATCTCGAGTTTCTCCGGTCAATTGTCTCAATCATAGCTTTATTACTTAAGCTTCAGTTCGTTTCCCCAGCTTGGGGTACATTATGATGACTGTTACAATCCAAATTTAAGACAAACATTAAAAGGTCGACAAAAATCAGTTATTCTCCGAGGTCAAGGCAAGAGTTCCATTACCGCTAATGGCAAATCAAACGGGATCGATATCTTCCACAAGAGCTAGTAAGTAATGAAAAGATTGCCAAAATAATTAAACCTCAGGCATTAGTCATCGAAATGGGGCCGACAACGGTACAGTCAAAGCTTACGCACAGAGAGGCCAAAAGTGATAACGGTAATTCAAATTATGTAGAATATCCGCTGTGTTCTTAACCAGTTCCACCCAGCTCAGTCGATGGTTCAGTAGTGTCAAGCAGTGCGAGAAAATAATTTTAAAAGAGAAAAAAATTCTCGCGAGCATTCCAACATGAGCATTGAGTCTCATTATGCGTTTTTGAGTCTCACCCAAAACTTATGGACTACGAAGCAAATTTAGCGAAGGAAGGAGGAGGGGATCCTTGTCGCTTGATGAGATGCATGCACTGATGGCATAGTTTGGATATTTCTCCTCCATATTTCCCTCACACGAACAAGACGTGAGCAATATAACAACTCGCCACTTTCAACCATTGAGACACTTGATTTACAAATTTTCTAGTACTCTCTTTAAATCGGAATGACCTCCTTTCCTAGCCCGAATGGCACTTCTTTCAGTCAGATCTGAAAGGATATTTTAAACGATTGTTATCCATTTATGTATCACTTGCAATAATTTAATTTGCAAAAGTCACTGAACGCATAGCAATGGTTGAAGCCTAAGGAGCCAGGAGCTAGGAATACGGTGGATCCACGAAATAGTCATAATAAGAAACAGCTCACGGAGCCATGTTTTTGGTCACTGTTTGTATGCTCTGAAATACAACCTTAATCAAAATCCAAGGAGAAATGGTGATAGGAATTATGTTTAGGATGAAGTAAAAACGCACTTTACTGGGAACGGTTAAGGCAAATGCTCAAAGTGATGAAAGTCTTAAGGGAACCAATAAACCGTTAAGACAGCTTTTATTCCTTGCCCCCGCGGCAAACCATTTTACTGGGATTATTTAAGAGATGTATATAAATCAGATACTCCTACGATAACCAATGACTGGGAACGAGTAAACGCTTTCATTTTGCGAGGGATATCATCACCCGCTGAAGTTCTTCAGGTGGTGAAGGAATAATATACCTTCAGTTTAGCAAAACATCGAAAATACCGCACTCACAAGAATATAAATAGAGGTATATGTGCACGCAATGGAGAGGGTAGAAGTTTCGTATCAATTTAAAAGCGAGACAAGTGCAAAATAAACTGAAAAAAGATCAAACTCTCGATGAGTAGGCAGAGATAGCCTTGATTCAATGCTTTACAAATAGACGAACATAACGAAAGAAAAGCTCGATACCCACAAAAAAATTCACCCTAATAAATTTATCTGGCGGTGGTAAAAATTTATCACTGGTAAACAAACGATTTCCCACGGTTTCTTTTCACAGCATCCGGAGCAACCAGAAGGGACGGATGCAAGCGTTGTTAAACCCGATCACGGATTTTCAGGGCAAAAAAAATCTGCCGCCTCAAAACTCTTGAGCATCTCATTTTTATTTCTCTCACTCAACTCACTCGAATCACTCACGGGCGCTCGGGAGGCGTCCTTCTGCTTCGCGCCCTCCGCGGAGCCACGAATAAACTATTCGACGCCGCCGCCGCATCCACCTCATTTTTTTTCTCCCCCGACCAACCCTTGCGCGGAGTTTACACAGCCGTCGGCGTGACGGCACGAAAAAGTTCTAAGGTAAACCTTAAGTACGGGGTTTTCGGAATGAGATGGAGGGGATTCGAGAACGGGAAGGGAAGGTAGCGATGCGGAAACGAAGAAGAAGAGTGCCTGCGACGAGGTGGGCGAGCCAAGAGAGCAAGAAGAGCAGGACACGCGGTGGTCGGGAGGGATGAGGAGGTGGCGAGGCGAGGTAAGAAAAAAGGAACGGAGGGAGAGGATGGCCGCCCGAAGCCAGCCGGATATGAAAGGGGAGGAACGGACGAAAGAAAGGAGTTGAACATTCGAAAAGGGACGGAGGGGATAAAAAAGGGAAACGAGGAGGAGACAGGAGAGAGAGAGGTGACTGAACGGAACGCGCCACTCGTTTCTGGTTCTTCTTCCACGTCGTCATCAGTCTTCAGCTACGTTTTCATGGACGCGTCAGACGCGCACGCGCGCGGCGAGACGCGTCATTTCTTCGCGCGAACCGTTCGCATGCAAGCGAGCCTACGCGTAGGCGAACCTACGCATAGGAGGTACCTACGCGCCAACAACAGCAGAGAAGAAATGGTAAAAAAAGAAACGTGACGACCGTGTATGCTTATCGCTCTACAACCTATTGCTGATAATAGTGTGTTGATAGTTATATAGCACCATCCAAGTGCAATAGCTATTGTTCTTCGATTTCATCTACAGCTTAATTCCTCTCATCCGCACGACAATTTTCTGAGAGCTAATTAATGTGCAGTTTTTAAAGAAAGGAATGGATGCAGTGGCACCATTGAATCCCTATTCCCTCCACGCCTTCTCCCTTAGGTTTCTATCCCTGTATCGATAGTCCTTATAATTGTACAGGAACGTGTACTTGAATTTCGGAGATGATTATTTCATCCATAGAGCCTACACTTCACCGGTCGGCCATGTTTGTGATTCTACGCGTTCCACGCGTCGAAAGCTGAAAATATTTCAACTCGGGCGAAGCGACTCTACGCGAACATACGCGAACTCACGCGAAGAAATCCGGGCTTCTGATTGGCTGAGGATCTCGCTTTCGCGTCTCTTCGTCTGAAACGCGTTCATGAAAACGTGCCTTTAAGCCTCCGTTGGGCGCGCGGAGGAGTCCCCAGTGCCGCTGTAATTAGGACCGGTTCACCCGGTCGTGCTCCGGTCCACCTCGCCCGCTTGGTTGGCGCCGTGCCTCAGCAGCGAGTGTGCGTGGCGAAGAGGCCTCGCTCGCTACTCGGGGCCACCAACACCGGGGATTATACCCCCCCCTCCACCCTCCCATTCCACGTGAAAATGAAAACGTGAAAAAATATCAACCCTCTCTCATAACAGCTCACGGGGAACCCGATTTTAATCCTCGCACACATCTTCCATAAACCCTCGCCCACCATTCCAGCTTTTCCTACGATTTTGTCCCTCTTCCCTCCCCCCCCCCCTGCCCTTCTGCATCGAATGTATTTCCCATTCCGCCTTCCCTCCGCACCCCGTTATCAGTCTCGCCTATGATATAATCCTTCCGCGGAAAGCTGTAATATAAGAGGCCACCCGGAAATTAACAACCGGGCCTCCCATCCCATCCCATCTCCTCCAACAACCTATTACATCCTGAAGGCTCGTATTGGCTAATTCATATTGCTCCTTCCCCCCACCTCTCCCCCTCTCTCTCTTTCTCATAACGTCTGGGATTAACCGAGACAAGTCCCAGAGGGTGGCGGTGGATTTCGCCCCGAGGCGATGGGGTGGCACCGCAAACACTTCCTCACGAATGCACGCGATAGCGTCGAGACCGGAGCAGGTTATTCTCGCGCCGACGGCTATACTGTATGGTGCGGGGGAAAATGTTTCATTTTCCAGAGCCCACGGATCAAGATGGGAAACAGTTATGTCTCGACATACCCTTCGATGGATTCCAGATTTTTCCCCGTAAACGAGTTTTACGAAATTTAAAAAAAACATTAGATAATCACCAATTTCCATGAGTTAACAATCCGGGAAGGCTTCGCTAAATCGATCATTTTATATACTGACACGGTAATGCCAATTCTAGAACGATTCTCAAACTAATTGACGGGAGGTTAATGGCTATCTCAACAACGCTATCTTTGTTCACCGTTCAGATGCTTTTTTCTACCATCAAGCTCGCCATAATTGCACGAGACATTCAAATTGTCCTCTGGATTTTAATAAGCTATTTAAAACATAACTGAACTATAGAGTTTTCTTATGATTTCCAACGCAGAGTCATTATCATTAGTTTAAAATTACCCCAGAAAATATTTCGTAAAAGTCAAGTTTTAAAAGGCAGAGCCACTGTGAAAGCCTATAAAACTGATATACCGAGATTTAGTAGTAATCGAGGTCGATCCCAGCTGGGTATACATCAACGTGAAACATTTTGCCAGGCGGTTTGAATATGTAAGAGATTGGATTTTTCACAAATGCGTACTTGCAGGGAAAAAAAGTAAACGACCGACCAATTCCTGTACTACATCTTCGCATCAGCGGGATTATATGAGAAAAAAATCACAATTCCTGCGGGAATAGGCTGGAATTCAAGGATTAATATATATTTTTCCCTCTAATTTTCTTATGATTGTCGCTCAACCAACGAGAATCTACCTTAAGCGTGTTTTCTCGCTAGGCTGAGCAAAGTGAGGACAGGAAATGGAAGAGTTAAATAAAAACATAATGGGTCCCATGAGTTAAGTCTCTATCCGCATTCGGGCCCCCCTCTTCACGTTGCAACACGCAATCCGCCTCAAAGATATGTTCCAGGGCAGACAGTTGGGGCACCAGGCAGTTTTGGGGGTCACGTGAACAAAATCATCCAATGCGTTTTGATATCTTTGAAATTAATCGGCGCTTGGCTGCTGCTCTTTCTATTGTCTCCAATTGTTCATGCAAGGGAACATAATATTTGTCTCTCTATCCTCCCTGGTGCAAATGTCAATCATGTTTCTGAGTAGTCGAATGAACCATAACAGGTATAGACCTTCAAAATGCAATCGGAGTTGCCATTAAAATCGGATAATTCGAAAAGTTTTTATCTCGCTAGCTTCCTAGCTAGGAGAAACTCACACCGCAGAACATTCATCGGCAACGCATCCCTTTGTTTCATAATGATTTCATTTTTAACAAATATGACGGGTCTTCTCCGACACTTATCAGGGCCTATAACCGACTCTTTTTCAAATGGGTTCCAAATGCTTACCACGCATTACGATAGTGCCCTTTCAAAGTTATAAATGGATTCCAACTTCCAATTCACATGTAATTGCCACCAGTTGAATTAATACAAGTTTTTCAACCCATGCCCACACATTCCTCCAATTCCTGTTTTTTTTAAATTTACAATCTAAGTTGAGCGTGACATCTAAGCACTCTTGATTTTCTAAATATAAAGTCGCCGATTCAGTAGGCTGCGTTCCGTTTTCTGCAAATTAAGCTCCAGAAAATCATAGGTACACTTCCTGCAGTTTAGTTCTGAAAACGAATTTGGAATGTTTTCCTTGTCGCGCATAAGAAATATTGGAACTCCATTCTTAAGTTTCAGAAGCGTGCGGCCCGAAACAATATGCTTCAGCACTCACGGCAGTAAAACTACAAAAGTATACGGCAAACGAACAATACGGGACCGGAGTAATCTTAACTAGGTTACGTGACGTAGAGTTGAAGACCCAAAACTCAGTTATTTAGAATATTTAGAGCGAAGTTTTTCCCTCGTCACTATTAGTACCATATTACAATTTTACTTTTGACTTTGGTCAACTACTCGAAAAATGACGTAAACAACTTTAACTACTGACATAAACATTTTGCTATAAGCTATTGAAACTCTCAGGTATTAATTTAATATGCGTACAAGTCTTTAAATTAATAAATTTTTTCACGCCGTAGGGTGAAAACGCTTTCTCAACAAAAGATTTTTTTTGCGATTCTGAAAAACTAACTGCGGTGATTAATGCGTTTATTTTTAAAATATATCAGATAGCAAACAAATTATAATATTTAAACTTACGTCGCGAGATATATGTAATAAATTCGTTATTTTTTAAATTAAGTCTCTCAGGAGTGTTTCCATTTTCTGAGGAAAACGGCTTCAACTTTATGGCAAATATATCAAAAAGTAGTGCGATAAGAGGCCATTATTTTGGTATTTTTGGAAAAGTGAGATATTTTTTTCCAAGGCCAAATTCATTGAAGTTTATCTGTAGTGATATCTCTTTTCAAGCCACCTTAAAGGGAGCGAATCCTTAAACCCTAGGGTTCCCTCCAGGCCGCTTATCAAAGACTCACGAGCTGCGTGGCCGTCGAGCTAACTCAGCAGCAGTGCCCAGCACAGGTTTGTGCGAGGCAGAAGATTGATAATGCGGTTATGTGACACGGCAGCACGCAAGATGTTGCCGAACGAGGAGACTTTCTAAGGAAAGGGGAGATGGTGTGCCGTGAAAGGCGGTATCGGCGGCTTGCTACAGGCAGGACTGGAGGGGGGAGGGCTTTGAGTAAGAAGGAGAGAGAGAGAAAGGAAGCTCGGCTACCTAGCGGATCCTAGGGATGGGAAGGCGAAAACTCTCGGATGTGACACCTGAAACGGGCCATTAAGCGCTTCTTAATTTCACCGGGAGAGGGAGCTTGGGTGCTCCAGTGAATCCCAAGGCTCGAGTGGCCGTAAGTGGGGGTGGGGAGGGGGAGACTAAGTGGAAGGAATAACATCCCTCTCAGGAGAGAGAGGGGGGAAAGTAAGAAATTAATTATCACGAATTTATTCACAAAATGCCAAGCGGCGACTCTCACACACATCCCGTTACTTTGATCACTGCACAAACTATGAGTAAAAGTAATCATTCCTTGAGCCACTCAAACCCACGCCAACACGAGAGCAGGAAAACAAGTGAACGCAGTGATGGAGCAACGTTGCACTTACCACCGTTGCCAAATCGTTCTCACACATGACTTTACCCACAATATTTAAATAAGGAGTAACATTTCCATGTAAATATTTTAAAGCTAATTTAAAAAAAAGAAATACATTTCAGATCACAAAATAGCGGTGATGAGCTCAAATTTATTGTCAGAGCAATTAAACGTGGCAAAGAGTTGCCAGCCGGAAACCGAGATCAAAATAAGCTATTGGTGAGTTTTAAAAATTGTTTCCCACTTCTAAGTGCTTCGATACAACTTATTCACAAAGTTATTAAGTACTTGTTTAAATACAATAGGTGACTACGTAAGGTAGTGTTTTTTAAATCGACTTCTTAAAACACTTAAGAAGATGGATTTTTCACGGGCTTTTGACGCACCGAGTGGCAGAGGAACCTCCTTAAGGCTAAAATAACGCGTATTAGGAAAAATTTGGCTCTGAAAATTTAAAAAGGTTCTTTCAAATTGCATTGTAAATGTTGAATTCCGTGCTATTTTAGGTTTGCATGAAGAATACACCAAAAGTATAGGTTGCGTCACTACGGTCTCTGTAATCACGGAGCAAATATCTGACATTGCGGCCTCCTCGATCAGGTGCTTCAATCTCAATAGCTTTGTATTGGATCCGAAACTCTCCATCAATACTGAATGGCATATGACTAGATGGTCTGAAGGAAATTCCAAGCTGTTAAAATGCCTCCACTCGCAAATATTCTTTCAACGTCGCGTCTTTAAGATAATTACATTATTTAAGTGGTTGTTGGATTTTCCAAATGAACAACGAGAGTGTTTGAAAATAAAAATGGGTTGACGATAGTGTAGTGTTGGAGCCATCTAAATACAAGGAACGGACCAATAGTTACATTTCCTAATGGAAAACAACTTCAAACCAGGGGAAAAACAAAACCATATCGTTTTGGAAAGATCGCAAAGCTTCTTCCTAAGATCATAATCAAATAATAATCATAGTTTACTCATTAAAAAAAAAATTCAACGAATTACACCCTTCTACCAATTAATTATTGCATTGAAATAAGTAATATCAATATACAAGAACTGACGGAGAAATAAAATTTAATTGGGTAAATCATTATTATATATTCACTACTCATATGTTAAGATTGTTTGAACAATGGAAATAAATGAAAACAGCATACATATCAAATTTCTCAAACGGAAGAAACTGAAACTATTGCACCAAGAGAAAGCTTCTTAAATACTCGAGTATTTAGATGGAAATCATTCTCCAAGTTACTCATTTACGAATGAACAACACGATTTTCGAAAATAAACAGCACCCTAATACATCGAATATCCCTAGTCGGAGGCATTGATCATATGACTAACATACGTGCACCGATGGATGACGAATAAATAACATTGCGACAAGTAAAATAGCAAAAGGAAGTAGCTTTGCCACAAACCTTCCTCAAGGATAAAGGTCAGGGAACCCGATATCGCACACGAGAGGGACAAAAGAAGCCACCGCCCCTGCATCGAGCAGAAAATCACAGTTGAGCGGACGGCGGGAGAATGAAAGGGAACTGAAAGAGGAGAGAATGCACAGAGAGTGGGTGAGAGAAAGAGGGAGGGGTGAAGTAGGTGGGCAAAGAGAGAGGTCCGGGTTCGAGAGAGAGAGAGAGAGAGAGAGAGAGTGTGTAGGTATCATCTCCTCAGCACACGACATCGCATATCCTCCCGCTTCTTCTTGACCTTTGATTGGGCGGATGGGTCTCTCGCTTCATTGGCGGAAAAACGGAGGAAAAAACTGAAGAAGGAAGAGAAGATCGAGTCTCCTCACTCGAGAGCCCCTTACTTCACGGAGTCCGCCCGCATTAAAGGGGTAAATTACGACTTTAAAAGGTTGTACCATTCGCGGAGGTGTGCGCCGTCCGCTGCTCACGGTGGAAACTGGGATGGACGGACGGACGCGTGCGTTACGAGAAGGAAGCAAGGAGCCGCCCACGGTAAGTATGCGTATGCATACATAGGAATACATGCATGAACAACGCAGATACATACGTACATGCATCATCATTTCATTCCCTCTGCCCATTTCTCTCCCTCGCCCTATCCATTCTCTCGAGCACCCCGATGCGAACTCACCCCTCCCCCCCTCCTCAAACCCCTCCTCACACTCTCAAAAGAAAAAAAATGAATAAAAAGATGGGAACACCCTTTTGCGGGCGCACAGCACTCTCATATTCCCAGCCTCCCACTCTATTCTCTCTTTGGGCGGTGGTGGTGGCGGGACAGACACGTTCCCCCATCCTCATATTCCACCCCCGAAGCGAAACAAAAGCCCCTCTCCTCCCCCCCCCTTTCTCCCTACTGCCCCCCTAACGGAGGCTACATGCAACCACCATCCATCTCTTTTTATCCCCACATTCCATACGCCCTCTCCAAACTCCTCAACAACCCCTCTTCTCCAGTGTCATCTACGCGCAATTTTAAGTTGGCAGTATTTTGTAGAAGCACGACCTAGAAAACTCGTGCAAGGATATTGGGAGCGGTTGATTTTCAAAATTTTTGAATTTCGTCCAATACGAATGGATTTCGCAAAGGCAGCGATGGAGGTGGAGATAGGAAGACGATGGTGGTGGAATGCGTGGCCGGGAATACGCTGGCGCTGACTCCTGAACAGTCACCCGTCGAGGAATGCGTGTGGTATCCTTCTCGGATGTCAGGATTACAACACTCCTATAAGAATCACATTCTCAAGAAACATTTGCATGCAAAAGGGAAGGAACACTGTGCAAGGTATATCATGGGTGCTTTTCGTATCACTTTCCTTTACCTAGTGCTGTTTTGTTGAATGATGACATGAAATGGTCTATTAATAGAAAAGTAGAATTTTTTCACTCCGCAATTCTATAATGAATTTTAAAAACATTTTTTCCTCATTGATCCGACTTTTAGGTATGTACCAGATGGCGAAGAGGGATGTGTTTTTTATCCAATTGCATGCAACTGCGGCAATGAACACCCTAAGGGCCAAAAAACGTACTTTGTCGTGAGGTATCTGGCGCCCTTAGATAAGAGCTAGAGATGGGTCTGATGTGGACCGTCGCACAGAAAACTGTAATCTGAGGAAAGGCTTGTAGAGGGAAGCAGAGGGGGAGAGGGTGGGGGGAAGGACAAGTGATAGATATGGAAGGAAAGGAGGTGATTGAAGGAAGTATAATGTGGCTGCAAAAGAGGAGGACGGAGGAGAGCGATGGGTACATTTGGAGAGAATACTGGATAATCGTGTGAGCTGGAGAAGGAGGATAGGAAGAATATTTCTCTTTCAGAGGCAAATGTTAAGAGAAGAATAATTATTGACAGGATAGAGCTTGGATGCATCATTCGCTTGGAAGTACGCCTTCGCTCATTCCTTCACGTTCCACTCTTCCAGAGTACGTAGATGGGGCATATCCTCAGATTATCAGCGCTGCTCTTCCTCTCCCATCCCAGAGCCTCCCGTTCCCCCCCTCTGCCGCCGCCTTGGAAACACACCACTGGCGGCGCTCTCGGCGAATTCAAAACCCTTTTTTCGCACGACACCCTCTGCCATTGTTTCCACCCGCTTCTGACACCCCATCATCGCGGTCGGGGGTTGGGACGCAGTGGGCGGGGGCAGTGGGCGGGGGCAGTGGAAAAGGAGGCGGACATCAGGAGAGGGGGGAGGGCGGCGTCAAAAGTGGAGGGAGCGAGCGGTGGGAGGATTAATACGTGATAGAGGGGGTGGGGGTGTGATCTTTCAGTGTGGCCACCTCACACCCACCGGGGCTCGTCCCAACCCTTCCACGAAATCCGAGCAGTGACCCCTCCACACACCCCCCCCCGTATATATCACTCACTGCCCCCTTTGCCACGCTCGGCGGGAGGGCTCTGATGAGGGAAGGGAGCGACGATATGGTCAGTGCCGACGGGGGGTCTCGTGGAAAAAAGCAATCGCAATAACAGCTGCCCCGAGTCACTTGGAAATTTCCAAGTCTCCCGACACACACAGTCCCCGTCACTCACTCACTCACCCTTCGACGAACGCCTCTCACGCATCCGACCTGCACTTAAATAATAATCATTAGGCCAGCGGTACGTTTGAACAATTGGAGCCTTCTCAAATCTTATTTCAATTAAATGCAGAGGATCTTGCATTGCGCAGCAACCTACGTGCGAAGAGAATGTTTGTACATTTTTTTCGTTTTTGTAAGAACGATTTTGTTGCGCAGCCCACTAACAGAAAAGTTGAAATTTGAATACGTAGCCTGCTGTCAAATGCTGTCACTTGAAAATCAAAATGTGGAAGAGATATAAAATATTAGAATCCACCCTGCCAATGATGATGATATTCAGGAATAGTAACGACGCGATGGCCACATAACGGGAATTTCTAGACCCATCCTCTGGGATAAAATGAAATTTTTAAACGATTAATACTCTCATTCAAACAAGGGGAGATCAGGACAGTTGAGACAGCATAGATATTGACATTTTTTAAACATTAAGAAAGGATAATAGCATTAATCCTTTGGGGAAAATGACAGTGCATCAATTAAAAACGCCAAAAATTAAATTCTAATACCCTTAGTAACTGAGCAGGTGAATGATAAAGCCTTTGAAGTAGCATCTGTCACGACTGGGAATAAGTGCCAAAGAAACATCCGTTGCATGAAAGCGCAACTGTTAAGAGAATGGGACTTCGCCAAGCAACGAACAAAAGATCCCTGCGACTCCGTTCACACGCAAACGGCAGACAGTGATTTCCAGATCGCACACTTGAACTTGAATGGAAAGTTGTGGAGAGAGCGATGGGGAGGGGATGATGATGGGGAAGGAGAGAGGTTTTCAATGGCGCTAAATGGTCCACTCGAGCCACGAAAGGACGAAGCGCTCCCAATCCCCATTTTCCACTCTACCTCGATGCGTAGGGCCCCTCTCTCTCCAGGGTGGCGAATTTTCATTCGGCGGCGGCGACGACGCCTGTTCCCTTGTTTGCGAACCTCACACCTCGTCTCTAACCCCAACCACCCACCCAGCCTCCCCCCTTTCCCCTCTCTCCACCTCCACATCTCGCTCCTCTCCCAAAAGGCCCGCACTGTGCGGAACCGTCGAAATCACCAGTTGGTGTAGAGTGGGTATTGGCAGACGAATTCTCGCGTCGCATTATGAAAATTCAAGAAAGAAGTCTCAAAACCTGATCGTTTACAGCATAACCTGGGGATTACACATGCAGAACATATGTGGCGCAGCATTAAAGAAACTAGGTTTTGTTAAACGTATAATAGGAAGATCCTCGGATGAAAAAGCCAAAGAGAGATGATACTTCGCACTGGTTAGGCCACATCTCGAATACGCTGCGAGCATTTGGGACCCTGGACAAATAGATTTAACCAAAAAATTAATAAAATACAAAGGAAAGCAGCGCGCTTCGTTAAAAACTGCTACGAGCGTACATTTAGTGTCTCACAACTATTAGAGGGATTACGGTGGGAGTCCCTAGAGACTCGGAGGCTGCACGCTAGACTTAATTTGCTTGATACTTTCAGAACTGATAGTTTTCAGAGAGCATAGAAAATATTATCTTGTCCCCTCACTACGTCTCTCGGTCTGACAGATGCGATAAAATAAGAGGTACTCCGCCGAACAGATAGGTACAAAACCTCGTTCTTTTTCGCGAACAATAAGCGACCACAATATAAATTGAGCTCCACTAAATACACTCTTATAATACATGTCACCATTTCATCTCCAATAAACGTACACCTTTACACGGCTGGTGACCTAACACCCCTTGCCAAACGCCCAAACGGCGGCTTGGGGGGTATTGAGTAGATGTAGATACCCAGAGCAGCTGCATCCTTCGTTTCAGTACTTGGACAAGAAATAATGACGGTTGAATTGAAATAAAACGCAGCATCCAAAACTCGACATACCAAGCATATCAAGTTTCCTAGAACTCAAATCTTCTAATAAAAAGTTTGTATGTTCAAAAAAATACACTGCTTTATAATTATTGGCTATTATTGATATTTAAGTAGTTATCATGTTAAGATTGTAACGCCGATTTGAGACGTGTATGATTAGTGTCAGAATGATTTGTTTTTTAAACCACCTTTGAGGTAAAGAATCAAATATAGGCATGCATATATTCTAAGAACAATATTCTTTTCACCTACCTGACTTGCTCCATGCTGATTGTAAAAGAACAGAAAAAGTTGTCATTAATACGACTATGGATAAAACAGTAGCAAAAATTCATCATTATCAGCTCACCGTTTTATAACAGCTAATCACACAATGAAGTGGGGTTAACATTATACATGCAGGTAGGTTTTAGCATATAATGAATAACCAAAACAGATGTGAAAGATCTGGGCTGCACCAGCGAAAACAATGTGTTAAGCTCTCTCGAGTTTGGCCCAAGACAGCAGCCAAAAATTTACCCCGAAAAAGCTCCACACATATTACAGACATGTTACCATCAATGTTTGTATTTATATATTTGAAAGAAGTTAATTCATCAATAGTACAATATTATTGATACCAAATAGATAACTAATGAACATGGGGAGGTAATAAAAATCACAAAAAATTACTCGAGTATGAGGTAAACTCAATTAATAACAACCAGAGACCTGAGTAATTCAGTATTTGACGGATCCCCTACGCCCTGTTTGCCTCAGTTGATTCTGGCAGTCACGTACGTAATACTGCGGTATTACCGGCGCTATTCCACAATAAACCGACCAAATTTAAAATGCGCTTTCATCTTCAAAAGGTGCAAATTTCCTTGAGGAGCGACCACATGGCAACGGAAGGGCCTCGAGCGATAAAAAATAAGTTTATACGCGATAATTCCTTTTTGATCGGCGGAAGAGAGTGAGTGAAAGAGCGGGGAAGGGGGAAGGGGGGGGGTTGAGGTGGGAGAGGAGGCAGGGAAAGAAGGAAACTTGGAACGTTTGTTTTTGGACTCTTTCCAAAACGAAAAAGTCGATGGCCGCACTAATTGCCGTAGCCCTCGGGGCCCGCGCAAGAGGAGGCGCTCGCTGCAAGTTGAGACGTCGAAACCCAACTCCCTCTCTCCGCTCTGCGCCACCGCTGCGCTGGCTGGTGGCGGAGGGGGGGGGGTGGGAGTGAGGGGGGCTTTGGCGTGGGGAGGACGAGAGAGAGAAAGTTTAATATCACGAGAGGAGACCGAGGGAGGAATGAGGAGGAGATGCGCGGGAAAGGTGGTAAGGGTTCGGGCTAGAGTCTCCGCGGCTTTGGTCGGAACGGGTGAAGGGAGACGAATTTGTTGTACGGAAAAGGAGCGGCTGATGAAGTAGCGGATTGGATTGGATATTTGAGGAGGCGACCGATGGCTAAGGTCACTTGCGCCATAGGGGATAGGTAAGGGAGGATGGGTGGATAGAATAGATAGGCGTCGGCATTAGCCTGCTCTTAACGAAAGGCGCCAAGGGGACCACGGCTTACCGCCTCATCCGAAAGACGGAGTACTCTACTTGAAGTGCCCACCACAAGACACTCAAGTAGGGATAGGGTTCCTCTGAAAAACATCCTCCTCTGCAGGGATTTGAACCCTGGCCGCCCGTTTGGTAGGCACACCAACCCGATCCCCCAGAAGTAGCGGCTCTGCCAGGTCAGGACGTCCGACGAGCCGAAGACACGGAAGGTAAGGACACGGAGAGGAAAGGAAGAGATAAAATATAAAGGAGAGGAGATTAAGAGAGTTAGGAGGGAGGTTGAGATCGCAACCGGCGGGTTTGAGGATGAGCCCAAGAGGCGGCGACTCATCAAAATGCAAGAGTCTGGGACTGATAAGGGAGAGCGAGAGGAAGAAGAGAAAGAAGAGAAAAGAGAAGATGCATTTTCTCCCGAGATTAAAGAAGTAAGAGGGGGGAGCCGAGCAAAAAACCCGCAAGAAGAGAGATTGTGCATTTGTGTTTGCCTGTGCTCGCGCGAGTTGGGGGAGATGGAATGAAGCAGTGAGATAGGAGGAGTAACGAGGGGGAGGGGGGCGGAAGATAGCGAGTCAACGACGAACCCAGCTCTCGACTAGTATGCGGGATGGAAGGAGGAAGAGGGGGGCAGGATAAGAGTTGGATGCGGCTGCAGAGGAATGCGGCAAGGCATTGCAACCAGAAACCTTTTCGTTGTTTTGCCCCGGCTTTGCAATTAGACAACTTCGTCTGGGATCGCAATTGGCGAGAGGAAAGGGGGAGCCGGTTGATTCGGAGAAGGAGGGGAAATGAGGAAGGTGTTGCGTGTGGAGAGGGCAGGCATATATCCACTCCGCGGTCGAGGATTGGATTTTCCTCGGGAGGCTGTCTCAAACTCCGAGATGAGGGAGAGACGTTACCAGTGCGTGTAGTTGCCGTGTAACTGCGTAATACCTTCACTCTATTTATGCATCCGCATCGTACCCGACAAGTTGCCACGTTGGCAGGTTACAGGGGGAGTTAGGGCATTTACCATTTACGGATAATGAGAAGTAAAAAAAGGATATCAAACATGTGTTCTGAAATGAATTAGTTCTAAACCATGGTCTGCTGTGGTCTCTGAGGATAAAGATTTTGCCCGAGTAGTGAGGAAGTCTGATAATCTAGCCAGGGACAGTTTTTATATCGGTCCACAGAAGCTTTCTGATAGAAGACTACTAAAAATATCAAATGACTTCTTTTTTTGGCGTACTAAAGGACTAAAGAACCTAATTTATCCAATTTAGTTCAATTGAACTTCACCTTAACTCATGGATTATTTCACAAACACGAGTAAAACCTCCTTGGAGTTAATCTATTCCTTTATTATTTTCTCCCATACGTTACGATGAGAATGATTCACCGCTACTCGAATCTCTGGACACCACATACTCACAACTTTCAAATATTTATTCAAACTTCAGCCTGACTTCACGTAGGCACTTCTCTTCCTTTGTCTATGTATACTGTGCATTACCTACGGTGAAAAATGTAGATCTACTGCGCTGAAAATCTGTACCGACGCCTTTGAATTGCATTAAACTTTGTACGCGTTTACTTCTTACTAATACACATAGCTAAATATAAAAAAATGCTAGTTGCCTACTTGGTTTTTAAAGCAAAGGACTTAGCAATTTAAAGCTAGGTACCGTAACATGTAGAATCATGGCAGTGGACATATCTTTCGAAATAATTGGATGACAAAAGTACAGATTTTCTCCGAAAAGCGAAATCCTGCGTAACATATTCTTACGACGGTGGCTTGCAAATATCAAGGCAACACACCGAGTATAAAACACGTATTTCCACACGATTTTTGCTTACATTTGAAATTACATGCCGTAAACCCAAGTCATAACAATGCTTAAATTTAGGAGAAATTTAAAAAATAAAACTCTTGAGAGTCATTTATATTAAAACATGCAGGGTGACTTCCACCGAATAAACAGATGTACTTAAGTGTAATATAATAAAAAAAATTTTTCGGCTCACTTGAATATTTAATAAAACGTGTGCGCCATGACTCACGCTCTAACCACCTGAGCTATGCCCGCACCTCACTCCGCCCCTCACACCCACACAGCGGGGCAAAATTCCTCTCGTATCCTTCGTATCCTCGTAGCCCTCTATCTTTTTTCTATCTTTGGCACAAACGAACCGTCATAACTAATTGATATGTTTTCTAAAAGAACTTCCAATCATACTATGGTTACTAGATCAGAACCAAGTAACTTTCTACTTCCGACGCACCGAACCACTACATTTCATAAGTCGTTTGTCGTGGCCGCCTCACAACTTTGGAATTCCATTCCAATTGATGTGATGGAATCTCGCTCGCTGGAAATTTTTCAATCTAAATTGTATGAAATTTTATTAAACGAAAGTTTTCCAGAATAGTTTAGCCTGGTCAGTATTTAATTCGCATTGCCATTTTTTTTAATTAGACAAAAATTGTTTCTTTCTCATGGTCTATGTTTTTATCTTGTATCATTCACCTATATATTGATTGTATTTATACTTATCTCTGATTTTAGCTGTATAATATGTACAGTTATTGATTTTCAATGAGAGTAGTTGTTTTTGTCTTTTTCTTTATACATTATATGTTATTAAGCTCTATTTATTTTTTGATTTGAACTAAATAATATGTTAATTCGTTTATTACCTCGCTGCTATATTATTATATTATTTTATTGTATTCTTCCCCTAAGGGACCTATTCCAGAGTAAAATAAATGATTTTTAAAAATTCCATTCTATCTCGCGCCCCCTCTCTCCAATGTCCTACCTCCCCCCTCGCCTCACCCCGAGGCGCCACCTCTCGCCCGAGGAACGAGTGCTCCCCAAACACATCTGTGTCCTCTTCTGTATCTCTCGCTCCCTCGGGGCCAAGGGACCACGAGGCTACACAGGGCCATCCATATAGGGCCACAGATGAGGGGCGGATCGAGGAGGGTCGATCGTAATGGGGGGAATGAAGGGCTTAGAATTTTCATGGGCGAGCGTCGCGCTGTAAAACCGCTGACGGAAAATGCCCGCCTAACCCAAACACGGGATGGAAGATCTATTAACTGATGTGAGGCGATCCTTTCGATAGCTCCACGGTTAAATAATAGTGAAAATATGCCCTCACCATATGCGGCATTTTGTGAAGGACCACCTGTCGGTGCGAGAAGATAAATAAATTATTATTCCTAAGAAAAACTATATGGATCCTCGATTCATTTGTGAATATGGAAGGTAAAAAAACGGAATTCCTTTAAGAAAATGAGGTGCCGTATAATAACCCCTGATAAACATTTCCTCTGCGATCTCTGTGGCAACAAGGAGTTAACGTAAAGGCAAAGTCAACATGCAGCAAACCTAAATCTGAGCTTATAAAGCTGGGACTTCCACCAAAATTTTCAATCCAGAGTGGGAAGGGGCCGATTTCCTTGATTGTGTATCGCTTCGTTCATTCACTTCCTTCAAGGAGAGAATCTTCGCAAAACCAAGTGTACGGAGTCAAGCGCAGCGAGTTCAATCCCTCGATCAAATGCGTCAAAACATTATTCTCTGTACCCTTTCAAACAACAATTCCCTGGGCGGCGCCGTTTCCTTGACGGTGTCCGAGCAGGTTCTCAACGTAGCAACGCCTCATAAAAATCATTCCGCCCGTCCTCCATGATTCATCGTCACTTTTTTGCACTGTGGGTGGGTGTGTGTGTGGCCGGCCTTCGTATCGGTCTTAACGATCGTAACGCCAAGTTCTCGACTTATATAAACGGCGCGGTGTCTGGGCGTAGCGAAAGGATTCGCGAATGGCCAACGAAGAAAGGAGGAATCGGGAGTTCCCTTGAAGAGTTTCCGCGTGCGAAACCACGCTTTCGCAGTGTGGGGGACTTAAAGGCCAGCCAATGAACTGGTGAGGATGGGGGGGACGGGCAATTATTTACCCAAGAAGGGTGGGCGCGTTGGTAGGTACGTGAATGTAATAACATGTGCGAGTAGATATGTATATTTGTGGAACGCTCGCGACTGTTCCGAGGGAGTGTGTAGAGAGGAAGGACTCCCCATTTCGGACAGATGCGAGAGTGCTAGGGTAGAAAGGAAAGGGATGTGCGTAGTGTGTTTACCTCCCGATATTCGCTGAGAGCAGCAGGGGTCTCATTGCCATAACAACCATTGTCCCTCGGACCCAACTGTCAAGGAAACACCTTCCTCATTACCCTCGCCAATATGTACCCCGACCGCCCCTGGGTAACCCCTAAGGGGATGACGCGCATGTCCGGCCAGGGGCTGGGACGCTGGAAAAGCAACTTCAACATCCTCTCCCACCTCACTCACCCTATCAATTCTCCTCCGACTCCCATACAACCTTTAAGGGGCAGGCAACCTCTCTTACCTCGCCGAGCCCGTTGAAGAGAAGGGCTGAGTGAGTGTAGGGAGAGGAGGGGGAGGGGGGACGATGGAATGGGGGCGAGCATGAACAGGGGGAGGGGCGTTCGAGGACTTAAGGTAGTCCGAGCGACATAGTTTCCTAGTCATAATAGAGAATAGTTTCAAAGTCGCCAGCTGTAGGACACATCAATTAAATATTGCATTATTAATGGTGCAACAAAATAGTTTTATATGACAGAAATTGTAAGTAATTAAATGAAAATACCTAAGTAAGTCTTTAACTTGACTCATTTTTTTTCGCACGGTACGTATGAAACTCCTTCAAAACGGAGGGTTTTTTTTGGGATACCCAAGTACCTACTGCGGTGACAGTGTGATTAATTTTCAAATATAGTTGAGAAAACATACTAACTACACACTGTTGGTTTTTTTACGACATCTAAGTGTTAAAAATACCTCATTTTGTAAATAATGTCTCTCTGGAGTGCATACTCGTACCATTTCCCATGTAAAAGGATTGGTATTTCCTGGCAAGTATCTCGAAAAGTAATGTAGTAAGGGGTAGAATTTTTGGTGTCATTGGATAGGTGAGATATTTATTTCTCTTTAAAATGAGACCAAATTCATTGATTTCTAAGTACAATGATTTTTCGCTCAAACTACCTTAAAGGAGGCTACGCTGTAAAATTCAACTCTTAATTGTTTCAACTTCCAAGTAAAACAGAAAATTTTTAGGAATATAGTTACAGAGCTCACCATGTTTAAAATGACTAACTTCAACTAAAATAGGATTACCGATAAAGTAAGAGTTGGAAAACATTCCTGTGAAGTGCAGCGCTTTTGAAAGACTAGAGGATATGAAAACTAGATCTGAGGAAGGATGATAAGGATGAAATGGACGGAAAACATCCAAAAAGAGGAGTTTACAGAAGCATTTTACAAGGAGAAAGAACTGTAGAAGAAACACGAATGGAGGACTATCAGGAAGACGAAGTGTGGGTGGGTTGGTCGCCTTTTTTAGCAGTAGAGGATTTGTGTGGAGCGTAATAATAGAAGGTAAAACAGAAGGGAAAGTCCCACATAGAAGACGTAAGGACAGATAAAGAGACCGGTTAAAATAAATATGTTACAGAAGAGCAAGCAGGGTATAAAAAGGCTAAGCTGGGGAAAAGTTAGAGAGGAGGGATGCAGTCATCCAATCTTAGGATTTAATGAATAACGACGACGATGATGATGGTGAAAGAAATACATGAGCTCCTTTTGAAGGATTCAGCGAAATTCTACCTTCCCTTATTATTTATGACAAATTTTGCCGGCAGAATTACAAGAGATTTAATGCAAGTAGAGGAAATTAGAAAAAGAAGACAAATTTCAAGCTATCCGGGACTAGCCACGGAGTTCCACTTTTACGGAGTCACCCGCAAAAATCCACAGGGTCACAGGGTAACAAAAATCCACAGGAGAAATGCCTGACGTCTCGGTAGCTAAACTGGCTAAAGCACTCGGCCGGAAATCGAGGGATCCGGGTTCAAATCCCGGTCAAGGCGGATGATTTTTTCTCTGTGGAAAATCGCACATAAAAAAAGATTTTGACACCACAAACTAATGTAATTACAGCAAAAACGATTTGAGAAGAGCAGTCTGTCATCAAATTGAATGACAAAGAAAAGCAGGCACGAAACCATCTCATTCAACGAGTCAGTAGAAAACATTACTTGCATATACAGTTTTATTAGAATAATGGCCGAGGACGACTCATGGGCCTCATAAAAAGGATTAGCAAAAACATTATTCTAGTTGAACTAACTGCATTTATTACGCTTCGCTTAATTCAGTGCATATCATCGCTGAAATACGTATATTTTTACTCCAAATGAAATTTCTCATTTATCATGACTTGCACACAGTCTTTAGCGAAAAACTTTGCTTGTATCAGGGCCAGTGAATGAGATTAGCCCTCCTCGTGTCGTCTAGTAACACACGAAATATGAACAACGTTACCGGGTGGTAGCGAAGTGGCGCTCACACAAGCTATAGCGATGGAACAAGCTCTAGGGAACAAAACAAAAACGAAAGAGGAAAAGTTTTATTTTTTTTAAATTTTCATCCGTCGGATTAATAAGCCTCCTTGGGTGAGTATCTGGTCCCGACATACGGTGCGCGAAGGACATGTTCGGAAGTGATTCATCCCCAGCTGTAGTCTGCGCAACCCCTCGGGTACACAGTGGAAGAGCACCGTGCGAGAGGGTGTGTACACGACGAGTAATTGATTATTGAAGCTGTTTGCTTGTCTTTCTTCTTTCCAGCACAACTGTTTGCTGGGGTTATTACGGCTATCTACGATGCATCGCCAAGGGCTGATCGGGGAGGGAGACAATCACCTCGGGAATGAAAAATTGTGAGGCGGCATATGCTACGAACAAGATGCTCCGGCAAATTAGGCTATAGACTGACTACCGGCCGTCTTGAACTCTGCGCGAACAATTTGATCTCTTCCACTCCGCGAACTAGAACGGAATTACGGTTTATAATCGGTTAATCGTAAGGTGATGCAAAATCACATTTAAAAAAGTAAAAGTCGAGATTATAGACCACAACAAAATTTGGAAAATTTTTGAACGAGTGTCGCCGAAATTTATCGTTAAATTGGAGATGAATGCGTCATTTTGTAATCAGAGGAGGAGATCAACGGGAACAAGACGGATCGCGAACGAGTAGCGAGCAAAGGAAAAAAATTGTTGAACATTAAATAAGATGAGATAGCACAGACCCCAGGCGTAGACAACCTCTCGGCTACAAACGTTTACCGAAAAAATGAAAAGAAAGGAGTCAAAAATAAAACAAAAAATCGGCGAAGATAGCATCGCACAGCGATCAGAAACAGTTTCGTTTTTTTTCCTCTCCCCCTCTCTCCCTCTCCTCCACTGCCTACAGATGCAATCTCGAAAAATTTGACACGCCCTCGTGGCGGCGGCGACGCCATTTTAACCGCCCAACAAAACGGAACGTGCGTGGTATCCAAAGTAAATCGTTTATAAAGCCGGGAACAAAACTTTCCGAAGAAAAATTGAGGCGAAAGAAGAGTATTTCCTAGGAGGGGAGATAGATGAGCATACGCCATCTTGCATTCTGAGCCACTCGTCAAGTAAGAAGTATGCATTCCGAAATGAAAACGGTACGGCGAATGTATAAAAAACAGATAAGTGCACACTCAGAAAAATTGAAACGTTCTAATTCGCTGCTGCGGGCGGACACTTGCTCGCAATTGCATTTGCCATCGGCCGGAGCAAAAAATAAAAGCCTCAAGAAACACCGTCCAAGCATGGCGAAGAGGAAAAAGCAGTCCTCCCCACTCGAAACTGCACTGTGTCCCTCTTTCCCCATTCCTTTTACTGCTCTTCGCATCATACACTAATGCTTCCGCAATTACATTTTCATTTTACCGCTGTTTCAAATTCTGGGAAATACGCCGCCTACAGAATGAGAAAAAACATTTACCAAAGGGCATATGGTAAGAGAGAATTAATTTTCCCATTGCACTTCCATTAACACAATCAAAGACCACGCGCCACTTTTTACGCAGCGAAATATCTTTTATATTGAACACAAAACTGTTGTTTCGTCATGAAATAATTAATAACGAGTGTTAAAAGTCCCTTTGATGAATAATTGAAAGTCGCGGCAGATAAATTGGAATTCATAACGTTGCATTAATCTGGCTCATGAAAGGAAAAAGCGAGTGTGCCACAAATGGCTTTTTCTTATTTCGCCAAATGAATTTGCATATTAGGGGCAAACACATCACGTCCTCCTTCTAAGCTTTGGCAGTGTTATCATAAAGTCACTACTCGTGACTCAATTTGCATTTCACAAACACTCGTCATGTTTGTCCTCCACAGAAAAGGTGTGGGTTTGATGCTCCAAAGTCACCTTCTAGCAAAATTCAGCCTTTAATAGAACAAAAGTACCGCTTATTTGATAATTAGATATAATATTACGGTTATTGGATAACCTTATTCGAATTATGTCATTATATTTATTCCTAACTGAAACTGACGTGAAATGGACAATAATCCCTCTGATTGATTAAATATTTTAGGTATCAGCGGATCAACACTTACTACTTGATCGGCCATCTTCTATTTTAAATGGGCAAAAACTCAGCTCTGACGTGTGACAAATACCTATCATTATAAGTAAAAATATCATGAAGTCGTCAACCAGACATTAAATTTTCGGTAATAGCACGATCTAATGCACGTATTTACGACCTTTTATGAGAGCATATAGGGTAAAGTTGTTTTGTGTTTAATTTCTCATTATAGGTGCAAATCTTGGTCACTAATCCCAATCAAAATTAGTTCCCTTTACTCACGGTAATACCACGCGCTCATGGCTAGAATCCGACTAAGAGAACAAGATGGCGTTCGAAGGGAATTATTCTTTTAACGTAAATTCACTTATCTTATAACCTACATGTGTTAAAAGTCCAATTCCACAGTGAACCTGTCTACTAATATACCTACAAGGAATTCTAAAACAAATATATTTCGATTGCTAACAGAAACGATTGGTGGACCAATTTAGTGAACTAATGAGCCAAATCGGAAATTGCTGTGGATTCCAAAAGGAAGGTTTTCCCACGGATGGATTCTCTAAACTAAATCAATCACAATGTGAAAAAAATCAGTCAATAATATGGCCGTATAAATTCACCTGACACAATCTATCACAAAATAGGCAGGCTCATAAAACTCTAAAACACCGCCGCTTATCGCATATAGAAGTCGTTTCTTCGGAGATGGATGTGGAAGTATGCGTCCTCAAATTGTTATTCAGCATGCGGCAAAGACGGAAAAGTACGATCGCCGTGGATGATGGGGGAAAAAATGGAAAACGATTCTGCGAAGGCATCCCAGGAATCAGAGCAAGGAGGACAGACAGACAGACGGACGGCAGAGAGCGGCCATTTACGGAGGAGGGGAAAATCCTTTACGCTGGAGTTGGGAGGGATGGGCAGGGGGAGGGGATATTGAAAGGGGGGTTAGAAACCGCGAATTTTTATACACAGCGATCTACTGCGGAGAAATTTCAGCCTCGGCCAATCCCGGAGCTTCTTCCAGAAACCGGTCCCCATCTCCTGCTCCTGTGAAGTCACGGGTGAGCGGGTAAGGCAATGCGGGCTCTTCGATTGATTAATAATCTTCACTGACGTCAGAGGCTGGCCCGTGCTATACGTGGGATCAAAAGGAGGGAATAACCGCGGGGACGCGAAGTCGTCAGCTATACGTAGAGCGGGCAAGAAGCAAGACAAAAGAATGACTTGTTTCCTAGCCCCCTGTTTTCTTTTCAATTAACAAATCATTTCCATCCAATCGATCGAGTACACTTAGCAACAATAAATAAATAGAAAACAATGTATTTCATGGGTGATTTGCATTGATTTCTTTTTACTGTGTACTCAGGCAAACTTAAACGACCGAAGTTAAAACTGCTCATGTCACATCTTTTGGTCAAACTAACATCCTGAAAACACAGTTTTCTATGATAACTGTTAAAATTAAAGTAAAAAACGAGACAAGTGGCTAGATAACCATTCAAAAGTGCAAATGAGCTGGATGTTATCTTTTAATCAACCTAAAAATAGTAATCCTTAGTGAACAAATTAGTTCAAGGAGGGATAAATTAGAGAAAGATTGGGCAATGCTGCTGCAGACCTATAATCAATGTACGAGATTGAAATCAAGAGACGTACACCGGTTGAAACAATCATACCTTACATTAAAATTTGCCGCAAGAATCCCGCGCTCATTTCAATCCAATGACTAGAGCTCATAGGCCGAAGTAGAATTTAACTACCTACAACGCGTAAGGATCAAAGGTTCGACACGTAATAAAATAGCTTTATGGGTTGTTTCGATACTGCTCAATGCTCCCATATACCTTCCCACTCGACACGCTACCACTGGATCGCGTTTTTGATAAAGAATAATAAATAAAACATGAAGACATAGAAGAGTTACTACAATGCAGCGACGCAAAAGAGGTGACGTTAGACAAGGGCGACCTTGCAGAGGCGCATGGAAATAGATTCGAGCGTCTTCTCCTTTGCGCGTGTAACTCTCTCGTGGGATGAACCTCTCGGCTCGGGGAAGAGTTCGCGAAGGAAGAGTGAATGATGAGTCGAGAGGAGAGTGAGGATTGGGCGAGGGTGAAGGAGAAGGAGAGAAGAGGGAGGAGGAGACGAAGAGAGCAGGGGGGGAAGGGGAGAAGGAAAGAGGGCGAGGCTTTGGCAGGTCATCGTCTTCCGTCCTCTCTCGAGTGTGGAGGAGCGGAGGGGGGGGGGGGAGGAGCGTATAAGACGCAAGCCGGCGAGCACGGCACCTTCCTCCTTTCACTCTTCGCCACCCCTTCAACGCCCAACCCCCCTTCTTCTCACTCTTTCAACCCCCCCCCTCCCCGCCTCCCCAACCTCTTTTTTCATACTCCTTCTCCCCTGCTTTTTTTCACCTCTTTACACTCCCCCCCATTCCACTCTCGCCTCTTGCCATAAGCAAGCACCTTCCTCCGGCACTGTCATCTCCTCTCCCTCTCTTCCTCCCTCTCTTCCTCCTCCTCCTCTTCCCATACGAGAGACAACACCCAACCTTCTCTCTTTTCTCTTCTCTTTCGCTCATCTCCACTCCTCTTCATCCACTGCAAATGAAATGGATACGTTACAGCTCCCTCTCGGGTACAAATTTATCTCATCCTCTCGCACCTTCGTGCCCTTCATCATCAAGGATGTCCTCGATTGCGGGGGAGTTTTCTCAGGCTTCCCTCCTAATAGTTAGGACTAAATATTTTCCATTGTCAAATCGTTTTGGAACTATTTTTTAAATATTTTTCGGCCATCAAACCGTCCAATATTTTTGTCGCACCTCTCCCATGCTAATCCAACATTCTTTCTTTCTCTCTCTCTCTCTCACACCCCCTTCGACTCATCATCTGCTGTTGTTTCCTCTTCATACGCTCAAGTCAATTTCGCTGTTGATATTATTATTCCCCTTTAAAATTTCCTCAAACACTATTCCCGGTTATATATCCCATTGTGATCAATAATGCGCATAAATAAAGCAAACTCTCACATCTACAACGGTGATTAATGATGATCTGATGGACAAATAGTGGTTTGATGCAATTTAATAAACCCTCACTCTTGAGATGCCACCTACTTACCAATGAAAGGATCTCATTATTTGCATTAAGACCCGTTAAGAATTAAGCAGGAATCACTGAACTGGGCCTAAGAAAACTACTTACGCTCAGGTCTAAGAATGGAACTCGTGTCCCGGCCACCGCTTGCAAAGGATGAAGGAAATAATCATGAACCACGTACACTCCATCAAATGAATATATTTCATGGAAGATACAAAAATATATCAAATTAAATGAATTTGGTTTCATCGTAACGAAAAAGAAATTATGTTTCTAGTGATGCATTATTGCTAGCCACTAATTGTACCTCTTTCCCAGATATTTTCCGAAAAACAGAATCCGCTTTCCAACTGTGTGCTCTAGAGTGATATTTAAAAAAATAGAAAGATAAGACGCACAGATCGTTTTAGAATGTAACTATGAGTGGTTCTTATACCTTTTCATTTAAATTTTACAGTATATGCAGCACTTACGGAGATACTTTATGTAAAATAGCAAACAATAATACGGATGAGGAGACCTTTTCATCATGCAACGAGAAACACATCAAGTAACACATATTTAGAGCCTTAGCTTATATATCACATGGGTTTATATTTTTATGTATAAAAAAGGTTTTTCATAATTAATATTACAACAATTTATTCACGTTTATGACAGCTGCAACCATAAAATAAAATGGAATATTTGTCTCTCCCGAAGTTAGAGAAAAATCTCGCCCAAACTCCTCTGGAGAAAATAATAGCCACCGCCATTATTCTGCAAGTAAATGTATGAAAATGTTCCTTTATCGATATATTTTTAAGGTAGTTTGAGCGAAAAATCATTGTACTTAGAAATCAATGAATTTGATCACATTTTAAAGAAAAATATCTCACCTATCCAATGACATTAAAAATTCTATCCCTTACCACATTACTTTCTGAGATATTTGCCAAAATATACCAGCCCTTTTGCATGGGAAATGGTTCATGTATGCACTCCAGAGAGACATTATTTACAAAATGATGTATTTCTAACACTTAGATGTCGTAGAAAAACTAACAGCGTGTAGTTTGTATGTTTTCTCAACTATATTTGAAAATTAATCATATTGTCACCACAGTAGGTTCTTGGGTATCACAAAATACCTTCCGTTTTGGAGTTTCAAACGCACCGCGCGAAAAAAATGAGTCAAGTTAAAGACTTATTTAGATATTTTCATTTAATTACTTACAATTTCTGTCATATAAAACTATATTATTGCACCATTAATAATGCAATATTTAATTGATGTGTCCTACAGCCGATGACATTACAACGTATAATTCGAATATGGTCTCTATTACGACTAGGGAACTATCCCGCTCGGACTACCTTTAAAGCTTTCCGCCTTTTCTGATTATCGCAAACGCTTCCCAATTCGGAGGAAGAGTCGACAACACCGATCGCCCCAAAAGTCAATCTTTTTGATTCCCTTGTTATTCCTTGACATACGAGCGCATGATGCGCACTAGAAACCCCCTTTACCACCCTCTCGACCCCCCTCCCCCCACACCACTCCTTCGCCCCAATCATCTACATTTTCCCTCCCGCGTTCGACCCCCTCCCCATCACTCGGACCAACATCATCGCCAGTAAGATGTGGCCATGTGGGGCGGGGGTGGGGGGGGGATTGGAGGAGAAAGGAGTGTGGTGGACGAGAGGGGGAAGAGTGCAGGGGAGTCGTCAAACCGGTCTCGACAACTGCAGAGCTGGAGCGAGTCATCACGTATATAAGGATGGGAAGGAGGGGGAGGGTAGGGATAATGGGGTGGCTGCAGTGGAATAAGGGAGTAGGGCGAGTAAGTCAAAAAGGAGGGAAGGAGTTGGAGAAGCTGTTTAGGGATGAGGGGAGAAGATGCTGAAGAAGATCGCAGGACGAGAGTAGGGCCAGAGGCGGAAGAGGGGAGGAGGGCTCCACGACCGCCATTGGCAACAGAATTACATTACTACGAGTTTAACTTCTCATAATAGTTTAAAGAGAGGTGGGGGAGGATGTGAAGAGGTGAAAGAGGGTGGAAATACCTAAATCCCAGCCCAAACGAACTCCCTTACGAGTGGGAAAAAGGAGGAGCTAATAAAAGATAAAAAACTCATTTAATGATTGTTGGGGGCTATAAATTTCCATCGCGGTTATTCCATTACGCTGTCGACTGAGCGGATACTCGAGAATCTATCAGTATCTCGGGAAAGCTTCCCTCCCATTTTTCTTCGGGAAGTACAAAAATGGAGAATGTCACGACAAAAGAGTGGGATGAATCCATTCCTTTATTTTCACAATGCGCCACTACACGCCGCTGCCGGTCCAATTATCTCTATGCCGACGCAAACAATTCAGGCAGTGAACTCTGTATAAGAACCCCCGACGAGTCGAGAGTGAATTGCCCATCAAAGTTATGAGGGTGGCGAAAGGCTTCACTGCAAAATGACCCTGATTCGTCCATGGAGATAGAGAGAGAAAGATACGTGAAAGCATTGCCGAAGAGTATCAGTCAAGGAATGGCTAAAGAGAACTGAATTTTGATGTCGATTTGAGCATTAGTGCACACATATTACAGCGAAAGTACTTCCATTCGAGACAGCATGGAAACTCCAAAAGAATTTTGGGAAAAGCGCTCCGATGGATATATTTTTAAAAATCTTTCTCAGTTGTTTCAATTTTAGCAACTTACAAAGCGTAATAATTCATATCCACGTGATGCTGGGCATTTTCCAACTAGTTTTTCAGATAGATGCACAGAATAAAACGTCAGTTTTCCCTTGGGTTATACTTCAAAAAAGAGCGAGGCGGAATTCAATGGACAGCAGTATTGAAATATTATCACTGATCTTTGTACGCAGCATGACACGAGGACTTCACTTAAAATCATTTCAAATTATAAATATAAATAAATCTCATGGTTACGCTAACTCTTATCCGATAATAAAACTCAGAAATTTCCCTTTAACGAAGTTCCTTCAGTTATGCGCAGAATCTTTATTGTCAGATCGGAAATGCAAGCAAGATATATAATGTTCCACTTAAAAACTGAATTGCTTAGTGCGCCATTTGAAAATGGAAGCATTTACGGAAATATCAACTCTCGTTTAGAGCTTCAAGCAACTGAGAAAGCAAAAACCAGATAAAAAACCACAAACAAGTGGGCTCGCTTAAAAAAATCTGACGCTTGCTCACGCCAGGACCCTGAACAATCTGAGTGGGGGTAATTAGACTATCGGTATCACCACATCTATTCTTCTGACTGACTGCCTCCTCTATCTCAGACGGAGACTAGGGGCGTCCAACCAAGGATTTGGACAGCAACGTCACCGTAGTGGTGTGGAATTTCTTCAACAAGGATGGCGACATCTCCCGACTGCCCAAATGAAAAGAAACACATGAGTGGGCAAGATGACAATCCAGGGAGGGGGTCGGGAAAAAAGCGCGATGACAATAATGGTGAGGGAAGGCGGAAGGAGGAGAGAGGAAATGAAGGAGAGGAGGAGGAGGAATGAAAAGGGAATGAGGAGTTGCTCTTTTCCTCCCTCCCTCCCCTTCCAGCCCACTTCCTCCTTCCCGAAAAAAATAAGTCTCCGGTAATGGCGTTTGAAAGTTCAAAACAAAAGGAGGGGTGGTTAGGGAAACTGGAAGGAGGGCTGTTTGGGGGATGAGGTGAAGAGGAGGGCATGTTTTATTCTTTTTTCTCCTTCTTCTCTGCCAAGTGGACGACGGGAGTTGGTCGGTGCTGTCTGTCGGTTAAGGAGAAAGGAGGAGGAGGAAGTAGAGAAAGGGAAAGGGTCGTCGGAAGAGGACGATGAGACGACGAAGGCAGAAGCGGCGGCGTTGGGATGAACGCTCTCATCGTCCGCGGAAGAGGAGCAAAATAATGCCCGGAAAGGGAGGGAAAAGCGAGGAAATGACGGTAGAAAGACGTGATGCACCATCTTACGCTGCTGCGGTGTGGATGACCGGGATGGAAAAAAACAGAAAAAAATAAACGAAAAGCATGACGGGCTGGAAGCCGTTGCCCGGCAATTATTACATGGAGGACTTCGGACAGGTGTCAGGGGAGCTGGTCCCAGCTAAAGAGCCAGAGAGAGAGAGAGAAAGAATATTAACTGCGCAACTTTGGTGAATACATGCGCAGCGTTTAAAGAAGGAAAGGACGATAAAGTAAACAGAATGAAAACGAGAAAAGTGTCACAACCGGACGGTTATTTTCATCATAGGAAATTATTACCGGCTTCCATGAAAAGGATAAAATCCTTTTCTCAGATGTAGCAAAGTTATAGTTAAAGGAGAATATTAATGATATCAGAAAAAGAAGCAACACGTGATTCGAATAGACATATTTCTTGAAATCAACTACAAATACTTTTCAAATTTAAGGTAGTCCGAGCGAGATAGTTCTCTAGTCATAATAGAGACCACATTCGGATTATACGTTTTAATTTCACCAACTATAGGACACATCAATATAATATAGCATTATTAATGGTGAAATAATATAGTTTTATATGACAGATTTTGTAAGTAATTAAATGAAAATATCTATATAAGCCTTTAACTTGACTCAATATTTCGCGAGGTGCGTTTGAAACTCCATCAAAACGGAAGATGTTTTTGTGATACCCAAGAACCTACTGCGGTGACGATATGATTTATTTCAAAACTAGTTGAGTAAACAAACAAACTACACCGTGTTAGTTTTTTGACCAGATTTAAGTATTAGAATTTCCTTATTTTTTAAATATTGTATCTCTGGAGTGCATACACGTACCATTCCCAATGTAAAAGGGCTGGTATTTTAAGGCAAGTATCTCCGTAAGTAATATGGTAAGGGGTAAAATTTAGGTGATATTAGGAGGGTAATATATTTTTCTTTAAAATGAGACCAAATTCATTGATTTCTAAGTAAAATGATATTTCGCTCAAACTAACTTAAAGAAATGAATTACGTCAAATAGGAAGTAACAATTACCGGGGGAGAGAGATAATTCATGAGCGCTAAGTGTGATAGTGGAAGCGGATTGTAAATTATATATGCAGAAAAATACCTCATAGCAGACGAGAGGTAAACGCATGTATAAATTATAGTTACGACGGAAGTTCTAGAAAAAAAACTACTATGTGGTTAAAAAGCGGGTAATATATATTTTGAGGGGTAGCTACACAACCAAGAGGATCAATATTGTGGGGAAAACTGGAGAGCATCTCGGTTCTCACTCGGGCAGCTCAAGTAGAACGAAGTTTGGGCAGAAGTTCAGAAAATGTCGTAAAAAAAGAGGCATTTTGAGTCCCATCACGGTGAGATAATGACCCATCATGAGAGCACGGCAATCAAGGAACAAAGATATGAGTAAATTGCTCCAGGGGAAGCACAGAACGGGACTATGGTAATAAAACAAAGAAAAAAATTGAGGCAAGGAGGCGAGAGAAGCATAGAATTAGTGCCCAAAAGAGGGCTCGAGGTTGATCACAAAGCTGAGGCCTTTCACTCCGCATTCAGAGGAATTCATGGGGAAGGGAGCGAAATCATGTAATTCAGACCCATTCGTAAAATTAAAGGTGATGCGATGACAAACAGAGTATTCGGCATCGGTTCGATGAAGCGAGTAAAAAAATGGTTCCCAAGCTCCTTAAAACATAGAACTGCTGATAGACGTTTTCAATGTCTCGGAACGGCTGCAATGATTCGCGACTACGTAAGGTGGCTGAGGCAAACAAACAATACGAGACTTCAGAAAGGCGGGGAGGCGAAATGTATAACGTAAAGTAACCATTATGGTAGTCCAAGCGAGATAGTTCCCTATTCGTAATAGAGACCATATTCGCATTATACGTTTTAATTTCACCAGCTGTAGGACACATCAATTAAATATTGCATTATTAATGGTGCGATAATATAGTTTTATATAACAGAAATTGTAAGATAATAAATGAAAAAATCTAAGTAAGCCTGTAACTTGACTCATTTTTTTCGCGCGGTGCGTTTGAAACTCCAAAACGGAAGGTATTTTGTGATACCCAAGAACCAACTGCGGTGACAATATAATTAATTTTCAAATATAGTTGAGAAAACATACAAACTACACGCTGTTAGTTTTTTTACGATATCTAAGTATTAGAAATTCCTCATTTTGTAAATTATGTCTCTCTAGAGTGCATACACGTACCGTTTCCTATGTAAAATGGCTGGTAATGGTCTAGCAAATATCTCCGAAAGTAATGTGGTAAGGGGTAGAATTTTTGGTGTAATTGGATAGGTGATACATTTCTCTTTAAAATGGGACCAAATTCATCGATTTATAAGTAAAATGATTTTTCGCTCAAACTACCTTAAACTGACGCCGCGAGAAAAACGGTGACACTCTGGAAGAGATGACTCCACCACAGAAATTTCGTAGAATATTCTCGTCATGTCAATGCCTCCGCTTCGCACTGTGCATGAGGAGTACCGAGGGCGTCCTCTCATCATGGCGCGTCCTTCAACGTTCTTCCGTATGGAGACAGGCAGAAGAATCGCGGGACCCATCACTGAGTCCATATCCATTAGTTTAACGAAGGATTAGGATGGTAATGGAGTAGGTCCCGGGGAACACCGGAATCATCTATCTATAAAAAACGAATTGAGGGAACTAACGGTTCAAACAAAGAATACTTATGATGAGTCCATTGAACCTGATAAAACAGGATTTTGATGGACCACTGCTACACTGTTAATACAACTTCTAGGACAGCACAACATCGTTAACCGAAGAGAGGAAATTGTATTAACGAGGCTTAGAATAGGGCACACTGCTCTAACGCACTCCTATCCATTTAAAGAAATAAAAGAGCCTCCTCTGTGCAATCACTGCAGTGCCCAGATTAGGGTGAAGCACATTTTTGAATGTCCCCAGTACATCGATCTACGTAAGAGAAAAAATATAAGTGATAGCCATGTAGAAATGCTAGGGGACAACTATAAGAAAATTAATCTAGTTATAGAGAATATATAAAAGAAGCTGGACTTTACCACCTAATATAAGTGTAAAATGTTCGTCATTCTAAACAAAGATCTCTGACGATTAAGTTAGTGTGAAGTAATATTATTTTAGACCACAAAATACAGTACATGCGGTGCAAATGACTCCGGCCGTCGACGCACCTCATAAACCCTACATCTACCTCTCTACCGACAACATCGTCAAGCGAGTTTTCTATTCTGCTCGGCATACTTTCAAACTCTCTTTGCAGCATCCAAACCGACAGTCCTCTGCTCGACTCCTATTTTATTTCTTAAAGTTATAGTATGCTCTCCTGTCGCCCATCCCCAATCATTGCTCTTAGCACACTCTGAAATTTTCAATCCTCCCACAGTATTCGAAGTATTTAATGATGTTTCCTTCTTTCCTACGTACAAAGAAGTAAGCTAAGAGATTGATTTCAACAATAAGGAGGCCATAAAATAAGCCTACAATTGCATTAGATTTATTTTAACGGCGAGGATAGAAATAACAAAGAGCTACTTCGGGTTCATATATCATACAGATGAGAACTAACTTTGACAGATCGTGGACCAAAACAAAACTGAATATTCGTAATCGAAAATTAGGTAAATGAGGAGACGAAGAGTCATGTAGGAATGGCGGAGAATAGCGAATATGCCTAATCAAACAGAAAATCGCGTCGCGAGTAGGTGCACCGAAATGGAGGCACAGGAAAGGGAATTTGAGACACAAGAGGCCAAGGGAAGGGGTGGGAAAATAGTTTCGTGCGGGAAAGGGGGGGAGAGGTAGGGAGGTAGGTTGGACGGGAGACTCAAGATGGCAAGAATGAGATACGAAACTGACTCCCGCGTCTTAAAGGACGTTGGTATCTTCGTTGTGGGATAAGGGGGACGAGTGGTGGGTGAATAGGAGGTGGGAGCAGGAGGGAGAGAGAGAGAAAGAGGTGGCGTCTCCACGAGAGACAGGGAGGAGTCAGGTGCAGGACGAGGAGAAGATAGAGAAGTGAAAGGGGGTAAGAAAAAATACAATTGGAGCCGCGGGGTGGGTAAAGCGAAGGGATAAAAAGGGCGAAATGAATCAGACGCAGAGGGAGGCGGAGTGGGAAAACACAACACACACACACACATAGATATGTGTTGTAGCGAATGAGAATTGATCCAAAAGGTTTTACGTCTCTCTGTGTCCAAAGGGAGACGGGATGAGATGAGTGACAGTGCAAGGAGTGGGCTGAGGTGAGGTGTGCACATGAGTGTAGTGGAGGGGGGGAGTAGAGGGGGTTGATGGGAAGAGAGAGGGGAGGAAGGGAAAGGATTGAAATGGGGGTTGACGGTGAGAAGGCTTTCTTCGGCTATCGGGGGCGCGACGCCGAAGAGAAGAGGATTACGACACAAAAAAGACGGCGAGTGGGTGAGTGAGGAAAAGGGGGAAGGGGAAAGAGAGGAAAGAAGAGAGGGAGACAGATGGATGTGGAATAGGCGAGAGAGGGAGAGAGGTAGGGAGGTGGGGGCCTTAAGCCGATTCGCTCTGCGCGCAGCCAAAGCCACGCCATCCACATTTCCTCCTCCACTCGCCGCCGCCTCGGGGGTTCGAAGACGGCACGGAGGAGGCGGATAGATAAATGCACGCGAGGCGAGGAGAAGGGAGGAGGGAGAAAGAAGTTGGGAAGAGAAAGCGAGTCGAAAGAGGAGGACTGGTTTTTGAAAGTTTAGCGCGCACGAATACTTTCAGGCGGAAGGGGTTAATGTAAATAAGTTTCGAGGCTGGCATAGCCATTCCCTCCCCTAGGCACAGAGCCCTCTTGGGGAACAGAGGGTGGTGAAGGAAGCGGGGGTAAAGAGAGAAAGAGGGAACCACTACGTCGAGCCTTTTAAGGAAGACGCCGAAGATTCAGGAACCCGAGAAAAGACCCAAGGAGAAGCTCGAGGAGAGGGTTGGATATCACACCCCTTGCGCTGCTACCGCTTGCAATGCGTCAAAATCCGAATGCGGCGGAATTTCGACCTAAGTCTCCAAGCTCTGTGGATTAAAATTTCATATCTGCATTTTCCTAGTCATATAGTCATTGTGTTAACGCTAAAAGTTAAAAAGTCGTGAGAGAAAAATCAAACGCCAAAAAGCTCATTAAAATGAAGGGAGAACTAGGAGTCTTAAAACAAAAGATAAATTAAAAAAAATACGAAAAATATATTCACGATGAAATATGAAACAAACAATAACCATCCACCTGATTACTCAGTATTGATGCGGTTATGGTGCCTTTCGTCGTTAATAATTTTATTGAGCAGGGTTATGAATGTCCGTGACAATTAGATGGAGGGGAAATTAGAATTCACGTACCTAGCGGTATCGATCAAAGAATCAAAAGAAAATGCCTAGCTTATTAATCTTAGCAAACTAATTTGATACTTTTGACAATTTGCTCCTAAGCTTAGTTTGAATGAACGAACGAATAAAAAATATTGACTGCCAATTGTTAAACAAATGCTGTTCTACATGCAGACAAAAAAATACGAGCAAAAACCCTCGACAAACAACAAGAAGATCTGGCGCTATCTCTCCAGAGTAAAATGCACATCTATCTGTATCTCGTGACGGTTGAAGACGATTAACAGATTATCTTCGCTTCATGGAGCATTCGGAGCTCATGGACCAACCATAACGCTGTTTTAAAAGGCGAATGATCTTGTAAATAATACCATGCGATTGAGGTTCATACATCGCGTAAAAAGGATAATGCTACCCATGCAATATCATGTCAATGATCGGAAATCAAAGAAAAATGGGAAAACAGACGAGTGAGACGAGAAAAAACGAAACATGGGAATATATATGTAAATGAAGTTCAGACTCCTTTCGCTTCGTAAATCATTTAGTTTAGGAAATCTGTAGGTAGGCAATGAAGTACAACCAGGCTGGGTGTAGTTTTATATTCGCACGCAAGTTTATGATACTCAAGTACAATTTATAGGTTCCAGAAGAGAGAATATAGCATTTTCGAGCTCAGCTGAAATGAGATGGGAGAAAACAGTGCATGAAAAGACAACATAATTGTAATTTTAAAAATAGAGGGAGACATAAGGAGTATGAAGGGATGGAAACGGAGTTCTCACAACTCTCCTTTCATGCTGTCCAGTGCAACAGAAAACGCCCCTGTCTTCTAGGATTTGTTAAACTAGGATAGGTTATAGAAACAAGGTTTTGTTAAACGTATAATAAAAAGGTCTTCGGATGAAAATGTCAAAGAGAGATGCTACTTTTCTCTGGTTAGGCCGCATCTTGAATACGCCGCGAGCGAATTTAGGACCCTGGTCAAATAGATTAAACCAAAAAATTAATAAAATACAAAGGAAAGCAGCGCGCATCGTTAAGAACTGCTACGAGCGTACATGGAGGGTTTAACAACTTTTAGAGAGATTAAGGTGGGAGCCCCTAGAGACCCGGCGGCTACACGCTAGGCTTAGCTTGCTTGATAAATTTAGAACTGATATTTTCCTGAGCGACATAGAAATATTATCATGACTCCTCACTATATCTCTAGGTCTGACAGATGTGATAAAATAAGAGAGATACACTGCCGAAAAGATTGGTACAAAAACTCGTTCTTTCCGCAAACAATAAGCGACCACAATAAAAATTGAGCTCCAATAAATACACTCCTATAATACATGTCACCTTTTCATCTACGAAAACTTACACCTTTACACGGCTGGTGACCTAACACCCCCTGCCACACGCCCACGCGGCGGCTCGAAGGGTATTACGTAGATGTAGATGTAGGATGTGTGTGAGAGAGAAAGAGGGGACACGACGCGCGGTCGCCAACTGGTGAGAGCACCTCACGGTCGCCCACAAGTCTGCGGTCTGCGATCGCCCGCGGATGCAATAGCCTACCATCCCGCTCCTGTACACACAATACCTGAGCTCTGTCTCCTCCCCCAAGTTCCTCTCGCTCGACAAGACGAAGAAAATGAAGAAGGATAAAAGGAAAGGAGAGAAAAGGGCGACCGCTACCTCTCCGGTACACGCCTAACACGTAACCGACCGGCCACGTAACATTTCGTGCGAGGGAGTGCCTACTCTGCCGTGACCGTGGGGAGCAAGAGCAAGAGATACTTCCGGCCGCAATGCATTCCGAGTCGCCGCCACTCGCAAAGACTGATGGGACAGAAACTGTCGAAAAGGAGCAGTCAGCAGCATCTCTTTCCATCCTAGAGGGCACTCATGAGTGCGGCTACGCATCCGCGATTCTCCTGTTTTCACTCCAGGAAGTAAGTGGGCAATATTGAAAAAAGATATGCTTCGAAGGCTTTGCCATCCCAATATCCTGCTGAGCTACCCTTGTTCATGGGTCGACGTAACTAAGGAGATGCTACTCATTAAAACTCGCTCATCTGATCAAGTGAATGCCGAACATATGATTTATTATTTTGTTAAGTAGTTCAGGACGATAGCATCTGCGGTCCATTGGATGCATTTTAACCGGTACCTACACTTAATGAAACATCTTCATGAATGTTTGAAAATTATAGCCTATATAACAATTCTGAATAATATCATCTACTCTTATCTTAACATTTCGCATTTACTGCCACATTTTAGCAAGATAACACTTTAGATGAAACCAGATAATGTAGCAACGATATCTTAGATGGAATTATAACGAGAGAACAAATGGAATCAGCTTTAAGGACAACCAAAATGAGTTTCTTTGAATCTCATGCGTCTGGTTTCATGAGGTACAGTCCCTTGGACCATATGGTATTGGGGTGACAGCAACGCTATTGAGGGTCGACTTGCATTGGCTAGTCGATTAGTACCACAACATCGAGTTCATAATCACCGAGCATATATTGATCTTTCAGAGAAATATTTATGGTCAAACACTAAGTACTATGGGATCAGTTTACGCTGCAGTCATGAAAGTAACACGGTGTAAATTTCATCTATTAGGTAACAAAAAATACTACCTACTGCTCAAATAATAGGTTCCAAGTTTACCTCAAAAAGTAGCTGGGACAAAAACGAAAATCCAATAAATCGAATTGGTAATATGAATACGCTAAATTGCCAAATTTATTGGAAAGAAAGTTCATTATACAATGAATACTACGGTTGCCCGCTTAAACGATTGACCGAATATTACTATTTCAAAAATTGCTAGATTAGAGTAACATGTAAATATGAGGAAATGCACCCAAAGACTAAACAAATTGATGACAAAGTATAAACAAATTTACCAACAGTTATCGGGAAAAAGTTGATTTTCAACGAAATATAATATTACTTCTGAACATACGGTTTTAGACAAGCATACAACACTCAAGTTGCAACGATTAACTCTTAAGTTGCTAACCTTAATATGGAAAAAATTGAACAATATAATGCTTACCTGATCGGTGAATTCCGTCAGATCATAGAGGCTAATATTATACACGATGTTCCTGAAAAGAGAAAGATAAAGTTTAGCAAAGAGCATTGGAATGCATAAACATCACAAACAAAAATTATAATCTTATAGTTTGCGTTGAACACATTACCGTGACTTCCACTAAAAATTAGAATTTGGAGGAAATTCTCCTTTCAAGCGCTGCAGAGTAGTGAGTCACATCGACCTCACGTACCGAGGCCAATGTATTCTGAAATTCTGGACCGAGACGCATTTTTCCTTATTTATTTTGCGTTACGATTCATGCGAAAAAGTTGCGGCAAAATGTTGAACACAGACAATGGCCTACGGTTGCTGTCTGAATGTTATTCAGGCGCCGTCTGAGTCCTTTGGGTCCATGGAAGGAAAGTGCTCTCGACGCATGAGTCTATATTGACAACCTCTGCAATACAAATAGAACGTTTCTAGTAGAGCCAAAATACTTTTGCAAACATTTGCCACTCCCAGAAAAATAAAATATAACCACTGGAGCATTGCCTAAAAGGGGAAAAATTCAATTTCTTCCAGTGGTCGTTACATCCCGCAGAATCATCGATCCATGGAATAGGAAAAAAGTGAAACAGATACCGGAGGAAATGACTGGAGTCTACTTTTCTTGCCAAGTAAACTGGATTTCTGGCAGAGGCCGATTGCAAATCTTGCTCTCTTGGCCCTAGTAGACGGGCAGCAACACTTATAAACTGGGGCTAATAATTTTCCTTCTTGCTAAAGTAGATATGCAAGGAAATGATAAAATATCCTTAAAATGAGGACATTCACATGAAACCGAAGAAAAAAACAAAAAAATACTTCATTGTACTGTGAGTTGCAAGGATAAGTTATGGTAGGGATTTAGAAGATTCCTAATCACGTTTGTCGTAATTCCATCGGAAAAAAGTTCATTCACGGCGACATCACGTTAAAATAACAGCAATAAGATAAAGATCAAGGGAAAATTAAAACATTACTATAGGTGACAGATTAATCGTCTATTTTAAATGTGCGCGTTAATTTTCTGTTTAAAGAAGAAGAATTTGTCGAACGCTCCAGAGGAATCGTGGTCGGTCGATAAATATCCGGGTGAGTAATGTTGAAGGGACGAAAAATCTAAGGGAAAAATTATCTCATCAATCACATCTTGGAGAAACAGAATTCTCTCCCTTCCTCTCTAATGGTAGCAATCCTTCAAATGAAAAAGTTTGACTGGTGGCAAATTAGGATCGGAAAGCCTTAAGGGTTGATAAAAATATTAACGGTGGGCAGATCGTTATGCACAACCCCCTCGCCATATCCTTGTAACAACTCATACTGATGAGCAACTATAAGTATTCCCCAAAGTATATAACACTCGGAGGTCCTTCGATCTTGACTATGACTCACTTTGGCCGCGAGCGCCCAAACGGTCCCATCGGTATATACGATAGGAATAGGGTGGGAGAAAAAATTGTACAGCGTGTAAAAAAACATGAATACATTATCCGCATCCAGAGGTTTACCTACGGTTGCGGGACTATAGTTTTTTTTCCTGCAGCGCAGTTATATCACCGAACCCCACGGATACTTCAGGCGATCCCTTATCACTAATTTTCCACACTCGTGCACACAAGAGGCCACCCTTTAAATCGAGAAGGCCGACCCACACAGGAAAGGGAGTCCCCCCTTGTATTACCCTTTGGAAGGGGTGGGTCCACAACGAGCCAACGTTATATATTTCTCCCACCCACCCACCCACCCTTCGCTGCACCCAATCCCCGACACACCCCCATATAACGCTTTTACGGAAACACTTATCCGCACACACCGCCTGAGTCAGCCAGTCCGCCTATCAACTGCGGCCTACCGACCAATAGTATTAATTAAGGAGACAAATAAGAAAATTCGGCCATTGCTCATACGGCCCCTCTGGGACAACCAAGGGGGGGAATAAATGGGTGCCGGCCACAGCACCCTTATGGAGAGTGCCCGCACCACTACCATAGCCCAGGCATCCACCCACCCTCCTCCCTCCCTCTCTCAGGATACAGCACCCTCTTGTATCTCTCTCTCTAAAGGGGGGGACGGGTCGATCCCTTTACCCCGAGCGACGCCCCCCCCCCCAAGTACAGGGACCGACCGACCAAACCAGCCCCTTACCATATCTCTCCCGCACCCTAACACGCCATTTTATTTTCCACCCTCCCTTCCCCCCCTCCCCCCCCTCCCCCCCACAGCTTTCCCATCCGCAAATCTCACCCCTTCCCATCGTGCACCCTCCCTCCACAACCACTGCTTCCTTTCCCCCCCCCCCGCCCGTCCGTTTCTTGCTCCTCTCACCCTGCGTGGGCCGCAAAACCCCGTTCAACCTCCATATCCCATCCTGCACCGCGCGCCTTAGAGCACCTCTGGAACCACCCCCACGGGAGAAAAGTGGACGTCGGTTGTTATCGTTATGCCCCATTCTGAGTGAGTAATGAGGCACAATCAAGGAATCCATTATTGAGGCTCAGGGGATGAAAGGAGAGGGGGAGGAGGGGAAGGGGAGGAAGTGCGAGGCACGAGAGCGGGGAAGTGAGGGGTGGGGGGTGTCGGAAAGTGGGAGGGGGCGCGAGATGGGAAGGATATTAAAAGGGAGGGTGGAAGCGGAAGGAAGGGGAGGAAATATGGAAAGGAGGGAGGGGATGCGAGGGGGAGGGGATGTCAGAGGGAGGGGGGCGGGGGAAGAGACGGAGATGGGGGCGGATTAAGTGGTGGAGATGGAAATTAAAGAGGACGAAGGGAGCGCGTATGGACGTGAGTCACTGTAGTCATCCCGCAGCGGTGGGGGGGGGGGGAGGGGTTGGTCCGAGCGACCGATGGTGTGAGAGACTGAGAGGTTTGGGGGGGCGGAGTGGGGAGTTAGGGCTGGGTGCGGGGGAGAGGAGAAGAGGAGCGAGGCCGCGGGGTGAAGTGTGCTTGAAGGATGAGAGAGGTGTATACTATACTGGAGACGAGGGATTCACTAAATGAAGGGACGTTGGGAGAACACTATAAGAGATAGAGCGACGGTTTTGTATAGGAAAGGGTTTTTAAATCCGAATGTGGGGATTTAAATCGAGCGCTGGAGATTCCAAAGCGGAAGGACACAATCTCTCAAGTGAAAGACGGAAGCGACAAGATGCGATACGATATCGTGGTCAACAAATTACCGTTAAATTGAAATAATGGTAGCACTGCAGAAAAAAGGAAATATCAACGAGTTTATGTTTATAAAAAAAAGGGAACGCATGTGACGTTGAAGTACCACTCATGTATTTTTCCAGGTGTGAAATTGTGGAATAATTATTTAAGAGGGGCATTATTAGTAGATGAAAGAAATGGGAGAGTCATTAGCTTGATCTATAATTTGAACATTCTACTAGCAGTTTCATGGAATTAAATGAACTGAATGTTTTTCTACTTAACTAGATTGAACTCTCTCTTAGTTCAGGAAAGAAAAGAAAAATTATCTTTACAAAATATCTCAGCAATTTAAAAACACAGTATAATCGGTTTCACCCATAATTGACGCATAATTAGGGCCACAAAAATGACCGTATCTGATCATGCCCTTAGCGTTTGGTTTTGCTGTCGAATAAACGGAATTGTGGTGAAATTTCACAACGTAAATTTTTAACCTTTTCCATATCAGTAAAATTTATTAGGAACATGAGAGAGATTCAATAGTGAGCAGATTATAAAACAGCTCGTTAAGGAATCTTTTGAGATTGACAGACCACCCAAGAACAGCCTGGAGAAAAAACGAGTTGGGGCAAATAAGACGAAGAAAGATTGATACATGAAGCCTTTTTATAATTGATCGAGTAATTCATTACTCGAAAGAATTAAAATCACAAGCATGAAGAAAAATTAAACTTTTTTATGCATTAATAATAGACATAGGCATTTTATCAAACGATCATGAGACTGTCCAGTCCCCATACAGAGGAGTTACGAAACTTAAAACCACTACGAAAATTATTTCCCTATCCAGTCAAGAGGGCAAAGTTTTTGGGATTGAGCAATGAACGAGTGGTGTTGGTATTTCATGAAAGAACGCACTGTCTTCCATCATCGTCGTCTGGGAATAATTGTATACTCAAACAGTGTGTAGCCACAACAAAAAGGTGCCATCCGCGAGGTTCACAACTCAGGGTGGGTATTCTCACCGGATATCACTACCCAACTTCAGTTTCTCCGCCTAAATAACTTCCGAGACTAATATCGTCTGTTGTTCTGCTGACTCTACCGTATTATTGATATTAAATACAATTTTCCAGATCCCACGTGCCAGATTAGGTTGCCTGACAGGTTGAGGATGGAAAGGCACATCAAAATGTATATTTTTTCCGTTTTCCATGCATATTTAATAGGAAATACCAAAAAAATTGGATTGGACGATCTGTAAATGCACGCATCACATGTCCCGAGGGAATAGTGGACAGAGGGAAAGAGAACTTCAAGGTTGATATGAATGATTTTTATGAAAAATATTTAAGCATCTGCGCTGAAAACATTTTTTGCATCAATCCTTTCACCAGTACGCGCTCTGATTTACACAAGGTTACCGGACGCAAATTATACAGTCACAAGTAGGTATGTTGATCCCGGGAAAAATCTCTAAAAGCACGGAATATTTAAGTCCATTCCATGTTTTTGCTTTACCTCGCAGCACATTTCCGTCTCTTTTTCTCCAGACTGCCATGAAAACAAACACGTATCGAACGAGTCGAGAGGAAAACATGTTTTCCTCAGTTCTGAGAACAACAGAAGAATTTCGATACGGATATGAGAGACGCATGATGTAAAAGGAGAGAAGTAGAGGAACACCAGAAGTAGAAAGACCAAGAAAAGGAAAGGAAGAAAGAGGAATGGAGGAAAAATCAAGGTTGTTTGAAAACAACATGAGAAACAGAGAGTCTGCTCAACGACATTCCTGACAGAATATTCCTCGGAGTAAAACACCCGTAAATGTGCTCTCCTAACGATTAAATTCACCCTAACTGACTAGCAGTTTGATTAGATGTGCAAAACCCGAACTCATGGGAAACACTACGTTAATGAGAAGGATACGTAATCCTAAGGCTAAAGTTAACAATATATGATAAAACCGACTTAAAGTAAATTATTTGTCGTTGACCTCTTTGTTTCTCATAAAATCCGGCCTCTGCCTTGAAATCAGCGGAACATCGGTTGGACAATCGCTGATATAGGGCCTGGCCTGGTGGAAGCGGGTGCCGCGGCCTCGAGTGGAGGTGCAGAGGCGCGGAATTCGTGACGAAGAGGACGCGCGGTGATGGCGGAGATGGGAACCCGATTTGGACCGAAAAGAAGTCGAGTGGACTGGAGAGTGAATCGGGGGAGCGGTAAGGACGAAGCGGAGGTGGGGAACGCGTGCGAGGCGAACAGACGAGGAGGATCAGAGCGCGCTCTAGGAACGGACATCGGGAAAATGCATTTTATTTCATTTTTTCCTGTCCTCCCTTCATCGCTCTCACCCGAGATTTGGACTTCCCAGTCGTCGATCATTATAATGGTGTCAATAAAGGAAGGAGGTAAAGCAATGGGGGAGAATAGGGGTAGGACGGAGGAGGGTGTAAGCGGCTGGGAGGACAGCGGATTTCGAACGTGGGCAGGGAGGAAGCCACAGGGTGGAATGAAGTGGTTATTAAAGATTGGAACAGAGCGACAGGGGCATATTTGGAGTGGTGGTCGCGCAAAAATTGTATTGGTCCCGTAAATATGTGCAGTAATATGCACGTAAACGCATATGGGGTGTGTGCCATCTATTTTCTGTTCCTAGCACAGCGGAAGAAGCGAACGGTTCTGAAAGGGAAAAATCGGAAAGGGCCTGTATGAGAGGAATGGCATAGGTTGGGATTGGACGGGAGGGGGAAAAGGAGAGGAATTGATTTCGAAGCATTCGATTCACGCGTTTGTGGACGCGGTTACCCAATGGAAAGAGGGAATGAGCACTTTTGGGAAGGGGGGACATTGGGTAGGAGGAACGACGCCCGGAATGAATGGAAGAAAACGGAAAGGCTGTCTTCATTCGCTAGAACACAGCCAAATGATTGCTATTACTCAATTATTTAGCTGACTACCGGGTAATGTACGTTTCGGATAGTTTAATGTTATATTAGTACCCTTTCTAAGGTCGTTCTACTTCATACGAGATCACTCTTCCACTCTCCATCCCATTCCTGTAGCACTTTAACGCTCATCTTTCCCACCAATCTCGCCCTATCACCAGCGTTCTACCTTGTATAAAGGCCTTCGGAGTATGAAGAAAGATCGAAGGCTTTCCCGGCGTATGGTATCGAGGAAGTCAATGCGGGTTTTCCACCGGGTCAGGTTGTCCATGTCTGCCGACGTTTCGATGACCGAGTTGCTCATGCCCTGAAGACGATGAGCAACTCGGTCATCGAAACGTCGGCAGACATGGACAGCCTTCGGAGTATCATTTCCCTCCATAAATTGTTCCAACCGACTACGAAATATCTTAAACGGATTTTCCTTTGACTGTGCACATTATTTTTAAGGATAAAGGTTGGATTACAAACATGAGCAACATTTTTTGGACCCAAAGTCGCATGTTAATGCATTGTGATTGCCATTTGAGTTATCATTGGACATTGGATTAATCACGTATTAACCATGAGTAGTATTTGTGTTCAAGTTAGAAATATGCCCAAAATGGAAACAAGATATTATATGAACGAAACATTAGAACAGGAATCCAATGTCGGCATTCTAAAGAGCGTCACATTACCAATTAGTTGATAGAACATTTGATTGATCCAGCACACACTCTTGTTTGATACAGGCATTGAGGTCGAAAGAACGGCCGAGGACGAAAATGGAACATAGATATATATGTATATACAATGGTTGCTAATCTACTACATCCTTGGGGTTGATATTTTAAAATAGTTCACTCACACTACTCACTAGTGTAACTCACACATCTCTTTCTTTCTGAAATGCTACCTGGCCACAGGTGATACTATAAAATGTGTCCATACATCGAAGCCAAAGCAACCTCCTACCCATTTTTATCTTCAGAAAACCTTGACCTGATATAAGCCAAACATAAAAAATTATTACTAGCCTACGTCCCTGTCCAATCAGTGATTTTAACAGATTCCATTTGGCTTAAATTTAATCGATGTGTAGCTCGTGTAGTTGAAAATAAATATAAAGCAACGGAACTTTTACAGACACAGCTGTGCCGAAGATACGTTTGAGAAGAAAAAATGGACCATATTACAGAAATAGCAATCTATGCACAAAAATGTAACCTACAAACTTTAAAATATGCACACCACGACGTAAAAATTTGGCTTTGAGTTATCATAATGATAACTCACATTGTGAGGAACATTCAATCTGTAGAAGTATCACTCCAAAATGAATAAAAATTTTTCGATGGACGTAGTATATCATTTCAACTCCCGAAAAATGATCGAATCACAGTATAATGAGCTATACTAGTCTTCTTATCGTTAAGGCTCAATCTTCGAGAGGGCAGGGCCTGCAGAGTGGCGATTTTAAAAATTTTCTCATTAAGGATAGGAAAAACACATAGTCGGTTCAGCCGGCGAGGGTAGAGAATTCGAGGAAAGTACCACTTGGCCCAACTTCGAGCAAAATAGCGTCAATAATCAGTGATTTAGTCAATGAAATGTTCATACAAGCTACAAGCGTTGAATGGGACACACTTTATATTTTAAAACATCTAGCGAAATGAATTTAACATATTAACATTCTTTTTACGAAATTTTATGCAACGTACATAGAATTAATAATTCCACGTAATTGATTTTATAGGCGGAAAGCAGCATTCGATATATTCAGTTCAATGAGAAATAATTTATAGTTTATTCGCTCGTGCAGTATAAGAACATCGGTGAAGCACAGCATTAAAATTTTGCCTACGAAAAAAATAAATTTAAAAATTTCATTTGTTTCATCTATTAGCTAACAAAAAAATTCTAAACTCGCATATTAAAGAATAAAATGTAGTAATGTATAATATTTAGAGCACATTCAGACAAAACGATAAAGGCATCCCCATAAGCATCCTTCTAGTTCCTTTGTTTTACCGAAGGTCACTCGTTTGAATTTAGAATGTGAACCTAACGGCCGGATAATTAACCGTCGATTTCAAAATGACACACAAATAAACTAAAATTAGTATTCTGTCGAAAAAGAAACGCGTTGATGACTAATTTCACCGAACATCCGTGAGTTTATAATTAGCAACACTCGGGCCATTAATAAAAAGCGCACAGAATGACGTGAAAATTGAATTAAAACATTGAGAGGGCATTAGTTACCATTACGCTGAGCGGACGTAAACTACCAGAGCCGCAGGACATTTTTCGTAGAAATAAGAAATACGAACAGCGCCCCAGCATGAGTACATGCAATTTATAGCCAAGCACGATGATCATATGAAATGCAAGGGAAGCATTATTATAGGGAGGACGAGAGGCTCACAAAAAGTTGATTTCATGTTTAGAAGAATGCGACATTCAGTATTCGTTACATTACATCTCTGTGAACCGGCGAGAGCAAAATAATATTGGCACGATAGAGGCCCGTAAAGAGCCAGATATGAATATGACCATTATACCCCATGAGAAAATTTCAAAAAGGAAATTCTTTCAACACGGTGAAAAAATGCATACGAAATGATAAAAACCGAAATTCCGGTTTCCGACTTCGAGAAAGACTTTTTTTTTCCCCAGGCGGAGGAAAAAAATTACGTTACATGGCCGCTCCGTGAACCGCTGTTCAAAACACATTTTCAAATGAAGAGCAAACATAAATAACTTGCGAGAGAAGGGGACTTTGTCGCCAATGACTAAGTTTCACTTCACAAAAGAACAGTTTCCCCTTTTCGTGGAAAAGGCAAAAAGCTTGAAACGAAATACGTTCGCCGAACGCGTCGACTGGCGGTACAAGGAGCAAATAGAAAGACACACACACACACTCGAACACAGTCGTCGGGAAAAAAAACTAATGAGCTTTGCCGCAAAAAATATAAATCTCGTGAATTCAACAATAATGACCACCGGAAGCACATTTACGAGAGAAAAATTCAAACGACTCCCTTTTGACCTTTCCAAAAAAATACATTTGCATTAGGAAGAGCGCCACCGATGGAGAATTTTTTAGCGGCCAGCGTCGGGCCAAAATGAAAAAAAGAAAGCATTTTTTTAAATCGCCAACAATGGAGCAGCTGAAAAAATATTAGCGCCCCATTTCAATAACGGGCGCGCGGAATGCCCATCTAGAAGCAGTAAAAAGATCCTCCCACCCGTTACACCATTTCATAGTTGGTGAAGGAACTAATATATTTTTACTGTGATCCCAAGGGAGGACGCGAAGGGATAGGGCCAGAACAAGCGTACCCACTATGTGGAAACAGCTGAGACTATGAACGGTTTAAAACCCACCTTCTTCATCTTTTAGTCTTTTTCCCTCTCTCTACTGGCACCTAGAACTGAACTGACGAGCATAATTTGCAGCCGGCCCTTAATTTCCCGGTATTAGAGGACACAATAAAAATATTGGAATAAAAACGGTAAGAGGAGAGCGGGGTAGCGGGAAAAGGGACGTGGAGAGGAGGGAAAATAAACGGAACACCAATCTCATAAATAAGTCACGGAATATCGAGAGTGGATGAAACGCTTCACATAAGGGAGAGGTCGGAATTTTACAACAGCCTCCTGAGTGCCTCTCTCTCCCCGAACGCGCCGTATCCACACATAGGTACAGACGCGGGGAACACAGACTTAACCCTCTCGGGTACACCCTCGGGGACTCGAAACAGGGACTGGGGCAAAAGTGGGGCGGCGGGGTCACGGGCGGGGGGTGGGGCAATGGAGGGCAGATCGCGGGGGATTTCGGAGCGGAAGATAGACGGTGGGTGGGGGGGGGATCGCGAAGAAGACGGAAGGGATATGGAAAGCGGGAGGCAGGCAGAAGAATAAAAAGCGGGAGAGGGCAAAATGAATCAGTCAATCCCGAGCATCAATTTCCTCCCGTGCCCCGCTTCCTTCCATCAACCCTTTAGTGCACTTTTCAAACTCCATCCCACCACCTTCCTCCCACCCTTCCCTCCCTTCCCGCCACCCACCCATTCCACGCTCCTCTTTTGCTGCTACATCAATCCCACAAGCTCTCCTTCCTCTCCCCCCCCCCATCCTCTCAAACTTTCCACGTGCGCTCCGCACAGCGCCTCCTCCTCTAAAATCCAATCTATACCGCCACTCTCCAAAAGAACCGGTTCGAGCCCGAACTCTGCAGAGCCCCGAAGCCATCCCAACCAGCTCATCCCCGAAAAAAAGGACGGAATGAAAAAATAAACATCTCTCTCTCTCTCTCTATAATCCCGGACGTGCATCCTCCTCCGAAGCATGACTTATGCAAACGCATTCATAATATGTGTCCGATTCGTCCCAATTGTAGTCCCTTTCCGCCCACAGATGGTATAATGCATGAAATTAATTAATATATACTGCCTAGTCCGCTTGCTCACTCACCCCTACACCCTGAGGGGACTTGCTAGAGAATGGTGAACTGGAGAAGGGGGCGGAGGAGAGGGAAATCGGTAGAGGGGGCGGGGAGACATGAGCGAGACCTCCATGATGCAAGCGGTAGCTCTTTCGGGAGGGCACTCTTTGCCCACTCACCGTCCTCCACCCCCGATTCATCTCTCGCTCTCTCTATCTCTTTTTTCCCTCTCTTTGGTCCTCCGAATGATGCTACAGCCTCCGCAATCTCCGGCCTCCGACGGTCGCCAGGGTCCAAGGGCCAGCCGGTCCGAAATAGCTAAAACCCTTCCCGACAGATCCCTAGTGGGAGCATTGTTTGGACGTGAAACAATGAGACGTGAAAGGGGGTTTGGTCGTTTTATTTGGGCACCAGGGCGATGGAGAGAGAGAGAGAGAAAGAGGGAGGGAAAGGCAGAAGAGAAGAAAAAGGAGAGGAGGAGTGGGGGAAAATGGGAAAGAGGCGCAAATGTTTCAAAAAATAATTATAAAAAAATATCCAACTCTTTAGAAACTGGGGAAGTGGTTTTCATTCCGGCGTTTCATTCAAATGAGACAACGTGGTGTTTTATTTTTACACATACCACGAAACAAAACAAACGCATACTTTTTTCCCGAATTTCCAAAACGTTACCTACGCGTCCTTCCTTCCCTTTTCTCTCCTCCTACCCTACGACCAACTACGACCCCTATTCGCCGCGCCTGCATGGTCGACGGAAGTGCGCGAAGCCGATTGCACGCTTCCTCTGGTCTAGACAGTGAGCACCACCTTCAGTTGCTCCATCACCCTCAATCCATACCCTCCCAGCATCTCCATCCTTCTCCCTCCGATACCAATCCACCCTCTCGCATCCGAGGGGGCGCTTTCTGAACGGGACATCGAAACCCAAGTTCACCGCATTGTTGCGTTCGCACTCACGAAAAATAAAAATACCCACACATCCTTGTGGCCAAACCACGGAGTTGCAGGCCATTTTCCCTTCCCCCGTTCCCCAAATCCCCTGCAGCTCCCATGAGTCCACGCTAAGTTAAAAAATATTTCATAAACGAGTAAGGATTGAAAGAAAATCAAAGCCATTTACGTCCGCAATTTATAGGAGGCTTAGCTAGGGTATTTCGTGTATATGTGGGACCTAGAGACTATACGAGCTTCCCATCTCGAGGGTCCGGGCTCGAATCAGCACAGTAGTCGAGACATTTTTAGCGAAATTTCAATTCACATTCCCGGAGCATTGTGGAGAATGCACGTGAAGAGGGATGTCTGTCGAATGAGATATAACCATCCACATCCAATTTGCAAAGAGTTGGCCAATTCCGACGCCGGGTTTTCGATCCTTTCGTCATTCCAATCCATGAACCCTCCCTTTAACTACATATCTGATCTACGTTTCGCCAATGACCTCTGCCAGCAGTCACCTTCCAAAATGATCATTCAATTCGCTTCCGTAATTATCTATCGCACTCGATTACTCCGTCCATTCTTATCCACAAACACACATTAAAAGTCTCATGTCGATGCTCATCAACCAAGCCACGGCTGTACAGATCCATTCAAAATTATTCCCGTGAGAAAAACTCGATCGGAAAGGCTGCGTGAAATTTCCGGTGGGGATTTAAATTCACCGGAGTAGTGTACCGTATAAGTTGTTGCATCACGTGACTCTGTAGTTACGTTATTGGACTTATTTCGAACGGATGAAATACAACCCCCTCATTAACTTTAAAATTAACATTTTTTCCGATCACTGATTGCAGATGGTAATTCTTTATTTTCCGCAAAGTGATTGATCCGCACCGTTCTCTTTGGCGAAGTCATCCCAAGGCGTCTCTCAGGGATTTTGTTTGTGTCCACTTCCGTCAGAGAAAACTGCCGTCCGTCGAGTAAAATAATGCCACACACGACGGCGACAAGAGGCCGCATCCCCACGAGTCCACCCCAACCCCCACTTCTCTCGCGAACCGCAATATATAAAACTCCGGCCGCTACTCTTTACGGGCCAGTGCTGAGTTATTTCCGAAGCCCGAGGCTTACCCACCTGAACAATGCGTCAGACTGACGTATGACCCCGCGGGCGGGCGAGCGGGCAGCGCCGGGGACGGAGATTAATTACGTCAGGGCGCCGTCGGTTGACACTCTCGAAAAAAAGCACACCAAAATATAATAAAAACCGATAAATAATTCCCCCCTCCACTCCCCCTCCCCCACTCCTCTACAATTTCCGTTCTCTTCCCCTCCCCCACTCTCTTTGACCCCTCCGGTCACTCATCCTCTATCTCCCGCTCCACAATTCACGGGCTTCTCTATTTTACTCCCTCTTTCGGGCAATACACGTTTTATTTTTGCATCAAATGCGCCTGAGCAATCAAAAAACCATTTTCCTAAACGCCACTGAATTGGCAGCCGACGCCACGAACAAATTAATTAAAATTAAATTCATCGAATACTGCGGATGGAACAGTGAATATGACATATGCGCCATTCATCCCAGCGTCGAAATACGAATCGCCTTTGTCTCAGCTTTGGATTAATTATTTTCAAATTACTAACGTGACACTGGCCGTTCCAACGTTTTTGTTTGCTTTGCCTACCCCTGCCGGGGATTCAACATGGCAAAAAAATCCTCAATATTCCTACAAAAATTAATTGATAATATGAATTACGTCTCTCGACACGCCATCAATTCATATATTCACGCGTAAAATCACGAGAGATGGAAACATCGGGAAAAATCAGCAGTCCCGAACGTGCGATCACACTAGCGGCTGAAAATCAAGCAGCAAATTTTTCGCAATATTTTATAACCAGTTTGGATTCCGATGTATGTGTATGAAAATTCCAGAAGTCGCGACTTAAGCGAAAAGACGATGCTTTACTGGGCAGCCACGAGTGCGTACATCATCTTCGAACTTAATCTCCCGAATCAGAGAGACGCGAGCCATCAATATGTCACCAAGCAAAATGATTTTTTATTCCCCCAGACTAAATCCAAAAATAAAGGGGTGCTCCCTTTCCAATCAAAACTGATGGAAGTAGGTTGTCAGGACGGTTGATTGATGATTGAGACTCGACAAGGCATCCATAAAAGGAATATCGGGAGGGAGCGCAAAAAATAATATCAATGAAGGATCCATTCGCATGAAAAGAGATTCACTGGGCGCGATAAATAGAGGGAGACGGGAATGAAGGTGGTTCGAGGGAGATATCTTTACACCTGGAATTTAGTGATTTTGGTCTCATTTTAAAATATTTTTATTATTAAAATTTTGAACTTTTCCAGAGATACCAAAATATCAGTTCCTTACCGTACTAATTGAGATATTACAAAAAAGGGGAAGCCATTCAACAAGGGCATCGGTAAGGCATCATGTACTTGGGAGCTACATTGATTAAAAAAGGAGGCATTTCTAACGCTTAGATCTCGGTTGAAAATTAGCAAAGAGTACCTTTGGATGTTTTCTCGACTATTTTTAAGAGAAAGTCATTTACTCACCGCAGAAATGTTGATAGAATTCCAAAATAAAACCTTCCGATACGAAGCTTCCAAGTCCGGCATGAAAAAATGTGTCAAATTAAAGACTAACGCAAGCATATTTAGTTAATTACAAGGAACTTCAGTCACGTGAACCAACATTTTATAATATAAAAATATTTACTTCAAGCTTCTTTCAGCTACTGAAATAAGAAAAATTAAGTTCGAAAATAGACCCTGTTATGGCAAGGGAAAAGTCCCACTCACACTACTTAAAAGGGGGCTGTGTACAACAGGGCCGAAAACGCCCATTTAGATCTGACGTCTGCGCAAGCCCAGGAAGAGATCTCCGCCATACGCTCCACTAACGGTCTCGGACAACAGCGCCACTGATGGCACAGAGGAATATATGTTGCATTGGCTAACCAGAATATTCACTGTAACATTAATTTGCAATTTGTAACAATACGATGGCCGTGCACGGAGATGGAGGGTTCCCATTTAGAATAAATATGAAAAATTTGCCGAAATGACACGTGACGGTATTTCTTACGACGCATCATGGCGATCGCCTGACTTTCGGCAAGTAGACGTTTCTTTCACGGTCAATTACGCAGAAATTAACAAGCGAAAGGTTGTTGCTTCCTACAAATGCAGGTTACTAATTTTACCAGAGATCTGTGCAAACAAATTTGTTTCAAGTAGCAAAGTAGATAACATAAAAGTACGCAGACGTCTGCGGACGGTCTAGAATACGGCTCCACTACTCCCGGTTTCATCACATAAATGCATTGCTTGATATCAGAGATATAAGAATTACTCTGCAATTCCACATGACAAAAGATTTATTCACGACCGGATTCGCCACTGTGCAGCAGCAGAATAAATCTTTTACCATGTGGAATTGCAGAGTTAATTCTTCTATCCCTGATATCAAGGAATTCCACCCAGTAAGGCTTGAAGCTATCCTCGGCATTGCTTGAGACGAAAAAAATATCCTGTTCCATCTGCTGCTCACCTTACCTATTATCTATTATGAAAAAAATAGTCATTGTAATCATCGTACGTTCCAGCTGGTAATATTAGTCAGTTATTTACCTTAGATGTTGTTGCCCATTGCTATCTCAAGAGCTATACAATTTTTAAGTTTCTCTTTCTCACAAACACCACAAACACGTCGCCATACGCTTTCACCTGACATTGTGCGATACCATTGCCAATCAACCAGTTGGGTGAGACTCCCAGTCACCGCGAGGGTTGTATTCTACGCATCATCGGCGCATCCAACACTACGTTTTCGTGGATTAAAATCTCTTTCCATCAGACATAGGCTTAGTACGGAGACATCCCGGACAGAAGGTCACAATGGGGGCTTTACAAAGTAAGCTTTTACAGAAATACAGACAACATTTATTGAATACTAGCTATTAATATCTGTGATGCCCGATGTCATGGTATCATCGTTAATGAGATCTGGTTCATTTTACAGTAATTCTCAAAATTAAGGCCATTACAAATTCGCTGGTGCCATCAAACAGCTCTCAAAGCGCGACATGATATTGACGCCATCCGAAAGAAACATCAGTTATATGATCAAACAGATATTTTCAATATTAGAGAAATATTTTTGATTGGAAAGACAAGGGAAAATTTGTGTTCATTTCACAATTGCACGCTTTTAAAGGCAATTAAGTCCGGGTAAAATGAACTTCAACGACAAAGAATCAAGCCATACACGCTAGTAAGCGCAATATATACAATAAAACGTTTAAGCATGACAATTTTCCAGAGAAAATGATGCATAATTGAAAATCAAAACGTCAAGAAGAATATTAGTCATGGCAGGAAAAAAATAATACTCGGAGATATTTCCTTCTCTACGAATGCCAATGAAGTGACGGACAATGGAAGGCGAAAAGCTGAAGCGAAAGACATTGACATTATAAATTTTTACTTCAAGAATATCGCGATTCACGAAACTTGAGACGCGCATTCGAATGTTAAAATATTCACGAGATTATGAATGACACATAATTAGGAAACGTCGATAATAATCTCCCATAATGTGTCGTCACGCCCAGAGAATGAATAATATATGCAACGAGAATCGCATTCATGAACCACTAAGTTTCAGTACGAGAAAAAAATCTCAAGTGCAACGCCACTATTAAAGGGACAGTGCGACACGGAGAGTGAGGGAGGTGCGGGAGGAGCGGGAGGTTAAGTGGGGGGTGCAGTGGAAGTGTAAGCGTGAGCGAGATGAGGGTTGGAAAAGGAGAGGGAGTGGATTTTCTGGTTCGGGGTCGAAGAGAGGGTGGAAAAATGGCGGAGGGGGTGGTTGGGATGGCAGAGAAGTAGGAGGGTGGGTGGAAAGAGGGTGGGAGGGAGAACAAGTTGAAAGCGAACTGGCGGAAATAACGACTCCCTAGGGTCTCAGTTTGCGAATGGCGGAGCGGGGGCAGGGAGGGGTTGTGGAGGAAGAGAAGGAGATGTGAGGCTGGGGGTGGAGTGGTTGCTTTCGCAAATCAATCGCCGCGTCTCCAAGTGCCTGGAAGTCATCCTTCTCTCCTCCGCCACTTCCCATCGTCCGTCTCATAGTACTTCTTCCTAAGGGCCGGTACACGATGAACACAAGAGTATTACTTAAGATGGCGTCTTGTTGACGCGCTTCACAGGAGGCTATGCCGGTGAGTACGGCTCATCTCTATCAGTCGCAGTAACAGGACAACAAACATGACAGGGGTAAATACTTTGCGACGAGCAATGTGTTGTGTGTGTGTGATGAGAGGATCTTATAAATCAATTTAAGATTCAGCTGCAATAACCCATGTCTTCAACTCAACCAATGAGACTATTCTCCTCTTTCCTTCCGTTGACCAATCCGATATTTCCTTCTGTAAGATCGAATAATAAGAGTTGGAAAGGAAAGCTAAGTATTAAAAACAATAAGGAAATCACGAGGGTCGTTAAAATAAGCATTCATAAACTAACGAGGCTGTTGTCTGAAAGGAGAGTGGAGTGGAGAAAACGGCACATAGCAGACAAATCTATGGACTGCGGAGAAAATTCCAATGCTTATAAGTGATTACAATTCCCCGCCATGAATCGATTTTCATTTCGAAATTTTTAAAAATTACAATAATTTGTGTTCATAGTCTTGTAGTTGCAAAATACTTTCTTCAACCGACACAAGCCTCCCAGTCGCTCTTGTTCTCAGTTTATGTTTCCACCTTCAACGTCATCACGTCTTAAAACTAAGATTCCCACCGAGCGATGCCCACGAACGTTTCCTTCCGAACTTGTTCACCTATCTCCTTTCCGATGCCTTTCTTCCATCCGCCTCCACTTCCTCCTCACTTTCTTGTCTCCCACTGATATCTCTCCCAAGGAACAGTTTCCGAACGCCGTCCCGACTGTGTTTGCAACCCTTTTCTTATCATTCTCTATTCATTATGTATTCTCTTGCCGTGGGAGAACGTTTATCGCAAGGATCGCCACTGGAGAATTTACGGTCGGAAGCCGGCGGTTAAAAGTGCATGAAAAAGTACACATGGCCGTTGCACCTTGGTTCAATTGCCCCCTACTCATTTAAAGCATGCTCGTACCACTACAAAAAATAAGACGATGTGAGCAATTAAGGTCTACCAACTAGCCTGACGAAAACAAGAATATCAATGACTTCTCAGCCATATGAGGATAAATATCCCGGAGTGAATAACTGAAAAAATATATTCGTTTAAAAAGCAGCGATGAAAGCAGTAATTGATTTCTTTTCGGCCAGCTCCCGCGTTGACCCATCTCGCTGGATGATGATTTTGCTGCCATAAAAGCAAGAATCTTCAGATTTTTAGTAAAATTCTTAGAAACTGCATACATAGCGATCCTGTCTAAGGGAATTTTTCCTGAGTCCTGAAGATGTCGACCCTAAAGACAGTGGAACTGTCGTCCAGCCAGACGAAGGAACGTGGGGTACAAGCCGGAACCCTAGGTATCCCCATCACCACACCTCGAAAACCTTTGTATTGCTTGTTCACACCACTCCCGACACTTACCATGCACCAACATTATTATATTATTACAGTAAAAAATTTTTTCTTCTCAGTTGTAGGGTAAAACTTGGATCATATGATACATCATTTAAAGAAAGCGAGATAAAAAGAATTCCCTGCATTGATAGGTCTCCGTTAATATTTAAGAACACAATTTCCTCTCTACATTCAACAAAAAACCTCGTTAAATGTGAGGAATTAAATTTTTTTAAATTGTGATGACAAGGGTAAAATAGGTAAGCTCATGAAAAGAGTGTCCCAGAGTATAATTTCATTTACTGAATATCTCTTATCCTCACTTTCTAACTGAGCATCTAGCTGACTTCAAATAAATAAACATTGCTTATTCTCATCAAAGCGCTGTGACGATAAGAGGAAGATAATTACTCTTCAAAACTATTATTTCAATGCGTCGCAAATGTATTTTAAAAATATGCGTTCTTCAGAATGTTTCGGAATAGCACTTTTATTTACACGATCCAAAGGCAACCAAATAAATTATTTACCATTATAAACAAGCACAAAGGATATGGATCCTCTACATTAAAGGGAAGTAAATGTTCCCAAGGCTCTCCGCAAAATTCTTTCATTACGATGCTAATAAGCTCCATAAAGACCCGACGCCTGCAGCTTGTTCCTATGCAAAATACTTCGTAAAATAAACGGGGTCTGCTCCCGTGCGAATACGTACGAGAAGGGAAGACAGCAGTCTTTCCCACGTACGCACCCCTCGCCCCGCCATACCCACCCAACAAAACCTTTCCAAAATGCCGCCCTAAACGCCTCCTTATGCGTCCATCTCCATTGTGATCCGATGGGAAAGGTTTCACGGTTAAACATAACCGACTCGCATTGAGATTTACATCAGCAATAGCCAAGAAAATGGCCTAATTGCCTCAGACAAGATTGTTAACTTCCTTCCACCATAAAGGTCTCGCTGAGAAACGAGCAAGAAATTAGTTATTAGTTCTATAGTAATTTCTATTGAATCAACTAAGCTTGCGTAAAGAAGTTCATTAAACTTTTCACTATTACAAGGTAAGCGTCATGCATACTCAATTCTACAAATGCTCAAGACAATAAAAAACAAACTTTTAAGGCGTCAAAACCAACTTGTATCACTGAAGATAAGTGGATAGCTCAGTAGTTCAGTCTACTGAGCATGAAAATTGCTTTGACTAATTCTAAAAGTCTAAAAATTTAGCGATATTTGATAATTTCCCATTAGAGTGATCCCTCAATACTGCCAAATACATCAGATACACATGTAGAATAGAATAGATAAATAGTAAATAAATAGATAGCTAGAGCGGGATAGTGATGCCTCAAAATAGACAAGGAGATGGGACTCATGTGATGAAAAGGGAAAGGGGTAGCAAGCAACTGTAATCGTTAGGCGGGCTTTCAAACGACCGGTCGCGATTTAACTAAAAAAACATATCTTTGTTTACATTTCCAACGTATCAGAAAATCGACATAAAGGAATACGCCTTTGCTTCATTTTACTTCAGCACGATCCTTCTGGAGAATAATTCCAAAGGGATATGGGGAGGACAGGGAGGGAGCAGGGGAAAAATAACCATAGGGCTGAAAAAAACAATTTTTAATCATCAAAAGGAATGGAAAGGAGAGGCGGGACCCACACAAAAGAGAAGGAACACAGGGGGAAAAGGTAACGGGATGGGAGGAGTGAGAAGGAGAACGGGAAAAGAGAGAGAGAGAGACAGGGAGGAAACGGGTATGGCAGTCAGAAGAAAGGATAGAAGAAGGAAAGGGAACATGTCCACATAAGCCTTTACGCGCGGAGAATCCCTGTAGCAACGCATGCAACCCGATAGTCTAAAGGATGAGATGAGTGATTGTTAATAGTCGTATTATTTCTTCCTTTGGCTCACGAGTCAATTGTCTCCACTTTGATTTCCTCGGAAGCTCGTTTCGAGCTTCCACTGAGTCTTTTTTTCTCCGACTCACATTATGGATTTCATTCGTGAATTAAACATGCATGTGAGCGGAAGAGAACGGAAACATCTCCAGAAAAGTTAAAAAAAATTAACATATTGTTCTCGACGTATTCATTATACTCAGTTAGTGATCGAGTTTTAGGTATTGACACGAAAAACTATAATTTTTCACTAATTTTGCGACCAAAACTTCCTTACTCATTTCATACTTTTCGATTTTTCTCATCCATCTCATTTAACTTCCACAGGTATCATTTACTTCTAATTGAAATCATAAGACTTGAAACTACAGTATCCATTAAAGACAAAAACTTACCGCTAGGCATGATCTGATAACTGAATAGAGTCAAAATTTGAAAATATTTTTATAAATATAGAATGAAAGATGCTATATTAGTTTGGAAACGTATTTATTCCGTACTGAAGATTGCACACAATAACAACAGAAGATTCGTTATTCCAACAGCAATACTTAGTCAAAAATCAAATTATCGATAAAATATTTTTCGTTATTTCATTGAGCGTGGTGCCTGAGAGGCGATAAAATTAAGCGTAAAAGGTGGATTTGGTTCAAACCGCACGCGCAAGCGAAGAGCATAGTTTGTGCATTTCGAGAATATTTCCAGTTTACGCAATAGAGTTGAAATTTTCAACCTGATATTCGGGTGCTCCGACGGGGATGAAGAACCTCGAGACTGAGTGGGGGACTAACTTAAAAGGAATAAACGAATTGGGCATAAACAAGAATGAAAAAAACCAAATTTAAAAAAATATTTGCCTAGATTATAATGTGAATTCAGATCATTCAAATTTGAACGGAGTGCTATTTACAAATAGGATACACTTGCGTCCAATGGCACAGTATTTACCGAGGACACTTAACATGTACCCCGCGTTCCGAGAAGGGAATAATTAGAACAGAATATGCAAAACCATTCCACTCTCGTGGAAGGATTCGGTGCGCGCCCTCTCGCTTCATCACGCGCGCTCCCCAAGCCTTTCCGCACCCAGACGAAGGAAGGAAGGAGAAAGAAAGAGAAGGAGGAGGGAGAGGCTGGCCTATGGAGAGGGAGGGAGAGAATGAGAGAGAGAAAGATAGAAAGAGGAAAATCCCGTGAAGTGAAAGGAGAGATCCCGAGATCCATCGCGCGGGCCGCGTTACCATGGCGACGTGCTTTCTATCCGTCCACCGCTCTCCCACGCCAATCTCCTCAACTCTCTCATCCCCCTTTTAATGCCTCACCCCCCACCCCTTCCCCATCACATCAAAACCCTCCAAGGGGGGGAAGGAGGTGAGTAGAGAGAGAGAGAGAGAGATAGAGAGAGTAAGAGAGAGTCACAATAGTTTCCGGTGACCGGGCAACAGAGTGTTAAGAAGTCTCAAAAGAAACTTCTCCATTAGGATCTCTTCGGGTAAGAGAAGAAATTTGTTCCGCATTCCTTTCACTCACCCTCTCTCTCTCTCTCTCTATCTCTTTCCTCTCCTCAATTCCCATCTATCGGACTCTCTCCACCTCCATCCCCGTACTACACCGCGGAGCTCAGACCGCTCTCCTCCCTCCAACCGGCAAAACCACCCTCAGAGCCGAGACATTCCAACCCCCACCCCCTTCTCTTTCGCCACCCAACTTCACCCGACCTCCCTTCCCCGCCTCGGACACCACCGGACGATGCCCGCACAGTCCCAAGTCTTCCTGCACCCGCTCACCCTTTAAGATCTGCTCACGCTGGTAACAAGAATTTTTTTTTGCTTTCCGACGATTCTTGTTGGCCCGCATGTCCCTGGAATCCCAATAGGCTTCTAAGCCTGTCATCAGGTTTTCCAGGAACCGGACCAACAGAAATGACAATATATGATAAGGGAGAAGTCCTCACGGGATCTGAACCCGGTGTATGCTTCAGTTAAATTAATTTATTTCCATTTAGTTTCTTTATCCACCGAAAACAGCATCCTGGGCCTTCCATACTGGGAAGTTAAACAAAAAATGAAGAGTACACAAGCAGGACCACGCCCTAATGATGATGAAGTCCTGGTCAGGCGGAACTCGGACCCAAGGGCCTTGGGTTGGTAGGCTTGAGGTCACACCACGGCCACCGAAGCCAGCAGGGTACCGACGTTTCGAAGGTGGTCTCTATCGTCTTCTGTGTCGCATTTTAGGCGCCCGATGAAATTTACTCTCATCGGTCGATATAGAGACGAGTAACTACAGCCTGAGCATAAGTGACGTCCGGTTCTTATGTTTTAATGTTCCAGTTAAACCGGTCTTTATCTTAAGGTTTACGCTTTCTGAACTCCCAAGGAAGTAAATGCTGGTCCGGGGTTGAAGCCCATCAAATGAGAATTCAGAACCCTTAAACGATTTAGGCCACAGGAATTATGTACGTGGCATATAAGCTAATCACAGAACTAGAATAACGACAAACTACTGGGGAATTCTGGCTATCAAGCTTAACTAACAAGGTAGAAGTAAAAGAGGGATGTGGTTTCGGCAATAACCTAAACTCACCATTATCGCAATGTCGTAATACCTCCGATAAATAACTTGTTCGAGGATTTAAGGCATTGATTATAACTTTAATTTATTACTAACATGATTTGAAACTAGAGGAATTCAATGGTTCACCTTATTGGTAGATGCAATATCCCAAATTCGAAATATCCCAGACGCAAAAAATTCATCGTAAAATTTGTCATGTGTTCCTCTTTACCAAGGTTAGGTTAACCATTTCGTAGTAAGCTGCCCAAGAGATCTATTTTGGATCATATTTCATGTAGATTTTTTTAAATTTCCACATATAGCTCACCCCTTCAATCAAGAAGTTTATATTTGGCCATCTTTGTAAAACATTTCAATAAGACCATCACTAATAATCCTATGAGTGCCATACTTCAGTCCACGTGAAACTAAATAAAGAATTCAATTTGTAACCACGTGACGAGTAGTGATTCCCAGAAATGAAGTGATAGGAAAGGATTAAAATATCAAAAATTTTCAAACATTTTTGTTAGAGCTGGGCGCCAAACGACTGCATTCTCTAAGTGAAACGGCTGAAAGAGTATAAGAATCGACATCACCACGACTGAGAGCGTCAAGCACACAACTGCAAATAACCACCTGCGCAAAAAATACAAAAGCTTCCATAAAAAAAACTTCCCCGCAAAGGCTGAGTACGGCCATAAAATCGAGAGAGAGAGAGAGAGAGAGAGAGAGAGAGAGAGAGAGAGCGCAAGAGAAGTTTTTCTTTCCCTCTTGGTTCAGGCACTCTCCATCGACAAGGGAGACTTTACTTCCTCTTCATTGCCTATCCCCAGTTGCTAACCGATTAATTTCGCCACAAAAACTTTCCCCAGGGCAGAAAAGGAATTCATTACGAAAAGTTATCCCAGCTCCCGTAGGGGGGAGGGCTTGTGTTTCTCAGAGAACGGGGAGGAGCAAACAGCAAACACTCAATCCTCAAATCGTCCGGACGCGTTTTCTCTCTCTTCGTCCACTTTTGCCTTTCTCTGTCTTCTGCCTGTCTGTCTACCTCTCTCCTCCTCACTCCCTCCCTCCCTCGCTCTCCACCAAGTGTCGCTATTCGAGCGCCCTCTTCTCTCCCTCCATGCTACTTTCCAACCAAGAGGGAAAAGACCACGACAGGAGTTTTTTCTGTCATCAAAACCGGAGAGTGGGACGGGTAGAGAAGTGTTCTCCAGGCTCTGTTCCCGCTGCGCCTCCTCCTACCTCACCTAAGACCTCTCCTACCTCACCTTCCCGGACAGGGTCTTGGTGAAAGGAAAGTGAAGAAAAATAAGAGCAATATGGCGTGAGGAGAGAGAATGCATCGACGACCTATGGCGTTCTAAGGATTGATAACTAGGCGTTCAAGAAGAGGCAAATGCGAGGAACTGCAAAGCCGCGGCGCCAGCGTAATTGGAGTAGTGACGCTTGATTTGTCTCCCAAGGCGTATTTACAAGAATATTAGATCTTTAACTTCCCCAAAATATAAGTCAAATATACAGTCACATGGAAACACTGAGGAAGGTCGGTCAAAATTTCAAAAACATATTTCAATCACCTTCCTCTGATGCTGAACTATTCGCCAACTCAAGGTTTTACCTACTCTTGTGTTTTTTAACTTGGTTCTGCCTCCAGAGATGTATTTATAAGAATATTATTTCAGCAAATTCCTCAAGATCAAAATAAAACCTGCAGTCGGAAGAAAATACTTCGAAATTCCCGTCAAAGTTTCAACAATGTTTAACATAACCACATCTCTCAGAGGTTTTTCCTATCGACTTCACTTAAAATTGAATCGTGGTCAATGTCATAGTCATGATACTCTCCGCTGGACGGCTTACTCATTTTTCGTTTATCAGCAATTTCTTTCATTCTACTAATTCAAAACTGCTGTAGACAAAACGAGGAGAGTGGTATTTCTGAAAAGCTATGGAGAGTATGGTAAGAGTGACGGAAGGACATAGGAAGGGAAGTCTTAGAGATATAAAATAGAAATAAAAACAAGGGAGGAAGGAAAACGAAAGAGTTTCCGGCAGAACAGCAGGAAGGGATGGAAACACACGAGAGAGAACCTCGAGGAACGGCGGATGTGCATAAAAAGATAAATCTTTGAAACATGAATGCTAAGAAAATAAGATAGAGAAATGGATGGATACCTCCAAATAAATCTACAGTGAATGAAAGAAACAGAGGATTGAGAGAGTCAAAATTGAAAAGAGGAAATTTGAATAAATAAAACTAAGTTTATATTTGAAAGGTTATGTTCCCTTGGGTACGCTATCGAAAAGGAAACCGTTATCTCGTCTTAGGATAAATAATTCTACTCGCAGAGTCCAAGAGGATACATATAGAATTACATCCGTTATACATAATAATTGTAGAAGAATAAACTTGCTTTTCGAATGAAGATAATGCGATGGTTAAACGAAGCCAATTATTTTATGGCATTGAAGTATTTATAAAAGGCTTCACCATTAAAATCTCTGGTCCATGATTATTTTTACCAAAATGTTAGTCAACTTGTAGCATTAAGATAATGTACAGACAGTAAGCGCTACGTCCGTTATGGAATTGACGGTTATCGAATGAAAAGGTCGACTCAGAAGCTCCTATCGGCAACGAATAAAAAAAGGGATATTCTAGACGACGTGTCAAGGAGAGAAGTCAAAACAGACAGCGATAACGAGTCAGAGTGCGATTTGTTGATACATAGTGGCGTTGGGGGGCGGCAGAGGAGAGAAAAATATTTGGTGGAGGTATTTGTATTGATTGAATTGAACACCGCTGCCACTTACTCCGCGAGTTTGAGCCTTGTGGGAAATCTCAGCTGCCACTGAAATCAAACTGCTTTTTCCCTCTCAGACGAGGATTTTTGGACCGGAAATGTGTACCAATATTGTGTCCCTTCACGATGATAATCCTCTCATACACAGGGTTTAAATAAAAAAGAATGAACATCGTTTCGCTGAAGAACTAATATAACCTATACGCTTGGTGACATCCTACAATGTAGCGCAGTCAATGGGGCTCCGATCTTTCAGTGTAATTTCCTTCCTCCTCCCGAGACTGCCTTCTATAATGAATTTTCACAAAAATGATTTCATGAATTCATCAGTAACACTCTGAGATACCAATGAATTAGCGTTCTGCTTATAATACATCACTGAGTACCATAGGAGGACATATTTTCATAGGGAACATTTTTAGTCTAAAACGTAATTTTTTCTCGGAGAATTTAAAGCTTCCTTGGGGTAGTACCGGGTTCCAGATGCTCTGAAACGTTACTAATGGAAGATTTGTCATAAAATAGCGTCTGAGATACATAGCAAGACAGAATAACATCAACGCACGAGGGTGTTTTAATATTGCCTGCGTGTCAAATTATCAAAATATATTGAGGAAGATATCTTCACACAATCTGGAATCCATACAATGATGGTGATATTCCTTTAGGGAATATTGTTCATATAGAGGCTTACAGCCTCTACCAAGTCTCCAAGGTGATGAGGAATAAGCGTATCACTGAGAGAGTAGAGAAACGCTACTATTGCAAAGACGCAAGTGCACACAATAGAGACGGAAGGAGTGGGACAACCCGACCGAGATGTATACGCTGAGGCCCAGGAATGGATTCAAAGATTGATAAATCACTGCTGGTCCCACACACGGACACACAGCTCGAATGAGGTACTACAGTGGGCGTCTATCTGCCCGCCATCTAAAGTACCATTCTCCTCCGACCGATGCACACGGACGGCGGTGGCCATTCAGAAACGCGAGAGGGCGACGCAAGATACGAAACAGCGAGCGCATTCACACGGTTGCAAAACGCACTCTTGCGCATCTGAAGAGGGAAAAAAAGAAGAACGCGAAATCCTCTTTCCCTAATGCACGCGGGAGGGACTCGATACCAATGGCGAATCATACATTTCGACCGAGCGGGTTGGAAAGGGCTGAGAAGGAACGCAGAAGGAGAGGCAAGCAACGCGGGGGGGGGGGGATTCGAAGAGGGGGGCGGCAGTGTGCAAGAATGGGTCTGGTCCCGCAGAATGGAGCTGGGGGCGGAGGGTGCATTGTGACTGGGACGTGGATGTGAGGGTGAGGAGAGGAGAGGGAGCGGTTGTGAACAAAAGATGGCTAAAATAATATTGAATCGAGCGATGGAACGCCATCCGAAATGGATGCAGAGCCACTAAATGGAGAGGGGGGAGGGCGAGGAGGGAATTTGGGACGCAGGAGTTGAACTGAGAAAAGCTGGCTCGGAGCGGACGGGAGAGAACATATACGGATGGCATGGTGGCGAGCGTGGTTGCCATCGAGCAGGACACGTACCAACCTAACCTACTGGGAGGGGAGGAATATTGGAATGGGAAGATGTTTCGAAGAATGGGGGATCGCAGGCTCTTTAGCGTATTCTGACGGCGATGGCTCCAACGGGTCGGCGGAGTGAGAATGGAAAAAGTGTGTGTCTGGGGTTGGAATAAAAAGACTAGAGCGTGGGGAAGAATATAGAGGGCATTAGTGTGGGAGGGAGGAGATGGAACCTGAGGGGGTGTGAGCAACGCATGAGGGGGGGGGATTGGGGAGGAGATAACGAGGGTTGCCCTGGGGAAGGGGGAGAGTTGGCGAGGAAAAAAAAGGCCGAAAGATCGGGGGGGCGTGGTGGATGGGGGTCGAGGGGCGTCTCCTTCCTCACCGTGCGTCATAGCTGACTGCATACGATACATTCGAGATCGACGCTTGCACCGCAACTATTTAAGTTGTCGCGAGCCGAGCAGCGCCCAGTGGAATACAACTCGCAATATACATACAAGTGGTACTCCTCCAAGAAGAGTGACTTGTAACATGTATCATCCAGTCCATTTGTCAGATTTTGATGCTCAACCTCTACATTTAACAGTATCTTTCGTAGTAAATTTTTTCCCATCAATGACTAATGCAATAAAATGTTTTTAAGATGTTGATAGATTGCAAAATATGAATGGATATATCCAAAATTATAAATAATACTGTATTATGAAGGTAAAACCCATCTACTTTCCCTCACCTGTATTTAATCACCAAACAGGGTTTTTAAGAAAAATTGACTAGTTATTTAATATTTAGAGCTCCGAATAAATTTTATGCCTTGAAGATAATAGGGAACTCTTGAAACGGTGGCGGCTATTCAAGTGGAAGAGAGGAGAAGACGATGCCGTTTACTTTCATAATAGAGCGTTATAACACATTCAATGGGGGTTCGATAGGACTATCTAAAACAGGAGAAGCAAAAATTACATAGGCAATCCATGGTATAAGTTAAAAGTCATTCCTGAGCGATTACGAACATAACCATCCGCGCTGGTTTATTGAGCAAATCACTTAAACAAACCTCAATGAATAGGTAAGTACATATAGAAGAATATTGAAACACAATGAGAACATCAACTGTAACATTTCCAGCAATGTTAAAATTTTTACCGAAATCTTCTAACGGTCGCTATGACATAACATAAGAAAACGTCTACGAAATGAAAGGCAGAAAACATTTACTCCCCCATAGCCACGTACATATAACACCAACACACTCTTGAAGAGCTACTCGAAGCTCAAAACGCCATTCGACCATTAAAGACAAACCCCATCATTACGCATTCCCTTTCAAACCGCCACCAACCGTTCACCATCCAAACCGAGCCTTTATAAATAAAAAGACCTCACCACACGCACCCTTATCGCCGAAAGCAATCGCGACATCTTCCCCGGCCCCACTACGAGACCACTCGACTGCCTTACCACCCTCAACCTCCGGCTCCGCCCTCTTCCACTCCCACACTCAACCTTATCTCTCATCCGGCGGTCTTGTGCTGCTGTGGATCCCTGAATTTCCCTCCATGCGAAAACCCTTTACAAAACACGCCACCAAAAGGGGATAATGCCCCGAAAAAAATGGTGGCTTTTTTCATAACAAAAAAAACGAGTTGATGCAGAGATGATGATAATAATAAGGTAAGTGCAAGGAGACCTTTAAAGCAACGGCGGAGATTTTCGAGACAAGGGTGACGAATAAAGGAAATGGGAAGGGAGGGGGTAGAGCGGGAGTGTTTACAGAGATGATAGCGGAATCACGATGGGCACGGGGAGAAAAGGGGGGGGGATATCAGAAGTCTCGAGGAAAAGGAGGAAAGAAAGTGCCCATTGCGCGAGACAAGGGGTTTCTCACTCTCGTGAATATGGGGAATAGGAATGCGAATAAGGTCCGCCGATGGATTGCGGAGTCATTTCGCGGAATAAAAGGAAAGCTAGCAGTATCACTGCGGAGGCAAGATTATTTCCCGACGGGAACGAGGGGGATCACAAGCTTGGCGAATGAGATCTTTTCTACAAAAAGAGGGGAGAATTAGAGAAAACCGCGCAAAATGAAAGTGACAAACACACGAGATAAAGGCAGCAAAAATGAAATCATTGAGTTTAAACTTTTGTTTCGCTATCAGGAAATAAAATAATCAAGAAATTTTATCTAAATGTGTTAGTAATGTATACATAATACAGTGCTCTCAGCCGAAAATTAAGTAGAGGAAGTTTTGCCAATTTGATATTACCTAGGCATCAGAGGTTAAAGGCTACAGGGCATATTTAATCTATTGTGCTCTTTATTGAGTAAGAGCCATTTCTATCAGTGGTAAAGATGCAGTTTATACTAAAAATAAAACAATTAAAGCGTGCTCTTATTTTCCAGTGAATTCTGAGCAAAAACAACTTCAGAGCAAAATATATTTGAAGCAATACCGACGTGGAGTTATCGAAGAATAATTAAGAGCAAATGGTTGCAGAGAATCATGATGGAAGAAGTCCCAGTACGAGTTGGAGAGAAAAAAAGTTTGAAGAAAATACCGTGACAGAGAAGTGACAAACTAATAATGGATATATTTAATGGCATAACTGCGTATTAAAACACTAACTGATGGAGAAATGAACCGCAAGAACTTTAAGGAGGACCAAGAAAGCACGTCAGAAAAAAACAAACTACTTTTAAATAATTCCACCAAGCTTATAATGTAATACATGTAACTCCTGATACGACGTAGGAATATTTAAGCTTCAGCAAACCTCACCATTGGAATCAGCAGAAGTTTTAGCGAATAAAGGTTTGGCATCGATGAAGGAAAAACACAAGAAGCTACTTCAAATTCAAAATAAACTCTGTATATTCACGGAAAAAAAACAGGCTTTGGCGTGTGAGAGGGTAATTTTTAACGCTGGTATAGGATTCTAAGCCTTGAAAAATGAATAAAGCATCAAATCATGAATAACAACAATAGTGAATAGGACGAAAACAATTCACATGTTCATCAATATTCACTTCCAACGTCATGACGCAAATGTACGGGTGAGAGACATCAAACGCTAAGCGGCCAAAGGGAGGACTGAGAGAGGATCGGCAACGCAGAGGAAGTAAGCACAAACGAAACGATACTTTCAAATACGAAAAGAGAATAAAAAGGGAGGAAAGGAGGAAATGAAGCGAATGATGGAAGGGAGGAAATATTCCGAACTCAGAAGGCAGCACATCGAGGAGAGGAGGCGGACGATTAAGCGACGAGGGTGGGGAATTATTCAAAACAAGGACTCATGAATCATAATGCATCAGCCGTTAAAACAAAGCGAAGGGTCGAGGACGGGTAGGACAGATGAACGGCAGAATGGTGAGGGATGACGACGAATCACCAGGAGCCAATCAGTGCGGCGGAATTTGAAAACACGATCCCTTCGTCATCTTGGATCCGCATGCGTTCTTTCCAGTAGTGGCCTACCAACACGCTCATGCTCCACTCATTTGTCATTGTTTTTTTGTCTATCAAGGTTTGAAGAGAGGAGCGCTAGGAGGAGGAAGTATAATCGCAGGGTGGCGATCGTCAGAGAAAACCGGGAAAACCTGGAATTGTCAGGGAATTTTGAATTTCTGGAGAAGTCAGGGAAAAGTCAGGGAATTTTCGTAACAGTCAGGGAGAAAATGGAATAGGATTCCTCGTTATTTTTCTACCATAACGTTTATCGGCCAGTCTTTCCCGCCCTTAATTTCACCAACTAAAACTAACGTCCGTCGCTGACGAGCATGGAATAAGCACTATCAATTCGTGGAGTACTCAGGTGTGAATCTTATTTGTTGTGAATCATAGTTATTTAGTTGTGAATCAGACGTACAACGTATCCCTTTTATATATGATTATTGCGATATTTGTCTCGTTGTGTTAAAAATCATGATCACAATGTATTACGCTCAACACAAGGAATCCGAGGCTATGTTGTTCGGAAAATTTTACCTCGCATTTTTTATTTTGACTTCCAAAACTAGGTTGAGAAGTAGCTGGAGCACCCTAGCTTATAGTAAATACATGCTTGTGGTTCTAAAAATACGAGACGATGATTACAAAATTTAAAGCTGCCGTAGAAAATTTAACTCCGAAGAAAAAGAGATTCCAATAATAGGTGACCATTTGGCGATTGGTCGGGGAAATTGGTAAATCCATCAGGGAAAAGTGAGGAAAATGTCAGGGAATTTGAAAATTGGATATCAGTAGCCACCCTGAATCGGCACTATTGACTTTTAAAACGTAAATCGTACGTTTTTTTAAAGACGTATCGATCATGGATGGCACGCATAACAGTTTTAATTCGGAGCACGTCCTGTGTTCACCGCTGGGTAAACAAGAATGAAAAGAGTACATACGTCGGGAGGGGTGGAAACGCCTTTATGGGGAGTGGTGGCTGATAGGGAAATGGACGGCGGTTGCTGGGAGGGGGTGGCGCCCGACCGAAGTTGGAACAATGTGGAGGCATAGGAGAGGGGGATTTCTGAGGGGTTAAAGGGAAGAAAGGGGAGCTAGAGGGGGGAAGGGGAAAGGGAAGGGCCGGATCTGGAAAGGATGGCCTGGAGAGGATAGGGGGAGAAAGGACAGGAACCAAAGTAATAAATTCTCCCCGCCAAAAACACCACCCTGATTTCAAGTGGATTTGAAATAAAAAACTGCTTTCTTGCGTCCTCAAGCACCCTTTCGCATGCATACAGGAGGAGTAAGAAACGGTTCTCCTCAGACGGAATGATGACTGCCTTAAGGGGATTCGAACAGAATTTATGGACGAATTGGAGAGAAACACAATGTAGTACGCGGCGATGAGGTTAAAATGCGAGGAGGAAAAGCAATGATGGTTGAAAATTGGGAAAGGGGAGAAACTAATGGATACGGACGGAAGAACAAGGAAGATTTGTCGGTTGGGTGTTTGGGGAGGCGACAGACAAATGAGGTAACTAGTGTCATTTGAGTTTGTAGACGGCTATGAGAATGATTACCAACGGAATGGAGAAAGGGTACAGACGAATCTTAACCAAAGGCCGCAGGGAAGCTACAGCTTAAAGTCCGATATGATGCACAGAGTACAAAAGGCAAAATGCTGTACTTGTGGAATCCAAGTGGAGATCGTGATTCCTCTACAAAACCACCATCACGGTCAGAATTTGGAAAAAAATATTCTCATAATCCGAAGTCACTGCAACCACTCGATCTCGAATTTACTTGACCGCAATCAGTTTTACCTTACACAGGGACTAGGGAGATGCGATGTGTCCCAGGGAAGCCTTGTCGCAAGAAGATAAGACGCAAATTAAAGAAAAATTTACGAAATTCCAAAACAAAAAGAGCCTGATTGAACAGCGAGGTGGATCAGTAAAAAAATAGGACTTAAAGGAAAATGTTTTGCGGGGTTGAAGAGTAAGACGCGAGTCGTATGGAGCGAAAGAAACGATAGTGGGCTTGGGTTATGGAGAGGAGGAAGCAAGGAGGGATTACAAAAGAGAGGAATGTCGTGGGAGGAAGAAGGCATCAGAAGACTCGGAAAGAAGACAAGGAGTCATAAGAAGAATGGGGAAAAATTGAGAAAACTTTTTATTTAGACTGGGGAGAGAAGGATGAATGTACACAGTGGTGGAACGAAGACGGGATGTGATGTAGGGAGATGAGTGTATGGTGGGAGGGTTGGTCGTTTTGGGGGGAGGGGGGAAGGGGTGGGGAGGAAAATGAGATGGAGGGGATTGGTTGGTTGCTGCAAGACGGGCGCGGAATGAAGCGAGGGAAAGAGGATTTCAAGAAACTAAAGGGCGAGCAATGAGAAACAAGGCGACTTCAGCCGCAGGGGGGCGTGAGGATGGGGACACCAGGGGTGGCGATGTGAAAAGGAAAACAAGGTATGAGGAGGAGGGGACAGAATAGGGGCGAGTGTGTCCGTGTGTGGGAGGGCGGAGTGCATAGGGGGAAGGGGGGGTAAAGAGATTGTGTGTGAGACGAGTAAAGGATAAAAGTGGGGGTGGAGAAGGAACGGGATTTCTTTGTCGAGCTACTTCCAAAGGCCGGAGAGTTATACCCTTGGCGTGGACTACATTTTTGGGAATCCTCGCGCGCTTACCATACAAACAACCCCCTCCCTGGATCTTCCTTATCCTTCCCGAACATTACCCCACCCCCCCTCCGTCCATTTCCGACCCCTTCTGTCCTCCTTACCCACCCCCAGCTTCCCAGAATGCTTAGTGCCCCAAAACCCCTTTCCCTGCATCGTATTCTTGCTTAATCCCTCCCTCCCCCCTCACAACACAACCCACCCCCACTTCGTCCTTCAAAAAATAAATAAATGGAAGAAGGAATGGATGGACTTCTCTCCACCCTTCCCTTCTCTAGAAAAGCTTCCCATGGAAAAATATAAGAAACTTCCATCCTTTAAAACCCGACTCTCATTCCGGGGTGGTGATCCACTTGTATTGCAAACCCTTATAGCGGATCCCTCCCCACCTTCCCCTCCCCTAACCTTTCAACCACTCCTCCCCCCCTCCTAGTTCCAGGGTCCTCCAAAACTCTCCTCCAACCCAAATCTTCTTCTCCAAGGCAAAATTCCATCGTGGCAATTTTTTTAAGTTTCTTTCCTTTTTCCGAATGGGGATCTCATGGGGGAGTGAGAGATAAGAATCAGATGTGGAGAAGGAGTGGGGCGAGAGAGGGACATAGTTTCGGAGATTGAGATGGAAATAAAAAAAGAAATGAGATAGGCGGGATGTGTTTGGGGATACGAAATTAGAAATAAGCCGAGAACAGGCGGAAAGCGTCCAGGTTGAGAAGTCGAGGCGGTAACGTATGTCCGAGAAGGAAAAGGGGGACAGCGGAGAGAAAAGAGGCAAGTTGGTGGACGGACAGACATGAGGCAACGTCCATCACCAGAAGTTCATCACCAGTCGTTCGAGACTGTTTGAATGCAGTCGTTCATTCAAACCAGTCCGATGCTATCTTCTTCATGCCCATGCGTTTTAGCTGACGAATACATCTAACAACACCCAACACGAATGTTTCCGAGGGCTACTCATTTATTGCAATTTATTGTTTTATAGCACAACCACAATTTTACTCATAATAAATTATTTGTTTTCGATGGTAAACCTAAGGTAATTTCACTAGGCCACTTTTTTCCAGCTGCTGAACTTTCAAAAACATGCATTAAGTTGAAAAAAAAACGTGTCAGCATAGCGACCGCGGTGCTATTTAAAATAATCGTGAAAAATGCCAACATATATAGTTCACTGTAATTATAAATTAAACACGCGGCCGCTGCATTCCGAATTGCTCTACGCATGAATGCAGATGCAATCCAGATGAGGAAGATGCGGAAAGGGGGCTCTTTATTCCCAAGGCAATGGGAAATGGGCGGACGAAGGGAAGGGATGCTGGGGAAACCCTTCGACGCGCCACGGAGACGCCCGCCCCTTCCCGCCTCCCTTCCGAACTTCTTATTCTCATCCGTACCCGTTCCCCGCTGCTCGACGATCCTCTATCTCCCACTCCGCCAGGCAGCCTCATCCTAATTCCCACTCTTACGACCTCCGCAGCCGAATATTCGAATTTCAAGCTCGTACCGCGAAAGAGAGGATAAACACATTGGTTGGCTCGTCTGTGATCTATTTAGGAAAGCGATCCAAAACTCGGGTTTTATTCGCCGTCAAGGATAGGCGAGTAGGGGTTTGCGATGTAACGCAGGCGATACATGGTAATCCTGGATAGGACGATGTTATTTCATTCCCAAAATGTATCTCAGGAGCTGATAGAAACGTCAAAATAAGAGAAACTGGCGGACTGTTACGCACACATAAAAGATCCTCATTTACACGTTTATAAACTTCCTTTTGCAAAGTTTCTGCAAAATATCAATAGGAAGATAGTAAGGGATTCGTTTAGAATTAGGCTTACGTTCATCTCTTCAATCTTGCTGTCTTTTCTTTTTCCTGTTCCTTCCCTTTTACATGGCTGGTGATCTAATATGCCCTGTACATACCCCGTGCCGTGGCTCGCAGGGTAACATGTAGATGATTTTCGCACACCCTTAACGTCCACGTGCTCCTGGTCCCAGAGTGCATCCAAACCGGTGAACCTGACGACCTCTGGGCTCTCATCTCTCCACTCCTCTGTCCACACACCCAGACGCACACTACAACCAAGGGATGATTTACGAAGGGGCGTCTCCATTGCACTCGCCCGGAACTTCAAGTTTCAATTCGGCCGAAGTCAAAAAGCTTTCGTAGCTGGAGAAGGAAAAATAAATGACACTGGAGATGCCTTCTTTACGGCAGAGAGAGCAACACACATCAGGAAGAGGACAAGAGAAGCGTGGGATGAAAAGTGTGGGATGCGGGACGGGAGTAAAATATGAGAAATCTCGCCGGGGAGACAAGTGGAAACATCAAGGAGCCATCTCTCCATTCCCACAGCGACCCCTGTGCGTCGCCAGGGTGTGCGAGAGACATATGTGTACACAGCCTGAGAAGAGAGCGAGTGAGTGGCTCCCGTAACCACGGGCGACGAGGATTATGAGCGTGCCATCCGCACTGCTTATTCTTATATGTTTAGTCTCGCGGAGGCGCGTGTGGAATACTCCTCGAGAATTTCATTTCGCTCAGACGCCGAGGAAAAGTGATTTAAGGTAGTGCGAGCGAAATATCATTTTACTTAGAAATCAACGAATTTGGTCGCATTTTAAAGAAAAGTATCTCACCCTTATAATGACACCAAAAATTCTATCCCTTACCACATTATTTTCGGAGATGTTTTCCAAAACATAACAGCCCTTTTACATGGGAAACGGTACTTATATGCACTCCAGAGAGACATTATTTACAAAATGGGGCATTTCTAACACTTAGAAGTCGTATAAAAACTAACAGCGTGTAGTTTGTATGTTTTCACCACAATATTTGAAAATTAAACACCTCAGTAGGTTATTGGGTATCACAAAAAGCCTTCCGTTTTGAAGGAGTTTCAAACGCACCGCGCGAAAAAAATGAGTCAAGGTAAAGACTTATTTAAATATTTGCATTTAATTACTAACAATTTCTGTCATATGAAACTATATTATTGCACCATTGATAATGCAATATTTAATTGATGTGTCCTACAGCCGATGAAATTAAAACGTATAATTCGAATATGGCCTCTATTATGACTACGGACTATCTCGCTCGGACCACCTTAAAACGAACAAGCTACAGCCTTTTGGAATTCTTTGGTATACGACCCATTAAAACTATCAGCAGAGCGGACGTACAATAAATCATTCACGCGTTGCATTACATCAAGATCGGAATGGATTACAAGGGTCATCACTTCGAAAGGATTGAGATGATACGTTCTCTACAGCGAGTTCCCATTACATTTATTTCATACTATTTGGAAAAATTTCGTGACTCATAAAATACTTGAATAAAAATTCGTCGAAAACTAATGAATCTAATGAATAAGTTTAGTAATAATAATTTTTCTAGCCACAGAAAGAGAAAGGAAATTATCCCTCAAGGACATTAAGATGCACAACTTGAGCTATTGAGTCTACAAATGAACGTCACTTTGTCTTCATTTCAAGCATTAAAACTAATAATGATACCAGGCTAATAATAGATTACAAAATAGTATTGAAAATAATGCGAAAAAAGCAACAAAGGCAGAGTCACAATATAAGGAGAAATCTTATACCTGTAATTACCCTAAATTGAAAAAGTCAGCATACAGGGATTTTCGACAACAAACATCAAATTGCATTCGAAAATGAAAGGTTGTTCGCTAAAAATTGAAAAATAAAAATTTAAGACAAAGTGAATCAAAATTTATACAGAACTTCGAGATAATCGTTATTTCTGAGGAAAACACTGTTCACGCGAACAGTGCCCGTTTTCACACTTAATAGATACATCGATGAAAGAGATGAAACCCTCAAACAAAATAGAAAGCAATGAATTTATGAAAATGTTTCCCTGCTGTGAAATAAGTTACATAAAAATGCGTCGAAATGAAATGAACACCGTAGGTGAGTGCTCTGTGGAAGTGTAGGTGAAGCAAATTTCCGCCGATTTCCCTCAGAAAAGGGTTGTTCGTTTCACTCAAAGCAAATGGAAAGCCAAAAGAAACGTTTCCGAAAATATGAAAACGCGGAAGAAAGTGTTAGGATGAGAAAGAATTGTACGGATGGAGGGAAGTTAAACGAAAGAGTAGAGAGCGAGAGAAAGAGAGAGAGAAAGAGAGAGAGGAAGAGAGAAAGAGAAGACGAGTTTTAAGGAATTAGGCAACTTGAGTGGAATGAAGGGAAGAGGGCCTCGCTTTTAAGGGCTGTCAACAACAAACGGCGTCCATCCGTCCGCGTAGAGAGGGAGAGAGGAATGGGTATCGATCTCGAAGGAGTGGATCCAACTAACCGCCCATCGTCCGGCCGGTCTCCAACAGCCCCATGTTTTTCCTGGAAAACCGGCCGATCGGCCGTTTCCACTTCGGCCCTTCCTCGTCTCCTTCCAGCCCGGCCATCATCCATCTGTCTCAACACGATGCGTCTTTTCGACCCCCTCTCTACATTCCTCCGCCCCCTCCCCCCCTCACTCAACCCTTTGGCGTCGGCGTCCCATGCACGGAGACAGAAAGACAAACCTCGCCAAACCTTCCTTCCGTCGATCCCTCCTCCCACGGTCGCCGCAGCAGGCCCATCAAAAAGACCCCTCGCATGGAAAGGGGGGGGGTGGAGGAGAGGGGAGGGGAGAGAAAGTTGACGGAAAGAGAGAATGGCAGAAGTAGAGTTTATGAGAACGAAAGATTATTAAAGTGGAATAAACAGACGAGAGAGAGAGAGAGAGAGAGAGGGAGAGAGAGAGAGAGAGAGAGAGAGGGAGAGAGAGAGAGAGAGAGAGAGAGAGAGAGAGAGAGAGAGAGAGAGAGGGAGGGTGGGAGGAATGAGAGGGTGAAGTGCCTCCGGAGACGAGGAAAGTGTCTCCGCAGAGAGATGGGCGGGTGAGTGGCTGGGGGTGGTGGAGGGAGGAGAAGAGGGGGCGGGAGGGAGGGGCGGTTGTCTTGTTTCCGAGGCCGCAATCCAAGACCTAAACGAATCAAGGGAAATATTTAATAAGCGGTAAAAACACAGTGGACGAAATAAATTGAGTAGCGCGGTTTGGGTTGGAGGGGAATCCTTTGGGGAGTGAGGTGGAGTGGACAAGTGGGAGGCACGCGCTAGCACACGTCGAAATGAGGAGAAGAGGGGGATGGATGGGCGAAGCGGCCTACGAATCAATTCCTGCGGACAAATAGTGTAAATAAAACGGAAAAGAAAAGGAGGAGGAAATGAAAGGTTTTGTCTGCGCGTGGGGAGGCCATTGCCAGCGGTGGTGAGTCGGCGGAAATGCATTCCGGAGGGATACGCGGGGAAGGGAGGGAAAGGAACAAGTTATTGCGGGCGACGGGGTTTGAGAGAAGTACATATTCGAGTTCGGTTGCTGGAGGTAAGCGAGTAAAACGACTCGAGGGCAACGGAGGCGATGGACAGAGGTAATGAGGGCGCGGAACTTCATTAAAAAAGTGATTAAAGCGGGAGTATAACTTATGTTAGGTGCCGTTTGGAGAGTGGCTGTTGGGTGCTACGAGCACATTGTGCCCAAAATACGAATTTAATTTTTAATTGCTTCATTCAATTTTTGGAAAAATATAATGAATCTCGGTTGAGTACGTTTAAGCAATCAAGGAATCGGTCAACAGGAGTTATTTTCAGACATATGCAGTTACAAACATAAGTTCGAAATTATCATGTAAAATAAACGTATGAACCTTCAGAAAAATATTAAAGTAAAAGCAGAAGGAGCAACAGAAATATTAGGCGTAGAAATGACAAAATAAAATTACAAGGTACACCACTGGAGAGGAAAGTGAGAAAAATGGTCATGCTATTTGGCAGAGGAGGAATAGGAATAAATGGTAGGAAATAAAGCAGTTAGATGACACGAAGAAAACATGATTAGGTGGCAGGAAAGCTTTGGTAGTGTCGAGAAAGTAACTGAAGGAAGGAGAGAGCAAATAACTTGGAAGCAATATAACCTGATTCAAATCCAGGTCTTCCTTTTCGGAGAGAACGGTGCCACTAAAAAAGCCACAGGCTAAAAAACCTGATTGAAGACCGACAACAGATACTTCATTCAAAAATGGAAATCATCTTGTCAGCTAGATAATGTTCTTATGATCGCCCTCCAAGCTTAGGGAATAACGAAATAATTCTACGAAACGGCCTCCGATTCTCGTAGCTAATGTTCGGTATTGTCACCGATTAATTCGAAATAAATTAAGGGGACAGATTTTGAGCTCGCTCTTTTCATCATTAATGACATTTAAATGTCCAAAAAATAAAAAAAAGAATGAAAGTCATTCAAATACTAGGGTCAGTAGATAAGGCTCCATACTTTCGTTGCAATTTACCGTCGGTTGGTTGTACGGCTTATTGTTAGTGTGCACGCCAGACGCTAGACAGCACCGCTCTCTTCACTTATGGCAGATTTCTACCTTATTGTTTCAATTCGCATTGTAATGAAGCGAATAAACAAGGCTGCACCTATCTCCGTTTGTACCAAAGAATAGCAGCGATCCGTAATTCAATTCATTTTATTTGTTATGTTACATACCATGGACATTGGACAAAATCGACACATGGACATAATCGATATTTCTAGTCTGAAGGTATACGAGGCGAGGAAATTGAACGTGGGAATTTCAACGGGAGCAGAGAACTGAACTAAAAGAAAACGAAACATACATTCATCAGTGTGAACACTATGAAAGGTGTTAAAAAAGAAACTGATTTATTCCTTCAAATTGAGATAAGACATTCCTCGGAATTCACTTCAATTGTATTGACCATCAAACACGAAGCAATTCAGATTCTACCTTCAAGCTGGTTAGGATTCCGCAAACGCGTTAGCATGCTCCCGAGAGCTTGAAGATGAAAATATCTTCTTCTTGCTATTCATATTAAGGCAAGCTGCCTGTTTCGGCTTCACCGTCGTTATCTCGGTCTCCCAATACCTATCACAATATTTATAAAGAAAACACCCACGTCATGGGAGACACTAAACACGTGTATCTCGCCCGGACCGACACATGAGACATTCTTCTCGAACCACCGACCGGTCTACTTTAAAGGTCTCGCCTTATCTCGAGAATTGCTCTTCCCTGGGAACATTTGGGTTGGGTTGAAAAGGGAGGAGAGGAGCAGATAAAGGGAATAAATGAAATGGGCACCGAATAGACATGCGTATAAAAAAGAATTCCACTCCATTTCCTTTCTTCCGCGAGGCAGGAGAGAAAGAATGGATCTGGGCGGGAAGGAGGGAGGGAGGAGGGTGGGGGGAGGGGGAGAGAGAGAGAGATACAGAAAGGGAAAGGACGCGATAGAGGAAGGGAAGAAGATTCCATCTTTGGACCACGCTAGGCAGAACAAGTTTCGGCGTCGGGCGCGTGCGTGTGGGATGAGTAAGGAACCCGCCCTCGGCAGCGGAGGCGGCATTACCGACTTACAGTAGTTTTCGGGAGCGCGCCTCTTGCACGCGGAGATGTATAAAGTCCCTTGTGGAAGTGAGGAAAAGGAGACAAACTCCAGAGGATGGCCTGGCATACGACGCGACATTGGCTAACTTGGCGTCTGGCATTTAGGACAGCTTCTACCTTAACTTTGTATGTAAAAAATCGGCAACTTCCACTGTGATAAAATTTATTCCGACCAGTTTCGCTATTTACAGCATCTTCAAGTGAAGATGCTGTAAAAAGCGAAACCGGTCGGAATACATTTTATCACAGTGGAAATTGCCTATTTTTTACATACTTAGTTATGTTCCGATTCCACTCCATCAAGCCTGAAACCTGAATGTAGCTTCTACCTTAATTTTATTCCAAATTTTGTTCATCTATTGATTTCCACGACAATATTTTCACCATGAATCCAGCGGTATCAAGGCTTCTGACCGTTTAAGATCGGTAGTGATGGAGAAAAGATTAAATCCTCTCATACTCTTTAAACCGCAGGCAGCTATCTTCTCACTCGACTTCTTTCTTCAACGAGTTTTCACCGCCCAAAAGTCCTACTGTTATGTCTGATTCCATGTTAGTTCATTAATGTGATACGCTATCTGCTTGTTGGTTGTAAAAAGATTCTGATAAACTGAATGGTCTAGAGAAGAAGTTGAGGAAGAAATAGTTGAGGAAGTGGAGAGCAAACCGAGCAAGATTTGAGTCGGGAATAATCGGCACTCGTCCCAGAATTCTTTCCTTCATTTCCTTCTCCAGCGTGCCCTTGCCTCTCAGTACGTCCTCCATCCAATTTGTTCCATTCCTTCCAAGTCTCTTCCATCAGCATTCCCTCCCCTCCGTCTACATCTCGTATATATTCTTACGCCTTCCCCACAACCTATCTTCTAGGCTCGACAACGGAGGAATTTCCGGCGGCATTCGGTGTCCAATAGGTGGGGACACAGCGTTGACCTCCATCGCCTCGGTCCCATCTCAATTATGGTTGTCATTCCATATATGAAATCAGGTCAACCATGCAAAAAGGCTGGAGACTGCGGAAGGAGATGGGAGGCTGGGGAATGGGAGTCCATTGTGCTCCGGACCGTCGCGCCGTAACCCTAAGCCGTTTTCCCATATACGATCCGTCCCGTCTCCAGTGCCATGTTCTTCCGCTCCTTCGCAACCCCTGGCGGCGGCGACAAATTCCAAAAGGATCGGCGAAGCGAAGAAAAAGAGCGGGGGGCGGCGGAGAGAGGAATAAGGGAGGAAGAAGGGTGAGGGGGAGCAAGGGGGAGAAAGAAAAGGGAAGAAGGAAGGGCGTCTTACGGGTAGGGGGGGGGGGAACCGACTTGGGTGCTTCTGATACTTCGGAAAGTGCGGAAGGAGAAGGGTGGTCGGGAGATAATAATTTTGGTCGAGTTCCACGCGAGGGTGCAAAATAAAATGGGGGAGAAGTAGGGAGATACGGATGAAAGGGAAGAAAAAGGAGACAGCGAGCCCCAAAAAGAGAATGTTCCCAAAGAGCAAAATGATCCGGCACGAGTGGAGAAGGAGAAGAGAATGGGTATGTGGTCTTAAATAATGCTGAGCCGTTTGCCGTGAATTCGAGAGCATGATGCCCATAACGATCGATGAATAGAAAGAACTATACTTGGAAGCGACAATAGAAGAGGGACTATGCTAAGGATAGATTAAGAACAGGCTGTGAAGCGTGGTCGAAGACACGATAAATGCGCAAGATGCGGTATCTACTATAGAAAAGTTGCGAGTAAAATTATGAGAGTTGTGATGATTCAACATTACATCTCCAAAACGCTGAACAATGTCATATTTTTCGGAATATGACGGCGGCAGAGAAAATAAGCAAAGGATAAGAGGCAAGAAAAAATCCTACCAGCAGGGTAAAAGGAAAAAATACAGAAAGAGGGAGATAAGAAATGAGAATATGAACGACGAGGAGACGAAAAAGAAACGAATAGAAGTATGTAGCAAAAATAATGTACAGCAGCTAAATGAGGGGAGACGTCGAGAATAATTAAACTTGTATTTTAAGGTTACAGCTTGTTTTACTTTTTTAAATTAATTCATTCATCTTTATCCAGAAAAGAATCCTGAAGACCGTTTCAATCGGGTTTATAGTACAAGAAACAGAGAAAGTACAAAGTCGACAACGGTCTAGGTGCTGAAAAATTAATCTTTGAGGGACATGAGGACGCGAATCCGGGTTTAGGACTTCACTCCGCTGCCGGCAATGGCGCATGAAAAGGCTAAACTTGGAGGTAAAATTTATTTTCCGAGGACACGAGAGCAGAGAAGATCTGAGAACGGAACTTAAAGGAGGACGGAGGGAGGGAGAAGTGAGAGAGTAGCATCGTAAGGGAATAAGAAAGATGGGTGGGCGGGGCGGAGGGAGGGGAAGGCGGGAGTACGGAGTTCGGCCGATAGAGAAAATGACGGATGCAAGCTCGGAAAGGCGTTGGAAATTAGGAAAAGGGTGAAGGGAGGAGTAGCTGACGCAAGTAAGGGGGATGTTGGAGAGAGAGGGAGAGAGAGTGAGTGAGAGAGAGAGAGAGAGAGGGGGAAGAAAGGGCACGTGTGGGAGTTGGGAGTCGCGTAGAAAGAGGAGAAGGAAGATGGACGGGAAGGAATTGTTTTGCTACTTGGGAAACGGAACCGAAGCGAGGTGAGCTATTCGCAGAGGAGCAAAAATGGACGCCGGACGACATTCCGCAAGAAAGAGGAGGCAGATGGACTGGGAGAAAACATCAATTTGATAGACCTCGCAAAAAACTGGTGCCCAAAATACGACCCTCTTTCATTTCAAAGCCTTAGAGGACATGAAACAGTAGCTTATGGCCGGGGTCTCACCATCCCAACCAATTTCACTCTTCTCTTAACGAGTTACTTATAAATCTAATCCAGTGTCCTGCGCAAGAGACGAGAGGTATTCTTCGTCTGATTCACAATAAAACGCGGCAGTGCTGTTTTCACTCCTTTCTTTTTGAAAGAAATGAAAGTCAAGAGATAAAATAATGTCGCGGAAAGATAGGAGGAAGGCAAATATGAGTATTAACTATTTATATTGATTCACCCGAGCAGAGATCTTTGATGGCAACATGAGATGCGATGCACTTACTACATCAGCTTCTCTCCCATAGTTTTCAATTCATCAAAGACCAAAAGTGGTACCAAAACGGAAGACGAAAATGGAAAAAATCGGAGGCCTTTAAACATTAATCTGCCATTCTCTCGCTGTCTCAGACGCTATCTGTCGAGTAGAATCTAATATAAAATTAATGGTACATAGTCATTTGAACTACTAGAAAAGAATAGCACGAAAGTAGGCCTGGTACCACTATGCTTGGCTAAAGAAAAGGAACAGACTCTTCAACTGCAATACTCCCTTTTTGTGAATACACGGCACAAATGCTTAAAGAAAGAAGACGACCCCGATATGGTATTGTTGAAGATGTCAGCGGCACCGCCGATCAATCGAGCAACACACAGACACACGGATAATACTGAAAAAAAGAGGACGATCACATAGAGACAGCGTCGCAAAAACAAAGAGAACGGTTGGCTATTAAAAAGACCTCAATCCGCTTCAAAGAGAGAATGGATGAAATGGGATTGGGACGGAAAAGGCATCGACGTCGAGGGACGGGAGCGACGGCCTTCTCCGAGCCTTTGCGGGCACACTTCTTGCGGCCCATCTTTCAGTGACACCTTCCAGCGACGCAAGCTCTCGACACAACATTCCGAACGCTTTCAAGGTGGATAAAAAATAATCGTCCGATACTGGATACTGGAGACGAAAAGCAGGGGGGGGGGGAAATAAGATTTGCAACGGAGGGGGGTAAAGGAATTGAAGCGGAAACCCAGATTTTGCAGTGGCATTCAGTCGCATTGACGTTTTCAGAATGCATCCTTTTGAGGGGTTGAGGAAACTCAGACGATCCAGAAGTATATGTAGCCATAGGGAAGAATTTAAAGTGAGTGCATTGGTGGTAGGACCTGGGCGAAGGAACTCTGTGAGGCAGCTCTGTATGTTATCAGAGACATTAAGGTGGGCTAGAGCGCTAATCCTTAGTCGCTGGGAGCAATATTTATAACTTTCCAAGTAAGTAGAAAAAAATATCTTTGGGCCACCTCTCCCTTGAGTACACCCGCTTTGGTGGAAATCACTACGCGCGTAGCAATATAAATTAAGCTAAAGCTATGTGCTAAAATTTTCGTCGCACTAAGCCATTGTTATGACTCCAAGGCGCGAAGGTCTAAATTAAAGCGAAAATTATACATTAACGCATATTTTTCCCTCAGCATGATATCCTGATATTCGTTAGCTACCTTCACAATATCGTGAAACGTATATTTCCCGGTCAGGAGAAAATCTGCGCATATTCAATCTAACTATTTATAATATGTACAGTTACATGAGGCTACGTGTTTAATTTAGCATTAAATTGCTAAAAATCCAAATCGGTAACACGCAATTTTTAAATTTATCTACACGAAATACTAATAAGTTTCACGTATGCAAAGTTTCATGATTTCAAGTACCTATATTAAAAAAAAAAACAAAAATCACACCAGTTACCTCAAGAGCCCCGGATTGCGGGGAAACTGGGACAGGAGAGGGCGGAGGCGGGAAGAGCCACTCGCGAAGTCCCGATGAACTGAGAGGACCTCTCTCCATTCCAAGTGCGATAAAGCCTCCGTGCAGCGCCAGTGTGGAAGCGGGCACAGCTCGAGCCATGGAGAGGATATGGCGGAATGGAATAACACGCGGCTGGCGTCCATCGGATGAGAGAATGAAATAACATTTGGCCGCGAGAGGAGCATTTTGGCGCCGGGGAATTCGCGGAAAAATTCCCACCTCTCCACCTTCATCCCACCTCTGAATTTAACCGATTGGAATAACACTGGGCGGCGAACTGAGAGTAATGAAGACTTTTTGTATTAATTATCCTCCTTAGGGGTCATTGACCGTTAAATGCGTCCGAGGAAACCACACAAATTTAGAACTCAATTGTACTTCAATTTATGAAAAATCGAATGGCTATCTTCATAAAAGACATCTTCAAAGGCGAGAGATTATTTTTTTTCCTTTTTGTAATTTCCCACCCCTTATCAGCGTTCCCTAAATAGTTCTCCTCGTAGCTTGGGAATATGTTCACTACACTTCCGCCGAATATTACAGTTTTTCGTGAATCGCAACACTAGCAAGTGAGTGCCCAAGGTTAAGAATAGCTAACTTAGGTACACGACCGAAAGAGCATCCAAGGAAATATACAAAATGGGAGCATTAGAAGGAAACCTGGGTGGAGATCGCCTTTAACTTCGTAGCAGAGCTTAACTGAAACAGCCTATTTTCACCCGATTTGTCTTCTGCACTCCAGGCATTGCAAATGGCAAGGAATAAATGCATGGGAGGATCAAAAACGTGGGAAGATAAGATTATGATACGATAAGATCATAAGATTAAGATAAGATTATAAGAAATGAGGCGCGAATAGAAAAAGGGGTCACCATTTATTTTTATTTTTCACAGCAGCGAAGCGAAACAACTAATATGAAGGAATGAGAATCCCTCCAGAATCTCGTCAAGAGAGGAGACACACTAAAAGAGGAATAGCAGCATTTCCGCAGAAAGGGAGCGAATTGGTTCAAGATGAAAGATAGGATTTGCTGAACTACAAGGTGGAGAAGGGTTAAGGGTACACTCCTTGCACACAAAAACAAAGAAGAGGGGGTAGGAAGTCAAAAAGCGACCCAAGTACACTGTGGACACAACTATGATTCCACAAATGCAAGGCTGATCGGGAAGGAAAAGGCTATTGGGTGGAGGAGGAGGAGAGGGATGAACGGATGGAAGATTGGAAGAGGGCAGGGTGGCGACCGTCAGGGAAAACCTGGAATTGTCAGGGATTTTTGAATTTCTGGAAAAGTCAGGGAATTCTCGTAACAGTCAAGGTAAAACTGGAATAGGAATCCTAGTTATTTTTCAACCACTACGATTATCGGACAGTCTTTCCCGCCCTTCATTTTGCCAACTAAAACTAACGTCCGTCGCAGACGTGCATAGAATAAGCCCATCAATTCGTTGAGTATTCAGTAGTGAATCTTAGTTATTTAGTTGTGCATCAGACGTACAATATATCCCTTTTATATATCCTTATTGCGATATTTGCCTAGTTGTGTTAAAAATGTATCATGATCACAATGTATTACGCTCATCACAAGAAATCCGAAGCTATTTTGTTCCGAAAATTTTACCTCGCGTTTAGTTTTACTTCCGAAACTCAGGTCTCGAAGTGGCTGGAGCACACTAGCTTATAGTAAATACATGCTTGAAGTTCTAAAAATACAAGACGATGATTAGAAAATTTACAGCTTCCTGGAAAATTGGTACATCCGTCAGGGAAAGGTCAGGGAATTTGAAAATTGGATATCAGTAGCCACCCTGGAGGGGAAGGAGGAAGAGATGTGAAGGGGCGAGGGGGTGCGGAGGAGAGAGGTTAGAGAAGGAAGGAGAAGGACAAAGGAGTCACCCTCATGAAACTTGAATTTGTGGTGGAAAGTACCAAGTTTTCTCTTTATTATGGTTACTAGTAAATCACCCTCACTCTTTTTTCACTCATTGATTTATTGATTATAGCTATGCGCCACACAAATCATGTGTCGCACTATCAAATATGTGGACCCCAAAAATCAAGGGGTCTAAGTGACATTTTTGAAAAAAAAAGTTAGGTACAGGAATGGAATGTGAAAATATTAATCTTTCAGGTGGTAAAGGGATCCAAGTGATTTTCTTGACAGGTGCTGCTATCTAGGATAATGCCTCTTAACTACTTAGTGGGTTGTACCAAACATTTTCAACTTTGAGGTAAGTTATCTCTAAACAATGGTTTTGTTACTTAGACCCCTTGACTTCTGGGGTCCTCATATATATATTTTAATTCTTAGATTTTTGTTATTGCCTGTTTAGTACTACATTTATCCAGTTACGTTCGTAACTGACTTTACTCTTTATTTTTTCTTCATTTATTGGTTTGTTACTAACTTTATATCGTTTGACATCTCTATTACAAGTTTTGTTACATTATCAATTTTATATGCTAATAACCATTTAATCAATGGGACCGTGACTTCTTTTGTGCTCGTTGGGTTATCGCTCACAAATAAGTGTTCGCAGATTGCATTTACGACTTCACTTATTATGAAAATTGTTTCTTGATCTCAGAGGTCACAACGTCCAAGACCAATAAATTCATTTTCTCTTTCCCTCCCCTTCATCTACATATTTACAGTACCCGAAGAAGGCAGTGGGCAGACAAAAAAGAGGCGCATTCCGTGCAGGACGAATAACAACCTTCCGATTGTGTGTGACGACGAAGGATGGGTGGGGTTGGAAAATGGGGTGGGTGGGCGTTGGGGGTGCTTAGGAGACGTTAATATGGGAGGATGATGGCCGCAGAGGGTTGAAGGAGAGGAGAACAAAGAAAGCGAGGGTTTTTGAAGACGACCGCCGCCTGAAGGGAGTGAAGACGAGGAGGAAGGGGTTCTTCGGAGATATATGACCTGAAGGAAACTCATTGATGCCGGATGTGTGGCAGATAGGACTCGGGAGGAAGGAGAATGATGAGCAGAACGTGCACATACGAACACGCAAATGGATGGACTGCGAGGGATGTTGGGGGAGCACTAACTGAGGAAAAAATACATATTTAAGGAGTAGTGCTACGAGTGAGAGGGAGGGAGAAAGCTTGGGGAGCATTTTTTTTAATTCTGAGCGGGGGGAGGGAAAAAGGACGGAAGAGGAGAGGCAAGAGGGGTGTGGAGGACTGTTCTCTCGCTAGGGAGCAGCTTCCTTCAAAATAGTTGGGAGGGAGAGGGGTTGAAGTTACAAGGAAAAGGGACTTTGGGTGGAAGCTAAGAGACGGACTGCAAAGCAAATGGAAAAAAAGCTGCTGCTAAAGAGGGTGAGTGAGTGAGGGAGTGGAAAGGGAGAGGGGTGGCGGGGGGTTTGGGAACAGGTGATCAAAGCCGCCGCTACTGGGTGGGTGGTGGTTGCGAAACAACAGAAAAAGGAATGAAAAGGGGAAAAAACGGGGAGGCGAGAAAATGGCTAGGCAGGAACAAAACGCACAAAAACACGCGAGTATACTTACTGCTACATACCCTACGAGCCACCGCAAGGGTGTTAATACTGAGGATCAGACTCTAGCCAAGGAGAAGAGGAAGGAATACAGCAACTGAAAGAAGTGAGGGAAAAGATGAAAACTGCGATGCGTGTCGACAGCGTGTCTAGGCGTCTTCCTCTGATTTTAGTCTGGTCATGACCGCCTCCATCAGTTCTAGTGGAGTAATTCAGCGTTTAAATTGAGTTTCCGTGCAATTCTAAGACTCACAAGACCTACCTTAAGAATTCAATTAATTTTTATAGTCCAGCATTTAACCTCCTCTCCCTATAAGACCCCTAACTAGTCCTTCCATCAGCTGCACTGCACTCATATTTCGCTGGCAGCAGCGTTAGGGCACGAAGAAAGTAGAAGAAGATGCGAGAGGCGGCTGGAAAACGATACACATTCAAATACGAGGATCGAAAGAATGGTCGGTTGTCCGAGGATGCAAGGTCGAGGGTTGAGGGCGTGTGTGTAGGAGGGCCTCACGGGAAGAGATACGCACCAACCGAAGAGGAGTATGAGCGGAAGGAAGGAGGAGATGGACCCAAATGGTTGGGGAGGGGGAACAATGCGGGCGTCATGGAAATGAGGTTAGGGAGAGGGATGCGAAGATTAGGAAGATACACTGCTCGGGAAGGGAAAGGGAGGATGGGAAGGGGAGGAGGGCGAGAGGTAGGAGGAGGGGGTGGGGGAGAGAGGAAGGGGGGGAGGTGAGGTAGGGATTTGGAGAGGAGGAGGAAATGAAAAGGTGTTCCGAAAAAGGTACGAGCGTGCGACAGTGTGCGTGCTTGTGTGTGAGCACGGCAGCCGAAGGGGTTTAGGCTGGTCGGTCTCGGCTCGAGGAGGAGAGAGGAGGAGAAAATAAAAAAAACGAACCTTTACCGTAAGCCTTAAAAAAATAGAAAGAAGGAGATGGAAAGAGGAAGAGCGAGAAGGAAGGGAGAGGGGAGGGATCGGTGGGGAACGGTAGGAAACCGAGAAGAGAGGAAAACGGATATGAAAAAATTGAAATATTGAATTATTACACGTTTTATTTTCAAGAGAGTTCCATTACCATGAAAATGGTGTTAAAGTAATTCCGGGGACTCCGGAAAGTCTCGGAAGTGACGACACCACCTCCTATAATGGAATTAAAATACTGCGCGGAAAGCGATAAAGCACACAACGGCGTCACTGACTCAGGAGACGATTAGAAAGTGTCCAATTATAATTATGAAAATGATAGATAAAGAGGGTCCTGGACCAGTGATTTATGCTCCCATTCAATTTAATGAACTTAAATTTTTCTATGGAAAATCGATAATAGAAGATTTCCATGAAATTATCCTCGGTGGAGAATTAAGATGAAAAATCATAGCCACAGCCGTAGCGTAGTTAAACAGCAACCGCAATACTACACTAGAATAATCCTTAACGTAACTGAAACAATTTTAGCTCATGAACACAAATATTCAAAAGGAAAATAATCATCGTTTCATGAAAAAATAGGAAAATGCAATAACATTTCCCAATTTTAAAATGACTCATATGCGAAAAATGAATGGGACGTGGTACTGATTAAACATCATATCGCGGAATAAGCGGTGGCGAATATGATTTGAGAGAAATTAACCGAACACCAAAAATGGAATAAGAAGAGATTGAAGAGGGATCATTTTAGTAATGGAAGCTCGAAATTGCGGGGTCTAATCACCTTTTAATCACAATATTTTCGGATGAAGAAAAGCCGTTCCAAGAAAGGAGATTTGTCGAGATAAGAAGTTGGAGAAGGGAGTTGGGTACAAAGATTTCACATTTGTGCGGAGAGATAGGCACGGAAGGCATACGTAGAAGAATACGAGATGCCGAGAAAGGCCAGCAAAAATAGTAAAAATATTGGACAAATAAAAAGCGGACACATAGCAGAGTCCGACAAAAGACCTTGGAATACCAGGGATATAAAACTCATGACATGGAACCATTTGGGAATTGAAATGAAAATATTAAGCTTTTAAAAAAGCCAGAGTTACCGAGAGTGAAATTGGAGGAAGACGAATAATTGGATCCAAAATATATGAAGTGAGAATATTCACGAAAATACTAATCTAATAATAAGGATACAATAACACAAGTAACATATTATAGCAAAAGATAGGAATATTTTTAAGGGCAAACGAGCAAAATAAGAAATAAATGAAAACGACACAATGGAGAGAAAGAAATACTTTAGGGAAGAACCCTCGAGGAGACAATGTTTCGTGGGAGGGAGGAGAGCAGGGTCGGGGACATGGGGGACGCGAGGAATATCTGCCGAGCGAAATGGAATGGGAGTACCTGCAGGGTTGAAGGAGGGAGGACAGGGGTATAAAAGGCACGCAGGGACATCAGGATGGGACGCGACACGAGGGAGCGTGGATCCTGGCCGCTGGAAGGGGATGAGGCGGCAGGCACGTATAAAGGGTGCCCCATAGCGGGACTGGGAAATGAACAGTTCTTCATTTCGATCCAAGTCCACGGCTCTGAAGAAGAAGTAAGGCAGTCAACTCGGAGAAAAGAAAATAAACTGTGAGAAGATGAGGAGAGGAGAAAAGTCGACGAAATTCAGGGAAATAGTGAACGGGGATGCATGAAGAAGCGAATACACGATGGATCACATCTTTTAGTTGGACCGTAAAATTGCATGGGGGCATTCAATTTATGGGGGCACGAAGACAGTTCTCGATTCCAACTTAAGGAGTCCCTCTAAGAAAGAGAAGGACTGATATGAACTGAAAGATCGGATAATAGGATATAGGTGGCGTCTATTCGTCCAAATAACCTCTTTGGTACGGTTCCTAATAAACATCGAATCAGGGATGGGTGGCGTTAATTCGTCCATGAATACCTACTTGTTCGGTACAGATGTTACCAAACAGTATCAGCTTCACCAAATGGGCTATATTTAACTTAGTTCTCCTCTCTCAAAGGGCTCCTGAAAAAAATTAAAAACTAAGGTGCATGGCAGAGGCAGTCAAATATTTCATCCCCACACAAAGACGACTGCAGGCATATCTTCTTGTCAGTATAATACAGCTCAAGTTATGGAAATGGTTAGAATAATTCAATGAAACTATTGCAAATGAGTGCGCTATTCATTAAGCAGCAATCGATTCCCACTTCATCATCAGCTAAAGTTAATTTTTAGCCGATGACATTTCTTCAATTAAAATATTTGAAAAAATAAAAAATCAGCACGAAAAAAATTTATAGAAAAACTAACCATTCAGAATGTTTGCCGGTAAGTTATCGAAGAATGGCAACCTGCTGCAGTACATATTAAGCAAGTTTAACAGATCACGAAGCTTGAGATGAGAACTGAATTGGGTACGACAGTAAAGCAAAGAAAGGTGAATTCACTATCTCCCCAAATGAAAGTCTTGAGGAGGAGGTTAGTTTGGAAGTTCGAAGGAAAAGAAGAATGCATGAGAGGAACTTTGCTTCGATTAAAAGGCAGGAATTGGAGACGAGAAAGGGAATGGAAATGGAGACATCCGCATCGATGCGGGGAATCAGCCACGGACAATTAAAAAGGAGTGAGATAGACTGGGAACGTTTCCCGCAATGAAAAGTTTAGTTGAAAACTTCTAATTACAAAAGGTCCATTATCAACTGGTCCCTTATTTCAAAGGATTAATAAATAAATAAAAATTGCTGTGCTTGATTTTCCAGTAATAATAGTTTTATACCGATCATATAACGAGCCACATAAGGAAAGTAAGATGCAATCTCAACAACTACTTCGAGTTACAGTTAAACCCGATGTAGTAGGTGAGATTTCTTTAAAGCTTCACACTTTCCCCATATATTGCCTATGGAGTGCAAAATTTATAGATATTCTTTGACTACTTTACTATCGAAAGGCAATAGATTTATAAAAGAAGCTTAAATAAATCGATTTTTCGTTAAAGATCGGAAATAGTACCGAATAATTTGATATTGAATTACAACTAATCACGGGCATTATACATCGATATTTTATACTAGAAAATGAAATTTAGAAGAAGCATTCCAATCAGTGGACCAAAGAAGTCAACTGTGTAAAAGATGCATTCGCGCCCGGATGCCAACGCTAACATGTTTGATACAGACAGAGGCTCACAGCCATAGCCTCTATTGACTTCATCACCTTTGGAAAATTATCAAAGGGAAATTAATTCACTTTCTGACATCAATGATGGAAACTACCATTTTAAAGAAAATACGAGAGAGAGAGGAAAATAATGAATCCTCACTGGAACGAATACGAAGCTTTCCCGACGTTCCACACCGACGACTAAAATTTGCGGTTCAGGTAAACGTTCATAAATTTAAGGAGAGAAGCAATGTAAACGAGCTTTTTTCCTACAAGGGAGCGGTGTAAAAATATTGTTTCTTTGACGAGGCTTTAAAAAACAGGAAGGCTCCGAGAAAAAAGCCGGCGCGGCGCAAGAGGAACCTCAAGCCCTCTTTTCATTCGACCATCCGTTGAGAGGATCGAAGGCAAGAGAAATAGCAGTCGAAAAGCGAAGAGCTCTTTTTCTCTCGGGTCTTCACAAAATTGACGGGAGTCAAGGGAAAGGGGCGGAGGACGAGGAAGAGGAGCGAGAGTGTTAAAAAAAGGCCGAGAATGGGAAAGAGAAGAGTGAAAACGAGGTGAAAAATTTCCTCCTTTGATTGAAAATATAAAAGAAAGCAAGTAAGGAGGCACATGGACAAATCAGCTGGCAGAAGAGGAGAGGGACAGGCAAATATTTGAATCACATCCAACAAGTCGAGGTATACTTGACGTAAAAACCCCTTGGTCCACAGAGTACAGCAGTAGTAGTGTTAAATTTTTGGTGCGTTGACGGCGGTGGTCAATTGCACCATGCTCAAACCATTATATTTACTATAAGTTTAGTGAAGATAAGAATCAGTGGGCTGTGGTATGGAAAAACAAATTATTCCATAATTTGACTACTTAATATATTTAGATATACAAGTGGATTAAATAAAATTAAAAAAAACAATTTCCAAAAATAAATTAAGATTCTGTTTAGGCTGTTGGGGTCATCTCTTTAATTTTGTCTAAGCTTCCTGTAATACCTATTTTATTGCGTGTAGCCCGGTATTTCATAAAGGTCGTCAGCAGGTGGTTGACACTATAAGGAACATCACAGTCATCGTACCGTGGTGGGATTTTGTCAATTGTGAATGAATACGAATGTATAAATGTGGACCGTCCAATCCTCAACCGAGTTATAGCGACCTCTTCTCTACGTTCGTTCCTGTAAGTGGAATGCCAACCAGATATCTCAGGTTTTATGTTTCGCAGTTTATTATTCTGCAGGTTCTGCCATGTTTCTCTCCATTCCCCCAAGGCTAAGGATCGTTACTTGGTTAGCCACAGAGTACAGTGCGACGATAAATGCACACGAATAAATTCACACAATCGACGCTTGGCCAAAAAGAATCACAATTTGAACTTAATTCTAAGACATTTAGGAGGAGATAGAATATTCAGTTGATTACTAAGACACGACCCACTGAAAAATAATTCAACCCAGAAGAAGAAAATGGAAATAAATAAACCTGATGGTAAAACGAGCGGATGAAAAAATGAAGCCGTGGGATAAACACAAGAGCGAAAGAAACGGGGGAGTGTGAATCAAAGAACGACAGCAGACAGGGACTGCGAATGAAAGAAAGGGCCGAGAGGAGACGAAGGGAAAGAGAGCGTAGGTGTTCTGACCACGCTCAAGAGCGGCGGAGAGCATGTTTTTCACAGAAGGTGAGTCCTTCTAAGGAGGAAGAAAACATTTTGAAGGAGCACAGAGAGCAAGGGAGGAGCGTAGACGGGGAAGGGGGGGGGGCGGGGAAGCTTTTGAAACTCGAATGGTAAGAGCTGAGTGATGGGAGAGGGAAACAGAAATGGGGGATAAAGCAAAAAAAAAATGATTTCATATTTTTTTATCTCAAACCACCGGAAGCACGTGAGGGAAGGGAAGGTGTGTGGAATGGGATGGAATGGGAATGGGCACAGATCGGCGGGGGATTGGGTCGGAGAAGGGGAAGAGACGTATCTGCGTGGCTTGGCGATGAAGTGGTGTAGGTATTTTCTTTTATGTCAATGTCGCACTCGAGGACCGACTGCAAGCACGAGTTAATGAGAGGGATGCAGTGCGTGTGGGGTTATGAGTGCAGTGCGACGGTTGTAGGCTGGAAAAAAAGGGGTTTCTGGGGCTGGTGTGTATGATACACAGGGATACTCACGATTGTAATGACGGGAAGGGTGGTCAAGGATGAATCCGAGAGGTCCTTAACGAATCAAGCCAAAAAAGGTTGAGAGTGGGTCTCGACGACAAAAATTATTTCAGACATCAATTCAAACAATGTGTGAAGGATTCAAAGGTGTACATACAATACACCAAAGTTCTATCTGTATGATTCACCCGGGTTGTTACCGTCCACATCATGCATCCGTTGACAACTTATAAAATCTCTTTGTCAAGGGAAATTGAAACTATATTTCATCGACATATTTAAATGTGTTTATCATTTGCGAAAGATGCATGCAGCCAAAGCTCCAATTTCAAGCAGCCAAAGCTCCAAGGCACACAAAAACATGACAAAAATTATCAATGAGAGTGTTGGAAGAGGAACTCAAACTAATTTAATGAGAGAACTAATGGCCTCACCACTCAGGAGCGCTTGCTAAGATAAGGGCTGCCGCTTTAGCTCACGAAATTCAACCGATAATAAATTATTCGTATGCAAGCAACTCACAGCGGAATAGCCCTAAAATAATAGGAATACCTGATGAAGGATATCTCCCTACTCTTATCATTGGTGGAATTATTGTCAAAGTTTTTAATTTCTAGTATTTTTGCATTTAAGCTGTCTTCAACTTAAATCACGTTAGGACTCCACGAGAGAGCTTTCTCGGAGAAGCTTGCTGCGAATCATTTAGAAACAATGCGCATTATCAACTTCGTTAAAACCCTTCCCAATTCTCTCTTTCTTTGAAAACAAACCTATTTCTTTATAGCCTCTCCCCATGAGAGCCTCTTAGGGTCCCTCCCCCCTCTTCCCAGGGACCTTCCGAAGCCAACATTTCTTCTTCCATCTCCAACATTCACAACCCCTACCTCCCATTACGGGTTGCCTCCCCCCTCAAAGCAGCCACTCCACTCCACCCCCATTCGCTGCTTCTTTGCACACGCACAAATTAAAACCAGAGGAGTCTGAAGTGGGGGGGGGGTGGCTTTAAAAAAATTAGAGGCTTCAAATACGGAGAGGGAGAGAGTTAAGGAAGTATTTCCCTCCTCCAGTCCTGCCTCTTGCCCCTTCGTCCCCCCCCTCCCATTTCCATCCACTACTGACTAAAACCCCACTCCACCGAGTCCCTTGGGTGGGTTGTTAATTTCCAAGACGAAGAAGGGGAATTTTTCCGGGGCCCACTGTTATTTTTCCCCAGAGCAGGTTTTTTCTCATAGAATACTTTTTATTCCCCCTCGTCTCTCACAAAATGCGCGAGTATACATTCAATATTATTGTATTAATTAGCGCAGGTTTAGATGAGTAACATTTATCCTTTGCTCATCCGAATGAATGTCGCATATTTGATTCATAAGTACTAGTGCAGTAAATTTTTAAAAAATACAAAAGTGCTGAATTCTGTTTAATTTCGACCCATTGCGAGTACAAGGCTGCCAACGGATTTCACCTATCATATGAAATAAACGAGCATAACAAATATACCAAAAGATTAACGTGACGCTATTCGAGGGATTTCGCTGCACTATGGGGTTTAGGTCAGGATAAATTATCATTTTATTTATTTAAATGTCTCCCTGAAATACCGTTGGCTCACCAAGTTTAAATGTTCTCTACTTATTCAATTCAATCGCGCGTGGTGTAAAAATACGGTGAATAATATGAAATGACAGGGTTAATGAGCATCTAAGAAAATTGGAATTAATTTGACCCAACAATCAGATGAGATTCTATGATGAAATATTAAGCTCAAAAAATAATCTGGCCGTAGAAAAAAGAAATAGTAGCAAAGCATAAGCGATATACATTTTCAATATCGGCCTATGTAAGGATTTTATGATTTCAAGAGAAAGATAGTGTAGACCTCAAAAACTGTTTGCAGAAGTTAATGCGTTTGCACTGTGTATTTAGTACCCCAACGTCAATCTGAGCCACATCTACTGAAATCCGGTAAAGTCAAGGAGATATTACCGGTACAACAAATATCGCGGTGGATTGCCGTACTTTCCCGGATTCGAAGATGGTTGGTGCCCCAAGGTAAAGGGCCGGTATTCAAGGATCACAAGGAGAGTGACCGCCGTCACGTAGCTTGTTAGTCGCGTAGTTTGTTAAAAACTGCTACGAGCGTACATATAGTGTCTCACAACTTTTAGAGGAATTAAGGTGGGAGTCGGAGTAGAGACTCGGAGGCTACACGCTAGGCTTAGCTTGCTAGATAAATTCAGAACTAATATTTTTCAGAGCGACATAGAGAATATTATTATGACTCCTCACTACATCTCGATGCGTGACAGATGCAATAAAATAAGAGAGATACACTGCAGAACAGATAGGTACAAAAACTCGTTCTTTCCGCGCACAATAAGCGACCACACTAAAAACTGAGCTCCTCCAAATACACTCTCATAGGACATGTCACCATTTCACCTCCAAAAGTTTTATATCTTTACACGGCTGATGGCCTACCACCCCCTGCCACACGCCCAAGCGGCGGCTCGCAGGGTATTATGTACATGTAGCAACGCAGGAGTATTATTCAAAGGTTCAATCCTGGCATTATCAACAAGCCCGGGAAAGGGATCAACAAGCACGGGAAACGTTTGGTGAGGAGGAAAAATAGTACTTAGATTGCTGAATGCAGTATGCTTTCCCATCCGATCACGCCACGGATAAAAAGAGCGAACTCAATAGCCGTCGCCGCATTGGAAGGAATATCGAGAAAAATGTAATTCCACCAATAAGTTTCCGCCGAGTGACGGACGAATGACAGCATTTGGTTCAAGGCGATCACGCGAGTGGAATGCACGGATGGGGGTTGGGAAAGGCGATCGCTAGTACAGACAAGACGTCACTCCCATCCTCGATTGCTCGGAACTTTCACGTCACCGCCGCGGGCAACGAGCGCACATTTCCAGCTTTATACACAGCTCGAGTTGCAGTGGAGGCGAGAGCCTTAAGGGGGTGGAACTTAATTAAGCCTCAGAGTCACAAAGTCGAACAGACCAAACCCGTCTCTCCGATTCCAATTTCCCCCGGCTTTGATACCCATTCATTTAGAAACAGACGGACCACTAAAACGGGCAACTCTTGGAATGCTGAATAAATATGGCTTCGCGTGTCATGAATGCCGATAAAAGATCATGATTATAAATGCTTTGAGATTATAAAATGGGTATCAGAAATAAGTGAGTAGATAAAATAAACTTTAAATGGCATCTCGCACTGCTGCTCACTAAAAAAACGCATTATAATCGAGAATTTGTTACTTTGCTTCTCAATATAAGCGATGTTTCCTTATAACGTCCATTAAAGTATGTATCCTTCTGGTTTTAAACATCATTAAGAAGTAATAGACTACTCACTAATACAAGATCAGAAAAGGAGGGCGAAAATATTTAAACTATACTGAGGAAAGGCCGTCTCTCCCACGTTTTCGAAGAATAAAAGAAGAAAATTTAAACAGCAGTGCAATATCAAACTTTTAGAATTGAAAAAAGAAATGTGAGGGAACACTGAGAATAGTGAGTGACTAGTAATTTTTCAATGTCATCATTCCCAGATTGTTTCTCAAAGAACTCGAACTCATATGATTTAAGGTAGTCCGAGCGAGATAGATCCATAGCCATAATTGAGGCCATATTCGAATGGTACGTTTTAATTACACAAGCTTTAGGACACATCAATTAAATATTGCATTATTAATGATGCAATAATATAGATTCATATGACAGAAATTGTAAGTGATTAAATGAAAATATCTAAGTAAGTCCTTAACTTGACTCATTTTTTTTCGCGCGATGTGTTTGAAACTCCTTCAAAACGAAAGGTTTTTTTGTGATAACCAAGACCCGACTGCGGTGACAATATGATTAATTTTCAAAAATAGTTGATAAAACACACAAACTACACGCTGTTTGTTTTTTACGACGTCTAAGTGTTGGAAATATCTCATTTTGTAAATAATGTCTCTCTGGAGTGCATACACGTACCATTTCGCATGTAAAAGGGCTGGTATTTTCTTGGCAAATACCTCAGAAAGTAATGTGATAAGGGGTTGAATTTTTGGTGTTATTAGAAGGGTGAGATATTTTTCTGTAAAATGAGACCAAATTCATTGATTTCTAAGTAAAATTATTTTTTGCTCAAACTACCTTAATAGGGAGAAATAAATTAATTCAATGAAATAATGGAAGGCTTGGAAGTATATCCGCGGCAGAGGGTGGCTTTTGGAAAAGAAGCGGGAAACGAGTCTTTAGGAATCATTCTCTTCTCAGTCAGCGTACCATGGCAACGCGTAGCTGTGTCACCGTTAACAGGATTAACACGTTCCAAGACGCAAGAAGACAACCTTCCGGGAGAAAAACAAAACAATCGAAAAGCACGAATCCGTTTCCACAAAATCGGTGCTCGAGTAAGTCAACTCTCTGGGGGGAAAGAATTAAAGACGGGAGCAGCGACGACAAAGGAGGAGGGCAAGGGAAATCGTTTTGCGATCTGTGACGTTCTGCTTAAAGGCAAAGGGAAAAGAAACGAAAGAAAGAAAATCATCCCAAGAATCCGTGGGTGGAAGTCCAAAAAAACGGGGCGTAATTTCCCTGCGTTTCATTTAACCTGCAAACAAAAAGTATTCAACTTGAACCTTCACAGACTGTCTCTCTATCTCTCTCCTTTCTAATCTACAAACTTCCTACGCATTCTCATTTTCTAGATCTCTCTGGAATTCTTCCGGCGAATCCTTCTGGAGCTTCTACGGTCACCTCTTTCTTCAAGCAGGAGGGAGAGACTGAAGTGATCCTCATATCTCGCGAGTCAAATGTTTCCAGAGAGCTTCTCTTACTTCCCGTCTCGAGACCTGCTCTGTTCTCCTCGTTTCCGTCATTCATTGCACTCTGACGAGCACGCGCAGAAATAAACAAGTGTGATTTCGAGGAAGAAAACACTTAATTCGCGAAATAACACGCTAAAGAAAACCACAATCACCGTAAAAAACCTATTATTGGCGACGAGAGAGATTAACAAAGCATACTGGACTAAGGTTCGGAGCCGCTAGACAGTGCCAGGTTGAACGCAAGGCAAGGAGTGCTTTAATTATTCAGGTCATGCGAATTTCTGGGTGACACGGTGGGAGGAAATTGTTTTGACCCTAGAACTGATAAAAACGGCAAAATAAGGCGGATATACATCGGAAATGAGAAAAAAAACATTCCTTTTCACTCACCATTAATGGCTAAAATGGAAATAATGCGAGACTCTCCATTATGCGAGGCGTATGCAACTCTGAGAAATGGTGTACGCTTGTTGAGAAATGGTCGCGAAATGGATAGAAATGGCTATAAATGGCTATAAATGGCTAGAAGTGGACAGCAATGGACGGAAATGCACAGAAATGGTTAGCTGTGGGCAGAAATGGATAGACATGGACAGAAATGTGTAGAAATGGTCGGAAACGGACAGAAATGGATGGAAATGGTTAGAAATGGATAAAAATGGCTGAAATAGAAATGCAGTGTACACTTGTTTTTGAAGTTGCGTACCCCTCGACATTATGATAGTAAAGTTAACATCACACTTTCGTCCTTGGCATCAGCCAATTCCTTTTTCCTCTTCCCTCTTCCATTCTGACTTGTGTCCTATCACCCAATGCCACTCGCTCCTACCGCGGCTCCCAAGATACTATGTGGATGAAATGTAGACGACACGCGACAATACTAGGGGAGGTCCAAAACTGTGCGCGCACAACTAGAGGCTGTTCCAATGGAATCCGACGAGTAGGTGCCCAGAATCCTATCTCGCGAAGCCCAAACCTCTTCCGGGCAGCGCGGTCGAGAGCCCGTTCTCAATGTGGACGAGAAGGAAATATGGGTACCGTTGAAGGAGATGATGATGATGGGGAGAACGAGGCAAGGAGGGGGGTGAGAAGGAGGGGAGTGTCGCCCGGAGTGGTGTCGAGAGAGCCCTCGGGGAGGCTGTGACGGGGTGGGTGAGGAGGGAGGGATTGGAGGGAAAGACAGGAAAAAGAAGGGGTGTGGCAAGGAGGCGAGGTTGAGGACCGAACACGGTTGTAATCTACCAAGACGCTGTTGTTGCTAGCGGGGAATCTCGGTGCCAAAGGAGCAAATAAAGTGCGGCTTTAAAACGAACATATAGTGGTTTCAAATGTTGAGAAACACGGGTCGAACGAAATTTTTTGGAGAATTTCCACCAGGGATATCTTTATTTTGCTCATAGTCGGAAAAAACATTTTCACGGATTGCTTTCGGCGCCAAGGATCACACAAAAACGAGTGATCGACCGCATGTTTCAACCTCCAACTATTCTTCACTTTCTTTTCTGACATCCATCTACTTTTTCCCCCGGCAGTCTTATTCCTTTCCCTCACTCTCCATCTCTCGACCTGCCCACGGCTCTTAAAACACCTTCGTATTCCTCCCATTTTGAGGGAAGAACATGGGCGTGGAGAGGGAGAGATTGCTTTTCCTGAGAAGCTCTTGGAAAGAGGAAAAGAAACTAGAATGTGCAAAAATTCCTTCACGGACAGTCCTCATTCTACCACTCTCACCGCACTCTCCCCTCTTGCATTTGCCGATGCCGGCAGAAAAGTCTGCTACGTGTACTTTTTCTCCTTTAGTTTCATTTTTTCGAGAAGCGAATTGGAATGGGAAACTGCCCGCCACGGCGTCTGAAAACGTTTTGCATTTCCGGAACATCTTGTGACCACTTCCCGACAGGAGCACAAAAATACAAAGCTTAGTGAAGGTGTGAGAAGATGGCTTTACAGTTTAGGTACACGATTCGAAGTAGATGTAGCGGTCCGTGGGAAACAAACTGTCCATCGGTTCATTGAACGTTTAATGTGTTTTGCTTCATTCCTTCTAATCCTCTTTGCGATTGCATCTATATCAAGATCTAAATTTTACATCAACACAGAAATTGCCATGAGAAAAATTAGGCCTGGACCGGGAACCGGGAACCACGGACCTTTGGTTTGCCTTGTACCCAACAAAATTGCTATGGGAATTAGGAAGCCTGGATAGCGTAGTGGTCTGCGCATTGGTCCGGCAAACCAAAGGTCTGTGGTTCGATTCCCGGTCCAGGCCGAATTTATCTCATGGCAATTTCTTCAAAAAATTTCACCCGCCATGTTTGAATATCAACACACAGAATGATTCCATGAACTTCACCTATAATGATTTGCACACAGTACTTATTCATTGTTAATTACGGCCTTCTGTTGTCCTTTTTCACAAATCAACTCATTAAAGGTTAAACAGAATTTCGCTAAAAATAGACTGAACGTAAATATCTCAACGAAATGTCAGCAAGATATGAGCTCCAACATATGACATCAAATAACTTACAACAGTTAGCAAATGGTCTTTGGTCCTCGCACAAACTTACTCTTTCAGCATTAAATATATTTTAGCCATTATAATACACAAGGTTAGCTGGACAAAAATACCCCCGTGAAACATCAGCAGGATATCTGAGTCTGTTTGTTAGATCACGGCCGGAAATAATGAAAATTAGTCAATGGGTGTTTGTCCTCGTAGAAGAATGGCACTGAAACATGTCCATTTCCAGTTTTCATTTCCGCCGTTTTTCACCCAAGTCTCCCACCAAGGAGAGGCCGAGGCGTTTGCTATCCTTTCCCCAGGGAGTGGCGGAAAGGGAGGCCTCGTCAGGCCAAATTCTTTTCGTCTGGAGAAGACTTGACTGTGCCGAAAGACGCAGAGCATCGAATGACCGTGGGAAAGCTCACGAAAGGTAATGTGCGTGGCGGAGCGGAAAAAAATAAGACAAAGAATCCCGAGGAAGGAACTGATTGGTTTATGTGGTTTGCGGTGTTCGTGTGTTATGTCTCTCTGAAAGCAGACGGCGCGCTCTCTGGCGTCGGGAAAGTGCTTAACGGAGCGCGGAAAAGCAAATCCACACGCCTTTCCTCTTCTCCTTCTAGCCTCTCGCAAGCCTCCGCGATTTCTCCTTCGTATCACGTACTTCCTTCACGGTTTTTCCAGTTGTAACGAGTTATTTTCATGATAGCTGCGATGGGTTTAATGAACTGGTGCAGAATACTAGAACTTTGTTCATTTCATGTCATAAACCTTTGAGAGTAACATCAATGATAACTTGAATAATACGTCAATGCCGCAATAACGTAAAGTTTCAGCAGTGGATTAATTTTTTTAGAATTAAATATATTGTCCAATGGATATGACCTATCAAGCCAATAGCTATCTAGGCAGCGGAATGGCCTTATATCTTTTTAAATAATTTGCTAAGAGAGTTCAGAAAATTCGTTCAATCGAAAAGTTAAATTTAAGCAGCATACACTTATTTAATTCTGATATTTTCGTAGTCTTTAAATTCTCTAACAATTACTCTGGAACTTGAAGACATAGATAAGTTCTCTAATTTGTATTCAAAGACCATTCTATTCAAATTTCGCAACCTTCCTCCCCCTTAGAATATTAATATCAGGATATGCTCTATCTCGTTCCTACTGGTGACTTTGATCGCTCGCATTCTTCTTTAAGCTCATTTAATTTCCACGGCCTTCTCAGGAAGCTGGGAAGATAAAAACTGACCTTCAGGGACGAGAAAAGAATACGTGCCCTCTATCCTTGTCCCTACTTGACCTCAAGACAACTTCATTCACAGCCAACCCTCGCTCATTCCAGCTTCAGATATCTCTCTCCCTGCCGTGAGAAACTCGTCTTTCATGCAAAGAGGTAACGATGACTTCCGAAATCTTAACGAAAAGACGGGATGAATAAATTGAACATTTTAGTTACATAAAATAAAAAGGCATTGCAGTTGGAATCACCAGATTTGGATTAAACGCATCTTTCGCATCCATATAAACTTTTACATAGACTACATAATGCAATAAAACTTACATTATAATAAGATGTGAAATATGCCTAGCAAAATATGTACTTGCATAATAAATCATAATCGGCGGTGGGATAAAGTCCTCGCCTGTTAACCCGAGGGTCGCGGGTTCGAGTCCCGTCTGGGTAGAATATTATCTGCCCAGGATATGGGTGTTTGTGTCTCGTCCGTTGTTACTGTTATTCACCCGACGTAAATTGGCCCATTGCGCTGTATTCGGGATAGTGAAGATAAATAAAAAAATAAAAATAAAAATTATGCACTCATCAAAATAAATTGCACGCTTCTACTACGCATTTGAGTTGACTAACTCTAAAAAAGAGAAACTTTTGGATATTTAGTTATTACCTAGACAAACTGGTCCATTTATTCCATTCCATGTGTAATCTTTTCTTAGAAAAACTACTTGAATGCATTCATACCCGCGCAATGTCCAATTTGTTAAAAAGTTTGCTGTCCTCCTTTAAAAGGCCATCGTTTTGCGATTCAGGCGATTCCCCATCACGTATTCACCCCTGAACACTGCGATGCCGAGACCGCAAGACACTCGAATACATCACTTTAGGGCACAATTACTTGCTTAAGAGGGTGAGTGGAAATAAAGCCACGGGCTGGAGGTGAGAGAGGCACTGGACCGCTTCTGGGAGTCACGGGCGCGGATTGATGGGAAACTGGATGGAGGTGCAGCCGCGCTTCAGAAGGCGAGGCCAGGATCAACATTCTGGAGGTGGGCGGTGAGTGAGGTTTGGAGGGCGGTGGATGGGGGGGATTTGGAGGGGTGGGGAGAGGGGGGGAAGAAGAAAAAGACCGAAATGATGAAGGGCTAGCAGATTGATGTCCTCTGACACGGGTCAAAGGTCCCGGTGGATCCCCTCTCCTCCCATTCCACCTTCTTTAAGCCTCTATCCCCCCTCTTATCTTAGGAGACCTTTGCCCGCGGTGGTCCCCCGTGATGGCCACCATCTGTTTTCCGTAGCCGCAGAAGAATCGGTCGACGGAGATTTTCGTGAGGAGGAGAAAAGGAAGGAGGGGTGTCCCTCTGTCTCTCCCTTCGAGGAGGTAGGGTACGGGGCGGAGGGCGAAAAGGGTGGACATGGTAGGGAGGCCGGCGGAGCGACAAGAGGAGGAGGAGGAGAGGACTCGGGGAGATTGTAAGAAGTATGGGAGAGACGGGTGGAAGTGGCGTTAAAAATGTGAGGATGGAACTGCAGGGAGAAGTGGAGAGGGGGAAGGAGACGAGATGAAGTTGGCTGTTTAGGGAGGAGACCGAGGGCATTTGAGCCATTAAGGATTTGTGGATATCACATTTAAAAACTACCTAGCGAGCCGAAGAAGGTACGAGTGGCAGGGGGTGTTAAGACACCAGTCACGAATAAGGTGGGGAATAGAGAAAAGGTAATTGTGAGATTGAAAGGACGAAGAGCAAGACGCGCTGTGACTCACAGCGTCAGTACTACGCTCTGTTTTAGGTTCAGACGATAGCGGTGCGTTTCACGAGGTATTTTAAACGCCAAATAGTTCAACACTGCTTTTGGAGTTCAACACTTCTGATGGATTTGTTGCTTCTAGAAATTCTAAGTATGCACTACAAGACTATAATAACATCCTCCTTGTCACACGTAAACTCGCGATTTTTCTTTACAGAGGAAGCATAACTGTATTATGAAGTGGAAAATGTGGAGAGAAACCAGGTACCAGCATTATCCAACCCTGAACGAGAGATTCCAAGGGTTTGACGGCTTATCGTCCCATTAGGCGGAATTATCACTTAACTCACGTCTCTACGCAGCACCCAAGCAGGTATTGAGGTTCTAGTGAATAATCTTCACCTCTGCCTGGATTCAAACCAGAGCTCTAAGCCCAGAATGTGCACTGAAGCCAGCACAGCAACCCGACCCATAGCAAGGAGAAGAGTAAGACGGGAAAGTGAGAGGCAGTGAGGTAGACGAAAGGAAAACAAGGGACGATCACGATTAACACCCGAATACGATCTTCACATTAAAGGAGGATAAACTGATTGCACCGTTTGCGTAAGACCTGCTCCGGAATGAGGAGAACGTGAAGTCACATGCACGCTTCAACCTGCTGTCTCCCGCCCTTCCTCCCTACACCACAAACTACCCCCCCCCCCCTAGGGGAAAGGAGTAAGACAAGGGGAAAGCCCCCGCTTTCCCCTTGTCTTACTCCTTTGGAATCTACATCTACACAATACCCTGTGAGCCACCGCATGGGCGTGTGGCAGGGGGTGGTAGGTCACCAGCCGTGTAAAGGTGTACGTTTTTTTTGGAGATGAAATTGTGACATGAATTATAGAAGTGTATTTAGTGGAGCTCAATTTTTATTGTGATCGCTCATCGTTCGCGGAAAGAACGAGTTTTTGTACCTGTCTTTTCGGCAGTGTATCTCTCTTATTTTATCGCATCTGTCAGACCTAGAGATGTAGTGAGGAGTCATGATAATATTCTCTATGTCGCTCTGAAAAACACCAGTTCTGAATTTATCAAGCAACCTAAGCCTAGCGTGTAGCCTCCGAGTCTCTAGGGGCTCCCACCTTAATTCCTCTAAAAGTTGTGAGACACTATATGTACGCTCGTAGCAGTTTTTAACGAAGCGCACTGCTTTCCTTTGAATTTTATTAATTTTTTGGTTACATCAATTTGACCACGGTCCCAAATGCTCGCGGCGTATTCGAAGGGTGGCCTAACCAGAGCGAAGTAGCATCTCTCTTTGACTTTTTCATCCGAGGACCTTCCTATTATACGTTTAACAAATCCTAGTTTCTTTAATGCTGCGCCACATATGTTTTGTATGTATAATCCCCACGATATATCAGAAGTTAAGGTAATTCCAAGATAGGTAGGAATATGTAGGAAGAGAAAAGGGAATGACAATACGACTACGAGTACAAGAAATAATAAAAAGAGTTGAAGAGAACATAGGAAGGGGGTAGAGGAGAGGGAGTCGGGGGAAGGAAGCGGGAGAAAAGAATAGGAAAATCGATCTTCACTTGGGGAGACCTACATTTTTGAAGCCGTTCTAGTCACTAACAGGGCAGAGAGAGAGAGAGAAAGAAGTGTGCCCGTCCAACTACTGCCAACGCCAACCAACGGCACGGCACGACTTGAGCGTCTGCACGTGGAGTGAGGAAAAGCTGATTTTATGCTTAACCGTTGGACAATCACGAAGGTTGCGAGAGGAAGAAGTAATAACTCTTTTTCAGGGCGTTTAATAAATGAGTCTAATTTTAGGGCACATTGCACCGAGTCTCCTGCTCATACAACTCATGGCCTTCGCCGCCAATGAAAGAATATCCATCCGACTTTAAGGGAAGGCGAGGAGGAAAATGGAGCGACCAGCTCACTCCTGCCAGCTTGGCGAGAATTCTGTGCGAGTTTCCTACCCTTTCTTTGGATTAATGATGGCTTCATCTTATTCCATGCAATTAGTCACGTAAATTCAACCTTCTTGGCTTCCTTGGAAATTTCTCTGGACTTTATTTGACATTATCAAATAATATCTCATTATGCATGCACAAGCTCGTACATGCGAAATGCACTTAGCTAATTTTTATACACCAATTTAATGAGAAGTTTTGACTTCTCACTCACTGAAAACTTTTTGGACGCATCGGAATAGTTTTCAGAAATTTTGTAAAATGCCCATGAATGAATCTTGTGGCATATGCCGACATAGGTAAACATGAAGGTGGCACAAAATATTTCAAACTCCTATCTCCTCATTTGGCACTTATAACATGATAGATCTTTAATATTATTGCCTCAACTGTTGAGCCGATTGACGGCATAAGTATATACAACGAAACAGATTAAATCGATCCTTTGTAGTCATGCTAAATGTATTTACATAATTTAAACATTGAAATGGATGCACTTTGAAGAATTATCAAACCCTATTAAACGGGAAAAAACTGGGTTGAAGAAATCTATTTTCTCAAGATGGTTCAGATGGCACGCACCCTCCTGCTCACAATCAACATGACATGAGTTATAACTGAGTAACAATTGAGGACGAATGTTGATTTTCTCAACTCCAATGAGATAGAGCAAGGGATGTGCAAATTTATACTCATTGCACATTCCGCAGCAATGTACTGAGAGAAATTAATTCATCAAAATAAACATGAACCTCTCATATTTCTTCTTCTCATCATTTGCACATGGGACGGAAAATTGAAAGCCTTTCTGATTTCTGGTACGGGCATTATTTGGTAAAATATGGGAAAAATAAATAGGAAAGATAGTGAAAATGGAAGAAAAGAATGAAAAGGAAATAAGTGATGCATGCAAGAATAGTCACATTTCGCAGAGAATGCGTAAGAATGAAAGTGAAAAGTGAGGAAAAGGAGAAGAAACGGAGGAAGGCATGGAGTAAAAATATGGAAGAATATATCCCAAAAATGTGCCAGAGAAGTGGATAATTTGGGGCCACCTTGGTGGAAGTGGCTGATCATAATTTTTGAGGCAGCCAGATGAGTAGGGTGACGAAATTGCGAAGGGAGAAATGAGAAACATGAACAGACCAGCATGGATTTTGAGCACACGAGGAATGAAGACGGCAGAGGTCGTGGATGCATATATGTTTATGCGGAAATGAAATCTTTTGGTAGGGCGAAGAACAATACTACGACAGATAACCCAGCGAAAAAAACGATGCGAAAGGTGGAACAAACGCAAAACTTGCAAGCGGAGGGAATCTAAAATCTGGTGCGGGAGATGTTTGCGAGCAGGATACCCGGCACCTCCCTCAGCTTCCCGATGCTAGAAACGCCACAGGAAAGTTGCGATGTGTCTGGGCAGAGGGAGCAGACAAGGGAAGAAAGTTGGAAAGAGAAATGACTGTAGCAGCGTTTAATGAAGGTGCACAAGTGCTAGGAACTTTTCAGAGGGAATTTTTTTTTCACACCATCCTGCCACGGTGGGGAGAAAAATGTAAATTTCAAGCGAAATTCTAGCAGCTATATGACGCAGAAGGCGAAATGAAGCTAAACTCACTCAATTCTTTTTTACCTTATCACAATAAATTCCCCTTATATGCGATAAATAACGGCGAATTCCCTAAATGTAACATAGCAGCAGAATAGAAATACTTAAACTTAGACTCTTATCACGATTGCAAGAAAAACGAGGGGTAAATTAAAGAGATGCCTTATAATCTACTACAGCATGATTATCTATCGCCGTCAGACTGCTGGCCTACATTGAAAACATCTAATGCACAGTGTTTTAACAATTTATCCTTTTTCGACACAAGAAATTCTAGATTAGTCTTTTTGCTACATTTACATTCTTTCACCGAATAAAACTGCAAATTTACTTATTATTCTGAATGAAAGGGAGAAATTTAAAGAAAACTGACTCAGAATTAAATGTGCAACGCGAATAATTACTCTGAAGTCTCTCTTGCTACAAATTCGTGAAGGACAAAGAGCGGCATCCGAACGTCTGCCTTCAAAAATATGTATAAAGAGGTAATCGTGGAGGATATCGCGCAGTGATAGCTATTGATTACGCTTAAAACTAATGCAAACGGGGGAAATAAAAAGCATTTAAGCATGACTTATAAAAGTATATTGACAAGGGATACAATAACACATCAGTGCAAAATCCTTCAAATTACTTTAAAACCCCAGACTCGCCTATGTCATTAATTCTCCGTTAATAGACTTCATTGAGGTCGTTTAGTAGAGACAATGCATGAGCCGACCATTTGGGTGTTTTCACGGATGATATCCTGCCGTGTAACTCTGCATTACACAGATTTCGTTTCCCACGTCTGAATATCCACCTCCGAATAATTAATTTTACTGCGCAAAACCACGAAAAGCTTGTTGTTTGACCAGTGGGATGGATAAGAGGTGAACATTTATTATTTAAAAATGCAAATAACTTAACTCCATCACATAAAATATGGTGGGCTTGGAATTGACTTAGCTTGATGCGCAGAGGGGTTTCGTTTGAGGAATAACTCCGACCAAATCAGTACCTCTAGTTCGAATGTACAACTCCTACTTTTATTGCAAAGCTAAATTAATTATATTCATCACTGTTTGTACCTAAAGGTGGCATGAAACAGTGAGATTCAAGCTTCATCATCTGATCAACGGCACAAAATAAAACGGCCCGTGGCACGTGTCATTCGTTGAGAAATTGAGAGTATCAGTCGCAAACATGAGAATGCGAAATGCGAAAATCCCGTCGTACGCGCATAAATGGATACAGATTTTCTCCATTGTGTTCGACGGCTTTGTTCCCGACGAATAAAAAAAATCAGCAAAAATTAAAAGTTGAGGCATTCGACGCGCGATTCAAGGAAAAAATATGCATTCGCGAGCTGACGCACGTGGAATTCATTCCGATCATACGTGTACAAATCTCTGCGAAAAGCAAAACCGTGTTACGCGGCGAGAACGTAGCTACGCGTTCACGTTTCGCACTTGCCTGTTGCGCCGACGACCAGGGAGACACGGCTCAGTGCCGCCGCCGCCTCAATCGGACGAAAAGCTTCATTTCTGAAATTAGAATATGCCCACAAGAACGGCTCATTGTTTATGTAGGCACGCTGCACACGAAACGGCTGTCCTAGATTTCTGAAGCGTCAGCGAGCTATCTCTTATTCCTTGGAGAAATACACCGACATACGTCATTCGTGGGCATCTAAGCGAAAACACGGAGCATTAAAAAACATTTTCCAGGCACTCAGGCGCATATATTGGCACATTTCACTAGGGGTTTTCAAGATTTATTCATTTGCTTTTCCGGCTACATGCCCTCGCATTTGCTTGGATGTAACTCTCGCGATTATGGTGCACGGAAGAGGGGACAATAAAAAATGAAGGAACGATACTCGGTGATTTCAAGCTTGCTACAGCAGTAATTCACTTCGGAGCAAACAATTGGTTCAAATCCGACAGATCACTCTGGTACATCTACTTTAGGTATCCGAAAATCAATTGGTCAAAACTATACGAGGAAAACTATTTGAAGACTTGAATTGGTAATATCGTGCGAGCAACTGATTTCGTAGATTCGGGTTAGACAGATTCATCTCTGGGCATCAACAACTGAGACAATTATAATAACAATTTTTTTATTTGGCATATGGAAATGATATCGTCGAATAAAGATGCTGCTTTCCGCAGGAAGATTATTTAAACTGAATATACGGGCGAAAAAGAAACAGATTTCTGCTCAATGCTATCAGCACAATGGTCAGGTATGGGCAGGACAGAGAGCCCAGCGTGTGTTTTTATTCGTGATATCCTTGCTATTAGGGCCGCTTTAAAATTTCTAATCCCTCCGACGAAAAGAGACAGTAATTTTAAAATTGAAGAGGCGTTTCATGAAAGCGGAGCGGAAGAAGAAGAAGAAAGGAGTTTTCCGATAGGAAACAATGGAAGCCGGGGATTACTATGGCGACACGGAGAGGAACACTCCGTAACAGCGGCTGCGGTGAGAGAAAGGGAGCGAATGCAAACAAGAGTCGAGGAAATGGGGCAGTGACGAGAGCGCGAGAGGCAGGCAGCGGCAAAATATGCGATGCACATACATAAATATACATGTGACGCGAAAAATGGGACACGGAGAAGGAAATGGAGAAGGGCCGAAAACGGTGCAAAGTCAAGCAAGGCGCCTCGAAGGGCGAAGCCAGGGGGGCGGTCTCCCTTCGGGCCAAGTGGGGCAAGTGGGGCGAGGGACTGGAAACACGGAGAATGGGAAGAAACGAGGAAAAACGCCAGGGAGGAAGAGAGACGGAGTAATTTTAGTTCAAACCGATCTCATGAATCGTTAAAACTCCAAAGAACGCTTCAATGAGGGGACATGTATTTGAAACTCGGCGAGATTTTCGACAAATTCCATTGTGTGTTGGAGCAGTTGAGCTCAAAATCAACTAGCTATGAATATAAACTCAATCTCAGAATAGATTCAACGAAGAGGAATGATTAGTTTCGCAGTGAATCATCTATCTCAGCGAAAGAAAGTCATTCAGATGGGTTTTGAGAAAAATGTTATTTTCCCAAAGCATTACACTGCCGAAGTAAATAATACTCCAACTGCTACCATTTTACGATCTTACCGTTACCGTTTACGAATTACTTACGTTTATCGCTTTATGGTAATTAGTTCTACTGAATGTCTCGACTAATATTAAAATAACAGTCAAAAGGGAACGAATCCGAAGTGAGCACCGAAGTATACATTTCAGGCTGAGTTACGGTTCAATCTAACCTTCTATGAATACGCCTCCTCAAAACAAAACGATGACAGTGAATGACAAGCAGCCGAAATAGGGCGAAATACAAGCTCCACCTGGCTTTAGACTATCGAATCTCAATCATAGAGGACCACATCGTATCCAGGCAACTTAGCTATCGAATACTTGACAATGAAGTTTTTCGGACTCCCAGTCAGCTAGCCTGGCGACAAACAACTGACAAGGAAGTGGATGGAAGGGGAAAGAGAAGCGCGGAGACAAGCAAATACTTTGCGATCGCAAAAGGAAGTAAGTCACACCGAAGAGGGGGAAAAAACACTAACCCTTCCGACCAAAATAAATAGGACTGGAAAGGGATGTGGGCGCGGAGAGGGTTGGGAGGGAGTTGGGGGGAGGGGGGCGGTTGGGGAAGAGGGAAAGGAGGGATGAAGGAAAGAGGCAGTCATTCTTGTGGAGAAGGAGTTAGGAGGAGATAAGTAGAGAAAGAACTGTATATTTGTATGGATACTAAAAATACACTCGCTGCTAACGTAGAATACACGTTCGGCATATTTTAGCTGTCCTGTTTAGTATCTCGTTATACCTGCCATTTGTGTTTGTCCCTTGGTCTTCTAAAAGCGGTTTTAACTTCTATAATGTGTACCCATATTTAGAGAGTTCAATTTCGTACAAAATATGGATACCATTAACTTCCACGAAGTGAAGCCTGAAACTGTAGTGTGTATTCTATAATGTACTCTACAAATACGTTTGTCTCATATTTCGCCAATCCATCGGGACTAAGTTTTCCTAATAGAGCTCCATATTATACGCTCATACTTGTTCTTCTGCACAATTTCTCGTTTTCAATTTTATTAATCAGGTCGATCATCAGAATCGCCGGATGGAAAAAGGCTACAGAGCGGAAAAAAACTAAGGCGCCGATTTTTCTTAGGACAATTGTTAATTATGGTGGTTCCAATAGATATTTCTCATAAGCGTGTTGCTTCAACTGGGTCGATTAGACCAAGTACTTAAGATGAAAAACTTCTCCTTAATATTGCTGTGCACGAATAACCACTATCACTCAGAAATGGTATCACAACCTGCGTGTTTCTCGTAAAAATATGTCATCGTAAAAAACTCTTCCCGTTTATAATCTGGCCTCGCTTTGTTATATAAGTTTTTTTGTCACCGCTATCCGGGCAGGATGGGGGTGTTGTTCGACCTTTAACTGGGACAAATATCGCTCGCGTGTGCTGTGGAATCGCTCGGTGGCACACACCGTGGAGTTGGTGGCTGGCTTTCGGTGGTAGATGTGGAAGAGAGAGGGAGAGAGACAGTCACCATGTGGCGGCTCACAGTCGGCTGTGGCGACTGCTCAAGTGTGACAGAGAGCGGCGAAGGAAGGAGTGGTTGTGGCGAAGAATTAAGTGGAGCAAGGTTAAAAGAGAGAAACGAAGAGGAGTGATGATGAGGATTGAGAGCGAGCGCATATTCGCGAAATGCAAAGGCAGCGAATACACACACAGACAGACGGACGGAGGCGGCAGCAGCAGCGAGGGAAATACCCTTGAGAGGAGGGAGGGAGAGATGAGTCAGCTCAAAGGTATGGCGGACTGTGTGAGAGAGCGGGAATTTAGCTCAAAAACGAGCACGGTCGTGGAGATGGGAAATGTGATGGAAAGCCGAGGGGATGGGAAAGAAATCATAACTTGAAATATCTGCAGGGTGGCCAACCAATCGGTGGATTAAACTGCACCATTGTTCGCGGTTTTGTTTTTTTTAGAGGGTCAGGTGTTGGCTATTCTTTTTCTTTTTTTTACTATCAGGGGTGACTTTGAAAATTCATTTTCATTAGTTAGGTAAGCATTCGATGTAATATCTGGTAGTCACGCCCTTTACATCACGAACAATCTTCCGCGTCCCAAAATAGGGTGATATTTCCGCTCTCTGAATTTTTGCGGAGCAGAATATTATTCTCATATCCATACTCATGGGGATCTACCAAACATTTTTGTTTACCGAGAAGACTAGTATACATCATCATAATTGATTCAGTCCAATCTCGTTTCATCAAGGACATGTTCTTCTCTGAACTTCGATTCTTGTCGATTATTACGAAAGAAAATCAGATCACTTCACTTAACTAAGACCCTTTCCAATAAATTGGATGATGGAGGACGATTCCAATGCCACAGAGCTCTGAAAGCGAATACATAATAAACATCAGAAACAAATACGATACCATCACGACATCAACATACGACATCAACATTATACCAAAACCATTGACGTTGATTCTGAGTGAAACGACGAAGGACTACGTGTAGAAAGTAGGAAGACTCTGAAGGAAATTCTCGGCATGCAATCAAACTTATGCACAAGGCAAGCTTAATTTATAATGGAACAGTTGCGACAGTTCCAGCAATTTGCCTAAACGTGGCGTGGAAATCTCACCGTCGCCTGCCTCTCACGGATAGCCGCGAAGAGGTAATCAACAGACGAAACGCAATCGCGTTCCTCGGCTTCGGAAATCGCTCGGATGGCACACGCGATTCCTGGCCGGCTTAAGAGGAGAAAAATGAGGGCGGAGGACAAAAGTGGCCTAAATGATGCCCAAGGCGTGCAAATGATAGGAAAAAATACCCAATAGAGTTTAGGGAAAGAGACAAGCTCTCAAGGAACTTCCTTGCGTGCTATTGCCAAGCCTGTCATCACGCTTACGGTATAGTTACGACGATTTCAATGACGAAAAAAACATTATTACAGTCAATCACTAACATTTTCCCAAATTCAGGAGCCAAAGACTCAGATGCACCTCAATTTCATTTAACTCAGTGAGTAGCCTTATGTAGTATCAAATATAAGAAGCTCAACTAATATGCTCAGAAAATTACACTTGGAGTGTTCACTGCGCTTTATAGAATTTCCAAGTGCGTGTGTACTTTCATTACAATAGGCAGATGAAACTGCTTTCTTTCGACGTAGCTGATACTTGGTGGCATAGAAAATACCTTTTCGGCCGCAGCCGTATTTCCCACTCTAATGTATGAGGAATATCTGGAGTAACATAGACTAATACCAAGACTAAAATAAGCGATTTTTGTGCATTCGCATGCTTACTACGTCACCTAATTAGCGAAGGAGAAAAATAGAGGGGGTAATGTGGAGAGAAGCACAGCATTAGCGTTGCAAGAAAAAAAAAACTAATTTACGCCAGGTCTAAAGTGGACTTCGTAAGACTTAGCCGCGGCTCAAAATGATACCAACTAAGATATACGAGGGTGGTATGATAATTAATGAGCCTACCAATGAAAGCATTGTTTATTATTATTTTTATTGTTTTATTTTTCAATATAGTTCCCTTCTAGGGCGATACACTTTTTCCAACGGGTTTCCAACTTCTTCAAGCCCTCAGAAAAATATGATTTCGGGAACTCTGCAAGATACTCATCCGTGGCCGCTATGATCTCCTCATCCGACGTGAAGCGCTTGCTCCCGAGCTAAGTCTTCATGTTTGGAAACAAAAAGAAGTCACACGGGGTCAGATCTGGAGAATACGGAGCATGCGGCAGTATATCTGAGCCCAATTCAACCAATTTGGCCGCGGCGATTCAGGATGAATGGGCCGGAACGTTGTCGTGGTGAAACAGGACTTTTTTGCGGGCCAAACAGGGCCGTTTGTTCTTCAATTCTTCGTCGAATCGGATCAATAAATCACTGTTATACCATCCCGTGATCGTTTTTTCCTTCGCCAAATAGCTGATATGGATCACACCTTAAACATCCCAAAAAACGGTCGCTATGACCTTTCCGGCCGATTGGACCATTTTGCCTTCTTCGGAGCACTCTCGCCGGGAGAAGTCCACTGCTTTGACAGTTATTTGGTTTCTACTGTGTAGTGATGGATCAATGTTTCGTCCACGGTTAAGTAACCCATGAAGAAGTCCCTCGGATTGCGCTTCAACAGGGCCAAACACTCCTTGGAAGTGGTCACACGATTCCGCTTCTTGTCCACAGTAAGCAAACGCGGTACCCATCGGGCCGGCAGCATTCTTATGCCCAAATGTTCGTGCACGATATTTTGCATACGATTTAATGGCAAGCCACATGTCTCAGCTATCTTACTCAACTTCAATCTGCGATTGTACAGCAACATGTCATGGACTTTGTTGATGGTTTCCTCCGTGGTGGCCTCATTTGGGTGTCCTGGACGGGCCGCATCTAGCATGGATGTTAGGCCATTTTTGAACCCATTATACCATCACTTAATGGTGGAAATTGAAGGTGAGGCATCAATATACACGGTATCCAACTTATTTTTAATTTCCTCACGTGTCTTCCCTATCAAAAACAGAAAGCGAATTACCGACTGATGTTGTAATTTTTCCATTTTACAAAAAAAAAAACAAACTTGTCCACTTCAAACAGCTGCCACACAGAAACTACTAGACGGAATTGGTTGAAAATGTGATCGTATCCGTTTCAAAGATGGCCAATGAAAACAATAACAAGATTACGATGCATTGTTGCCGGATCGCTTCAAGTCTCATTAATTATCATACCACCTTCGTACTTACTAATCGTGCAGATGTTAGCGTGCACTTTGCGTTGTTTTTTGGGTTTCCTGTGCTATACACCATATATATTCTTCTGTAGCTAGCCACGGAAAAATCAATGAAATAAATGAATGAGAGAAAAGAGGAAACATGACGTGGGGGTAAAAACGAAAAGCATGAAAATAGCGGAAAATGAAAAGAATTTCAGCGACGTAGGAATGCGGCAGAGAAAGTGAGGAATGCACTCCAGGGACTAAAGCGGAGTGAGAATATCGGACTGCGAGTGAGTGAAGGGAAAGGAAGGAAACGGGGGCATAACGGCAGCAATATAAGAATATGCTTAAGGGGCGCGAGGAGGAGAATGGGGGAAAAACCAGCGAGCAGCTCTTGAGGGCCAGTTGTTTCAATTGTGGCGTGCATTCAGATAAACCCGGAGCGCGCGATATCGCTCTGGAGCAGTAAAAGTGAAAAGGGTGGGAGAGGGTGGGGAGGGGAGGGGGGTAAGGCGGGAGGGAAGGTTAAGTTCGCATAATGGGCCGGCAGACACTTCAATAATCGCCGTATTCCGCTGTTAACCACCCTCGCCTGCTCGATTCGTGGACGCAAAAGCAATTCGATTTTAGTTAATTTTTCAGCGAGCAATGCAGACGAATAATGGTCGGGGAGGGAGGAGGACGCCGAATGGCTGGAGGACACTTAACAATGGAAAAGGCGACCGCGGGGACGTATTGCATCGTGGTCACAGGAGAGAGAAATGCAAAGTGTGTAAGAGAGGGAAATGAAAGGAAATTTGAGTGGAAAGCTTGTACGCTGGCAATGCGAGATCGGATGACCGTATAACCTCCTGAACAAATAGATTCACGGCAATCCTCTTCTCGCCTCCACACCCTCTCCCCCTCGGGTAAACCCATAAAGGATGGAGTTCCGCAATATTACAACAAACTGCACATTAAAACCACCAAGTATGAGCGTACTCCCTTCCTAGAGAGGTCTTTAAACTGCAGCTTGGAAAATTAACGATCAAAAACCACGGGCTGGTAAGGAAAGCATTCGAATGTTAGTCCGTGGACAGAGGAATAAAAAGAACGAAGTATGCATTAGAATTCACGGCGGGCGCATATGAAATTCGCGGAATTATTTCCGAAGCGGGAGGAATGGAGGCGATAAACAAACTCCCACTACCCGCCCCCCTCCACATCTCTACCCCACCATGATGTAGTTCAGAAAGAAATACTGACGCACGTACGCTATACTTCCACAAAAAGGTGCAAGCAAGCATTCCAAATCACAAAAATAAGGCCAGCAATTTAAATGATTTGAAGAGGCATGAGGGAAAAACAATAGCAAAGAAATACTACCTGACAAGGGGATAAGTTACTAGCTCCGTCGTAATGACACTGCCCGTTACACAATAAAATGGAATGGTGCACGAGTTCGCAAATATACCTCTCCCACTTCCTGGTGGCATTGCAATCAGGTAATATTAGAGGTAATAAAACTGGGAGCAGTAGATAACATCGGAGATTAACTTAATTAGAGGGAATTTTGCAATATTTTACGCTCCACAGTCAAGAATAGGATAGTAAGGTGATCGTTTCGATAATTTGGAAGTCATTGCATTGATGCTATTTTTATGGAGCTCTGTTTAATCCAATGGTTCGAGTTGAAACCATGAAATCGATCATCGCTATACGAAAAATTAAAAATAGAACGCTCTTCTTATAAATATACTGCCATTGTGAGTGCATGAACAGATGAAATTTCAACAACGGAAGGAAATGAAGGGCTATAGATATTAACGGTAGAAGTAATGAGGAATTTATTGATTAATTTATTTTTGAACTTGGCGGAAAGTGTAGGAAAGAATCGGCAGTCGAGAAAATGTGGTCCCGTAATGGAGCAGAAAATCTACAGCCTCGGTAGCTTAACTGGCTAAAGCACTCGACCGGAGAGCGAAGGTTCCGGGTTCGAATCTTGGTCAAGGCGGATGATTTTTTTCTCTGTGGAGTTTCACATATATACCAAGTCACAATGGTTAGTTTCACAAGGAACGGAGAAATTAGTAGAGATCAATCTGCGGGGTTTATTGGTGAAGAAGTACTCAAGTGATGAAAAAATAAAATGTGCCAAAAGGGCGGCGGATGAAAAACAGAGGTACACAAGTGAAAAAACACACGCATCGGCTCCTTATATTTCTACGGTCATCTCTGGAGAGAGGTCGAATGAGGAAAGGGAGGGGTTGAGGTCTCAGTGGGGCGGGAGGAAGGAAGAGGGGAAGGAGAGGAGAGGGAAGTAGGGAGGAAAGAAGAGCAGGATGAGGAGGATAGGAAGGAAAGGGAAGAGGAAGAAAGATGGCGAAAGTGGACGAAACAAAAAGAAATTAGTAAGTTTATTAATATTATTAATTAGTGGGAGTTATTCAATAATCCCCTGTGGTATGATTGCTGAACATTAAATATTGAAAGGAATGAGAAAAAGACTTAAAAATTAAGAGCAGTACTTGGTAACTTACCAATTTGTAATAACAATATGCCTCTAAAGCTTTACATATATATTACTATTACAGACAGGCCGTCCTAAAATACTTTAAGGGCATAGTTTCAGGTGAAATACTCACCAACGAACAGATTTCTTTCTTTCACATCGAAAACGGGTCAGAGAAGATAAAAGGCAAGAAGGGTATATTTAAAATTTTGTTTCTCAGTTCAGAAAATAAAACTAATGTCGACAGAGTTTTTGCACACCTTTCACGCCGCGCCCTCTTGTAACTGATGAATATTTCTGCGGAAATTTTGCATTCCAATTTTTACCCCGGCCGTCATTACGAGCCAACAGTCTTATTCCAGTCCAATAGTTGTCTTCGTGCCCTCAAGAGAAGGCCACACGACACAAGTGAAAGACGGAAAAAGAGAAAAGGCGCGCCAGGCGTCGTATTGTGGTAGGCGTCCGCGAACACTATGTCCCACGTCCTCTCGGTCAAAAAGAATAGCCGGGGTGACGGCGGGAGATTTTCGTGGCATTGTGCGCGCTCGTCTCTCTTGCTCCGGTCTTTTATGAGGAATTTGGGGGGAAGGAGCGGGCAGTCTCCGCCCTGGGGGCTGTAAGAGGGCGGGCGGGCGGGGGGCGGCCGGTCGGGGGGTGGGATAAGGGGATGGGAAGGAAGCAAGAGTAATTTATTGCGTTCCCTGGGAAAATAAAAGCCATTCGCCTCGGCCAAAGGGTTGCCAACTTTTCCAACTTTCAGAAAGCGGGAGAAGAGCGAAAATGAGTCTGGCTACGGCGTTGCGACGAGAAGAGGGGGAAAAGAGAGCGGATAGACGAAGGGGTGGGGGGTGGGGAGGGTAGGTGGTGTGGGAGGGTGGGTGGGTGGGGCAGGGAGGTGGAGTTCACTCTCTTTTCCTCATCCTCCCCCTTGAGGCAAAAAAACTGATAAATATACGCGGGGTAAAAAAATTTCAAGAGCACCGCGAATTCTTTATTCACGTGTCCTGCACCGGAAAGCATGCCCATGTACTTTTTCATCAAGTTTCCTGACTTTGTGAGTGTTTCTAGTTTTTTCTTTTTGTTTTATTCTTCAAGAGATAGTCCACACGCAAAAAACACGAAGGATACACGTACATTTACATTTCGCTCAGTGATCAGAGTGAAACCGGTAGTAGTATCTAGGTGCAGACATACACAAATACATAAGACGCCTAAATGCAAAATAAACGCGTGTTACAGCGGAGAGAGAAGTTAAGAGCAAGGATGCAACCAGCGAATACAACTTATCGCATCTCTTCACTTTGTCCATATCCCACCGTATCTCCCCCCTCCCACGGGAACAAAATCTATGGCTAAGTTATAATTCAGGTTCTTGGAAGGATTAGCGTTTTAGCCGTAGATAAATCACTCCAACTTCCAGCTCCGACTCCATGGGAAAAAATATATGGAGATACGCTTATTCGTGAAAATACATATGCCTCGTCGTCAGAGAAAGACACGTAACCTAGATTTCAATGCCGCAACTAGGAATGTGGTCTCGTAACAAATGGATCGATCAGGTACTCCAAATGTGCATCGAATGATATTAGTTGATGCCACAAAAAATTGAAACAAAAATTTCACAATCAAAACTCTCCTGTATCCGATACCCAAGTTTTCGATACCACGGTATGACCACTCTTTTGAATAAATTATCGAAAAAAAGTTTCGAGTGCGTAAGTACTTGGGGTCGAAAGAAATGTATCGATAAGAGCAAAGTATCGCGACTTTTTCCCTGTGCCAAACCGCAACCCATTTACCTCGCCCTCTCCACGCCTCTTCCGCTTCTCGTTTCCACCCCATGCCAGCCAACACAGTGGCTATCGTCAACCCTTCCACAATACCACTTACTTGCCTTCTCTTCAACCAGCCTACGTCCTGCATTCAGTATGGCCACTCAAGTATCAAGCTGAAATTCCCTGACTTTTCCAGCCTACTTTCACAATTTTCCAGAATGTTTGATAATATGTATTTTACGGAATATTAACGTATTTGATAAAAATATGATTTAAAGCTGTTAAAGGTTAAACCCAAAATAAAATTAAGTAAAATTACGATATAAAATTTATGTTAATAGTTATGGATCGCATCATCTGAGTGACATAACATTGAACATACTAGCAAATATTTGATGAATTTTATGACATGCATATAACTTCGGGAATAAACACCAATTTCAAAATGGATAGTTCATTGTTTTATTTAACAAGCCCCCATTGGTTTCTTCGCATCCCTACTGGATCGACGGCAATGACAAAAATGTTGCGTCGGCAAAATCCGCCCAGTGTGTAAACAGGCCATATGCACCTCTTCGGTTGAGCATTTCCTGCAAATGCATGGTTGTTCAACTTGGATTGAGATTGGACTAGCTCTATGTTAACTCAATGATTTCGTTTATCGAAATGGCTTTAAGCAAAGCACGGGATGTTCAAATATCGAAGATACACCTACGCGTAAGAGGATAAAGAAAAATCACCCTTTGTCTTTTACAACAAAGATGATTTTTCCAGATTTTTTTCTTTTCCCTGACATTCCATGACTTTCCAGACACAATGAAATTCCCTGAATTTCCAGGTTTTCCAGAAGTGTGGCCACCCTGTGCATTACGCTTCCCACTCCACTCCCCCACCCTCGTCCACATTATCAACGAGTAATTACAGTTGACGGCGCTCTAAATCAAATCACCATTTTCAAATGACTAAGAGGGTGGGGCGTAAATCAAATTGTAGCATAACATTCCACGCAATTTGCCGCAGCCTCCTGCTCTGATCACCGGAGTTGCTACTCCCTCTCCCGCCCGCCAACCACTTCCCACCTCCTCCCCCCACAATAGTGCCGGGGATGAGAGTGGGAAAGAAAAAACCAGAGGAGGGGAGATTTTTGTGAAATACCGCCTATGCGACCTTAATTTCTGGCGGCGAAGAGAGAGCGAGTGGCAGTTGGGAGTCGCTCCGAAAATCGATCGCTACGGTCGCAATAATCGAATATCCTCGATTCGCCATTGTTTAAAAGCCTCCTCCATATAGCGGACGGACCATTAGAAGAATTGGGTGAGATGTGAGGCTGAGATCAAAGCAAGAGGAGAAATAACAGAGGCAGTTGTATTTGCGGGTGGTCGGTCATTAGTTAGCGAGTTGGTACAGTATTACAGGCGTCAGTGAACGACCTCTAGAATCAGTGTGACGGATGCGGTAATAAGATAAAATTGTAGGACGAGAAATGTCAAAAAATTTCGAAAGAAAACCAGTTAAAGGCTTAATATAAGTGCATTAACTATAAGAGGAAAAGCAATTTTGTGACTTAGATATCATTCAAGACGAAAATATGGGAGTGCAAAGAAAACTCGAAAGAGAAGTACTAGCAAAGAAAGAAAAGAATAAATGCGGGGTAAAACTCAGGGTAAATGCATTAAGATAAGCTTAGTAAGGAAATTGATATGGAGCAAGTGGCGCTAATGGAAAATGACAAATGCTGGGGAGAGAGGAGGAGAAGAGGTATAGTCAACGGAGAGGTGGGTGTGGAGGAGAATTGAAAAAATAAGATGGACCAAAAGTAAGACTAAGAGCTAATAGTAAGTGTTTTGGGTCGAAGAGGTACGCAATTTGCGAGTGGACATGAAAAGAGGAAAAGTAGGAGAATGGAACCGGTTATATGTGAGAATAATGCTAAAGATCGTTTAACAATGCAAAATTCTGGAAAATAGGGAAGTGGGGAAGTATAGACATTCTTGATGCAATAAAGAGCGAGGAAGAAAGCTGAACTAAGGAGAAAGACAGGTCGGGAAAGAATTTTATGGTGCTTTAGCAAGGAGTTGAGTATAGTAACAAGGTTTCATAGACAACCTACTCCAAACTGTAGGAAACCAAATGGTAATATGAAAAGAAAAATATGCGACGTAACAGGACCACATCCTCATCTCATGAGATACGACTTTATAAGGGCTCGACGGATTGGCAATACTGCCTCTCGTGCAGTCAAGAGACGCGAATGGAAGACGGAGACCGCAGTCGAATGAGACGTTGGAGAGGAAGACGGCTCGAGAAATTTCGGTCACCAGGGACAACGAGAGGGGACGCAGGAGAAGAGGAATGAGAGACCCTCTCGTCTGAGCACTGACCCGCCGTGTGGACAGGGAGACAGGGAGTGGGGCAATGCATATGCTGAACAGATCCCGGAATGCTAAGACATGAGCAAGCCATTACTCGGGCTATTGACCAGTCCATCTCGCATACTCGGTCCCCTGCTCGTCGCCACAAAAAGCACTCGCGGATATACAGGGTGGATCGCCGGAGTCTAGGGATGGTGAGTTTGGTCTTGAAGCGGTGGTTTAAGGAGCACGACGGCAGAAAGTCAATTCCACACCACCGCCTCTCAAAAGAACAATTTTTGAGCTGAATCCTCGACCTCCATGTTCAGCGGTATTTTCCTCGACCACTTGTGAGAACCGGGAGGCTGAAACAGTTTCTTCTTCAAAAAGTCACTTCTACCCCCTCATGTACAGCGCACAGAAGCAAAGGGGACGACAGTGGAAGTAATTTGAGACATTATTGGGTAAGTAGGTTAAGGAAGGGTACTTCGGGGTACTAAAGGGATGATGGAGGGAAACTCGGCTCGGTATAATCTCATGATGAAAGACGAACAGGGGTCCACAGTTCCATCTGACGGAGGGAGTATTGCACTCCAATCGCTCTCCAAAACACACCCAATAAGTAATTTCTCGGGGTGCACTTGATGGAAGTTGTTGATATAAAATATGAATTTCCGAAAAATCCCTGTAGTAGCTGAGAATCGATCCAGAGCTGTCTGAATGGGAAGCAAATACTCAAGCCACCACAGCCAAAACCGACCACGGACGGTCTAGTAGTAGATAACAAAAGATTACGAAAAAATGGGAATGTGCTCTATTTAGCGATCCGGAACGGTTAAGAGGTGAGATTTAGCGAATGAGGAAAGCGGAGGTCGCGGAATTGAAAAGAGTAACAGAAGTACAGAGAGCGGTAGTATTCCTGGGCAGGCGAATGATCAGCGGCCGTGGACTCGCGAGCTAAAATCTTTAATCCCGCGTCCTACGCTGCCCTCAAAACACTCCGATGTGAGCTATGTTGGGAGGAGGGGTGTAATAAGAATTAAGCTGACGGCAGGTCTTGCGGTGAAACGAAATGAGAGAGAATGATACGAGAAGAATAACCTTCATAAAAATGAACCGTCAAGGGGAATTGCATCTTTCATCTTACTACAACTTTGATGCTGGCACGGGGGGGGGGGGGGGGGGAAAGGGGTAAGGCATCATACGACCTGAAAACAAATACCGGCAATGATTTTTTAATGACATTTTTGAGACACTAAAATTACGGGAGAGCATCCATTGAAACTTCGAACAAGATCCCACAAGGCATTTTTCATTTTCGGAAGGAATGAAAACTGTAAAACCTGAATGGCTACGGAATGCCAACGGCACAGCCATAAAAACGCTTTATACGAATCCGTGTACTGATAATTTGTAAATTTTTATGCCATTTCCAAAAATATTTATTTGCGCCCTCTGCCCTCGTAAAACAATTACACTACCACCGACTGTCTTTGCAAGGATGATATGCCGGAACATCGCATTAAAATCCTGAAACACTAGCTACCATGAACGGGAAATGTTTCCGGAAAAATCTTGCAGGAACTCATACGGCAAAAAACTGAATAATGGACTAACTTCTTAAATAAAAAAATTAACGTTCTCCAAACAACATCGTATAATTTTATATTCCCCAGAGACACCGAACGGCCTAAAAATTACTTATTCTGGAAGAGGGACGGCATTTATCCGTGTCGGAATGAAAAAAGAAATGATGAAAAAAATAATAAACCGCACGGGTAATGCAATTTGCATTTTTCTTTCTCTCCTCATCCCGCACCACGTCCTCTTTTCGCACCGAAGAAAAAAAAGAGTGACGAGAAAAACAGCTCGTAAACAAGACGTACCGCAAAGCAACGGAAGTGAAAGGAGGATAACGAAAACCCTAGGGAATGTGGGAAGAAGAGGGGAAGGGAGAGAGAGCAGGAATGAAATGTATAAAAAAAGAAGAAGGCCAAGGGAGAAAAGTCGGAGAGAGAGGAAAGAGGCGTACCACAGAGAGAGAGAGGTTCTGGTCCTGATAGATACTGAGAGGGCGGAGAAAATGGGAAGGGCAAGAAAGACACAAAGAGCCGAGAGAGGAGAAGACGGGAGGGCAGGGAAAGGAGGAGAAGAATAAAGGGAGGGAAGAAAGAAAGGAGAGATGGGTCATAAAGAAAAGGGAGCGGGATAGTCTGTTGTTTACAATCCCAGTCGAAGTGTCCGCAGGGTTCGCCGCCCCTCGGCCGTAAAACCGGCATTCGTCCTAACGCCGTATAGGCGCCACTGCCACCCCTCGTTCTTGGATAAGGGTCTCCCCCTCCACTCCATTTCGAAGGTCCACTCCCTCCCTCCCTTGCACGAGGGGGAAGGGAAGTTTCATGGGATCCAGAGTTACGCCTCAGGGCCTTGGGAAGGCGGAAGAGTGTGGGAGGGCCTACGCTTCCAGGGGGGAAGGGAATGGAGGTTGGGGAGGAGGAGGCAAGAATCGAGAAGGGAGTGAGAGGTGGGAAGACTGCAGGAGCAGGGGTGCGGGAGGGACGGGTGCGGATTCACGTGAGCGAGTGCAGGAGTGTGAGAAGGGCACTGGTGGAGGAGAGTATACGGGTGGACGATGACGAGGTCATTAAATCTCCATTTCACCTGCACTCACTTCTCTAAACACCACCTCACATGGCTTTTCCCATTCTCTTGTAGTGCCTGCGTCACCCCTGTCGCCGCCTCCTTGACCCTTCAACCCCGGGGAAATGCCCCCATCCCGCCTATTTCCACGTGTTTAAAAGATCCTCCGCAACACTTCGGTCGAATCCCTTCACAGCCCACGGTTTTTAATCACCGATCGCGATCGATTCCATGTCCTCGGGACATCTTCACTCCGCTGCACACTCACTCGTTCACTCACTCATCCTCTGCGTCTTTCTCCTCAAAATAAAATATTGTATCGTAAAACCCGCCATCACAACATGAGCAGTCATTTCTATAGGTATTATAACAGTGGTAGAAATTACTTGCAGAATGCATACGATGTGAGGGACACGGTATATATCATTTTACTCCCACCCTTCATCTGCAGTGCGGAATAAAGCGATAAAATAAGAATAGTATGAAAAATAGTACATGTACAAGTATGCAGAACAGGCAGACTCACGAAATTTCGGTTGATTATTTTGGCCGCCGACCGACAATTACAGTCATTTGTATATTTAGGAACATAGTGTATGTTGAAAAAACGAATTTTTTGGACGATGGATGAATGGTGCAGTTCAAAACCAGGCATTGGCATCAACCTACACTAGGAGAAAGACGCCAAGAGATCGACAATTAAACGTCCCATCTGACGGACAGAGTACTGGACTGAAGCGCTAGTCCCAAAGAAACCAGCAATTAATCAGCGTTCCGTTACACTGCTTCGGTTCTAACCCAAGCTCTTTAAATTGGGGTAGCCAATACGTCCTCTTTAGCTACCACACGAACCCGATGCCCTCAATAAATATCTCTTGCTCCGCACCATTCAAGAATAACACAAGGGTGGACTGGGACAATGATCCTGCAACAACACGGCAACAACAATCGCGAATTCCCAAATCCCACTTTGCTCTACTCGTTCATCGTATGACATGTGTCTTCAGAAACCCTGCCACAAGTCCTTGCCTAGCCCACAGTTGAGTACGCAGACCTGGATACATCCATTCTTACCAGAATCTATTCGCAAGGAGGGGTGACATGACCACACACCACCTTGTGAACGAGGACTAAAGATGCAACTTTTGTCTTCCCTCGAAAAACATAACCCGGGGTAGCTCGAATGATATACCTCAAAGCTTGTAGCTTAAATGTGTCAGCGAAGTTACACATGAGCAAATTATTCACAGAACCTACGCACCAAGCAATCGGGATTCATAACAACGTAAAAGTATTTACAGCCAATCATTGATTGCAGAGAAAATGGGGACCCAAGGCTGAAATGAATGCGCTGCGGATGCTTGAAAAGGGGGGGAGAAGAGGGAAAACTGGGGTAGGGAGGACTTTGTGGGAGGAGGATAAATTTTAACGCACACGGGAACGAATGGGTTAAGGGGATTCGAGGGATCAGATGAGTTGGATCTCGAGAAGAAAGATGAACGCTCGCTTGCAGACCGGTATCCATTTGGGAAGCCATCGAGATGAAATTAATGCTGATTGCCCCAAGAGGAGGCAAGAAAATTTCAAACCAGGAAACACGGAGTCTAAAAACTACGGCGAACACATGCGTGCGATTGTGTTCACACAGATACGGAAAATTCACATTTAAACTTTTTTGAAGTATGATACGCGTGACTTATTTAATTATATTTACTAGGTGGTGGGTTCGACTGATTTCGAATGTAATTATTGGTCAAAACATATACTTCACACTGACTGAGACAACGTCAAGAAATTTCTAAAGGTACTATGAGAAATGAATTTCCAAGAATATTTGCTGCAAATTATGCGCAATAATTATACGAAAGAGAAATTTAACTCAAGAACATTTGCTCCCTTTGATCTTCGCTGGCTATAGCTTTCAACTCGACTACGCAACTCTGTGACAGTGAAAAGAGAGCGAGAATGGCAAAATTACAATCGCCAATGGCTGGAATTCGATGTGGGGAGTTTGCTCAACTATATACACCACCTTTACATTCGTTCTACGTTAGGTTACGTTCCTTAACTACTTTCCCTCCTTAATTTGGAAGGACAAATGGAAACAACCACTTTCCAAAAATTAAAACTCTGTGATAAGGCACTCATTTGATAGCGTTCTCATTGTAGTAAGTTTTAAGAAATATTTACAGAATGATAGGTGTCCAAAGCAGATGACAAGCCAAAGGAGGTTGTTGGAGCCATGATTTTACATTTCCATAGCCGGTAAAATGAATAGAAAGTAGAAAATAGTAAGGAAAAAAATCATTTGGAATCGTCTAAAATAGAGAACGCGATAACTAGAAATTAATTTTTGTGATGATTTTTTGAAGAAACATTGGACAGAGCATTGGACAGACAAGACGGAACATTGGACAGCAACGAAAAATTGTATCAAGCCATGTCATTTCATGCTCGTGAGACAAATCAGTTCACTCAGGGGAAAGGTACTGAAGCGAGACTGATGTGAGTAAGCCGACGAAAGAGATGTAGTGTTGACATAAACCGAACTTTTTCCGCGATCAGGCCAAAGCATTTTCTTGGTGTGGGAAACCCCAGAGGAAATACGGCGTGCAATTGCAGATCCTATCACTCGAAAGGGTCATTGCTACCTAGGAAAAACTCGGAAACTTCGGTTTTTGTACCGCTTCCTCTTTCTAGTCTCTTTCTCGCTCCCCACAATTGAACATACGTTACAGACACAAAAAAGTCCACGTAGGAAACTGGATCAAAGACAAACGGCGGAAGTAAGACCTCGTCTGGAGCAGAATTATCTATTTATAGTCAATTGTATTGAATAGATTGTCGTAAAAGCTTATGTTGGGTGTAGCATTCTAAGAATCAGAGACAGATAATTCTCAAAGCAGGAAAAAAAATGTATGGACTTTCGATTAGCGTGGGAGTAGGATGTCAAATAACAGTTAGCAAAGAATGAAAACCGAGAAATGAAATTTATCGAAGACGAAAAGACGATACGGACAGGAGGATACTGGAGAACTGAGTCCTCGCCGTAACGCGGTGAAATATAAAGGGTGTTAAAATATGGCAAAATAGAAGGGAGAACCTCCAAAAAATGAAGCGGAGAACTAAGATCACGTTGGTATTAAATATATTTAATGGATAATAATGCAGTACAAAGGTTATATCGTACGCCTGCAGTCAGTCAGTTACTGGAGTTTTATCAAAAAACAACATTAGGGATTGAAACCGGAAGAAGACCGCGGGTCAATGATCTCTAGAGACAGAGAATTACATTTCCCTGTTCTATGAATCTATTACCACTGGAAATGTGAAACTCTCACAAGCAGTTACTGATTTGAGCGAGCAGATTTTATTGCATTGCCAAAATTGCAAAAAATAGACAATCTCTTGTGCGAAAAATGATTAAATACTTGGATTTATGAGTTATAAAAAGGAGAATGCGAAAAAGTGACTCATTAAAAAAAGATTAAGTGCCATTTCCTAGCTCTTGCAAAATGTTTTGAAGTTATGACTATTTAATCTCGAGCCTTTCTTAGGCACTTAAAATAACGTCAAAAAGACGTCAAAGAAATCTACTCCTCATGAAAATTAATATATCTCTTCACAAGCAAATCGGAAATATCATCACGCATGTAAGCAATTCGAAAGTGTAATTCCTCAAGTACTATAAAACACCAAACCTTGATAGAATTTAAATTAGCGCAATGCGATCCTATTTGAAACGAGCACAATATCCCGGGCGGTGAAGAATTTCCAATCTCCCCTGCCCAGCGCACCAATGCCGAGAGCCCGAACACGATAAGCTCTAAAAATAAACAGGAGTCGAAAGGATTCCATGGAAACACTTCCCCCGCCGCGCCGCCTGTCCGCCCGCCCTATCTCTCAATCCTTCCGCGGCCTCACACCACCACAGGACTCGATGAGAAGAGGGGATAAAATCAAATAAAAATAAAAGACAAAAAGCGGACGCCTCCCGCAATACAACAAAGGCGCAGCGGCGGCTGCGACTCCTGCTCCCTCCCTACCCGACTTCTAACGGCGCGATCTGTCCGCTGTACACGCACCCGATCGCTCTCTTGGCCGGCTAATGAAAAATCGGGCATTCCTCCCGCCCCGCCCCCAAAGGAGAGAGTCGCCGAAAAACGTAATTGAATGCAGACGTTAGTCTAATTCAATTGAACGGACTTATCTCGGATGTCTTTTCGGAAAAAAATCCAATTTTACCGTCCTTGCGAAGAGGAGATCCATGAAGATCTTTGCACATCTCCCAACGACGCCTCCCCACCCTTTCCTCCTTCAGGAGGCCCTACCCTCCCCACCCCATCCCTCCCTAAAGGCCTCCCAACACTCTTGCTTCAACACTTCAACCCCTTCCCTCTCTCCTCTCTCTCTCTCTGGCGTCCTCCTATTCATTAGCATGCAGTTAAGGATCCCTCACCGCCGCCTTCCGTCACTCCCCCGCACCCCACTCCCTCCCAACTCCGTGTCCTCCCTCCCTCACTCCACACCACACACACCGACGCTGCTCTGCTTCTCTTCCGCCTGACGCTTCGGAGCTGAAAATAGGACAGGAGGGCGGCTTAGGGGGGGGGGGGGGCGTCAATTGAGGGGCGGTGTGAGGCTGGGTGCGGAAATGTCTGGGGTGAGGCTCCGAAAAACAACGAGATGTAGAGAAGAGATAGTGTGCGGATCGGAAGAAAAGGGAAATGCCAACGCTCGCCGGGGTGTGCCGTAGCGACCCCCGCCCGGTAGGATTCATTTGTTCACTTTAGACGCGTAAAATTCAATTGCACTCATTGGACCTATATGCATTGTTTTTTTTAACCTTTTGATTAAGTGAATGAATACGAATTGAGCACAGGAATGAAGGGAAAATGTGGAAATAGACATCGTTTGCGTTTCCATTAATTTTCTATTAATGCAAACGCAGGCGTAATTTTTATTTGAGTTATTTCTTTACGCTTGTTTTTATATCTAAGATAATAACAAATTAAAACTATTTAAATTATAAAAAAGAGTAAAAGTTCCACATAACATTTTACACATACCCCACATTTAAGTGCATTGGCTTACGTGCTGTGAAAATTACACCGTTTAAGGTGGAGAATAAGCTGAAATGACAGTGGAAATGCATTGCGGGAGATTGGGAAACATTCCCTGCAATAACTTTGTCCTAATTTCCTTTGCATTTTCTGTAAATCAAATAGTGCTATGACGTGCCTCAAACAAAACGAGCTAATGAACTTCTACACCAAGAATACCACGGTCAACGCAACCATGGAATGAGGAAAACTAATTGCGCTGTCCCTCATTAAAGTCATGAGGAAATAAGAACCACGGGCAAAGATCGTCATGTGAAAACGTACACTGACACAGACTTCGACTGGCTCGATTGATAAGAGTGGTAAAAACCTTTGATAAATGACAGTACGGGCCAAACGTAATTCACGTATTTGCGACAATTAGACAAAGTAAAATGGTTATCGGTGTTTTAAACTTACCGGGCACCGACGAGCAAGGATGTCTGGTCTTTTTCCAGTAGTTTGAAGTGGTCTTTGTGAGACTGGTTGCCGAGAAACCTCTGGACACGCTCTTCACCTGGAAGGAGATCAAAGTATTTTTCATGAATATAATAGTCAACTAGAAATTTAGTACATACATACTGATATATTTTTGAGTCCATACCTCATTAAACACAAATAATAAAAATATTTCCCAATAAGTACAAATACAAAGGAGAGAATAACTGAAAATAAAAATATTATACAATGGAAGAAATGTAACGGAAGTAAACACCAAATATAAACCTTGTAAAATTGGAAAAGCCTGAATAATTGGAAATTGATGAAAATGACCCATACTAACGAGAAGTCCCTTAAAGAAGGAAAAAAGAAGCTAAAGATTTCTTCCAATTTCTAAAACATAGCTTTATGTAGAAATAGTCAGCGAATTTTTACACCATCAGATAAATAAATTCAAATATTAAAGGGGTAATATATAGTAAAATTGTACTGATTTTAATCTATACCATCGTATCTTCCGACTTTAAAATATCCATTTCATACTGATAAATTAAATTACCTATGAAACATGAAATCAAAACTAAATTAGGATTATATATTATGATGACTGATTTGCAGTATAAGTAAGCTGATACTACTGACACTGAATGGGAATTTTTAATTGGCACCAAAAACTATGAGGGAAAAGCATGATGTTTCCATCACAGCAACCTCATTAGCTTCTCACCCCGATGAAATATATTTGAGGTGGCTGGTGATCGATCGATCAGGCTAATTGTAATTTTATCTTCTCTGTTGATTCAAAATTTCATCATTTCCTTTGTTTACTGTTTAAACAGGTCATTCAAAATTTTGAAAATCTCAAGATATTCTCCACTGAAACCAAATTATAAATCAAAATGACATAACGGCAAATGAGAATCTATATCCATTCCCTGAAATAATAAATTAAAATTCTAATTCCGCCGGTAAGTTATCGCTGACCGCCCAATTCCACTCGGCTCTATAAATAATCACGAAATAATGTTTATCCTGCTAAAATAACAAGAAAATTTCATTTCAGGTTCAAAGAATCACCTTCCACCACAAATTGTCAAGCCGATTTCCTATACAATATGATGTTTCTGACCAAATAAAGGGGAAAACACATAAAAAGAGCTACCAAGAAGTAAGGGAACAAGCATTATATTGGGAAGGATGGTGGGCTGTAGTCAATCAATCATATGATTGAACGAACAATGGTGATATTATTACTCAAAACTTCTTTCTACCCACTCAGTTCAATCCAAAAAGCATAACTGGCCAGATTGAAGAACATCACGGAGTACATAGAGAAGCAATTATCGAAGATGACTGATGAAAGGGCAGGTAGAATCCAGTTAGTTACAATTTGATGCCTGTATATTCTAATTTTTGCCGTTTCTCTTTTGCGAACTCCACACGCCCGTTTGTGCTAACAGAGCTTTTGAAGAGACATTTTGAAAGGCCTTCAGCCGTTCCCGGAAAATCACCCACTATTTTCGGAAAAAGTCCTTTCCTTTAACTTCATCGTGAAATAAAATTGCTGGTTTACTCGTAATTGGTGTAGCATATCCATTGGCGCTTAGTCAACTTGACTCGTTGCTTACTCTAGGCTAAATTGAGAAGGGTGAACGACGGACATATACGGCAACAGTTTCAGAATTAGGTCCGCAAGGTGACTTAGTGGTGTCAGATGATAATAAATCACTGCGTAATGGCATCCCTCCCCGAACTAATCATGAAGTGGAGGAGACACTTCCATTGAAATGGCACATTTCCGCAGCGGCGACAGCAGCAACGGACGGAAGGGGTAAGGGGAAGGGAAAGAATGGATGGGAATGGAGAGTTGAGGATTCCCTCATTCACCCGACTCAGGATACGCGAATAAATGAACCCGTAAGGTGCACAAATAAATATTTCCCGAAGACGATAAGTTAACATTAAAACCTGGATTGAAATACATTTTTACTGTGGAAATTTGCACTGGTAGTAATTTTATGATAGAAATTGACATGTTTACAAATTATTACTCTTTTATGTGCAGATTGTTCTTCTAGTAATTTCAAACCATTTTCACTAGGATTTTACCAAACCAATCAGTGTATAGGATGAATTATGATCTCATATCAAATTTATTTTAGTTGGTACATTAAATAATATGTTGCATGCAATCGTTTCATAAGTTCATTGCACTCATGTAGTTTATGGCCTAGAGATTGTTCTCACGACTGTAGCCATTCTTCCCTCGCTTCGCAGCCAGGGTAGTGTACGGAGTTCCACCATTTAATCGGGACAACTGCGTGGTGATGCGGGATCAACCCTTGCCACACGCCGTGGCGGTGGATTGCAGGATCCCATGGATGCAGATGAACTGTCACCGTTCCCCCGCAGCGCGAGCGGATGAGGACGGGGTCGGTGGCGGGCGGTTTTGGGGGCGGATGAGGTGGAGGGTGGCAAGCGGCAAGAGTTGCGCTCTAGTGAGGAGCGGAGGCGGGCTGGTCTCGGGTTGAGGTCTAACGAGGCGCCTGATTGAGGCAATGCTTCCGGCAAACCTCCCTCACTCCCTCCCTTCCAGACTCTTTACCGCTTCGCCTTCCACTCCACCACGGGGCGCTAAAGGCTTCCCCTCCCTCCTTTAAAAACCGCCTAAACTACTCCTGCCGCCGTCACACACCATTTTCGCCTCCGGTGGCTCATAAAAGACGCCGAAGGGGGTAAAAATAAGGACTGCTATACTCGAGGCGTGGAGACGAGGATGCCGGGAGGGCACGAAGGGGTTGATGCGGGAGGAGGAGGGGGGAGGAGGAGAGGGAGAGAAGTTGTACTCGGGGCCGACCGACCACCCTCGCGCACCAAAAACCCACTCGAGCGCGCGATGAGTCGCATTCACAGCGGCGAAGGAAATACTGCGCGCCTCCTCCCGCGTGGTGCTCGAGTCACACCGACCGCATCTGCGCGCGGCTGAAAACAGAATAAAATACACGTCGCATCTCTCTCTCTCTCCTCTTTCCGTTTTCGTGGCTTTAATTCTCCACGAAGACACACCAAGAGAGCCTTTGGGCTCCTCGCTTCCCGAACTGCCTTCGTCTTCTCCCCCGCGCGAGCGAAAACCCCCTTTCACAACCCAAGCAGAAGCTGTTAGCGCGGAGCAGGCTAAGAGGGGAGCGGTGGCGGTCTTCGATGGAGAGCTCATCGCCCTAAGTGAGGAGACGCTCGAAGGAGCTGCACCTCTTCTCACGTCTTCCCCCGCCTCACATCCCCCCCTTTCTCGCGTCTCCTTCCTTCTTCTTGCCCACCTCACCAACCTCCATCTCTCTCACTCCCTCTGCACACGGAATTTATTCCGAGAAGGTGGTCCATTTACTTCCACCTCCTCGTTCTGTATCGTTACTTTCATCGCGGACCGCTGACTTATCCGCGCATCACAATTATCCCGGAGTGGTAAATAAATAAAAAAAATCACCACGCAAAGGTGGCAATGCTTCGTCAAGCTATTTTTTTCGTCCGTTTGGTCTCGGCGTTTCACCGTAATTACACTGGAAAGATTTATTTTCCAGAGGGTTCCCTGGTTGACATGAAAATGCGGGAAAACCTCTTGCATACCTTGCTACGAGTTCCTTGCGCTCAGCTGTACACGGGAAGGAAGTTTATAAATAATATCGAATCGAAAATGACATGATGAATTGAAGCTGTGTAGCGATACGTATGACTTGTGATGTACATTCAAATTACATGCATACGTGATATTTACACCGATTAAGTGGAGCTGGGTCGAAGTCAATAACACAGAATTTGCACAGATAAATTGTGTGGCGAAGATCTCGGAAAATAAAACCCTTTCAGGATAATTCATCTTCATTCGACAAACTCTGAAGGCTAATAAAAAAGCCTGAAAATACTGAGTATACTGAAAATACCGGAAATGTTGTTTTTACATTTTGTCGACGCTCCATTAAGAGCTCACTTCTTCGAACGATTAGAGACATCACGAAACGGGTCTCTCCGCATATATTCCACTGTTAGCTTGTTTTAAATGTATTCTCAGACGATGCCATGTAGAACGGTAACTTCTGGGAAGTGGACTACGAGAATTCCAGGACCACTCCAAAATGGCATCCGCAGATTCCACGAAGTACGGCCACAAAATTCAACGACCGGACGAATCCGAATATTCCCTGATCCGCGAAACCGAGCACCATAATTTTACATATTCGTTTCATTGAATTTCCGCCACGAGAAATGCAATCAAGCAAGGAGTGAGGAAGAATTAACAAAAATTCATTTAAAATGAATTCCGTCCCTTCCAAAAATCACCTGATCAGAATTAACTTAATTTGGGTTAAATTTACCCAGGCTTTTACAAAATTTTAATTCAAGTTGGAGTTTAAAAAATTTCACTAAATGATCACTACTAGTAAATTACGTCAGTGAGGGGCTAGAATTATGGTTCTCCACCCTAAGAACTTGCGTTTGATTCTCAGCAGATGTTGAGACTTTCCGGTGGAATTTCGAACCCCTTTTGGAAATTCTGAGTAGAGAAATTTCCATGCAAAGTACTCCATCCATCAGTAGGGGCTGGGTTCAAGCTAAACGGTCATACATCGGTACATTACGCTAAGAGTGGACTATTGCCAACACGGGCTTTCTTGACACCTTCCCCCCATGTCCTCGAAGAGATTTCTTCTCTTGTCAACATATCCAGCTTACTTCAAGGGCGTACATCACCTATCCGTTGTCTCTCGCCTCGCCAAGTATTCGGCAAACCGATAAACAAGATTTATGAGCAGACACTCCCCTTCCACTTTCCATTTGTTAAGAGTTACATAAAACAGAACCGTATACGTATAAGTGAAAAAAATTCCTACCATCCGATGATTATGTGATTGAGAAAGGCCTGGAGCCTTTGGAAAATTTGGCAATGAAGGAGTAGAAATGTTATGCCTATGAATTCTAGGGCGTTTCGTTCGGCAGATTCCCCAAATGATGTTTCCTACATCTGGCAGGTTTCACGGATAAACATATCATGAAAAGTGATCCACAAGGAAAACCAGAATTTAGTACAGTCAAAGATGCCTTTCCAGAGAATGCCAATGCATACTTCATTACATAATACGACATCTAAACTGGAGGTAGGTATCCTCGCGTAAGCATCTTTTTAAGGACAGCCGTTGTGGTTCAGTAAGGCTAGGAGAAACAAGATATGCGTTTACAGATCCAAGGGCGTTTCCTACGGCAGATAGGGATGCTCCATGTTGATTCCATGTTTCCGAGAATGGGAGGAATTTCACGAAAAGTCAGGCAAGAGAAGTGAGAGAAGCGAGGAAAGAGTAAAGGGGCCGAGGGTGGTGGGGGGATGGGGTGGGAGGGGGTGAGGGAGAAAGAGAGGGGGGGGGGGAGAAAAAAGGGGTTGGGATAGCGAACAGTTCCCCTTTAACGGCGCGGTCGGAAAAGAGAATCGATTGTCGAGGGCCCATGCAGGGGGAGGGAGGAAGGCAGTGAACGAATTGCGAGGGAAGAGCGGAGAGCGGCGAGCTATCGAAACGCTCGGATTTTTCGAGGATTCGATTACTTTACGGTGTCGAAAAGCAGAAATGCATCAACCGCTCTTTGATTTCAGCGCACAAACCTCCTCTGCCCGCCATTCACGCCTGCTTTGTCCTCGATTAATTTGAATTTTTTCCATCATCCCGACTCTTTGTGAGAACATAGACGCTCCTCGTCGATTCCGAATGCAAAAAGCTGCAGTTTGAATGCTACAGGCTTTCCGAACGGTCACCACATCTACTTTGCCAGAATGTCAACTCCACAATGGATTCACCACGAGACGAAAACAGCGTTACGAATGCGGAATCAGATAGGCTGCACTTATAGATTAGAATGGCTGGAAAAACTTCTTCAAGGCATGCAAAATATAGAAGGGGACATGTTTAACTTGAGTAAAAATCTGTTCGTCCTTTATAGTAATTGCATATTCAGTTTGAGGAGCACGATAACTCCAAGCTGTATTTTTCTTACTGGAGCCTAAGGATTAGGCAGGTTTCACGGATACACGAACACAAAAAGTTGTTCGTTTATCACGATGCCACGTAAACATCGGGATGTTAAAATAATTAAAGTGAATCTTAATGAAACACAAAGGATTGTTATATCATTATATTATATAAGGAGAAGTATCATTTAGGAATTATTAGCTCTTAATGAAAATTCTATGATAAATTGATGCGAAAATGTAAGTTTAGAGTTCATTTTAACGATAAAATAGCCATCATTTTCTGCTGCATAGGTATAAGGTTTTAAATTAAACTTAGTGTCAGTAAAGACTTTATAGAATAAGATAATAGTGATCTGATGTTGAACGTACCATGTACCATGATGTACCATGAACACGCACAATCAGAGAAAAAAATTAAAATGTTACATGAATTTCTCCTTTATAAGGCAAAAAACATTTTACTTTAATCTTTTTTGGTTGTTAGGAAAATATTCTCCTTTTAGCACAATTAGGCATTGTGATGGCCACCAACTTTTTGTGATAAGAAATCCTCCTCTTGGAAAAGAGAAATGAACTTGCTTTGATACACTGGTTAGCACCAAATGAGGGGGAGTTGAGCTAAATTTGATCATTTCGAGAAGAATGACAGAAAGAGTATGGGAAACTGAATAAGTATAGTTAAAAATAAATAAGTTATCTTGATTTACGATACTAAATAAATATATTTGTATACACTTGGGAATTGAATTTATGAGCCAAATAATGTTTACCTGCGATATCTAAGACTGACTACTTATGTTTGAAAGCAAGCAATCTTTGGAAACACTTCTATCTACTTGAAAAGAAATGAGAAATCCGTCGGTGGGTGATTAAAGTAAAATAAACTAAGGACGCTTCGCGAAGATGAACACCATCTTCAATTTAACTCCAATAAAAGTACGAAGTAAAGGGAGATAGGTGGAACACGAAAAATATTAGCCAAACGACTCGCGTAGGACGAACGAGACAAGCCTTTCGGACCTAGACATTGAAAAATTCGTTAAGTCTCATTTCCGTCGTCACAGCTGCGGAGTAGAATGACTCTGTAAGGGCGGAGATAGCACGATAAAAATGGTGAGATGTTGCTTCGAACTGTCTCAGGGCAAGGACCTGCCAATGATTATAAAGGAGAAGAGAGTCGATATATTCCCTCTGATTACGCATCAGGATGGTTTTCAATGCTTTGAAGGAAACGTATTACTGTAAAGAAGTTCGGTTTATCAAAGAAGCTTGCGGTTGATAACAGCGAAGTGTTAGTCGCAGAATGGCATTATGGTAGGAGCTCACGAACGTGCTTTAGATTTTTACCGAACCGAGGTATATATTAGCCGGCAGCAGGAGTATAAAATAAACTATTCGATCATTAGGTATTACCTTTTGCGACTTTGTGAGCAGGTAAACGCTTATAAACCTCTTGGCCGGAGTAAACATAAAAAAGGAAAAATTGCATTACTTAATGGAGCGACTCCGGAGAATTAGCATGAAGGAGAATCATGATGATGGGAAGGTATTCTCATTCCCATCAACATTTCCTGCTTCGACTGCTGAACAGTGGCGTTCTCTCCCACTGAACGTCGCTGCATTACCGTCACGCGAGACAAGAAGAAGCAACCCATCCATTCAATCCCTAACTCCTTCACCGTCACTCAATTGGAACTCTTGAAGGAGCGACTTCCTTTCTGGATCTTAATACCTTACTTCCACAGTCGCTCATGGGATATTTACTCCCACGCGTCTGTCTGCTGAGCGGCTGCAGACGCCCGATTCCAGCATGGAAGAGCACTTATAGCCCAAATTATGAGATTCGTAGGTCCTCATTCATCTACTTGTTGCTTGAACCACGGTATGTCAACGATTTAATTGCGTGGTGTCGAGAAGTAAATTAGGGAACGCCGTAAGCTTTGAGATACGAAGAAGAGATTTAAACAGCAAAGCTTAATATTTAAAATTACCGATTCTTAATGCATGTTCCGACGGATAAAAAAACAAACGATGCATGGAACTCATCGCTGACGGAAACTAAATGGCTGCCACGAGAAGGAAGGAAAAAAAAACTCCGATAATACTACAAATTTGACTTTCAAAATTACTTTCACCTTTTCTTCAACTTTTTTCCATTTTGACATAATATTTTTCGTAGGTTTTTTCTGATGGAAGAACTTTTTAGTTTGAAATTACCATGCCAGTTGCCGAATTTAAAAGCAAAATACTGATCTGATCAAATCAACTGGTATTTGAGGTTAGTAAAAATAATCACCCTGGAGCCGACATAAGTGGTCAGTGTCTCTGAATTTCCTAACGAATCACTTGACTTGCATGTTCTTGCGTTCTTGCGTGACTTGACTGTTCACGAGAAATAATTAAAAGTATAATAAATTTGGAAATCCATAACTTTTAACAATTTGAAACCAATGACTCAAAATTACAAGTACACATCCGTCTTTCCACCCACTTCAATGTTAACATGAAAACGGCCCAACATCGCATGATGCTAAAAGTGAAAGTGTGCAGCAGGCAATGATAGAAAAAATCCTGGTCTCACGCCAAAAAGCACAATCATCTAGTTACTGATCCAAGGAATGGCTGCTCGTGGGTTCAATAAACTCTTACTTGTTTACTACAGCCAGAATGATGCAGGCTTAGACAGGGTATATTTAATTGTGCAAAACTTTTAGAAAGTTAAAGAGATCTGGGAATGAGTTTATGTACGCCTATCTTAGTACTACGAGAATTTACTGATTAAAGGAGATTAACTTGATAGGCTGAGACATCAGAAAACCTGTTATTTCATTGAAATTTGAAATCTTCATGTACTTCAGCTACTATGAATCAGTAGAGCTGGAGACATAAGATTAAAGAGGTCGAAAATTAGCGCTGGACCAACCTTGACAGAGGGAGCTTCAAAGGCAATAATATTTAACAGACCCGCTGTAAAATAAACGACGCAACGATCTTTTGGTATATATTCCACATTAACTAGAAATATTCTGAAACAAATATCCCCTATGTTGTACCATGCTGAAAAAACAACAGTATAGTCCAACGCAATTTCAGAAAACACCAAAATGGATTAAGATGCACATATTACTTGATCAGGGAAATAATACATACAAAATTTACCTCAGATTGATAACTCATTCACGACTGGATAGGGAACCTGAGCTTATATTTCTTAACAATAGAGAAAATAGTAAAAACCGAGCACTTAAGAGGCTCATTGCATTTACTGAAATAAAAGCACAGTCATTGGCGATTCATGAGGCAAAGGAGTGAGCGAAAGCAAAAGTAGTGATGGTACGAGTCAAATCCAAGTTATCTAAATAAAAATATAAGCAAATGATAAAATCTAAGAGCAATCTGACGTTCCTATGTCGAAAGACGAGAATCCAAATTTATATTATATCCTGATTAATGAAATTTAAATCAAATATCTTGATTCATTTCGCAATTTAGTTCGATAATAAAAGAACTGTTCAAAAATGTCTTACCGAGAAAGAACTTGATATTAGCAAGTAATGATGCAAACAAGGCCGAAAATATAAGCGCTCACACATAGGAATTTGGAAAACAAATCAGAAAAGCAATCACTGGACGAATCTTAAATTTAGATTACAAATCCATCCTAAGGATTTGTATTTTATCAATGTTATCACGGACTGTTTACAGAGCAAACAAAAGAGACATTTAACGTAGAAACCTTATTATTTATGCATAGGACTCTTTAACTTTGAATGTCAAAAACTAATGCGAAATGATTTTGTTTTCTACGAGTAAGAAGTTTTGAATATGAGTAAATGTCGACGTACTGCTATCGAACGCTCTCATGACTGACTATATAATTAGATCATTAAGTTGCCATGGCGTTTGCTGAAGAGGAAGACAATCTAAGGAGAATTTGTCACGCACTCACCAGGGGGCGGAGAATACATCTAACTTCATTTCGATGAATTTCCTCATCAAAATTCATTTAGTTCTAGTAATCGGATTGCATGTTTTCATTTGCATATGCAAATTTGAAGACTTCAGTCAGAATAAATCTGTCTAAACCATAAAGTATTCGCGCTATCTTTAAATATGCTGGGTAATACGTTTCAATGGACTTGAACAGTGCTTTCCAGAAACAGGAAAAAAAACTGCTTTTTATATAAACTTGAATATTATTAGTGAGGGAAAACAAAACAAAAAATGAAGGAAAAAATTGCAACTCTACAACCGCGATGACATGCGAATGATTAAATTTGAGGACGCATTAAATCAATTCATAAAGCTGTGCATGGGCTTCCTCGCTCATTTATTCCGTAACTTCAGTTATTTCTTTAGTAAAGACTTTATTATTGAATGGATTAACAGAGTTGACTAACTCATTCCATAAGAGACTAAAAGAAAATATGGATGTTGAAGAAAAATATTCATGTTTGTCTATTTTGTAGGGACTGATCGATAATGTAAACTCTGCTCTTTAGGATACAGTAGAAAAGTTGCCAGAAGAGTAATTTCAGAATGACTTTTAATGTACGGGAAAGAGCAGAGCTTATATTATCGATCAGCTCCTTTAACATGGAAAAACATGCATATTTTTCTCCAATAACTGTATTTTCGTTTAGTTTCTAATGGACTAAGTTAGCTAACTCAGTTAATTCCATTCAATAAGACTGAATAAGAATGATCTGGTGTTTTCCGAGAGAATCTTCATACCGCTTAATCACATATCCCTGAAGATGATGAGACAGTAACTCATTAAAACTTAGGAAACGTCACTCGATGGAAAGCCTGAAAAACGTAGCCAACCTACTCCCCAAAGATGCTGAAGTGTAACGAAACTAGTATTATTAAAAGATATTTTCAAACCATGGACCACTAAAGTTTGATTCAATCTTTTCCAACAAGGAACTCGAGAAGGTACTGGCCGCATCTAACTGCAACATCCACCACAAACACTCTTAGTCATCCACTGCTGAAAGGGCTGGCCGATGTAACAACGCACTTACATCTGGAGGTGGTCAGCATTCTGACTCGTACTTCACGATGTAAAGACCCGGAGGCATGCGGTCGTCACATCAGCTCTCCTCTGATTCACACGTTCACCTCCTCCTCTCGTTCCTCTGCTCTTCGTATCCACGAAACCGGGTTCGCTTCCCACGCGACATCATCCACACCCAACACCCACGCAACGGGGCACGTTGCGACATTACGAGAGATGGAAAAACGAGTTTACGGACTCTAAGAGGGCAATATCTTCCAACAAGTGGGCGTCATTTGCATTGCAGGCAGTTAGAGCGAGAATTTTCTCTAGTCTTAGTTAACAATATATTCGAATTTTATTTTTTAAATGAAGCAGCAGTAAGAAGCAAGATGGAAATAAACCTATGATATAGTAGGTAATAAAGGAAAAAAACTTTGTTTTGTGACTGAACTTCGCCGTATTAAAATAAATACTTTTATGAATCTGTGAGGATTCGTCATCAATTATTTGCTTCATGATGTACGCTGAAACAACCTCAAGATCGGAGGGTTTTTTCGATGCTTTGAACTGTATTATGATGGATAATACATTAGTTTTCATACATTACCGAGAAAATTGACGAACTATACCCTGCTATATTTCTGACGAGATTCATGCAAATAATCTTCCCCCTTTTTCTCAATTATGAACCTATGGGGGAGGGAGGAGAGATACCGCACTATATCAAACGAAACTTCTTTGAAAATACTCCTGTGATTTTGGTAAATACCTTTAAATGTGAATGTGACTGAAATTGACATTTTTTTCAATTTTTGTATCCCTAGAAAGATGAGATAGTTATATTCATACAGAATCCACATTCATTGAATTTTATGGGCCATAAAACGTTGCTAAAACTACCTTAAATTATAGTTTCCGCATTTAAATGCCTGTAAATATATAATCCGATACATCCATATACACGGAGTCAAAATTACAACCTTACCTTACCGATTGCTAATTGCATTCAATTTACAATCCCTTTACTTTACAGTAACTTCAGAGGACTTCTTTCGCTTCTCAACTCGGCGCTTTAGTTCACCATTACTAAAAACAAACTTCTTGTAACACAAAGGAATAATGCCTCTCATCGAGCAAGAATTTGAGAAATTGCATGTAAATTGTCGCGTAGTTTTTTGCACTTTTGAAATCCCCAATCTCTCCGAAACCTACGATGACGTTGGGTGTTGAGGTCGCTACCTCGTAAGTTTGAAAGCAGAAAGTTAAAATGGAAAAAAACCTTTGCACAATCATTGGAATTTCTGTAACATTTTAAAATAGCTTATTTAACCCTAGGTCATGCGCATCATAACGATATTATATGCGTTTGCTTGCTTAAACAGCTGTTTATAAGATAAATTCTTAACCATTGATATTCCATGATTAGTTCACCATGATCCATGAGTACGCTAAAAGTTTTGGTGTCAGATTAATCACATACAAAGTACTCTGAGAAAATTAAGGCAGAGGATATACGAACCAAAGCCAATACAACTATTAAATTTACAGTAGATACTCGCTTGTAACTCATAAATGTCACTCCAATCCATTTCGCTGAAAGCTTCGGCAAATATTTCTCGATAACTGAAACCCTACCACAATAAGGAGAAGAGTTGGAGCCAGAATCCCTTTTGGCACGATGCACCATCTATTTTTTACAGGATAAAAAATATGAGGGAGCTAGAATCCCATAAGATAGGAAAATATATCAAGTTCTTTTTGAATAAACGATACAAAAAACACACTTTAGTCGAACATAAATGCACTCCGTCCCCAAGCTACTCTCTAGAGCGCATGGACTTAGAACCATCTAACCACATCAATGATGGCTTACCTCCAACGTACGAAATAAGGCACTCAAAGCACCAGAGGGACAGAGCATGCAACGAAAATCGAGCGCTAAAGGAAGAGGTAAATCCCTTCTCTTGTCCTTACCGAGCGCTTTAAGGGTTTCTATCACTCATGACCAGGGAAACAACGAATGGGACACCCAATTTACTCGCGTTAGCATATTCTAGGAGACTTTTCTTTGCAAGGAACGGATAAACACCCCATAAGGAAACAATTCATGGTGTGTAGAAAACGAAATAAGAAAAAAACAGTGCGTCTACACAGTATAAGAGCTTACTCAGCGAAGAAGACTCAAAAAAGGAGAGGAATACAATGCAGACAACCTCAAACCCGTCTCAGATAGACAAGTTGGAATGCGTTTGCAAGATTCTAGAGAAAAGAAATGAACACAGCGATAAAATTCACCGAGAAGAAATGCAAAGTACCGAGTAAGAGGAAAGATAGCACAGGCAATGTATTTCCAGAACGGAGAATCTTGTCGACTGGGTGCACATCTGGCTTCCTTTGAGCGCACACTCACTGTTCAATTTCTCACTTCATTAGGTTAGAATGTTTAAGGGTTTATATAAGCACGAGGGTACGATATTTCGTTCGAGAGACTAGGGAACGCGAAATTGGAGCGTTTTCCCGTGTAATATGAAATCAATGAAACGATTTAGCATTAGCAGAGGACGAAAACGATTTCTCTGACACCCCAATCGGGCTGCACTGAGTTAGTGCTGGAAAAGGTGACACAAAGTTGCGCATTTTTTAAATGCAGTACACATGTCACTTTATAAATTGCAATACATTGTTAAAAAGTGCACCTCAAGCAGTCTTTAATCTGGCACAGTTTTTGTGAGAAGTGCTGAATATATCCAGCCAAAATGATACCATGGCTCAAGCTATGATTTCAACAAGCAGAAAAAACAGCTCTCCAACATTGCACACGAATCCCATTAAGTAACTGTGGGTTGAAACAGAAAGATCCCAAGTGCATATGGAAGCATAAATTCAGGGCAATTGTTTCACACGCCACAAGGCATTACACATTCATTATTCTTTTAGGGCTACAACTGAAAACCCAATTTAAATTTACTGATGTTCATTTGAATATCTTATCCAAACCTACTCTATAGATCGTATCTAGTTTCCCTAAGAGGATATTGCGCAGCAATTTCTAAAAGCCATCTATTTGGCATTGATAGCAACACAATTTGCAGAGCCTGAAAGTGCTAAGCAACGACGCCAGATGGCATCTCATCCTCTTTTCCTGGCCAAAATCGGTATTTTTGCTTAGAAAATATGCGTAATTTACCCTTTTCACGCGCGCTGCACGAGGAAACTCGAGCACTAAGCACGCCTGGATGGCTTGAATTAATAAATGCACGGGAGCGAGTCGAGAAAAATGGCACAAGGCCTTCACCTAGTCGAGCCTGCGAGGGAACCGAGGCAAAGCGAGAGCAAGGACAAGGCAACGGATTATAAAGTATCGAACACACTTAGTGTGACAACCTGCGCCGACACGATGATGGTGTGTGCGAAGACGAGCTTCCATTTTCGTTCGCCGGCTGATGTCCCCCGATCCCCGACAACGCACACAATCCCTGGAAAGATATGACCCATCTCCTGCACAAGAGAGGGGGCAGGGAAGCTGCGCTGGCCCAAGGGTACTTAAGGACGGGTGGTGGTATTGGGGACGGGGGTGGGAAGGTTTTAAAAGGGGTGAGGAAAAACGACGCGCGGCCTCGGAAAGGTGCTGGTATCCCTGGATACCGCGGGGGGAGGGTTAGGGTCATGAGCAGGGGGTGTGGCCCAGCAGTGGATCGTGGGGACCAGTACAGAGCGACACAAAATCGGGCGTCCAAGGAGGGTGCGGGAGACAGGGCTGACCGGAAGCACTTTGCTTGCGTCCGTTGGGTGCCGGGTGTCGAGGGTGCGGGGGAGGGAGGGATTATAAGGGCGGAGGAGAATTGAGAAAAGGGGTGCAACATTGTGGCGATCTCTTGCGGGGGTGGGTTACCTCAACGCTCTCTCTTAGGTCCTCTCCTCTTCAAATCCCCGACCCCTCCCATCTTCTACACGCCTCCTCCGACCCCGTTGGCCGTAAGGTTCCTACTCCTCGGCTCCCCGGCACCCCTTCCCGCCACTCTGACTAAAAGCAAGGAAAGGACCTTTCGAGCGGGTGCGTGAAAGGGTGGACACTCCCCCTTCGGTCCACTCACTACTCTTCCCTCCTTTCCACGAACCATCCGGGCAAAGGGCCCCCACGTACCTATCCACCAACGTGCCACACCCAAGAGAAGGGAAAGGACGGCTCGAGAGGTTCAGGTGCGTGGCCCCGAGTTTAGGGGCTCGTGTTTGTGTAAGAGTGTAATACTGCGTGCGCCCCAGGTGGTCAGGGGCGCGTCCGAGAGGGCCACGATATGGGATACTCGGGGAAGTGAAATTTTGGATGCCCAGCAACAGCCTAAACAACGAAGTTATCAAAGAAGAAAGCCACTCAAGGAAGGGGAAAAATCGCGAAGATCAACAAATTAAATGAAAAAGGTTTTCAAGAATGTATATCAATAAGGTATTTAAATACGTACAACTTAGGATGGTAGTTTGGTTAAGAAATTTACTATCGGACCGAGCTAAACACACATTCAGATTTCACCTTGAAATAAACTAATACTTAAAAGATTTAGAACGTTAGTTCAATCCCAGATAGGTATTTAATTCATCTCGGTTTATGTAAGCATTCAGTTTATGAAAGCAATGCTTCAGTGAGTAGAGTACAAGCAGTGTTTTAAAGAACGCTTCCGTTAAAGTAACCGCCACGATGTACTGTATGTTGACATTTATCATCAGCCTTTTGAATATTAAGGCCGATGTGTTCTAACTTTGTCCGAGCCTCAGTTCTGTAGGATAGACAAAAAAGGTTGGCTGTACTACGCCTGATATATATGACGATATGTTTCATTGGACTACGAAAGAGACTATTCTAGATGAATACGAAGCTTAAGGGTATTTGTTTCTTCGAGTCTTCCTGCTGGATTTAATGGGCAAGATAAAAGGAGAGACACATCTTACCCCAATATTGTGGAGGAGAGTGATTTTGCCGTTTCCAACACACAGTTGTAGGGAATAAGAGACAAATGGGAATGCAAATGTTTTTACATAAACAACATATATGAACTTTGCAAATAAAATATAAATCTGCAGGGTGATTTATTTAGTGATCAAAGATATTTTCAGTAAAGGATTTTTCATCTTTTAGGTATTTATACTTAAAATATCTTGAGGAATCTATTTAATTTTGATAACTGAGATGATCCACGCATAAATTATCAGCTTATATACAATTAATTTAAAGGTTAAAATTTTCATTTCTTCTCAATCTTTCAAATCAACATTTCAGGCTTCGCAGCAATTTGAACTTGGAACTATGTTTCCTCGCAACAGTATTATTAAGAAAAATATTATACGCATACAGAAAATAAATCACTACATATTATACATACTTTTTGCAGGGGTTTGTACGCCAGGGAACATTTCAATATGCAACAAGCACGTAAATCCATGTGGTAATTTCTATTGCGCAGCAAACTAAAGGCGTAAAACCACTATCCTCGAACAAATACGAACTTTCGGGTAGTTTGCTGTTCTAAAATGGAGAAGTAAGCAAAGGTAAATTAATTTATTATTCCCGCTAATGGACTTCGAATGACAGGAAGGCAGTAATTTTTTCCGAAATATTTCAAAATTACTTTGCTCGCGGCCATTCAATTGGACAAAATTTACTACAACTGCAGACTTTTGAATTTGCCTGCAAGTTCCAAATAAGAGGACAAGGATTAATGACGTCCCCACGAGATGAAAACTTTTCCACTGCATCCCTAATTTTTTACGCTTAATGGAGAGCCTTTGGCCACTATAATGCCCGCTGCGAGATATGAAAAAAGACACTTCTGTGGATAATATTTAAAGCACCGCTTCCTTAGTACCCTCCTGGAAATGAAACCTTGAATTAGTTTCTGAAATTCCACAATTTATTTCTTGCATACAATGATATTGGTGCGGACTTATTTATTAGATATTAAAAGAAGGAAGAAATATAAAAATAAGTTCATCTCTCAATTTAGTAATCAGCAACGAACAACTACAGGAGATTATCCACGACGTTTATCTGCACCCAAAACTTCTTCCATCGTTCCAGCTAAAAGAGGTTAAATACAATAGATCAACCAAGACGCCCATTTTAAGAGAAAAATGATACCAAATCGGATGATTAAAAAGTAAAACAATTTTTTGGAGGCTCCTGAAAACGGAAAGAAAAATCTCTCTCCATAAAATACGGGAAAATATAATAATAAGCGAAAAAACCTTGGCCTTGAGTTTTATTTCCCGACTTCCAAATTTACCTCGAGCATCGTTTAAAATTACACTAAATTTTAGATGGTTGAGGCTATTATCTGCGATAGTTTTACGGGCACATTATGACCAAGTGCTTTTCCATTCATTGTCAAGGATTAAATTTCTGTCACTCAAAGTGGTTCCGATAAGTGGAGCGTGCAAATTATTCCTTTGTGCATGGAAATATCCCTCGGTATAATGACACCGGCAGGTTAAACGCAATTTGCCATTAACGCGCACTCATTGTCACACGGGTGTGCTTTTATATAATGCTTTATGGCATGAAAGCGTTAAGCGTCATTGTTCGCACCGACGACAGCTCCGATAAATAGGTGCAGGGAAAAGTCTCGCTTTAAAGAGGGCTCTTCACCTACAGCCGGGAAACGATCTCACGAACAAAACAAGGTGTATCAGCAGCATGCAACAAATATTTCATAGTTTCACATACCGTTTGGCGACACGGGGAGGGAAAAGTGCTGCAGAAAGAGAGAGGATTGGAGAAAATGCTATCAATTGTATATCACCATGCTCTTCTACGATCTGCAACGAGAAACTGAGGAGTCAGGATGACATTAATTAGGAAAGAGAAAAGAAGTGAAGGGAATTGTTAGGAGGAGGGAGATGAAAAGTGAGAGATGTTTCGATGGATAAGCAATTAGCTCCGTTTATTTTGCTATACGTAATGGTGTAGGGTATAAGGAATGAACATAAACCTGTCAGTGCCACATAAACCTATCAGGAAGGGAATAGGGTAAATGTGCTGGCTTATCAGCTCGATGGTCCATCTACAGATGTCAGTATCAATATATATATTTTTAATGAATTCCACAGACTACTACAGGCAGAGCACTTCGAATGCAATACTCCGTCCGTCGGATGGGACGTTAATCAGCAGACCCAAAGGCACCATCACGGCGAGTAGGCTCATTCCAGCACCAGGTTTCTCTCCACTCTTACACCAATATCAGCATTATAATTTACCTACCTTCCCACTCAGCTATCCTTCAAGGCACAAATGAACTGGAAGACTCCCAAAACGACTAGTTCAACAATGAATTTTTCTTATTTGGTCACTATGTCGGTCCGTTAGATGTATTAGGAGTGTAGAAATGAGTTAATATCAGCCACGTGGATTTTAAAAAACTCGAATTTATCAAGTAAACTCTGACTGAGTGGTGATCTTTAGATCTACAGTGGCTACCAAACCAGTTGTAACTATTAATGATACATTTTGAATTAACTTATAATTTCTTAAATAAAATTATAGGGCCTTGGCTGGATTTTATCGGTTTGATTTTCTTGGTAACGGTTGTTTACTAATATGCGTGAGAGAGAGTGATTGTCGTGCTGGTCCAGAGTAGACACGTTTTGATCCTGGGAGAATTTTGAGGATTTATAAAGGTATTGTTTGATCTTTAATTTGGTCGATTTTCTTATTTTTATCATCCTTAGTGTGTCCTGTGGATATTGGTGGTGATTTTTTTCAAAATTACCTGGCGCCCTGAAAAATAAAAAGCCAAAGTAACTCCCTCTTGCTCTACCATCAAGGAACTGAAGGACATTTGGAGTTATATAGTCCTAAAAACATTTCTGTCACACTTTTTCTTCACCAAAGTCTCTTTTTAAAAACAGGTACGCAACTTTTCGTTGTATTTTCCTGAGCTCTTTGATTACACGTAGAATATCAAATGAAAATAATGCAGGACGGGAGAAGAAATATTGAGGAGAATAAAGGCGATGCGTTTCGTAGGATTAATGGGAGAGGATGCAGTAGGCTAGGATGGATGACAGAGGTGAGGGCGAGGGAAGCGGGGGGAGGAGGCGGAGAGGATGAACACCCGGGGGGGGGGGGGGCTGTTAAAGGGCATACGAGAGGGAAGGAGGGGAGGGAAAGACAGAGCGGCGCGTAGGACGGAGGTTTTTTGCCGCACCTCCCCCTTTAGGTGATTTATCTCGTCCCCAGCAGCGAACCCCGTAATCCAATAACCAGGACCAGGAAGTCGACCTCAGAGAGTCATCGAAAAGGACCGTAGGAGGGGAGGATTTTGCGAAAGTCTCCCACGACCACCTACACCCCCACCCCCTCCCCGATCACCTTCGTCACCACCGCACCTTAACACCTCTGCCCCTCCTCCTCCACTTCCGAGCGACGCCCTGCGAAATTTCCACGAAATCGCAACCCCCCCCTTTTTAACCCCTTCTTCGAAGACTCCGCATTTCAACCTCTCGCTGTGAGGAATTCCAGGGCTCTTCCACTCCCTCCGCAAAGCCCTCCCCCCCTCCCCTCGCCCCTCCCGTCCAATCTTCCCCCCCCACCCTCACATCTTTATTTGGCTCGGGGAGGTGCTGTTTCCTGGCAACGGTGATGTCTCTGGGGGCTTTGAGTTAAAACCTCTAACCCTATATATCGACAGAGAACGATACCCCGCAGCAACTCCTGAAAAATGAAACGGCTACTTGTTTGAGCACCGGTGTCAACGGGCGAACTTTGAACTCAATGACCCAAAACTGATTTTGGAAAAAGAAATGCGAGCTTAAAAATTAACAGACAAAAGATCAATACATTTATATAACTCCATTGGCAGCATTAAAGAAACTAGGTTTTGTTAAACGTATAATAGGAAGGTCCTCGGATGAAAAGGTCAAAGAGAGATGCTACTTCGCTCTCGTTAGGCCATACCTCGAATACGCCGCGAGCATTTGAGACCCTGGTCAAATAGATATAACCAAAAATTTAATAAAATACAAAGGAAAACAGCGCGCTTCGTTGAAAACGGCTACGAACGTACATATAGTGTCTCGCAACTTTTAGCGGGATTAAGGTGGGAGCCCCTAGAGACTCGAAGGCTACACGCTAGGCTTAGGTTGCTTGATAAATTCAGCACTGATATTTTTCAGAGCGACATAGAGAATATTATAATGACTCCTCACAACGACTCTGGGTCTGACAGACGCGATAAAATAAGAGAGATACACTGCCGAACAGATAAGTACAAGAACTCGTTCTTTCCGCGAACAATAAACGATCACAATAAACATTAAGCTCACTAAATACACTCCTATAATTCATGTCACCTTTTTATCTCCAAAAACTTACACCTTTACACGGCTGGTGATCTACCACCCCCTACCACACGCCAATGCGGCGGCTCGCGGGGTATTATATAGATGTAGATGTAGATTTGTAGGTACGCCAAGTGAGTTATTATACGCATGCATACGAAGAGTGTGGTTTGAATATTCGTTCAGGGAGTCAAGGTGAGAAACTGGGTTGCAAGGCTGAGCCATAATTGCATCGAAGACTAACTCAAAGAGGTAATTAATGAATCAACATGGCAAACTTCCCTTCAGCCTCCGTTATAAAAAAACAAATTAAAAATAGAAGCCGCTTATGAGACGTAGGTCAAAAATTTCCGAAGAGCGATACAAAAATTGCAAAACTCCCCTTACGCACAAAAGGAAAAGATACTAAACTAAGAGCATGTTCATTATTAGAATTAGCTGGCATTTTAGAATGGCGACATCACATAAGGTGAAATAAGAAATTCCTCATTTTACCTTCCATTAAGCTCAATTTTTAGACTCGCCTTATATTACAGTAGAACGTGGAGATATGACGAAACGTTTTCGGTGTTCCTAAAGAAGAAATAAAACTATAGGACATCCTTTTCAGTACTGGCTTTGTCGGCTCTGAACGGTCGCACTGAAGCCCCGCCGGACGCGCAGGCAATTAGAGACGCATTCACAGCGAAATTGAGGAACAATCTGGCTTCCTCTTGGCCGTCAGATAGGAGAGCGGTGGAAAATTGGCTTGTCCGGCACACTGTGGCTCAGACTCCCGTGCTCCGTAAATTTTGGATATTTCTAGACCAGCGAGCGTCGCTAGAATAGCGTCAAACGGAGTCGGGGGGTGGAGAAAAATGAAAGAAATTTCGGGGAGTTGTTTGAAGAGAGAGAGAAGAGGGTGTGTCTGTGAGCAGCAGCCAGCGCGACAAGAGTGGCGAGTAGGACGTGCGCGAGGAAGGGTAAAGGGATTTCAAACTGAGCAGTGAGAGTTTCTCGGCAGAAAGTCTGAGACGTGTATTAATTAAGGGGACATTCCGAGCCAGGGGGAATAAAAGGGGATGTTGGAAGTCTCGACGGGAAACGAGGTTTAAGGGTGGGATGGAAAATGAGGGAGGGACACGAGAAAGGTGGGGAAAGGGGATTCCTGGCTAAATGAACGAAAAGAAGGGGAAGGTTGGGCCTAGGAAATGGAACTCGAGTATTCTGATCCCGGCTAAAGGTGTGGGTACTATAGATATCTCCATCTACCTACGACTCAACGTGAAAGGGTTGTTTGACAAAGGGGTTTTAGGACTCCAAGAAAGAGAAGGAAAGAATAGGGGAAGGATATGATTGATTATAGAGAGGCCTGTCGGTGGGATTAGTGTAACCATCTGCTCTTGTAGCAGCCATGAATTGTGTGCAAAAGGACAGATCTGCTACGAAATATCAATTCAACAGTGAATTGCTCAATTTTGTTGATTTTTGTATTCATTGCAGATGTAGGGTTGAGGAGAAAGATGTGTCCCGTAGTGTCCCGATACAAGATCTGATAGGCCAGATACAAGAATGAAATGAATTTTGAGTGCAGCAACAGCAAAGTAACCTCGGCCTTCCGGGTTTTTATTGGCCTCAAGAAACATGGATGAATTCACAACGGAGAGCGAATTACGAGAACGGGATGAGAAAGACGAGAGGGAAAGGATTTAAGTGGGAAGGGGAGATGAGAGAGGCGGGGAGGGAGAGAGGGAGAATTCTGTCGAGCTGAACTAAATGAAGGAATGGAATAGGAGGAGGAAAATGGAGGTGAGCAGAAGTATCCTGATCCAGATCGAGGGTGTGGGAACCGTTGATATCCGTATATTATCGAACGGGATCAGAGCGAATATCCCTCCCAAGCCGGCTCCTACCTTTTTTTCTTCTTTTTCCGGACCAAGGAGCAAATGGATTGATTCCTACACAGTGGAGTCACTCAGGGATGAGAGACAGAGAGGGAAGAATCGAGGGAGCAGAACGGGGAGAGACAGCTGGGAACTGAAGATGTAGACTCTACTTAACCTTTGACACCTAGGCCTGAAATACTTTGCGAGTATCTCTCCTAAATTAAGGAGTGCGAGGCATAAAGGGTCGGTAATTCTAGAAATACGGCGTAACTTGCTGTCGAATGGTCGGGAGTAACATCGTTTTCACTGAAGAAAAGCAAACGGATTTCATCGTCTTCCCGAAGGCCTTGAATGTTTTTATGGCCATGGCCACAATGGCCATGGCATAACTTAACATAGTAACTATCAGGATCAATTTGCTTGCCATTAAGTAGGCAATCTAGAAGCAGTTAGTAATTTTTCAGCAGCGACGCAAATAAAAAGAACGCCAATGATAAATTTTGCCAAGAAAAACGAAAATAACATAAAGTTGTCTGGTTTGAAAATGGCCTCTGATTGTATTCAATTGTATCTTCAACTAACGTTCCATTATGTATTTTATATTTGCACTATGAGCTCTTCACTTTTCCAAAGGATCCTGATTACTCTTGTAATTACATATACTAATTTTTCAATTATAAAAAATATATTATGTCATCTTTATCAATTTTATTTTTTAAAGACTGCTGGACTTACGCGATCATTTAAGTTCTTTGCGTGAGTTGCGTACAGACGTTGAAGATGAAATGACTTAAAATATGATACCACAATTTAAACTAATATACCCTCCTAAATTGATACGAAATAGGTAGATGAATTCAATGAAATCGCAACTCTAGGAAAAAATGGCAGATTTGCCAAATGCAAAAGAAACATTAAATAGGAGGCAAGAGGGGAAGTAAAACACCCACCGGAGGCAAACGTCACGGAACCATAAGACGAGTGAATGAGATAGGCTCGGCGCCGCGAAGAACGTTAAGGAGATATTTAATGTCCGAGGCATATACGCGAATGCGAGACGGAAAGTGGTTTTTCCAAGGTTTTCCACGGCGAGAACGAGGAGGTAACGAGGAGAGAACTGCTCTGATAAGAACCTCTCTCCTGCAGCTGAGGGTAATGGCGAAAAGGAGAATGGAGACGGAGAGATACGGCCCAGCGGGCGGAATGACAAGGGAGACAGATTAGTGGAGAGGGAAGTGAGGGAGAGAGAAGGATGGAGAAATAAAACAAATATCCGGAAGTAATTAAACGAAAATGAAATACGTTGAGCCTTGAACGTCACTCACAGCCTTCACAATCCGGATAGCTGCAGAGAGCATCGTAATCCCTGTCTCGGCCGCACAAGGATATTTCCACGGGGCCGAGGGTTGGCGGGGAGGGGAGGGAGATACGGAGGGAGATACGGAGGGAGGGAGGGGGTAGAGGAATGAGAAGAAAGGGGATAGAAGGAGGTAGGGAGGGAGGGAGAGACACCCAAAGGAAGGTAGAATGGTGCAGACGTTGACTGAGGAGGAGGATTGGTGCAAAGTCAAGATCCTCTCCTCCCCCCAACAGCGTGAATTTGAATGAGGGGGAGGAGATGAAACGAAACAGGAGTGATTGGTGGTCCAGGAATGTAAAGGAGGCTGCTTCCCTGAGAAGGAGGAGGATTAGGGTGGGAAGGAAGGGGAATCTGCAGCCTTCGCATTTCGACCGGGCTTTTACCCTTCTGAACAGGCACAGCCAAAGTCGCTTCCGAGTCAGCAATAAGTGGAGGAGACGTTCAGCGGTGGAAGCGGAATAACATTTAGATTGACCTCTGCAGCCTCCCTCTAGTTAAATTCTAACAGAAGATGGCGTACAATTGCTACTAAACGAGTTTTATTGCTAAGACACTCTTAAGGCATGCGATGGCCTGATATGAAATGGATCTCAGCAATGCGATATTCTCTCTAGTTATATCTGGAATCCCCATAGCTAATAGTCCTTGTTTTAGGGACACAACATAATTCATTTACGGTATCATTTTTAATACGAACTGTATAAGTAGAATTGTTATAACGATTAACATTTTCTGAGAAATCACATCGGATTTTATTGAAAAGTTTCAACATTAAAAGACGAGCTTGATATTACTCTGTAAACATTTATAAAGAGTTTCTCTTCAAGAAACTTTGTGTTTATCAAGTTAGAATCTGCATCACTCATAAATACCTTAAATTTTAGCATCTATGTAAAAACACTCACAGTTTGAACAAGAAAGTTAATAGATTTTATATCTATCCATATTTATATATCCATGTTTAGATTTTATATACACATTGTATTTAGAATTAATTACCGTTCCAAGGTATTATTATTACAGAAACAGGTTTCAAAATAAAACCCGGGAGGAAATTAGGGACAGCATAGGATGGAGGGCAAATGAACGGTATTTTTAACCATTTTGTCTAATCTTTGGGATGATCTTATGATAAGGAAAATAATTTTGTGGAGGTTAGTTGCCTAAGAATTTTTAAAAGATTTTGATGATTACTGAGTCATTATTATGTCCGTTATTACGGGATATTTCTCTGGAGATCTAAGTTGAAGTCAGAGTTTGAAAAAGGTAGGTTTATCAGACCACTACGGTAAGACACGCCTCGGTGGCAGGAAATGTATTATCCACCTGTTCCATCCCTTCACTTTTGACCCTTCATTTCACTCAAAGAACTTTTTGAAAACAATTAACTTTCCATTGAAAGTATTTCTTAAAAACCTATTACCACTTCCTCTGACGGTTCCCCGCCTATTCCGTTGGAGTCGCCTCTTCTTTATAAGCTGTGAGAGAACTGAGTGACACTTAAACTCTCAGTAAAAAGTAATTATAAGAATTCACGATTTTCCCAGTCTTCTTCTTCTTAGCGTTAATCCCAATTGCTTTTTCCCAGTCTATTGTGTGTTATTTCCTTTTTTCAAAATACAATAATATGAGGCCATTAGTGACACGATTTAAATATATGGCTTTCTTTGCCATAGTGATTGTCGTGGAGCGACGAAAACAAAATAAGACAATAAAATATTGGTTAAATATCATATAGAGCTGCACTTAGTAAAAATAAACAAATTACGATGAGAGCATGAGAAGAAGGGACGGAGGGAAAGTAACCAGAAAAGACATCCACAAACATCAAAAGGTCAAATATGACGTGAGCGTTTCAATAACTGCCCACACTGACTTCATAAACATGAAAATTTTAAAGCTTATAAGAGGTAAAATGGATAAAAAAGCAATGTAATGCTGAAGGTGATATGAGCATAGTAGGCAATCCTGGAGAATACATAATTGCCTGTCACAACGTTTACGAAGCCCAGACGGAGGCACGTCGCACAATTTCGAATTCACCAATAGCATTTATACAAGAAAAGTTACAGAAAAAAACTAATGCAAAATTGAAAACAAATTTAAGAATGACAGCTCACATCACTTAACCAGCCAATCAAAACTATTCACAGCATTGCAAGACTTTAGGAATGGCTTTATGCAACCACGCATGCATATCCAGTTCAACGGGTTGCATACCTATCAAGGATACTACCCACAGGCTACGCACGCATCTAACTTAACATCTGAAGTAATTATGGATGGATTATCAAAGCCGCGTGAAAACGATTCTAATCAGAATTTCTCCCACATAATGGAGAAAATTATTTGCACATTACTTAAATGTAAAAATTACATAGCGTGTAAATCTGATCAGCGGTCATTATACTTTAGACAAAAATTTTAACACCCAAGACGACAGTGCGAAGAAATTTGCGAAGTGGTCCAGCAGTTTAAAACACATGAACTGATTCACTTCGATTAATCAAAATAGTAAATGAAACTGTGCAATTCACTACTCAATCAATATCTGCTTGATACTCATTCGAGAGAAAGTTCTTTAAGAGTTACTGACAATGTTCGCAATACCAGTCCTTCACGTGGGAATAGTGTAACAGAGAGCGTTTTGTTTTGCGAAATGAACCATCCGCTAATGTTATGGAGAATTTTATACTTCCGGATAAGAAAAAGATTAAAGACATGATATTACCCTTCAAATGGATATCTCAGTGCAGCGAGGTTGTTTTTTCCCTTATTTTGGTGACGTCCCGTGTAAAAGGAAAACAAAATTTCAGGCGACGAGCCCTTCAACCCGAGGTGAATACCCGCGGGTGCTGCCAAAAAAGAGGAAAACTACCGCGAACGAACAAAGACGAGGAAGGAAGGAGAGAATTGGGATGATGAGAGGGAGGAGAATGGGAAAGAGAAGGCCGAGAAGAGGAGGGGGGCGGGAAAATTGGAGGGCGAGAAGTTGGGGAAGTGAATAGTCGATAAATACGTAAGTGGCGAGCGGCCAGTGCGATGCGCCGAGGAGAAGGAAAGAGAGGTTGGAGGAGGAGGAGGAGGAGGGGAGAGTGGGGGGGAAGGGAAATCGTAAAAAAATTGCGGTTGAAGAGTAAAAGTCGAGAATGAGGGGAAGATAGGAGAGGAAAGAGTTTGGCGGGGAGAGAGGCAGGGGGTGTGAACGAAAAGAGAGAAAGAGAGAGAGAGAGGTGGGAGGCAAAGAAAATCACTTCAGACATGGAACTTGAGATGAATCAGGGAACAAGAGGGAACAGAGACGAGAGCAAAGAAAGGCAAGGCTGGCCCGATTAGATTGGAATTGATATTTGGGGAGGCGACCGACAGCTGAGGTCATTTGCGCCATAGGGGATAGGTAAGGGAGGAAGGGTGGAGAGAAACCCGTCGTCGGCATTAGCCTGCTCTCAACGAAAGGCGCCAAGGGGACCACGGCTTAACATTTCATCCGACAGACGGAGTACTGTACTTGAAGTGCCCTCCACAAGACACTCAAGTAGGGATCAGGTTTCCTCTGAAAAACATCCTCCTCTGCAGGGATTTGAACCCTGGCCTTCCGTATGGTTAGTCAGTACTCTAGCCACCGCACTAATCCGATCCCCGGCTGGCCCGAAAGACACCAATTGTATGTAGACTGTTCGAGTGGATGATCAGAAAGAGGAGTCATTGGCAACATTAATAATTGTAGGGTAGTTACATTGGGTGGCAATGAAAGGATTATTTGGGAAGGATGAAGAGAAACCAGGCACCGACATTACTTAAATCTTTAACGAAATGCACCAAAGAGTCAAACAATGTATTGTTCCATCCCTTGAACTCACAGCTCCACTTCAAAGGCTATTTAACTTACAATAAGGGATAAGGATTAAAGAGAACAATTCAGGCCACTTCCATTAGAACGCGGGGCCTCTTCAGAACTCCAGCTGTCTCACCAACTATATACTCACTTTTACTAACATTAAGTAAATCAAAATTTAGTTCAGCTCATCATTTCAGTTCATTCAAGTTCAGTTCTAAATTATCAGATTTCAAGTTATCAAAATTATCACTTTCCAAGTTTCCGCAGCACATCAACAGACGTTGTAAAATTCTTTTTAGTTACTAGCTTCTGACAAAGATGAAACATGGTCGCCCGTCTTCCCTGCCAGTGAATGTAAGTGACTTTTTTAAATGATTCAGTCTACCTCATCGAAAACAGTTGAACCATGGACGTCTGCCAAGAAACGGAATCCATATTTATCTGGAAAGAATTCTAATTTGGTTCCTCGTGATGGGAGGCCAGACCTGTAGCCATTAATATAAAGTGATCTCTATGAAATATGGACAGGATACAAAAACAACGCCTATCAATAGGAAGTGGGAAAAAGGATAAGGGGCTGAAAGTGGGAAAGAATAAAGGTAGCAGAAAGAGATTGACGCGAGATAGTAAGAGGAGCCGAGATCCGTGCGTGAGAGGAGGAGTTGGATGGAGTGCGTTTTTGTTGCGAGAGCGCTGGTTGCTCGGGTGAAGGCCACAAGGCGAGAGGGTAAGAGGGTGGAACTTAGTCTCGACTCCCGAAAGGTCAAAGCCGTCATAACATCAGATGAGCCGGGCGCACCATCTCCCGGGCCACAAATTTCTCGTTTCTTTTCCCTTCCTTCCCCCAGGCAAACCTCCCCTCACCCTCCCCCCCTCAGCCTACCTCATAACCTGTCCCCCGCCGGTGCAATCTCACCTCCACCATAAGAACGCATGCGACCCCACAATTTTTAGCTCTCCTATTTGTTCCCCCGCCCTTTCTTTCCCAAAACTGACGCTCATCCGCTCCCCCATTCCTTAGAAGACTGGATCGCCCTCAAAGGCATCCACTAGACTTCATCCGCATTCCTAACTCTCAGGAAAACATTCAGATTTTTATTTACGCTTTGAGGACAATCTACAGTTCCGGTCATTTCCACTTCTCCCCCTCGACCCATTCTCTACCTCGTCTTCTCCAAATCTTTCACCTATCACTGAACACAGTGTATTTCGAGGCCAAAGTCGCACGGAAGGACAGTGACTCCATAACCCTTGAAAATTCACCCCACAACTTTCCCTCTGTGATCACAATTTGCGTTTTATACTCTGATATTCTATTTATTTTCCCTAATGGGAAAAACCCTCATTTTTAGGGCTAGGTACCAAGCCACCACAGACTTAATGGTAGCAAACTTAGAAAAAACAAGTGAAATAAACATTTTCGACTCTTACTTCCGATAATACACTGGACTGGTCACCATCTATCAACGTTCTAAAAAATGTATGCATGCACATATAATATAAATTGATAGGGATACATTAAAATAATGAATGCTCTCGTCACCTTATACAATGCAAGCACATATTCCTTGATTAGATAAGAAATAGCATTTTAAAGAGCTCCAACTCGAGCACAACCTCTTTCATAACAACTGATAAATAAGTCATGTTACCTGACGCATTATAATATACATGGAAGCGTCCAAGGCATAATGTTCCATACCCATCATGTCCAAAACCATGTGTCTGACGAACTGATAAAATTAACAAAGTCAACGAGGCTGTAAGTCCACCCCGGGACAACACCTCTAGTACAGACAATGGGGACACTTAATAAGAAATTTGCGGTCCAAGCGAGGTTTCGCTCTTCCCAACAACTATTCATGACCACAACACGAGCAGATGGAGAGTATACTTTACGAAAAACACTTCACTAATGATTCCATTTTTCCCACTAAACACCCTCTCTAATGCTTTCCTTTTACTGGCTATGTTTCATAACTCTCAACAACAACCTCTACCGCAAGGTCTTGTGATAGTTCACAAGGAAGAACATAGATGTACCCACCGTCTGGCCACTGGTTCCCGTGTACATCGACGAAAACTGACAGCTACGCTGAAAATTATTTCTTCAGGGCTGTTTCACTCGGTTATTTTTAAAAGCTTTCTTCAGCACATACCCAACTATTCGCTATCCTCTCTTTTTACTTTCGTCTCCCGTCTATGCAAATCTAATCGCTATGGCTCGAATTTTCTTTGCACCGACAACTTTTATTCGCAAAACGATGCAGTCTCCCTTCTACAGAATTCCGATGGGGACTGCGAACGTCATGATTTTCGAGGCGCTCAAGACAGCGATGAGAATTTATACTGACTAATGTGCTCACCCCGTGTGATCGCCTGCCTAGTGAGACGCCATGGTGATATCAAAATATTTCCGACACATGATTTAGGTGAGTTTTGTCGAAGAGTCATTCGACAGTGCTGTGTGAGGAAGAGATACGTTCGTACTGAAGGTCTACGAAAAAGGGTCGACGACAGAGGAGGCAGTTATCTCGCTCTACGTCAATCTCTCAACGCTTTCTGCTGAAGAGGAAATCGACTTGGCAGCATAAAAATAAATTTTTCTAATAGATCTTCGTATAAACTACACAAAATTCTACATTATTCAAACTCGTATTTTCAAATTATTGACTTGAAGCACGAGTGCAAGAAGAAAAAATATTCATAGAATTTTTAAACTGCCTTTAGTATACATTTATAATGAGGTGAAGCATATTTAAAAACTTTAAATGTTAATAATGAGATTAAAAAGTCATAAAAATGCGATACAACTTAATTTTTCCGAGTGTTTAAGTTAACCGTTAATATAAAATCGATAGCTAAAGAAAATATTGCAAGCTGAAAGGAATAATACAATTGAGCAGGTCCGAAAACAACGATTCAATTCTGTAGTCATTTCTGTAGTCATTTCTGTAATTTCGCTTCTTAGCTAGGTGTCCGGATAAAAGGACCGAAGTGGTTATTTTGGGAGGATATTATTAATTTTAGCCCTTGGCAGTCGGAGAAATCTATGTTTCCATGATTGTTTCCCCTAATACGCTAAGTATAAGAGCAACATTAAATATTTTTTACGGAACGAAGATTCAATACTAACGAGCGTGATATTTAATTCCAAATACAAGAGCAAATTCAAATATCATTTATTACTTCGCATAGTCCCCCATTTAACTTTCCACATCCACAATAAGTGTCTATCGGCCAGTGCATAGGAATCTTTAGAAAGCTATTAACTTGTAACTTTTGAGAGCGGTACGAGGAAGAGAACCTAGGCATAAATCTGAGAAAGGAATAAAAATTGATTAACTTCATTCGACAAATATGCACATACTTCCATTTAAAAAAGTAAAAAATAAAACATTTGGTAGTTCAGCGAGAAGGCAATATCTTCTGTCTCCGTAGCGTAGGAATCGGCAGGGAGAAAAAAAGGGGGATGGGTCGAGATGTCTCCGCATATACTTCCACTACTCCTTTTTTGGAAAAGTTACTCCTTTTTCCAAATGGTAGGGATGAGGAGAAAAAGAAGATGAAGAAGACTCACGAGGACTTTTTTATGATCGCTACAAAAAATGTATAATTTTTAAAAAGAATAAGAAGAGACGGAAGCGCATAAAATAAGAGAAATATAAGACCCTTTAGCCCAGTCTGCTCCCCCTCCTTCTCTCTTCTCGACTTCCCCCCCCATCGCACTTCTAACCAACCAACCCACCCCCGTGCTTCATCCCCCTCCCCTCCGTCAAACTCCCATATAACCCCACCTCCTCCCCCGCGAAAAACCATAAATTCAGCGTTATTGGTCCCGCTGCAGAGAAAGTCGCAACGTGGGGAGGGTCGGAGGTGGGTTAGCGTGGGAGGAGGTCTCAAAGAGAAACAGGAGAGAGGGGGGTCGCTGGGAGGGAGCCGTGAGGTGCGGGAGGAGGGTTAGAGAGAGGGGTGGGGAGCGGGGGTGTGCGGCAATGCGTGGGGGGTGGGAATGGAAAAGGTAGAAAAGGTGGCAGAGGTAAAGACGAGCTATCTTGCGGGAAGGGTGGGAAATGGACGAGGCGAGTTTGAAGAGCTTGACGAACGAGGAATATCTAAGGAAGTAGATGAAGCTTCGCGATATTTCTATGAAACGACGGCAATAAGGGATATTCACGAGATATCGCACTGCGACACTAAGTCAACGGTTCACGCGATACATCGAGTTTCGACGCCACGCGATATCATAAGATCTGCAATATCCGATATGGCTACAATAAGAAAAGTAATAAAACATAATGATACACACCCATTAAGATCTCCACCCTGTCTTCTTCAAACCTAAGATTTGTTCTTCGTATTCTGTACTCGTTAGTTATTAAATATTCAGACAGCTCAACTGCATCATGCTATAGTTTAGATATTAGTGTCGAAATATCGAAGTATTTTACTCGAAAGCATTTTTCAATCAATTTCTTGGGTCATTCCTCGTTGATTTTAACCAAATAATTCGAAAGAGGAAACATATTGCGGAACTTAAGCAGACTATATATGCCATGATGAAAAAATACGAAAACCATGACCAGATCTCACATGGTTATTTCCATTTTAATTTTTAATTTACATTCTAATGGAAGATATAAAAGCAGCACAGTGGAAAGACTTTTGTCCTGTTATCAAGGAAAGAATTAAGTTCATTCTTACTGACTCGATCCTTTGAGGTCAAAATGGAAGCAAACAAATATCTCAACCAAGAGAGTTTACCCATAAGAGTTCACCCTTAATCTGATGGATTTGATCCTACAAGGGCAAAAGAACACGATTTCGTTTACTCTCTAGGGCATTCATTCTACCACCAAATTAGAAGTGTCCTTTTTACCAATCTTGACCCCATTCTCGGGAAACCATTTGATATCCCTCGGTCCGCTCGTTCCCTCAAAGGGTCGAAGACTATAGTGGTGCAAAAAAGATTCCACTTCCGGGCATAGTGGATTAGGGAAAACTCCAAGAAAATTGGAAATGGGTCTGCCGCCACAAATGTAATCCTTCCACTCGGCCATACCATCCCACACTCCAACCTCATTCCCCCTATCTTCCCGTTCCTTGCTTTATCTCCCTCTCCTCTTTAACCCCTCCTCACTCCCAATTCACTTCTGCACGCTCCCACTCATAGAAGCAGGAAAAATTTTCACGAGTGGAAATCTGCTCTCAATAGTTTTATTCCCAGAAATAATATCTTCCCTCCCAGCCACCAATCCTGTAAAAAAACGATGTGGGTCAAGCCGTGATTAAAAACTTTTTCTCTCTCCGCTAAGAGAGGGAAAACATGGAAAGAGGAGAGAACGTGATTTGACCCTTTACCATCAGGCTTCACATTTTTTTTCATCTTCCGCGCCTTTTTAGCGGCGAACAAAGGGTCGAATGGGGTATAGAGAAATTAAAAAAAGAGAACAAAGGACGATGTAGCGATGAGATATCCTATGGTGTGGGGGGAGTGATTTTTCTCCGTGTTTTTCCCCCATCGGTTAAATATAAGAGGGTTTGGAGATTAAAAGAGTCGGGAAGAGCGAATGACTCCTCTTGGCACAGAAAAGGTGCGGAGCGTGCGCGCTTCTCAATTTCTCATCCTCTCTTGGTGCCTCTTCTTCAAGTGTGCAAAGACATTTGAGTGCGTAGTTGAACGAGGGGTCGGCGTAGCGAAAGGGGTCGCAACCAAACCCCTAACGCCCACCCACCCCTGAACTCGAACCTGCCTCTCTCCCTCCCCCGCCCGCCCCGCCTACTCCACACTCTCCACTCTCGAATGGGATTGCTTAAAATGGCGCTTGACCGCACAGTGCCTACTAGGTGGCAAGCGAGCGCCGGTTCACCTTCTTTTATTTCTCGATGAGCTCTCGAGAGGGTCCGGTGGGTAGCGGAATGGGGTTGGGGATTTAGTTATACAGAAAGTGGAGTGGTGGGAAGAGTTGAAGAGTTGAAGCGGTGACAAGATACGCGACGGCCAGAAAAATGTAGGCAAAAGTGCAGGAATTTCCTGGAGTGGTGGAGAGAAAGATGCCAATCCTTTCAGCCTGCGAATCCCAGAGAGAAAAACCCATCCACCGGGAGACGCTAAAAATACTTCAGATGAGGGTGAGCCTGAACTGAAGAGGGTATCCATGATTATCTAACGTCATTTCGGTTCATGCGTCGTTTTACGGAACGGATCAGAAGGTGTATCAGTTCAAATAAACGTCTTATTTAAACCCGGAACTGGGGTCTAGAAATATGATCGATGACGATGAGAACCAAGTACTAAATGTATGGCTCAAGGAGGATTCGTCAATTCAGGACATGTCAGGATGACTAGAGATATTGCAGATGAACTTGTGGGCACTGGTTCAAATCGACCCAGCCTGCCACGAGGTAATTGCAGAGGATGATACAGATATATCATATGGTTCATTATAAGCATGCAGTGCTTAGAAATTCGACTAGACCAACGTGTAATGCAATGGTGACGAGTTTTAAATGGTAAGAGAGTCAATTAAAGTGACTGAGTATGGACAACTAAATCTCATGAAATAACCCCGCTTATAAATGCTACGCACTCCAAGAAAGGAGATAAAAATCAAGTTGTTATCGCAAAATGAAAAACAAACTCCAGGATTGGGAATCTACTGGAACCAGGGCGAGGATAAAGCGACGCGGGAAATGTTTTCCCAGATCCCCAAAGAGGGCATTCATGCCAGAGATGGAGGAGAGAAAAACAGAGTGAAGTAGGACAAGAAGAAGCAGACGAGGTGACAGAAGGCCAACCGGGCGGAAGGGACCGAGCAGTGAGTGGGCTGACCAGTGTGTGACCAAGGGAGACGGAGAGGATTCGTGTGCGAGAGAGGAAGAGTGAGAAGGAGACTGGAGAAGAAGTCGGCTGACGGCACAAGGTGGGTGACCCACCATTTCCCTGCCCTTTTAAAACTCTTCTGGGAGGCGAACCCCACTCGGCCCCAGTTTCCAAGTCCAACCCTTTCCCCGACCCGACGAGACGGAACGACGACCCTTACCTCTCCTTTACTCTCCGAGGCGAGAGAGGGCAGTGCGATCGACTTCCATCCCCTCAGCACGCACTCTCTCCGCCCGCCGCCACTCCCGTCTCACCCTTCCACCCCCCACTCCCCCGCTGACCACCCCCCCTCCACATTCCCCACTCCTAAAAAGATAGAGGAAAAGAGAGACAATGGGGAGGAAGAAAGGAGGAGCAAAAAAACCAGCGCAGCAGAGAGCGTTCTTTCGGTCAGCTTTTCCGTAAAGACTAGGGAAACCTCTTTCGAACGGCCGGCCCCACGGATTCTTACGCCTACGGAGCTTCAACCCCTCTCTTAACTACCACTGCGCCACCTCCTCCCAGCCCTCGTCTCCCACTTACAACCCTCACCCCCCACCCCCAACCAACGGCGTCTTCACCGGAGAATCCCATCGCACCTTCCAGCGCAGCGTACGAAATCGACGCTTCTCGATTCAGACTCCACCGCTTCACATAACCCTTCTGACCTAGAATCCCTCCAATTCCATTCCCGTCCTTTTGTTTCTCCCATCTTACCCCTTCTTATCCTCCCTTCGACATCTCTCCCTTCATTTCCCTTTGACCGCTCCACTCACCCCACCGCTTTCACCTCACAATCTCTTCCACTCTGTATTCGCCAAGCGGAACTGGCTTTAAGCACTGGGTTTAAACCCTTAAACTCATTTAGTATTTCAAAGTGGGTAAATTAATGATAAAAAATAATAATTCACGATTCCCACGATCCGATGTGTCTCTCTACAAATAAATTTTGCGTCGAAAATGCGACCAGAAAAACATCGGCGTGGGCCAGGAATCGAACCGCTGGCCCTTGGCCGGGACAATGTGCAAATCACACCACCCAGGCTTTCTAATTGCCGTGACAATTTTGGAGGAAATAAGGGGACTAGACGCATAAAGAATTTTTGATTAAAAAAGGAAATTTCTGTCTAAAAATCTATAGGAAGCCATTGTGCTATAAGGCTCAATTTGAATGATGGTGAACTTCGTAACTTGGTACTATAGAACCTTTTAGAATTATTTCACGAAATTACGATAGATATTACGAAATACTCGATTAAAGAATTGAAAATTAAAAAGTTTTATGCGCAAATAAACTGTTGCCGCACTTACTGCGTCCGAAGACCCAAATCATCCGACATAATCCTGCAATAATTAAATTCAGATGAAATATCACCAACATCAGTTATTAATTGGACAATTACCATAAATATCGACTTTACCTGAGGTCGTTTTTAACGTCAGATAAGTATCAATGACATTAGAAAATTTACTAGGTAAAAGGTGAAATTAATAACAAAAAATGATAATTCCGCTACCAATGGATATTCTCAGCTTAGCAAGGGTTTGGAAGCCTTTTCCAGTGTTTAACGTCTCTAAAATTATCTTTCTCACCTGCTTGGAGTTCGCAGCATTTCCAGCTTTGAGTTAACGATCACAAAACACGCAATGATATCGACTGCAACAAGCGATGCCGTTAAGATAGACGAAATAACGGAAAATCACAGCTTCAAATCTTTGATTAAATGGACAAGGAAAGCGATTCAAAGAAGATGGGTAGAAAAAATTAAACAGCCACGTCATGTAAGTAAATTCGAAAATTTCTTTAAACAAACAAAACAAATATATTTAAGCAGAAATAAAACAGGACACCACAAAGGTCCAGGAGAAAAAAGTAAAAAAACTGGCAAAGTGGACGGCAGCGTTTCACACCGTTTGCATAACCCTGGCGATCCCAAATAGCTTCTCATTCCTCCATCCCTCCTCCACAGCGGCACTCTTTCACAAGTCCCCGAAAAAACATATCAACGCCACTTCCGCACGCGAGGACGTGATTCGGTTGAGACAGGACGTCGGGGAAGGGAAAAGCATGGAGAGGAATCGGGAAAGGCATATACATATACACACATGTATATATATATATATATATATATATATATATATATATATATATATATATATATATACACATACACACGGGGGACAAGAAGAGGGGGGGAGGGAGGCTTCGGAAGATAGCGTAGAAGGGATGTTTTGGAACGTGGAGGAGGAATCTCTGCGAAGGAAAAACCGCGAGGGCCGTATTTGGACAGAGTCATTAATAGCACTTACGGCCACGTGCTACCTTCGACACTGGCAGGGGAAAGGGCCGGCGACACATTACGCTCACACACGAGGGCCACATGCACGGCGGCCAGCCGGCCCTGGCCTACGCCGCCAGCCGCTGCTCTCTCCTCTTTTCGGGCCGTCGGAGCGTTCGCCACACTCTATCCTTTTGAGTAATTAAGTGCGGATTGAGTGGAGCAGTGGCCATTAAGCCTCGTTATTACTCGACCCAGATGGACTGAATATGCGATGGCCACACACACGGCTCGAAGTCGTGCGATTAATGAGGGGAAAACGTTCGTTGCCGCGATGTAATTCACTTCTCGGGAATTACCATTTTAAACGCTCTCGTGATATACATCCCGCTCCCTCCTTCCCACTTCGGGTTTTGCAAAATCGGGTTCCTAACACGTATTGAGTCCTGTGATGCGGGGAAACCTAAATGAGGAGGCCGCAAAGATGAGATGCTACTGTGATTGTAACGCACTTTAGATACAAATGTATTCTCAAGAAATTCTTTTGAAATTTCGACGGACTACCCAAGTAAAAATTTATTTTAGCATTTTAGGACGGAAAATTTCATCATTTTATCTAATTTACTACTAGTCCGAAAACAGCTCCCAAACGTGTTGCACATTGGGGTTTTAGTTATCACATGAATGAACAAACACAAAAACTCATGATCTTGGTGGTGAAAATAACCTATTTAAGGCTAAGGCCGGTATTAGTACTAGAAATATAGCGTTTCTATTTTTTTCTCATTTTGCCGAGCTGATGCTTACTATGAAAGCCAAAGACATTATTTTCACGGAAAACACGAAGTTCTTTAATCCATTCAACACGACCGCATGGAATATAAGACTAAAGAGGAGATACGAAGCTTAACAAGTGCGCCAAACGGTGAAAAATAGCTATGGATTTCCCCATTTAGTTACTATGCCAATAATATAGATAAGTATGAATAAAGCTAGGAAAAATAATCATATGATCAATTTAGTATGAAACTACGGAATAGAAATATTATTTTTTAATTGGAAAGTTCCCAGCAACCTAGGTCAGGGTTTGCTGTTCTTCAATAATAACCCGGAAATATGAAAAAGTTGGATGCGAAAGAACTTACCACAGTAAATAAGATAAATAATGTGCTTTAGCCACAGTTACGGGCGTATTGCTCCCTAATAGCAGGATGGGTTGGAAAACTATAAAAGATGAGACACTTACACAAAAACTTAACAAACATCACATCAAAAAACATAAATTTCCGCACCCCAAAAAAATAAAATAAACCCACAAACAGAAGAGACGGAGTAACAGGAATGGGTTAAACAATAAAACCTTTCCGAGAAAGGTTTTGTACATAAAAGCCGCCTTCCCCTATCATCTGTTACTCGTACGTCCCAACACGTGTGAAAGATAAAAGGGGCAGGAAAAAAGACCCTATGACTTCTGTTTTTTGCGAAAAATTCACGTGATTAGCCCTTGTTTCGGCTAACACGCACGGACAGAGTACTCGTAATGTATGAACTCTCACCGTGCATACACAATAACCATATCGCTCTCTCAATTTCTCACGCGCCTCCCCTACTTCAATATCTCTCCATCTCGGCATCTAGCAACCCTGCTCTCTCATACCTCGGCGACGAATAATCTCCGTCGCGGCGGTCTCACCCACCCGAATCATCTCCTCACCCTTCTCTCATCCATTACATTTTTTCCCCACACCCCGCAAGCTCACGTCAACCAGTTTTTTTCTCCGTTCACCCCCGCTCCCATCCCGCTCTCCCAACCCTCTCGTTTTTTTTAATACAAAAACCACCCCATCCCATCCACTTTTCCAGCCCCTCTTTACCACGGCCGCTGACAACCCACCTCTCATACAACCCTCCCCCCTCCGCCCCCCCCGTCATCCATGCCCCCTCCGCCCCACTGCGTCCACCCCCCAGCCAACGCCGCCATGGCAGTCCGCAGTCATTACGAAGCGTCAATTATGCGACCCGGTCGTTCGGGCGAGAACGGACAGAGGTCAGTGCGAGGTCGCGAGAGAGAGGGGGGTGGGAGGAGGGGGTGGGGAGATGGCCATGGGAGGGATGTCGAGGAAGAGCCGAGGAAGAGAGAGAAGGCTGAAAATGGTCACGAGGAAGGAAAAGAGACGGAAGGAGGACAGATGAGGAGGACGTGAGAGAGAGAGATAGGGAGAAAGGGGATAAAAAAAGGGAAATGGCGACACGGAAGGAAGAGAAAGAGGCCCTCCTCTCCCTTTTTTATTCTTCATCTCGTAAAAAGTAGGACGGGAGACCGAGAATGCGCGCGAGAGATGAGGAGACGAGCGGTCGCACTTGACAACCGAGTCGAGATGGAGAATGGAGAAAAAGAGACGGAGGAGAGGAGACAGATGATGAGTGGAGAAAGGGTGGGAGGAAAGGGAGGAAGAAGGAAAGGAATTTGAAGCGCGGTAAACCCTGAATTTTCCCGAAATCAAAACCTTGAACGATTTTGATTTCCTCGAACCCCTCGAATTCTTTGTCTAAGAATAATTCGAATCAGAACCAAAATACCGCCGGTTAGTCATAAGTTAAAAAAAAATTCTCGTACATTTCCAATTCATCTCGGTTAACCGAAAAACAAATATATAAATAGAGTATACAAGAGCTTAAGATATGACTAAAATGGAACCAGTCACATATTTTGGTCCTGAACTTGACGTACTTTCCAAAATTATCATTACATGATCCAGTCACCGGGAGAGGGGCATAATAAAAAAATGTTGTAAAAATGAATTTGATGTTTTTCGGAAGCTTAAGTGTTAAGATAAGCCAATAAAATAAAAATAAATACGCCATTTTTATAATGAGAACTCATTATGGATGTAGTAAAAATAATCTTTTAAAAGTTATCTAGAGTATTATAACTTAGGGTTTGACACAAAAATTGTAGACAGTCGGCGAAGAACCGAGTTCTAAAAATCATTGTTTCATATCTCGGGATCCCAGAGTTCTAGGACTGCGACCCAGAATAATCTTTAATTCATATCTAGAGAGGAAGAGAGAGGGGGGACGGCAGATGGTGGCAGAGATGACAGGAATGAAGGAGAAGCGAGAGGGAAATGATTGAACAGAGGTGTGCCGAAGAGGAGTTCCACAGGGTATCGCGGACAGTGAAAAGAGAATAGATCTCGCGCACAAAAACAGAAAAACAAGCGTTTCATGATAATTGCTGGAATTATGTCTCCCAGCGAGAAAAACTAAAGGGGGACAACCAACGCAAAGGAACTGCCAAAAAAAAACAGCGGAAGGTCCGTCAAGTAAATGGCGACATTGTGGGAGATGAGATTTCACACAGCACATGACCGAAGATTAAAGGACAGCAAAAAACCATCATCAAAGAGAGGACATGCCAGAAAGGGAGCCACTCAACGGTGTTGGGTAAAAGGGCAATGTGAAGAACATTTCCCCACATTAGATAGCATGAGAGTAAAATAATCTATTAGCTACTCAGCCAAAAACTATGATAGACTTCGGCGTTCAATTTAGCAACCGGACATTGGAGATCTAAATTCAGAAATGTAAAAACGAACTAAGAAACCTTAACGATATGCATGAACAGTTCTCTTTCTTGAATAGGACCATAAAGGCCTGAAACGACCTACCAGCAAAAATATTTGAGCCCTTCCCAAACAATTTAAGCTTTAAAAAATAGGTTAAAGAAGTAGAGGGTTTCAAGGTTTATTCTTTTACTCGACTGTTTTTATTGTTACCACCAGGTCAATGGCCTTATTGTAACTGTTTAATTGTAATAATAATACAGAGTAATAATAATACATATCGGGATACATCTAATATCTCAGGAGCCTACGCAATAAAACATATTCACGGCGGTTATTGCGTATATGAAATGATACGAAGTCACGCAAAATGGCACAAGAAATAATACTAAAGTGAGGAAACGGACATATTTCAACTCTTGACGGAATAGTGGGTTCAGTAAATTGGAGAAAATGTTAGCATTTCGAATAACTTCAACAGATTCAGGCGAGATATAGGGGAAGTTCGTCATATTAAAACAGAAACAACAGTAGCACTATTCCAAAAGGTATTTTTATGCCTACGACGCGTTTCAACTCACAGAGCCATCATCAGTGCAATAGTTGTTTCTGTTTCAATGGAGAAAATGTATCATGTAACGGACGAGGTCATCTTCAAAAATAATGAATGAAAGAGAAAGATAATGAGTCGGTTTGGAGCGTTCTCTCAGATCAATTAGAGTGCAAATCCCTCGACTAAACACACTACTAGAGAATAATCTAATTCTAACCTTGGCTGTGAATCAAAGCTTTACTTGCGACATCAAAGAGAGAGTATGGGCGACTGGGATAACTCACACTAGCGCACAAAGACACGAGGCAAATATCCAGGGGCAGCTGCGGAGGTGAGAGATCGAATAAGGGGCGACGAGGATGAGACAGAAGACAATGAAGAAGAGAGTTGGCGAGCCGGGTAACGTGAAATGACGGGCGGGAGAGAGAGAGAGAGGGGAGAATTCACAGTGTTCCCGAAATCGTTGTCCAGCTCAGTGCCCCTGGAAACTCTGTGACGGCGTAATAATCCCTCTCTCCCACGACCCTTTTCACGACAAATCCCTTCACGGGGTAGGGAGATGACACAAGGGAGGGACAGGGGGTGGGGGTAAAGGAGAGGAGGCGAAATCTCGGGGAAGAACATAGGACAGGGTTGACTTCCGACACACCGTGGGAGGCTAGAGGAGGACGGAGGGGACACGAGAGCGAAAGGGGTTGGAAGGACATAAGGGAAGTGGACAGGCGGCAGGACACTCCGCCTCCGCGAGGCAACGCCCAACCCCCTCGCCCATCAGAGATCCACATATGCTTGTGATCAATATTCACGGAGATTTATTCGAAGGGTGAAGTTTCAGAGGCGAGAGGACGACCGAAATGTCTCCGCAGAAGAGCAAGGAAGAGCATTTCATGAGATAAAAGGGAGAAAGGGCAACACTCAGGATAAATTCCAGGTTAAACCGCAATTCCATCCTTTACCGCAACATTTCAGCGATGCCAAAAGATTGAACTACGCTCTTGTATATATGTATACTCATAGAGAGAGGATGGGAGGGATCTCTCCATTAATCGACTGAATCTCAGAGGTATTTCACTGATCCCTTAATCAACAGGAGAGCTGCAATCTATCCCAGCATTTTTTTTCTTAAATTCCCATCTCGCTCGGGGGAATATTAGTTCTCCGAGGGACCGAATTTTCCGACCGTGCTCCCGAAGCCGGGGAAAATTCCAGGCCACCATAAAACTCAGCAGTACACTTCAATGCTCAACACAAAAGAGTTCGCCGCAATAATGCCGCATAACAGCCGCATGGCGAGATCGTAATGCCGAGGAAAAGGAAGTAATACCCGCCTATCAAAAGTCAATAGGGGGGCAGAGATTAAAGGGCTGAGGTAACACCGTAGAGACGGACGGACAGAGGTGGGTGGGGGGAGAGGGAGAGAAGCGGGGGGTGCACTTGGGAAGGGAAGGATTGAAGCATTATCCCAGCCTCCTCGAGCGCTCCCGCCGCACCAATTGCCCACAGCAGAGTGATCCACAGCGTGGGTTTATGAGATACGATTGTGTCGCTCGGTCCTTCCAAGGCAAAGGCTCTTCTACGTAGGAGGGGCATGATAATATTAGAGGAGAAGCAGTTGGGGGGGGGGGAAGGTCCAATCGTCCAGAGGAAGACTAAGGAACGGGTGGGACACACGTACAGAGAGAGTCAAAGGGCACTGGGGGGGAGATTGAGGGCGACAGGGGGTCGCAGTCGTCGCCTAAGACGGACCCAGCCCCTTCCAGCGACGTGATGGAGCGAATATCACTTGGCGGGTCATCGACACTCACGTCTCGTAAGGTCTGGTCAGCGGGCAGTCATGCGCCCAGGGATGGTTCATTTCACGAGAAGGTGGGGGGGGGGAGAGAGGGAAGCGACGACGGAAGGCGACAGAATCCGTCTGAATTCACATGCGTGAGATGATTAACCAGCGCTCGAGTATCCATGGATGTTTGATCCTTACGATCCTTTACTTTGGCGCTATAGGCGCAATTAATTCATGACACGTTCAATTTTCGCCATATGGAACACGCACGAAGGCCATTTTACTCCGTGAAGGAAACTATGAATGCAACCCCTGGAATTCAACGACTTAGAGGTATGTACCATCTATGTTATGAAAATAAATGGAAAACGCTATTTTTATTATTGTTTTCTAACTGCATTGCTCATTGCATTTATTTATAGTTAATCAAAATTTCAACCTCCCCTTATGGCCAAAGGATAGCAACTTTACTTCCTACATAAAACTTATTTGATAATGTTAGTATGATGCACTGAGACTTAGCCAGTCTTCATTAGGTGTAGCCCATCGTGGCGTTGCCTGTGCGTCGACATGGCTGATTAGGATGACACGAGTTGTAAATATATTTAATAAGTTTTAAAGAAAAGCGAATGTTTCGAACCATTGAGAATGACTTCCATTCATCTCATCTAATACCAATATTTTTTTTCTCCCATCACGGTATTTTTAACACCACTCTTTTCTATCAATTTCTCAGTTTACTTGACATTCCCTCTCTTATTTTTCTTCCTTTTATTACCATCTTTAACTTAATTTCAATTTTTCTCCTTTCTCAAAACTATCCTCCAACACTTTGCCCCAATCAATGTCCACTAAAGTCTTTTCTCACCCCTCCTCTTCCCTTAATTAATTTCATTTCTCAAGGGTGACTCAACAGCCGAACTTCATCTCCGAATCGAATAGAAGAAAAATGCAAATATCTAGGCACTGGCAAGAACTGCAAACGGAACGACACATTATATATTAAGTCCTTGGACACTAGCCACGAATTAAAGCTTCTCTCAGAGCAAACGAGTAACTGCGTTTCGAGAAGCGTTTCGTCCTCGCCGATTCTCCTGACGCCCCTCAATTCAAGCTTTATTTACCCTTCGGATACGGGGTGAACTTCAATGCTTTTAACCAACAGCAAGACGGGTCTTTCCCATCACAAGAGGAAATAGAGCCACACAACACTACTGAGATATCTGAAAAGAAAATCGAGAAATTATAATACTAACAGCTCAATCCCTCACACCAATCAGCCACGATAAAAATAATGGCGAAAATATATGAAAAATAACAGCGATTAGTGTTCTATTACTTTGGATGGGTTTTTCATAAACTGTACATACTCTCGCATTACACTCGTGACGGATGCTCTATTTACTAACCCAATGTTTCCTCTCCGCTCTCCTTAATTACTCAAGTAAAGCCAAATGGTGGCTTAAAAATAGAGGAGATGGCCTAGTGAAGGGTGAGAGGGTTGGAATAAGAGGCGAAGGAACAGAGTCAGTTAATGGTCTATGTTGGTATAAAAACCGGGCGATATGGTGGAAAGAGGGAGAAATATTGTGAGAATACATAGAATCATAATGATCTAGGCTGAGGGGAATCTCAAAGTAGTGAAACGGAGGAGCTGGATGAATCGCGAAAAGAAGCCCCGACGTCAGAGTGGGGGGAAGAAGAAGTGAACAGGAGAGAAGAATGACGGGCAGAAGCAAAGCGAGCCGCGGATATGCGGGGGACGAGAGCAAAGGAAACACTCAAAGAGAACAGTCAAGGAAGGAGGGTAAGACTCGTGAAGCCAGCCGGTGCAGGATTAGTGGTCCAGACCTGCCGTTTAATGCAGACGTTCGCATTTTAAGAAAGCGTTTTCACAGCGGGAGAAGTGGGGAGTGGCGGAGAAAGGAGCGAAGCCGGGTCGGACTTGGGTGTACGTGTGTATATAAAGAGACAGACAAAAAGAGCGAAGGAGGGGACTAGAGGCTGAGAATTCCATCAACTTAAAGGGATTAATGCGGCGAAATGATTCCGACTGGGTCGAGGCCCACCTGCCCACTCCCATTCAACTTTCAACCGATTGCCCACTCCTCCGGAAGAAAAGCAAGAGCAGCAGCCACAGATAGCACTGGGCGCGCAGAGTCCATTCTCGGAGGAAGGAAGAAGTCACATCGACGTCTCGAATGAAATCCACCTCGTGTTAATGAATTGGAGCAAAGAGGACGGAGATATTCAGAAAAAATCAGCATACGCAGTAAAGATTCTGCTGGCATTAATCAGGGAATATCATTTCACGCTTGAATCAAAATAGAGGAGTAATTCAAGCAGCAATTCTGGTTTAATCACAAGGAATGACACAAGAAGGGAAACGAAAGGAAATGTTTTTCCTAGTAATCTACTTTTAAAATGCTACAATGAGAGTTCCAGAAGATCAAATAATTATTAATCTTGCAAAATCGGAGTGTCCAATAAGCTTCAAGCTCGAGTGATAATTTAGAATCGCACAAAGAATTAGAACAATAAAATCAGGTATTTCCAATATTAGGCACAAGGATAATTTAAGGCTCCTTATTTCTAAACAATATTGATGATTTAAAAATACGGGGAAAAGGGAAACTTTTGGAGCAGAGGCATAATTCTTTAAAGAGGTGAGAAGAAGGACAGGATTCAAAAGTATTTACAGCGACATGAAGTAATAAAATTCTCAAATGAGAGAAAATTCAGCATAAGTTACTAGTAGAAGAAATTTCAAACATACAAAACTCATATTTGAGGAAACTGATTTCATCAACGCATAAGAAGGAATAGGAAAAAGAAGCAGCAGATGTGAGCACACATTGCTGATACTAATAATTACATCAAAATAAAATAAAAAAATTCAACATTTGAATATTATAGTAGCTAATCAGAATAAAGTGACGCAAAGCGAACTAAGGTATAGTTTCCGAGAAGCATATTTTCAATCAAAGGAACATTATATCCAGAGAAATCGCAGGGGCTTTAGCCCTTTAGCGTGGAAGAGGGGCGGAATGAAATGTGGGACCGTGCCACACGCATGCCGAAATGGAGGGAGACGGGAAGGGCACAGAGAGAAAGAGAGAGAGCGAGTCGCACGCGTGATCAAATTCTCATCTGGGTGGGCTTCGTCGGATTAATCTGTCTTTGGACGGAAAGAATGGAGGGATTAAAAGAGGACGTCCGCGGGATTCCTCCTTTCCATTCCATTGCTCGCGCCATACTCGCAGATGACAAAGTGTTCCACACCACAGGCAGAATTCCCATTCCATGTAAGCTTTACTTCACAGACTGATTTCATAGAACGACAAATCAAATGGAATTCTAAAGTTTAGGGAAGTAACTGGTGAGAGTGTCCGGTAGAAACTGGAGGAAATGCTTTTGAGTATTTTTCTCTGATTGAGCTCATACAACGGAACATAGGAATCATGAATCACGGCCTTTGTGGAACAGACAATTTGAGACTCCGGGCATTTCATCCAAAACCCTCCCGAAAGACCCCAATTAGAAATGCTCTAATATTATGGATATGCATTATGAATGTATTCTAAAGTTGAAGTGATCCGAGTATCAGATTTCTCTGCATTCATAATTTATTCAAAACTATAGTTTTTCGTGCTTTTGACATCTTGGCTGAGCAATGAACACTCTGAAGTGGCTTCTGAGGAGGTAGTGGCTGATAAATTTGGCGATCGCCACCAATCAACGTTATTGTTTTCTGACCAAGCTCGGTTCACCCGAAGCACAAGACTTCTTTTCATCCGATTGAGACGCAGCTTCGTGGAAGGGGCTCCGGGTAAGAAAACTAAGTTTATCACAGAAGCAAAAGACTCATTCTAAATTTGGAAGCACACAGGCACCGAGGACGGATACCATGCATGTGCTTGGGCAGGAACAGAAGAAAGCTGATTTAGGGATTTTGGTAATGTGGGCACTTCTCCAGCCGCTGGGCTTAGGATGGCGGCAGAAGCGTCGAGTTTGCTCGTCTCCCGTGGCTCTCCTCCCATTACCAAAGGGTGGATTGCTATAATGAAACTTAGAACATATTTTTGTCGAATATCACATTTTCTGCTCGATAGAACGAGGTTTCTGCTAGACCGTGGTCTAAATAGGGGTCCAAAGGCCGCTAGTTGGAAAACATGCTTCCAGGCAGGTTTTATTTTCATTCTCTCCAGTTGAAGATAAACCAATTTTTATGGTAAGGGAGTGCAGACGGTAGGACATTCTTGCAAGCGGACGGTGGGACACGGCCGGACTGCGACTCTTCCATCCATGGACAGACACCCTCGGAAGGCTGTAGCACTCTGGCTCGAAACCCGGGAGAGGTTACTTGGAAAGGGAGAGGTGGGAAGATCCAAGGGCATGGTTCACTTATTGAAAATATGACAACAAACTTTATTGAATGGATTGCTATTTGCACCAAACGAATCGACTCAATAATTAGTTTCTCACGGTAAATGGAGTAAATGTTCCCACAGGCGCTACGTCGGATGACAAACTTTACATTATTCACACACTTGCATTAAAAAATAACCCAAATATGTATTATTTCAAAACACATTTGTAATTAATCCAGATATCGGCCCCATATGCAATTATCCAATGAATTTAGAATCACTGGTGAAATTTGTTTCGCAATTCCATTGAAGTTAGGGCAGAGAAACATTTTATTAGCATTTCATAAAATTGTATAATTTTGACAAGAGCGAATATTTATTGAAGTAGTGATATCTAACGGTTAATTTATGACAGATAAAATTAATTAATAGTATAATAATTTAGTTTCCAATCTCTGCTAATGTTAACGACTTTCTACCAATAAAGAGACAAACTATAAAACTCTAATAACACACATGGTATTCCGCTATTGACTTAAATTGCAGGTGAAAGGCAGGAAAACTCGGGTCTTTCCTCTTTCACACTTTTTAACTCTCACCGAGGCACGAAATGAGAGCGTAGGTTCATCATCCCCGGAGTAAGTGCAAAATAAAATTAAACCCTCGATCGAAAGTTCATTATTTCCTCAAAGTGACAAGTATTTCTCATTAGCCGATAAGGGTCGGTAGGAAAACAGCATACGTCGTACGTCCCCACGTGAGTGAGAGGGCGAGGAAGGTAAACACACGCCTACATTTTATTTTTTCTTCTCTTTTTAAATCCACGAGAACCCCATACGTTCGCTCGCTCGCTCTTTTTCCTTCGCACGGCGCTTCTCATTTGTTCCGCCGACCAGAAAACTCACGCATCGCTCGGCCTTTCGAAAACGCGTCTTCCCGCGATTTTCGAGGAACCGTCTTTTTTTTTTTCATGCGCACCCATTCAGCCTTATCCAGCTGTCGGAATACGCAAGGTCAAAGGGAAGGAGAGGCATTTTGGGAATTTATGTAGGGAGGTTCTCTTTGCTTGCTTAAATTTTGCTAAAATGAAATAAAAAGAAAGTAAAAGGATTGAAACCGAAGCGAAACATAAGTAAAATTGATACTTATTTAATTTAGTCTCTCTCCTACTGAAGTCTAGCTCCATGATTTAGGAACATCAATAAAAGTAAGTGAGTTTAAATTCATAAAATCGAAGTAAACAACGGTTTGGTGAGGCAATATGAACACTTAAACGACATATAAACCTACTTTTCTAGAAATAAGACATCAAAGACATAGCTTACACAAAATTTATCAATTTTTAACTTCAGTCACAAACCTACTCGAGTATGTAACAGAGCCCAACAACAAAAAAGATAACCACTTAAATTTACTTGAATAATACTGAACGTCGAGCTTTCTAGGGATTCATGTGTAGAATACAGAATATATAAATGCACATTCTTAAAAATGAAATGCTTAGAAATCGTTCTAGGCATTAGGTGGCTCAGCTCAACGTAACTCTGGTGCGGTAAACTCAGCCAATTTTTCGAACAATAGTACACATCTTACGACCTTCATCAAAGTAATGAATTTAAATACCAAAATTTGATAAGGTTTTCCGTATCAAAAAATATTCTAGAAAGTATTAGTCTATGGAAGAAGAAATTCACATGAAAACAATCGCTCGCCCACGAACATTGCGGCATTTCCCAAAGTAATAATGCACTCAAGAGAAACGCGGCGTCTGAGATACATCATCAGCAGATCAGGAAAGGAGAAGATACTTACAAAGGCCATGGCCCCGCATTCACATACGTACACAATTTGATTTCCGGGTTGATTTAGGAGGATGAATCCTTTGGCGAGTGGACTTACCTGAAAAAAGAAAGAGGCAATTAATAATCAGATGTCAAACAATTTCACGACACCATGAATCCCCGATCCCAATACTCACAAAAACGATTAGCAACAATTTCAGCATAGAAATCCTATGGTTCTGTAAATTTAGTGTCTACTAAGATTTGAGGATATGCGATGGTTGCAGGATTATGAGTTGGGCGTTTGGAGGAGAAAGGAAAAGGTGAGGTGAACAGCGAGAAAGACGAGCAAGGATGTGTTCGAGGTGCTATAATGGAAGAAAGGCATCGTTGGATGGTGGATCGCAAGGTGCTTCCAACGTGGATGGAGGGTGTATTGACGGTGGAAAGGAATACTGAAGAGCGTGCCTAAGGGAGAATTACGGATAAGCGCATTAAAATCAGCAAACAAGAATCTAGGAAGATACAAAGAAAGTATTGGAATAAGAGGGGATTCGAAAGGACTTTATATTTTGTCAGGAAAGTTTCGAGATACCGCGATGAATACAGTGGGGTCTGCAAAACGTCTCACCACTCTTTGGGTAAAGTAAGCCATAATAATGATGTTATAAATAAGACACATACAATGCGTGCGACTTGACTAGTGTTTGAAGGGAAGACAGTAGATCCATACTCATCAGTTATTTGTAAAATAAAGACAACAGGTGAAAACTTTGGTAGAAATGACTTACGAGTATTGCTTCAGAGAATAAAATAATTGCAGGGAATGACGGAGTCAGCACCGCTGGGGTTTATGGAGGAAACGTCTTACTTAAGCGGTGCTTTAGGGGCGCGGTAGTTTTAGGATCAAGAAGAAGTAATGAGTGCAGCAACAGAGGATCTCTTAGATTTGTTTCTCACAATGCTAATTTGTAAAAAAAAGTTGAATTTCGATCCTCAGTTGGCGATACTGATTTACAATTTTTAAAAAGACATTTAGCCCATTCTCAAATTTTCGAAATAAATAGTCCACAAAGTCAACAGTGCAAAATTGTAAAAATAGCAGCGTAACATATTTCAATTCCTGCCGATAATGAAACCAAATTATTTTGCACCACTTATCAAGCTGTATCAAGTAACATACGACGTATCACACGTACTCCCAAAGCTTTCCAATTTTTTTCCAAGCGACAAACAATGTATATTTCGCTTCAAATTGAGGGCTTTGCTGCGGCAGCATGTGACGTACCGTGCTCAACTCTAAAGTTTCGCAATATTTTTACCTATTTGATCAACTGCATCATGCATTAATTATTTGGATGTACGACATAGTTTTGGAGCTATTAAGATTTGTTTCGTACACTCAAGTCGTAACATCGACTTTCGCAGTGTCTCCCTGTACAGGACCCGAGGTGTTAGACGTTTTTCGTGAAAAATCAAAATGAATAAACATACTAGGCAAGATTCATTACGGAATGAGATTCATCAGAGGTCTGGAGGCTAGGTGGAAGAGCAGAGGTCGACGTGGGAGGACCTCTGGAAGGTATAAAAGGGGGCGAGAGGAAAGAGGTACGAGAGGAGAGAGGGACCTGGCCTTAAGGGATCAAACAGGCAGGCAGAGAAATATGTCCGATCGATCCGACCCCTTCGCCATGCCCACTCTGCGACCCATTCTCGACCCGATAAGGGAAAATGCTACTGTAGGTGTGGAGGCCTATAGGGAATAAAAACCAGAAGACCCGAGGCAAAGAGAGAAAACCCAGAGGAGACGGAAAAAGGCCAGGCAGAGATAGGAAATAGATGTGGCATAACATGGAGGAATACAACGTGGGGGCTGCGGTGCAAAAACTCCAGCGCGTTATTCGGTCATTTGACCAGAAAATGGAAAGTTAGAGCGGCGAAAAACGGGGAAAACCATGCGACATCGGTGCCCAGATTAGAAAACTCCCAAATGAACGCAATCTATTAATTGTCACGACTCGTGGGTGGGGATTTAAAAGAATAACAAATGGAAATAAAACGGGGCTGCAGGCATCGTGACTTTGGCGTATTCACATCTCCGGCCTCGATTGAAAAAAAAACATTCTCGGCCATAAATGGAAATCAAATATTGGAATTGATTGCAAAAAAATCATTAACTCAACGTTGCTTTCCTCAAATTTTAGTGCAGGATGTTTCCCCCATGAGAAGAGAGAAGGTTTCGAAACATACTATGAGGAAATGACATTGTAAGCTTAATTGCAGCACCAGATGTATTCGATAAACAGGCCCATCTTCATTCAAAACAATACAAAACTGGGTGGGTTGAAATAACTACTCCAAAAAGGCCAGTAAATGACTAAATTCCATGGGCTATTTTTTATCATAGATAAAGTGAATTTAAAAATAGTTTGATGACAGAGGGCGTGAGGCGGAAGTACGCAATTCCCTTTCCTGAACTAATATCAAAACCTTCCTCGGCTTCCACTAGTCGAGCAGACTAAAATTCAAGACCAGTAGCGAGAAGTCTGGGGCAGGAAGAGTAATATGGATTGGCTACTCTTTGGATGAGAAAATCAAGATGAAATATTCTCACCATTCCACTGAGATAAGTAATTTCAAATACACATCATGATATACGCGACGCTATAAAGTGGACTTAACCCAAAGCTGCAGCGTATCGTCCTTACAAAAGGCATGAGTAATATATCTAACAAATTTCTGCTGACCACCAAAAATGGAGACATGGCATTAAATACGCATTGAGAATTTTAATATTGATTATTACACAATATGGAAATATTTTGGCACACCTGGACCATCCAATGGGCGATATATGTTGGAATGAGGGAGAGGACATTAGATTCTACCAGCAATGTAAAACCCCAGTTACCAACTTTTCCGATCAAACGCTGCCAACTGAACGCAGGCGCCCATCGAGTTCAATTCGTATAGTTTCTCGACTTTTGACTTTAAATTCAAAAAATGCTCGTGTGTAAGGTGCTTCTTTTGCTTAGCGACTGAATATTTAGACAATGTCAGGCAGTTCGGTCGGGTATGTCACGCTAAAAACCAGGGTCTGCGAGATCAGAGCAAAGACTGAGGAGTCAACTAAAATGGGAGGGTGGTGCCGATTATTGCGCCGAAGCACGAAGGAGAGGAGATGGCGGAGAGAAGGGAAGAGGGAGGACGCGAAGAGAAGAAGATGTGAGGAGAAGGGAGGGATGACGATGACGGAGACTTTCACACGTCAATCCCCTTAAGTGGACATTCGAGAGGCGAGCAGGGAGGAGGCCGTGGACGGAGGACCCGGCCTCCCGCTGTGACGGCAAGGGGGAAACGTAGCGAGCAAGACCCTATTCGGCAGAATCGGCTCGATTGAGAAGAAGCAAGTCGGCAGAGTTAGCAGGATTGAGGCGAAAGGTGAGATGAGAAGAAAATGGCGAGCGGGTGCATTCAAGAGTGAACAGGACGACCCCTTCGTTCACTTGTTTCTGATAAAAAAAACACCAATTTCTCTCTCTCTGGTAATTTATAAACATGGATGCACCCATCGGAAACACCAAGAAGGTAGAAATAAAATGGAGGAGTCATAACCGTGGACGCTTAAGGACGAAGGTAGTGCAAAAATAGGGGTGCTTGGGAAGGATTTTTCTCGGAGTAGGCGGGGCCTACCAGTCATAAAATATCTCATTACCTACGTATTTCAAATTAGATTTGGCGAAAATCAAACGCCAGCGCCCAGCAACGTTAGTAAGTGCTGGTTCTAAACTGTGCCAATTATAATGACGGAATTGGCTTGAAGAATCAAGGGGAAAATCGCCTCCATTTTTTTCTAACCTTCTTGGTCGCGACTAATATTCCATTTACAGACGCATTTCATATTTCGATAAAGTGTATTATATACCTGGCTACTGATGCCTTCCATACGAAATAAAAAGTGCATGGTGTTTGTTATCGTTCAGCATAGTTCACATTGAAATTTGAAAGTTTAATCTAGTTCTCTCAACTTGAGAGTTAATTATAGTAGTAACGAAGAATTTAACTCCTTGTGTCCACGCCTTATACCAAATAAATGTTTAATTACTCTGAAAGTTATCAGGCTAAGATCCGATTTTTTAAAAGATAAAGAAAGGAGGAGTTTTCACAATCCTTGATATTTCGAAGGCCAGTTTTCGAGATGGTAAGATTCTTCAAACAAAGACAGCTTTTGAGGACATTACCTTTCACTTCCACAAGAGATGTATAGAGTGAAAAGCCACGTTAGGATGAAATGCCTACTATTTGTTTGATGCCCTGTGTGGAACATTAAATCATGTAAGGGTTAATTAACAGCAAAGGAAATAACATAAGGATTATCGCAGGCATTCCTTTAAATATTTAATCTACCAAATAGTAAATTAAAATAAAGTACTTCCATGGCTTCCGGGTTTCGCTAAGTTTCGTTATCTATTTCGTAATAGCGAAACCCGGAAGCCATGGAAGTACCTGCACTACAGTGCTGCGAAAGACTCAAACAGAAATGTAAATTCAATAACACTAACATAAATGTTGTCGATAAGGAAGACGGCTATTTGAACAACAATAGAGCGAAATAAATAAAAAATGTAAAAATAATGCTATAAGTAGTCTATCTAACTATTTTTCGAAGCAAATAGAAAAAGAAAACGTTTTCACGAAAATGAAAATGGAGAAATGAAAGACTAGACATCAGAAACCTAAATTGATGAGGTAAACTCTTGAAAATATTCTAACGTAATCACTATAAGATTATACTCATCAGCATGCGATTTCAACTTATGTTTAATGATACAAAAGTGATGTGCGCAATGAATATGGCCTGGATAAATAAAATATCGGAGAATAGGCGAGTCAAAGGAAACTCAACAATCGAATTCCTAAAGCGAGAGGATGGAGAATCGGTCAAAGCAAAACGCCGGAATGGTCCGCCAACTTCCAAATGTTGAGAAAAGGAGGAAGTTGGGGAAATTGACGAAAATGAAGAAAGTTAGGAGCGTTTCAATAATAGCCATAGCTTGACGAAATTGGGTACAGGAAATAAAAGGGGTCGCGCGCGCATGGCGAGCTCATGGGAGCGAAGGACTGCGAGGGAGCAGGAGAGGAATATTCGAAGGAGCGAGCGGAAGAGCCATAAAATGCAAAACGGACTGAAAACTAAAATACGGAAGGAAATACGATAAGAAGAGACGTCGCACACGGCCCGAATTCGTGGGAAAGAGAACAGAATGTCTGGAAGGAATCGGAGGGAGGGCGCGAGACAGAGATAAAGAATGAGAGGAAGGTTTTCGAGGGAGATATCGGAATAAGATTTACACACATGTGCGCTGGATGTGAGATAAAATAAAAAAAGAGGGAAATATACGGCACTGTGATGTAAAATAGGGGAAAGGGAGAAGGTAATGAGAGAAGACTCCGAGAAGGCACTCCGTGGAAAGGAAAAATAAAAGTTTTCTCAAAAAATATGCCCTTGGAGAAATTTTTACAGAATAATCCATACATGGAATGAAAAGGAGTGTAGAGTAATGGATATACTTCTAACCTAGCTCAAAATCCAAGAATATGCCAAAAAAGCTGGACAAAAATTCACCAGAAGTTACTACAACTATTTAGAAAATTAATCAAGATCTCGCCACTCCATCCAGAATGCGGATGAAAATACGTTTGAGAGATAAAGCATAAAAGTCACAACAGAATGTCCGTCGGTAGAGTAGTGGCCGAGAGCGTCCTGTTATGTCACGACGAGGGTTTTTTTAGGCAAAGAGGAAAGGAGACACGTAGGCGAACGAAATCGGCATCCTGATCGATATTCAACGAATTTGTACACAGATATTTCACAACAAATTTAACAACATTCACATTCCACAAATTTAACAACATTCTTGCTTCTTTTGGCAGTGAATCGTTTCTACATACCCTGCGAAGCAGGGCATGTAGAAACGATTCACTGCCAAAAGAATGCTGTCACATTCGATCCAAAGTACATCCCGTACAGTAAAATCCGTGCTATCCCGTATCCCGAACAGTAAAATCCGTGCTAAAATAACGACGGCCAATACATGCAAATTTGGAGTCGTATGCTGAATAGTGTGAAGCGTATGCTGAATAGAGTGAAGCAATGCAATGAATCTATTTGATGAGTTGCTCTCTCAACGCACTCAAAAAGCTTCGTGAGTTCACAAATTTATCACTATGGACTTGATGCACTAAAACCTAGTTCGTATTTTAATTATGCCGATGAAATTATAGAAATTTACAACCTCAATAATGTTTTCCGTCAAAGAAACAATAACTTATATTTAAAAGCAATGAACCCGGCTTAACCGTTTATCTACCTCGAACTTGGTTGTGAGAATGCTTTGCTTTTTATTATCAAAGATCTACGATAAAGATTTTTTACTATAATCGTTCAACATACGATGTATTGCCTAGCAATGCAGCTTACAAAGAATCACCACAATTCAAACATTTACAACATTTTCTATCCGAGATGGCGCATACTTAACACGTGGAAGTTTAAAAGCTCATGCAATGTTTGATTTAATTTTCCGAAGGGAAGATCGAAGAATTCGCTCCAAAAATGTTTGGAGTGAGAGTGAAAGAACGATGAAAACGGAAAACCGCCAACACATCCAATACTGCGGAGTCCTCGGCGCCGAGGAGGGAGAAAAAAACGACAAGAATTATTCGAGGCAAACTTTTTTACTCGGCGCGCATTTAGAGAGAGCGCAGGGTAGGAGGAGACAATGGAAGCTAGGATAGCGACGGAGGGGGGCGGGGGGAAGAGCAGAAAAATTCCCGAAATTTTCCGCCATGATGTCATTAAAATAAAAACCAACGCAGTAAAAACTAAATCCCTTATTCCGCGAAAGTTTCCCTTCTTTTTCGCAGCTCATAAAATCTGAGGTGGATTCCTGAAGTGGAGACCCCCACCTCGCATTTTAGAAGTTGCCGGCCGATGCCTAACTACTTCCGCAGACCTCCTCTTCTTCGCCGAGTTTCGCAGAGTACAGTGAGCAAAGGATAAAAAAAGAATGGCAAAAGAGAGCAAAAGAAAGAAAAAGAAACGATGGAAAAGAACAGTTGGAGAGAAGGGTGGGAAGACAGTGGGGTTGGAGGAACGGAGGGATGCGGAAACAAGGCGAATATGAAGTCAGTGCAGTGCACAGCAAGAGTGCATTCGCCTTGTCTCCTTAAAAGGCGTCATCTTTTTTAAGGGGGTGACTTTTTCAATCTTTTTCTTTCGAGCAGGACGACGGATCCACTTCCGCACAAACGAAATTCGCGTCTTGGTTGGAAAGAACCTTTAAGAGCCTTTTGAGTGCGACTAAAAAGGCGGCAGACCTGAATTCGTGTCACCATTTCGCCCATGCCAACAGCGACAGGGGGCAGCCACGCAAGGTTGTGCGGACCCACACAAAAAATTATCGAAAAAAAAACCACAGCTCGCTTCGTAATACCTATATATTTTCTTTGAAAACCTGTTATTTGTAGCGGTAAAAATTAAAGGCATGACCCTTCACGAAATTCAGTGACTCGTCACGCGTGGAATTTCAAGCTAACTTCATTAATAATAGAACATTCCATTGACTGTTCGAAAAATTCCCTAGATATCTTCTACAAGTGAATTAATTAATTGAAAAGTAATATGGTTTTAATCAAAAAATAGAACGACAAACACAGCACTTAATTAGCATTTTCATTATAGAAACTGTTTCCGCATTTGCCGCTGAGTACTCCGCCATAACCACCTCCATACGTGCGTGCATTCCAGCACTCTTTCGATGAAGTAAAACGCTGCATTTTCTCAGCGATAGTAATGACCTTAAACGCTAGAAAAAATTAGCGCTGATATTTAAATGCTGGAAAATGCTTGTTTAGGTGGGAAAAACATTAGAATAAAATTACAATGCCGTTCTGTTCAGTATTTTCTCTAATTAAGGAAAAATTCTCATCTACCAACAATTTTCATCAACAATATACGCCGGTCTATCGTTTTCATTACAGGTGAAAATAATGCCATCGTGAGCCACTTTGTTAGTATATGCAAGCATTATGAAAATTGACGCCACCACAGCTGAACCAGTCAAATTCATACACAAGAGCTCCTCAAACAGCATCTGTAAGGGTTGTAGTTTCTCTAATTTTATGACTAACAGAAGCAAAACGCTATAACTATTTTGCATTTCTTCAATATTTTAGGCATTCGTTACGATATTAACTCATGACTAAGTAAGGAACCATCCACAAGCATACAATCTTCGCCGAAAAACACCTTGTGAGACAGAAACGTAATGGCATTTATCCGAAACGAAATAGTATATCAATGACGCATCACTCTAAATTTCTTCGAGGTGTAAAATAATTGTTTTTTGCATCTTAATTGGAAGCAAAATAGGTTTCGCAAAAGTTAGAAAAAAGACACCGCGGGAAGTATTCCATCAAACCCATTGCAACACAACCGTCAACAATTCATAAATATACCTCGGCCTTTCATCGAATCTCCACCGCTGCTTTCCTATTATCAATATCTAGCCCTTTCCTTTCTTCTTCCTTGTGGTACAAACCGACTAACACGCCAAATAAAGATTGACCCCCGGAAATCTCTTGACGCATTAGAATGCAGCGGACGTATTCTCCGATGGCAAAACCAGGTGGGTAGTTGGGGAGGGGGGGGAGGCGAAGGAGTGGGAGGACAGTGGACGAACGAAAGAAGGCTTCGTGAGATGGCCAGGGCAGATACAATAAGGGGCAGCGGGGGAGGAAGGGAATGGAGGGAAGGTGGAGGGAGCGTTTATGGGGGCATGGGCCCAAAAGGCCAGAGGAGGCAGCGGATGGAAAGGGAAAATGATTGGATAATTAACCGAAATCGTAATGGCTGCCATTTGGATTTGACCTTTCGATGAGAGAGAAGGTGAATAGACGGTAGGAGAGGCAAAAGGAAACAAACGTTCGCATAAGTTATGTTTACACAGAGAGTCGTTAGTTCATTGACTCTTCCGAAAAGAGGGTGACTACATTTCAAACAAAAGAGTGATTTGAATAATAATCACCAAGACGACAGCGATGTTTCGACAGCGTGATCGCAGAGTGCGCCAGAAAACAACGCGGCGGAACATGCAAAGCTATTTTTTCCTTCAACTCCTTCACTCAATCTCAATCTTCAACTTGAAATTACCACTAAATCCTGCAACATCGAACGCTACGCCATAAACCGCAAACGTTTTTATTGATTAATAACCACGACCACAAAAAAATAGCGAGACAAAGAGACACCAAAGGAAATAAAAACCATTCACTACATTAGAAATATAATAAAATTAGAGACAGAAAAATTTACATACAACACAAAACTTAGGAAAATTTGAGAAAGTATAACACATCCCAAAAAGTCATAGAAAGGAAGACATTGAGGCATTCGAAGTGAGGACAGAACAGAGAAAGGGAAATAACTATTTGACGAGGTTGAAAGAGGGGAGAGAAAGCAGCAAGGGGTTAAAACATCGGGAGAGATTCCTAGAGGCAAAAAAGTGCATCAACTACAGAGGTTAAAAAAGAATTGGCTCCACTCACCGTGGTCGTCTTAGAAAGAGGGATAATTTATTCGGAAAAGGGAGATTCGTGGATTTTTCTCGGAAAAAAAGGAATAAAGAATGCAGAGAGGAGGAGGCGACCAGGGGAGAACGAAGATGTGGAAAAAGAAATGAGCGGGAAATAAGATGGCAGAGTGGGATGAATGGGGTGGTGGAAGGAAGAGGGGGGGATGTAGGGAACGGGGGAAGGAATAGAGGAGGGGAGGGAGACCACAGGGGGGTGGCGGGAGAACTGCAGGCTGAGAAAGAGTGTCGAATGTGGAGGGAGGGTCGGGATCCATTCGGATATGAAGCAGGTGATGGCGAGGGGAGTTGGTGGGGGGGGGGTGGCCCCGGAGGAATGCTAATGCGGTTAGATGCAGGAATTCTTTCCGGGGGAAAAGAGAACCCTGGCTTGAGAGGGCAAATGGAGAGGATGGGATGGGAAGAAGAGGTTTTTATGAGCAAAAAGGCATGGTAAAAAAAGGCCTTGGAGGGGTTGTGTGGGGATAATGGAGGAGAAGAGATGACGGGGACAGCGGCGTAAAGGGGCGGGTAAAAGCGATGCGTCCCAAATCAAAATAAGCACAGGGCAGAAATGAAAGTACACGGAGTACACTAGAAGGGAGTGGGAAAAGGGGAAATACAGCTGCACATACTTCAATTTGATTGAGATGAAGGGAGGTGTTTGTGCGCTATGACGCATGAGATGAAAATCGCGGAAAACCCATACTAACAAATACGTTACCCATTCGGTTAAAGTCAAGTAAATCATAAAGAACGACCGAAATATGATGGAATTCCAAAAAATAAAGTTAAACAAAATTGGATGTCTCAAGCTAGGTTGGAGAGATCTTATGATCTAATATCAAATCAAAGTACTAGATTTAGGTAATGAAGATGATACGAAAATTATTAGCTAGGACAACTTATTGAAGAAAAGTTATCACACAAGTAAATTTAGATTTAATTCGAAACTTAAGTAATCAATGATACCGGCCTCTGTCACGATTAAACGGATTACATTACGAAGTCAATGAAAAACGAAAGATTTTATCGCAAAAACGATGAATATTTCTTGATTAATAACACAGACGGGACATGGGAAAATGAAGAGTAGTGCTATGCGTTTTCCTCATAAAAATTTTCGAAAATCCGTGACAAAAGGCGTGTAAATAAGGGTTCATAATTGCACTTTCGTAGCTAAAGGGGTTCTCAGATTAAGAAAAAGTTTTCCAAGCAACAGTGATATTTTAAATCGTTTACGCAAGCATTAGCTCATCGCAACAAAAAGGTCACTCTCTCCACCTTCGTAAAAAAATATGAATATCTTCAGGTTACCGAAATCGATCTGGAAACTAGGTGCTGGGGAAAATGTAGGTGCGGAAGAAGGGGAGATGAGTAATGACCGGCGAGCCCATTCATCAAAAGCGAGAAAACGGCGGGAAAAGGGTCGGTTTTTTCCGAAGGGGGTGTAAAAAAATGCCAGAGAAAAAACGCGACAAAGTTAACGTGAAAAATTGCCAGTCGTTGAAAAGATGGAATGCTGAGAAATGGTTCTAGAAAATAAATTTATAAACGAGAATTTCAAAAGTAAATTTGATAACTTACAAATTCCAGTCCGTATTAAAGCGGAGAAAAGTTCACGGAAGGAGATACCTTGGATACCTGCGTGGTACAAGTTTATCGAATAATTCAAAGTCCGTTGGGGATGAATAGAGGAATTTGACAAGCGACCCAACCAAGGAAGAAACAGGCGCCACCTAATCACTCGTCAAGTGTGACGACCTACATAATTCCAAGTAAACATTAGCAATTCAATGTCACGATTTCCGCAAAAATGGCAATGAAACTTTGAGTTTTTCACAAATTAATGAATACTGATTAATAGCAATAAAAAAACAATCTCACTCTAAAAGGCAACTGTGATACTTTCACAAAAATAAAATTTGCCTTCATCAAGGAGTGGTTTACCACATTACCATCTAGGTTCCTTTCCACACGTGGTTGAATGAGCTCTGAAAACCCTGGAAAATATGCACTGAGTGAAGAACTAAAAATGACGTTACAACTGATAAAATTTTATGTAAAAAAATGAGTCATGGTAAAAAAAGTACAGGAAAAAAAAGAGGAAATTAACCGAACGTTTCCTACGATAGAAACAATCATTCATGAGAATAATACGGTAATTGCGGAAATGAATTGAAAACATGAGGTGTAGAGGAAAAGCGTATCCAAAGAGAACCAAGAAGGAAGAGCAAAGAAACGAATGAATACAACTAGGGAAATTCGAAAAAGATGAAGACGATGGGGGTGTGAAAACTTTGGAAAAAAAAGGGTTGAGACAGTGTGAGAGTGTGAGCCAACTAACGAAAAAAGCGATGTATGTCATGGGCAGAGAAGAAATCACGGCGGCGAAACCCAAGCGAGGGAAAGGGTAGAAGCCGATGAAGTGAAAAAACAAGCGCGGGTGCAGATGCAAACCTCTAAAAAAAAGAAGACAAACGATAGTCCGTCTGGAAGTCTTCGTCCATTTTTCTAACCTTTTTTCCATTTCAACTCGTGATACATCTTAAAACCTTCTTTCGCACTTCTGCGGAGATGATCTTTTTGTTCCATACAAGCCAGCAAAATAAAACTCGGGCAACGAATCAAAACTTGACTGACTCGACGCGCTCTCCGGAGTTGAGGACAAAACGGATTTCCGTACAAGGGCAAGGCGTATTTATCTCCAACGACACCATTTGAGGCATTACATCACAAAATTTCCGCCCATTAATTTCTTTTCTGGCTCCTACAATCCCGCCCTCTTTTCTTGGCATCAAAATCAATAAACCCCCGCGCCCCAGTTAGTCAAGTCTCTGTACTATTGGCTAAGCTGTGCCCGAAAACTATGAGTCGACCAAAAAAAGCTTACCGGAGACAAAAGAAGGGAAATTCTATGTCAACTTTGGCATACCTCATTTTGCAGAACATCCTTCATTTCAACCCGTCACGTGCAACATTGGGAAAAAAACACTCCAAAGAGCGCTTTATTTTGCAGCCGACGGAAAAATAGGTCCCTGAAAAATCCTGTGGTTGAAAATAATACCGTACAAGGATAATATTATCTTTTTCCCTTCTCGCCGAGCAATGTGTCAGGAACAACTGCCTCGGAGTCCATTCATTGATCGAGTTCGAAAACAGAATAGGGACGAAAAATGACAAGCGAGAATGAAAAAAAAATATTGGAACATACGCTTATGAAAAGGCATTATATATGGCATAAAAACTTCAAGAAGGCTTACGTAACATTTTCCAGGAAAGATTTTGCCACATTTTGTAACCTTGAATAATGGTAAATTATAATATTGTAATTAAATTAACCTAGGAATGGAAACTTACCTCAGTATATGAAGTTATGCCGCTAATGTTGAGTGATTTTCTATCAGTAAGATATTGCCTAACCAGAGCTCCAGCATAAATATTCTCATCTATTTTCGCACTTCAACCTTTTTATTAAAAGTAATAGGCGTCATAGCTTCGCCTGGCCATTATTTTCTGAAAAGTACTAATTTTACTAATGTGAGGTGATGGAAAAATGTTTCATACATCAGGTGGGGTTTCAGCATGCGAAAGTTTAACAGAGAAAAAAAGAGGACGAATAATATCCCAAATGCTTTATAAAAGGTTAAAGGAAGATGCCTTGATTTTCAGTCTTTGTCAGACGAACGGAATAAGTATAACATGTTTTATTGGTTAAAAATTCATGGTTATAACAGTGTTAGAGATACGCGGTTTTCATTGAAAGTAAAAAAGTAATTACGACAAAAGACAAGATAAATGAAGCATTTATTTGCATTACAGCAATCTTCGCTTTAATTGACGACGGGCAATAAAGCATGTGTCACAAGTCATCGTGCATCGGTAGCTAATGACATTGAGTCACACTCATCTAAATTTTAATTGATAAGTAACTAAAGAATGAAAAACAGATAAAGATGAGAAAATTAACACGATAAAATACCCAAAACTTATCCCGTGTAACTTTTCACCAAACTTTTCGACGCCCTTTCCCCGATATTAGGAACGTAAAAAGGATCAATTTCTTCACACTGTCATTATGAAGTGTCAGCAGCATATCTTCATGATGCGCAACGCAAATGAGACGGAAGCACATTGCAAACATTCGCTTTTATCCAGATTTCAATAGATCTATTACGCGAGTGACACTAATCAAATGGAAGTTCTAGGCGTGATTAAGAAGTTTGGAGAATTTTTTCAGAACATTGTTCTCCTGAGTAGAATGCAATACAATCACCATTCTCACTCAAAAAGACAAAAAGTACACCTCCATTTAATGAAAACAAAAATAGCTCTGATAAAGGCAAAAACCATTCCAATCTGTGGACTAAGACTAAATATTAAATGATCTTAACATATGTAGGATTTAACTTTTTCCCGGCGAATGACTGCAATAAATTCTTCTCGGGTTTCCGTCCGGGTGAGAAGCTCCATCTGCTCCACTGCCGTTTCGATCGTCATCAGGGCCGTTGACGTCGTTGATAACGATGGAAGACTTTTCCATCATCACCAACGGCCCTGATGACGATGGAAAAGTCTTCCATCGAAACGGCAGTGGAGCAGATGGAGCTTATCACCCGGACGGAAACCCGAGAAGAATTTCTTGCGATCTTAACATCCTATCCATTACGTTAACATGCCCAATCTAATGCAGAATGACATAATTATGTACGACGTCGGATGGGTAAAGGCGAACGGCCAAATCAATTACCAAAAGGTATTCTCTAATATTTAGTACTTACGTCGCATTTCTTAGGAAATGAAAACCTTCGTAACCAATAAATCCTGACATCATGTTTCACCGGTCAATAATTACAAAGTACACAAAAGTAATTACAGAAGTGCTAGCGAGCATAAAATCTAAATCAGAGAAGCACCAAGTCCCAGTATTATAGTGCTTGGTTGACGTTTACCAAAATATGACATATCCTTTACGTTAACTGGATGTTAAACATCGGGCTTTCTAAATATACATACATCATATCGTGGGTGATTTGACGATAGTACTATACATGGGAGAACGTGTCCACATCGTTCGCCCTATCAAAAGAAAAGTATTTCACCAGAGATAATTAAAACCGGGCCTTTCATAGAAGAAATATTTCCAAAACCTCTCGAGAAAAAAATTACATCGCCCAGAAAATTTCATTCGCATCCTCTTCCACGTCTCTATCAGAAGGGTAAGTGTTTTGTCTAGTTGGATTCCGGGAGGGATCGTCCGGGTCCGAAACCCTTCCTCCCGTCCGTTGCCCTCCCCTTGACGAGGGACTCAATAACACAGGGATCAACACGATCCGCCCCCCTTCCGCGCCCCCGCCTGCCTGCCTTCCCCCTGCCCCTCCTACTCCAACGTGTGCGTCCTCGCCCCCGAAAGTTTCTTCGGCGGAAGAAAGCGATACGCCTTTGGGCATTCCGAGCTCAGGCTTTCATTGAAATTGTCAATTGGTTCGGGAAACCGGTCAGCTGCGCGCGCCCTTCGGCGCATTAAAGAACACAGCCCCCGGAACGCTGCCAAAACAAGGGCCGGCCCCCCACCCATCCCCACACACTTTCACTTTCCATTTGGCAAGAGAGAGAGAAGCACACTGAAGGGAGACCCCCGGCGCCATGTTTGGTTGGGCTATCCGTCCCGTATAGTAGTACCATTCCCATACTCCTTTCCTCCTCTCTCACTCTCTCTATCTCTCTCTCTCTTCTGCTTTGAGGCAAAGTGTCGACGACCACATGCGTCACGAAAATGCGAGCCGTAAAAGATATTGGAGGATAGGTAATACTCGACAAACTTATGGTGACCAACTGAGAGAAGAAAATTATTTAGGATATTAGCTAATGAAAAAGAAACAACAGTGTTAATCGTTCTCAATTACTAAAGACATTAAATATGCTGCGGAACAGATGTGTACAAATATTAGTTATACCCACGCACACTAACATGAGAGATCGTAATTAAAACTGAGCTCCTCTCCAAACACTCTACACTCCCAGAATACACTTCACGATTTCGTCTACCTATAACCTTCTCCTTCACTTATATACATGGCTGGTGCCCTAACACCCCCTGCCACGCTCCAATGCGGCGGCTTGGAGGGTAGTATGTAGATGAATCTGTACATAAGAAACAGTACTAGTACCTACCTATATATCCCCACTAAACGTTTGCTTTCCTACCACGGTTCAAACGGAATACCGTCATTTTCAAGGTTAAAAACCAAGGTCGTTTAACAAAACTACTAGTGGATAAACAGTATCAACGAGTGTTTCTTTCGTTTTTTTACAATCAAACAAGTGAAGCTTGAAAACAAGAGTTCCCTTTGAATAACTTTTCGGAGACATTTCGGTCTGAAAATTACTGAAAGAATAGAATGAATCACCGAGGAGAACCCAGCGTGGAACGCATGAGTAAAAGATCGAACGATGTCGAAATAGAGAAGGAATAAATCGATAAGTTTAAAAGACAATAAGAGCGAATCAGTTCAAGGAACCAGTCTTCGTATGACTGCTGGCGGTGACGATGGTCATCACATAATAAAATATTCGTATTTATTATATTCAGAGACAAACGCATTACAAAAAGTCACTATTTAAAATTTGCCTTAACATTTTCTCTTTGTTTAAGTCCAAAATTGGCGGGTTTTCTAAGAAATTCAAGGTAGAACTAATATTCAGTAAAAGCTAATCTAAGAAATAGAGAAACGTAAACTTCATTGCTAGATTAGGGTAAGCATAAGGGGAAGGATTCAAAAGTAGGGAGTAGTCACTCAACCCTGAGACCTATTTTCATCTCCACGTCGATCGAGTAAATTTTTAAAAATTCAGGCGTCGACATGAGAGCATACAAAGCAATTAGGCATTTCATCCATAGTTCTCACTGGGATCTACAAAGACCAGTTCGTCATAAAAAATGTAAGAAGGCATGGGACCACCACTAATTGCGATACAATGGACAGCGGAAATGTCTGGAATAATTAAAACACCTCGTTGCAACGATCCTGAAAAATTTAGCGTTAATTATGAGAACTAACCGACGAGGAAGATCAACGGTATAGAGAGTAGACGAGGGCCCAATTACGGGAATTATAAAAGTCACGAACTAGTAACACGAAACAGAGGAACGATGGATCGTCGAAAATAAAAGAAACAGAGAAACAAGGTTTTGTTATTTTCCTATAACTACGCGAAAGAACAAATGCATCATAAAATAAAAGAATGCATATCCATATTCCATCCTTTATTATTCCCCGTCCCTCATTTCTCTTCCATTGGCCGATGAAACAATCCATTTGCTCAACTTACTAAGGGGTGTGGTGCAGAACATTACGCATACCTGCATTAATAATAATGAATGATAAGGGAAAATCTACAAAATCTATCTAACGATCAGTAATAGATGTATTTCACGCGCTTCATAATTTATAAATTTCTTTTTTTTCTCCTCCAAGTAGTCCGCTTATCTCTACTTCGGAACAAAATATTCAGCCAGAAAAGCGGTCAATTTTTTCACAATCTCCATGACATTATAAAGTTATGATGAGGAACACAAGACAGAAAAAAGTGAGGACAAGAAGATTTTCCCAGCTAGATAACTTGCAAAACTGTATCCATTGTGTTTTGAATCCTCGAATATAAAAACTAATGACAAATTTAAGGTAATCCAAGCGAGGTAGTTCCCTAGTCATAATAGAGAAAATATTCGAATTATACGTTTTAATTACACCAGATGTAGGACACATCAATCAAACATTTCATTATTAATGGTGCAATAAGTTAGTTTTATATGACAGAAATTGTAAGTAATTAAATGAAAATATCTAAATAGGTCTTTAACTTGACACATTTTTATCGCGCGGTGCGTTTGAAACTCCTTCAAAACGGAAGGTTTTTTGTGATACCCAAGAACCTACTGTGGTAACAATATGATTAATTTTCAAATATAGTTGATAAAACATATAAACTACGCGCTGTTAGTTTTTTACGACATCTATGGGTTAATTAATACCTCATTTTGTAAATAATGTCTCTCTGGAGAGCATACACGTACCGTTTTCCATGTAAAAGGGCTGTTATATTTTGGCAAATATCTCGGAAAGCAACGTGGTAGGGGGTTGAATTTTTGGTGTCATTAGAAGGGTGAGATATTTTTCTTTAAAATGAAACCATATTCATTGATTTCTAAGTAAAATGATATTTCGCTCAAGCTACCTTAAGCTCATTATTCCCTCAAAAGCTAAATTAAAACTCGCAAGTAAAATCACATTTACCTGATGGTACAGGTTAGAAGACAAAACGGTCGGAAGGAGGAGTCTAGGAGGAAAGGAGTTTCATAATTGGATGAGCTTCTGGGAAGGGACCGATCAACCATTTATCCCGACAGGCAACGGAAGAGAGAAGCAGAAAGTGCGGAGCGGTAAGCGAGAAGAGGGCGAAGAGGAAAATGAAGTAGACACAGATAATAAGCAAATCCTCTGGCAGGGTGGCTACTGATATCCAATTTTTAAATTCCCTGACCTTTCCCTGACTTTTCCCTGATGGATTTACCAATCGCCAAAAGGTCACCTATTATTGGAATATTTTTTTCTGCTGAATTAAATCTCCTACAGTAGCTTAAAATTTTCTAATCATCGTTTCGTATTTTTAGAACTGCATGAATGTATTTACTAAAAGCTAGTGTGCTCCATCTACTTCTCGATCTGAGTTTCGGAAGTTAAAATAAATCGCAAGGTAAAATTTTCCGAACAACATAGCCTCGGATTCCTTGTGATGAGCGTAATACATTCTGATCATGATTTTTAACACAACTAGGCAAATATCGCAATAAGGATATACAAAAGAGATACATTGTACGTCTGATTCACAAGTAACAAGATTCACTACTGAATATTTCACTAATTGATGGGGCTTATTCCATGCACGTCAGCGACGGACTTTAGTTTCAGTTGCTGAAATAAAGGGCTGGAAAGACTGGCCGATAAACGTTATGGTAGAAAAATAATGAGGATTCATTTATCCCTGACTGTTACGAGAATTCCCTGACTTTTCCCCGACTTCTCCAGAGATTCAAAATTCCCGGACAAGTTCAGGATTTCCCGGTTTTCCCTGACGATCGCCACCCAGTCTGGATAGATTCTTTGGTGCGGCAATAGGATCTCGATAGGATAGAGAGAGGCCAATGAGAAGGGAAGGGGAGAGGGTGGACCCTTTTCCCACTCCTCGCACTGTGGGGGATGAAAAGTTATGGCCCCAGGCTGGCTCTGTTGTACTCCTACTCCTTCGCGACCGGGAAAAGTTGCGAAAGTAGCCGAGAGAGGGAGGGAGGGAGGCGACAACAAAACAGGGGGAGCCGCTCGAGATTGGAAAATAAAGGCGAAGGGAGATGTCAGGAAATAGGTTGATATGAGTTGAGTGAGCATGCAACGCTGAACTCCTTACGCCTGGGGTATCTCACAGCATTTTTGATTTATGCATTACTCTGCAATAAGTACTGAGTTAGACAGATTCCACGATTACCTCTCATTCAAACGGCTAATGACATAACAAAGATGAATCTCAGGAGGAGCAAATCATAATTTTCACCGCGAAAGAAACTTTTGACAGACATAAATCCACTAACAGCGGGCTAATTACAAAGTAATTGACAGATGATGCTCCACAACGCAAAATCTAATTCGGCACAGATGAAGGCATATCGAGGCAACGTAATTGAAAAAAAGTCACTTTAAGCAGGTTTGAGCAGATTTCTGCCACCACCGACTTCAATTGAATTACATCGTTTCCCTTGCCATAAATTTTCTTCGTTACTTTAATCGGACATATACCACGGCGGCAGTCACCTCTCTCCTTTTCCTGCGCATAATACACCATCGGAAAGGTGTCTGAGGATCATCAGATCCACAATAATTATAGCCTTTCCTAATTTTCGACCTCCATCATTTTCGTGCTTACTACTTTGGGTTTTCGACTCGCATACGGTGGCTAAAATACACACGACCTACTTAATGCGCTCCCTTGCACACACACTGCCCAGTACCTTTCTTGCAGGATATTAAGTTCGGGAGAAGAGCGGAGATAGAGGATAGCACAGCATTACGGTCGGCTCCATAACGGTGACTTGGGAATCCAGATGAATGGGAAGTGGAAGGCCGGAGAGCTGTTGTGCATTAGGGAGTTGGTGGAAGGAACATTGAGGGAGGACGCTAAATAATTTATGCGGCTAATCGAGCGAAACACTCGGTTCGAACGGATATGGGCGGTGGGGTTTTAAAGAGCGTCGTAGGTGAAACAAAAGCAGTTGGGAGAACTTTGGCGGTCTAAAAGCGTGGGGCGGGGGAGCGGAGCAAAAATCTTAAAATGGAGCTCGTCACTGTGTAGATCATAGACTTAGACCATCGGAAGAGTTGAAAAGCAAATAACAGAAGCCATCGAGACAAGGTGTTAGAAAAGAATGCCATCGATGAAATGGACAGATAAAATGAAAAATGAAGTATGCAGGGGAACATAAGAGCCAAGTTCCAATTGAAATTGTTAAACGGTAAAGAAGAAATAGCTGAATTCGTCCTAAAGAATTATAGATGTATTACTATTACCTTTAAAAGCAGAACAGAATGGAGAAGTCAAAAAAAGCATGAAGAAATTGACACCGAAAAGACCCACTGACAGGGTCTCAAAACTGAGCTTATTCCTCATAGAACTTCCGCATCATCGGTCAGTAGTAATCCATTCCTCTGGCAGTGCATCACTTAAACATCAATAAAATAAAATCGAGGACCACTACGCTTCCTAGGTCGATATCGAATGCCATGTCGGAACAACTACTGTTGGCAACAACTATTCGCTGGTGATCATTGAAAAGTCCCGTTTCCAAATCCACCACAAAAACATTTCTTACGACCTCTATTCACGGTACATCTTATGGTACAAAAGAATGCATCATAGAATGCACAAGAAAATGAATGAATTTAGAGCAGGTTCTATTTCCCGTTTTGTCATTCAGGCAATCATACAATATTCCGCTTTACAAAATGTACCTTGTAAAGCGACCTTCACTAACGTTTCCAGTTTTTGGGCTAAGTTTGTTATATAAATTAATGTAGACTGTAAACTCGAGAGAAGTAACGTGCCATAAGACATGCATAGAATTAATCATCTGATGTAGATTACTGGAGATTTGGAGATTAGTACAATGAGGAGAGAGAGAGGGTGGAATGGGTTGAGCACATTGGGAGGGTGTGGAATAAGGAGGGAAGAGGGATGCCGAGGGGGAGGGGGTGGGGAGTGCAAGGACGAAAAGTGATATTCGCTCGCTCGTGACGTCGGCAATGGACCAAGCCAACACCTAACCCTCTCCACATTCAGCATCCCCCCCCCCTCCCGACCCCACATTCTCAAATCACCAGCACAGCGGCGGCAGCGTCGACCCCAGCGCATCCCCATCCCCAATTCAACCCCCGCATCTCCCCACAGCCCACCACATCCTCCCCCGTCCGCACCGACCTCATTCCCTCTCCCTCTCTCCACTCACCCACGCCTCCATCTCCCCGAAATTGGGAGTCTTCTTCTTCTGCCCCCCGCTCGTGGGGGGGGGGGAAGGAAGGAAAGGGTGGAGGACTTTTGTGTGTGTGCGCTGGTGGGGTGGATATGGCGCGTGTTACTCGCTCCCAAGTGGGTGGCAGAGAGAGAGAGAGAGAGGAAGGTTTCCCAAGCCGCGTAATCGTTTCGACTTCCCGAGGAAGATAACGTCCTTCCCCTTCCCCCCCTAACGGCGAATGGGGGTCGAAGGGTATTTCGGAGATGGACGAATCGAAAAGGACGGACGGAGAGAGAAAGGGAGAGAAGGTCACGGGCGATTGGTTTTCCCCTCTCTCTCTCTATCTATCTCTTTATATCTCCCCGTAAGAGAGAGAGAGTGATAGATATAGAATATAATAATCATTTATTTTACTCTGGGACAGGTCCCTTAGAGCAAGAATACAATAAAATAATATAATAATATAGAAGCGAGGTAATAAAAAAATTAACATATAATTTAGTTCAAATCAAAAAATAAATAGAGCTTAATAACATACAATGTATAAAGAAAATGACAAAAGCAGCTACTCTAATTGAAAAACAATAACTGTACATGTTATACAGCTGAGCTCAGAGATCGGTATAAATATAATCAATACATATATATATGATACAAGATAAAAAATATAAACAGACCATGAGGAAAAAAGAACAATTTTTGTCTAATAAAAAAATTAGCAATGCGAATTAAATACTGACCAGGCTAAACTATTCTGGAAAACATTCATTTAATAAAATTTCATACAATTTAGATTGAAAAATTTCCAGCGAGCGGTATTTCCTCACATCAATTGGAATGGAATTCCAAAGTTGTGAGGCAGCCGCGACAAACGACTTATGAAATGTAGTGGTTCGGTGAGGAGTGAGGTGAGTGAGTGAGATAGATAGATATTTAATCAACGTACAAAAGGACTCACAGTCCTACGAGAGTACAATACAAACGTTGGAATATATAAAACAGTAAAGTAAGTTTAATTCCATCAGCAAATAAGAAAAATTAATAGCACCATAAATGAAAACAAAAATAATTTAAAAAATTGTATCAAAACATAATCAACAGGAATCGAGAGATATAAAAATATTCGAGCATGGTGTTGGAAGGTTTTGACAGAGATGCAGTGAGTGACTGTGGATGGTAAACTGTTCCACAAAATGACAGCAAATATCCATAAAGCACCTTTTTCTTTATCAGTCCGGACCCAGACATACCTCAAATATATCAATGGCTGGTAGAAACCTCACGACGATTCTGTCATTAGCATAACGATTGACGAACTAAATTGATAAGAGAGCGAGAGAGAGAGAGGACGCGAAGTGAGACCAACGATTGGATTGGGAAAGGATTTAGTTCGGAGGGTGAGTGGAAAGTACCACATATGGGATTAATTAGGCGCGAAAGAATGGGACAGCGGGTGCTTACTCACGGTAGACAGGAGTCCCATGGATTTGAAATGAACATAGATCCTTAAAACATAGAAAATACGTCCTTGCTCACACATGGGTTGAGACATGGAGATGCAGAAAGTATTTGATGGTTGGCAATCATAGCTATGCTAATGGAATTTTGAGATGGTCCCAAAAACTAAAAATTTCGCGAGAGACAGACCTCAAATACATCAACGGCTGGTAGAAACCTTATGACGATTCTGTCATTAACATAAATTGATAAGCAGGACCAACCAACGCAATTACGAAAATGAAGTGAAGTATTCGTGATATAAGACCATAAAACGGGAGCATGCAGTGATTCCGACTGAAAATATGTACTATTATATTACTAACATCAAGATCTACCTTTACAAAAAGCGAAAACAGAAAAATATGTTAAGTATCCACGACCGTTGTCAAACACGAACACGCTTCAAACAAGGCATGTATTATTCAAAGTCTAGTGGAAGAGATATTATCTTCCTTTATAATAACTAAATAAATTATTCGTAACATTTAAATACTTTTTTACGTCTTTCTGATATGTTCTCTATGGCAAACTTTACAATGTCAAAGAAATTTCTTCAATGTTCTTACCATATACGAATTGAACACCATCTTCAACTTCAACAGTAATGAGGAGGCTAGAAATCTGTCCCACGATTCTAATCTATTACTCCTTCACGAATTAATTATTCATTTATGATTACAAGCGTGATACCTAGCATCGTACTAACCTCTGTTTGAATAAATAAATGCATTGGCGATACTCTCATAAGATGGTAGGTACCCAGCCTTCAACACCAGAGAAGCGCCGAATCGGCGAAGATATTAGTGAGCCTATACAGCGTGGCCACACTTGCATTCTGGCCACCTAAGTGCCCCCATTTCACCCTCCCACGCCGGTAAATCCATAGCTACTCTAGCCCACACAAACTCACAAAACCCCGAATCAATCTCTTGTCCGTACCGTCTGGGTATTAATCTAGGCTCTTCTTGGATCCTGGGCAGTCTAGATAGGAGGCCGATCAATTTATCGGAAACCGCAACTTTAATTCCTCACCCCAAGCGGCCGATGTGCGATTACTGCAGCAGGGCCGAAGCGGGAGCCCGCAGCAGAATCAAGCAAGACCCATTTCCCCGAAGAGCAGTAGGGAGAGAGGAAGCACGATGATGGCGAGAGAGCAGGAGGGCCAACTTCATTGGAAAAAGACGAACCACGCTACTGCTCGAATCAACTATGATATACCAGGCGTTCGTTCCCCTCCACACCCCCAGATCTTTATTTGCCTTCAGTTCCCGTGGAGCCAAATGAACGGAACATACGACGAATCGACAAAGGTTGAAAGATTGAAATGCTTGATATTTTAATATGCATACCACGACAGCCACCATGTTCAGAGAGAATTCCACGACTACTATGAGAGTATGATGACTAAAAATTAAAACTTAACCTAGGATATTGATCGCCAATAAGCAGTGACCACGACGTGTTTGCTAGATCACAATCCCTCCCCCAATCGAAAATTTCCCATCTCTCATCTCGAAAAATATTTTTATGATTTCAAGTGCCCAATCACGACGTAAATAATCTTGACTGGGAAAATAAGTGAAAACACAAAAAATATCCCCTGTACTTCTCACGCGTAAACGTGATTAGAAAACAAAACCTTTCTTTCACGTAAATACTTCCCAATTTACACAATGATATCACAAAAACCGCGCTTCTGCAGGTGGTAATATGGGTATAAGAGCTTAATCTTTAATAGAGAAAATAATGCAACTCACCTGATAAAATTACTACAACAAGGACAACTTAAGAAAGAGACGCCATTGGGACTGCAAAGAGGCCAAAAAACGCCTAAAATGGATATAAAGAAGTGTTGACTACCGGAAATCGCATGACTGTTCACGAATGGCGGAGTGCGAGGATATTTGGAAAATATTAAAATTCGTATTCGTATCCGATAAATCCTCCATAGAATACGGTACACTAATGACATAGGATTAAAGGTAGTCCGAGCGAGATAGTTCCCATTGTCATAATAGAGAACATATTCGAATTATACGTTTTAATTACACCAGATGTAGGACACATCAACTAAACATTTCATTATTAATGGTGTAATAAGTTAGTTTTATATGACAGAAATTGTAAGTAATTAAATGAAAATATCTAAATAAGTCTTTAACTTGACTCATTTTTTTCGCGCATGTCGTTTGAAACTCCAAAACGGAATGTTTTTTTGTGATACCCAAGAACCTACTGTGGTAACAATATGATTAATTTTCAAATATAGTTGATAAAACATATAAACTACGCGCTGTTAGTTTTTTACGATATCTAAGGGTTAAAAATACCTCTAATTATAGTTAAAAATGTCTCTCTGGAGAGCATACGCGTACCGTTTCCCATGTAAAAGGGCTGGTATATTTTGGCAAATATCTCGGAAAGCAACGTGGTAGGGGGTTGAATTTTTGGTGTCATTAGAAGGGTGAAACATTTTTCTTTAAAATGAAACCAAATTCATTGATTTCTAAGTAAAATGATATTTCGCTCGGACTACCTTAACCAAAGCAAGCGATCGGCCGGGGGAAATGTGCACTTTGAGTCATAGTCTCCCAAGACCCGTTCATAACTCGTCTTTTTTAATGAAAACGACCCTCCGATTCAGTACATACCGACCAAAATATTGAAATATGAAAACATTTCCGGAGAGAATATACTTCTCACAATGCACCCCATACATATTCTCTCCTCTTCGCTCCATCGACAGTTTAGGCGTCACCCACGCCTCTCTCTCACTTCATCCTCCCCGTCTTTACCCCCCTCACACACCCTCGCACAACTCCACCCCATCCAGAAGCTTCGTACGTATTCCCATTCTCCCCCGTTCACATCGTACATACTTACACTTTCCGTATCGGAGCGTTCGAAAAAAATGACTCGCGGAGATACGAAGGGTGGGAGGAAATGGGGTCGTACCATTGGCGCCCACGCCAGATCACTCTCTACCAGGAGGAGAAGAAGAAGGAGAGAGTGGCCAAAAAAATAAAGAGGGCGAGAAAAGGAGGCGGGATAGGGTTCGATGAAGAGCGGGCCCGAGAAAGGCGTGGAAGTGGGGGGGGAGGGGAGCGGTTATAAGACGGAAGGGGCAAGAGAAGGAACGTTTTTTGGGGCGCGGGACCCACGGAGAAGGAGAGGAGAAAGACTGATACACATGCTCGTCACGTGGCTTCGGTAGGGAACCCTCCAGTGGATGGAAAGAAGAGACGGGGAGAAAGATGGAGGAGACGGGGGGACGAGGAGGAAAGGCCGAAGGAGGGAGAGAGAGGGACGAGAGTGGAGTGGGAAAAAGGGAAGAAAGGATGAAGGAGGGAAATGCGAAGGGCGGGAGTGGGAAGGGGGAATGACACAAAAGGGATTTGTGACGGCGGTAGGTAAAGCGAATGAGAAGGAATTCCTCATCCTGGTTGACACTGAAGGTGCTGATAACCGAATGAAGGAGAGGTACGGAGGGCGACACATCTCCACAGTTTCGGCATTTCTCTCCAACGCATTATCTTCGAACGTACGCCATCGATCAGAGAGATACGAATCATTCCATTCGGTGCGTAGGCTTGTTTAAAAATATGATCGTGCTATGGGTGCCATAGTGATACGATGTCATTAGCAAAGATCGGATTAATATTGAGAGTACATTCCCTCAAATCATCCTTAATATCTCGACTCACTGAATTTCAAATGATGTTGTTTTTTTTAGATTGCTTAAAGTTTTTCACATCGAAGTTTTGTCAAGAAAAATCAACTTATTCTCTCAGTAAATTAAAACAAGGACAGCATAAGAAAATATTCAAAGTGCATGGACTATATAAACTCATAAGAAGCCACGAAGACGCAGGAGATTCCTTGCGCATAAAATTCTTCCCTCGATTCTTCTCGTGATTCATAAATATTAAACAAAAAGCTTAAATAAAATATGGTATTCCGCAGCTTATAGTTCCATAACAATTTAATTAAACAAGCGTTAAGGGAATTAACACCACAGCTGAACATATACGTTACAATTTTTGTCAGGAGAGACAAAGAGCAAAAATCGCAAGCGAGACTTCGGTGTCATTCGGGGGGCTTAAGTCTCGATGGAAATGAAGAAAAATTGCAAAGACACAGCACGACAAGATAGAGGAGGGATAAAGTTATAAGACCGACGAAGACGCAGGAGATTAGGGTGACATGAAGAAAGTTTTTCTCCAACGGGAATTCGACCAAGATGAATCTTCGAGCTGATGTAATCCACGGTTATGGGGGAGAAGGAGGGAACATAAAGCAAAAAAATCAGAAAATGGGATTTAAATTCTAAGAAAATACAAAAAACTTTCCAACGTACAATTGTCAAGGACAATATTACGAATACGCAAGAATAAACTACGGAAAAAGAATGAAAACCTCAACTCATATGTTGATGCGATTGCTGTATTACGCGTTTCAATGCCCAAGGGAATCAATAAATGAATTTTTAATGGCAGTCTATCCAATTACCCTGCGGTATTACGTTTATGGGCGGATTTTGGGGAAATAAAACTTCGACGGCCTTTATCCGATAATGAATCGCGGGAACAAATACCCATGACCTTTTACGAGACAAGAATATGAGCCGTATACCACACAATACCATACAGATTTTACGCTGTCCGTGTCATTATCCTAATTTAGTATTTCAGGCACAAGGACCTTTTATTAGTTTTTTTATTGCAACCATGTCACGCTTCTCAATATCTATATAGCCCCTGCTCTACTTTTGTCTCTCTCTCACACTCACTCAGCTTCCCCGGAGAAGGAAGAGAAGACGAGGGTGGAAGAGAGAGAGTTTAGGGATGAAGGAAGTTATTTCTCTTCTCGCTGGGGAAAGGAAGATGGTTGGAAAGAATAACAAAGAGAGATGCCAAAAGGAAGAGGGACCAAAGGAGAACGAGAGGGATGTTCAGTACACGTGGCTATAGAGAGAGACGGGCAAAGACGTGAAGGAAAAATCACTTCGAGAGAGGGAGGAAGACTTCGGAGAGGCAGAGAGGCAACAATGGAGAAAGAAGTTGCCAGGAGAGGAGCAAAAGATGAGAATCGAAGAATGTTTGGGGAACTATTGGAGGACACACCGCCCCGAAGATCTTTCATTATAATCAACACACCCAGCCATTACTTTTATGCGCGTGTCCTCGAGGAAACTTGTAACCTTTAATTACCAACAACCTAGCATTAAAAGGAAAATGGACGCAATGCCCCTTCGGCGACACCGTCCTCATACATAAGCGACCTTAATATAAATGGCGCCGTCTTGGCAGTATCCCTTATTTCTTCCAAACAATTTCCCTTATTTTTTGGCATCCGGTGGACAATGGAGAGCACACGTCGCCATAAAATGATCGTTTTATCGATTATACGTAATGTGAGTGATGTAAAGAATACTAGGGTGTGATACATGAAACAGTGAAACTTAACTATAAAATGAGTCGTAAGGTTAGGAGTCCTTTCTTCCAATTATACTCATCGCCTCGCTAAAGGCAGTGCTTTTAGATCTTTCATTATCTCATAAAAATTCGGTGAGATGCGTTTAATGCTTTTCAATGAGAGCAAAACAATAGCGTGGGAAGAAATTAATTGATATAATTCAATGACTACATAAATCAGAAAAGGTATAACACTACATACTGAAGAGAGAGGCTTTCGACCTAATACAGTGGAAAAAAGAAGCAAAACACTGTAGTTAAACGAAAATTTCTTCCACTGAATGTCCTCAAACTCTAACAGGAGTGACCACTTTCGAGAAGCGGACAGTTAAATAAAAATAAGAAACATGTAACAACGACCGAGTTAAAAAAAAAAGTGCAGTAGTCGACGACGTTGGCTAGAGGGCAGCAGTGAGGACAGCACGAGGGGATGCTGGGGGGAGGGGTGGAGAGAGGAAGAGGAGGAGGAAGGGGAAGAGAGGGAGAGAAGAGAAGACAAGAGAAGGAGGGGGAGGAGACGAAAAAGGCTTTCCCTGATTCGATTTACAACTGCTCACGACGCTTTCGGCCCATTCTGCGGCCGGTCACGTCCCCACACTGGCGACGCTGTTTTTCACTGCCCCGACGTGATCGTCCCAAAACCCGCACCCGATCGCCACCCCCGCTAAACCCGCTCCCTCATTTCCCCACTCCCTTCCCCTCCCCTCTCCCCCCTCCTTCGACGAAACTCCTCAACAGCGTGTCCAAACTGGTCCTCAGTCAACTCACCTGTACCACCACTCATGTCGCTCGATCCAGCTCATATTAGAAACCCTCCCGAACCCGGAGCAGTCTGCTTTAACTAACCCCGAGTCTTCCGCCGTGGGGACCCACCTTTCCTCCGCCCTCCTCAGTGGTTCCACTCCTTAGCCCATTCAGAGTCTATCTCTGTCGACTGAAGACACATTTTGACAGCACCACATACTACGGTCGATTAGATCATGAGGATATAACCACTTATTAAAAGCATTGAATGTCAACGAAAATTCCGGGCTGAGGAAGAACTTATGAAATTCATAGCAAAAACATTATTTGCCTCGACTAGGATTCAAAATCAAGACTCCCTAAAACCTATCCTAATAAATGAAGCTACCCTAGCTTTACAGAGAAAGGGTGCGCCTAGTTAGATCAATTGCTTGAAGCATCCGACGCGAAATTGGGGACTATGGTTCCGATATGTGGTTCGGATCCGCGGTAGAGGCGAATGACGTTTTCATTAGAAACTACATAAAAATATACAGAACTCAAATTACAGGTCGATCAAGTATGATTTTAAGAGTGTTAGGATACCATTACGGCTGTCATTAAAACTAAATAAGGTAGTCCAGTCGACAGGCAGCCTCGTTAGTTACTTTCCTACATAAAGCTCCTTCACTGATATCCAAACTACCATTAACACATTGATCCATTATATGATCCATTTTTGAAATTCGAATATCTTTCTACATGTATGTGTTTACAAATCCATTTACGCTCGTGGTTCCTCCACTGTTGTAACCAGAAGTGAAGAGCGTGTTTAGTCGGAAATTTACCCCCGCCACGCATGTTAAGGTGGCTGACAAGATACTACGTGGATGTAGATTCTTTTCTCCATCTTCTCACACGTGACATCACGAGGACCTAGGACCCTTTCACTCCTTATCAATCACGGGAATCTTATCATCCATCACGAACATGTCCCCTTCGCACGCACTCCATCTCCACTGAGGAGTTTAGCAGTTGGCTACCTTGGACCTTCCAATAAACTCCAATTCCCGATTCCAGCAGCGCGCAGCAGACGATGCCTCGGACATTCGTAATACAAAGCACATAATCATCATACACACTGGATATGCCACGCAATGCATGCATATTTTGAGGCCCCATAGGGGTCTGGCTATTCTCGTCATTCCGATGGCGTCCGAGACGAAAGGGAGAAGCTCGGCGCCGTTGAGTTTTCAGCTCAGAGGAGTCTTAAGGGGAGAGAGATGGAGACGGGTTGGAAGCCGAAGAATAGAAAAGAGGAGGAAGGGAGGAGGACAAACAAGGGACAACGTCCGGGAAGAGAGCGGTGAAGAGGGAATGGTAAACGGAACACGTCTCAACGCAAGTCGGAGTCTCCACTTCAGTCTCTTTTTCGGTCGTCTTGGCTCTTCTTTGTTTTTCTATTCCTTTGGAAGTCGCTATTGTTTGAACGGAATGGAGAGAAGGGGGAAGGGAGAGGAGGAAGAGGCGAGAGAGACATCCAGTGGAAGTCGGACACTCTCACTTGATAATGCAGCGAATTGGTCGCGTCCTAGTTTCCCGGGGAACACTCTGCAACACTGGGGGTTATTTTATGCGTCCGCCCGAGGGAGGGAGGAAGACTGTCGGGGATGGAAAACAATGCCACTCGGAGCTGATTAATTCGGACCCCAGAGGGGCTTCAGGAATCCTCGACCCGGTGGCCGACACGCCGGCCATTTCGCGATAGACACTCCTCCAACTCACGCCAAATCAGACGGTCTAGGCGAGGAGTGCGATGCGACGCCGTGGCGGAGGCTTCATGAGAGCGGTGCGAAATGGGAGAGAAGGAACTGATGCAGGAATTTTTGGTGAACGAAAATGAATAAGCAAACGAAGTTCGATGAAAACGATTTTATTCCAGAGGTAAGAAATGGCGCGTCTTAAGTTCCATTAACAATCGCGTTGTGAGTCTTGTTTATTTATTTCGTTCCTTGGTGATGTCTGCCAGCTTCCTCAGGTCGACCCTCTCTCGTGGCGCTCCAACCAGCTGGCAGCAGACAGTCGCCACGAATTATTGGATCTCTGGCCGCGGCTCACTCATTCAGCTGACCAAATAATGCTAGGCAAGGGTCGCTCAAACAACATCCATGACGAAAGGGATTGGGACATACATGCCTGGGGTGTCTCTGTGCCTCGCTCTGTTTGTGACGAAGTCACTGATGGTCCGTAGGAAGGAATTATTCCACTAATTTGTTCGAAGGAGGACATATTTTTTTTATGCTTCCATGTTAGATGCGGGATAATTTTAATATCCTCCAAGTTACCCTGAAACTCGCGTGATGTGGAGTTATCTTGAAGCATGTGATCTCCAAATCTTGCAGTTTCCCACCTGTTCCATACATAAGCTGCGATTCACTCTATATAAGTATAATTCATAGTTTGCGGCATATATAGCATAATTCATACGGCAGGTTGTGACACTATAACTCCAAATGTCTCTCAGTGCCTCGATGGTAGAGCAAGGGGTTACTTTGGCTTTTTATTTTTCAGGGTGCCAGGTGATTTTGAAAAAAAATCACCACCAAAGTCCACCGGACACTAAGGATGATAAAAATAAGAAAATCAACCAAATTAAAGATCAAACAATATCTTTATAAATCCTCAAAATTCTCCCAGGATCAAAACGTGTCTACTCTGGACCAGCACGACAATCACTCTCTCTCTCGCATATTAGTAAACAACCGTTACCAAGAAAATCAAACCGATAAAATCCAGCTAAGGCCCTATAATTTTATTTAAGAAATCAAAAGTAAATTCAAAATGTAACATTAATCGTCAGAAATTAAAATTAAATTCAAAATGTAACATTAATCGTCACAACACGTGTACTAATAAATTGCTCTCTATGCTCGCAACACTTTCCTTTTACGAATCGTGGGGATTCCCTTGGAATATAGTTAGTTTTTGAGTTGAATATCGAGTTCTCGAGCTCTTTCCGTGCAGTCCAGATCTCCAATATGAGTAGAACGGCTGGGAAGGCTAGCGAAGGAATAGCCTTTGGGGTGACGAGGAGAGAGCGGCGGTGCGGGTGGTGGGCAGAATAGCCTCTTGGGAGAGAGGTGATTCGGACCAATTCACGCGGGGGAAGGCCATTTCATTGCCGCCAAGAGGAGGAGACAATCGGTATGAGGACTCGGCGACGCGACGGTGCGCCGCGGCAATTCGAGGCCCCGATCCTCATTCAAGCACCTTCCCCATTGCGATGAGACGGTGGAAGAAGATGAACGGCTCCGGCCAGGCGATTAAGAGAGGATGATGACCTAGGGATTGGTAATTGCTCCCTCGAGAGTCGGACCAGCGGACGGGGAACGTAATAAGCGCAAGAGAACTTTGAGGAATGATTGATTTCTTAGCCCTTGGCAAGCATGGTGTGATCTGAATTCAAAATAAAAAAAAGTTGTCGACTCCGAAGGCGGAGTGTTTAAGTTCTCGCCGGCTATCCGAAGGGTCGCGAGCTCGAGAATCGACTAGATTGATTTTAGAACATGCAGTACAAGGCCATGTGCACATATCTCGCATTGCGTGTTTTTAGGGCCTCTGAAATAATTTTTTAAATCATTCTCCTGGACTGGGATACGAACCCACATCATTAGAAACCAAACTTAGTACTCTATCAAGTTTAGCATAATTTAAGCAAGCTTAGCTTAATGAATCATTAGCTAGGCAAGACGAACGAAGCTATCCAAGCGTTATCTCCCCCCCTCTTAATTTTATGGGATTCTTTAAAGGTACTGGATGTACGGTGAATGGTTTTTAAACTATAATTTTCGTACGGTAACGTATCTCTGGTTCCGTACACATTCGTTGCCGTTCTAACGCTTTGAATGTTTTTGATGGTGAAGAGGAGTGAAAGTGAGGAGCCGAAGACGATACACTCAACGAGACGAACACATGATTTAAAAAAACAAATTCACAGGGTTCAAATTCATATTACCGGGCAAGAATGGAATTAATAGGCCTACCAAAGTTCACAAACACCGATATTAGACTCCAACATTACACTGCGGTCCAAAGGAACTAAAGAGAAGGTTGTATTCTGAGAGGATAAAAACATATTTCAGACCATATTAAAAGTCTTTGTCAAGAGTTTACAATAGGTTTAAATGGACTAAGAAGCTCTAAGAAGCTTTTGAATGACAACAATAATGAAAGACGTGCGTGCGATATGCCACCAACAAAACCTCTTGTAAAATGGTGTTTATCCGAATGGAGAATTTTTGAATGGAGGAAGGATGAACGAAAGGGGGAGAGGGGGGGAAGGGAGGGAGGGAGGGAGGAGGAATAAGAAGGAGGGGTGGAGAGAGAGAAAGAGGGAGAATCATCTTCCAAAGGAGGATTTTTTGTTCGGCGAGGAGTCAAGATGTAAGAAGGGGAGGGCCACGGCAATATCGAATGAGTGTCGTCACTCAAGGCGCTTTCATGTCAAGGCATAAAAGTTTCCAATTATGGAAAATGTATAAATTCTCATCTGATAGGACGCCTTCACAATTTTTCAAGGGGCTCGTCTTACCTTGATGATGAGGAGGATCGATGTTCATTTATTACGAAACACGCAAATTCCTGTTAACCGGCCCCTTCATTCTCCTCCTTAATCTGATCACGCTTATCCTTGCGACAAAATCATTTTGTCCCCCTTCTCCTTTCGCTTTCGAGCGACGTTTTCGCCGTTTTAAATCACTGCTTTTATTCACAAACTAGCGGCGTAAACTTTTGACCAAAGCGAGGCACGAGAATACAAAGAAAATGGAGAAGGATTTGGAGAACATTATCGCATGGCAATGGCATGCTGAACGCGAAAGATTTAAAATTATTAAATTAATTAAAAAAGGACTTAAAAAAAGAATACCATTGTTTTGAAAGGAAAATTAAATTGAAAAAAAGAAACTCGTCCGATATCTCATTAAAAATTTACTAGACGACTTTCACGAGCTAATTTGTATTTGATTAGGTTATGGCAAAGATCAACCGGCAAAATCCACTTCTTTTCCAGTGCAGCCAAATATAATAACACGTTTCTGGAAAGTGTAATTCAGGTCTTACCTCAAATAAAACATTTTCTTAATGCAAAACATTTTCTACTCCCAAACCATTACTTTCTGAAATAAAATGCGGAGGCAAGAACCCAATAGCAGAATTACGTGCGTTACGAATACCTTGACATGCCACACACAGAAGGTAAAACATTTTCGAAGGAGTTTCTCTCCATTCAAAGAAAACCGTAGGCGGTAATTACCAGACCCATCGACATATGAGAAGCCAAACAAGGCCCGGTTGAAGAGTTAACTCTGATTTTATGAGAGACAATATCGGCACGAGGCAAAAAAGGTTCCGTAGCGGTACACTAATACCTTTTTTGTATGAAATAATTATACTTCAAGATTTGATGGGATATTAATAGCGTCACGCAATCAATACTAAAATCCTAGGCTAATTAATTCTTACACAATACATCCGCACGCATATTAAAAGAATAAAGTTTTCATTTAGGATGTGTTTCAAAGTCTGAGAGATATATCACCTTCAGAAAGGAAACTCATATGCCTTAATCTCTTGTCAAAAGGGAAGCAATCGAGGGAAGAACGCTGCAAAATCTCGGTATGGAATACGACCCAGCCGAAGAGTATAAAAGAAATTGACTTCTCTTCTCCGATGAGAAAAAAAACTATTCACCAACGGCTCCATCCTTTTTCCATAATCACTAAAATAGACGATGAAAACGTATACGTCATAGCAGGTGGTATTAGCAAGATGTTGGTTTCTTAAGATAGCAGAAAACCTAAAATAATATCTGATAGGGTTTCACGTCAGTCATAGCCTCTAACTGAGAAAAGAGATTATTAAATTGAACATTCAATATTCTCGTATGTGCTGCCTCAGTAACTGGAGGAATAATTGTCACACATATTCAGTTAGGTACCGCGCAATAGATAATGTACTTCCCCACTACTATATTAATTATATATATATAATTATTCTTAAAAATATATGATAATTAATACTAATACTTCCTCACTTGCTAGTTCTTTGATTACAACTATTTTGACACTGAAATATAAAATAAATACATAAATAATTGGAGGCTACACATAGCGGGACAATTAGCCTACTGGCATACTGCCACTCAGTAATATACAAATTGACGATTTATTTTGAAAAGTACAACAGAAAATCAAACAGGGAATTTTCTAATTATTTATAAGTGTTAAGGTAGTCCGAGCGAGATAGTTCCCATTGTCATAATAGAGACCATATTCGAATTGTACGTTTTAATTTCACTAGCTGTAGGACACATCAATTAAATATTGCATTATTAATGGTGCAATGATATAGTTCTAATTGACAGAAATTATAAGTAATTAAACGAAAATATCTAAATAAGTCTTTAACTTGACTTATATTTTTCGTGCGGTGCGTTTGAAACTCCTTCAAAATGGAAGATTTTTTGTGATACCTAAGAACCTAATGCGGTGAAAATATGATTTTTTTTCAAAAACAGTTGAGAAAAAACAAACTACACGCTGTTGGTTTTTTTACCACGTCTACGTGTGAGAAATTCCTCATTTTGTAAATAATGTCTCCCTGGAGAGCATACACGTACCAATTCCCATGTAAAAGAGCTGGTATGTTTTGGCAAATATCTCCGAAATTTATGTGGCAAGGGATTGAATTTTTGGTGTCATTAGAAGGGTTAGATATTTTTCTTAAAAACGGGACCAAATTTATTGATTTATAGGTAAAATGATATTTCTCTCTAACTACCTTAACGCTGTTAAGGTGCTAGCATAATTCTGGGAGCACGAATGGTGCCAAATAAGCCCGCTCCATATGATATTCAAGAACATTCCCGCTTAATTTCCCAGCCTCAAAATACGCCCCAAATTGTAACTCGCGTCGCCCGAGGGACCTTGGCCTGCTCCCCCCCCTCCACCCCCCACCCTCCGCGCAATCTCGAGAATTATGGTAACCACCCGGCGGCCCTAACAAGACACCCTCCTCCTCCCAAGGAGAACGAGTGGACGAGGGCCACTCCTCGAGCAGTCGCGAACCACGGTCAGCGTTCCCATTGCTGCGAAAACTTGGGTCGGACGTCGTGAGAACGGCAGTCATCCCGGGGTTCCAAACAACGGGCCACGCCCTACTCTCACACCTTGAAAATTCGGTCCTATGTCATTGCGGTCACCGAGGTTGTTTCCATGGATAACGCTCGTGACTCCCGCGGATAAAAAAATGGTAAAAAACAAGTAAGAACAAAATACGGAATTAATTATTTTTGGATTGAAGAGAGAATTCGAATGGGGCATTCGAAAGGGAAGAGAGAATTCGAATTCGTGGATGGGGCAAGTAGCATAGGGAACGAGCATGGGAGATGAAGAGGGGAAAAATGAGAATTTTGCGTGCTTAGAACGTACACAAAAGATACGAAGCGTTTAAAAAGGTTTTAACATTTGAAAATAGAAGGCGAGGAGAGGCAAGACAAAGACTTTCCGGGGCCGGAGAAATTCGAATCTTTCAAGGTTTTGAAGTTTGTGCACATCGGAACACATGAGAGCACTTTAAGCGCAAACGAAAAACGTTGAACGGAAAGATGGTCGCTGCCGAAAAGCATTGTAACCTGCCGGTAGGTAGCACACTGTGGGTGACTAAATGCCGCGGCTGAATGTTTGGGGCGAAGTTGTCCAATTCGCTCAAAATAAATATTTAAAAACGTAAGCTATTTATCACAGAGCAAGTAAAAACTTCAAAATATTCATGCTCGACGCCTTTATTACGGATGCCATTACGCATTTGTTGTTTAGCGCATATAAACTTTGTCTCCGATCTGTTTTGAAGTGCGCCACGCGCAGTTCGCAGCAGGGTGGAGGGCAAGTGTGCTGCCGTGCAGCCAAATGACTTGCGCGCTAGCGCTAATCGAATGAGCCCATTATTTGCAGATCAGTCCCAGGACCTTACATTTCTTTGGTAAATCACCTTTTTGACGATTGAATAGATTGGAAATATCAACTCCAGATTATCACATCCCCATGTAAAGAACGAACTCGGGAAAAATATGATGGAAAATTAGCACAAAATTCCACGGTAAGAGCTTAGAGAAGCCCCAATCATGATGCTTCTTATGGAATTTTTCAGCCATCAGGTACAACTTTTCGTGATTATGGCTTTAAATAAACTAAATAAGGAGGCCCGAGAAGAGTAAGGAAGCCAAAAATACTCATTGAAAAGGTTCGAGCATTTTGAGCTATCTTTGCATTAATGGCTCGCTTGGGCCGCCATACCTACGGAGTATTTATGCGATTCCAAAAACAATTATTCGCAAAGACTGGATAAACATTTTGTCTTTCTCTCTCAACTCCTCTACGTATTTAAGAAGTCTACAATGGGGTAGGAAGACGGAGGATTACTCATGAACCAGGCAATCCGAGTTGTGTATCACCGCGCATAACTAAACGTCACGCTTCCGAAGATTTTCCATCGCAAAGGGCGTCTCGCGTGACCTAACACTGAAAGAGGAAGGACAATGACGGATACCATCTCGTCCTCACTCGCCTACGACAGCGAGGAGTCATAGATACACAAAAGGAAGTTGGGACGAGGAAGCCAGGTGCGGCATACTGATAGACGGGGGGAGGCCGGACAACGCTTAGTGGGCAACTCGTCCGTCAGATGGCACGGAAGGCAGCTTCGGAGTGATATGACGCATGCGAAGCGGAGTCCAGCGACGCAGCAGTAGAGTGAAGAACGGCCGGTCAGCGAGGGAGGGAACATCCAGAGTGCCCCACACTCACCTACCACTGCCGGCTTCTCGGCGGGAAGACGTCTGCAAGTGGCTTCACCGATTCGTTTTTCTAGAATGTGACTTCGACCGAGCCGAAGAATGTAGTAGCACAAGAGGATGAACTGAGACGGGAAATTGCGAGTCCACCTAAGTGTTTATATGTCTACATCTACATCTACGTCATACCCTGCAAGCCACCCAAAGGGTGTGTGGCAGGGGGTGCTTTCGCACCAGGCATGCATGAATGATATGGTAGAATACCGACATTACATTAAAGCCCGCGTACCACACATGCAAAGCGCCAATTACAAATCTAATACCCAAGAAACATTCTATCTCCAATCGTTCTAACATGCAAGGGATACAAAGACTACTACTACAGATTCAAAATATCATGCATAAATAAGAACATCATTATTTACATCATGCATAAATAAGAAAGAGGAGAATATAATGAGAAAGATTAACTGCCTGCCTATTGTCAATACTCGAACTATTCATGACGACGATCACAGCTGTTATGGTCCCGAATGGTACGCGGAAAAAATGACATTTTATACCTATCGGTTCTACAATCTAGCTCTCTAATTTTATTGGCGCGATCTAATCTGCCGTAGTACGAAGGGGTTAATAGTATGTTTTTTACGTCGTCAGTAAAATGATTTTCCTGAAATTTATTTAGGAGGTTAAGCCTATAATTTAATCTACGCTGTGATAGCGATTCCCATCCTAATTCTTCTAACAGTCCAGACACACTAGCCAACTTATCGTAGCATCGTTTCACAAACCTAGCTCCTCTTCGCTGCACGCGATCTAACTCTGATATCAACCCCTTTTCGTATGGATCCCATACACTAACAGCATATTCCAGATGAGGCCTAACGATTGAAAAATAACAACGTTCTTTCACTTTCTCATCACATTTTCCGAGTACTCTCTTGATAAAGCCTAGCTTCCTATATGCTTGACCGCATATTTCCCTAATATGTTTTCCCCAAGATAGGTCGTGACTAATTGTGACTCCTAAGTACTTAACAGACTCGGCGTGAATAATTTCTGTATTTTTAATTCTGTAAGCCCTAACTGGCCAATTTTTCTTTTTCCAAAAGCTGACTGCTACGCACTTTTTTATGTTTAGTTCCATCTGCCACTTTTCGCACCAAGCATGAATAGCAAGTAGGTCGATTGTTAACGAGTCGCTATCTTCGGAATTGTTAATATCCCTATACACAACCGCATCGTCTGCGAAGAGTCTAAGCTTACTTTTAACGACGTTACTAATATCATTAATGTACAAGAGAAATAAAAGTGGACCAATTACACTTCCCTGAGGAACACCCGATGTAACGCTAACTGTGTTTGACATGATACCGTCTATGACAACCCTTTGTTCCCGCCCATGTAAGAATTGATTAATCCAACTAATAACGTTTTTATCTATTCCATATGCCTCTAGTTTTGAGAGCAACTTAACGTGAGGTACCTTATCAAAAGCTTTCCTAAAATCGAGGAATACCGCGTCAACTTGGACATTATTTTCACCCGAGAGCAAGATGTCATGAACGAAGAGGGCCAATTGGGTTTCGCAAGATCTACCCTTTCGAAATCCGTGTTGGTTATTTATTAACAATGCCTCCCTATCTAAATGACTCATAATGGAGCTTACGATTATGTGTTCAAATACCTTACAGGAAATGGATGTGAGAGAAATAGGCCTATAGTTACTAGGGTCTTCCCTGTCGCCGCTTTTGAATATAGGTGTGACATTTGCTACTCTCCAGTCCTTAGGCACTACGTGATCTACTAAAGATTTGGTAAATATTAATTCTAAGTAAGGCGCTATGTCTGATGCCATTGTTTTATATACGCGAGCAGGTATTTGATCTGGACCGGGGGATTTGTTGGGGTTAATATTTTTTAGCTGCTCTTCTATGCCGCGACAATTTATAATAATTTCAGGCATACATGTTTGGGAACGAACTGGCTGCGGATCGAAAAGATGTGGTGTATAAGTACTGAAAATGCTTTTGAAGAATGGGTTTAACGAATTGGCTTTTTGTAGACTGTTGGTTATCTTTTCCCCTTTGATATTCTTAAGCGTGTGTACTGTTGATTTATTTCCTTGAGTGTCCCTAACATACGACCAAAATGCCTTGGGATTATCGTTCAATTGTTCTCCCAGTAATTTACTTTTGAAATCAGCTAACGCCCTTCGGCACGCTTTTTTTGCTAAGAGTTTAGATATTTTGTAATTTTCGGTGACTGTGTATAGTTCTTCGGAGGATTTGTTAATTTTTGCCCTTTTTAACCTAGCATGACATGTTCTTTGGTGCTTTAATGTTTTTCTAACCTCCGCGTTATACCACCTAGGCTCTGCATTGGCTCTTTTCCATTTACTTGGTATGTATTTGCTAACTACTGATCGTGTAACGTTGAGGAAAGTATTCCACAAAACCTCAGTATTACTGTTGATACTTATTTTTTGAAAATTAGTAAATGACTTTTGGAACTCTCGTTTCATACCTTCGTAGTCAGCCTTATTATATAAGTAGATTTTTCTTTGTGGATTATGTTTCTTGATCATGCTCACGGAAAAATTAGCTTTAACTATCTTGTGGTCGCTTATTCCCTTATCCGTACCTATGTTTACAACCATGTGTGGAATATTTGTCGCTAAAAGATCAAGTGTATTTTTCCCTCTAGTTGGAGCAGTGACTAATTGATGTAGTGAGTGAGATGTGAATGTATACAGGAGTGACTCACAAAGGTCTTTGTCTTTCCCCCCAGTGATAAAACTGTACGTGTCCCAGTCTATGGACGGAAGATTGAAATCCCCACCGATTATAATATGACAGTCGTTTTTTTGAGTGGTTAATTTACTGAGTTGACTTTCTAGTCCTAATATTGAGGTTATATGGGTATCTGGTGGTCTGTAATATGCGCACACATAGATTGTTTTTGCTTTAGGATTTTGAATGGAGCACCATACGCTTTCTACCTGGTCGTCGGAAAATGACTCCCTCCTACTAATATAACAATCCTTCACTGCAATAAAAACTCCTCCCCCGTTCCTTTCCACTCTATCTTTTCTATAAACTGTGACATTTTTTGGGAATACTTCATTATCTGCGATTTCGTTACACAACCAACTTTCCGTCCCTATAATTAAGTCTGCGTCAGTAGTTTCAATTAGATGGTAGAAGTCAGCTACTTTATTCCTTAAGCTACGGCAATTTACTACCACGACAGAAAAGGATTTATCAGTAAGCGTATTCCCGGAATGTGTATTCTCATTACAACTCGCTTTCTTAGGTATATTCAAAGTTACATTACTGCTATTTTTTGAAACTGGCCTCTTACTGTTCTCTTTAGACTTAACACTTTCTTGGATATTTTTTCTATTAAATATTGTTCGCGATGGTACCTGATTCGACCCATTAGCTGACCTACTCTCTGCCCTACCCTCTATCCTAAAAAAGGTCTACAGTGATCGAGTATGCTACTCGCTACACAGCTAGCTGCCTCGGCCGTGTAATGGACACCAGAACGGTTCAGAGGGGTCCGACACGATCGGATTGCCGGCCGAAGGTCGACGAAGGAGGCTCCAATGTCCGTGCAGAAGCGACGCAACCTCTGGTTTATGCCCTCCACTCGGCTCCAAACCAGGGGTCCACGATCGATCCTCGGGACAAGAGTACAAATGTCTACAGTCTTGGATGTAATTACGGTTATAGTTACGGACCCATGAATGTCTGTGCATTTGAGTGTTGGTAAAAACATTAATGCCAAGTGAAACACCTTTAAAGTCGCGTGTATTCAACAAATTTTGCCTCCTGACAAGTGACAGCAGTTTTTGATAATGCATCAGCAGTCGTAGTTTGGCTAACTTTATTATGATAGATTATATTGCATGTTAGTGATAACTCACCCCCAGCCATAAACTCTAATGGCAGGATATCACGTAGGACTTAGGACTTCTCCATTTGAGGACGTAAGCTCCAAAAAGCAAAAGGCGTATAAATATATTGCCTAAAAGTTTCATTATTATATTAGGAAAAAACCCAGTTATATTATAATATATGCTTCCTCTTTTCTAAATTAGTACCTTTTACGGACTCAATCATTCCACCACTCTGTACGATGTCTGACATAAGTCTATTATATTTCGTCACCTAGGGATAAACATTCGGAAATGCCGCAGCGGTCTATCCGACCGGTAACTGAGAGGTCAGACGATTTCGGATGAAACAACTTCACCACCACAAATCATTCATAAAGTGACACATTGATTTAAAGGTTTTACACGCTAAAATGACGAAATACACTGGCATCTCTTAACATCATTATTAGTAACTCGCCAAGTGAAACGAAACCTATTTGTAGAGTATTTCTCGCCAATCGGTTTCTTTTCACTCTATCCCTGTTTTGTCTTATCGGGTATACCGAGTGCAACCCAAGGAAGGGCGACACAGTCGCAAAATGATAATTCCTAAGCAGTTTCATGGAGTGGGTCTCAACAATTACACTCGTGAATTTGATTACATAACTCCATTACCACGAGAAACCAGAGAAACAACACTCTGAAAACATATCCGAGCTGATTCAAAACGGTCAGAGCAAATAAATGACGGAGCACTAAGAGACAAAATACTTGTGTAGGCACGCAGCAAATTTACACGAGTATCCCACCCAAGCGATATTTTTATGCTAATTTAATCCGGCCTTGGGAATAGAAAAAACATAACTTGGCGCTAGAGAGCTTACGACAGGAAAAGAATACAGAGGAGTGGTCTTTTTAGAAGATGGGAACAGCGGGTGTTAGCTTCACTTAGTAAAAACAGCTCCGCGAGCTTACAACTCATTTTCCTCCCCTCGAAGCTGTTTCGCTAAGTCCATTCCCGAAGAATAAGAAGATTCTTCTTTGGCGAGAGATCCCGAGAGTGGTGTGGAAAGAAAAGTCCTTCAGGAAAGATAGTCAGAGAATAAAATATCAAAGGGGCAGTGAGATCCTTAAACGAAGAATTGATACGAATGCGTGACGTCCCGATGTATTTCCGCGGGAATTCGGGGCCCCCATTCTTCGACTCACAGGATGAGCGCGCTGGCAGATAAGTCTCATTTCAAATTCATCCTCGGAAACGATTCAATCAAGTGAGGGAGTCCAACGGTCTCCCACGTCCAATTTGGCGAGTCCCACGCCGAGTGGCCTTGTGGGACTCCGGTCGCGAGGAGGAGCGGTCTCCCCAGCCGAAGTAAACCACCGCAGAGACAAAATCCTATCGAGGCCTCCTGCCCTGCCCGCAACAAACCATCCCCCCGAGGTCATTACGCTCAGAATTATTCACCAGGTGACCTTGTAAAAATAAAATGATAGAGGCTGGGCATGGGAGAGGCGGAGCCGAGTAGGTGGTGGTCCGAAGGGCAGGAGAGAGAGAGGGTGGAAGGGGAGAGGGGGAGAGGTGAGCGGGCGCTAAGTGAAAACTCCTCGGGCGAGGGTGTGACAGCGAATGGCGAGCCAAAGGCGGACCTCCGCTGGGCGAGCCAGCAAGCGAAAGACGAGGGCTCAGTGCGTATTGGAGGAGACAATTGAGAAGCAAACGACGTACTCTTCAACGCTAGCGCGCGGAGATAAGTGAGTAATCCAACGTGGAATAGGCGAAGAGGATAACCGCTGACCAGGAACGTAAATAATCACAAAAATACGAGCAAAGTAAGTCTAGCCATATTTTATCAAGTATACTAAACTTGAATGATAACATGAAATACAAAAGCATACTTAGGATGTGCCGATTGATATGCCTAAAACGATAACCTCATGAATAATAAATATCCAAATAATCGACGTCAAATTGACGCTGAGAAAGTGAGGGGTTTGTTTGTAGCATACTGGAAATTGTAATGAGTGCAGGAATTTGTTTCAAATATATGATTAACGACAAAAATCAATATCTACACACGAGAGAAATATCTTCCATTCGAGAAACCGCTCTGTAGAGTTTGCTCTTGGAATTGGCTTTCAGTTACTCGACAGAAATACGGTTTACACTGGCATGTTTATCCCACAAAAGACAAAAGTGGAAATCATGGCAATATACAATTTTTGATACGTTTTGAACGAGTCATTAACGGTTAAAAAGTTTTAAAACGTACAAAAATAGACTGACTTTTTTTGTGAGAGTAAAGAGGGTAACAAATAGTGAAATAATCGATCAACTTCCCGTAAACTACAATCGCAGATCGAAAGAGAATTTTTAATTACGATATTGCTGCGCAGAACATCAACTGCAGCATAAAAATAGACGAGTGCAAAAGTGGAAGAGTTTGAGCCTAAAATGGAGTAATATTTGTTCAGTGTGTGATTTGTTCAGTGATTTTACCATGACACAGGAAAAACAGCGGAACTCCAATTTTTAACAATTATCCACCTTAACGTAAAAACAACAAGGGTGTACCTCAAACAACAAGTACGGATGCGAATCGGAAAAGCAAACAGGCGAATATGATGGAAGACTAATTAACTGGCAAAATTTGAAGACATAAGCCAGAACTTTCAAAACAAGGAGTCGTCCAGCTTCCAGTTCCGCGCGAATGGCGTCGCTTGATACAGTATTCGTCTCATGGTAAATATTCAAGGATAGGAAGAGGTATACACTGCGCAAATGCAGACTTGATAAACTCTGACCATGAGCAGAGAGCTCGAGCAGCTAATGAAACCAGGCACGTCCGTATCGTTTATATTTAAAATCAAGGACCCTCGAGTCGATTAGGCAAGAAGATGAATCGCCCCGCACACTGCTAAATTGGGATTGAATTCGCTCTTAATAATAGGCTTGAGGGTCCCCACAGCCAAGCAATTAAAATGCGGTTCCAGAAGTGAGATAGCATTTCATCACACTCGTAGGATGCATACGATAAGGCTTCAGGACTTCCATAAATCTTGCGCGCGGACCTTTTAAAACGAAGTCCTTCGACGTGTCGTCATCGCTTCCCTCCTCCCCTAAAAAAAATTCCCTCCTTATATTTCTCAGGCGAATCGATGAAGGCCCAGGTTTTAAATATGAGCGAAATAATTCATGCAGGACCTTGGGAAATTTTTATGCACAAGCCCCTCGGAGAAATATTACACTGACAGAAAAAAGGACTTTAATCTCCCTTTCGCGAAGCCGTTTCTTTAATATCGTTCCAGCAGTTAGCAAGATAGGCCAGTGGGAACGCAGAGTGGTAGTTCGTGATCACCGACTTTCAAAAACTTAAACATTTCTATCAGATACAAGGAGCTAGAACAACCAACGTATTGTTCAAAATGTATAGAATCAAATTTAATTATCCGCTCGGGATGCTAAACAGAAAGCTTAAGCGTACGAGCTGTTAGGGAAATGCAAATAAAAGTAATTCCTATTTAAAGCTCATTAAAAGGGAATTTAATCGCTCATAAGAACTGACCTCTGTGGTCAAAGTTGAATATGAAATAAATGGAAGTCATAACTAAAAAGTCAATGATTCATATTCAATCCTGAATTTCACAGTTTGAACGAATTACTTGAAATAACTCAATAATTCATTTAAGGTAGTCCGAGCGAGATAGTTCCCTAGTCATAATAGATACCATATTCGAATTATACGTTCCAATATCACTAGCTGTTGTTGGACACATGGATTAATTATTGCATTAATAAAGGTGCAATAATATAGTTTTATATGACAGAAATGGTAACTAATTAAATGAAAATATCTAAATAAGTCTTTAATTTGACTCATTTTTTTCGCGCGGTACGTTTGAAACTCCTTCAAAATGGAAGGCTTTTTGATATCCCGAAGAACTTACTGCGGTGACAATATCATTAATGTTTAAAAATAGTAGAGCAAATACAAAAACTACATGCTGTTAGTTTTATGACGATATCTAAGTGCTAGAAATTCCTCATTTTGTAAATAATCTCTCTCTCGAGTGCATGCACGTACTTCCCATGTAAAATGGATGGTATTTTTTTCGCAAATATCTCCGAAATATATGTGGTAAGGGGTTGAAATTTTGGCGTCATTGGAAGCGTAAGATACTTTTCTTTAAAATGAGACCAAATTCATTGATTTCTAGGTAAAATGATATTTCGCTCAAACTACCTTAATTAGTGATTATATATTCCAGGTATAACGCACGAAAATGCCGATACTAAAGGCTATGTGCACCAAAGGCAATTGATATATGTCGACCACTAAGCAGTCGCTCATTCTTCCATCACTTAGGGGCGTAAATCCTGTCACCGTCTGATGATTTCCCCTTACTACTGTTATTTATATTAGACAGGCACGAGCTACCGAACACAATACTTCCATACGTCGATCCCAAAACCTTACTCCGAGACAGGACAAGCAGCGCTAATGTAAACAGCAAATTAATCCGACAACATTTACATATTTCCACCAACCCATTTCCAGTAATAAAAAGAACCCTATCTTCGGTCACGTGTAAACCATGGATTGCATGCATAAAACAAATATTTTCTCCCAAAAATATATGCTTGATGCTGTTGTCTTCCCTCCCTCATTAGGTTTTAAAAGCAACTCTTCTCCCCCCCTCTTCCATTCTGGTAGATTTAGGAGGCAAATGAGTGAAAAACAACACTTAGGACGACGCCAACCCAACGGCTAGCCTGAAATTAAAATAAACAAATAATGAGGAAGACGGAAAAGGGTGGGAGGATTACAACAGCGTGGGGATGGATGAAGGGACGAGGGGGAAAGGGAGGAAGCGGAGCAGATATTCGAGGGACAGACGAGGGTTGCCCGAGGAGGCGGAATGGGAGGGGAAGGGAAGGGAAGAATGAAGGGAATGAGGAGCGAGTGAATCGGCGGGATGCGCGGCTGGAGATGACGGGGAGAAATTCTGTGGGCAGGGCGACATCTTGTCTGGCGATGGGCTGTCGCAAGTTGCGTAATGCTGGCACAGGGACTGAAGGCAGGCAAGTGTATGAGGGGAGGGTGAGGTAGGGGTAGGTGAGGGAGGGAGAGCAAGGCCACTGTGGAGGGAGGGAGGGAGGGAGGGAGGAAGGAGGAAGAAATGACGGGTTGCAGGACACACGGCGAATGGGGGAAAGGGTTGAGTTGAGAGTAGGGCCGTCAACCGCCTCCTCGTGGAAACGAGAACATTCAGGCCGTTTTCGAACTTGGCAAACCGCACTATCTTCGTTTCGTACCTAGAGACTACTTTGTGGAATGTTACCGCAGGCATGACGAAAAAGAAAAATCTCCTAGTATATTCCACACTTAAAACTTTTATTCCCGACCTAGGTTTCGATTGCCTTGCAATAATTTTTAAACCTTTGATCCTAGGTCAGGAATAAAAGTTTTAAGTGTGGAATATACTAGGAGATTTTTCTTTTTCGTCATGCCTGCGGTAACATTCCACAATGTTACGCCTTCAACCATTAAGTTTACTCGTACCTAAAGCGCATTGGGCGCAGATGGCGTCAAATTCACGGCATCAGTTCTGTCCTAAGTACGGATATTCTATGCATGCAGACGGAACAGACCCAGAGAATAAAAATGCATTTTGTTGCGACCGCTAAATTTTGTTAGAGGGTTTGGGTGTGATATATATTAGTCATGTGGGACAAGTAGAAGTGAAAAAAACTGAAAGGTATATTATAGCTTTATTTTTAGTCCTTAATTATTTTTAAACTTAGACTTCCTCATTGAAAAAAATGTTGAAATGCTTTATGTTTAAGATGTTTTAAGAGTGAATCTCCTGCTAAAATGACAAAACACAGTCTGCCAGATGATCAAGATAGTTCGAATGGTCGTGAACTATGCATTTGGTAAGTTTGTAAACAGCCTTCTCTTGACCTAAGAGTTCTTTAGAGGACACCTATACCTATAGAGCCATGAATCGCCTTAAACTGCATATTGAGTTTTTACTGCTTGTAATTAACTTCTCCAGAGAGCTGTGGATTTCAGTTTTTCTGCATCAATCACTTAGGTCATTCAGCATTTGCTGCTTTTCATGCCAGAGGGAGGTCTAATAAACACGACCTTCGGAATGCCAGGGCATTGTGTGTTCCCATGGCGATCACTAGGCCAATCGTGGTCAATTTTATTGCCGTGGTAACACAGTTTTAGCAAAAGGATAAGTAGGCCTCAGCTTGAAAAGGTATCTCCGTAGTCACGGTGACAAGGTCCCGCCCTCAGAATTCTGGACTCAGCCGAATTCCTTCCGAACAGAATCGTTGAATGATGAAAGTGGATAATGGAAATTGATAACAGTTGGCAGCCCTGGCTGAGACTATCGCCCCTCCGCTGGAATTTCCCCTCCACTGGTCGCAAAACCAACACACGCCTCACCCTTCCTCTTCGTCGCCCTACGCCCCCCTGCCCACTTTCTCCCATCTCACTCCAGAGGCGACCACCGGCCATCCCACGGGATATGGAGAAGGTAAGAAAGGCAGAGGGAGGGAGAGGAAATCGAGCACCTGCTGAGCCAAACGCAAAGATGAGGCCACTCCCAAGCAGTTTGCTAGAGGCGGTGATTCCCACCCCTATTCCCATCCTCTCTCCTTCCGTTGTCACGGTGACAAGGTTCCCCCCTCTCTCCGTCCCCCCTCCCGCCCGTATTAATGAAGGAGCTTCCCTTTCTTTCGAAATGGAACGATCTTTGGGCAAGAGGGAGGGGTGGGGGGGTCAGCAGCGGAGGAGGAGGTCCGTATGGGCGTTCATTCAAGAAAAAGGACCGCAGCCTAATATGGCCAAGAAGGGTGGGCCCTTCTTTGATTGGTTTAAAACATAGGAAGTGAACAGGAGACATCTTGAGATTTTTATCAATCGAAATGTATTCAGATGAAACCTGTTCCCCCATCGCCTTGCGTAAAATGATCGCTCGTGCTGAGAACCTGCTTTAAAATCCCTGATTATAATCTCCCACTCTGTTATCTAACTGCCTTTACATTGTTTTTTTTTATGTGAATACTTAACAGTTTCACCAGGGAACACTAGGCTGATTTCTCCCCGACGGTCTGATACCGCATGGAATATCTCCCTCGGCCGGTACTCACCTGGGAACAAAAGAATACATTACATTAATAATGAATCAATACACGTGAGGCAGCATTTTAAATAAATTACAATTCAGAATCCCTCTCAACACCGCGGCTAGCAAATAGCAGACACGAATGAGCGCATTAGCTTCAGGGATAAACAGCGCGGCCTTGGCATAACAAACCTATCACATCAATGACTCGGACGACAAATTCTTCGTTGATTAATCGCCGCGAACATTCGGAGTCACGTCAGTGACGCAGCATTCCAAACGTAAAATCTCACACACACGACTGCGCAGCACACGTGTTCATCGCTCTGAGTTTGCTAATCCACGGTCACAAAGAAGTAAACATTGGCTATAATGACTGCTTTCGTACAATCACATTTTTTCCATACCGTGCACCCGCGAACCAACAATCATTCTGCACACTATAAAAGGGATACATGATTCTCTCTTCGAAAATATTTACCTTAATGAGTTTTGAATTAGAAATTGATTATAAGGCTATCCATATATCAGAGATAGGAAGGACTCATTAACCGACTAAGGACCTAAGAAATGCTGGGTCAAATCACTTTGGATAGAGGATAGAAGAATTTGCATCCTACAGACTTAAATGTGTAAAATGAGTGCCTTTAGCCTTTGTAGGTAAGCCGCTTCGCATCATCGAAGGAAAGGCCAGAAATGATGTGCTTGCACCTAACAAAATAGGTTTGTACGACCTTTCACCGAATTAAAAGCCAGAGAATCTCTCCGAGCATTAGAAAAGTATCACAGACACACGCAAAATTCTAGTTGACATGTTGATAAGCTACTCACAGCTGGCAGTGTGGTCTGAAGTGTGCGTTGTCAGAATTCTAAGAGATATGCCAAGGTCTCGTTTCCCTTAATCTCCTCTACGCTAAGTCGTAGACGAAGTACAGTAGCAAAACCCTTAGAATGCGTCGTTGCCGAGGAGGAGAACGACGCATGAGATTTGCAGATCCTGCCCTCACGTACGTCTCTCCTCCGCTCTTTTTAACCAAGTGTCCTTGAGTTCAATTGCAGTGATTGACGTGAATGGCTGAGATATAACGAAACACGGCGCGCGGGGCAGAATGCCAGCGGAATAATGCCGCGGCCTCTTCAACGGCCACGGTGTTCAATGGTTTCCCTCATATTCCTTTCCTTCCATCCGTACCCTCGTTTCTTCCCGAGGCTGCTCGCACTCCAGCCCTCCCTGTAAAACGATATCGGAAGCTGAGAGAGGGAGACGAACGACGCTAGCGGATAAAAAACGGGGGCCGAGCGGGAGGGCAAAAAAAAATTCTATCCGCCCCAGTTAAGAGGAGGAGTAAACAAGGCCATGAAATATTCGGTGCAGAGGAGACTCAAATCCGTAAACACGCTGTCTTTTATCTTTAAACAGATCGAAGTTGATGCTCCCGACGCTCGAGTAAAGCATCTTCTGTCTCGTCTTTCGCTCTCTCAACTCCACGCTCGCTCGTTCGCTTCCAGTGGTTTCCTCTTACTTTCCACGCATGAAGGAAAGACGCAGAAGAGAGGTTAAGAAGAGAGGAGGAGTTTACAATTACAAAATATTTAACTCCGAACTACTCCCACTGATCGCTCCCCACAGCTCAATGGAACACGAGGATTCATCATCACCCCTGCACATGACGAAGCCGTTAAAAACGCGAACCAACCCGATCACGAGCACCGTCATTAAATTCTTCAATCATTTTCTCAATTACTACTGATGACCCGTTTCGCGCACAATTGGAGATCTAATGGTAGCAACTTCGGTCAGCATCAGAGGTGATAGGTTTTAAACGGTTAAGCAGTATGATATAAAAGTCACGGTGAGCAGAAAACTAGCAGCAAAACGCATAAGCCAATAGATTGCTTCATATTTTGTAATAATTATAAACCATACCGTCATTTCACATAAGCACAAACGTAAAGGAAAACTTTATCTATTAGCAAAAATCAGAAAATAGAACATCATTGTCACTGACATGTTCATAAACCCTACGCCAGAAAATTGTAACGCATGGAATTCACACGAGCAGTAATCACGTCTACGTCATCAGCAAATAATGCGTAGACTTTGAATACAACGCGAATACAAGGAGTTGACACATGCTCCTGGGTCGAATTATAAATATCCAGCCTTATACTTCCGCCTTGATCATAACTATCAAAATAAATTAGTGCATACTTGAAATGGTGAAATCAAAAATCTAAGAAAAGAGCTCGCAGCATGAAGATTTACCAACCTCACATTGCTCATTTTGATATTTAAAAATCCCGGACTTCGGTGAAATTCTGCTGTGCGTGCTACGAAATCCATACCATTCAATAATGCACGAGATCTCCAACACGACTTCACGTGCTTTTTCTGATGTTATGGAATCCATACTTCATTACTATCTTCTTTGTGCCGAGAAATGAAAGTTGAACGCCCCATTTTCCATCGCGTTTTCGTCTTAAAAATAATATAAGTAAAGTTAAAATATTAACTCTTTAGGATAAGCACTGACCGTATTTTTTCCTGAAGCCCCTCCATGTTCAAAGAGATTGATGTTTCTCTTCTAATTATCACATTGAGAAATAATTATTCGTATGTTACACGTAAGAGATGATTCATTCTGAGTCTTACATGTGCCCCTGTGGACGAATCTAAGCGAGTATTTACGAGGAGTCGCTCCCTTCCTTTTCTAGAAGCTGAAGCTTCTGAAGAAGCCATGTTCTCGGTTGCTTCTGGTTCTTTCTCTATCCTTGATTTCTATTAATGTCATTTATTTTAGACATAACTTGCACTAATCATAAAGTTTAACGTCCTTTGAGAGAGAAATCAGGACAGTCCATGGGCACATAATAATGTTTCCAGTCAGAAAATTCACCCAGTGCAGTCATAAAATAACACCGTTTTCTACAACAGCACCTAAAGACTACACCACAAACTGATCCTGAACCATTGCGCATATAGTTGGTAAACACACTTGAACTACTGAAGCAGTATTTTATAGATTATTACTTAAAGTTGATAAGCTAATGATTACAAACTGATAAATTCCAGACATTCAAAGTATAAATTTCCATGAACGGCCAATTCGTGCGACTGAATCAAGTTATTGGCAAGATAAGTAAACATATTCCAAGATATTAAGGTCGCTAGGTTTACGTAGTATCGAGGGTGGTTTCAAGTTAACAAATCATTCGAGAAGTTAACTTCAACGACACGGAACTTCTCCTTTTTATCATAGCACATGCTATCTCTAATTCGCAAAAACACGCGTATCGATCATTAAATTCATTCACCCAAAGGCACATTCAACACACCTCGAAAACATAATGACAAAAACCATTATCCTCTAACCGAAATCCGACATGACTAAAAGAAATAAAATCATTCGACAAACAAAAGAATGACAGGAAGACATAAAAAAGAATGGAGCCCTGCATTCATTGTTGAATACGAGACTGAACTTGACGGATGGTGACGACTAAAGGGGGAGGTCACCTACGCCATTCTGCGAGGACAGAGAACGCTGGGCAAACCGGGCGTCACTAGGATGAAACTTAATTCAGAGAAAGAGATGGACAGAGAGTACTGGACCGGCCACGATAATTTCACCAGTTATGGCGCAATGCGCAATCTTGGGAACAGCACAGATGGATGAAGACCCTTTACAATTTGCAAGGAAGATAATATCCAACGCGATCAATGCACGACTTTATTCACCGCACGGCTTCAAGTGGCTTTCCAACAGTTCCGATTCTCAGAAACACCCGAGATCCCCCGAAGTGGCAATGGCGAATTTCACGCGAAACCCGTTTAAGGTAGTTCGAGCGAAAGATCCTTTTACCAAGAAATCAATGAATTAGGTCTAATTTAAAAGAAAAATATATCACCCTCCCATTGACACAAAAAATTCTACCCCTTACCACATTACTTTCCGAGATATTTGCCAAAAAATTACAGCCCATTTACATGGGAAATGGTGCGTGTATGCACTCCAGAGAGACCTTATATTAAAAATGAAGCATTCCATACACTTAGATCTCGTCACAAAATCAACAGTGTGTAGTTTGTGTGTTTTCTAAACTATTTTTGAAAATTTATCACATTGTTACCGCAGTAAATTCTTCGGGATCACGATGAACCTTCCGTTTTGATGGTGTTTCAAAGGTACCGCGTGAAAAAAATGAGACAAGTGAAAGACTTATTTAAATATTTTGATTTGATTACTTAAAATATCTGTCATGTAAAACTATATTATCGCACCATTAATTATGCAATATTTAATTCATGTGTCGCACAGCTGGAGAAATTAAAACCTTAAAAAAGTCGAATATGGTCTCTATTATGATTAGGAAACTATCTCGCTCGCACTACCTTAAGAGCGAGATAGTTTTTAACATTCCGGGATATTGAAGAAGAGACGTCACCAACTCGCCCAATATATGCAAGGGGGGCGTGGGGGAGGCCTTCCGCCCCCCCAAGAAAGGGGTCGTGTGGGGGGGGGGCGGGGCAGGGGAAGGCACACCGACATGCTGGGTGGGTTGGTTGGCTCCCCTCCCCCTCACCACCCCGTTCACTAAACCCCGTGCCTTTGAAGGATTTGCAGAGGAGAGCTTGAGGGGGCCGAGGGGAGAGGAGAGGTCGTCGAGGAAGTGCTAAAGGAAAAGGAGTTGCATAGAGCGCAGGCAAATCACGAGCGACGTTTAAGGGGGGAGGATTGGGGAGGCACACACACTAGAGGCAAGCGATCGGATGGAGAGATTCGGGGAAGAAGTACGAGGAAAATCCATTTGGTGATTAGGGGATGTCCTCCTCCAAAGAGGGGAAGAGAGGCAGGAGAGTGAATTCATGGAAGACAAGAAAGGAGGGAGGAGAGTGTATAACAGAGTAGGAATGGGCGGTGGAGGGCAAGGAAAGAGAGGTTTAGCGACCAGAGGATGCAAACACAAAGGGGGAAGGGAACGTAGAAACGGGTCAGAGGTGAGGTTGCGGGAAGGTGCTTTCGAAAGAGGTCGGATTGACTCCGTGAAATTAAGCCAGTTTGAACTTTATTATATTTCCCGTGTCATAATGGAAACCATAGACGAATGTTATTCTTTGATTCCAGCATCTTTAAGGAGCATCACGTACATATTGTGATATCAAAGGATTTTTGCGGGTTTTAAGGGACCAGGGTGTTCGTGATTCTTAACTTCCCAAACAATTTATTTGAATTATTGTAGCTGAATGAAAAAATGAGATTTAAAAAAGCAATTAACAATATACTTACTATATAATTAATTTGTAAAAACCTTTTGAAAGATGTAATTATGTATACGATATAAAGTAATTGCAAAAACGATACTACCTCTTCAGCCTCCAACGATACTATTTATTTGGAAAGAAAACGCAAGAGGAGAGGAATTGGCGTCGGCAAACTCTTCAAAAGGGAGATGAAGCAAGCGGCATGAATGTGAATTTGCGACGTAAGTAATGCCCCAAAATTTTCCACAAGATGCTAATTAACACACGGTGAAAGCAAGAAAATATATTTGTCAATGCCACAATTTATTTTAAAGGCATTGATGGGATAAAAATATGATATTCGAGTGCAGAGGCAAAATTAATAGTAATCAAACCCTTTAAAAGAGCAAAATAATCTTCACTTCCCTCGGAAAACATTCTAAGGATTTCAGCAATGAAAAACTATCCAGAACATCGAAAATCTGAAAGCACCAAAGACCACCACTACGCAGTTATATATATATATTGACTATATTCTCCCAAGGACACAAACAGGCAGTAAAATCGGCTTCTGAAGAATGTAAATTTGCTGATTAAACGTAAAGGAGGAGTTTCAATGGAAATTCCAAGGCAATTTTCTAATTTATCGGTATATTTAAAGATCCCTTCACTTAATGGCTGCTTTAAATCTAAGTGAGATCGTAAAAGACTGCCTTCTAAGAGCCTCGTTTAAAGATCTTTTAGTTCGCTTCAAAAGGAAGAAAATTGGCCCAACAACGTCACTTAACAGCAAGAAGTACGTAGCGTAGCCTGATCTTCGTGGTCAATATATACTCGAGAACTGAAGCAGACTTACCCACATGATTTAATACAAGAGATTCAAGCGAATCTGGCAGCAGTGTTATATTCATTCGAGTTTACCATAGCGAGAGAATGGGACGAGCGTGATATCGGAGTGGACGTCAGGCGACAAAGGGAGCGGCAGTGTTTCGGAGCAAAGAAAATTCTTACTCTGAAAAGTCATGTACGAGCAACACTAGGTCTCAGATTCTAAACCAATGAAACTCAATGCCTTGCCTAACCATTTGGAATAAGGAATGAAGATTAGCCAGGTATAAATCAAGTATTTCGATCCGAGGGGCAAGGTCATTTGAACTAACACAAAAGTAAAAACGATTTCCACAGTGAAATTTCGCGGAGTAGAAATCGTTCTCATGGCCTGGTATCCCAGTCCAGGGGAGTGATTTTTTTCACTCAATTTTCCACATTCGTCTGGCCCCTCGCTGAGGCTCCCACTCAAGTGTTTCTACTTGGCCAATCATAAAAAAGTTTTCCTAGATATAATATTAATGACATGATGACTTTCATTAATTTAATCGCACCACATCATGCTTTTTTAAATAAAACATTGGTTTTCAGAAATGTCAACATTTCACATGCAGTGAAATAAATCACTGAGCAGTATTACGCATTTAATATTGATCAATGGCCGACCTGGATAACTAAACATACTATATTTATGCACTATTCTTAAGAAAAATGTCAGTCAGCAGTCTTTATCACGTTTGATGCGCTCTATCAAATGTAAGACGAGAATTATAGCGGGCAATAACGATTGTGCAATTCCTCGCAATTTCCAAAAAAATTATCTGAGCGAGTACCAGCCGTTCGCCTAACTATACGCAGTTATGAGACGCGGCACTTTTATTAGGGAATGTCGTAGACTATTTTGCATCTGCTATTAGAGGCATGTCTGAATAACTAAGGAAGAAGATAGCTCATCGTACAAGACGCGCTCGTCCCCAGTTGCAGTTCCTTCCTTTCTTTCGCGAACGCCGAGCAGCGCCTCTCTCAAGGAGACACGGAGGAAGTGGCCTTCGCATTATGCTAAGCAGGACGACGACGGAACACGTGTCAATTGCGCGCCATAGTCCCTCTCACACATTCCTCACATATATCTATTATTTACAAAGTGTTTCTTTTCCAAAACCAGTACCGCTTGGATACAGAACGCGATAAAGCGGCAGATATGCGACCAATTTCCACTGCGGTGACACAGACGAAAATGTATCTCAAATTCTTAAGTCAGCACATCCGCAGAGCATTCCTTTCCTCAACCTCGTAGTAAACACCACATAGAGTCATGCGGCGCCATGGCTTGCGCGGTGGGTCACCAAGGAAAAATGCTCGCAGGGGAGGCTGCCAAAGGAGAGAGAGAAAGGTAGATTGGCACTACGTGGAGAGAAGCCGTGTTTGTGTCGTAGCCTGGTAAGACTTGTTCGACGAAGGCGCGTCTTTCCTTGATCTCAAGGGCGAGATAGACATTGCGCCGCGAATGGCCTATAATGCTGCTCAATTCAAATAGAGTCTCGGCTTCTCTCAGAGATCTAGAGTGCTACTGCAAAGCTATTTACGATTCCCGTGACTTCGGGGAATTAGCCACGCTGTTTGCCGTCCAATTGGCCGGGTCGCATGCGTCGTGGGTGGAGGAGGAGAAGGAGGCGAGAGCCCAGATCATAATGCAAATCAATTCCATGCGACGGACAGGGATATTAATAATGCGGATAAAAATCAAGAAATAAAAATTAAACCCAAATGAATTCAGCTGAAATATTATTTTATCTCGGCAGACAGCCGCACACGCAAACGCTTCACTTTTGTAAGAAAGATGATATCGCCACCGCAGACCATTCCACGCGACAGTATGTAAAAACATTCAACAACAGATGGACGATCTTGGGAAAGAAAACATGGGCGGCAACTCGGAAACTAATTAGATACAAAGTAATATTAAACATTCGAATTAAAGGTTCCACGAACTCTAACACCTATAATGCCATAGCTGAGCAAACACATACCACATAGTGTAAAAAAACATGTTCAAGCAGCTTCGATGCTGTACGTATATTTTAACTCAGGCTGCATAAACATATTAACTTGTTTATCCGTAGAAATAGATTATTCACGAGACTTTCATATTTTCCAGAAATACGTAGGAGGCAAAAAGTAGCGCTATATTGAAACGAGATGAGTATTCAGAGTACCTGTATCTGATGCAGAAACATCGATATCACCAATAGTAATAAAAACGCATGTGAAAATACGACTGGTGAAGTAAAGTCCCATGGAGTTTTCCATCATTTAACCCTCTATACCAGGGGTGGCCAACCAAAATGATCTTGCGGGCCACTTTGGAAATGCATCATAACTCCGCGGGCCCCATATAAAATTATATATCCCCAAATTAGATTTAGACCCACTATAGACATTTTTTGGAGTGAAAAATTGAAACATAATGAGTTATTATTATTGTGTTAAAGTTATTGTATTAAAATATGATGAATCTCGCGGGCAAGAAAAATGTTAAAGGCCGGCCGCGGGTTGGCCACCCCTGCTCTATACACTGATTTTTTCGTCCACCAAGTGCAGTCCGAGGTTCTTATATCCCCCCAAAAATTCGATCCAAGATGGTAGATTACATTAGACAAGTGCGTGTCATGACCTGGGTATAAGGACCTTGGTGCAGTCATTTCACCTTTTACCCCACTCGTGGGAGAATCGGGAACTAAAAGTTGCGAATGAGAGAGATTTTCGTTGCCAAGCCGTATAATTGAGATCGCAAAGGCATATTGACGTAAATAAAGACCTAATCAGAGACAAAAAAGAAACTCTTATGTATGTTACCTATAGGTTACTCCGCGTGATACAGAGTTAATCACATCATTCTTCGAAATTTCCATCTGAGATACCGAAGAAATAAATAAAAGCCAAAATTATTTCAAGACAAAATGTAGCCGACCACCAATACTTGTAAACATTAAATGCACCAAAGAGGTCATGGACCATGAGGCTGGTATAGAGATATTTTTAAAATAACTTTTCAGGTCCATCCTCACAGGTCCATATAGGATAATAATAAATGGTTATGGCCCAGGGATAAAGCTATTTACAGAGTAGACTAAGTGCTCGCATAAAGAAAGATTACTTTGAAGAACATTTCATTACTCTAAATGCAAAACGAGCGGTCCGGCGAATAGAGCTGAGGTTACCATATTCTTAACAAAGGAAGCATCATTCACTGTTCGTCGCAAACATTTGCATATGCAATGCTACGATGTATGAAGAATAAATAATAAAAAATTTAAGTGAGAATCAAAATGTTGAATATGACTTGTTGATCATACAAATGCAGACTAATTTTAGCATCGGAGTATATGCAACATCCGAAAAAAGACTTACTGGAAAAGTGCGCCTAAGGTATTACACTCATCAAAGAGGTGATTCACTCATCCGCAGTGTACCACACCTTGTGAAAACCAAGGAATCCCTCGGTTTAATAAGAACCAGCTTAACATAGGACCTGAAGAGGTCGAGGACTTGCCCAAAACACCCAATGCAAAGAGTAAGAGACTCAAAAATAATTCACGATTCAATGTTTTACATATCGGACAATTAATCAGACATTTAAGAGGAATATGTCGGAACGAGAAAACGCACAGAACCAAAAATTCGCCTCATTTACTACCCAAGATAAAACGCCATTACCGTGGGCTGCATGTTTAAATAAGTCACGAATTTAGATTACACGTTGGGTCGGAGAGAAAAAAGTTAGACGCCATGGACGAAGGAATGCTGCGGAAGATTTTTAAGTTATACGAGATATAAACGGAGAGATTAGGGTCACGGCATCTGAGGCCGTGACAATCTAATCACAGTCAGGTTGAGGCCCAAAAGAGGTGTGAGGAGGGGGGCTTAACACTCACTAGAGTGGTCCTCCTTCCCATATATCCCAGCTGTCAGCCAAGAAAACTTTATTTTTTCGTAATTTCAGCACCTTGGGCAACTATCCCTGCTCATTTCTCCTGGCTTATCAGTTTATGCCGACTTCCAAGCCGACCCTGGAGCGCCCCTTCACCAAAATATACATATTATCAGCTTTTCTCTTAATCGCGGACACATTGGAGATTTTCCGAAGGTCACAGGGAGAAATATGTTGACTGTAAATCACAGTCAAAGCATTTAAATATAGTAACGTAGACAAATGGATTCTAAAGCGAGTTTATCGAGGTCAAGAAACATGAGAAATGACTAGTCAAATATTTTGATCAAATTAAATACATTATTCCCATCGTTTCTGAGAGTAACGTAAAGATGTAATGATAATCGAAAACAAAGAGAAAACATATAAAAGACAGCAAAAAAATTTGCTTCGGAATAAAATTGTAAGGAATGGCATTCCAAGTTACAGATGAATCCATTTATTAGATAGATCAAAATCCATTCATCGTTATGCGGAACCTAAAACATTCCAAGTTCAAGGAAAATACAACCTAAACCTCGACCACGATCCTGATACGCCATGATAAGCAGTCTTGCCTAATACAATGCGCGTACTTGACGGCAACAGTGAAGGTTTCGGTCAGGCAACCTGACTCGGAGGCGGTCTTAAGGGTGCTGCGGATCCTTCCTCAGCAACCGCCATCCATTCCCTCTCCTCCCACCCCTCACAAACATCCCCCGCCCCACTTCCCTCCCTTTTCGCCTCCTTGTCACTATCGCGCCATTCTTTCTCCCTCTTTTTTTTTCTCTCGAGTGAAGTTTTCCACGAAAAACTTGGCGCAATATTTCAAAAGCGAGGGGACTTTTTTTTCGGGAGCACAGGGAATGGAAGGAGAGAGAGAAGGAAGAAAGAAACAAAGGAATAAGGGAGAAGAATTCCCAGAGCGAACCGACCAATCCGTTCCATATATTGTTTTCCAGCCCTGAGGGGGAGGAGAAGAGTGGCGCTCGGGTGGACTGGAAACAGAAACAGGGAAGAATACGGCAATAAGGGCGACCGAAGGGGGAGTTAGGGGAGGAGGGAGGGGGCACGACAGGGAGAGGATAGCTAAAAAGCGGACGCAAAGAAAAATTTGAATGGATAAGCATTGAACAAGGAGATATACATGCACGAATTTGAATACACAGAGAAAAATGTTATCAAAGAATGAAATAAATATTTCGAGAAAAAAATCCTCCCCTTTACATGGGAACTTATCACTACGTTATGAAATTACCTGGCGGTCAAATAATAATCATGAGAATCAACACCCTGGTCATAACTCTTTGAGATACAAAAGTAGACGTTTACGCAGGAGTCACTGAACCTGCTGAAGGATGTACAAGCCCTCCAATACCTCTATGCTGTGATTCGCGCAAATCCAGAGAATGGGAACACGCAATCATAGGTAGGAAGGTAGCAATGAGTTGGATGATTTGATAACCATTCATCAATGATGAAAGGTACTTTTAGTATAATAAACAAAAAAATTATAATCAAACTGAGGAGTGAGCGAACAAACCTATTCGTACTCTACGCAACTACCGTCGGATAAGAGAATAACTGAGAAACAATATTAGAAACTAGACATCCTGAATGATGGATTATAAATTGAACTAGGACACGAGTCTGGGACACAAAAATTGAATGTACTGGGTGATTGAAGTGACAAATATATTTTTTTAAAATAAAACAGGATTAATTTCCACTGGCAGACAACAGACGGTGACGAATAGGTTCGCAGAGAAGAAGGAAAAGAAAAAAATTGCCGATTCGGATATCCTAGCGAACACGCCATACGCCCTCGCGGTTTGTTATAATTCCACAGAATGGGTTAAATAAGGGAGGGAAGGACTTCATATCCCACCAAATGAATGACCATGGACAGCTCTTAGCCAATGATTTCCCCGAGCGCGGAGAGCCTCCTCCAACATTTATCATCTATCCATCCTATGTTCCAACTATAAATCTCTATTTAATTATTCGCATCATCTGACTCCCATCACAACGTCCATAATTCCTATTCTCCTCCTACTTCTAGGTATGTGGTACCCATGCTCACCATCCTCTCTCGCAACCTCCTCTAAATAATAATGAAGCCAAAAATAAGGGGCAACTGGGAGATGTAAAATGAACAAAACAATGTGCGTTGACAGCGAGGTGTTAATCGAACGGTATGAGGGGTGATGGAGAGCAGGCAGAAACTTTTCAAGAGATGTATTTATCGATTTCCATTATTACATAGGTAAACAAATAAATATACCCCATATGCTATGACCAGTGTTTAACATAACTAAAATTTTTTTTTTCAAATTCAAATTGAATTCATTAATATAAATTTCAGATATTTATGCAATTCAAATATGTACTCTTAGCTGTACCATCACAAAATATACCAAAGTATTTTTTAAAGAAATGAAGCAAAACTTAATAGCAGCCGAAACAAACAATTTATAATTATATCATTAAACACAATTAAAAGTAATCGCAGAGGTAGCATTTTAAATAACATCCCGTATCCTTAGATAAATGCGTATGGGAGCTTGCGGAGTATTTAATTATAAGGAGGAGTATTTAATGCTTCACATTTTTCACGCAGGCTACGTTTTGGCACACCATCTGTAGCTTCACTTTGTAAGATACGTGTAACAGAGGATACTGACTCTCGGCATTGACTCTTAATGGCGTGGCATTAGCCTAACATCCAACCACTCTCCTAAGTAGCTTTACTTTATTGCCGGGTAGAGAAGATGCAGTAGCAGCTTGGCAGTAATGGAGCATCGCTAGTCGCTTGGATTGGATTGGATTTTTGGGGAGGTGACCAACAGCTAAGGTCATTTGCGCCATAGGGGGAAGGTAAGGGAGGGTGGACAGAAACCTGGCGTCGGCATTAGCTTGCTCTTAACGAAAGGCGCCAAGGGGACCACGGTTTAACGTCTCATGCGACAGACGGAGTACTGTACTTGAAGTGCCCTCCACAAGACACTCAAGTAGGGGTCGGGTTTCCTCTGAAAAAACATCCTCTTCTGCAGGGATTTGAACCATGGTCTCCCGTATGGTTAGCCAGTACTCTAGCCACCACACCAACCCGATCCCCCGCTAGTCGCTTAGTATCTCTTCTGGGTTGTACTACTTCTTCACGTGACCTCTCTCTCTTCCTACCCTCTCCATCGCATCATAAATACCAAATCTGCTCCAACCTCTTTGTCATAGGAAAAAATGAGGCACACGCTAAGATAAGAACAGAGGGTGGGGTGATGGTGGAAAGAAAGCGTGAAGCGAGAGGAGAGGGCAAAAGACGGAGGCCGGCGTCTAGCAAAGTGCGTTTCTCCGGTAAAGGTAAAACGATACGGACGAAAGCAACGCGGGGCTGAGAGAGGGGTAAGTAGAGGAAGAATGAGGACGAATTAGAGCGGGAAGAGAGGTAATAAGAGTAACGGGAGGGAGGGACGAGCGAAAGAGTGTTGCGTGGGCAGGGAGGAGGAGGAGAACATGTTGAGCGGAGGAGAGAGAAAGGGAGAGAGAGAAAGGAAGAGAGAGAGAGAGAGAAAAGGACACCTGGTGGGTCGTGTGTCTCAATTACAGTCGGCCTTATTGCGTAAATTGTGACGACGTTGAAGGGACGGGCAAAGGATGGGGTGGGGGATGGGAGGGAAGGGAGTGGGCGATGGGCGGGCTTGGATATGGAAGGAGTCCTTTGTCTCACTTTTGCACAATTCCCTCTTTTTCCGTCCGCCATTCTCCTCCTTTTCCACCCACTTTCCCCGTCCGCTCTTTCTCCCGTCCCATTTCCCCCCCGAGGCTCACACGGCGGAGACCATGACAAAGAAGACAAAAAGAAAGAAAGGTGGAATATTATTCCCAAAAACTTTCAGCTTCCCTCTTTTGATCTCAGCCAAGTTCCTACCCGTCCTGCGGACAGTCCTGCACCCGCCTTCTTTTCGAACTTTAAAAAACGCGCGTTGTCCCCCGCGAGGAAGGAGGAAAGCCTTGCGAATCCCTCAAGGGAGGGTGGGTTGGGTACGCCGAGATTATATCATTTGGTAAAGGAAAGCGTACCCGAAATTGAGCGAGTTGGAAGGAGGAGGAGGAGGAGGAATGGGATAGGAATCACTGCAATGCAAATAAGGGAGGGAATGGGAAGGAGGGATGGTTTCCGAGAGGAGGAGCAGTTCCAGAGGGCGTCTTTTGCAACCATCGCACGGCGTAAAAGAAAAAAATGGGAAGCCTTTAAAGGAAGATCGATGGAAATGAAAAGCCTCCAGGAATATTTCAGCCACCGTGAGGCAAAGAGAGCCGCCCGTTTCCCTTTTGAGGTGCTTGGCTTTATCGATGCCATCCTCCGCCGCCGTTGATACTAACTTAATTTCCCGCGGAAAAACAAGGAAATGATGTTTTTAAGGCGTAACCTAGGCGAGTCGCAGAGAAACCAAAATGATGTGAAGAAAAATAGGTATACAAAGTAAATGAATTGGTATCATATTTCTGAGATGCAAAGGGCCGTTTACTCTATTACTATTCCAATGATCCCTATTTTACTAGCCACCGGTCCCAAGATCAAAGTAATATTCCTGGCCTCATGGAGGGCGACGATTAAAAAAAACTAACATCATGGACAAAGATGCATCTATCGATAGTAATGTTTAATGGCACGTCATTTCAAGTATCAAAATAAATAGCAGGTCTCGTGTTTATTTTAAGTACTGAGATTATTTACTCACATAATACTTAGCAACTGCAAGATAATGATTTAACTATTCTGTAATATGTAAAATAGCTATATTTAAATAAATGTTTGGCGTACAAAGGCTATCCGATTTCCAGCAAGTCTCTTCGGCACAAAGAAAGACATGCTATTGAGGGGTCAGAGGAACATCAATAATACACATATTAGGGTCAATAATGAATTAATTGTTGCCACAAAATTTAACCCTATAAACCTAATTCCTGCAGTGATCTTAAAAAGAGATGAATTACGAGAAAACAATTAAATGAGAGAAAGCAATCGAGTTATCCTTTTACTAAAGCACCTCACAGGCGTTGCTCCACATTCCAGACCATACGAAAACTCTCTTCAGCGCTATTGTTGTGTAAATTCACATATTAAAGAGATTTCCTGGGAAAGAAGGAATAGCATCACTATCTTCAGGAATGTTTTTCTCTTCAATTTTCTGCTGTAAACAATATTCTGAATGACAAGTTTTCCGATTAGTAAATGGAACACAAGGCCCCAGGTCCTATTCAGGGAATTATGTGTGACTTCGTAGTACTTACCTCTCCCGCCGTTGACGCCATATTCACAAATGCAACCATTTCGACGTCCAACAGTATTCCAATTGAAACAGTTAAGAACAATTGAGAACATTCGATCCAGCTCTGCTGGAGTTTGAGAAATATACCATTTTTAATTGTCTGGAAAACTGTCGCTGCCCCGGAGGCGGCCGAACTGAATCAACTCTGCTGGAGCACTCTCAGAGAGACCGGATTAACCACGAGAAACATTGAAGAGAGATTGAGTGGGTGGTTGGGCGGGAGAACCATGAGGGAGAGAAATGATCACGGGTTGGGGCTGGGGAGGGACTTGTAGGGAGGAAGACGAAAGAAAGAAGAAAGGAACTGCTAGCAAGGCCTCAAGTGTCCTTGAGAGGACAAATTGACCGTCCAAGCATAAAGTTCACGGCTGGGGACCAATGAAAGCCTGCAGCGGGCCACGGCTAGTCTCCGAGAGGGAGTGTATATGCGCCCACACAAAAGAATGCGAGGGAGAGGTTGCCGCCCCCTCATCCCCACAATCTGTACTCATTGCATTGCTCATACCCAATAAGCATTACTCCCCATTAAATCTCCCCCATCACCACTTCCAACCGGAGCCTCTGAAGCACTCCGCCTCCAGACTCTATACCTCTCTTCCATGCACACAAGATCACCACTCGTCGCCATGGAGGATAATAATAAAAAAAAAGAAATACGCCAACCACCTCCGCGTGCACCACTCTCTTCCATTCATATAGCCAGACGTGGCTTTCCGCCAAGGTTGCGAGAACCCTAGTAAAGGGCTCCAGCGGGACTCGTTCGCTAATCCCTGAGTCACCAATTGGCACCACACCACGCCGAAGGGGGAGGGGGATTCAAAAACGTATTCCCCTCCTCTCGGGTCCTCTAGTCGTCGTCGCTGTCGGAAACGGCGCAAAGCCGTGAGGGGGGTGGGGAGGGAAAGGTTAAAAGAAGATAGTGTAAGCAATACATTTAGGAGCGGGGGGCGCACCAGAAAGAGGAAAACGAGGCAGAGCGGGCCGAAAAGGTTACAAAAAAAAGCAGAGGGTGAGTTGATCATCAAATTAAATGTGGCGTTGGTGGCGTGGTGAGGGCGTGGTGGGACGGGGCGAGGAGGCAAAGGCAGAAAGAAAGGGAAACCCACTGGTTAGGTAAACGAGACGCGGAGGGCAAGGGGTGGTGGGTGGTAGGCTCATTAGCCAGCCAAACCGCCCTGCTACCATTTCAACCCTTCACGTGCAGAAAGAGGAAAGAGACAAAGAGGGGTGAGTTGGGCGGGGGGGGGGAAGGGGAAGAAAGGGATAGACGAGGGGTCGACATCCACTCCAATACAGACATCATTCTTCCGAAATCTTTAACGGCTATATCCCAATATATATGAGTAGTACACGATTTATCGTGCGAAAATCTATCCGTTCCCAAACGTGGAGACTTTAGGGAAGAATCCGCAGCGATTTTATAAATGGCGTTTCAAGTGACGACTTAATGTATTAATCGAATTAAGTTGCATCCCAGCTCCACGCAATAATTGCAACTGCTGCAGAGTGAACCGTATAATACTGCTGTTAAAACCGTAAGCGGAAAAATTAGACCACTTTCCTCTTGGTGAGTGCACTTCACAACACAATAACACGCTTGATGTCCATTCGTTTCAGATCCTGCGCATTTTTAAGCAATATGCTCCTATGTTCTATTTGGGGATGACTTTCAGTTAAAGCGCCCACAATGGATCGTGTAAAGATTTAATTACTTTATGATGAGAAGTCTTTTTTCATCATAGTGTTGCTTAAATTAACACGTTAACTCTCTGCATTGAACTACACCGCGACTTTTGTTTACGACAAAATTCTCCCAAATGGAAGATTACCGAACGTTACGCACATGTTGATATTGTGTACCGAAGTGTTCCGACACGAGAAAAGTTCAACACCTTGAATGGAAGAATCATTCAGCCGCTCGATCTAAGGCACGAGAATGGATGTGACATGGATGAAATAAGCACCATCAATTCGTGGAGTAATCAGTTGTGAACCTTATTAGTTGTGAATCTTAGTTATTTAGTTGTTAATCAGACGTGCAATGTATCCCTTTCGTATATCCTTATTGCGATATTTGCCTAGTTGTGTTAAAAATCATGATCACAATGTAATACGCTCATCACAAGGAATTCGAGGCAGTGATGTTCGGAAAATTTTACCTCGCGTTTTTTTTAACTTCCGAAACTCGAGAAGTAGCTGGAGCACACTAGCTTATAGTAAATATATACTTGCAGTTTTAAAAATACGAGACGATGATTAGAAAATTTAAAGCTTCCATAGAAAATGTAATTCAGCAGAAAAAAAAAATTCCAATAATAGGTGACCTTTTGGCGACCGGTCAGGGAAATTGGAAAATTCATCAGGGAAAAGTCAGGGAAAGGTCACGGAATTTAAAAATTGGATATCAGTAGCCTCCCTGATGGATGTAATATGGAATTTAAGTTGGTCTCCTTCCATCTTTTTGAAAGGCATTCGCATAATAACTCACGAACGACAAAGAGAGAATAAATCGCAAAATCTAAATCAACAGACATTTGCATTCGAGAAAGAGTACGATTTCTATATCACGCAGTATACACGATATAAAATGCAAGGAGCCGTATAAGAAGAACTCTTGGAGAAACTTGTAAAGCAGGACGCATGGTCAGAACCACCCCATCCCCCTCCCACCCTCTCTTGTATCCCGCAATCGCTACCATCTTACTCGCTTCCGAGGGCAATAACGAGTCACCCCCGCTTCTGAAAGTCTTCATTCCGCCGCTCGAAATTACTTGTACCTACAAACAAGCGAGAGAATGGTCGATTAATCCGCACGGAGAACACGTACTTGCTCTCCCACGATGCGTGAGGAAGGAGCGATGACAAAAGAGTGCGAAAATGCGCTCTTTTCCTCCACGCGAAGGAAAGATGTTGCCCCAAGACGACTTCGCTAATGAGCGGAGGCCTGGCCTGGCAGAATTTGCCCGCCGAGTAACGATTTCAGAATTTTTCCTTTGTTTTTCTCGATTCCTGCTCCGGCTGGGAACAAAAATAAATACGGTTACAAGTACTAAACGCTCTCCATTAATTTTAGAAACCCTTAATTAATCACTGCCAACTCGAGGGTAGCATTCGGTGGTCTGATAAAGACAATAAACTAAAAGATGGTAAGGACTGGGGCATGATGCGACTTCTTCTACTCCAGAGATTTACAGAATACGATAGGTTTGATAAATTATGCCACCACAATCATTCGAAAAAAATCAGTTCAACAACGGAAGGTCAACGACACACGCGGGCATTCGAGCTGCTTCAGATAAACTGCCTATCCCTTAGCCAACGACAAAATAAAGTATGACACACATTAAGATATCATATGATTATACGTATTTTAACGTCATTCGTTATATTACACACTACAAGCTTTAGAAACAATACTGTTTATGCAAAAAATTCATGATTTAAGTAAAGTATCTTCATCACTTGGCTGCCTACCAATTGATTTGTTGGTCAGATTTTAAGCTATCTTTGACTAGCCACGGAGTTCCACTTTTATGGAGTCACCCGCAATGCACAATTGTGCGAAATTTCACAGAGAAAAAAATCATCCGCCTTGACCTGGATTAGAACCCGAATCCCTCGATTTCCGGCCGAGTGCTTTAGCCAGATAAGCTAAAAAGGCGTCATCTTCCCTGCGGATTTTTTAGTGACCTTTACGGAACCAGATGTTTTCGACTGCCGGACATACAATGTAACAACCACTCGCTACTGAGCGCAGAGCGCCACTGCCCACGAGGAAAGATTGTACTAAGAACACAGAGAGGAGTTCACTCTATTTGACAGATTTTAAGCAATTTGGGACTAGCCACGAAGTTCCACTTTCTCGGAGTCACTCGCAATGCACAATTGTGTTTAGAAAAACCACTATCAGATTCAATCCATTTGAGTATTTCTAAATAGTTATCAATCTACTTAGAAACAAGCTCCTTGGATCTTCTATCACCATTTGTAGTTATTCAAAATTCAATTATCCTTCTTATCTTGCTCGCCCAACATTTTATCCTCCACATACACCTCCTTCATACAAAACTCCCTTCAACACGCCGTTATTTTTCAATACGTTCATCTGCGAATGCGTACGGAGTCCCGAATCTACATAAACCAGTCAATTTATCTGAAGAGCCACAATACATTCAAGATGGAGTGTACGTACTCGCATTGCGCGGAAGATTAAAGTAGTGATGAGCACTTGGAGATGGAAATAGAGAAACTCGCGAGCGGATGTTTGCAATTCACCCATCCGGTCGGCGATAGGGGTCGCTTTCCACCCACACGCGACCACCCGCAATCCCTTTCCCCCGTTCTCACCAGACCACCTCCACATGCAACTCGGGCCAGCACGAGTGGAACGGGAGGGGAGGCCACTGGTTACAACACGCGTTTCCCCACCGGAGAGGCGAGAATTCTTCCTCCTTCCACACCCTATTGTAACATTATTTATGAGAAGGGTTAAGGGCAACCATTACAGGCATTATGTCGGTACCACTAGAGGACAACAATACACACCCTCTCTCTCTCACCAGCGTCAGACTGGCAGAGACCTTTCCTGATATCGTTATTCTTTCACTTGAAAATTCCTTCCGCAAATGATTCCGAAAATTTAATACAGCATCTGGTGTTCTACCGAGGAATTTAAATTTTGATCTCTCACAGTTACACTTCTATTACTTTCAAAAAAAGTCACAATACATCCCTCACAATATCTCAACAAAAAATATACTCGTATTTCCTACTCTTCTTCAAATCAGTAGCAATGCTCCTCCTGCTCTGCCCCCTTATCCTCGACATTCTCTCATGTAACAATACGTTCTCCTCCTATCTCCCTAGGATCAAAGTATCGCCACTATACAGAAATACACCTCATTAATACACACCTCGCTAGCCATAAACATTTCCATCTAGGGTTCCGGCCATTAGTCCTCTTTGCCATAATTACTAAAGGATAAAAATATTTCGTACGCAATAAAAAAGCATCAAACTAAATAACTCCAAAGAATTTTCTTTAAATAGAGACAGGTATACCGAAAAACTATGAGGCTGAAGAAGATAAAACTATGATTCATTACAAAAATAGAAGAAAACAATAGTGCGCGTGAAAGTGAACCCGTCACTACGCAGTCTGAAAACAAAATGAATGATTCCAATCGATGAAAAACTGCGAAGGTAATAAATTCAAAGGTTTAACCAAAAGGGTTATTTCACCAAACAGGGGCCCACTTTCCGCCGATGCTCCAACTCCATTCAACTTCCAGACTAATAAACGTGATAAAATGCCCACTCCCGCTGGAAGTCCACTACGATCTCATCTTTGTTGGAACGATTCGAGGAAGAGAGACAAAAAAAACACAGAGTTTTGATTGATGCGATGACGACTCGCACGGAAAGCTTTTAATCCAGTCCGAGGGAAAGGAAATAAAAAAACAACATTCACATCCGACTGAAATTATGAAACCCTCACAGCAAACAAAAATAAACAGCGGGAAGTGAGGATGCCTTTAATTTTATTCGAAGCTTATCGGATGGCCACCGTAAGCACGCATATTTTTTTCTTTTTCGAATCTACCCTCCCCCCCATCCAATCCCCAATACGCCTAATACCCATCAATAGCAACCCTTCCATACCCATCATCCGATTTCCCTTTCCGATCTGTTAAGTCCTACCTTGAGCCCTTCCTCGATTCCCTCCTCTCCCCCGAATAAAACTCGAAACCGCCGCGACATCTCAGGCCTTCCCCTTATCCCAACCTCAAAGGCCGTCTCACTTTGAACACAGATGAAGAACTCTACTTGAAAACCGACCGTTGAAAACGAGCACACGAGTCTGGTAGAATGCGATCCCGACCCGCTAGCCGACTTAAGGTAGTCCGAGCGAGATAGTTCCCTAGTCATAATAGAGATCATATTCGAATTATACGTTTTAATTACACCAGCTGTAGGACACATCAATTAAATATTGCATTATTAATGGTGCAATTATATAGTTTTATATGACAGAAATTGTAAGTAATTAAATGAAAACATCTAAATAAGTCTTTAACTTGACTCATTTTTTTTCGCGCGGTGCGTTTGAAACTCCTTCAAAACGGAAGGTTTTTTGCGATACCCAAGACTTTAAAGCGGAGACAATATGATAAATTTTAAAAAATAGTTGAGAAAACATACAAACTACACGCTGTTAGTTTTTTTACGATATCCAAGTGTTATAAATGCCTCATTTTGAAATAATGTCTCTCTGGAGTGCATACACGTACCGTTTCCCATGTAAAAGAGCTGGTATTTTTTGGCAAATATCTCCGAAAGTAATGTGGTAAGGGGTAGAATTTCAAGTGTCAATGAATAGGTGAGATGTTTTTCCTTAAAAGGAGACCAGATTCATTGATTTCTAAGTAAAATGATTTTTTGCTCGGACTACCATAAGAGAGAGGCGCACAAGATGACTCCGGCTCATTCCTATTCCTCGTGGTCACTTGCGAAGAAGAGTGATTTTTTTGTATGGGAGGTATTCTAACCGGCTATTGGGGTCTGAGCAGAAGTTAATTTATGTTCACATACCATGGTGCCAAATATTCAGTGAGGACGGAACCTTAAATAGCAAAACCTTCCAGCGCCATAACCTTCCCCACCACACACGGGCGTCCACGGACCTCATTCTTCTCATCACTCTACTCTCGACAAGAAACAATCAGTCCGGACGCCTTTCTGCAAATCGTGGAATTGGTCCCGGCGACCGCTTCATTAGCAGCCGAGAGGTCATGTGGGGTAAAGGGCGGATGGGAGGGGAAGTGGAGTGGAGCGCCGTAAGAGAGGCTTCAGAGAAAGACAAAAGAAAAACGGAGAGGTTTTCGAGAGGGTGAGCTCCAGGTGACGAAAGGTTTTCATGGGGGAGGAGGAGAAGAGGGTATGGATTGGTATTGAGGGTATGGAGAGGATGGATTGATTGAAGGGGAACTAGGCATTCGATAGTAATGTGTCCAACGAACACGAGTGAAATCAGCACTTTGATCCGGGTAAAGGATGATTAACAACGTGGACGGATTATCGATATGCCTAGAGTGCCAGCTGTACACGCCAAAATCATGGATTCGGGTTTTGGCGACAGTGTGGATTTTTCACCAGTCCGTTCCTATTTTGGCACTGTGAGGAGAGCAGAACCAAGGAACATTATAGTGCATTTAAAAATCATCATGAAGAAAAGAGTAATTTACCAAACGTCTTTTAACTTGTGACCATCAAAGTGATTTTAAACTTAAAGTACTGCATTTTATTGATATCCGACGTGAGCTAAATGCATTTAAACAGCTCGAAATTTTAAAACGAAATGTTGACTCAGATGTTAACCTTTTAAATGAATACTTGCTGCCCGCCAATTCCTTATCCTTTCCTCTTTTGTTGGCCATTCCCGTCCCCTCCCTCACCCCACCATCCCCCCCCCCCTCTTACCACTGGCTGTATATATTTGCAGATAGAATGGAGTGCAATTTGGTGAATAGGGGGATCGCACAAATCCAAAGTCGAGCCCAGCCCAGCGATGCATACATCGGGAGATAGAGCGGGAAACGGTGTTTCCACTGGGGAAGTCCGTTGTCCTCCGCCGATACCGCCCTAACTCTCTTGCTTTCGTTACAATACTTTCTCAAAATCGCCGACTCGTGAGAACAAACTTGAATTGCACAGAGAGCAAAAACTGATGGCGATGAAGAGACAAATCATGTGGTGACGGACAGGATAACGATGATGAAGAGATGCTGAGGCCGCGACTTAACTATGTTTGAGGGCGAATGGCTCACATCTACTTCTTCGTTGGACCTAACCAGCCGTCATAAGCGTGCGGAAAGGTGTGTTCGGACAGCATCGATTTTCGAACTATTATGGAAAAAAAATTAGTACCCTTATCCAGTAGAGAAATCCACAACGATAGTTAGGAAGTCCAATAATTTTACCGGTCCCTTAATAAGAATCTGGTGTCCCAGTCTTCGCTAATTTCCTCGGGACTTGATCTCTCATGCATCCACAGAGTTAGAAAGGGAGTATTTCTCCATCTCGAGTTTGTAAAAACCAATTTGACAAGTATCCTAATTTGTTCATCTGCTTAAAAACTTTCTGCTCATTAAGTGAGGCCTTTCTTGTGTAAAATAACAAGAAGAATTACAGTTTTATAGCGTCACACCACGTTAAGAATGAATGAACGGCCAAATTTCTTTACTCATCACGTATATTGCCGTGGAAACCTTCGAATCAATAGTGAGGTAACATATTTCTTAAGCAGGTATCAGTTTCAGGCTTAACTTGGAGGAAATTCTCCATAATATAGCGTGAAATAAATATAGAAAATCCACAAAGTAGTGTTTTATTTACGCATATATATGGATGAAAAAAGCACTGCAGCACAGTTGAAATTTACTGATTTGACATAAAAGGAAATAAAAATAAACCTTTTTTGACGATCGCATAATTAAAACCAAGGCCACAATAATGGATTCCTCGATCGCGTGTTTCCATTTTCCAAACGACATTGGACGTGTTCGCTAATTGTCTGCATTTCTGTCAACTGCGCTACTACCTTGGTCAAGGTATCAAGTAGGCGACCGTCATATATTCCGGCCAGAATATTCTGCGGCCAGCTGCGTGAGGCACGACAGTCATCTTTCCAAATCCCACATCTGGGTCCACCGTCGTCGGAACGAGTCTGGAGAATGAGGACGTCGGGAGATCTCCTAGGAGACGAGGAAGGCACGGCGCCAATGGACCACATACTCCCTCGGACAGAGCCCTGGAGGACGAAACACAACACACCGGAGGGAACAGAGAGGAGAGAGGAGATGGGTGGAGGGAGGTGAAAGGGAGGAAGGCGACGGCAGCTCCACTGCACAGGCAGAATAAAAATTCTTGCGCCGACGCCGGCCATTGTGTGCTCGGGCGGTGCGTGGAATGCAGGGGCAGGGGAAGGAGAGGGGGGAGGCGGTGCGGCATCATGGGACCACTACGGACACAGGGGCGCCATACACAAGCGCCAGCCTTTCTTTCACAATACCTGATTTCGGCATGCACTCTCATCGCTGGCGTGCAAAAAAAAAGAGGAAAAAAAATGATCTCCCCCGCCATCGCTTTCTGACTCCCAACCTCGGTCCGGCTCTTCGAGACCCGCAGCGTGGGGAACACAACAATAGGACGAGAGGCTGGGCGTTGTGCGGCGATGGAGGAATTGTGGAGACTCCCTAGGATGAACGGAAAAAAATTTCAAGCGGAAATAATGCATGTGGGGATTTTTTATTAACATCACTTCCACAAACACGGAGGTCTCTCCTTGCAAACGTGTCTCTTTCCTTCCTCTTTTCGCTCGCATGGCTTCTGCCGCTCGCCTCGCCTTCCACTCCCAATAATCCCTCCCTTCTCTCACACACACCGAAGACTAACCCTGTGTTCGGGACCAGGCTAGAACAAGTGCAGCGAAGACCGGAACCAGAATAATACGGTGATAATGATCATGAGTATTATGTAAAACATAACCCCTACTACAACAACCTATATGGGAATTGCTATCAGACCACGGTGCTGAGAAAGTTCGTAATATCTCTCTCTGATAAAGTACACACGACTGCAAAACGGCTAGGTTTAAAATATCACTATTCCCGCGAACGTTAAGAGACCATAACAGCTGCCGATGAGATTTATAACTAGGTTTGCCAAAGGTTGTGCAGCTAATTAGTTGATATACTCCCTAATGCTAGCAGCCTTGTCTGCTACTAAGTACTTAACAGAACGCCGTGCATGTTGACGGTATACTCATGTATCTCCATCAATTAGCGAAGGTAAAAAAACACATTAGATCAGTTTCTCAAGGACTGTTGTCATGCCAATAGTGATATGCGTGAGGGTGAAATGACGTGACCTGACAAGTACTTGCACTTTTCTCTCTCATGTACCATTGACTGTAGCTTCATTAACTTTGCCGCGGAAAAATGTGGTACATGTTGGCGATAACACATCCTTGAAGTTCCTTTAAGGTAGTCCGAGCGAAAAATAATTTTACTTAGAAATCGATGGATTTGGTCTCATTTTAAAGAAAAATTTATCACATTACCCTTACCACATTACTTTCGAAGATATTTGCCAAAAAATACCAGCCCTTTTCCGTGGGATATGGTACGTGTATGCACTCCAGAGAGACATTATTTACAAAATGAGTTATTTCTAACACTTAGATGTCGTAAAAAACTAACAGTTTGTATTTTGTATGTTTTCTCAACTATTTTTGAAAATTAATCATATTGTCACCGCAATAGGTTCTTGGGCATCACAAAAAACCTTCCGTTTTGAAGGAGTTTCAAACGCACCGCGCGAAAGAAATGAGTCAAGTTAAAGATTTATTTAGATATTTTCATTTGATTACTTACAATTTCTGTCATATAAAACTATATTATTACACCATTTATAATGCAATATTTTATTCATGTGTACTACAGCTGGAGAACTTAATACGTATATATCGAATATTGTCTCTATTATTATTAGGGAACTATCTTGCTCGTACTGCCTTAAAGGTATTATGTAGAATTCACACACGTTCTCTTCCCCGCTCACTCCGTCTCCCCCGCCAAAGCCTCCCCCCCCCCCCTCCTTGGCAATCTCAGCCCGACGAAGCTCTTTCCCGCCCTTCCTCCGGCGCCCTTCAGACCGACCAGCTCCCAAAATACTATCCCACGAAATACGGAATAAAAAAATAAAAGCGCGGGAGGAGGTCTTCTTTTATTTCCACCCGGATGGGATTTCCCTACGGGCGTGACGAAACGGAATCGCCACCGAGTGAGACGGCATTGCCCACACACTCACACACACCCTTCCTCCCCCACCATCTAATTTTACGTTCCACTGCAGTGCAGTGCACAACGAGCGAGAGCTGTAAGGGAATGGAGGGGGGAGGGAGGAGTGTGCAAGGGAGGGGGTAAAGAGGTGGGTGGGAGGGGTGGGGGCGACGCAAGACTCAAACCCAAGTGCGCGCAGAAACACACACACACACTGCAACGCACTTGTCGAGCCGATTCCAGCGCACCCTCGCGTTATATTTCTTGTTCCCATGTTTATTTATCTTGGCTTGCACTGCTTGGGAGATAAAAGTGGGTTCGGGGGTTACGGATGGCCTTTGCTGCTGTCTGAACGAGGGGGGGGGGGGGTCGAAGGAACTTGTTTACAACCCGGCTCTTCGAAACCGTTTTCCAGGAGAACCTAAACTGAGAAGAAAGATCTTTTTTCGTTCCTGCCAACATAACCCACGCACTCACAGACACCCTTGAGGCCTTTTCACGCCGAACATGAGAGCATAACTTAAGAACGTATCTTAAGACTGTCGAACTGGATCGCCTAAGTCAGATAAGACGGGCCTTCGGGAACCACTGCAGAAGACTAACAAAGAAGACTTTACGTTCATCTGTAATATTAATCAATGGAGTTAGCCGATGAATAAGAGGAGTAATTTGTTTATTCGACCAGCCCTAGGCGGGAGCCGTCGCCCCAATAGCGATGAAACAACGAGTTGGAGTAGCACACGCCAATTATCCAAGGAGACGATACTTACTTCAATGCTAAGCGAGCAACAACAAATATGTCGACGAGAAAATGGATCGCAAACTTAACTGTAACAGTTACAGATTCATACCCTAGCATTGGAATCAACCGTGGACAGTGTAAAAAATTTTTTCATTTGTTAAATTTGTAATTCCATTAAACGACCTAAATGTAATACGGTTCATACCTCTGATTATTACAAAAAACGAGTACCATGTTTGACATAAAAATATACCTTTCTTAGTAAAAGATATTATTTCTCAAATTGAGCTGGATATTACACGGTGTAAAAGTTGAAAATGAGAGGAGCGCGGGAAAAAAACAATTTATTCATGTAATATGAATATCATATTATTGAAAAAACGTTAATAAGATTAGCATTATCCTTGGGAGGGGATAGTTTAAGTAAATAGTACTGGTAGCATGTAAGCACCGCTATAGTATGTTTTTGGTTCTCAGAAATACATTTGCGATAACTGAAAGGAGTGGCGCTGCTGTCGGAGTATAAGATAATGAAAATAATTCATGAATATGAATTTGTCTAAATTTTGTTTTATAATTGGTAAGAAATGGCAGGAATGAAAGCAGAATTGATTACAACAATGCAGAAGGAAAATTTGAAATTCAGAACTTGCTTTGGTCCAGAGAAATGGCAGAGAATTCACCGAAAGGAAAAAGTTGAGAAATTCTCATCGGTTAGGCTGAATTATGTGAGATTACAGCCCGAGCTTAAGTTACGTTGCGTTCGATGAGCACGGGTCTTGGACCATCGTAGACGGTGCAGTGATTTCCAGCCTGGGAGAAGAGGAGGAAGGAGAATTAAGAAGCGTCCCCGGCGGGAGGAGGTTACTGAAAATGTTTACGTCTGACACAACTCTTCTTGACTTTCTCTTCGCCTCGAAAATATCCGCCCCGTACCAGCTCCGAAAACCCTTTCATAACCACACTCACCGCCCACCTATTTCCACCCCTTTGGGCCTCCCAACCACCTCCGACCCCCATTCGAAACTAATGCTCTTTTTCTTCTTGGCGGGCGCAAGCAGCCAAAGGAAGGAAGGGAAGGTAGAAGGGGAGGATGGATCGTCTAGGAACGACCATTCCACGTCCTTCGAGAGTTTGTGTTGTCTGCCCATCCCCTTCCACCGCTCCCCGATTCCCCACCCCCCATCTCTCTCCTCTCGACACGTCTTCCCTCTCGCGGTGTTTTTCGCCTTCCGTCCTCATCTCTTCCTGAGCTATTCTCGGACTCATTCGACGCGCGGACGTCATCGGGAAAGTCCAACTGCTTACGGAAGGAGGTGAGCCAAGATGAGGAGACGGAGGAGATGAGGAGCAGAGAATACGAGTAGCGGGCAGACTGGCAGAGGATGCAACTTTTATCTTTTAACTGCAGACACGACCGTTAAACTGTGCGTTTCATCATTAGATATTGAATAATCAATGAATAAGAATGGATTTATGATTAAGATCAAATATACGAGTGGAGGAAATCATAATCAAATTTTGTGAGCAATCCTGGGAAATATAAAAGGCAAAAATTAAAGGAGTTGTTTCAGTGAACAAGCCTCGAGGTATAGCTATCCACCAGAAGTACAGCCATGAGCAATGGTAAGAAGTTGTTCAATTTAGCATGGGACACCAAAATTGAGGATATACTATTAGAAAATTATCACACTTTGAAAATAATACTTCCGTATTAAATGAAGATAAAAGAATACCGCAGAAGAGTAAGGATAGTATACACCACACTTAAATCATGAGGTATTTTAATGTAAGGAAGTGAGGAACCCTAATTGTATGGTATTCGCTCAATTTTGTGAGCAAGCTTGGGAAATATAAAAGGCAAAACTCAAAGGAGTTGTTTCAGCGTACAAGCCTCGAAGTATAGCTATCATTTTAAGTCGTTACTTAAACATGAAATCCCTTATTTCATATTACTTATCTTTTATCCAAGGCTCTGGATACGAATTATCAAATATTCCATTCCGTTGACATTGGTATTTCGGAAGAACTGACTATAGGAGGAGGGATAGATAATATAGGAGGGATAGAAGGTAAGGGAGATACAGCAGCTGATGGGAGTGCGAAATTAACTTTATAAAGCGTGAAATGTCCTTCTGGTTTCCGTAAACCTACTTTATTATCCACTGACGGGAGTTCTGGGAGAGCTAGTGATGAACAATAGTAAGCGAAGCTAGAATATATACAAACAGCCTCGTGTTTAAGCCTCTTCGCGTTGGTGAAAACAATAAATGGAAGCACTCTGTAGGGGTGTATTAATGGCGTCCAAATTACATAAACAGCCACTGCAATCTAGAGTAGTCTCTGGATCGAAACAAATGACCTGTTAACTCCATTAACCTGATTAAATACATTCCAGCCAGCAAATCCGAAGGCTATCTGTTCGTATCCAAGCGGCGCATAAACTGTGCATTCGGGTGCATCGATTCGATTCATTAATTCGCTGATAAATTGCCGCCCTCTTTCGACGAAGTAAAAACAGAAATACACATTTTCTGAAAAAATGAAATTAAAGTTGTCTATTTTCACAACTTACACATTATTATTATCTTCTCCAGTTACCTATCAAATGGAATGGATTTTCGTTTGTTTCGCACTGTCCTAGCTTCGACTTAACAAATCGTTAGAAAAATAAGTAATCCTGCCGACACGGTGGTAAAAGGAACACAAGTTTTTTTCAAATACGCACATTGCATTTCTCAGTAAAATTGAATTGAACTGAATAAATGAAATATGTGTCTATTAATCAGTTAAGCATCATTTTTCTAGAGTAATTATTACAAAACAACTATTAATATATTACCAAACCTCAACTATTTATATAACTAAAAAGTCTAACTAAATTCACTCCCAGTTGATGTAAAAACAGGCCAATCTGTATCTTGTTTTAAAAGAAAAGTATTTAATTATATATTCATGAAAAACTGTCAACCGTAGAAACGTAGTTAGTCCATCTAAAATTATTATACATAAACATAATGTATTTTAAATTTATTGTATTTTGTATCATGTATTATTTTTTATCATTTGTAAACTTTTCCTGTGTATATATCATTAAATGAATTCTTGTAAATTCCATATCAATAGGATATCCAATGTAATGGTGTGAATATTGAGTCACACGTATCATTATTTTTATTATTTTTGTATGTTATATAAGCCTTATGGTATTTACCAAAAAAGCCTCTGTCAAGTTCTCTCCCTATTGATGCAAAAACATGCCAGTCCGAACCTCGTGTTAAAAGAAAAATATTTAATTATATATTCGTGGAAAAATTGTTAACTGAATAAATGCATATAGTGTGTCCAAAAATTATTGTACACAAACATACTGTCTCTTGAATTTATTTTATCATGTATTACTATTCTTTTATCATTTGTTAACTTTCACCGTAATACATCACCAAAAAATAGTTCTTGTAAATTAAAAAACAATAGGACATCCAATAAGTTGTATATATTGAGTAACATGTATTATAATTATTATTTTTATATATTTTTTAATGTTATGTAAGCTTTATGTTTTTTACTAAAAAGTCTGAAAGACTTTAAAAGTCTACCACAATAAACGTTTTATTATTATTATTATTATTATAAAAAGGAGAAATCAGGCGGTTTGAGAAAATTTTATAAAGTGCCTCGCTCCGTGTTCTAATAGGTGCAGTGTATGACGCAGTGACGAAGATTCCCAAAGAGTGATTTTCTTAGAAGCGCGCGCCAAAGAGGAATGGAAAGCAGACGAAGATATTTAAGCTCACGAAGTACCTTTTCCAGTGTCACGCGTTTATGTGATAGCAATTACGAGGTCCTACCGGCTTCTTCTCTGCCATGGCAACAAATTGTTCACTTCGTTACGAAAATTAGCCAAAGCTACGGCCTCGCTTCGTCAGGTAATTCGTGAAAGGCAGCAATTGATTCGATAAACTGGGAAAACACAAGGAAATCAGAGTGATTAAAACGGACAAACTGACCATTCGGAAGTTAACACCTCTTCATTTATCTCCAGCGATATCTCGCGCGTGACTCGTTCATTAGTCCGATTCGGTTCGGACCCGAAGGAGGCTTCACTCCGTCCACTTCGCTTCCCACGAAAGGCCCAACGCAAACAAGCAAACCGAATGCGAACGAAAAATAACTTTAAAAAAAAACTAAACGAAGGGTTCTTCAGATCCAATCAACAATACTCAGCCTTTGAATTCATTACTTGAAATTTCAAAGTTTCATTTCACCATAACACATCCTTAATTGACGGATTAAAAAAAAAAAACTATAGAGAAAGCATAGGATATCAAAAAGTTATTCTTTGGAAACGATGCACACCAAATCGTACTAAATGAAATTCAAGTTGTATCATACAACGCTACTTGTTATCGTTTTGGGCGTAGCAACTGCATAACTAACTAACTGAAAGGCTGATGGAGCGTTTTAATGTCTTCAAATTACCATGTGATCTCGGATCCGTTTGGCTTCCTCTATACTTTTCTTCAATTCACGATTTGAGACTCGTTGGAAACATAAGTTGCATTCAATAATCCCATTTTCATTTCACTGACGTCTTGAATTACATCGGCCTTAGCTTGTTACATTAGAATTTGGCAAGCAGGGAAATCATTATTTAAACATTAGAGCTACTGAAGCATTTATCGATTGTCATAAATAACCTCCTTGAACTACGGGTTCCATCCTCTTACATCTTGCTTATATCCCATTTATAGCATTTCCCGACTAAACGTAGACCAAGGAACGCGATAAATGGAGTGGAGAGTGTAGGAACAAACTTAAAGAGATGAACGACCAAGCCTCGGCCTTTCAGAGGGCCCGGAATGATAAACTACGATGATAGTAAAAACAGCGTGATTAAGAGGAATGAAGTAGATTTATTATATTCCCGCGATGGAGCCGGAGAGGAATGCCGAGGGAAGAAAATAAAGAGACGAAAACGGCCTCTTAAGCATCTGAAGCGTCTCCGGCCGACGCGAGCGAGTAAAGACGTACGAAAAGAGAGACGGAGGGGAAGGAGGGAGCAAGAGAAGAGATGGGGGAGAAAAATAACATAAATAAGAGCATAGAAAGAGAGCGAGGGGACAAGGAGGTTGGAAGGAGATTGAGAGAGAATAAAGACGTTTAACGAAAGCAGCGGATGGAATAATACCCCATCTATCCTCTCCATTCTGAAGCGCCTTCCCTTCCATTCCTTCGCATCTTCAGCCACCCTGCCGGTACAGGGCAACAATCACTCATCCCTCTAAGACCACTGGAACCTCTCCGTCAACGCCCTGGGCGCCAAACAGGTGAGGGTGGTGCTCTGGAGGGAGTGGGGGGGCGGGGGAGGGAGGGAGAAGAAGGCAGGGCAAGCCCTGGAGGTTCTGGCCGGGGAGGAAGATGAGTAGGAGGCACTCTTGGGAGAGGAGGAAGATTCCTGAGGAGGATCGAGAAGCGGGTGAAGGCGTGGAGTGACACCCTGACGTCAAGACACCCTCTCCCCCACCCAAAGCGGGAGGGTGTTTCCGGCCACGAAAGGAGTAACGACCAACCCTCCTCTTTTCTCGCCTCATCCTATTCATATATGCCCACCTCAATGTTACTCGCCCATTTTCCCCAGCAGGGAATGTCATCACACACTCTTACGAAACCCGGTCCCTCTTCCGCCGTTGCTCGTCCACGTACCCGTCCCACGTTTCCTTGCATCTTACGCGACATCTACATGCGCTCGCCAGCCGCAACTCATCCCTCCCTCCTCACCCTGGACGCGCTTCATTCTTTCGTTACCCAAGGTCCCATTCCTTCTCAACTCCACATCCGACCGGCTCGACTTCCTACATGAGTGGCTCGCTTGCCGAGAAATCCAATGGCCCTGTCACGGATACATCTACATCAACGAAATACCGTGCAAGCCACCACTAGGGTGTGTGGCACGGAGTGATTCCACACCAGGCATGCAGCACTCATCCCAGTCCAATCAGTACCGCGCGCGTTCCCTGGAATGAATACAGGAACGGATACAGTAGCAATGCGGCGCGTGTTGGTCCGAAAACTGGTCACTTAAGACCGAGGTTGAGCGCATGGATTAGAAGATTTTGAGAACTTGGAGGAGGGAGGAAAGAATGATTTGGATGGTGTTTGGTACGGCAGGATAGGAAAGGAGACTGATCGAAGGTGTACGAAAGAGGCAAGAAAGCGTACGAGGCGCACTATAATCAAACTACACGTGAACGAGTGTGATAGGAATGGAAAGAATATTATGTAGGCACGAGAGAGGGAGGAGAAATAATTTTTGAAGAGTGCCAGAGGAGGTAAAAGATACGAATAGTATAAAAAGATATTATTTACACGTGAAAACTGTTACTTCAATAAAAAATACGTTACAGAAGACTCAACGTGTCGTGTGATACTACATGCAAGAGTCTACGAACACTTCGTTCACTTAAATGAATGCAAATGGCAAGTTGATTGTGAGAAATTAACTAAAGGTGACAATATCATCACTCCCACGATGCCAAACGCTACGCCTCCCTTGCCGTCATTTGTCAGACCACAGGTCGTTCCTCTTCAACGCTTCCCAAAGCTCAACTTCCCCTCCACTCACCTCTTCCTCGCACTTTTATGCTTCATTTGCCTTCACCTTCTTCTTCAAAGTCCCTTCCCCAATCTCACCGTCAAACCACCCCAGGAACGAAAAACACATTTTTCCCGAACCCCTGTCGTAGCTGTCCGAAACAAAAAAATAAAGCGGAGAGGAGGATTGTCGCTCCCCTTCCACAAACTGACAAGCAAACTGGGGAACTGATGAAGCTTATTGCCGTGAACCCGTGCCCAAACTCGCGTATACGTCTCTGTCCGGAGACTCGAGTAAACAGGACGATAGGATCGCCACCAAAGGACGTCCATCGCCATCACCCACCCCCGCCCCCTCTCTCCTCTTCCGATTCCTCTCTTCCTACCCCCCCTTACCCCCTCCCGCCCCTCACCCCCCAGGCCCCGCCTCCGCCGCCGCCGCGGGCTGATTAATGCGGTCCAACCATTGGCCGAGCGGGGACAACCCGGACCAGCATCTCCTTTTCGAGGACGACACAGCCAGAGAGAGAGAGAGAGAGAGGGGGCGAGGAAAATTGTCCCTCTCCCTCCCCCGCGCAACATCCATCCATCCTCTATCACACCTCGACTATCTCTTTAGCAGCCTTTCTGCCGGAATGGTTCGTCAGGCAACGTGCGGCCATTTCAATTTTTTTTTTTAAGTTTCCGTCACGGTAGGATTAGATCAACGAGAAGGACCCTTAGCTCACGGGATTAAATCCTTGTGCCAAAATAATTCGCGCGCCTCCGAACGACACTCGTAGGCAAAAGATTAAATGTAAGTTCCTAAGAAACTTCTACATCTACATCTACGTACTACCCCGCTAGCCGCCGCATGGGCGTGTGGTAGGTCACCAGCTGTGTAATGATGTAAAATTTTTGGAGGTGAAATGGTGACCTGTCCTATGAGGGTGTACTTGGAGGAGATCAGTTTTTATTGTGGTCCCTCATTGTGTGCGGAAAGAATGAATTTTTGTACCTATCTGTTCGGCAGAGTATCTCTCTTATTTAATCGCATCTGTAAGACCTAGAAATGTAGTGAGGTGTCATGATAATATTCTCTGTGTCGCTCTGGAACACCCCAGTTCTGAATATCTCAAGCAGCCTATGCCTAGCGTGCAGCCGCCGAGTCTCTAGGGGTAACTTGAAGGACATCAGGCCTTTGTATGCTAAATAGATTATCCACTATTTGCCTATTAGGCTACTCGCGATTAGATAGCTCAGAGACCAAAGGAATGATGCCATGAAATCTTTAGAGGGAAGAAATTTGCGATAGTATGGGATTATTCACTGGGTGAGTGATGAAAGAATTCCACAGGCCACTCACTCTAAAATGAGAACCAGATCGAGTGAGAAAAGGGAGCCCAAACTAGTGTTAATTAATCAAAGTAAGAAAATACATACTGAAGGAGGGAATTAAGAAGCCGCCCTTTCAAAATAAAGATCTCATATTTCCACTTATAAAAAAATATAAGCCACTTGCCTTTTTATTTTTTCAGACACTTGCCATTAAATACCAGCAGTTTTCCACGGGAAATGGTAAGGGTATGCACTCAAGAGAGATACTTTGTTTCAAAAATGGAGAACTCATTTCGCACAAATCTAGGAAGAGATAGACGTGTGTTGGGTGCATGCTTTCTCAAAAAGTCAATTAAGTTACGAAGGAGTTTTCATCGTATTGTGCTAAAACATGAGGGAAGTTAAATACGGATGCACGTATATTTATTTTATCGTTGGGAATGTCAGTCAAACCTTTATAGTCATTTATGTTACAACATTTACCTCAATATTCCTAGTACTGATTAAATTAACACCACAAGTTATTGAAACTATATTAAGTATGATAAGGGAAAAACTCTCATTCCAACTCCCACAATTGCGAATGACATGTTGGATGGATATAGGTAGAGAACATTGATCATGAGGAACTTGTGCTGTTTAGATGATGCAAACGACAAAGAAGGAAAAACCCTAATATGAAAAAGTTGCTCTATATTGACGAGGGTCATAGCTGGGAGAACGTTGAATAAGTTCTCCTCATTATCTGGTTTAAACTTCTACGTAAACCAATTGGTGGAATATCCAAACCACATGGCTACAACCACTAGACAGTAAATTCCACCGAAACTCGCAAGACACCAGATACACGTATACGCTGACGATACAGAGCCAATCTATTTCTAAAAAAAAACTGCAGAACAATAATTGATCGAAGGGGAGGTGTTCCCACTCGCCTGAATTTCACGTTCACGCCGTGAATATTTGAAGAGGCGCGAGAGTTTTTAAAAATTTTCCTCGTTATTTTATAATCGAGAGTCTAAGTGCTCTGGCTTACTTTTCTAAATTGTGCGACGCCAATTCACTTTCACGGAAAATTACTCGCATTCGTTAATAAAAAAAAGACTGCGAATGTTTTTCACCCATTTTACGCCATGAAAGCCACGTCGATTGAAAAATCGAATATTATATTTGTTTCAACGGGCTGAAAAAACAGAAATGCATGCAGCGGGACATATTAGTGACATGCCTCGTGCACACTCGATCACTCACACACTCTCGCTGCACAGAGGATAAAAAATATATTCGGGCCGAGAGAGAGAGAGAGAGGGAGATGGAACAATGTCAGATAGGTGGGGATGTTGAGGGACGATGAGAGCGGTACATATTGTATGACACCATTATCATGCCTCTAATGATGCAATTATTTCGTTCACCGCAGAGAAGCCGTTGTGTTCCCTTTCGGAGTTTGTTCCCACGCTTTGGGGACCGCTTCGAAAAAGAAAAAAGAAAACATGTGACGGAGAAAAATGCGAGCATGAACGTCGACCCTTGAACTTTTATTGCCAGCGGCCCGACGGGGGGTAGGAGGGCTTTTCTTCAGCGAAGCGGGGACTACTCATTGGAGTGAAACGGTTTGGGTGTGCAAATTCCGTTTGTTCCGCGGCTCAATGGTGGGGTCGATTCTACACATGGAAAGTATATGTGGGATGGTTTCCATCACTGTGGTCATCAAATATTCTGCACTCACATCACATTCCCCAGAAGGAACTATCTCTTCAAAAATATGACGAGTTAGAATGGATATGGTTAATATGGATAATACAATGAGGCAAATGAGTGGCTGAAGTCTTAGTTTTAATTTCCAAACATTTTTATTTCGGCGAAACAATCAGAACATTAAAAGGTCGATCATCTGGCTGCGAACTTTTCCGCTTTTTCCTACGGTCATACGTGAACATGTGGTCTTAGATATCATTTAACTGGGTATTCAAAGACTCATCAACGCAAGAATTTCTCCCGGAATCTATGAGCTAACGACAGCCACTTCACATCGAAATTAATCACGTCTGTAGAGGCTATGAAAAAATTACCATCAGCCATTGGAGAAGAGGTAATCTCGAATCCTTGTCAAACATTGTAATCCCCGTCAGGTTAAAAGGACTCTGCTACACAACTTAAACGCGGCGTTGGTTCGTTCACGTATCAGAGCGACGCTACTTTTTTTACTCCCGAAATCCGTCGGGAACAAATTGCGACTCGGACACGAAAGTGAGTCCATCGCGTTACGACCATCGGAGAGGATGGAATAAGGGGTCTTTTTAATGGGATGAGGGGGGGAGGAGGGTAGTAGGGAAGGAGTAGTAAGCGAAGCGAAGAGATGAAATGGTAAGGGGAGGGTATGAGGGTGCCGTAAAGGGGGGGGGGGTGGGGACTCGAGGTGAAACGGAGCGACGAATGAAGTGGATTAGCCACGCGCATTAAGTCGGGAAAAGGAGAAAAATCGTTTGTCTGCACATTTTGGAAGGATAACAAAAAGGTCGCACGAACCATGATCCACGGACGGCCCCCTCCATTACGAGGCATCAATCACATGCGCGGGAGGGGGGCGGGGGAGGAAAACACGCTCGTGCGGCCTTATAGTCCGCAGCGGAGAAGGGCGGAGGATGTGAGTAAAGGTGTTGAAGGAAAGGGAATGAGAGGAGGACCAAGGCGGAGGGCGCGGGATATTAGGGCGCAGAGCTATGAGGAGGAGGGAACAGCGAGACGGAGATTGAGAGAGGGCATTGAAATTGGAATGCGGGAATGGTGCAAAGAGTGAGACAGGCAGACGAGAATGCGAGGGACGGACACACTAGAGGACGGATATGAAGGGCTAGGTGGATCCCTTTCGTCTAAAAAGAAACCTCTGGACATGTATCTTGGAATTACCTTGGAACTTCAGATGTATCGTGGGGAACACAAATGCAAAACATATACGGCACAGCATTAAAGAAACTTGGTTTTGTCAAATAAATTTATCATGACGCCTGACCAAATTTCTAGGTCAGCAGACCATTCTAATGAGAAAAACTTTGCTGTTGGATATCAAAGGTCGTTCGTAAAAATATGAACGGCTTAAAGGCGAATAAAGGGATTCTTTTTCATGTAATTATAACAATAAAGAAGATATACATGCCGAAAAACAATAAGTGAATGGACGAGTATTTTTGAAATATAGAGGAAGTATCGCATGAAAATTTTATTGTTTCATGATCTACATTTACAATCTTGAGCATTGGCACGTCAACATTCCGACGTTCATGAAGCTGTCTCACCCGTTCCGCCCCGGAGAAATTCAAGCACACCTCATTCAGTAAGTCCTTGACGCGGCCGAGCCCAGGAAAATCCATAATGTAAAGTCAAAGACCACCATGAATCTCAACTTTTGAATGGTCTCATTTAAAATTCTCGAAACTGAGATGCTAGAGTCGGTGTCGAAGCCAGGAAATTCCGAAACCGTAAAGAATGAGAAACCATTATTTCTTGCGAGGAGAAGCATTTTGATATATTTCCTCCGTGCTTTTTTCTAACTGGGCCAATATATGACATTTTATTTGAAACATATTACTTATTTTTTATTAGTCAACATTAAGTACTGTTACGTGATTTTACAATAAGTAGGTTTTATACATAACTACACATATATATACGAGATACTTGCTCGAAAGGACATCGACTATCGAGTAAAATCATGTACCATCCACCCAATTATAAGTTCCCACTCACTTTTCTGTATATTTAATTATCAAATTTCATATATTCTTTACTTGCTTGTTCTTGCCATGTCATTTTATTATAATATTCAATGAGCCTTGTTTCTTCATAGTTTTCGCCATGTTGCTTCATCTGTAAAGTGCACCATAAAAATGTATTTTGTTTTTGTTAAACTGAACACTCATTTTTTGTTAATTTGTTATCTACGCTTAAACTTTTTGTTTATATAAATATACTGCCGAGCACAAATTATTCATTTGATGGCAACCCCAACACAAGGTTTCTTTTGATGTGCCCAATTTCACGAAATTTATGTATTAATTAATGTCTTTTTGTGAAATAATAAATATTATTTTTATTTCGTTTATCACGGTTAGAGACGCCCTGGGAAACCGGAGTAGTGAGAATGGGCGGAAAATTTCCCTTTCCAGCAAAGAACAGCCAGTCGCCGATCCACAACCCATACCTTGAGTATGCGCGGAGCCAACTCAGGGTCATACTCCCATCGTAATCTCCTTAAACAAGAACGAACGAGGCCAAATAACAATCACCCGAGTTCATTTCTTTTTCCCGCCTCGCATCCCGTAGTCAGTCTAATTTTAAAGGCGTAACCATGGCGAAACTAAACATCCTATAAGCCCATGCTACGCCAAGAAGGCCACGAAATCGGTGAAAATCATCTAGGAATAGCTGTTAGCTTAAGCACGGAAAATCCTTTCACATATAGCTCACGTGTGTCGAGTAACATTGCGGCGTGAGTTCAGGGGGATGAACACCATTATGACGACTTCGGACGTAAAAAGAAGGGTTAAGACGGAATACAGTAGGCAGATGAGAGGAAGTCTAAAATTAACCTTTGTTATTACAAATCTCGAGGCCACAACTATGCCAAAAACAACCAGGAAGGGTGTGAAGGTAGGAAAGCAGGACACCGGCGCTCGCCAGACGATGATCAACACTTCAAGAACGGCCCAGAGATATTACGGAAGGAGAATAAGGGAGCGGAAAAAATGAGAGGGGGGAAACGTTTTGGAGGGATTCCATGAACCACATTTGGGATAAGTAAACCGGAATGTGCTGCTGCAGGGGATAAGGCATGACGAGGTGAAGGGGTGGGAAACGAATGCAGTTCGAGAAGAAAAAAAAGGAAATGGCGGGTCGGGCGATGGGCAAACACACAAACCCAAAAGAGGAAAACAGCGAGGCGTGGGAAAAAAAGGGTCCATGGCACAAATGGAGCGGTGTGCGCTATTCATTCATCACTCGCGCCAATTTGTTTTACTTTCACCGCGATCGTTATTCACGCCTTCACGGCGAGCCGCCTCGGAGCTTCATTAGCCGCCCCTGTCCCCCCTACGCGAGTGGCATGGAACCACGCGCAGGGTCGGAGAGAGCGTGAGGAGCCGGGAAATAAAACCGGAGAGGAAAAAAATAAAGAAAATTAGAATGAAGGTACACACACACACAGACGGAGAGGGTCGTGAGGGTGTGGACCGAGAGAGAGGGAGAGAAATAAGGGCATCCGGATGTTAAACACGTCCCGCCATCATTAATATCCAACTGCACGTGAATCGTACTTTTGTTCCGCTCTTCCGCGAACTACACATTGCGGGGATGGAAATAGTGCTTAATGGAGACGCTCCCCCTCTACTCCACACCCCCTCGTCCCGCCCTTCCCCCCCACTTCTCAAACGGAGGACACACCACCAACTCCACCGAAATCCCCCCACCAATCCCTTACCCCTTCCCCTCATAAACTATCCCCTACCACCCAACCCGACCCCCGGAAAAGCATCAGTTTCACGGTGTGGGAGAGAGAGGAGAGGTGTGAGGAGCAGGGTGATGCCAAACGTATAACATATGTTTCATTTCAGGAGGCAACAGACACAGTCAAATGGAGGGAGAGGAGGTGAGAGAGCGGAGAATTGGATGTGGGGCTAGGAGTGTGCACGTACGGATTGATTTTCCAACAACACACATCAGAGGGAGTCACACGAAATCCCTCCCTTCTCAAACACGGCGCAGGGAAAGGGGAGAAAGGAGGAAGAGTGAAAATTACGGAGACAGACAGAGGAGATGAATATGGGAGAAGGAGATGCAGACTCAAGTCGACGGGTTCGTCCGGACCCGATATTTTGATTGGCACGCACCGAAGGAGGAAAGGAAAAGAGAACCACACACTCACTTAAACGAGAGCTCACAAAGAGGAACAACATGCCAGTCTTCACTTCCCTCTCTCTCGTCCCGAATCGCAATGCAAGCGACGCAGAAGACCCTCGGTATATCGAGGCAACTTTTTAACGAGATTTGCCCTGAAAGAATATCTTTGCAGGTATTCTATCGCATGGTAAGGTCATTGATGGGGCCATAGAGGAAGTGCTTACGCTCTAGAGAGTGCTATCTTTTCCCCGGCAGTCAATAGCATTGAGCTCAACTAGCTAATGGGGAAAGCGAGGATATGCAAGATGAGTACCTTATTGTTGCCATAATTTTAACTGTACCAAAAATCTATTTACCAAATTTAAAAAATTATGTATTTAAGTTAGTTCCAAGTTAACTATTCTCGGGTCGAGAATCAAACTGACAAACAAAGATGTTTGAAACATTATTAAACATTATCTTATTAAACCTGTCCGTTGAACAAATGGAGACTAAACTACTAAACTGCTACTTGGGCTATAATACAAAAGTTTTCTTGATAAGTATCAGAGTTAAATAATTTGTTCCATAAAGCGTTTTATATTAAAGCTCTGATCAGCGATTACAGCACGTATCGCATGCAATACTTTCGAAATTCTTACATGCATGCATGCATGGATATATTAGCAATCGCAGTTCCTAAGACAATAGAAACATGAAGTGTGCTTCGTATTTGTACACATATTCACCTCCTGACACCCATTCTTGAGGTGACAACACCAGAGCCCTATTTAGAAGTTGGGAATGTTTGCCATATTTTGCAGAACTTGGGAGCATCAGTCATGAGGGTAATTGTGGAAGCTCTCTGCTCGCGAAGGACAGATGCAAGCGCCAGACACAATCGGCATATTCGTTTTCGTCGCAGCGACCCTGGGCAGGAAGGAGTGGTAGTATGAGTGGAGACTGCCGGGGGAGTGGCGCAGGAAGTAAATATAGCGACAAGCGGAAACCCGATAGCCATGTGACAACTGAGCCAATCGTGCGCTAGCATACACGCACCAAACAATCGCCGGCAACACCAAATGCGTCACACTATTGCTCTTCAACCCAATCTCTCCGCCCCGAGCCAGGACACAATGATACGCCGACAACATCCTTACCCTTGTAGGCCAAAATATGCCCACTCGCCTCCTCATCCCACCTTCGGCCGTCATTATAGTCTTTCCGCAAATTACATTTGGGTCCAGGTGCCTCCTCTTCCCCTCTATGGGTCCCCGCTAGGCGAAGGACGAGACGAGACGACTCAGAGGTTCACCCTCTGCCACTCACAACTTTTGCATTTTGACCATTGTTCCCAGCCCTTCAAGTGGGGGTTTCGCTCCTGCAGCTAAGCGCGGGGGAAGAGGAGGAGGGCTTTGAATTAACCTCGTGTTTCCTCTCCATTCACCCTCCCTCACACCCCTCGCCATTCACCCTCGTTGTTGCCGCGGTTCGCGCCTGATCTGGGCCATAACACTGCATTATGCTCGGTTCCTTTCTCTCTCTCTCTCTTTCTCCCTCGTTTCCTGTTCCTTCCTCTTCGCCACATCTCACGAGCCTCACTCCATTCCCGCGCCTCAACCAAACCCACGGTTAACCCCGGCCTCCTCATCTCTTCCCTTTCCTGTCCCCCTTGAAACCCTTTTCCGAGGAAATATCAAGCCATCCCTCGACTCTGTTCTGTTACAAAGCCCTCCCCCGTTTTCCACACTCCTCCCAATATACACTTATAAACCTTCCCTCCTTCACAGCCCTTCTCCCTTTTCAAAACACTTCCCCCAAAATTTTCGCCGCGTTCGCATCCTCCACCTCCAGTCTGCTCCTTCCTTCTCCTCCCTTTCAAACTCGACAACTCGCCGGGAAAACCTTCTTCTTCTTCTTCGGGGGATAGTTTTAACCTCCGCCGGGACTTTAACGCCTTCCCACTTTTCAACGCTCTTCCTCCCACCCCAGCCACGCTCCCCCACTCCTCTCCCCCCCCCCCACATCACATCCACAGGCATGCATCACATCTTCTTCTTCTTCCTCTCCAGCCTTTCCATCCATCTTCCTCCCCCAACCCCCTCCTCCTCCTCTGACTCCCCCCCTCCCCCACCCATCCTCACACACTTTGCACACTCTCTCTTTACGCCCCGTGCGTGAATAAAGAATGGGAAAATCGAGGGGGTTGGAGGGAGGCTGCTAAGTGAGCGCTTTTTAGAACAAAGATTAGGTGCGGGGGAGGCGAAGTGATTGAGCGGAATGGGGAAAAGAGAGAGAGGGAGGGAGAGAAAGCAAGATAGGGAGAGAGAGAGAGATCGTAAATCACAAGCGGTGCAGCTTCAGTTTCATAAAGAGGAATCCGCTCGTATATTAAGTGTAGGCGTGAGGGAGGTTGAGAGTTAGCGTTACAAAAGTGTTCGGGTGAAAGGAGAAGGTGAGCAGGGATATTCTATTTGCTGAAGAGGGAAGAGAAAGACACGAGGAAGAAAGAAAGGATTCTGGTTGAGATGCTAAGAGAGTATAAATGGAAACTGCGGAAAATTAATAATGGATTGATGTGGATTCCACAAAGGCATCGACCTCTTCGAATATTTTGACAAACTTATTACGCCACTGTTAAGAAAACTGATTAGCTTTTGAGGAACGGCTGAAAAGTTGAGAATTTATGTTCGCACGCAGCCTTCCATCGTCGTTCGCTGAGAGCCGAAGACATAACTCTCTCCATGCTGTACACTCGTTCTCTTTCAAACACAAACGTTGATTTACTCTCTTTCTAAAGATGTTTCTTAATACTGTCAGGGGAAAAGTTATTTTAACTTACAGTCATCAATTACAAAAAAGTTAAGACTGACTTAGGTGGGTAGCTAGGTTTTTATAAACGAAGAAATTTTGGAAGAAAATTACAGTAGAAGTTTGGCCATTAGCAAATCGTTTGGGTTTACAGCTTCACCCACATGGGAATAACACGCGAGAAACCATGCCTCGATGGGAAACTAAACGAAGAATGATTAAAGCAACTAGGAGCAAGCTCAATGTGCATTACATCGGCCTCATTTCCCAAAAATTTAATCGCCTAACAGTGATAGATAAAATTTATACTAATACTAATCGGGATCGGAATTTGTAAAAGCTAACTGAAGGAAAAATTAGGCCAATATGGAAGATCGATACCTTATACCAGAGAAATGAACAAAAACAGGCCGCATAGTGAAGAGCCTGCTATCTTCATGTACATTCTATGCGAGTTGAAACGTGTCGTAATAAATAAAACAAGCGGGCAGTGAAATTCGCTATTTTATTATTATACGATAAATTATTATAATGATAAGAGTAAGCGACTTTAGGAGGGTACTTCACAATTGTAGTAGAGTACTACTCCGTTCGCCGTATGAGATCTACTGCGGAGGCCCCTCGGAGCCTTCTGTTCACAGCAAGATAATGCCGGCGCCGGGTTTCCACCTCCCTTCCCCCATTCTCCTAAAAATCCTACCATTTTCAATCGACACAACAATTCTTAATAGCCTCATCTGTCGGCGGCCTTCCTCAATTAGCAACTAAGAGGGCGGATAGACGACAAAGTAGATATTGAGCATAAAAGCGACAGGGATTAGTCCGGTCGAGTGACGAGAGGGCAGGATGCAAAGGAAAAGGGGATTGCACTTGCATTGAATAGGAGGAGGAGGCGGAGGAAAAATCCGCGTCCATTCTCGCCGCTAGAGCAAACTCACGCGAGCAATGCAAGGCACAAACTGCGTCGGGAAATAGGTTGCAGCAGCTGCAAGGCGAGCGCTGCCGCAGCAGTGGAGGGGGTGAAGACGAGGAGGGAGGAGGGGGGGTTAGTGGAAGTGCCAGGGGTCGGTTGGTTCAATGGGAAGAATGAGGGGGAGAGGGCACGGTGTGATGGGGAGAAAAACGGTCGAGGATAAAGGGTTGTGTTCAGGGTTTAAGGATACTACTACCTCCGCGCGTGAGCTCGACTGAGTGCAAGCCTAGATTCTAGCATGCGTGCGAGTGTGTGTGGTCTGGAGGAATTCTCGGTTCCACCGCCGTTCCGACCACGGGGAAGGGAAAGGATATCAGGGTTTGGAGAGTCGCGAACGCAATGATGAGTGGACGAGCGCGTGCATGGGGGTTGGATGCATCGGGATGCTAAAAGGAAGACCCATTTCGGTTGTTTATACATATTTACCAATCACGCCGTTCCCTTCCGGGGTAAGCACAGTCACAAAGTCTCTCTCATAAATACATATTTGTACACCTAACTCTGCTTCAATAATTTCCTCCATACTGACCCACCCTTGCAAACTATTCTCTTTTGCTTTATTTACCCCCATACACTGCTTTATACACGCCCTCCTGTTTTTAAGACTCCTAATATTCCTCCTCCTAAGAATTTCCTCAACCACAACTTTCTCGGCCTACCTCTACCTCTCACATCATTTATTCTACTCTTATACATCTCTTTCGTTATTCGACTCTCATCCATTCTCTCAACATGGCCAAACCAACGAAGCACACTCCTTTCATATATGTCCATTACCGGAGCATCTAACCCACATTCATTTTTTATACACTCATTCCTGACCCTATCCATCCTACTTTTGCCGCAAATACTCCTCAGATAATTCATACCAACGGTGTTTAGACTACTCTTACGTCTATCTTGACATACCCATGTTTCACTACCGTGCAACAAAGTGGGGATAAGTACACTTTTATACACGGCGATTTTCGCTTCCTTCAACAGGCACTCATTCCTTGATACGGTTATTTATTTGGTCCCTTATTTGCCATAAGAAGACAGCCATATTACTACATAAACCACTGAAAGTCCAATAGAAAAAAAACAAATGTAATCTCTGTTTTAAGCTAGCACCCCTACAGGGTTTGATATTTCTTATTTCCTAAAATCCTTATTTCGCGAACGGTATCGGCCGCGTTTGACCCCAAAAAACCACCGTATAAGTATATGGATACGATTTAATATCACTATCATAAACAGAATTAATACAAATATTGGAATTTGTACGAGGAAAGTTCACAATATTTGCACAATGGGATTATGAGCACTATATTGTTTCCTCCTCTTCAAAATCTCCAGGACGAATGGACAGCCAGGCATGAGTGCTAGCAACGTGGGCGACAGAATACTACCACAAATGCCGAAGGATAGTAAATTGATAACATTTGGGGTTTTATCAAGGTGGCTCCAGCGGGAAATGAATAGAATGTAATTTTAATCATATTATGGCTACACTGGTTAGTCCTCTCTTTGTTATATATAACAATAACCGACCAATACACTGTACTTTTTCGCAAAGAGAACTTGAAACTATACGGTGTTGTGCTTAGACTGAAAATGAGGTTAAACAGTAATTTGCTATCTCAAAAAAGGGCATTTATACGAATTGCTGTTTATATCAAGAGTAGTACCTTTAGGAATAGAAAATACAAATGAAACTTTGATCCCCGGGTTGAAATTCGCCATGAAAAATCATTTGGCTTGATCAGGATTCGAACGCGGATCTCACATTGGCCGGTCAGGTGTGTAAGCCAGTCACACCTGGTCAAGTCAAATGATTATTTCATAGCGAATTTCAACCCTGGTGTACCCGTGCAAGTGGCTTCGTACCACATCATTTGTTAAATGCAATGATTGAAAACTTTGGTCCCTGTCTATCATATCATTTGAATTATTAGGAATTAGCCGCAATAATAAGGGTCAAAAGACAATAATTCAAAACGATTGGGCGCTTCAGTCTGCTTCTACCACGGTGAAATATATTTATTAAAAATGTTCCTCGACATATCTGCCTAATTGGTACCCTAATTTCGAGCTCAACGGACTAAATAATCTCATCAGTGAAAGCGAGTTTAAAGAGAAAAAAATACGAGCGAAAATAATAAACTTATTGTTTGTTTCGACTTGCACGTTCGCGAAGGGAGGTCCCCGTAGTGAGGGGGTGGACTCGAAGAGGGAGGAGAGTGTCGAGGGGGAGAAGAAGAATTCGGGGGAGGAGGGGTAAGGGGTACATCTACACCCTGCGAGCCGCCGCAAGGGCGTGTGGCGGGGGTAGTAGGTCACCAACCGTGTTAAGATGTAAAATTTTTGGAGGTGAAATGGTGATATGTACTATGGGAGTGTATTTAGGGGAGATTAGTTTTTATTTTGGTCGCTATTTGTACGCAGAAAGAACGAGTTTTTGTACCTATCTGTTTGGCAGAGTGCCTCTCTTATTTTATTGCATCTGACAGAACTAGAAATTTAGTGAGGCGTCACGATAATATTCTCTGTATCGCTCTGAAACACGCCAGTTCTGAATATCTCAAGCAGCCTAAGCCTAGCGTGCAGCCTTCGAGTCTCTAGGGGCTCCCTCCTTAATACCTCCAACAGTTGTGTAACACTATATGTTCGTTTGTAGCAGTTTTTAAAGAAACGTGCTGCTTTTCTTTGTATTGTGTCGATTATTTTGGTTAAATCTTTATGATCAGGGTCCCAAATGCTCGTGGCGTATTCGAGGTGTGGCCTATCCAGAGCAAAGTAGCATCTCTCTTTCACTTTTTCATCCGAGGACCTTCCTATTAAACGCTTGATAAATCCAAGTTTATTTAATGCTGTGCCGCATGTGTTTTGTATGTGTGTTCCCCACGATATATGGAGGGAATGAGGAAGAGGAGTCGCATCTTCTGGCGAATCGACACACAAACGGCGCTCACAATATGGAAGCATACGATCGCGGGGCGGGAGCATATAGCAGTAGTACGAAGATGGATGGGATCGAGATTGGAACCGCACGTGGAGAAACAAGGGAAGTGTGCGACGCGCAGCTCAGTACGTTACGAGACACGGATGTCAATTATCTATCCGACCTTAAAACGTCTTCCCCATCCACTGCGTCATCATCATCAAACTCATCGCCGATACACGGCCCTTTGTATCCGATGCTATTGCGTCGCTAATTCGAGGATGCCGGGGCTAATTCACGGAGCACAAAGGGAGTAATAACCGCTGGCAGGGAACATACGGGAAAATTAACTTTGCTGCGGTAAGGATGTACTTAGCTATCAACATTTCCCGATGCGTGCAATATTGTGGCGTTGCTTGCCGCGTGATTGTTTTCCTATTATCATTTTAAAAAGAAGTTTTAAGGATAAATCTTAACTTTCTGCACGTAAAGCCACATTTAATCAGTCTGATGTTCTTACTTAAAAAGGATATTGCAGGATATTTAAAATTAAATGAGCTGTTTTGCAATTGGCTTTTAGGAATACTTTTTATCTAGAAAAAAATGACAATAATTACCAATGGAAAATTCCTCCAAAGGTAATCATTACTCACGACCAAGTTTTCACCACGTGTTTTCCTCTTCGAGCTAAAGGCTTGGTGATATCTCTAGACGTGAAAAATCTAATTCCTGAGAAATTGATAAATTGTATGGAATACTCCGTCACAGCAAAGCAAATGGGCCGTTGCGCCATACTGAACCAATAAATACAGCTGAAGACTACAGGGTTTGGTAATTTTGAGTTAGGTAGCATAGCATTGCTCTTTCTGTGCCCTATGATACGACTTCAGACTTAACTGTGAATCTAAAAAATGTACAGTCTTAAATTTGAATCTAAAAAGCTCTGAGAAGTAGCCAGAAGAATAAGTACGCGAGGTTACATCGATTTCTTTTCTGGGTTAATTAGCGAATTAATTCGTTTACACTAGTTATCTTCTTGATATGTCCGGATGAACCATGTAAAAATGGACACCTCAATTAAGTCTTGGTAATTCATGCCAAAGTCATACTCTCACTTTGACCTGTATAACTTTATTGATGCTTTTTGCGATATAGTAGATGAGAGCATCATCAATCAGATAAAAACTTAGAATGAGCACATGATATAGCCTTTAAGAATAGATCCAATATGAAATTCGTGAAATCTATAGAGATCACTGTTTTGTAAGCTAGAAACTTCGGCAAAAAATGGCATGATCAAATACAATAAGTTGAATTCCACATGACGATTAAAACGTGTAACGGAACCCATATCATCCGATTATTTCAAGTTACCATGGATTTATTTGAGCATATTTTTACAGATTATTTAATAGAGATAAGAATATGAAATGGAAGGCAAAGTCCATCTCCGCGGAAACCCGGATGAAATAATTTCGTCACGTCCCTCGGTCCGATCTGCGGAGGGACCTATCAGAAGACGGGAGAGATACGAGGGAACGTATAAGGAAGAAATCAGTTAAAAGAAGAGAGAGCCAATTGATGACTGTTTAAGGAAAGAGAACCGCTCGCGGGAGGAAAACATGTCGAGATCGGAAGGGACGTGATCGTATGTCAGCCAGTGGAGTCAGCGCTTGGAAGTTCAGAAGGAGAGAGAATGTGGGGCGTGAGGAGGGGGGCGGGGGAGGGAATGTTGAGGCCCCAGGGGGCAGCTGAAGGTGAGGTGTAGCGAGCTTAGCAGATCCCTTAAGGATAAACTGCTGCTTCGGAACGGACTGCGGAGGGTGGAGAGAAGGAAGATGGGAAGGAAGGGGGGAGAGTGAGAGAGGGAGGGAGGGAGGGAGGTTGGAGATGCGGGATACGGGATTGGCGGTGGAACGGCTGGTGTAGTATGGGATAACCCGCTTCACCCATGCCAAGCACGTGCTTAGGCCGACGGAATAGAGGAGATCATCCCCGGATAAAAGTATGGATGGACACGGGAGAGAGAAGCCCAATGGAAGAAAAGAAATGGGCACAGAGAGGGAGAGAGAGGAAATAAATGATGGATTGGGAATGGTAGGGATTACGTGAAGAAATGGGCCTTCGGGAACCGTGGCATGTCTAAGAACAGAGAGAGTGAGCAATCTCATTCCAAGCCGTTTTCGTTTTCATTCCGAGAGACGATTTGCAAAAATCACAAATTAATAAATAAGAATAATTATACTATAACGAGTATAAATTTTTCAAAAATATAATATAACTTATGGTATTGAAGGGTTAGAGAGGAACCAGAAGTCTAGATTTGGAATTTATTCCCTTCCACTATGTCCCAAGAAGAATTCGACAGGCTGGTCAGAAACGACTGTTCATAACCATGGGGTGTTATTACGGGAAAATATAAAATATTATATCATTAAATTCATGAGTATTATATAATGTATGATGGTGAGGAGTAGTTAGCTGAGGTGAGGTGTAGGTGGCTATTATGGGTAATTATAAAATATTATACTATACCATGTGTAAGAGATTGATTATTTGTCTTTAAATAACTAGACCACCATACATTCGGTATTAAATGCCCCGAGTATTTAAATGCGAAAGCCAAATTCGCAACAGTATTCCCTCCAGATGATCTCATCACTATTCATGAGGAGGACACCGGATGACAAAGTGATTAGTGGAATATCAGCTAGATATTCGCAAAGATTTTATCATCGAGTCACAAGGATTAGGTCATGAAAACGGAGCTTTATGGCGGGATCTGTTATCACTAACGCTAATGGATTATATTCAATTTGGTGAGTGAATAGTGAATTCATTCTTATAGGGTATTGATAAGCGAGTATTTTACTAGAAAATTATTATTGAAACGTCTCAGGGTAAAAATGAAAGACAATGTGCTGGAGAGAGAGAGTACAAATATCGGTTGCATAGAGAGTAAGCCTGATAATAATGGCGGCAATTATTGGGAGTATTATAAATAAATAATTTAGAATATAATTATGTGACTATCTACCCGCTGTAATAAATGTCGAGAGATTACTGCCACTCTCCTAGAAAGTACACGTAACTTCTCCGAGTGATATTTTTTTTAGTTCAGCACACCCCCAACCTCTCTAAAGAAAATGGCTGTGCTAGTCCTCCCTTTTCCCCTCATTCCCAATTAACACAAAAACTTTGAATTAGTACATAAAACGTATGTGGCGAGGAAATTTTATTACCATTCCATTGTAAGCAAATGACTACCCATTTCCTATAAGAAATTAAAAGCTTCATCTATTTAGGGTTAAAAGTCTCCTTTATTTGCAGCAACATGGAAAACTAATCCCACTTATTAAACTGTAGCTTCAAAAACTTACATATAATGAAAATCGATGAGCACCATTAGGGCATTAATGACATGTATCCAAGAAAAGTGGTCTAAATAAGGAAATCCCGGAAAGCGGGAGGGAGATCTCGGTTGAGTTGACGAAAGCGTCTTTCGGGACGCGCGGGAGCTCTAATGAAACTCGAGAAAACACGTGTCCCAGTTAATTCTGTTCATTATAAATATCGATTACCTGCTATCTGCAGGGACCAAACTCTCGAACTATCGAAGATGCCACTTGGTTTTCTTTCTCGAGGAGCGAGTGACTCTTGGGAGAGCATGCGTGTGAGACGAACTAATTAGGGAGAACCCCACCAACCAACCAGCCAGCCTCGGAGCAGTAACTCTCCCTCTCTCCATCCACCCCCTGCCACTCCCCCTTTACACTACATCCCTCCCTCCCCACGCCCCCCACCCCCAAAACTCCCGGAAACACGACGACGGAACCCCAAGAATGCGCGGAGTTGGTATAATTCGAGAAAATCAGTCCTGAATATTAACATCAGCGCGGCGGTTGCATACGGAGCGCTAATTACCGCGAGCCCATAAGATAAGGGGAAGAGTGAAAGTGGCGAGTGTATGGGAAGGAAGAGAGAGAGAGGAAAGGAGAGACGAGAAAGAAGGAGGAGGATTTGGGGGAAAGACACGACAAGGAGGAGGATGAGAGGGAGGGCGAGGAGGAGGAGAAGAGGAAGGAATGAGTGAATGAAGAAAGGCTAGAGGAGGCGACGGGGCAAGAGCACGACCTCACGTCGTTTGATCGGATAAAGGAAACCCATACCAGTTGATCGGGTATTTGTGGCTATGAATACAAACTGAGTTGGAATCAGGGAATGCAAGGAAAGAGCGGAATTTCGGGGCACGGAATGCCGAGAGGCGAGGGATTTGGCAGAGGGATTCGACACGATGCGAAAAGGGTCGCCACACGCAACGTAATTTCGCTCTGATCAGCATGCTCACATCACGTTTCTCATGATAACAGCTCCAAACTTCGGATGTCGTTCCATCTCAGCTCACCCTCTGGAATAGAGACGAAAGAGCAATTCGGTGGGTTTAAGACAGAATTCACGAATCCACGCTGCGGATTTGTGGCATAATTTTTGTACCTCGAATAGTTTATACCGTTAATGCGGTGAAAGGAAAACTAATCTTACAACTAGCTAGCCAACCGCATCGCACTTGATCTTTGTATCTCATATTTCTAGCATTTAGGATTCCAAGCTATTCCAATCTAGAGCATAAACATCGAATACGTAATTTGAACAATATATCTCCGACCAGAATTAAGGCTACGGTTTTACGTCTTAGGGAAGTTGGGCTTATTACGAAATATGAAATCGAGAAATGATAGTTTCGACGGTCGGAAATTTCTGAAATTACCGAGGGCAATTGTGGAAGGCAATCTTTTTAGCCGAGCCATCGGAAAACATTAATGTGAAATTAAAATAGGATTGAAAGACATTTCTGGATCATATCCCATTATTAGGTGGATCAAAAAATATATAAAAACCACTCCTATGAAGAAAATCTGAAACTAATTACGCCCCCCAATCCAAAGCACGAGAAAAATTTAAAGATCCGAAAACAAATACAGTCGGAGGAAATAGAATGAGAATTGAACACACACTCACCTATGCTACTGCGCAAAGAAAAGAACCGATTCCCAAATAACAAAAACTGATACAATTTCAAAATATATCAGTCCCGCGGTCAATTACATGCGAAAACACAAAGCGTTAAAAGAAGATGAATTCCCTGTTCCGGCAAAACGAACCAGCTGAATAAGATGGGGATGACTTATAAAGATGAACAATCCAGGAGCCATACGAGGAAAAAAGGAGGAAAACTGCAAATGAAAAAGAGGTATATGAGATTTTAAAAAACAAAGAAAATTACGTTAGGAAGAAACTCAAGTCGGTCGGTCCCATTTTATCTAGATCGTACCAACCGAAAGAGAGGGAGAGAGACATAGCAAAAAAATACATGGGCGCTTAAAAGGCAACGGAAATTATTTTTCGAAAAAAATTACAAAAGTGAAGAACGAAAATCGAACCATGTTCTCTCTGCGGAGCATCGACAAAACGGCACACAAGAGGAGGCTTGGCTGGCCAAGCGGGCGGGCGGGGAGCGCGTGGGTAGTTGGTAAGAGACAGGTGATAGGAAAAGCACGGGAAAGCGGCGGCAGGAATCAATTCAGAATGAAGGGGGTAAAAATCACCTGGGCGAGTGGCTGTGGGTGTGTGTGTATGAGAGAGAGGGAGGGCGATAGGAGGATAAAAAAACGCGCGCGAAGAGGAGGCCGTGGAAATGGCGTGTGATGAAGGGGAGAGTGGTGAGGCTCTCAGCCACACTCGCACACAGACGGAGGCAGACAGCCTCGCGTTGGGTACCCACCGTAGGCAATTCGAGAGCATTGCAATCCCTATATCACTCGAGCGCTGGAATCAGCGATTGAGCGTTTGCGAGGCGCGGGAAATGGGAGAAAAAGAAAAAAAAGAGGTCGTATCTGCTCAGATGAAGAGTTGCTAGAGTGAAAAAGTTGACAGCCGAGGAAAACGCGGACGCGGGAGGGGAAGTGGGAGTCTGACTAACGCGCGACTTCAAATGGGATGAGAAATGAAGAAACCGGTTGAGTTAATGATTATCGCAATGCCGAAGGAAGGAAGAGTCGAACATCCGACGCTTTCCGCAGCTATGGAGAGAGCTATCATTCGTATTCCACTATCTGCTGCCATGGTTGGAACAACTAAACACGCAACAAAGCATGACCTTTTTTTCTTTTTAAGGGTGATAAGCTGCCGTATGCAGACCAAGGAATGAACTGTAGAGAGAAAAGTGTAAAGGTAGAGAAATGGATGTATGACATAGGCGGTTGAGAAAACATGAGATGAACGGGTAGCAAGAACACAGCCATGCTGGAAGGATATGCGCTACTGTGTGTGTGGGGGGGGGGGAATGCATTGTGGGAGTCGAGAACCTCGGACGAGCTCCGTAAGAAGCATCAAGGAGAGCGCGGCTCAAGGAGAGAAGGAAGGAACAGTGGGAGGAACGACCCCCGTATTGGTGATTAGAGACAGGGAGTAAAGATAGAGGATGGAAGGGCGGGCATAAAAAGCGGAGGCCTTCCAGAGGGAGTTGATAAGGGGATGTGCGCGCCAACTAGCACAAGTCGGGAAGGAACGGAAGAGACAAGTCGGGAGATAAGGGGTGGGTGAGTGCAATTCGTTCGATATCGCAAGGATTGATGTGGGAGGTGAGGGTGCATCGGAGGCGGGGCTTGAAAACAGAGCCAGTCAGGGAACGGTGGCGACAGAGAAGCAAGACGTTCTCCAGCACTTCCGCTTGGAGCAAGAAAGAGGAAACAAATGGCGGGCGAAGGAAGAAGTTGCTAAAGGAACGATAGGTAAAGGGAAACTTGCCTTGACGAGAGACACCTACGCAGTACCTATTGCATATACTTTACAATAATACTTCTAGCATCCTTTTCTCAAACACACAAAACAATTATGTAATAAATGGCAATTTATGCTTAAAATACCAATCCAAATATGGCGTTGAAAATCCTGTGATGACGCACGAATTACGACTGATGTCAAAACCCTAGCAGTATCAGTACTCATAACAACTTAAGAGGGATAAAAGAAAGATCAAGAAAAGAGTTATTTTCAACGGCCTACGATTCATCGGGATTTTAAATCATTAGAAACATTCTACGGAAGCCTTCAACACCAAACGGTTTGACTTTATTGGTCACGACTCACTTCACAGAGTTATTATAGGTATTTTGTATTATCTATGACGAGAATAATATTTCCGGGATTATTCGGTTGGGCTAATGATTTAAGTGATCGTCAAAAAGTTAAAACTTCACGCGTTCTGGCCCCTAAAATTGATGTTTTAGCTATGGCAATAACTTCCAGTAAGATAAAGGTCCGTGAACCGTAGTAATGTTTGAAAAAACATAAAAATTATTACTTGCGACAAAATACCTATGAATGAAAATGTCTTATTACGCTATCCATTTTAATGTAATTCGACACTATATCCGAAAGAAAAACTCAGCTGCTAAAAAAGATATTTTGGATTACAAACTGCAAATTAAGTTAAAATTAAGGAAAATTAATTAAAAAATTAAGGAAATAAAATCCACACACCTATTTCCAAACATTGCATGTAACAAGTCAAATGATTTTTTCATAGCGAATTTCAACCCTGGTCCACACACCTAAGTCAACTTCAGAAATTATGAAAATCAAGAAGGGGTATTGACACAAAGAAAGATGGGAGAAAGAAACGCAGATAATGGAGAAAAAAGGATTCAATGGTGTACTGCGGCGTCAGTTTACATTACACAAATTATAAAATTGCGCTAAACCTCAGTGAAAACTCGGCGAGCTACTCCGTTAAATACGTTAGCGCATATTTTCACTCAGAAAGAACCGCAAGATAGCTGAACGGGGAGCGTCGCAAAGAGGATAAACTAAACTCTCATGAACTCTGCAGTTCAGAGATTCAGGCAGATGAATGGGACGTTGCGGTCACCTCTCCGAACAGGACAAATCGTAGGTAAAATGGGAGACCAGGAAGTCAACGCGAAAGGGAATGCGATGACCCATATCTTGGCCGTGGGGAAGATTGCAGTGTTACGAAATCCTCGAAATAGGCAGTAGGTCTAACCATGCAGCGGCAATGCGACGTCCCGGTGGGTAAAGGTCAGATATTGGTACGTAAACACAGGGTGGAGGATGGATGCAAAAGGATATTCATGAAAGGAGAGGACCCTGTTTCAGGAAAATTGGAAACTGTGTTATGAGAACTCCCTTTAATTCGCTCACGGACGAAACCCCGCGCTTCCTGAAAAGGAAGAAGAGAGGAAATGGAGCAGCAAGTTACAGAGCAGTCTCATACACCAGCTCCTCCTTTTTTTCCCTCCTCCAGCAGACTCCAGCGTGAGAATGACGCTTTCCTGATTCTGTTTCACTAGAGTGGATCGCACGAAAAGGGATGAGCGACGTGTATTATTCAGGCGGTGGTAGGGGAGGGGAGGGGGGGAGGTTACTGGACGCTTCGCCACGGCAGGAGGGAGGCGGACAGGTAAGGGGGTAGGGGGGAGGGAGGGAGAGGAGGTCGGGAAGGAAATGAAACGATAGGAAAAGGCGATTGAATGGAGAGCAAGAGGGAACGAGAGGGGATAGGCAGTGAATGAGGAATGAGAGTGATATCCCCAGAGGATATAAGAGGCGGCGTTAGCTCCGCATATTTGTCAATGTTATTTCTGCTCGGATGAGGACCGAAAGGAGGCGCTCCGAAGGCAAATAAGATGGGAATCAAGATGAAAGGCTAATGAAGAATTTAAAGGGTCATGACGTTCGGAATTATTCAATAATTAGTGCGAGGAAGATGACTCCTACGCATAGTCAAACCAAGTTGGACATCAAGCATTTCAATTAGCACATTGTTTCGCTCTTGCGCGGCCTTGGCCATTTAAATCCAGAAAGTTTTCAGCTAAAGAAGCTAGCTTGTACCGCCAAACAAACATAAAATTAAAGCGGTAATAATCAGTGAGCGCAAATTACTTATATTTTGGTAACTAAATAGTTCCACGACTTCGAATCCTTGGGACTGATATCAAAAGAAGAGAACAAACAATTAGCAGACGCTTGGACTTCAACTGCATTCAATTTCACGTTATCATCATCAGTCATCAATCCGAAGATTGGTTTGACGCAGCTCTCCACTCAATTCTCCTATTATCTAGTCTTTTAACACTTACATAGTTCTTCTGTTTCACATCCTTCATCACCTGCTCAATGTATCTCATCCGAGGCCTTCCTCTTCAGTTCTTCCATTCCACCAGTCCCTCAACGATTATTCTCATCAGACCATCGTGTCTCATGATATGGCCGATTAAGTTGTCGCGTCTTCTTCCCAAGGTTTTCAAAAGACTTCTCTCTCTTCTTAAAACTTCCACGTTACTCACACGATCTATTCATTTGATCTTCATCATTCTTCTGTAACACCACATTTCGAAAGTTTCCAACCATGATTTCCCTGCTGTTGTCATCTTCCATGTCTCACTACCATAAAGAAGCATGCTCCAAATGTAAGTCCTAATGAATTGCTTCCTTACTTCAATTTCACGGACGACTCAAAATGAGAACTACGCAAAAAAGAAAACTGGGTTACTTCTAAGAACTCTTGGGTCTCAAAAAAAAGGGGAACTAAATTTTGTTACAAAGGTAAAGATTCCGCAAGCTATTGATGGAAGTAATTTTTGTCGCATTTAAAGGGAGTTTTATAACAGGAAAATTAGAAAAAATAACGCACCTAAAACTGATTTACATTAGAAAAAGACTATTCGTCATATTTTTCAAAGGAAATCTAATATCACGATACTGCGCCGAAAACTTAAGTTTAGACTGAAAAGCCCATGCGGAAACCTGATAATTTAAAACATGAATCCACATGGAAGTTCATTTTACTTGCAACACTCACCCGAAGTCATGTTACACCTCATATGGCCGTATCTTAACATCCACTTACCTGAAATAAAGAAAAATATGCATTAGTATGAATTCTATAAAAATATAGGACTAAGCATTACTCAACTTTTCTATAAAGTTAATTTTTAAAAATACTCCAGAGACGACATATAAGAGAAAAGAGATATTAAATTCCATTTATATGTTTCCAGATCGAGATACGCTCTGAGTGTATTCATGTCAATGATTAAGCCTAATTTGCAAGACTTCCGTTTTTGCCGTTTGGGATGATTTGTTGGCGTTAAGGGTAAAAATCAACTTATGAAAAAACCAAGGTGCAATTAGTCAGATAGCTGCGAAGAATATCACAAAAACTTCTATTATAAAATTCACCGAAAATATGGGGATCATCAGACCATCATCGACCTGATTTCACATTTATCTCCAACTATTCACTATTCTGAGCTCAAGTGTAGGAAATAACATCGCAATGGCATTGGAAAAGAGAGATCTACACTAATTCCCGCTTTTTCCTGAACTGTTTTCGAAGCGTGAAAAGGAAAAGCATCAGTCTAATTCCCTCCAGATAAGATTAATCTACTACAGAAATGCGTCCATGATTAAATCAGAAGTATAATTATTAAACTTTACAATGGGTGATTTTACCATAATATCCTGCCAGAAGTTTGTTCAAAATCTTTCAATCTGACTTGACCTCGTGTGGAGGCAAAAAAAGGTGCCTTGGACCAAATGGCACAATGATAAGGACAACACCACAATAGCCACAATGCTTACATAGAAGGAATAAGAATAGATGTTGGGTCTTTGGAAGAGGGAAAATACAGAATGAAGGCAGTGATTCAAGAGTTAATCTGGTGAATTCAGAGCAAAGTACTGGAAAGCTAAGCAAACAGTGGAGCCCTGTACCCATTCAAATTTACTGGGGCGGACCAAAAGTCGAGGTAGAGCAAACAGTGTAGTATATAGGAGATGGAGAAGAGATTGCTTCCCAACCCCATTCCCTCCGAGAAGAGAACGATCTTCGTACGACGGCTGAGTTAGGATCGTGCGCAGCTCATTTTAAAGTTTAAAAATTTTCGAAATGCTTAAGTAAATGAGCCTGGAAAGGAAGGGAATTTTTGGTGGAGGAGGAGGGAGTGGATAGGGGAAAAGAAGCGAGTCCGTGCCAAAGGGGGAGCTTATAAAAGGGAACGGAGAAAAATGTTCAAGGAAAAAAGGGAAAGGGTACAAGGGTGTGGCGAAATAGTGGGCGATGGGCGGCGGAGGGAGGAGAGGAGAGGAAAGGGGTGGAGGGGGACACGGTGGAGCGGGAAGGGTAGAGGAGGGAGGGTAGAGTCACGGTGGGGCGCGTCTTGGGGGGGGGATTGGAATGGGAGGGCGGGGTAGATGGATCGGGAAGAAAGGATGAGATCCCCGGAGTGTAGAGTACAAGGCCAGGAGGAGATGCAGCCGTTGAAACGGGATATCGAAGTCAGAGTGCTCGTCTCTCTCCTCGAGGGAGGGGGTTCGGAAGCTTCGAAGTGAATTATGGAAGTAAAAAGAGAGAGAACACATGGGACTGGACCGAACACGGGGACGACCCTCTCGTTCGAAAGGATTGCCCATGGCCCAAGAGGAAACATGCACCACTGACCACACAACCGAATTCCAGACGCCCGAGTTCGAGATATCGTATACCTCGATAATCAATAAATCGGCCGCAATGGAATTGTTTGCAATTAAAAGGCAATGAACATATCTGATCCTTCATCAGCCTAAGTAAATATTGATTTCCAGTTCAATATCTTTCACGCGCCTTCGTTCAGAAAGCACGGTTTTGGCCGCCAAAAGAAACTCGCACCACATTCAACGCTAATGGTTTTAAAATTACGCATCACACATTAATGAGCTATTCAAAGTTAGCTTAGTATCTATTTTAGTGCATATTAGGCTCGTAATATCTGTGCTATGACAGATAGCTCAACTCCTAAATTAGTAATTTTTGAAACCTTGCGATTTATATTTTGAAGCTCAGAACTTATTTCTATCATTAATGGATTTATAAGCAAGTTGCAAGCAACTTTGAAGTCTTGTATAAATCAAAGAGAAACCAATATAAAGCATTCGTACTAGAAACCATTGCTCATTATTTTCGCAGTACATCAATAACCTTTTTTAACCTTCAGATTGCTACGTGTATTGCTTGGAGGAATGGCGCTTGTTGAGATGAAAAAGGAGTAAAAAGGTGAAGTTTCACGTGGATGAAGATCAAGAGGAGGACGACGGGAGAGCCTGGCAAGGGAGGCACCTTCTTAGAAACAAGATTAAAAGAAATGGTTCAGAGAAGGAATTTATTTTTATTTTTTCTACCCCGTTCGACCTTTAAGGAGACCATCGATACTTCAGTGGAGAGTGTGGAAACACGGGAGCAGGAGGAAGATGCCTTGAATGTTTGGCTGGTGAGATGTGAGATCAATGCCGTGAAAAGTATATACGTGCGCAAAATATATAAAATGCACAAACATGAGAGCTTGCGAGAGGGAAAAACCGGGATCGAGACCACAAAAACATACACGAGCAGACAAAAGCGTCGAGGGAAAGGAGTTTTCTTTTTCCAAGTCGATAAGACAGTGTGAGTGGAGACGGAGTGGCAGAGGATAGGGAAAGGTAAGGAGAGAGGAAAAAGGGTGCGCCATGGGCGGATGGTTGGCTGTTGGCAGCCACGGTGGATGGGACACGAGGGGATAGATACGTGTGCGGGAGGGAAGAAAGTGAAGGAGGCCGCAAAACAGTTCCTATCTCGGTGATGTTTCGATAGAGAAGGCAAAGCGTGCCTGAGGAGATGTGAAGAAGCGGGCTTATAAGAGGCGTGAGCCGGGAGGAACTAGGGGTGATGGACTGCGAATGTAGAATAAGATCCGCTCCAAATGTGCACCCTCCTCACCCGATGGCACCCCAACCATGATCTTGACGCTAGCATCCCAGTGCGTAATCATTTCTTTCTAGCGTAGGAAGAATCACAAATAAATTATCACCGTTGAGGTAGATGAAGTGGGCATTACGTCATCAAACTGTTGCCAGACATCCGAAATAACATCCATATTGGTAACCCCTGCTCTTTCCTCACTTTCCTTAAGCCGTAATCTCGCTCTCATAAGTTTTAACAATAACAGTGATCAAATGGGCTTGACAATCGTGTGACACGTACATTTCGATTCTGAAGTCAATTTCTTTTTAGTCTGAAGTTAATTTATTCCAAAAATTTGATTGATCAATGACTTGGAATTGATATACATTTACCTTGTCTGCAACGTAATACTGTAACCCGTTTAAACGAATATTTTAACAAAGGATTAATTAATTATCATCTTGTAATAAACGAAAAAAATGGCCTTAGGAAGTGTATGCCTTCCACGACAGGTATTGCAAAGTAGATAGGGGACAACCTACTCGCTGCCTAAATAGCAGTGCCGTGAAACATTCCTTGCTCTGCACTAATAATGCAAGGACCACCACAATTTGGCCAAAGCAAAAAGACTTATTTTACATTTTACGGATGCAGACTAATAAGTAATTACATACGACATAAAAACCAAAGAGAAGATCATTTGTTTAACTTAAACTTCCGGACCAAAAAAGTAAATTTTCGAGTGGGTAAACAAGAACAAGAAAAAAACTCAAGACCACACCGCGCAGGACGACAGTGTTTTACAAGTGCTCCCGCTCCCATTCGAGGTTCGTCCACACTTCCTACCCTAATATCCTTTAGCTCAAGAAATCCTGAAGGAAAGGAGTTCTTCCCAAATTAAAAAAAAGAAAGTCCATTGCTTGATTAAAATCACACAAAAATAATCCGCGCACATAAAAGGGATAAAAATGATACAAATTTCACGGAATTCTCTCCGAATTCTATCTGGGTGAAACTTAATCTTCCCTAATGAAATAGCCGAGGAGTCCACTAAGAGCCCCGCCCACCTCCATCCCTCCCTCTTTCTCTTTTCCGACTAGATTCCCATCATTCCCTCACATCACTCCCTCCCGGAGGAGAATATTCAAACCCCCCCACACACACTTCACTTACCCCCACCCCCCTCCACCATCACCACACCCTGCAACCCTTTTTTTCTCTCGGAGCCTCGAGCTACTCCATCCTGGAGAAAGAAGAGGGATGGAGGGAGAGAGACTGAGAGGATGAGCCCGGCAGCATCCTCCAGTCTCATCCAGAACTCCCATCCCGCCACTTATTCTTCAAGACATTTCCTCCAGAAAACCATCCCCCTCCCCCTCCCTCTCTCTCCTCTCCCTGTGCCCTTCCCCCTTCATCTTTTACACCCCCTCGGCCCAGCCCTCCCTCCAGAATCTCCTCCTCCTCCTCCTCCCGCCGCCCACTTGCGACCTAAGTGATTGCTAGCCCCTGGACCAGACAGTGATTTAGCTGTGGGCGGGATTCCTTAGGATCTGGCGGGTGAAAAGAGGAGGGGCGACAGGGATGGTGAAGAACTGGGACGGGAAGTCTTAAGGTGCGGGGAAGGAGGAGGCGAGGCGAGGAGTCGGCGGGACTTGGGCGAACGGGCGATAAGAAAAGTGGCCCGCGGAAGGGGTGGGAAAAATTGGAAGAAAGAAGAGCAGAGGGAGTGAGAGAGGGTAGAATAAAGACGAAGGATTCTTCGGGAAAGGAAATGGAGGACGGGATTATAAAGGAGATGAAGCGGGCATGCGAGAGAAAGGTTGGAGAGCAGACCATAAACAGAATTGAAGAGAAGGGCGCATTCGGAATGAAGATGAAGGGTTGAAATTGGGTTGGAGGAGACGGGGTGAGAGAGCGGGGGGGGGGAACGAGAGAGTGGGAATAATGAGTGAAATCGGTATGCACCGAGGCTCATCTCGGAGGGGGGGGGGCTGTGGCACAGGAGAGCCATCACAAAAAGTGGAGTGGGTGCCTGCCTTATCAGGGTGTCCAGCAGCTGGGCATTTGAAAATTCTCCGAGATTTCCAGGTTTTCCAGACATCATTTTTATTTTTCCTGAGGAAATACTGATTTTTTTCTCGTTAACTATAAAAGAATGTTCGGTATGTTTTTTGGGTGATTAAACGTTAGGATTATGTTTAAACTTGCATATTTGGAGGAAAATAAACACAAAACTTTAAAATAGTTTGAGAGAAAATCACATCACCACCCTTAATTACATTTAAACATTGTCATGCTGGTGCTCAGGAACAAGGTTATATTACAGCCAGACTTTGCTATAAATAGCATTGATATAATGATCAACAACTTTAAAAAACTGAAGGAATTGACTTTTTCCTTATTTTGCTAAATGCGACAGCGCAAGGGAAATTTGACTTCGCAACTTGCCGATAAAGGCACGTTATTTACGCCACTGATTTACAGACTATGACCAATAAGAACACAATGTACCTATATAGAAAACATTGCAGGTACCTACTTTCGGTGATTACAGGAATGCAAAATGCGACAACGCAAGGGAATTTGACTCAGCAACTTGCCGAAAAAGGCACATTGCTTCCGTTGCTGTTTTACATATTGACACCACAGAAAATTCCAGTCAATTCGATATTTCCCTCATATTTCCAGTGAAAATAAAATTCCCTGAGATTTCCCGGTCTTCCCGGTTTTCCAGAGTGCTTGACACCCAGCTTATCCTCCTGCTCCCTCTCCCCATCACCCCCAGGATTCCCCTCTTCCCGTTCCCCAGCCTTATCACCTTGGGTGCATAATCTTGGAATACGAAGAGCAGCACCGCCTTCATTAATGCCGTCCGTGAAAAGGAGGTTATTCCATCGAGGCTGCCGTTGGCGGCCGAGATCGCGCTAAAGGGCCGTGTCCGCATGAGGTTTAATCCGTAGGTTCGGGATTAGACGCGGCTCCAGGATAAAAGGAAGGATGCGAATAAACACGATGGAGGGTAAGGGGAGGAGGCAGGGTAAGTGCTAGGATTCTGTCCGTTTTGTGAGAGTAAATCAGGTCGTAGGTGAACAGGAAGGCGAGGAAGACGATACACTATCTCAAGAGGCCTTCCCACACCAGAAATTAACAGCGCTCGAAAACAGTCGGCTGCTGAACTATTAATAACATTCCCCGAAACGAGTTGGCAATGGCCGAAGAGTCTGCTAGCTTTATTTTATGTCTCTTGGTTTTTAGGAAGATTTCTCGTGCTACATGCGTCGATGGTTTAGGGAGCAGGTTGAGGGAGAGGAGGGTATGTCCTGGCGGATAAAACTCTTCCTCAACGATTTCTACCATTATCTCAGATTTTTTGTTCATTATTTATTCGCCGGGCTGTACATGAACAATATAATTCAATACACTAAAGGGAATCCGTAAGTGAAAGTTTTTCACAAAGATACCACAATTTGCATTCAATTAGGCCATGAGTGCTCAGAATATTTTTAATCCGATGAATATTTAATTACCAGCTCCCATGTACACTCATTCAATTTAATGACTTTTTCAGGACAGGGATGCTAGATAGCTGACCAGCATTCATTAAATTCCTTAACGTAAACAGCTTCATAAATATTTTTCCACAGAAGCCGCAGTCTATTGTGATTTTCTTCACTCGATGTACGTTACCTTTCTTGTTCTAGTCTTTTATTTCCGTTATTTTGGAATTATTCCCTTTAAAGATCGTCTGGCCACCGCCTCCTCGTTATTTCTTGGCTTCACCTCAAGTTCTCGAGTGGAATATTTTGGCAAAGAACCATCCGCCGCTTGGATTTTAACCTTTGAATTCATTCAAACTGCTTGCCGTTCCCTGGGCGATTGGCGTTAAATTCCCTCCCTCGCCCAAACTACTTCAATGAGTCGAGATTTACGACCATACATTTGTAAATCACTCGAGAGAACAACAACCCATCTTTTATTATTTCCACTTGCACACTGTTATCAGTTCCAACTCTTCGTTTCTAACAGAAATAGATTCCCAGTGAAAATGACATCACCGATTGATAGTATCCAGTAGCATTAAAGAGCCACTTCTTAGCTCACTCACCGCAGTTGCTCCGCCTACTTCCTCAATAAGCAGGCAAGCAGTTCAAAAATAAGTTTCTGTAAATAAAGTAATCGATGAGTGTTGAATATGAATGCGAATTATTTGTTCACTTATTCACGACCGTTCAAAGACGAAAAGAGCACTCCTCACACATACGATTAGTAAAGCACAACAGGACGAGTGTGATACTTCTATGTGGCACGATCTACAAAACACGTCAACCCGATCTTTCCGCTGAAAAAGGGACAAAGTTTGCTCACATCCCTTTCCTTGCCATTACATTCAGCAAAAGTACACAAGTGGTTGGTTTTCGAACAAACAATTTAAAAATCAAGAATAAAGTAGGTAATACAGAACTCATCACAGTATTCACATTTTCTATCGCCATCGAGCAATACTGGTAAACTTTGGGTATTTAGCATTGCCAACTGTAACACATAAAAACTTCTTCTCAAATAAGTCGCTTATAGAGCCAATGTGCTTGTCAACGTCTTTCCCTTCGCAACTCGAGGGCAGTTCCATATTGGCTCCCTCGCTGCCTCTGCGAAGGACAGCCTTGTCACCTGGACCGAAGCGAGGTGTCGCCACGCAACGCTGGAAGCGGAAACTGAAGGCGAGGGGAGTGAGTCCATTCCCGCCACTGGATTCCCTTTAGAGACTCTTACACCCACAACGATAGATAGTTTACGGAAAAGTGAAGGCGAATGAATATTTCTATATGATCGCAATATTTAGTAAAATCGGACAATTAGGCTCATTTAAAGTGTTTATTACTTTCCTAGCTATGGAATATAAAATTTATCCACCAAGTATAGCTTCGATATTTTGAAAACACATACCTGGTCACTACCTCCATTGCTCGATTTTTAGTCACCACGATTCACGACGTAGAAACTACTCACGACATTGGATATTTCACAGCTGACAACCAATGATTTAAACTACAAATATTCAGCGTTTCTTTCTGATGAGAGCACGATATATTCTCCAAGTCCATCCATCGCTGGGCGAAGATTAGGTGGCTTATAACGGAAGCGAAATTCGCAAAAAAATTTTTAATGTGAAATAATTTTTTTATTCAAATTACAACGCCTAGTAATAATCACGTGGTATATACATGACATAATTTTAATGTTATTCAAACTGATTCACACGGAACGAACATTACACTATTAATGCTAAAAGGATGAAGGAATGATGAGGTAGACATCGTTACTCACAACGCAACAGAAATGTCCGCATATATAAGAATTAATTCGATTCATCTTCTGCCCATCACTCAATTCCAAGGTGTATTTATAATGCGTCATCATTTCATTTCGGTAGCTAAATCAATGCATACTTCCACACTACCATGAAACTTCTCATCTGATTATTCCAGCTCATCCAGTTCCGAATTTGGTTTTCCGGCCTTTCTATCGAGCCTTTTCATCCATTCCTCCCTATATATGCACACCAATCTTTCCCGCCGTTCCTCCGCCCGAAACACGCCCTCAACCGCCATTCAACCTCCTCTCCCATGTAAATATTCACCCAAATCCTCTGCATCTTCTTTCTCTCTTCCTCTCTTCATCTTCCTTCTCTCTCTCTCTCATTCTCCGTCACGCGCCACGCAGCGACAAAAACGGGTTGGCTGACTTCCAACGTTGGCCATCGCCGCCACAACCACCACACGACGCACTCTTCCCGAGCATCGAAAAATCCCTCAAATCCGAAACCGCCAACCAAGGCCGCTCCTCCCCATCTCCTCCTCACGTCTCCCATCGTCCCAATATCCGGGCCTACCCCGTACTTATCATTTCGTATTTCAAAGTGACTATGTTCCCTATAAGTACTATCTCCACACATATGTGTGCTTTACTCCAGATACACATCGTTTGAATTCATCAAGCTAAATCACCAAACTAAAGCACTTTCCCATGTAACACCTTATCAGTAAGTCAAGAGCAGCTAAAATCATTAACGCGAAATTCCACAGAGAAAAATTATCCGCTAAGACCGGGATTCGAACCCGGATCCCTCGATTCCCGGCCGAGTGCTTTAGCCAGTTAAGCTACCTCATCATGAGAGAGGCATCCTCTTTCCCTGTGGATTTTTGTGACCTTTACGGGACCAGATGTTCTCGACTGCCGGACATACAATGTAACAACCAGTCGCTACTGAGCGCTGAGCGCCACTGACCACGAGGAAAGATCGAACTTTGAACACAGAGCGTTCACTCTTATTTGACAAATTTCAAGCTATCCGGGACTAGCCACGGAGTTCCACTTTTACGGAGTCACCCGCAATGCACACATGTGCGAATTGTGCATTGCGGGTGACTCCGTAAAAGTGGAACTCCGTGGCTAGTCCCGGATAGCTTAACATCTGTCAAAAGTCATTAATGGCAAAAGATATAAATTCTGCGATATAATTGATAGGAGGTTATATGCAAAAGCAATCGAACTGCCACATTACCAGCCTATTTGAATGCCAACCATCCAAGACGGAGATCACTGAAAACGAGCGCAAATGAAAGACAAAAGAAATTAACGGATAAAATTACTGAAATGCATAGAGAAAAATCATCAATATGATCGGACTTTTTGGCATTCACCTTACTTGTCAGAATCGGTTGCAACCAATAACTAGGAAAGCATTCTTTACACGACGTGAGCCAAACGCAGCTGTGATGAAGGAGTTAGCGCGAATATGGGTCTTCCATTTACCACCAGGAAGCACTATCAAACGTTTTCAAAGCTCCTCTCAACAAAAGAGAACACAACAATCTTGCACAAATAATACTACAAAATGCATTCGACATTGATCGGGTAGGCACATTTCTATTAGAGCGCTAAACCAATTATAATTTCATTAATAGATGAAGGTAGGTGAATCATGCCTTGCTTCTCACACTAGGCAAGCGTAAGCCGCAGATGAATATAATACCGACATCCGGTAAAAATAATTTTTAAGCAGGACGAGAATACTTGGGGTCGGGTTGGTGTGGTGGCTAGAGTACTCCCCTACCACACGGGCGGCCAGGGTTCAAATCCCTGCAGAGGCGGATGTTTTTCAGAGGGAACCCGATCCCTACTTGAGTGTGTTGTGAAGGGCACTTCAAGTACAGTACGCCGTCTGTCGGATGAGACGTTAAACCGTGGTCCCCTTGGCGCCTTTTGTTAAGAACAGTCTAATGCCGACGCCGGGTTCCTATCCACCCTTCCTCCCTTACCTCTTCCCTGTGGCGTAAGTGACCTTAGCCATCAGTCGCCCAATCTAATATCCAATCCAAGCTAAATATCCAATCCAATCCAAACGAGAATACTTGAGACGCTTCACGACCATTAAAACAGCCGGCAGGTACATGTGCGCGTGTATGAATCCGCATGAGAGTATGTCTCCCAACCTTACGAATCCATCTCCACTCGAACTACGTAAATGACTTGAATGCAGTAGTAAAAAATAGCAAGCTCCGTCTTTTTGCTGATGATGCAGTTGTGTATAAGGAAATTATAAATGAAGAGGATAGTCAGTCTTTAGCTAAGGATTTGTATGCGATTGATGATTGGTGTGATAGTTGGCAGCTAGAATTAAATTTGAAGAAATGCGCGATAATGAACTTTTGGAAAAAGAATGGCTATCCCCGGAATAGTTATTGCATCAAAGAAAAGAAAATATTTAACGTAGAATCTATTAAATACTTAGGCGTCACCATCACTGAAGACATATCATGGGGGAATCACATCATGGAAATAACTAGTGTAGGAAACCGTAGATTAGGATTCGTAAAAAGGGTTCTAGGCAAATGCGATGAGAGAGTATGAGAAAGAAGCTATTTTACACTTGTCAGGCCTCATTTAGAATATGCCGCTAGTATATGGGATCCGTACGAGGAAGGTATGATGAAAGAATTAGAGCATGTGCAAAGGAGATCCGCTAGGTTTGTTAAAGGCCGTTATGATAATTTCATAAGTATTACGAGTTTAATAGAAGAACTAGGATGGGAATTACTATCAGAACGCAGGTTAAAATTTAGGTTAAACCTTGTAAGTAAATTCGAAACCGATTTGTTCACAGATGACGTTAGATATACATATATTGAGAACCACTGCGTATTATGCTAGATTTGATCATATTAACAAGATTAGAGAGATAGACTGTCGTACCGATAGATTTAAAATGTAATTTTTCCCGCGTACCGTAAGAGAGAACAATAGGCAGCGTAGCAAAGGGATAGGTAGGTGAAATATAGTTAGAGTAGTCTGTAGTGAATGATGCATGTAATAACAACCAATAATCCCTTCCTTATAATGTAGTTGCTAACTACCTAGCTGCATGTGACCCTGTTCTCTAGCATGCCTCCCTTAAATATCCTACTTGCATGTCAATAGTGCATGTTTGGTGATCTTCACCCCCTGCCACACACCCTCGTGGTGGCTCGCAGGGTATTACGTAGATGTAGATGTAGATGTGAACGCCCTCAGCATCGTCTTCCATTTCCGCCGAATCTCCCTCTCTCCCTTTAAAAGTCCCATTACCCCACGAGCCACGTCGCCCGTCCCCCAGAATGCGTTTGGACCACCACCACCATCCCACACACTCCCCTCCCCCCTCTACATCCTCCTCTCCCACCCTCCTTCCTACGTGCCGTCCAATTTTTCTCTCTCCACTGACGAGTTCCTTCAGCGCACTACTCAGCGCATTACAAGGGCTCCCTCCCTCCGTCTGCACTCACATAATAGATAAGAGTAGTAATATTTGTTTGTTTTCATTGACACATACTCGAAGATAACGGGTTCAGCAAAATGGCATTATCAACATTTTATATGATAGGTATATTCGGCGATCTACAGGCTAAAGAAGCTTTAAATTGGAGTACTTAAGTAAAAAACCTCTAGCTTTTTACATGTACCTACAGGGCCCAGTCTACCACCATTTTATTTCTTCCCCCTCCAAGTCCATCCAACATCCTCCTTTAAATTACGTGCTTAAGTAGCCATTTCCTTAACATTATCCTCTCCAGCCACGTACCCCGCCTCTTACCAGGCTCATTAAGGAGTTTCCTTCCCTGACCCACTTTGCAAAACACTTCCTCGTTTGTCTTCTTTTCCGTCCACCGTTACCTTTCTATCCTCCACACCCACATCTAGAAATGCCTGCAGCCTATACCCCTCCTCCTTCCTCATAGTCCACGTCAGTGAGGAATACAGGCGAAATATTGTATAAGCCAGGAAAGCATTCACAAAGAGAAGTTAACTGATGAGGAGAAATTTAAGCCTTAACAGTTAAAAAACACTAAATAAAACATAAATAAGGAGTGTCAGGATGGTTGGTTGCTAAAATAGAAAAATGTCTGAATAACTCGACTCTTAGACAAGAAAGTGAAGAGAATGGAAAAGACAAGCTGGCCGGAAAAGAAAATGTTTTAGATATTGTAGGAAATGGAAAGAAGTTGAGAGCAGACAGAGGAAATTAGTTGGAGGCAACAAAGTTGACTGGAGGACATATTGAGGGTTAAAAAATGCCGAAGAGGGCGATTGATGGATGATATTGGATAAGGGTAGGAGAGAGGAAAATGATAGAAATTTTGAGCAAATCATATGAGGCACTATACACAAAGAAAGAAAAAGAACTAAGTATAAAAAATCCTTGGTTTGAAGATAAGAATTGTTAGTTATAATGTAAGAGATGTCCTTGTGCTAAGGAATGATTCAGGCAGGACTTTTAATGGACCCACCACTTACATGGCAGAATACCTCCGAAGATATAAGAAAGAAAGATAAAGAAAGAGGAGATCAATCACTGTCACTTAAGCACAAAATTTTAACGCCTGGATATGAACATATATTTCGACGTCAGTACGAAATTTCAGAGAATTTAGTGGTAACATTTAAAATACCACAGACTTATAAACACATGACCCGGGTTTCAACGCTTAAGCGTCATCTTCAGGTCACCTGAAGCGTTGAAACCCGGGTCATGTGTTTATAAGTCTGTGGTATTTTAAATGTTACCATTAAATTCTCAGAAAAATGGAATACCACAAAGTTACCAAGGAACTTGTATTATTTAGTACGAAATTTTACATGAAAAACACTATTTCTCTCCCGTTCAACACCAAGAACTTCACCTAGTATAGTTAATGCCACCAATATCTCCACAATACCCTCTCTCTTCACCCTTCTCTCTTTCCGTCTCCTGTCCCTCCTCCCTTCTTTCCTCCCGTCATCTCCTCCCTTCTACTTTCTCTTCTGCACACGTCTCTTGCGGGCAGTCGTTCCCAGGGACCCCCATCCTCTTCTCTTTCCTCTTCTCCACCTCCCAACGCCATCGCGCCGTCGAACCAACAAGTCCACGTCCCTCGTGCTAATTACATCGCGACAGCCACGGATGACGAGTGCATGGAAGGGGGAGGGGAGGGTGACTGGGTGAGACAGAGAGAGAGAGAGAGAAATGCATGAAAGCAGCGGGTCGAGTGGATGGAGCGAGGGCGGAACGGAGAGAACGTGGAAAAGGAGCAAGCAGAGGAAGAGAGGGGAAAAGAATGAGCAAAGAGAGAGAATGGGAACGTTCTACGTGCTCTGCTGCGAGCTGCCGCGAGGGCGTGAGGCAGGGGTTGTTAAGGCACTAGCTATGAAAATCGGAGGGAAAATGGAATTGGAAGAGGGAAATGAGGAAAGCCGTTACTCATCTCTACTGATTAACGCCTATCTGTTTCCGTTACGGTCGCGTCCCACTGCTGAGTAGGAAGGAGGAAGTGTAGTGTCAATCAGTTTAAGAAAATGCTAAACTTCTACTGCAATTACGTCAGAAATGTGGCAATATTGTGGGTTAAAATGATAGTTTTCGTATTAACCCGAATCTCGAGAGTTCTGAGTTTTTCGAGTAATCTTTGTCTGCTGTTCTTTATATCCTACCATTAGCGCGACCAAGAGCGAAAGAGAAACCACCCAATAGTCGAAGGAATTTAGTCGAAGAGTTCTAGGGTTGAGAACGCTGAAAGGGAAGTGAAATAGGTCGGTATCGCCCATCATACAATTAAGAACAAAGGGAGAGGAGAAGAAAGGGAGAAGCCAAAAGAATTTATGGCTCAAGTCTCGATGGGATTAGAAAGGGAAGGAGGCGGAATTTCGAAAAATTAAAATGGCGGGGTAGCCAGCCTCATCGTATAAGTCGGCGAGGGGATCGAGTGAACGGGAAGGGTGGAGGTCAACCAAATAAGAATCAGAGATATGATAAACATTTGGAAGAGGATGGAAAAAGTTGTACAACCCGGGAGGTTCAATCGACCCTTTTACGTGAGAGGGGGATTAAAAAGGTTACAATGGTTGAGGTGGTAGCAATGGGATAGGGGTGAGTCTACTGTGAACAAAATGGTCAATGATCGAGAGAGGCGAAAATTAACTATAAATTCGAGGTCCCTCTCACTGAGTTTATTCCTAGTTCATTAATTTGGAGAGTAGAACTCTTGATTCAGAATATCCACGCATATTGATTTTGTCTTTTATTTTATCGAATTGATCGCCTACTAAAGCATTTGATGTACTCTAGAGGTGAACTTGAAAATAAAGGTTCGACTTTAGGGACATAAAATGTTCCACGATTTAAATGATTTCTTAGCTGTAAGCATCATTTGAAGAATGAAATTGAATATTCATGAATTATCTTTAATGAAAAGAGGAATTATTTCCTGACTGAAAACTAATTTCTGAATCCACCAATGCACGCAAAACCATGAATAGAAGCATCTAGAAGAAAAATTCAATAAGAAATGTGATATAACAGTACCAGAACATTCATAAAGTCCAGAGCACTTGTTCCTCTTGTTTATACATCCCTCAATACATGAACAAACCTCTTGTTTATGCATTTATTAATCTCTATAATTAAGCGGCTCGACTGGTTTTTTAAACAAGAAGCACCCAAGCGGGTCGTGAAAAATCAAACCCATTATCTCAGAATTGAGAGGGGAAGACAACAGTCCGCCACCATCTACATTACAAGAACTTGGTAAAAACAATTCTAGGAGATATCACAAAGTGTAGGGGCTGAAGTTGAGCCAGTGGAAGCGAGAAGAGGCGTAGCTTAATGGAGGCGTGGCGTTAGAATCGTGCTGAGACGGTAAGAAATTTCGGACGAAGGGAAGAGGGTTGGGCGGGAGGTAAAGAGGGGGGGCGTGGAGATGGATAGATATTCGACGGGCGGGTGCGGAGTATCGGGTGAGGAGGAGGGTATCGCCGCCCGTTGGCCAGATAGATGTGCGGGAGGTCAGCGGGAGAGGGCAACGGGAAAAGGGAAACGGAATGAGGAAGGAGGGAGAGAAGGCGTGGAAGGTGAAGGGACGGAGAAAGGTCTGGAAAGATCGCTTTCGAGGGGTGCGAAACATTGAAATCGTGAATAAAAAGGGTGGAGGAAGGAGAGAAAGAGAGAGAGAGGAATCGATGGCTTTTGGGACAGGAAGAAGGAAGGGGTGTTGCTGCGATGGGGGGTGGAGAAGGGGAAGGTGGCGTCCTCTGAATTGGGAAACGGAGAAAAAATGTAGAACGTGAAGTGCCGTGAGGAGGAGGGAAAGGGGAACGGGGTTTCGGCTCGAGAGAGAGAGGGAGAGAGAGATAGTGCGTGGCTGCGTGTGAGTGCGTAGATGATGCGTGTGTACAAGAAGGCTCCACCCATTAGAACTCTCTCGACTCGTGTCATAACTCAAGACCACTCGGATAGCCTCTCTATTTCGGGGAACCCATCCACCGCTCCCATTCCCCCTCCGACCGCACTTCTTCTGTAACGGTAACCTCATAGATTTTTCCTTCACTACCCAACCATCAAGATTTCGGCCGAGTCATTTTTTTTATTTTCTTTCCAAGAGGCTACTACCACGTCGAAGAGATACGGAGGAAGGGAGAAAGAGCGGCGGCAGACGGCTGTTCATTCATTTTTCTTCGCAGGGCGGGACTGGCGAGCGGAGAAGGTATCGCAGAGGAGGAAGAGATGAGAAGGGCTAGATGGAGCGATAGTCGAGAGAGGGGGGGGTAATAGTCGAGAGGAGTCAAGTGTAAAGTGAGGCAGCGGAAGTACTGATGCAAAGCACATTAAGCAAGAGATTCGTGTCTGTCCTGGACTTATTGCAAGCATCGATGAATCACGAATTGCAACAGACGACCCAAATCTCTTGAAATATTCACTCGAGTCGAAAAGGAATACATCGAAGGATAAAAAATTCAATTTTAAATATTTATCTTAAGGTGGAAATAGGTTCAATGTCTCTTGCAAAAATGAACGTAGACGATCTCAAAAGTAATGTAAAGAGCAATTCATCGAAAGGAATATGGAGTTCTTCTTCGTTGCAAGAGTTATCCGCAAGTAAGTAGGAAATATTCTGGGATCAGCCCAAAACATTGAGTAAGAACTGTTGCATATAGTCAACGATCATTGAAAAATTTTACCAAGCATGAGTTCTTATTTAAATTAAGTACCGCACAGGCTACCCATCACTCAGTAAGTGGCAGTGAATTTTTTGATCCAAGTAGAGTAACTTAAACTATCTCATTTTGAGCCACTTCTCTTCTAGGATCACAAATATTAAATAACTTCACTAACGCGCGACAAACGTGAGAAATTCTTATTATTATTTTTATCGCATTCTTCGTTACAACTAACCGACTTTCTAAATATCAGCATTTTTACTTCAAAAATCCAGCCCTCACTTTCCGTCTAGTGATGACATATTCTAACATAATCCTCAGGCAGGTGAAAGAACTTGATATGTACTCACCACTAAATGACCACATAAATACAGCGCAAAAAGCCCAAAATGATAATGAAAGCTGCTCTGCTTAAAAATTCTCCAACAAGACATTTAGAAATATAAAAGTTTCAAAGTCTAAAAACCACAGTAGCATCGTTCTGGTTTAAATAGAGTATATCATCGCAACACACGGGGACCGAAGTTTTAATTTAAGGCTACAAACTTCAATATAAATTCTGATATAATGAAAATGAAAAGACTTTCATCGTGAAACCACGAAATTGTTCCAGAAGAGAAGCCTAAATTCAACTAAGGCCATTAGAACCATGGCAGCGAGTGCGCCCCCCTGGGTAACTGAGCTTGTTCTACAACACCCATTCCTCTCTCTCTCTCTCTCTCTCTCACACACACACACCCTCTTTCTATCTCTCTCTCCCTCTCTCTGCATCCACTTCGCACACTCCGATGCCGCTGCTCCGCTTTTGGGAGCGAAATTTATGAGATGCCCATGAAACTGAATTAATGCGGGGGAGGAGTGGAAGAGGGGCAGGGAAGTCCCCCCCATCAACGTAATAATCACCTTGTAAACCGAGCCTGACGCTGCACCGCAGTCGTCATATTAAAAAAGAGAAAACCAACGCCCATTTTGGTCTCTCGGATTTCTAGTGAAATATGAACCGACCCTTTCCTTCATCCTCCGCCCTCGACACCCTCGACACCAATCTCTCTCTCTCTCTTCCTCACCCACCCACAAACTCACTCGCCTGCTGAACAGTACAAAGCGCTCCTCCTCCTCCACACACCCCTGTCCCTAGTTGTGCAAAAAGAATCCAAACCCGCACAAAAAGAAGATGTCCAAAGAACGGGTCCTCGGCAAGCTGACCCTTTCGCCGATGAGGTAGTGGAGGAGGGTGTTTAAAAGGGATGGCCAGGGTTAAAAGGGGGTGGCGGAGGGGTGGATTGGCGACGGGACGGGAAATGGGGCGTGGCGGAGGATATATAGGGAAAACCCACCCCCGCGCGCGACCCCCTCAGACTACGCATAGGCGCGGGGGTGGATCGGGAGGTCAGTGTATGCGATGGGCCTCGAAGCGGGGGTGGGGGGTGGGAGAGAAGGGGAGCAGGAGGGGGGTGGGGCCCGACGGAGAAATACAAAGATGGAGGGAGGGGCGAGTGGAATCTGTCGGGAGGCAGGGCACTAATTCCACGCCCCGGGATTTTGACAAATTGCTCCGCCCACGGCTTGGTGCGAACCACTCGGGGGTGGGTCGGGATGGGGCGTACCTGGGGAGAGTTTGAGGGAAAATACGTGCAATGAGGAGGAGAAAAGAAGGGAAGATGGGCACATCGGGTCCGATGGGGTTGGTTGGAGAGAGACTGTGACACGGAGGTAGTAAAAAGAGAGGAGTATTGAGGAGTCTGCATATGTGGTCGTGCGTGTGGCCAGAGGGCCGAAGGGAGTGACCGGGTCGAAAGAGAGGTTCGGGAGAGGGGACTTCGTTGTCCTCCGACACTTCCTCTCTCTTTTGCGGGCGAAGAGCGGTGACAGCATTTTTACGTCCTTCTTCCCCTCCTCCTTTAAGGGCAGATTTCCAAACCATAGGGTGATAGAGAGAGTGGAAGAGCGCAGTGGTCCGACGAGGAAACCAAACTCTTTTTTCCACCAATCCCTAATCCTTCCACAAAACCGACCTCCAGCACCTAATGAGCACCGGTGGAGGGTAGATGGACTACAATGCTTTCTTCCTTTTTTTATCTCACAGAAACCTCCCGTTCGAATTGGCCGAAATGAATTGAAGATGAGTGATGAGATTATAAACATGATAGAACTCCAGCTTCTCAGGCCTGAAACGATACCTTACGTCGAGGATCAGCCTATATTAGAGCATAGTATAGAACATAAAATAGCTATTGCGCTAAGACTGAAAACGTCTTCATATCTAAAGGTTGTTTTGTCCTATAAAAGGTTAGGCATAGAGTTATAGGGCTGGGAGTACTTCAAAATGTAACCTCGAAAAGACTGAAAAGAGAACAATCTTGAGAGAGGGAGAAAAAAACTAAAAAAAACTTGACGGCAGAGCCGACATCGTAGTAAGCCGGCAGGAACACTTCGTCAGGGGAATATCGCATGAGAGTCACAGGGAAGTACGTGCTGGGCAGTTGAGCGAGAATAACTTGGCAGCAGCTGGTGTCCTAATGGAGGTGCTGCCGCCGCGAGAGAGACAGCATCCGGAGATGCTTCACTGGCCGCGAAGGAGATAGATACAGACAGATTTCCCTCAGCTGACTCGCAAGCAAGCCACAAAACCAGACATGCTTGCCGCAAGGCCTTCATGGCCATAATTAATTCTCGAAATGTCAAGCTTGGAGGGAGAAGGTAAACAGGTGCACAAATAATCATTTTAACATACGCCTCCATGCCACAACTAGATTCATAAGAATTCACTCTAAACGCAGTTGAAGCCTTAAAATAAATCCACCAGCAATAATGACAAAATATCTGAGGAATTATAAAAAAACTTAGAAACGGATAACTGATAATTCTGCTTAAATATGCCACAGTGTAATGATGATAATAACCTGTCTTTTTTGGGAGCGAATTTAGGACTGTACAGTCCTCTCTTACAATTAACTTATTTAACACACTCAAACATCATGTCCTGGGCAGTGGGTAATTTACCCAGGCGGGATTCGAACCCGCGACCCTCAGGTTATGCGAGGCGAGGACTTTACCCCGCCGACACAGGGGCCGACTGTATTCGCAATTTCAAACCACAAGGAAACCTGTCTCGGTGGCCACCTCCCTTAAGCGGTCACCTCTCTAAGCGGCCGATATTTTCGGGAACAATGAATTTCCTATGCATATGAGTAATATAAGTTTACCCTGCCACTAGCGGTCTTCTGCTTTAGCGGCTATAATCTCATGAGTCAGGTGGCGGCTGCTTAATACAGGGTTAACTAAAATTATATTTGAGAACGAACTAAAGTCTCGACATGCTATAGGATTATCTTGGCCTCTAATTTATACCGTCCAACTTAGCGCTAATAACTTCGTTAAGGAAATATAGAAATGCGTCACTATTAAAGGAAGTACCTGTCCAAACCATGGAAGGATCACTTCAAAATACATAAGAAATACATTGAAGAAATAATTGGTAATTTATTCAATAAGGAAACATAAGTTTAATTAATCAGCGAAGGTTAACATTTTTTTACAACGTTGCTAAGGTAAAGAAATTTTTTGCACGAGAGGAATCCTACAAATAATAAATAAACAACTACTTGAGTTAAACTCTTAATCCTTACAAAATAGGTATCTATAGATTATGATGCTGTACGAAAATATATCCTAAGGGTTGCCCACAAAGTAATGCTTTAAACTTCCAAATTACAGAGATCAGCGTATTGAAGCGGTCATCGAGAGAGACGTATCCCCATTGGTCGCAAGACATTGGTCAAATTATTTCGACGCTACCGTATCTATCATACATCTGAGTGCTTTGACCTATTTTTTTAGAATCTGCAGAGAACAGACTGCAAGATTAGGCTCGCAAATACCAGTCTGGTACAAGCTAAAGACATAAAAGAATGTAAATTGCTGCGTAATTTCTCTTACTTTCCAATTAATTTTGAATAATCCCACTAAGTACTTTTCCACACCACTACGTTCGACGACGATGAGGTGATTTGTGCAGTGGATACCTGGCTCCACAACCAGAGCGAGGACTTGAACCTAAGGGAATGAATATATATTATGGATTGGGATCTCGATGCCAAAAACTGTTGTCTAGAAGTCCGTAAACAATTAACTTTTTGGAAAGTGGTGCCGCCTAGTGATGAAAGACGGAAGTTCAAATGTAAATACAGTCGGTAGTTTGTAAATAAACACGTCTTACCGGTTTTACCTTGAATATTCATTGGTTTTTACTTACAAGTAATCATAATGTAGTGGATAAAAATGTAGTAATACACGCGGGACGTATTTGTATACTTTTTTAATACCGTCCGGTCTACAGATATATTTAATTCCTCTCCAAATTTAATTACACAAATGCACAATTAACTTCTTAGCACTTCGTGAATATCGCTACACGGAAATTTAATATTAATACGAGGTGAATTCATGAGTATTCCCAATGGCCATCATTGCAGTGTAGGTAAAAAGGAATGCACTTACCGCCGCCTTGAACAGATTCGTATTTTTCAATCCAAGTCTCCTATTTGGGTCCTCGTAGACGCATACCCTGTTTTGCAGCCTGGTTCGAAGCAAGATCTGTTTAAACAAGGCATTCTAAATTCTTTACTTAAGACGCACGGGCCTAATGCAGTACAATTATAATCGGATTCTGTCAAACAACGTAGTCGGCACACGATGAACGTTTCATTAACCTCTTACTGATTTCCTGTAATAGATATTTCCTCTCTAGCATTTAAAAAGTAAATTTTAGATAAAAAATAGCAAGGTATATTCTAATCATCAATTAATTCATATCTCCTCGATCTTAATTGAATATTCACCACAGTCTCACGTTAGCAACAATTAACTACGTCTGTTTACAATAACAACTGAAAAAACTCTAATCGAAGTGGCGCCAAGGACTGGGTGAACTAAAAGTGGAAAATTCGGCAACACATAGCCTAGGCAACAATGCCAAAAATACGAATCCACAATATATATTCATGCTATAGGGCATACATACCCTAGTTAATTGCAGAAGGAAGGCAATAAAACGTGAATGAGATTAGGTGGAAAAATAGAGTGATTAGATAAAACAACATTCTTTCATATGAGTAAATTTCATTTTTAGAGAATAAATAGTTTTGAGAAACTAGAGGGTGGGGATCTAAAAAGGGGGGGAAACTAAAATAACGTTTTGGTCAGCCCTCGTATCTAGACATTTTTCAACCCATCATTATGAGGGACTCTGGAGGGATCTCATTCTACAAGAAGAAAAGGCAAGCCCATTACAACATCGACTGATGTGATGCACAAGCAACTCCCTTTAGTAATTTTTACTAGATGGGAGATGGGTTTCAACTTAAAAAAGACAAAGAGTGATTCGAAGCTGTTAAAAATAACAACGTCACGAAGTTACTATAGGCGTTCAAAAAACGATTTTATTTAGAGCGTTCCAGAAATATACGTCCACTCGCCTCTATGGTGAATCAAAAACAGACTGAAGGGTCTTAGTCATGGATTCTCATTTCTTAAATTACCCAAAGGTCAGTCAATTTCGAGGAACTGAAATAGCAAGATTTCTACCTTCACTCACCCCGTTCCCCCCAAAAGACTTTTCTTTCCGTCTTCCTTTTTTTTCCTCAGATGGAACAATCTTGACCAGATACTCGCATTTGGAGAATAGAAACAGCCTAGTAAAAAGAAAAGCCTCCACCCATTATTCCTCCTCTCCATCACTATAATCACGCCAATCCACGCGTGCGGGGGGTAAACGAAAGAATGGGCGCATGAACGCACATGAAAGCACGAGAGAGGAAAATCGGCAGCAGGGAAAACGATTTCCAATACTCGGTTTCGACCTTGGGGAAGATCAGTCGACTCAATGCCTCTTCTTCATTTCCCCTCTCTCACGTCCCCCCACCGAGAAAAAAAAAATTCCTCCTTTCTCCCTCGAACTGTGTCCCCCCTTCTATCATTCAGCTTTCGGGGAAGAGGAGGACGATAGACGCTGCTAGCTATCGCCCTCTGGTCTCCGTGGCGTCGTCGGAGGAACGGGGCGGGGGGGGGGAGGGGGGCGGAGTAGAAGGGGAGGAGGAGAGTGACGGGTGCGAGGGTGGAAATAAGAGGTAGGCACTTCCCAGTTGCCGCTGCTGCGTGAAAGGGATGAGAAGATGAGGGGAATGTGGAGGAGTTTGCCAGCTCCGCGCCGAAGATCCACGGAGCGAGATACGGGCGAGAGATACGGGCCGCCCTCGGACCAGAGGAGGATCCAACTTGCGCCGCCAACCAACCGATCCCCTTGACCTCCGGACTGCCCCGCCACCGCCCAGAGGTGCCCACCCCCGTCCCTTCCACCCCTGCCCATTCGCCATTCCCGAACGGCCCACCCAGCTCCCATTATTCCTACCTATCCCTCCTACTCATCTCTTTCTCTCACCCCCCGATCGAACATTCCCAAATCCATTCCACAGTTACTACTTGCGCCCGCTATTATATTTTTTCCACTTGCACTTTTCTAGCCCCTCTAGTTCCATCCTATTTTCCAATGGGTTCCCAATGCCTTGTTCAGATACGCATTCTTCCGAAATTAATATCAAGGCTTTGCTAGCGGGAAAGTGAACGATGCCAATATCCCTAAGATTCTGAAATATCTTTTGAAATACCTAAGATTTCAGCTTTTTTTTCTGTTTACCCAGAGCGATAATAAATTATTTACTTACTTACTTACCTTCACTTATGCAGTAGAAACTTTCACTTTCAATGGAAGACGTAAGCACTTTCAACAGACTGATGGGGAAAATTCAATTATGCTATAGATGCATTGGCATAAATAAAATAAGGTAATCTACTATGTTCCATTGAGGTATTCAAAAGTACCATAAACGTATGACCACGAAAATTAAAATTCTAACTCGAAAACAAACATTTTATGCCACTTCTGCGCCATAACCTTCTGCAAAAGAATGCTTACATTTTCCATAAGTGAATATTTAGTGCAATTAGATATTTAAAAAGATTGACAGAACAAAAAGGATACTCCCTTGAGTCAAGAGTCAGCATAATTGTAACCGCTCCTATTCGGCGTCGGAAGATATCCAATAGCCACACAATGAAGTGAGATTCAAGAAGAAAAGTTGATAGTATTAAAATTATTAGGCATAAGCGCACACAAAAAGAGAAATCAATCTGTATATGGAGGAACCTAACTTTTTCCCCATCATTTCTTCCCTCTACACGCTCTGAGACTTCCAAAAACTCGGATTCGTACACCACCCACTCCCTCCCTCTCTCGCTCGCATGCACGAATGAGAGTATGAATATGCATGTGCGAGGGTCGACCGACACACACACACACACAGAGTGCATGCATTCAGGCCATTAGGGATCCCCTCGGCTAAAAGAGTTGAGTGGAGGAGGATTTACAGCTGGGAAGGAATCCTCCTTTAAGGAGTACTAACCGGCCCCTTTTCCGCGGGTTGGAAGTGGGGGTGTCCGTAGAGGGGGGGAAAGCGAGAGAGAGGAAGGTTAGGTAAGGCGTTATTTATGGAGACGACGGCCGCTCTAGTTCTCCCCTTCTGCCGCTTCCGTTACCACTCTTCTCCCCCGCTCCCCCCTGAGTCCCCGCTCCTCCCACCTCGGCGGCAGATCACCTCTCAAACCGAGCGTCTCTCCTTCACGCACACTCAAGGAACCCGCCCCCACCTAGAGGAGAGACCTTCCCACCTTCACCTGGGCGCATTGTTCGATAGCAGATAAGGAACTTGGCAATATAAGTCTTTTCAATTACGACGAGAAAAAGAATACAAGCGGGTTGGTGAGATAGAGAAAGACTGGAGGGAGGACGGGAGGGAGAGAGAATTTGAGTGAGGAGGGAAGGAGAGGAGGGAAAGGAGCAGGAAGAACGGGAAGGGGAGCGGAGAGTACGTAGAAGGAAGTGCGGAAGGAGAAGAAAGGAAGAGAGGCGGAGAGGTCGGGGTTGCGTCTTCCGAGGGACACCACTTATTACGTCGGAGACAATAGAACAATGTCCTTTTCCGATCCTTTGTCGCAGTTCCCCACCCAGTTTGGACCCGAGGAAGCCGACAAGTATCGACGATCCGGAGAAAGAGAATTGCTCCCGGGGAAGAAAGAAGGCGTAGAGACAGAGACAGAAGGGAAGGTGCGCAAATAGACGTAGAGCTTTCAGAACGAGCAAGATTGGCGCATGAATGAGAGATTATTTTGGCCGAGAGGAATGGGTCGCATACTTATGTGCATCCGTAGTATGCAGCGAGTCACCGTTTCTCGAAGTGGATACAGGGAGAACAGAAAAGTAAATATGGAGAAAAACTGTTTCAGAGCTTTCTAAACTTTTATCCACGGGATAATTTTAGCCCGAAAAGTTAATTCGTCCAGCAGAGTGGAAATTAACATTACAGCTTTGGTAAAAGAATTGATGCCACGGAGGAGACAGTGTCTCCCACCGAATTTTCACGGTTAACTCAACTAGGGGTTCTCGCAGCTGTAAATTTTTCATTTTGGCTGATGTTTCGGAAAGAAAACCCCTCTCTTTTCTAGGACTGTGGGCAATAGGAGAGACTTTCGAAAAGTTTGCCCAAATGAAGAATATACCCTCATGGGGAGCCGTTGAAGAGCTGATCATTAAAATTCGTCACTTTCTCAGCCAAATAAAAATGATAAGTCTCAACCCTTTTGCAGTGTACGTCGCTTTCGCTTGATCCATATGATAAGTCGTTCGGACGAAAATTTGAGATATGATATTTTTGGGATAGACAGAGAGACTGTTTATTTTTCTGCCCCATTTAGATCTGAAGCGCATCCATTCGAGAAGATATGGCCACAAATACGATTTTTGGAGACAAAGCAGAAAGTCGCCCAACGCGTCGCGGGGAAAAATAGTTTCCTACAGCCGCAATCGATTTTCGTAAGGAAAGAGCTTAAATAGAAATATCGTCCCAGAGTAAACAACAAAGATGCACGACCACGAAGTTGAACAGAAAAATTACTTTGGATTCTCAAAAAAAAAGAGAAATTATTGGACGAAAATTCGATCACAAAATTGTTCGAAATGCGCCGGGAAATTACGAGAACAAGGGAAAAATAAAGAGGGCTGAGAAATGTTTGAGGGAGGAGGAGGAGGAGGGGGTGAAATTCCACCGAAGAAACATCTCTAAGAAGAATGGCGGGATGCGTGGGAACTCGCGGAACGGGAGCGAGACTGGATCGGAGATAACGCAAAGAGAGAGAACGAGAGAGAGAGAGAGAGAGGGAGGGGGTTGAAGGCAATGGGACAAGACGTTGAAGGGGTTGGGTGGGAGGGAGGTTGGGGGGGCGTTGGAAGGGTCGTGGAAAGGGTTCGGGCAGGAGGATGAGTCGTCTTGAGCAGCCACCGATACCCAGCGAGGGCGGAGCTCTCGCGGAAAAGACGGGAGTTTGTAGAAAGGGGAGTCGGCGAGGAAGCGTGTTTTCATTCGAATGGGCGGAATGGAGAAGAATGAGAGGGTGGAGGGTCGAGGAGGAGGAGAGAAGAGGAAGGGTGGAAGAGGAGGCGAAGGGGGAGTGAGGAAGAAAGGAAGAAACAAGGGACTGACTCTCGGATTCGGCATCGATGCTCATCAATGCCTATTACTCTTGCCCGCAAGACATTCATTCCCCTCCCAGGGCAGGGAAAAGACAAAAGCTTCAACCAACCAGACGATTCTCCCAGCCTTTTTATTTTTAGCGGTCGGATTTCGTGAGGGCAGCCTGCGGGTGGATGGGCGGTGGAGAGGAAGGGCAGGGAGTTGTTCTTTGAGGTCGGACGATAACCGAATGCCTGGCGGAAGGAAGGAAAAGTATGGATTCGCTTAAGGAGGTAGAACAAGCAGGATGGAGAGCGGGCGGGTTGCAAGGAGTGATCTCACTCCGGCCGCCGCAGCAGCTCTTCCCCCCTTCATCACGAGGAGAGCAAGCTGAAATTTATAGCGCGCACGGAATTCGTAGAAGCGAAAGTTTAATACGCTACCCAGAAGTAATGCAGTCCCTTCGCTTCCAGACACCTACTGGTCGGAGTAATACTTGCAGAAAGATACCATGCATATGCGTCTCGATAACTGACATTGAATGATTTACTACCCCTCAGTGCATTAAGTTTCTGAATCGCAGGAAAAAATTTAAAGGCAGACTACATTTGCCACAGAAGAGGTTTACCTATCTACGGAAGAGGTAGACAGATGAGTTAAAAAGAGAGTACCATATGGAACACATTACATGGCAGAATACCAGATGGATTTGGCACACTCCGGAGCACGATGGCTTCGAGAAGAATATAAATGAAGAAAAAAAGAAGGAAATTTTCAAAATTAAGACCAAGGGATGGATGCATAGATCAAGTAAAGGAGAAAGCACATGAGAAGTTCAAGATAGTTGAAGAGCTGACTTGGTGGAATTTCGACATGATATAATAATAATAACTTTGTAATATTCCACACTGTTTTATTGCTAGTAAACAAGCCTAACCGGTTTCAATGTATACACATCATCATCAGAGGCAAAATACAGCGTACAGAGGTGGTGGCTTGATATATATATACACAGGGTACCACACGGGGAAGGAAGTAAGGAGGAGGTTGGGAAAGGGGGGGAGGATATTAGTAGAGAGGCGAGGGTTAACAAAGCGAGGACACGGGAAATGTAACAGTTCAGCGAGGAATACTACAAAGTTATAATTATTATAGCACATGAGAAGAACTACTAGTGAGCAAGCGTTCTAGCATTAAATCGTAGGTAAGGATGGAGGGCTGCAGTCAACCACTCTTCATTGAACAAACACTGACGTTGGTATCAGAGACAACAGATTCAGACTCTATCCGGCGTTCAAAAGATGCCCGTTGATGTCGGAGGAGATTTCACTTGTCAGAGAGGAATCAGCAGTAGAAAAGATGGCAGAATGAGTCAACAGTATATTACGAAACTATCACACACACATATTGTCATTATTAATACTGCATGCACTCATCATTTACAGTTGGCAGGATATTGAATCCTTAATTTAAGTAGAAGGTGAAAGGTTATTTTATTAAAACTCTTCCTAGTAATCCAGCTAATTTTGAATACTCAGGTTAAAAAACAATAGTAAACAATTAATACAAAGTTTTTAGGCGCAGATAAGGCATAAAACCAACATGATTGAGCTATTCATGGGACATTAGTGTAAATACTCAGCATTTCTCACTAAATTTAGGCACAGATGTATTTAAAAATACTTAAAATACGAATAACAAAGATAAAAGAAGGGTCCCCGGGACATATCTCTTAGCTAATACACTGGCGGCCCAACAGATTTTTTTCTCATTCTTAAAGACTGCGGAGGTTTTGAAGCAGTCAATGATTGCCTTCTAAGAACTGCCCGATATCCTTATCCCAAATGGCAGAGATTAATAAAAACGCCGATATTACTGAAGGGCTTTCCATGACCGATATTTGTGACATCTGAAGGAAAGGTATGTCCATCGTGCAAGATTCGGATTCGCCGAGGAAGGCGGCGAGGTAAGTGCGTGCATATGGCGAGGAGGTAGACAAGAGTAAAAAAGTGGTTGTTCCCTTTCTTCCCTGCTTTAAAGATCTGTTTGAGAAGGTGAGGAGACCAGTTTCAATGGCAGCGCTCCTTCTGGAGTTGATACAAGACTGCTTCCTCCCGCCCAGATTGACACTGTTGCTAAGGGTGGCGAGCACTCGCTAACGAAGAGGCAAAGTAGCGGACCTCGACGGGAATTGGAATGAGAGAAGAGAAGGCACGAAGGTTAAAGGAAGCGAGAGAGAGAGAGAAGAAAGAATCAAGAGCTGTAGAGAAGAATGAGAGAGAGAAATAAAAAGAATGACTGCCTCCCCGAGTGTAGACATCCGATTCTCCCGCCATCACATATGGGTGCAGCCTGCAGTGAAATGCGGGAAGGTCAGAGAGAGAGAGAAATAGGTTAAATAAGTGAAAGGGAACAGAATTAATTGTAAAGGACTAGTCTAAAACCGAAATATTAACAAACGATTGCCCGGGTTAAAAGATTCTACATCCAATTCACAGAAGTTAATGAAAACTTTGAATGCCAAAAATATCTTTGACTACAAAGAATCAACAGTTGAACCACTTAAAACGAGCCTAGTTTCTGCTTTAATTTTGTAATTATTCTCGTCTAAACGAAATGTGATTAAACAAGACTAATAAACCTGAGTCACTACGAAAATCAAATTTGTTCAAAAATGAGTATCAAGAAAAATTTAGTATTACCGCCTTAGCTTCTCGGACATTCCAATTAAAAGGAAGTTGTACCTAATCATTCCTCGGGCCTAGAACCTAATCATTCCTCGGGCTGGCGAGCGTGACAATCATGCAGAGGCATTAGAAATGCATCCAATTAAGCAGGAGAAATCTTCCCATATCCCGGGGTTATTTTCCGCCAGAGCACACCCTCAGATAGTTCATCTCGACGGCAGACTATCTCTCTTCGGCAAAATAGCACACGGCGAGGAAGAGAATAGAAAGAAGAGGGAACGAATAAAAGGAATAACTGAGTGGGGAGTAAGGCGGAGGAGGCCCTCTCTCGCGAGTAAGGAGTATAAACGACCAGACCACCGGCGATGCATTCAACGCCCGCTCCCGCGGAGGGCGACAACTACTTCACGGGGAAGAAGCGAAGCGTCCGCCCGCTCTTCTTGATTCACGTGCCCGCCAGCGCACCGAGGAGGAGTCGAACCGTGACCGCCGAGGTAGAGGTCGCATAATGCCGTCGCGCGGCCGGTCAGCAACCCAAGGAGGGACGCGGAGCGGGAGGCAGAAGTATGTATCTCAGAGACTAAGGTGGATGCGGGTGGAGAGGAATACCTATATTCCTCAAAAACGTCCCAAGCGACAAGACACTACTCTGCTCATTGGTTCGGCTTCCACGAAGCATAAACAAGAAGACCCGGTTTTATACTTCCCCGATGATGTTAATCATAAGATGACGCCCTGAGTCAACTGAGGGTTTCGGTTTTGAATATTTCATCAGATGATTGATTTTTTGATGTGAATATTAATGACGGGGAACGTGTAAACATCAGTTATCATATTGAAAAAATATTCTACATGGGATTGAAAAATTGGATCCAAGTGTATTTTTAATACTAAATCCATGTACAACTTCATGCATAATGTACCTACGATTGTTCATTTACCATATATTAGTCACTATTTATCACGTTTAAATGTAAAGTTATCTTTTCTTAAATTTTCAACAGGGATATTGCATGGTTAAACTGATGGTAGCCCCGTAATATGAATATCTTAGGGAGCAACCGAATGCTTCTTTCATTCGTACTTCCCTTGATCTAACAATATTCTGAATCAACTAAATTAATTGTAATTCGTCAGCATTCCTAAAACATATACGCTGATAGTATTTACATAAATGCTTAAGATAGTCAGCATATTTTTACAGCTCTAAGACACAAATTATGACAAGTACAGGAAAAAGGAACAAATTTATGGGACATAGATACTTAAATCGTCTTTCTATCCACGTAAAAATAAGGCCTCATATTATCAGCAATGGGTACTTTCAACAAGATTGTTACTCTAAATGGGTGGAGTAGAGTTGGAACTTGCGTTCAACAATATTATTTACTCCACTACTAGAATGGTTTGGTTACCTTAATCGATTATTTTCCCTCATCATACATTATTTACGTCATGAATTGCGTCGTACAAGCACCAAAGAATGTTTTAGAATCTAGCAATTTTCTCCATCGTGATCACACCTTGCATTTTAACCCTTAGCTGGTTGGTCTCATTAAATGACAAGAAACAGGACTCGACCTGGAACTGGGACAAATGTTGCCACGTCTCGAGTAGAACCATCCCTTGCCACATACGCAAGAGGCGACTAACTCGAAGCTTCGTAAATGTGCATACAGAGTCTGCGGAAGCTAACGGGTGCGAAATCGCACTGCACCCTCCCTTTTTTAGAGGAAACGAGAAAATATGATTAAAATTTTCGTTGAAACATTTTACTTTAACAGTCATAAGAGTTAAGTGGTAGTGCATCACAAAATCAAAATAGCAATTTCCTTTCGGAGGGGGGGGAGGAGGGGGAATTGGAGGAGATTTCTTCCTTTCGGTTCCTTTTTTCTCTCTTGGCACCCGAGTGAGAGAGGGGGAAAGAGAAGAACGCTCTAGAATGGTGAACCAATTGGGAAGACGTCCTAATACGCCGAGAGGGGACGAAGGGTTTGACTGGGAACTCATGGATGCATGAAAAAGGCCGAGTAAGAATCTCCCGGTGTAAAATTAAGGGATAGATTTGAAGCGAGAATGAAATACGTGGCTTGGGCCTTTAATCATTCTAGCTTCTCCTAACTTCCGACTGAGACGGAGAGACGCCGCGGATTTGGCAGAGATGGAACGATGAATCGATTTTTATTTTTCATACGATAAATTGATTCATCAATAGCCACTTGATCCGATTGTCGAGCATCAAAAATTATAGCAGCTTCTTTAAAATACCGTTTTGACAGCAACCAGAAACAGGAATAGGTTTACGACAAAAAAGTCGACGTACATAACAGTTTTTTCGTTCTTGACCGAATTACATTAGTTTCTTTTACAAATTCAATTGATTAAAACGTATTCCTGAGGACAGCACTTACATTCAGAGTGAAAGCTTTACATTTGCTAAGGTCATCGAGAGTTACTTGCTGAAAAAATTCAAATGCTGTTTTGTAATTCCTAAAATAGCCATTAACATTTGATTACACGTTTAATTTTGACCGATGTAAACGAATAGCTGCATGTGGTTCTTCAGTAACTTAAATGATAAATCAATCGAATAATTTTATTGTTTCATTTCATTGCCCTCTCTAAGGTTAGGAAATGACGCGGGAACAGTAGGAGGAGGGACTAGGAGGGTGAAAGGGAATGGGGAAAGCGGCGGATATTCTTTTGCAGGAGACACGGAATCCTCTCTTCTTTCGAGAGTGAACTTGTGAAGAAAAGAGAAGCGAGATGGAGAGATTGGAAGAGGGGAGATTGTTGGAAGAAGAACCGGAAACCCGGAGGAGAAGAGCACGCAATCGTAATTGTCGCCCCCCCCCGTCCCTCCTCCCCATCCTACCCCTTTCCCGCCCTCGATATCATAAGAACAGACAAGACACAGGAGGAGGGACACGGTTAGAAGGGATTGCAAAGGGACGGGAAGGCTTCCAGGGCTGTGCAGAAGAGGAAGTGCGGCTTAGCGGCGAAGACGTCCTCATTGCATGCGCTGCTGGGGAGCGATGAAATCGGCGGAAAATAATCCCCGCCAATTATATCACTCCAGTCTCTCTTCTTGCCCTCTCTCTCTCTCTCTCTCTCTCTCTCTGATCGGAACGAAATGCCCATTCCTCGAAGCGAGTGAGGTCATATTATTTCGGCCGCCGGCGACAAAACACTACGCAAAGCACCTGAAGCGGTTGCTTCAGGAAGGTTTACAAGGAAAATTCTCTTTTTATGATTTGCGCTGGTGTTTTTTATAACATTAACCCTCATAATTAACAACTCATCCCGCTTGAAATAGCCGGCACGATTTTGTTTTCTATATGGTTTAGTATCTTGTGCCAATATTTATTAATACCATTTATAACACGAACCCGTAGTAGTATCCCAACGAGTTTACCGCATGTTAACAAGCTCGCCTACGTAGCCTTCTCTTAGTTTCTGTTTTGTAAACAATTTGTTCTCCTGAGAGTTGTTTGGTCTGCATCGAGAGGCCGGGAGAACGTACGAGGTTCTGATTTTAACTAGGAGGAAGGCATCTGGTGTGGAATCACCCTGAGCCAGAAATTCGATGATTTCGGGCCTAATGTGGTGTAAATTCATTATGAAATCAGTAATGAAAATGATTTAGTAACTTTTAGATGAAGATCATTGCATTCATATGCATTCTGTCGTAGTGTAAAAATACCTGTGAAAAGTTCCTAAGTCATTTTCATTATTGATTTCACCCCGAGCCACCCATTATCGTGGTGGCTTGCACGGCCCTTCGTAGATATAGATGTTATTAAGTTCTATTCGGGTTCTCCACCTGGTTAAACACCGCATAGATGCCGATGTTTCAAGGATTGAGTCGTCCATCGGCTTCAGAACAGAATGCATTTACGATAGTCAACATGACCATCGAAATCTCGACAGCTATGCTATGAGTTCAACTCGGAATATATTCCCAATAGAACTCAATAAAAATTCTCTTCTTTTACGAACATTTACTCACTTTGAAAAAAAATCTATCACAAAGGAAAACTTAATTTTAGTTTGAAGTTTGGTAATTGTAATTAAAACAGTTCAAAAACAACTTCCCCAATAAAGGAGTATCAAATGTTACTGAACTTTTCTAATAAAGTGAACTTCTTCGATGCATTAAATAATACTCAATACCTTCAGTAAACATACAAAAATTATAGCTCTTTACTCCGTATTAATGGAGGAGAAGAAAAGGATTATATCATGCTTACGCTAAAGGCTATGATTGCAAAGTAAATTAAATTTCAGAATTAACGAGGCAAAGTTCAAAGTATTCCGACATCCAAGGGCTTATTGTTGATTCATAGAAAAATAACTGCTCCCTGAACTTTGAGAACTGAAGAGCCATTGCAAAGTGCACCTTACACGACGATCAACCCTTCACCCACAGATATATACTTTAAACTCAATAGTGTATATGAATGGGTTAATGAGTTTATCGGCATGAGGGCACAGTTTTTCTCCTATTCTAAAAATAAAATAGCACACTGAATGCAACACAATGCTCCTCCATCCTCCAACGGACTGATCCCCTCATGACTTGGTAAGGCAGTAAATAAAATAACGGCGGCATTTTTACTCTCTTTTTTAAGTTTCGAAATGGAGAGAGAGGGGGGGAGGGGGTGGATGAGGAAGGGAGGGGAGAGGAATAGCAGGAGAGCAAAAATAAAAAGAGAACAAATAAAACTTCAAACCCCACTCCCGCACTCTCACACACCCGCACACCGGCGGCCCGCCTATCCTCAGGTGATGGACGGAAACCATAAAAACCCGTTCGCATTTGGCCTTTCCACCCTCACCCGCTCACTCCCCGCGCCTAAAACGACCCCCGCATACCCAACACACAGATTCAACTCTGGCGAGATTTCGAGTGAGCCCTGCGCACAGCAAGGGACCTCGGAGAGCGTAAGGACCCGAATAGTCGCGTAAAAATGACGAAATGATGTTTCCTGTGGCGGAGGGATGTTAACGGTGAGTGGTGGGAAGGAAGGTCCCCGCCAACTACTGGGGAGTAGGGGTAGAGGGGCGGGAAGATTATGATGCGAAATTATAGCGAAAAAGGTACAAGGGGTGGTTGGGGAGAGAAAGAAGAGACTAGAACAGGCACACAAGGTGGAATACAGGCAGGATGGATAAATAAATAAATGGATTCCCTATTCACTTCCAAGGTTACGGACCGACTCCGTGCACACTCGTGAAACACATGAAGTACCGCGGATGAATGGATGGTTGCGAGAGTCACCTGCAGACGCCTCACTGCCTTTTGCTCATAGTTACGTTTCCTTTGAGCGATAAAACACTGAGATGGAGGTTGATGCTCATTCGTCCCACTCGGGCGATACTCATCCTTTAAGCTCCGGTTCCTGCGCTCAAACACAGAGTATGCTCTTCACCTTGCCTATGCCGGTGGTGCGGTCGCCCTTCCGTTTTTAATGGCTTGAGACATCAAAAAAGACGCAGTGGAAGCGGGGAGCCGAAAAAGTAAGCAAGCATTCGTCACGAAAGAGGCATCGCGCTTCGGTTGCAAGTTCCCCGTCTGTCTAGCAGACGCGTCTATCCATTCGTCGAGTTCGATCACCGAGAGAGATTCAAAAAGATGAGTGCCAGACGGGTATAAAAGAGAACGCAGGAGTTATAACTGCAATCTCGGGGTAACATAAACTTTTTTCAGGATTACGCTCCCGGCTCTCTGCAGTTAAATGTCACTCAACGATATATAAACGAGACGATTGCTGCGATTGACGAAGTATGACATACTGCGACATTAAAACAGAATTGAACGACTCCTGCAAACGCTATACCAGAAAGATGGCAAGTTGACATTTCACTAAGGATATTTACTGAATCTATACCTACGTCAATTCCACATTTCGGTCAAATTATTATCGACTAATACCTATAAATGTCTCTTAGATTATTTTCAGAAAAAATATCACTTCATTATATACATCGATAGAATAAATCACCACTCATATGAAATGTTCTGAAAATAATGCAATACAGGTATTGTTCGCAATTTTTAGCATAATTAGCAAATACTACCGCTAGTCAAGTAACGGAAAAATGATGAAAGCACACCTTCATACCTCATCGCAAGTATTGTCTCTATGAAACAATTACAATTCTTAAAATATGTAGGTGTTCATCAACATTTTGAATGGGATCGCTTTGTAATTACCAAGAGAAAATGTTTACCGAGGTATAGGCGACATCGCGGTTGTGCAGCGCAGAATATATTCAAAAAGGGGAGAACAATAAAAAAGCAAAACACTCGACGCCCCCCCCTTGAAATATTTCCGTCTCTCGTCCGTGTTTTCCTATCTAAGTGATTTACGGCGCTCGGCAACTAAAACGTGAAGTGGATCGAAAGAAATGGAAGCAGCACATAAAGGCACATCCCTCGGAAGCAGACAGCTGAAAACGCGAGGGGGGAGGAGAGTTTAACCGCCTTGTCACGACCGCTGAATTCAGTCGCGTTTTCAGTCGACTGCAACGAAATTATAAAAATAAAAGAAGTCAGCACTCGAGATAGATTCGGGGCGCAGCAGAAGGAAAGTATCATCCACCCTTGCCGTCGGCACCCGAGTCTGGAGGCCTCGTTTCGAAGTACCCATCCCTGAGTGGGACGGAAGAAGCGGACACGACTGACTGTCCCGGGGAAGAAGGGAGGAGGGAGGGAGAGGACATCCACTGGGTGAGGGGTGGGCACGAAGGGGTTCCAGGGGGGGGGAAGGGGGGAGAGTCAGGAGCGAGGAAGTTGAGTGAGATGGTAGGGGGGGCGGGAGGAGGAGGCGAGGCGACGCGTGCGTCCCGAGGAAAACGAATGGTAGGCGTGATCGCACGAGTCCCTTCTTCTCGGCCTCTTCTCCACTTATTCTTCCCTTCTCCTTCTTAGCGCCGCGAGACGCGACTCGTGTTCCGATGACAACTGAGGAGCAATCCCGCGAGGACGCGCAGAATGGACAAGAGATGAGGGAGAGGGAAAGAGAAAACAAGGGAGATGTGAGCATTGCGTGCGTTCGCGAACAAAATGGAGAAAAACGTTGAGAGCGCGGACGGAAAGCGTCTAGTATTTTTTGGCAAATATCTCCGAAAGTAATGTGTTAAGGAATAGAATTTCGGTGTCATTAGAAGGGTGAGATATTTTTCTTTGAAATGAGACCAAATTCATTGATTCCTAGGTAAAATGATATTTCGCTCAAACTACCTTAATCATAGATGGTTTCCTAACATTCCCTTCCACACAGCCTTGCTGTAGCCCGCGTATCTAAGATAGCTTACATATAAACTTAAAAAAATCCTCCGTCAAATGAGGGCAGCCCGACGAGAATATTTTGGACAGACAGAGCACACGTGTGACGGAGGGACAAGAGGGCATTTTGCTTGAAGTTTAGGACGCCGTCGTCCGCTGGGAGGAGGGTAGGTAGGTACAGGGAGAGGGTAAACGGGGTGGGGTCGGCGTCCGCTGCTGGGGCGGAAATCAACATATTATTAAAGGGGTCCTATAAATACGAGGTGTCTCCACCTCTTGGAAAGTAGGCTCAAAAGGCGCCGACCCTTTTATTACCCGGCGTAATCACACGGTAATCGACTTCCTGGATGTTCCTGGCTTTCCAGCATCGCGTTCGCACGCGGAGCCTAGACAGAGGAGGAGATGAGAGGCGAAAGAGGCCGAACCGACCGGCTGTGACAGAGGAGAGGGATAGATGGGGGGGGGGGGGTTGGGCGTTAATTGGGGGGAAGGTGTTGTTGGGCGCTAAAGAGCAAAGCGGAGGAGGAGAAGGGAAAGCGGAGGGGGGGTAAACGAAGGAGAGAAGAACAAAGGGGAGGAGAAGGGAGTACGGAGAGAGATTAAAAAAAAAATAAATCCACACACAAAAAATCGTCCCACGTACAGCGTGGGATATGGCGGCGGGCGCCAAGTTACAGGAGGGATCCTCGACACATCGTTAACGCCCTCCTCTTCTGCTCCCGAGACACACCGTGATGAGCTGAAAAATGAAAAAGAAGCGCGTTCGGGTCTTTTTCGGAAAACAAAGGGAAACAAACGTCTCCAGGATGCAATGATCCCTTTTTCCGTGAGGGAGAGAGAGAGAGAGAGGACGATTTTCAGACATTTTTGCGACACCTGGCGGAATGGATCAGATAAGAGTACGGAAGAAAAACCATCAGGCGGGAATGTTAAACAAATGGTCGATAACCATTGATCTTCTACTACAACTAAGGGTGAAATAAAAGACATTGATCTTAAAGACTAATGAAAATGTAGAGTAGGAGGTAATTCTCCTTAAATGTATATGATATTGTAAGTGTGCATGCTGATTCTCTTAGTTGCATTCATTCACTCGGAAGCCTCCCGAGCAAACAAGAAACCCTACGAATCTCCTATCTCCCTCTACTTGGATCCGACGGAGCACCAAGATGGGAACTGCAAGCTGAGAGAGAAGAGGAAGAGTAAGAATGTGAGCAGCTCAGCGTTGGTCGAGGTGTGGCGAGGCTGGGGACAGTGTATCAGGAGTCTTGAATAAAACCGAGGAAATGGAAAATATGCGAGTTGCTGAATAGTTTTTTCAATTCCCATTCTCGCATTCCCTTCTGCGCTCTTTGGTGAACCGAATGGATTAACAATAACCCAAAGGGAGAATAATTTTCCAGATGAAAGTAGTCTCAGAGTTAGCGTGAAAACTACAACCAGGTGACTTCAGCAGTCAGCACTAAACATAAGTCACTGGATTTTTACTGCAATTTGAAAAGTCTTGAAGAATTTGTGATACCGAAAGGGCAGGTGATAGGTATATAGAATTAAAGGTAACACAGAGAAATCTAGAGGCGAGAAGAAAAAGCAGTGGTTGAGGAGGAGGAGCTCATGCGTCAAAATGAATGATATTCCCGTCCAAAATCGATATCCCATGCAAATCACGTTAGCCTTCAATTAAACTGTAGTTCAGACCAAACTACAGAGGACTAAAAATTTTGAATGCAAAGAGAAAGGCACGGCAATTTAAAAATGTTTGTACTCGCAATATGCACAAAGTTGCGAACATGACTTTAATGACATCGGCAGCGATGACTCTGGGTTTTCGCCGTCAAAATACATTGCCGAGAATGATAAATGAGCCAAATCCAGGGAGGATATAGAAAGCACGCGTCGAAGAATCCGATGACTTTTATAGGTCAGAAATTACGAAGGGCAGGTATCCGAATTCCCCTCCCGCAAGTGGTGTTGGAGAGGCATCGCAAAAACGCGAACATGATTCAGGAGCATCACCCGCGCGCACCATGATTTACGACACAGAATATTAAGAGATGTACCGTGCGGAGGAAGAAAAGGAAATGTGTCGGCCCCGCGGGGGTACGTCAAAGAACGTGGGCTGCCTGCCTTAGGGGAGGATGACGATTCGCCAGGGACACGAGTGATCCAAACGAGTTGTCATGGATAGGGGAGGGAGAATGGGGGTTTCCATGGAAATTACGGTGTCGCGAGGCGCTGCTAACGACGACGACACGGCAAAAGAGGTGAGAGGCTGGCCGTCGCAGGAGACGTCGGGAGAGGAAACGTCTGTATGGATGTGTATGCGGAGAATGGGCGCACGTGCCACAGGGGAAGGGCCTTGGGCCCGCTACTTTGATAATGACGTGAGCGGGCTTGGAGAAGGATGGCCCTCGTGGGAGTGATAGGTGGCGCCGTCGCCGGGGGAACGCGGCATATTTTTGCACTTCGAGAGGACGGGGAAGGGGGTAGGGCAGGGAGTGAGGGAGTGGGGGGGGGGAGGATATGCACATCGAGGGCGGGGGTCAGGTGGGGAGGAGAGAGGGAAAGAGGTCGAATAGGGACCCGGGGAGCAGTGTGCGCATTCAAAAGTACACGGCTAAAATATGTCCATCGCCATGGAATCATGCAGGACGGCACTTGCGGAATAGAAACTAGCAATGGCGCATTTCAAGGCAGGGTCGAGAGAGTATATGTCCCTCATATGAATCATTATCATACGTGATGTACCAACCTAATGGTGGACAGTCCTTGCCTCTTATTTCCGAGGAATTCACAAAGCGTTCATCTTTCTCAATGGTTCTCAGTCTACTCTTTTTACTTTTCTCGTACTCGTTTACTTTTCATCAAACTGCACAACCACACCTCGAATGCATTCACATGAATCAACAAGTAAAAAAAAACCTATTATTTGCATTCTATTGGTAAATGATGACTGGTAAACGGCAAATTTCACGCAGTAAGGCGAATATATTCGGAATAAATAGCATATCATTGCGTAACGACTCTTTGAAAAAAAACTGTCTCGATGAAATGCTCGTGAAATAAAGGTATGGTAACTGGCGCAGAAGTGCATCAGGATGAACGCCAATGACGAAACAATTCCAACAATCGAATTTGTTCCTCCCTCCTCAGGAACAAAGATAGTTCAAAACTATTTGAGTTGTAATCTAATATATATAATAATCTTTGGTGCATAATGAAATCAATGCGAGCAAATATCAATAAGAGTTATAAAAAATTGAAAGTTAAAGCATTGGACTATCTAATAGAGAGAATATGTTAACAGGCTGACGTATCTGCCTACATAAAAATAGTATGGGCCTCAAATGTGCAAAAGTATTTTGCATAAATTCTTCTCGGGAATTCCACCAGGTTAAATTTGTAAAGAGCCTGACGTTTCGACGGACGAATTGCCCACGTTCATCAGGGTGAGTAAATGTCCCTCACTCATTTACTCACCCTGATAATGATGGATGAGTCGCTCGTCAAAACGTCGGAGATGTTTACAAATTTAACGCGGTGGAATTTCCGAAAAGAATTTACGCCAATCATTCGACGGGAAAGCATTGATCCAATTTTTAAAAAATATTCCTGAATTTGCTTCTCAGATAAATACAAATGATGGCTACATGAAACACCGGAGCAGGGCTGAAACTGTAAGAGTTTTCTGCTTTTTGCTTTGCCTAATTTCTCACAGCTATGTTTCACTAGCTCAACTCTAAAAGCACGTTTTCTCATTAAGTCCAGCTTAAGCAAAGAATTTAAATAAATATTCTGCATGGAAACATTTGAGAAAACATTATTTCAAAGCTACTTTACTCACAATATAGGCAATATATCATATCACGCCCGTTAGAATAACATCTCAGAGAAGTCAAATTGATACCAAAATTCGAACAATGTTTTTCCATTGAAAGAAAGGCTAAGTAAAATAACGTGGCTTAGTTCAAGAGAAAGTGGGATGAAGCGAATTTCATTATTCGCATTGATACATATAAACCATCACGCGAGCAAAGTTAAACCATCACGCGAGCAAAGTTCACTAATGCATCACAATTTAGTTTGTAGAAAACTAACGATTCCATTAATGCAACGGCAAATACATTTTGACCAGCTCTCATCGATGCCAAGACCCGCAAATTACGAATGCATTATCGGGTAAATGAGCTCATGTCGGCACGGTGCATGAACACACGTCGAATCGGATGCCATGGCAAATGAGATAAGCAGAACGTAGACGAGAGTTCTGCTCGCTCGGGCACAGGATTCACCCGGGAGAAAGTAGAAACACCCCCGCCCCGTCTATCCGTCAAGGGTACTCGACAGGTTTGAAGGAGGAGTGCAAACTGGAGAGGCTAAACGTTGAAGCGAATTTGATGGCAAAAGCTAAAGACGTCTCTGTGGGCGAGGACAGCTACAAGAGGATCAGATTGTGAAGCAGGGAGAAAGGAACGTTCGCATTCAACATCATCCCCCATCAAAGATTGACAAATTAACACCAATGAAACTAGTAAAAAATTGAAAGAAGATAGGAAGGAAAAAGTGAGCGGTAAGTCCATCAGGATTTCACCTGTATAACTACTTACAGATTATCATTGGTATTGGCACAGGGTAGAATGTATACTCACCTAGAAAGAAGAAGAAACAACATTAGTCATTGTAAAAAAATATTTTCCAACAGTCTAAAAACAATAAAAACTATTCTGCAAAATCCGTCATTTTTCATACACACAATATCACACTTTGGGATCTAAAACATACGACTTCCTCAATGACCCGTTTTCTGACGCTCTCCGCAAATTCCTGAGAAAACCGCAAGTCTGTTTAATAAAACGACCGCAGTCATACCTCTACAATACCCCCACTCTGTGGCGAACCAAAATTTTCCGAAACATTTCCGGCCAAGCTGGATGGGGAAGTACCGCCCTTAAATATGGAGTATCTCTCTCGAGACGACCGATATACAGTACATACATGCTCTTGTGACTTTATTGGATCCGCCTGCCCCGAGGCATAATCGCATGTTGCGGCCGCGGTCGGTGCTTGTGTACCGGAAGGGAGGAGAGACGGGCTGTGGGAGGTCGGGGTTTGTTCCGAGACGATGAGATACAAGGAGCAGTAAGGAGCGGTAAGGAGGGCAGGTGGTCCTCCTCCGAAGAAGCTGGCCATATAGCCAGCGGTTAGTGGAGGTTCTTTGCGCCTCGTGCACCGCCTCCACCGCAGCGGCTCCAACAAAGCCGAAGATCATCATCATGATATGCAAAATGCCCAACAAAATCTTCACTGGTTTTACAAGCCAAAAACAGGCAGGATAGAAATCGCCTACAAACGGTTAGAATGAAGGTTAAGCCTATTTCATTTCGTCGACTACCACCGATTCTATCACGCTGAAAAAAAGGAATTGAGCTGCGGACAGATCAGGTTTAAAATGTCATATTTTCTACAATTAAGACTTTGAAAAAGGGTGTACAAGAGGTAGCCTGATTATGAGATTTGCTGCATAGAGCCTCATTACTTTGACTGCATAACGCTTGGTTAAGCCAACCAATAGAAACAAATAGTACGTCACGCAGGTTATTTTACTTTCAAAATTATTATACGAAATTCCACAGAGAAAAAAACATCCGCCTTAACCGGGATTCGAACCCGGATCCCTCGATTTCTCGATAAGCTACCGAGGCGTCCTCTTCCCCTGTGAATTTTAGAGACCTTTACGGGACCAGATATCTCTAAACTCCACAGGAGAAGAGGACGCCTCGGTATCTTAACTGGCTAAAGCACTTTGCCGGAAATCGAGGGATCCGGATTCGAATCCCGGTCACGGCGGATGATTTTTTTTCTCTGTGGAATTTCGCCCAATTGTGCATTACGGGTGACTCCGTAAAAGTTGAACTCCGTGGCTAGTCCCAGATAGCTTAAAATCAGTCAAAATTATAATGTTTCTACGCAAGCATATTTCAGATTAATTGCATCTCGTTGCTCTTAAACCTTTTTAAGCATGTGTAGGTAAGTTAATCGGATGTTTGGTGAAGACGCACCGCCAGCAGCACACCTCTTAAAGTGGTTTTTTGGGTACCTTCTGAGTAAAAAAAATGCGTATTTTGGATGGAAATCGACAATGAAAAACAAGGAAGCGAAAGAGAGGGAGTTTGGCCGGAGGATAGAATGAGAGGGAGGGGGGTGAGAGGGAGGGGTGGTGAGAGGGGGCGAACAGAAAGAGTGAAGAATCGAAGGGCTACTCCAGAATGCATAAACAAAGGAGAAGGGACCCCACCGAAAATTTCCCTCCCCCGCCCACTTTCCCTCTTCCCTTGAAACAACGGAGGATCTAAGAGCGAGATAAGTGCGGCCAAAGGTGCGCGCGATCGCCACGCTCCAATAGATCGGCGCTGCCGGCGGCCAAGAGGCGAACGGGAGAGAGGGTGGGAGGGGGTAGTGGAGGTGGGAGGGAAGAACGAGTAGGAGTAAGTTGGTGGCCACGCCCTACAAACTAAAATACAAAACTACAAGAAACGGAGCAAGAAAAAAACTAATGCAAATTATTTCCGAGCAACAAGAAAACCTAAATGGATTTACAACAGAAAAAAATCAAGTGCTGATTGAAGGAAATGTATTACAGAAGCCGCAACCTTAAACACAAAATATTTTCTCGCGGACAGTGGTGGACCACAATGGATATTATCAACCAAATGATTACTCCAACTGATCCCTCACCTCGAAAGTTTCTCATTAACTTTCACTTCACCTCTTCCCGCATGGATTTGTTTGCCATATGATTTTGTTTCCCGCATAAATTAGCAAATCTCACTGATTAAAATTAGTACCCTACCCAGTATATTGCGTATAAGCATGGTTCGTTACGTGTTTCCCTCAAAGTCTATGGTCAATCGCTTCACTGTTTTCCTGACCGCATTTTAGGTCCTTCCTGAAAGAGTTGGAGAGAAGTGTGGGGCTTGACATTAAACTGCGCCAAATATTGCGCGCCTGATGTGAAATTATCCAAAAATATGTGGAAATTATATCGAAATTATATATAAAAATCTGAAGCCAAACACCCTGGAAGTGGCTTGCATGGCACTTCGTGGTTGAAGATGAAAATGGAGGCTATGGAAAAGTGCATCCACGGCACAAGTAGGTTCTTCGTTTTCATTAGAAGAGATGGCATGTGTTTATTGACGATCAATCGCCGGCTATCTATTTAGTCATATCCGTAGAGACCGTTCCCATCCCAACCCATCCCCCGCCCATCCATTCTTGTTCCTCCAGTCCTTGCGTTGAGTAGCTGGCGAAAGGATGAGGAGGACGAAGAGAAACGGCGAGTGCGATGGAACCGGCGTATTCACTCTGTTCTCGAATCGAGGAGCAAAAACGTTTTCGGAGGAGATGAAGCGGAAAGGAGGCAATGAGAGAGAGAAGACGATTTGTGAGCCAAAGCAGAAGTTTATGTATGAAGAGGGAAGGGAGAGGGAGAGTGTGGAGGAGGTGAAAATATTATGGAGATGGCTCTATTGGTCAAAAGCATGTAAAACGGAACTTAGGCCGGATCAGGGGTGCCTGGTATACGAAGCCTTACGCAAATCTCGACCAAAACACTGCAAAATACGGTAGGTTTGAAAGGGAAAATTGATAGATACTTTGATTATGGCTGAATCAGCCAGTACTTGAATTCAACTAATAACTACAACTACAACAACTACAACAACGACAACAACAACAACAATACTACAAACATTAACAACTGATACAAATTCACATACCCAGTGGAAAACTAAAGCCTTCAACGTTATTCTTTGAGATCCCCAGCATAACCCAGGGGCAAGGGCACATGTAGAATATTTTTTTCGCAATCTTCGCTGAACATTGAATATACGCTAAGTATAATTAATATATCATATCATTATAAAATAAAAGATGTAATAATACTTTAATAAAATAGAAAGCCAATTTTAATGCGATATATTTTGGCAAACCAAGATGATAGATTACATAGCACATTTAGTCTCCAAGATAAGATTATTTAGTTTAATTCTGACCTCCGAGGGTCGTCCACACAACAACGGAGACCATTCTCCTCTCGGCTCCCCAAGTCTCCGCTGGTAAGAAGAAAGGAACGAAGACACCAGACAGAGAGATGAGAGGCAGATACCCTGTGCGAACGCCAGGTGGAGCGGGCGAGTTAAAAGTCTTCGGGCTATATCCGACACCGCACGTCCTCCATTTCCGCCGCCCGTAAAATTTTATTCCACACTCCCCTCCTTTTCCTCGCCGCCCTCGACCTCCAAGGAGAGAGTAGAGTGCCGCCCTCTCTCCCTCTCATACTTTCAATTCATTCCATCAAATGTATCACAAGTCCAAATACAACAGAAAACCTTTCCAAGATCCTCACTGGCCGGAGTTTTCTTATATTTTTTTTTTGCTTTTCCCCTGATTAAACTTATGTACAAACTAATACGTTTTGAACCTATCGCGAGTCTCAAGAGGCCTTCTAAAAGGAATCCCGATAAATCTGGCGGAGAAAATTTGGAGGAAACATATTTGTTGAAGGATACTATAATATTACACTAAGCGCATTTCCCTCAAATGCTTCAAATGATATATTCTCTAAGGAGAGGTTGAACAATGCTATAATTATCACATCGCCTGACTAAGATGACATTCAAAACGTTTTCAATGTGTTTCCGACAAGAAACATATTCATATTTTTCACCCTTTTTAAAAAATGCTTCAAATGGCATTGTTATTATGCAGCATCAAAAACACTGTGTTTACGGCCATAGCAGTCGTACATTAGTTTCCACATATGGTTAGACAAATGGAAGTTTACGATGCAATCCTATTCTTCAGCTCAAAACCTACACGCAACCTCTAACACGACTACACAGCACATGAATAAGGGCTCCACGCGTTGCACACCGCATTATCCAGACGTTCCCATAGGATGTCCATCACGCGAAAACGGTGCGCGAATATGAGACGGAACGAGCAGCTCCTCTTGGCAGCCATAACCTCTGCAAAAATTCTGCTTCGCACGCGAGCACAAAGAGATACTGTAACGGAGCAAGGCAACGGCGGAGGACGGGAATAGGACGCTGGGAATGATACGTAACTGCCCCACACTATACAGACTACTTAGTAGGCTCTATGTAGCTCACGCGAGGTGACGGCAATGAGTGAGCAAGGAACAGCGGAGAAGGAGGGACAGGTTTTGGTCCAAATTGTTTCGCCTTTTCCGGTCTCGATCCCTCCTTGACGTTGACCCTAGGGTAGCGGTGGAATTGGAGGAAATACACAGAGAAAGCGAAATAGCGGGCGCCTTTGCTGCGCTTAATATAAAGATCACACTCCTGGGTCTTGCAAGAAGCAGCCTCTGCAAAGACTCTCCACGAAAGAGCAACATTTAAAAGATGAGGATTGGGAATAAAATATATCCTGAGTGTTTTACGCCCAGCTGACCGCCCTCATCAATTCAATTTTTTTACGAGCCCTTCAACTTTACATCTTACGGTTTGAACTTCCTTTGCGCCAATGGAGGACCTATACTATGCTTGCAATGATTCAATTAATCTGGGATTGCAAAGAGTAATGGACAACTTTCGTTTCCCTATCAATAGTTCTGTTGCCGAAGAGCCCTTTTTATCCCTCCCCGTTTTTTCATTTAATTTACATTATCCCTGCCTTTTCATTTACTATCCCTCCCTTTTCATTTGTTTTCTATCGCAAGCTCACCAAACCATCTCGCCCTGCTCCTCTATTTTATTCAGATAAACTTGTCCGGGTGCGTACAACGAGGTAAAAACGCATCACAGAATAGTTTTGAAGTACTCAAAATAGTTTTTTTTTATTAAGACAATGGTTTCAACTGATACCTCTTCAATACAACAGTAATTATCAAACCAACCAGTTAGGTATATACACGATAGTCTCTCCTACTCCACAACAGATGATGATTGGCGATCGTAATTAGTGTGATATTCAAAATAAGTCTCTGTAATCAAATTTTCGCTATTACGACCGCTGAAAAAGTGAAACGAGAAACGCATTCAGACTACCAGTTTTCTTCACTCGCTAAGTATCCTGTTCGACGTGAAATTCCAGGAAATAACAAGCTATGGCAAAGTCTCCTTAAAAATCAAGATTCTTAAAGGAGGAGAAATCGTTACCATTGAATCATAACAATGAAAAGGCCGTTGGCCCCCGCCTACTTTTCTAATCGATTTTTTCAGGAGCACAGATAAAAATGGACTCTTTGAAAAGAGATTTTCATTCCGGACAAGCCATTCCTCAAGATCTCCACGTACTTCCGCTCCGAACGCTTTTTCACACAGAGACGAGTTTTTTTCTCCTGCCGGGCAGCTTTCGCTCTGCCGCCAGGAGTTTAATCTCCACCCGAATAGGAATTCCACAAGATCTGCTCCATTCATATGGAATGCTGGAGGTGCGACCAGTAACGATTCAGCTTTTCAATTTTCCCGGCATTTCCACTACTCAGTGTCACCCGCCTCACCCATATCCATAGACGTGGACAGCAAAAAGGAAACAGGAACGATATACAGAATTCAAATTTTGCTCGACTGTTGAGCAAGATGAAGGCGAAGGGTTCGAAACAGCTGTATCATTCATCAAGGTATTCATAAAATAAATGTCATTGACATTTAGGACAAACATTAAAATACATACCGAATATATAGAGATTAGAGAGACTAATGTATATGATACTTATATGGTGATATGCACCATAAATAGTTTCCCTAATAAGTACTTCCACAACTCCATTTCCTTTTAGAAATCCCAAGGGAAGATCAAGAGATAAATTAAAGTGCACCAGTTCCCTACGTATGCTTGTGATCATTCATCCTTCATGCGTCATTGAAATTTCAAATAATAAGATACTTTCCACCCCACAGTCTTATCAAATCCAGTAAATTAGTTTTTCACTTATCTTCCAGCCCTACAATTCTTTTTAGCTCATCTGTAAACACTTCAGTGAAAAGGATGTCATCGGAATTTCATTTACAACAAAGCAACACATTCTACAATAGTACCTGTGCATTAAGAAATGCACAAAGATAATATCATACCGTATTGTTTGTGTTGCGTTGATTCCAACGCAAGAATATTCAAGTAAAATTGTGATGACTAACACCTGGCGACATTTTCATTCGAAAAAGCTTAGATGATTGATCAATTTCACTTCTTTTATCAAAACTATTATCAGAGTGCAGGTATGTAGGTAGTTTTTAAGCAATCATTTCTCTTTATGTTCTTGTCCTATTTCCACCAGAAGAGTTACCACCGGCTTCCTTTTTTCACGATGAGAAAAATCTCCTTTTGGTTGCCAAGAAATTTCCAACTCCACAAAGGTACATATCACAAAAAATACTAACTTTTTCCATTATACATTCAAAATATATTTTCTTTTTCAACTGATACTTGTTCTTTCATGTATTTTAATTTTGTAAACTCACGTTTTCCTTTCAGCTCAAAGCAACATTCACTATTTATTCGTATCGTATTGGTGGAGAACTTAAACACGCAGACGTGAAAAGAGAAAAAATTAGATGTTTTAAAGTTTTCCCAATGGCGTAGATGCAAAGGTTTAAATTTTCGAATAAAAGTACCAATTTTAGGGCAAAAATATTTTAATGCCCATGAATATTAAAGTATACCCTTGTACAGAGCTTTAATTACCTCAAGGATTTCAAAAAAAGCAGAGATTAGAGAAGATCAGAGCGGCAGAAGCTTCTCACTCACCGCTCTCAAGGACGTGTTTTATGAATGAACCAGCATTTTTTATTCAGCTCCGGACTTTTCTGAATGCCGCACTTTTTATTCACTCCTATTTTTTTTCCGCTGGCGATGAAAGAGATAATTCCACCATTGCATCGGGGGGGGGGGGGAGGGGGGGAAAGATGGGGGTGGTTTGAAGTTTTAAGGCTCCCATCCTCCGAAAATAAACATCCGAAGTCATTATATCCCTCCAACCTCACCCCTCGGGGCCAGGAAACGTTACACCCATACGCAAGCACTAATAAAGAATTGGCACACGGACCCGACCGCACAGTTTAAAAAAAATCATGCAAACCTACAGAAAAAAAAGAACCCAAAAGTACTTGAAGGAACCTTCCGTTCATAAATTTTCATCGACCAGGTAAATAATTCAGTGTTTTGAAGTTTTGCATCGGCATGAATTAAACACACTCCTCTCAAACCTCATCCTCCTCACCCTCGTATATATATCTCTCTCTCTCTCGTCAACCCTTTCTCTTCCTTCTCCCCTCGCTGAAAAAGCGTTCTCACTCATTTCCCCTCACCATTCTCCCATCTTTCCACGAAGAACCATAAGATGTTTCACTTATCTCCCTCCGGTCCGCACCGCACACAATACGCGCCTATCTCCCAGCAGAACATCAGACGACCTGCGACCATGAGCTAATAACCCCGTACCATTCCAGAATTATTGCAGACCATGAAATGGTTTCGACATTTCACTCAGACACCACTTGATGCTTTTTTCTTCTCATACGTTCATCGGATTGGATTTTTAGGGAGGCGACCGACTGCTAAGGTCATTTGCGCCATAGGGGATAGGTGAGGGTGGAAGGGTGGATGGAAACCCGACGTCGGCATTAGCCTGCTCTTAACGAAAGGCGTCAAGGGGACCAGGGTTTTACGTCTCATCCGACAGACGGATTACTGCACTTGAAATGCCCTCCACAAGACACTCAAGTAGGGATCGGATTCCCGATGAAAAACATCCTCCTCAGCAGGGATTTGAACCCTGGCCGTCCGTATGGCTAGCCAGTACTCTATCCACCACACCAACCAGATCCCATACGTTTATCGATCAAGAGAACAGAAAAAGATAGTAGAAAACAAGAGATAAGAAGGTAAAATTAGTTTAGGAAGGGATTTGAGCCCAAAATTCGGTATGGAAGGGCGAATTGGCGATTACAACGGATAAGAGATAGGTACAAAAGTTCGTGGCTGCACAAAGGACGATTAAGGAGAGAGATGGCAAAGGGACTGACTTAGAGGGGAAAAAAGATTTAAAAAATATTTTGCCATTGAAAATCTCAGATCAAAATAATGTGGATTACGTCAATATTTAAAAATCTTTCCCTCCATCAACTTCCCTCATTCAGCCAGACGCGAGGGGCCTGACCCGAAATTCATCGTGTCCCCCTCTTCCAAGAACTATCTCATATCTCGCTCCAAATTTAGCAGAGCCAATCCAGCGAATCTTCCAGAACCGCACAGATGTTTTGTTTCCCCACTTTCAATCACTCGTGTCTCCTCCCAGTTACACTATCCTGCGATGCAGTGCAAGAGCATTAGGTAGAACTTGTGAGGACCAATACCACTAAGAAGGGAGGGAATGAGAAAAACATAGGGAAAGAGATAAATTTTTGATACATTACTGACTAACTCGCAACTTGTGGCTGTCATTAATGCGGCGTGGGGTGGGAGGAGTAATTTCACTTGTCTATTAGACAGAGTATCTATTTTATTTTGTCGCTTTTGTCTGTGCCAGAGGCTAGATGTGGCGGTAGCATAATGGTCACTGCAACCACCGGATATTCGTGTGAGGTGCACGTTTTTAAGTAGTCTCTGAAATAAAAAAAATGCAGACGAAAGTTTGAGTTTTTTAATTTAGAAAAAATAAAAGCAGAGCGTATTTTACAATGACGAAAATTGACGCTTGCTGATTCTCGTTAGTTCTGTTAGAGCTTGCTGTTAGAGTAAGTAATTCTGCCCTCTGAGATAAAGAAACGGGAAGAGAGGCAAAGCGTGTCTACTTCCATGGCAACTATTCACATTTTGAATGAATAGAAACACGCAACAATGCCATAACCCACGCTGTTGCACGCCGGAATACGAGCGTCACTGGGCATTTTGACACGAATACGACGCCGATCTGGGACAATTTCCCGGCGTCGGTACTGGCGAAACGCAAGAAAATATGTGCATGGCCCTCCGCGTGAAAAAACCTCTCTTCTGTAGGATCCGCATTGAAAAAATATTCCCCGCGGAGGACTCCGAAGAGATGAGGCCTATCCTCGTATCCCTCGTACGCGAGCGTACGCACACCGCGCTGAAGGAACGTCAACACATTCGGAAAAGCCACCCCCTTTAATCTTTTCTCATGGCAAGACATCTCATATTCCTCTCCGTCAACCCACTCATATCCTTCGCCTTCCTCCGCCCAGTCCTCTCGAGAAACAACAGCCCTGCCTTACCTCTCTCCCTCCTCCCAGCCTCCGCCCGCGTCTTCTTGCTTCCCGCAGCATTCCCTCTTGTATACCTTCTCTCTCCCCGTTCCTCAACCCACCCTCCCCCCCGTCCTTGTACTCCTGCCTACTACTACCTCACCTCTCCTCTCCTCACCCCCCCCGTATCCTTCCTCCTCCTCCCTCCGCCGCCTCGCCCACCCAACCAAGAACCCCCCTTTCTCCTCCTCTTGGCTTTACCCAGAGACGGGCAAACATAACCCAACTCTTAAATACACTCCCAAGCCCAGGCCAGAAGATGAAAAAAATAAAGCACACACACATACCGAATGAATAACAAAACGAGATAGGAAGCGGGGAGGGGGGGGAAGTTGAGAGGAGAGCAGAGAACATGGCAGACGAGGAAGAAGGGGAATGAGGGGAAGATGAAGAGAGTGGAAAGACAAGGAGGGGTCGGGTAAGAAAATGAAGACAGAGAGAGACTCCTCGGGAAGGAAAGATGAAATGAAAGGAATAACATGGAAGTGAGTCGAATACATATTGAAGGCCATTGTCAATACACCTCTCCCCGATGAGCCACCGACGAAGATTTTACGGCGGGTCATCTAAATTTATCGCGGGAGAAAATGAAGCAAACGATAGTAGGGATTAAAGCGATGTTTTTGATAGTGGTCATACATGAAATACAAAAGAAAACAAGATATAACTAAACACTTAAAACACAAAGAGACACGTAAAAAAGGCCACGAAAAATTGCTGAACGTTTCAATCCACTCCCTTCAGGCGCTATGTCTTGCTGCAACAAATCTTCAGGGAGGCCGTGGTGTCTGAGGTGATTAGTTCACGGCAGCAGCTGTTGATGACGACGGGACACCTAAATTAACCAACAAAAAATCGGTTGTGTCGAACAAACTGAAGTATAAAAGGCGCCTGGTTCTTATCGTCTGAATGACGGAGCCGATTTTAAAAATCATTTTAAAACTTTGGACAAAAATAAATCCCTCAACGGCCTCCAATGATTTGCAGGACCATGGGACAGCTAAAACATGATAAAATAAAATCTTGCCAAATAAAAAAAGAACTTTTATCAGTTAACTTGATGATTAACGCTTAAAGAGATAACTGGAAGAGAAAATACCGCTAATGATGAGGATCAACTGAATCGAACTAAAATTAGCTTAATTTTTTGGCACTAATATTTTATCTGGAGATCAGCGACACAGGCAGAGAGCACAGAAATTGTATCATAGAACGATCAGGAAATAAATGTAGGTGAATTCAGAATATTCCCTCTTTCTTTGCCTCGGTCGAATAATTACGTACGAGACTCATTATTTAAGGTGACCAAGGGAGAGCTAGGTGCTAGTTGCGGTGCCACGCAAACTCAAGTTGAAGAGGAGGGCGGAGTTGGTCGCAGTAAATACTAATGAGCGACCTAATTGTGGTGCGAGAATTACGAGCAGGCCATGAGGGAAGGGCAGTTAAGTAGGCAGAGGGCAAGCGAGGAGAAGGGCAAGGGAGGCAGAGATTCCATCTATTCCATACGTAACACACTTCCAGGCTTTCAGGTGGTATATGCGAGATATTATCTTCCTTATTATTTTAAACCTTATCCTTCGAAAATCTCGTGTACCCTTGCCCAAAACAATCTAACGTTATTTAAACGATGTTTTTTGCATGTCGGACCGAAAGCGTACAATCTATTGCCTACTTCATGTGTTAAATATATTAATACAGTATTGAAAAATATATTATCTTGGTTATTTGCTCAAGAAAGAATAGAGGATACCTTGTTATAATTGCATTTGATAAACTTGCTGATTCCGCTTTAAGTATTGATAGCCTCATGTAATATTGTGTATCTATTTCCATGTTCAATTTTGTAAAATACTAACGCATAACTATTGACCAAATGATGGTAGTTTTAGTACAGGTCATCCTTTTAGGCTACCTAATATTTCTCATGTTGTAAAGATTAATATATGCCTAATTGTGTTGAGTAATAAATATTATATCATATATTATTTCTCATATAATGCAATGAATTTGGCGACATCATAAAGAAAAATATCTCACCTCTCCTTTAATGCCAAATATAAACAGCGTTCCACACTACTTTTCCAGACATTTGCCGAAAATTCATCAACCATTTTCCATTTTACGGGTATGCAGTCCAAAGAGACTATATTTTAAAAAATGAGGGATCAATAACTTCTATATGTCGTCAGAAACTTAACAGTGCGTAGTTTGTAAATGATATAAACTATTTAAAACAATAAATCAATTATTCACCGCATTAAGTTTTATAGAATTTAATTGAAAACCTTGTGTTGTTAAGGTATTTTCTCAATAGGACGCGAAAAATACGAGTCAGGCAAAATGCTAATAAAAATATTTAATAAAACTACAGAGAATTTCAGAGATGTAAAACTGTATTCATTGCGTCAGTAATATTGCAATTTTCACGCCAGGCTTCAAACAGCTGCTGAAATTAAAATATAAAATTTGAACATGGCCTCCATTATGTCGAGAGGGAGGAATCTCGCTCAAAAGACCTTAAAAGCATTTCCATGAAAGAAAGCTCTTCCTTCACTAGGCGACCACCCTGGGCTTTCTCAGAACCGGAACCCAAGCGATGGAGAGGGGATGCGTGGGAGGGAGGAGTAGGAGATGTGGGGTGAGTCGTTTAACATGGATCTCATGAATATAGCATTACTTGGAGCTCAGGCTGGAATCATACGTGTATTTAAACCAACCGACGAAAATGCCTATCGCTCTTCGAAATTTGAATCGCAATATTTTCATTATTTATATCCATTATCCAAGTATGGTTCCAATTATCCATTAAAGGCGATCCATTTTTTCTTACGTATATGGACACTTACGAAACATCTCATCGAGAAATAACTCAACGATACAAATCGTGATCGGCCACACTACCGACACAAAGTAAGAAGTGAATCGGAGTAATCTTATCCATTAGCCAGTGAACGCTCTCCTTTAGATTTTTTATCTATGTTTACGTTTTATTTCACCCAACTTCCTTTTAGGTAGTTTGAATGAAATATCTTTTTACTTATAAATCAATTAATTTGATCTCATTTTAAAGAAAGATATCTCCCCCTTTTAATGACACAAAAAATTCAACTCCTTACCTCATTACTTTCGGAGATATTTGCCAAAAAATACCAGCCCTTTTACATGGGAAACGGTACGTGTATGCACTCTAAGAGACATTATTGACAAAATGAGGTATTTCTAACACTTAGATGTCGTAAAAAAACTAACAGCGTGTAGTTTGTATGTTTTTTCAACAATTTTTTGAAAATAAATCATATTGTTACCGCAGTAGGGTTCTTGTGTATCACAGAAAAACCTTCTATTTTGAAGGAGTTTCAAACGCACCTCGTGAGAAAAATGAGTCAAGTTAAAGACTTCTTTAGATATTTTCATTTGATTATTTACAATTTCTGTCATATAAAACTATATTATTGCACCATTAATAATGCAATGTTTAATTCGTGTCTCCTACAGGTGGTGAAATTAAAACGTATAACTCGAATATGGTCTCTATTATGACTAGGGAACTATCTCGCCTGGACTACCTGAAAAAGAAGTTAATTCATTTTAAGTTGAACTCTTAGGTCATGTTCTCGCGTTCAATGTACGCGCCTCCGCGAAAATGCAAGGCAGTGGAGGGAAGTTAGTACGTATGGTCAAGCAGGAGCGAGAATGGTCTTTCCCCCCTTCTTCCCGTAGCAGCCACTCCCCCTCCCTCAATCCCATCCCCCCCCCTTTACTCTTCCTCCCACTTCTCGTCCCACTCTCCCAACGGAGAAGCTCACTCGCCAAACGTCGCCCACGCGGAGGACTGCGAGCCGTCTGTCGTGTGAAAAAGGAGAGAGTCTTTTTAAAAGGGGTCATTTAAAGAAGTTTTTCATTTATTTATTTATTTCTCCTCCGGTCTCGTAGCCTTGAAAACAAAATCATTTACGAAAGGAAGTTTCGCCGCTATTTGTCCATGTTCCACCTCCACGCAATCGGCTAATTGGCTCCGTTTTGCACACCCGTCACTATCATCATTATAGAAGTCGACCAATTAAGGAGAGGATAAGATGGAGATTAGATTGCCTTGGGGGTTATTCGGAAAGGACTCAACGCGGTCCAACTTCAGAAAATCCGTGGATATGACAACTGAGCCCCGACAGCTCTCAACTTTTGCATGTCCCCCATTTGACAATTCCGAGGAATTGACGCTATAAATACGTCTTTCTCGAGGCTCGGATTTCCCGAAACCAAACCGAATAAGCCCCTTGGGGAGGGAGCGTAATCGGAAAGTTCGAGATAATTCCAATAATCATGTAACTAAGGAATAACGCGGTACAAAAAATTTGTTTCGTGATTTTGGTGTGTTTGAGGCACTTGGGGGTGATATTAAAGCGTCTGATGTACTGATTATTGCGAACCTCATCGCGATGTGTAAAGCAATCAGCAATATCCCGTTATGAAAGATACGACCGGGAAGAATACGTGAGGTTTTTAATGAGTAGTTCAAGTACACAAAAATCTCGACCACTTCGTGATAACACTCCGTGACTCGTTATTTACGCGATCGGAATCATCTCGAACGATTAAAAATCACCATCTCTTGCCTCTCTTCACCTCCCTCGATTCCTCAAATGAAAGTTCCCTAATAGGCGCAAGCAACCTTAGCTGTCGGTTTCATTCCTAAGTCACCAACAGTTTATTTCCTCAACTCCGTATTAATACCCTCGTATTGACGTAACCATACTTCACGCAACAGGGCAACTGACCCTTATCGGTGCATTATTTATTCGCAACTACCTACGGAATTGAGTTTCTCAGAGAGCTCTAGATCCTCCAAAACGTCACCGCGAAAGCTAATTCGTCCCTTTGTCCACAGGTCATGAGAATGGGAAAACAATCATGTTCGGATTATAAGTTAATGATAATAGAGCACGAGCGGAAAAATATCAATAGATAAAAAGGAAATCGTGACAACAACAGAGCCTCTTCTAGATCTTTCATTAAAATGGGAGTGACTCATGAAAATAATGTTCGCCCGTCGACCCCCCCTCCATTTGAATAGTTTATTCCGGGGCAAAAGGGAAGAGAGAGAATGGCGGTCGGAGAGTAGTCTCAGCCGGTGTGGGCGACCGCTATAACAACCCGATGTGACACCTGCTACAGGACGAGTTCGCCCATGCTGGAACAGGGCGAAGCGAACTGGCGAGGCTGCTGATATGAATAATTCAAGCAGGGGAGAAAAATGACGAGAGCGGCCTTTACGGATGGAGGGCGGGGAGAAGAAGACAGACCGAATGTCCAAAGTATCGTGGTCGGACGTCACCTAATGATTGTGTTGTCATGTGAGACTCTCAAAGCAAAAGATATAATTTTTTTCAAAAAAGAACTCCTAATTGATAATTATCTGATATAATTGAGTTATCTGAGGAGTGTTTGCGGTAAAAGTGGAATGGATAGGGTCAGGAATGAGTGGGTAATAAATGAGTGTGGGTTAGATGCTCCAGTAATGGACATATATGAAGGTAGTGTGCTTCGTTGGTTTGGCCATGTCGAGAGAATGGATGAGAGTCGAATAACGAAACATGTATCAGAGTGAAATGAATGGTGCGAGAGGTAGAGGTAGGCCGAGAAAGTTGTGGTTGAATGTGGTTGAGAAAATTCTTAGGAGGAGGAATATTAGGAATCTTAAAATCTGAAGGGCGTGTATGAAGCAGTGTATGGGGGTAAATGAAGCAAAAGAGGTTTGCAAGGATAGGTCACAGTATGGAGGAAATTATAGAAGCAGAGTTAGGTGTACAAATATGTATTTATGAGTGAAACTTAGTGACTCTGCCTACACCGGAAGGGAATAGCGTGATTGGTATGTATGTAATTGATAATTTTACGGGAAAAGCTTTTGGAGAAAACCAAACAAACTTGTCTCCCGATGGATGCGGTATCGATATGGCAGACAGGATAAGGATTTTGATACTCTGGTTACGTCGGGTTGCACATCAAAATAACTCTTAATAAAAAAAACTAGTTCAAACGGCATCCTTATTACTCATATAATTATTAGGACTGGATCCAGCGTCCCCGGAATGACGAAGTAGACGGCCAAAAAGATGGCCTTATTTTACAAGTAAAGCACCAAACGCCTTCCAATTCTAATTTATTCAGACATATGCAGAAAATATTTTTGGATAACAAACTGAATTGCTAGGACTCTCTAGGCCTGATTTGCTGGTAGTCATTGCATTTAACGCGGAAAAATGCTTTCAAAATAGTGAAAGCAGTTGATCAGAGGGTAAAATAATTATTTGTCCTCGACATTGAAATATATTGACGGAAAGGTGTGGCGCCAGTGAGTAATATTTTTTTTATTTTTTATAATTAATAAAATCTTCAAATATTTACAGACTCGAAAAGACTATGCCGCAATTGAAAAGATGTGAACAAGGAGAATGTAACCTGATAAATAAACCACGCGTGTGGTATATGGAAGTCGTTAAGTAGAATTCATATCCATTCATATCCATGACGTTAAGAAAAGGGATGCTTATCCTATCATCGGTTGTTTGTCAGCCGGGAATGTGTTATAGTCAAGGACAAATTTAAGTTAGTGATTTACATATATTTCTTCTTGCGATATAATCACAGAAGATCTTGTCGCGCACTGACGTGGGTAAAGTGTGATCCGGAAATTTCGCGATTGCCTGTCATATACGTATATTTACCGTAATAGCGAAGCTTATTTTAATGTTACTCGACACTTCCGAGAGCATCCTTACCCTGACACACGTGTAGGAGGCTCTAAATGTATTTGTGGTGAGGAGAAACGGAAGAGAAGGTCTAGCGGCTGTCGGCGAGCCTTTTCCTCTCCCGCAGAATGGTCTCCGCATACAGCGGTCATTACACGCTCACTTCGCCGCTGGATTTCACACCGTCCTCCTTGTGTAAATACATACTACTGCCTGTCTACACGGCAGCAAACTGTGGAAGGCACCCGCACGCCCGGACCATGTTCGAAGCGCCGATGGCCGCACCAGCGCAGCGCCGCGCTTGCAAACTCCGCTGGCATGTGTGTGCGAGTGCACCGGTCATCGCACAGGAGAATGGACAGCATGTGTGGGCGAGACGTGTGTTAACGCCACCAGATGGGAATGAGAGATAATGAGATCACACATGCACTAACGTTCTCCCTTAAATGCGAAGAGTCCGGGGAGCGATTCGCTGTTTTTTTTTCCTTCCGCCACTCTTTATTTATCCCCGAAATTCGTTTGACGTCTGGTTTTGCGGGCGCGGAGTCCGAAATTTGATAGGGAGGTCACGAGAGAGGGTGAGTCCGGGGGGGGATTGGTATCGGTTTGCGCGCGAGAGGCGAATTCCCCGAGGATTTCGAACCGGACGCCCGGAGGGGAGAAGGCATTTTGATCGGAAGTTGCGCCCGCCGTGACGGACGGGATGACAACCCTATAAAACGTCCGAAACTAAACGAGTGTCAGATCGTGCGCGGACTGCAGAGGGTTTCCCTCGAAACTGATGGTTATATTGGCATTTAGAGCTGTTCGTTTCTTCTTCCACAGAAAGGGAGGGGGGGGGAAGCGACGTTTTTGACACCACAGATTTGAACTCCAGGTCAAACAAAGCCTTCTTTTATCGGAGGAATTAAATCCCTCACCTAAAGCGTTGAGAAATGATAGCAGAGAATCCTTCTTCGAGGAATGGGCAAAGCAGTGAAAGAATGAAAAACTACTTTATAATCTCTACGTAAGTAGTATGAGTACCAATAACAATTAAAGTTAGTTTTAATTTTTTTGATTCACTCATTATGGTTCACGATAATATGTCACAAACTACTAAGTAGACATATTATATCGATCCTAAGAGTGTTTACTGAGATTTCATGCCAAAATTAGGGGTAGGTATGGAAATTTTGCGTTTGGTCGAAATATACATTGGTTTAAATGATAACGAAAACGAAGCGAAATTGATTTATCTCCAGATGGATTCTAAGCCAAAATCCTGAAAGTGAAATAGGAAGAAAGAGATTCGTCGAGATGAGATCGTCGCCAAGAAGTCGAGTCGCTCTCGTGGCTACCAGAGGGCCATCCGCGTCCATCCGCCGAAGCGGTCATCAGACGTCCAAAACCGCCTTGTCACGAATGGAAAAGACGCAGGTGTCGCATTGAATCCTCACAGTTAAAGGGAACTCCATACATGACTCCATGTCATCTTCTATCCAAGCTGATCGTTAACTTTTTGTGTTCAACCGCTTAGGGGATCTAGCTGTGACGGAATTCTATGGCCTGTGCTGGTCTATGTTTACCTCTAATAGCAGCATCGCCACGTTGTTCCGCGATGACGGGGGTTACGCGTAATCGCGAGATTTTGCTTTCCTCCGCGAAATACACAAGTTTCCCGCAATGGCTGACTGTTAGTTCTATCTTCATTTAACTGGACGCGTCGAGAGCACCCTTGAATCCATCCAACAAGGGCACACGTCACGCGGCCGTTGTCAACGCTTCAGAGCCCACGTAGCGCCTTGCCGGCACAAACAAACAAGGCCGTCTCTTCCCAAACAAGGACCCACACAGCATCGAGCGGGCAGGCATCGGGAGGGAAAAACGCGAGCGAAAGACGAAATCACATAAATCAACAGACAATGGAAGCAATTCGCGGTGAGACAAATCTCCATGTGGGATCGTGAATCAATCTGGCTTCACGCATGATGGAGAAGAGCGCAGGAGGTTTTTTTCACGTGACAGTTGAACTTGATGCAAGCACCTTACGAGGCTCAGGGAATACATGAGGAGGGAAAGATATCATGGAAAGACTAGCAAAACCTTTTATACGAGGCGCGGTGCTGTATGACTCCGAGGCATTTATGTGTAGAGAATTGGTGAAGATTTCCGAAGTGATGGATATAGTACGTAGGAAAGAATATTGGTGGCTGAAAAGTTAAGAAGTAAGCGAAAGTTGAAAATCTAGAATGTGTTGATAAGCAGGGGCATGCTGAAGAGACAGACGGAGAGAGAAATACTACATAATTGCGAAGAGGAAGAAGAATAGGATTTATGTGAAAGACATGACGGGAGGCAGAAAAACGATATGTAAATGTCGGGGTCCTTCCACCGCACAACGCTCACTTCACTTCCATCCCACTCGCCGCTCATCATAAACCACTGTTTCTTCTCGATGCTGGTGGAAACATTTCATTTGGACCCAGTCGAATTTGGAAGTCATCACGCCGAAATCCACTCATTTTCATCGATCGGCCCACACAATATGGCGCCGACGAATATCCTGCCGGAAAACTTTCCTGATTTATCATTCAACCACCTTCCAGTTTTAAAAATCTCATGGCGTTTGAGCCAATATGGAAACTATTCGGAATCGCTATTGACAAAACTAACCAAGAAGAATTAGCGTAGCTCCCGGGACGATTTCTTAAGTTTAGATAGTACTGCTGATGATAGGATCTCGAGTGCCTACAGTGAGGTTAATTTCATCCGGTGAGGCATCCATGAATTGCGGAGACTTTCCCAGATATCGCATCCGAGAGACTAGAGTATTAAAGAGATTAAGTGAAAGAAAACCCTTCGTTTAAATACTCATTTACGGGTAAACTAGTCGCATGAATTACGCCAGCTTACCAAGCAAAATTCATCAGCTAGGCTCTTCAGTGTGAGTAATTGAAGATGAAGAACTGTATGGAGTTGAATGTAAAATATCCTCAACACTATGAAAAATAAATTTCAAGAAGAAAGAAAATCGCTCTTTATATCAAAAGCTTCAGTTTCCGCTGCATGGTTAATGTGTGCAAACAAATCAGTAAATATATTCTGAACACATGTGGCATACTGAGCGGTTTATTCCTCACCATACCTCAGTTCATAAACCTTTTCTAAAAAATATGCGAAAATGTATTTAAGAACTGTAGGGAGTTGCTTCTGAAGAGGTACGAATGGTACTCCCACTGCAGCATTAAAAGATGCCTTTCAGTACAGAAGACTGATCACGACCATGTGATTTAAACATACCCACCCCACAGTTTTACTTACATCCTCATTGAAATAAAATATCAAGAGGTGGAAAATCCCTTCGGGGACTTGTAAAATAAATTCTAATGGAAAGACGTTTCAGACATGCGGAAGATGAGTGCAAGGAACGACTCCTCAGCTCATCGCGTATCGGGATACTTACACAAAATTAATTACAATCGGGTCCCAGACAAACAAAGAAGACGATTAGAAAGCGTAATTTCGACGCCATCAGATAGCTCCCGAGGCCTCGACTATAAATCATTCGAAGTCGCGCCTCCTCCTGCTATCCAAACATGCGTGATCGACCAATCCCAAGGTCGGACCTCACGGGAACAGGGCTTTTTGAATGGCGATGTTTGGCGTTAAGGTAGTTTGAGCAAAAAATCGTTTTACTTAGAAATCAATGAATTTGGTCTCATTTTAAAGGCAATCATCTCACCCTTCTAATGACACTAAAAATTCTACACCTTACCACATTACTTTCCGAGATATTTGTCAAAAAATACCAGCCCTTTTACGTGGCAAATGGAACGTGCATGCACTACTGAGAGACATTATTTACAAAATGAGGTATTTCTAACCCTTAGACGACGTAAATAATCTCACAGCGCGTAGTTTGTATGTTTTCTCGACTATTTTTTAAAATTAAACATACCATAACCGCAGTCGGTTCTTGGGTATCACAAAAAACCTTCCGTTTTGAAGGAGTTTCAAACGCACCGCGCAAAAAAGATGAGTCAAGTTAAAGACTTACTTAGATATTTTCATTCGATTACTTACAATTTCTGTCATGTAAAACTATATTATTGCACCATTAATAATGCAATATTTAATTGATGTGTCCTATAACTGGTGAAATTAAAACATATAATTCGAATATGGTCTCTATTATGACTAGGGAACTATCTCGCTCGGACTACCTTAAGCTGATGGGTTCCGTTGTCTCGGGAGTGACTTCATGGAATGTGCTCAACATTGTAAAAGAAAAGTATAACTTAGTTATTCCACATAGGTTTTGCGACCTACACAACCTATGTGGAATAACTAAGTTATACTTTTCATTTATAAGCTGATGGGGTTCCGGGTGTGAGCGAGTGACTGGAGGAAGATGAGAGGAAGAGGATGATATATTGGGGAGGCGAGAGGTCGGATTGGTGGATTGGGGGGGGGGGAATGGAATGAGAGAGACAGAGAGGGAGAGCGGGATGTATGAGGGGGATGAGGGAGAGGGTGGCTGGTTCAATGGGGCCGATCGCCGATGGATGCTATCGTCACTGCCATTGCTCCTCTCTCACGAGAATAAGAAGGGACTCTCATTCAATCTCAGGGTGGAGAAGTGAAAGGAAGGAGCGAAGAGGAGGATGAGGGATGTGTGAGGGGGGAGGGAGGGAGAGAGGTCAAGATGGAAGGGAGAGAGGCCCAGAAATTGAGAGTGGAAGAAAGGAGAGGAGGGCGGGAGGCGAAAGATTGGGGTCCCTGATGCGAGGGCAGATTCCCCCCTTTTTTCCCGATGAGGAGAACAAGAGAGGATGGAAAAAAGCAGCAAGCAGCAGCACAGAAGGCGCACACAGCTGTGATCTGCGCACAAGATGCGAAATATCGCTCGAGGAAATCGATTTCGTTCACGAGCTCGCCAATTACCAATATGGCCGTTGTACGTTCGTTGTCGTTTCCGTGCACGAAAAGATTCCGTTATTCGTTTGTCTCCGGGAGGGGTAGGCTGCGCGAAGTGAGAGAGAGATTGAAGCGATGCAATAGGAAAAAGTCGGCCAATTTTCATTCCGTACACTACAAGCACATACTACCATCAAATCCCTATTTAACGTTTCCAGGAAATGATTGAAGCTCCCTCCAATAACGCACCATTTGTTTTGTGATACTTATTGAAGAGATACAACGTAGAGGCAGCGAATGGTATGTGACATAAATATACCGCAATTAATAATGGTATACCTACCAGTAGGCTTTGTGCGCAAACGGATAGTCACATTATCGCGGAAAGCGTTAGTTATTCAAGAAACTATGCTCTTTAGTTCTGATACCTCACACACTATCTCACGTAAATACAATCTAAATACATACATGAATTTTACCCTCTAGATCAAATAGAGGTAACAGATATTCAACCTGAATAATTTTGAAATCAAAACCTGAATAATTGAAACCAAAACTTTCAACTTAGAGTGGCATGGCCACGCAAATTTATGCAGGCAGAGCTTTGTATTAACATTTATTAATTAATTTCTGTGCTCGTAATGAGATAGTGAGAAGTGTTCTAGGGCACAGGCAGTTAGGTAGTAGAGTCAAGTTGCACGGAAGATTTGATTTCCCGAAGAAATCAGAGCATTGAAAAAACTCCACATCTCCCAAGTTATTCCAATACTCTAAAATTTATCGATCTTCCATGAGCGTGGGGAATTTGTTTGGCGATGGAAAACATGAAAGAAAGACGAATATAAATAGGTGAGAACTTTTGCAAAAAAGTTATTCTGCCAGGCAACCAAATTGCGGAAACGAAAGAAAGAAAGAGGAATTGGGAGTGGATGAAGTGTGAGAGTAAGATGGGGAGACAGGGAGTGGAGAAGGAGAATGGCGAATAAGATGGGTGGGGGCGGACAAGGGTGGGAGAGGGCGGGGATAAGACGCCATTGGACAGGATAGCTCCGCTCACCTCGAGGGTAAGGTGGATGATGAAACTAGGGTAGCCAAAGCTGTTTTAGAGCTGGGAATCCTACAATAGACTACAGGGAATTAAGTCACGGGAAATATTTCGACTACTCTGGATTTTTATTATTCCTTAGAAGACTATATAAAAGGTCAATCTGATCAAAATAGGGCCAGCACTATTAATAGATCCAATTTTGGACAATTGTAACCGCTTGCCTCAGTAGAACTACTAAAATAAGCATGCCGCGTATATTTTCCGAGAATATTCCAAATTATTTCCGAATTCCCATCTCAAAATGAACACGGGACAAGAAATTATCACTAAACATGGTTTGACGCTGAGCACGGAAAGAAAAGAGAGAATAACATTCCCTCGAAATGTTAATTTATTTTTAAAAAGTCACATAAAAATCAAGATATGTTGAGGTACCTTTGCATATTTTGCAAGTGAAATTCAAGCAGCAATTAACATATTAGACAAAGTTATTAATTGTAGTAAATGATTAGACCGTGAGGAATTTATATAAGACATTGTTTAAAATCGGGAAGTTAATACTTCGCTTAAAAGGCGGGGATCTTAAAAAATTACATTTCGATTCGGGGGGGAGGGTGGGGCGGTTTCCCAAATAATTATTCGGTGAGAGTTGGCAACCGTGGGAGAGAGGGGAGAGAAGAAGAAACGGGTTGGATGCCGAGAGGGAATGGGTGGGTGGGAGAGGTCAGCCTCAAACCATTTCCGGCCGTAGCGGACTCTCCCCTCCCACGCCGCGGCGTCAATTATTACTCAGCGACATCTCGAAGGTCAACCGTGGAGCGGAAAAGGAGGAGGGAGGGGTAGGGAGGGGGGGTTGGAAGGAAGGTAAGGGAGCGTAAGGCTGGATAAAAAAAACCACAATTGCGAGTGGACAGGAGTGAGAGCGGGCTGGATGCACGTGAGGAGAAACACCTAGGAGGAGAGGTCTAAAGGGAATTGAAAGTAATGTGCAAGGGAAAAGCGGACAAAAGGAGGCTCCAGGATAGACCAAAACATATGTGCAGCCAACATAGAAGTAGAGGGAATGAATGAATGCACAGCGAGGTCCGTCGCATTATGGCCAGTAGTCAGGGACAATCGATTATTTCCTCAGCTTGATTCGAGGTTGAATAGCAATGTCTCTAATGACTTATTTAGATATTTTCATATAATTACTTACACTTTCTGTCATAAAAAACTATATTACTGCACCGTTAATAATGAAATATTTAATTGATGTGTCCTACAGCTGGTGAAATTAAAACGTATAATTCGAATATGGTCTCTATTATGACTAGGGAACTATCTCGCTCGGACTACCTAAAGACGCAGAAAAACGGCATGAAGAAAGGGGAGTAGATCGCAGTAGTAAAAAGTAGGTGGGTAGTTTGGTGACAGAGGGCAAAGGATGAGGATTTGAGAAAGAAAGAACACCCGAGAAGAGGGCGCCATTGTTAAAAAATAAACACTCGGAAGGACAGAGGACAATGTAAGGTGAGTGGCGTCCGCGCGAGGAGAACTCTCGAGTCCCATTTCGCGGCTTGGCGTTTATGAAATCCTTATTTCTCTCCCCCCGCATCAATTTCCCGGCATCAGAGTCCTCACAGCGAGGGTAAAAAAAAGCCCATCTCATCCATTATTGGACACATAACACAGCCACACACCGGATCTATTCCTTCCACTCTCGTATTCTCAATCTTCCACCCTCCTCGCGTGATTTCCCCTTTCTTCAGTCTTCCCCTCCTTTACTGCGAAATCCCATGTCTCACCTCCATTCTCAAGGCAGAGGCGACGATTGCGGACGAAGGAAATCCAAAGAGAAAATAGGAGAATTTTCCGTCTTCTGTCCTCGTCCCAAGGAATGTGATTTTATTCTTCAGTTTTGCATGGTACAGCTTAACACTGCCTCTAAGGTTCCGTTACAACACCTCATGTTTCGAGACTATTAAGTATGACCAGCCTTGGAAATGGTCAAGAAATACCGGAGTGAATACATGGAGCGTGAAAAATTTCTCCGAGTGATTGCATATAGCTGAAAGGTAATAGATCGCCAGAGGTATCAACGGAGAGAAATAAAAGTACAGAATGATCATTCACTAATTCTGAAAACCAATTACGCTAGGAAGCTGAAGTATGATTATAAACTTATTTTAATACAGGGTTAACAGAGAAATCATGCAAAACAAAGTAACTAATGGGAGTAACAAGTACCAAATTTCGTAAAAAGGAAAAAAAATACATCGAAATGCTACAAATTGATCAAATTTCGTAATACAGACGATGAACTCCAATGAAATTCCAGGGCAAAAAGAGAATTAATACGATGAACACTTCATTGAGCGGACAAGAATCTGCGGCGACAGAACCACTCTTGCAATATTAACTGTCCTCGAACTACTCACAAAAGTGTCTCAAAATTCCCGCGATGCGGAAATGGCGAGGAATTAAAGAGTCGCAGGAGACCACTAAAATGAAGCTGCATGAACGCGTCAAAAGCGGGCAGCGGTAAGAGGGAAGGGGGAGGGAAAGGGAGGAAGAGAGTGGGGAAGAGGAAGGGGAGGGAGTACACTCACGAATGAGCGATGGGAAAGCCACGTACTACATGCCCAGAGAGCGTGAGTCAAGGACAATGGAATGCACCGGTTGCTTTCCAATTCGATTGAATTTCACTGCGTATCAACATCGCACCGCACAGTCACCCCCTTGCGCCATGGTTAATTGAAAGCGATTCGTCCAGACATTCATTTGGCCGATTAATTCCGTTATTCACGAATTCTTTCGTTCGGTTAAATGTCTCTGTTTGGGAGGGGTTTGGATTAGAACGAACTTACGACGAAGAAAAAAGAAAGGCGTGCATGTATACTCGGCGATTAGAAGCAGAGATTGAGGGACTCGCGTGTCCTGAGAAAATAACCCCATGTTTAAATCATCAAAAAAAAATTCGCTACCCTGTACAATTAACGCACGTTTCTAATTCCACACTCCTTTGCTGGGTCACGAAAAAAACAGGACTGAGCAAAGAAAAAGATAACCACATCGGAAAAATAATCTTGCAGCGTCACATGACAATTATAAAGGGGCGCTCGATGACATGGAAATGAAACCCACCAGAAAAAATACTTATTAAAAAGCAGCCTTCATTCCCGCTTCTGCAATAATTTGTTTTCTCTGCCATATTACCGTAAATGAGGACATAACAACTACTGTATGGCAGCCTTGCAGAACTTTCAATTCACCTCTCAATACAACTCATTCCTCCTCAAAATTGTACGCGCTCCTCGGATTCCACACGAATCCTCAGACTCATCCACTGAGTCACCCGCCCATGAACTTTACAAAGGTGGATCAACTTCGGAGAAATGAGAAACTGAAGGATGAATACGGAGAACTGGCGTTCCAGGACGGTGCCTTCTCATTCTATGCCATGCCAACTGATCCGAATCATACGAAAATTCCGAGAGGTCCTTTCTAACCATGGCAGGCTTCAAATTAGGCCATTTCGTGGGAGCATGAACGATATCTAGCCGGCAGATGGATGAAAAATGATAACAAAAAAATAGATATCTTCACCGCTTCATCTACTTTGGACTGTAGCGCTACGGCTGGAGGAAAACAGAGCTATTAGGAAGTCACTCCGAAAATATTTCCGCCGAAATGGTTCTTGAATTCACTCGCGTATACGCGAGATTGGAGCGAGGAGGCGGAAGAGAATTTCAAGACCATGACGGAAGGAAGGCATAAATCAAAAACAAGAGACTCGCATTAACGGCCCCCTCAATCAAGGAGGACCTACCTCCACCGCCACTTGTCCCTGCGGACTCTTTCGCTCTTGAGATATGGATTCTCACGCACGAGACACAGGATGGAGATAGTTCCAACGCAAAAGGATTGCTCCTCAAAAACGTCCGCCATGAGTGAACGGCAATACGCAATGTGCAGGGGGTAAGGTCGCTTAACCATATTAATACATTTTCATCCTAATACCCCACAGCCCACCTAAGCTTTATTTTATTGGAAAGAAAATACCCATTAAGGTGGTTTCAACGTAGCATACTTTCATATATAATTTCATTCATATTCTGCCTACTTACAGAATGTGTCCTGTATTTATTATCAACAACAAAATTCTAAATTTCTAGGCTATTGGCCTGAAATTACAAGGTCTCAAATGAAAAATGGGCTGATCCCGGTAGAAAATGGTATTTTTATATATATTTAAAAGCCATTTTCGCGATAAAAACAGGTCACGCGGAGCGAGTTCTTCCAGGGAATAGAACAGGGATAAAATTTGATTATCTACCGATCATATTAGGGAGTTTTTAACAAATTACTGCAATAGCTGGAGTAAAAATGCGCTAATTTCATGTAAATAGAACTGCAGTCGACTCCCGCGGCTGGAAAAGTGTATATTCAAAGTTCATGGTCATCGAATAATATACAACTTTTGTGCCATAATTTTGCTTTCAATTAGAAACGGCATATCACCGGCGACAGAAGTACTTATCGAGTACACATGAAAAGTGGAAATTAGAATTGGTTGGTTCGATATGACATTTTAGCGAGAACGAAAAATCCGCGAGAACAAAATAATTGTAATTAGTGGCGTCTCTACAGCGGCGGCGCCCAAGTTTCCTCGAGCAAAAAGTAACAAATATTCAAAATATTGCAGCAGGTACACACGAAACGCAATAGACAAGCACACTTTGAAAAATCGAACGATATTTTGAGTTAAGGTAGTCCGAGCGAGATAGTTCTCTAGTCATAATAGAGACCACATTCGAATTATAAGTTTTAATTTCACCAGCTGTAGGACATATCAATTAAATATTGCAGCATTAATGGTGCAATTATATAGTTTTAAATGACAGAAATTGTAAGTAATTGAGTGAAAATATCTAAATAAGTCTTTCACTTGACTAATTTTTTTCGCGTAGTGCGTTTGAAACTCCTTCAAAACGGAAGGTTTTTTGCGATACCCAAGAATTTACCGCGGTGACAATATGGTTAATTTTCAAAAATAGTTGAGAAAATATACAAACTACACACTGTTAGTTTTTTACGACATCTAAGTGTAAGGAATTCATCATTTTGTAAATTATGTCTCTCTGGAGTGCATACACGTACCATTTCCCATGTAAAAGGGCTGGTATTATTTGGCAAATATTTCGTAAAGTAATGTGGTTAGGGGTTGAATTTTTCGTGTCATTGGAAGGGTGAGATAATTGTCTTTAAAATGAGACCAAATTCACTGATTACTAAGTAAAATAATATTTAGCTCGGACTACCTTAACGTTCCCCGTTTTCCACAGGAGCTTAGCGAAAAAATACGTTCATTACGAGGGAGTTCGAACACGGGTCCACACGGGACGGCTTTGCCTTTCTCGATGTCTTACTTACGAGAGGAGACTCACAATTCGGCCCGGAGAGTGAAAAGGGGAAGCGGATAAAGAATATCTCGAAAAGAATTCCCGTCGCCCATGTCTCTCTCTCATACTCCCGTCTGGATGGGATGACTAATGAATTTCAATTGAGAAAGAGAGCCTTGTTCCGCTTCTTCTCTCGGCTGCCGCTCGTGAGAGAGCGACCGAAGGGGATCCCGAGCTTTAAAATGAGGGTTAAATGAAAGAGAGAGAGAGAGAGCGGAGGAAAGGAAGTGAAGGCTCATTCATTCAGCGAGACTACTCCTGTAAAACGACCGTGATTGCGCACTGCTCGAGGAGGATTGAAGAGAGAGACGGAATGAGAAGACGGAGGAATGATGATGAGGCGCCCTCGATCACGACTACTACGACGTGACCATCTTCTCGCCAAGCGTTCATCTTTTTTTTTAAAGCGGTAAGGGATGTTTAATGCTCTCATGTTCTCCTAATTTATTGATTCATTTTGTTTAGATCATCATTTTCTTACTTTTGGCATTTTTTTCATTGATTGGCTGTCAGCGACGGGCTAGCGTTAGGAGGGCCGATCCCAAGGGGCTGGTTACCGCAAGCTCTCGGCCCCTATACCCTCCACCTAGGCTTGTGCGATGAGTCGATTCATCAAATTTATCGACGATGATTTTAGTCATCGCGTTGCGATGAACCGCGTCGATGGCAATGAATGTCATCGATCATCGACGTCGGGGAATTCATCGATGTCGATGTTAACTGACGTCGATGGGTTAATAAATAAACTGACGTCAATGAGTCGATGAATCCACCGATGATGATGAGTCAATGAATCCATCCCCATTAGATGATAACTATTGTGTTGCGTCGCTCGCCCGTGCCTTTCCCTACCTTTCCGTCGGCGATGAATGAATTCATCGACTTATAGAGGTCGGTGAGTTCATCGACGGCGATGAATTCATCGACTCATCGTCGTCGATGACAATCATTGAAAGCGAATCATCTCGATGATTTTTTTTCATTGACCCTCGATGGGCAAATTAGTTCATCGCCCAAGCCTACCTCCGCCGGTGCCGTCGCTTCCGACATCAGTGAGACGTGTGGTGCTATCATCGTTTTTTTTACTGCAACATCTTTTCAATAATGTCGTCTTCCTCATTCAATAAAAGTGTTTCTTGACCCCAGAATCGTCGAAATAAAGTAATAGCTTCCGAAGAACTGCTACTGTGGTCCTGTTCAATTTGCAGCCGTTTTTTCAAGATGTGGGTCAGTCTTTTTTTGTAATTGACTCCCGGAACTTCTCCCTTGCAGTACAAGGTGAATTCCTCGTATATTGCTCTTTTTGTCACGTTCATGAGGTAACTCGAGAGTCGAGTACCGTTCCTATGGGCCATGTTTTTCATCTCGCAGATCCCCGTTCTTAGTTGATATTTGTATATTTTGTTCTTCTTGGTCAGTTTCTTTACCCACGTCGCGTCGTGACTTGTTTCCAAATGGGGGTAGCTCTCCAACACTCGAACAGGATATGTTCCACGGTTCCCAGCCTTTCGTCGCACCATGGGCAGTACGGATCTTCCCTTGGACCCGCATTGTCTAAAAAGACTGAGTCCACAATAGATACTTCGAGGAAATTCAGAAAGCAGGCGGGCGCGGCGCCTTGACCCAAAAAAATATGAGACGCTAGCATCCTCCACGGCGAAGTGGAAATGACAAGCAGCGAAGGAAAAGCTTCGAGTCTTGGTCATTACTAAGTTGCTACAAAACAATTTACGCCTTTTCCCTCTCACGGCTATTACTCACAAAACAAGACATGTCCAATGTCGTTTACAGTTTCGGCGGAAGAAGAAGCGATGCCGATGGGAGATGCGATGGAATAAAAGCGGTCACGTGACTGGTATCGAGAACCGGATCCGTGAGGAACACGATGTTGAGTGCGCCGGGAAAGAAGTGTTTCGTCAGTGCTTTCCGAGAAATGCGCCGCCGTGATAATAGAGCTATGAGAGGGAAGCATTACTACACGGAGATGAGCAAGCGCAGACGGGGCTTTCGAGTTTAAGGCCACGAATGATCAGAATTGTCCGCTAGAAGTTGCGTCGACCGAGAGAGGCGGGGGGAGTAAAAGGAAATAATGCAGCTGATCGAATCATGGCGTGTGATTCACCGCTGTTACTGAAAGATCCAAGTGGTTGCTTTCCTCGACTCTTCTCGACTTTTATTCCACATAGGTGGTCCCACACACCTCGACAGCGCATTCCATGTCCATAGTTATTCACATAATGGTTTTGAGAATAACTTTTACCGACTTATTCAAAATTAAGAAATAATGCTTGACATTCTTGAGGAATGAATTTGTACGACCACATAACCGCGTATCGCAAAATAAACTGCGATAATACAACCACCGGAGTGGCTAAAAGAATACAACGTGGATGAGGTTTACGACGCATAATACAAGTACTCATAAAACCCCAAATGGTATATTTAATACTAAACCAAAGCTAATAGGCACGTAGTTATGGTCGCTCCAAAGGAGACACGGCTGTATACATGGAAGGGGCGTAGGAAATGAATGAAATTCTATCGAGGGTGTCTGATGGACCAATGGAATCTCCCACACTGATTAGCTTTGCCTTGAAGTGTGCACTTCTAGAGAGAACTATCTTCCCTTCTCTAGATGCAGAGTCATGTATCAAACAGAAGCCACGATTTACGAGGAGTCAAGTCAAAAATACACCGAGGAATGCTCGAAAGTTCAAAGGTAAGTCATCTTACATTCTCCAAATGCATTATGAGTATTCTTTTCTGACCAGAGGAAAAGACGTACCAAAAAGTCTATGCAGTAGTTTTAAGAGTAATTTTTATGCATTGAATGTCGGTTCCGAAGAAAATATCCGATACGAGGATTGATGTGCACATTCCACCAGCCCACCACGTATCGCACCATGAACTGACATATCAATCAGCTGCCCGGGAATTGCGAACAATATGGCCTATACAAATACCATCACGGATGGTCAAGCAAAGGAGATGCATGAAACGAATGGCCTTCCCTGTGACGTAGGAGACAAAAAAGGAAGATAATTTTCTTCTGCATAAATCAAGACCCCTTTCCTTTATGGAGCTTCTATCGCGCGCACTCTCTCCGGCAACCCTGCGGTCGTATCCTTAGAAAAATGCGCACCCTTAATTGACAGGAGGGGCGGAGAAGAGCGGAAGACGAGAGGGGGGCTGCTCAGGTAAGGCAGGTGGAAGAAAGGGCACCTGGTCCCTACAAGCACGACAGTGAGCTCCGGAGGGAAAAATGGGTGGGGGGGGGGGGTGTCCGAGCCAAGAGAGTGGCAGCCAATCTTGAGTGCGGGGCTCGCCGCCAGACACTCGGGGGAGGCGAGGGGTCGCTTCCATCGCCCAGGAGGCCCTCACTCCGCCCCTACTGCCGTCGCGGCGGCACGAGCTATGCGCTACGGACGCATCTACGGAAGCAGGCGCGCGTGCTGCCTTCCGCCCCTTCCATTTGCTCGCACATACACACACCCGAGCAGTCGGTCATGGTCTCCCGAGATGCCGCTGAGCACCGGCGTCCGACCGGAATTCTGCAGTGTAGGGGGACGAAGACGACAACGGCGGCACCGAAGAGGCACGCCCCACTGGGCTCGACCCTCTCCACTCCAATTCCCACCCTTCCTCCATTAGCGCAGCTAAGCAGCCTCTCTCTCTCTCTGAGGAGGAGGCGGTCGGTGATCTCCTTCCACACAGTTGACTCCGTCCCCTGATTGCCATCCGACTGACGAGGGAGGTCCAGAGTCGCAAATTAAAGTCGAGAGAAAGAAGTCGACAGGGGTTAAGAATGGCATGAGACCTCAAGTTAGACCTCATCTCTAAACAGGCATTGTGGACCAAGCACATAAAGATTTGAAGATTGTAATCAATAAACAGGGTGGCGATCGTCAAGGAAAACCTGGAATTGTCAGGAAATTTAGAGATTCTGGAAATGTCAGGGAAAAGTTAGGGATTTCTCGTAACAGTCAGGGAGAATCTGGAATAGGAATCCTCGTTATTTTTCTACCATTACGTTTATCGGCCAGTCTTTCCCGCCCTTTATTTCACCAGCTAAAAGTAATGCCCGTCGCTGAAGTACATGGAATGAACACCATCAATTCGTGGAGTATTCAGTTGTGAATCAGACGTACTATGTATCCCTTTTGTTTTTTCCTTTTTGCGATATTTGCCTAGTTGTGTTAAAAATCATGATCACTACGTATTACGCTCATCACAAGGAATCTGAAGCTATGCTGTTCGAAAAATGTTACCTCGTGTTTTTTTTTCAATTCCGAAACTCAGGCCGAGAAGTAGCTGGAGCACTCTAGTAAACACATGCTTGCAGTTTTAAAAATACGAGACGATGATAAGAAAATTTAAAGCTGCTGTAGAAAATTTAATTCAACAGAAAAAAATATTCCGATAATAGGCGACCTTTTGGCGATCGGTCAGGGAAATTGGTAAATCCATCAGGGAAAGGTCAGGAAATTTGAAAGTTGGATATCAGTAGCCACCCTGATAAAATACCCTGGCCATGTGTTAAAAAAACTGATTCGGGCACATTTGATGTGGCACAACTCAAGGAAGGGCTGGTTCAGGAGTCTCTGAAGACAGTTGGTAACACGCAAGGATAAGGTTACCAGAAGGATTCAGATGAAACGAGTTTCGGGTTGACAAGGGGGGCATAAATTATCGTCTATATCTATATTATATGAAAGACGACACAGTAAGAGGGGTAGAATCTCGGGCACAAACGAATAAGTTATTTTGATTCCCAAACATTTTTAGCAAACCGTCAAGGACAACAGATTGAGATACTATTCCTTAAAACACACCTCACTGTTTTATACCTTTCATCCGTTAATTATGTTCTCCTAAATAAATTTGGGTTACCAACGTTCCCTGCCACAAGTCCAAAGGGTAGAGTGTGGGCGTAGAAACAATTTACACCACCAGGTCGGTCGAAGACGTTCCAAGCGTAATTTTAGCAGGGAAGCGGGAGTGGAATAGCGGAACGGGAAGAAAAAAATCCGCGATGGAACGCTTAGGAAACAAAGACAGGAAGAGGGAATGACCCACGACAAGGGCGATAATCGCTGAATGACCGGACGCAGAACCCGCCATCCTTGTCAAGGTAGTGAAGAATAAATGTGAAGAGGATAGAATATTTTTTCCCATTCGCAACTAAATGAATGAAGTACCTAACATTAAATTCCAGGTGAACGTCTATCCAGAGTAGCGATGGAAAAATGAAATATGAGAAAAATTTATGACTAATAACCTGATTTGGAAGGGGGGATTGGAAAATCCTTCATTTTAGGGCATAAAGTTTGAATAAAAAGGATAAAACAGAGCGATCTAAATAACGTCCACGAGTAATTTGATCTTCTAATAAAAAACTTAATGTCATTTAAAACATTACAAGTCTTAAAAATAACCTTTTATCTCTTTTTCATGGATATTTAAATAATTTTTTAAGGGGAATCTTTCCACGGTCACCACTAGAACGTCCCTCCAAAACTGTAATATCTCTCATCATTTCTCTTCGAGCACTACATTTTTTGAAATTAATTATCCCTTGCGTACGCTCCTGGGAATGAAAATATACTCAAGAAAGTTCAGGAGCAAAAACATCAGGTCGAATGAAAAAAATCTTTTGAAATGATTCAGTGACCTGATATATAGGTAATTTTAAGAAGGAAATCAAACAGATAAAATCGATCACATGAACACTTAATATGAGTGGCAGGAAATTTCATACAGAACAATTATAGGAATAGAATTTCTGCCCAAAAAATTCTCCTCATCAGCTGTTACCAACTATAAGTCCAGCTCATGAAATTTCAATGCGCACTTCCAAGAAAGAAATGTCCAGCTGTCTTGCAGTGAGACTCATCGTAACAAAAAAGACACGAAATCTATAGAACCATCTCCGATAGCAACAGAATATCCCAATTTTTTTTACGAGCTCAAGACCTCCATAAATTTAGCCTAAAAAATATGTCTTCCATTCTTAGATTCCAATGGCCGTTTTATCCATGCCTAATCACCACCGGAACGCAATTATCCGGCTAAAAAATAATAACCCCGTAGGAGCTCCGTATCAAATTATTCATGCGATTGGGACAGACTGCATCAACTACTTTTTTCCTCTTTCTTTTTGGTCCGTGACGGTTTTCGCATTGGCATTGGTGAGGATGTTTCATATTCAAACCCTCCCCAGGATCACCTAAACAGCTCTCCCTATCTCCCACACGATAAAGATCTCCGTAGTGCTGGATGAAAGCGGGGGTGGGCTGGAGAACGCGGAGCGGAGGGACTGTGCCATGGGAATATATTAAGGCGCATGAGTCATGTCGTATGCATATTCACGAGGGTGGCGACTTCCACGAAAGGATTTTCTTTTTTTATATAGATACTCCAGGCGATTGTTGTGGGGGGAGAAAATGATTTCAAGCAAAACCCTTCCTTTTTCGCTCCCTAACAAACATCGGGGGTCCACCTCTGTAAACGACTCGTACAAAGACAATGTATAGGCTGAATAAAAATTTCCGTCCCTAAAGATTGAGTGGGGACACGAAACGGGGGCAGATGTGAATAAATTGTTGATTCTCATCTAAAATATGCGAGTCAGTTTCAGCAAAATAAAATCACTTCAAAAATTAACCCAAGAGCTACATAAATGAGGACGCCATGTAAAAATGAACCCATGGATCGTAAAATAAGTCACGCACAGCACACTTACAGTTCGGTTCTTTTTTAACCACTTTTATCGAATAATCTAAGACGGAATACATATTTTTTTAAGCCAAACAAAAATTAACCTACATAAGAAACTCGGCTGTAAAATACAGGATACACAAGATCCTAGGCGGGAAGGAGGGGAGGAGAGTAATTACTGCGCGGCTGAAGCGACTAGTAAGAATGGAAAAAAACTAACGTTAATGTATATTTATAAGTCTTTATAAATTCATAAAGTAAATTTTTTCCATCGCTTCGACCACTCAAGGGTCGGACCTTGGTTCGGGAAAGTGGTCGCGACGGAAAAGTCTCATTCACCAACTTGAAGACGTTGACTCTTTCAATATTCATGAAACCTTCATTTTTTGTCCTCTCCCTCTTTTATATTCCGCGGTATTATTCAGCTTCCTGATAATGCGTGCCCGACGCTCAACACTGCCACTAGAAAGATATCATGCGGAGACGTTTCTTGTCCCCCCGAAAGGGGTTTTTTTTGGCGAAACAAGAGTTCAATCCCTTGCATAAATTACAACGCGCCCAAAAATAGACGCAAAGCTACCGCAGTGTTATTTACGGAAATTCAAAATGAATTAAGTTAAGTCGCCTAAAAAAATATTCTTCATGATATCAGGATTAGTTTGTGCATACCAATCAATTAACAACTTTTAAGTCCCGAGAGCAATAAAAAATTGCAGGAAGGTTTCTCGGGTTTTCCACCGGTTGATATTCTGCATCTCTCCCGACGTTTCGAACAGCGACTTGCTGTTCATCCTCAGGGGATCTTCTGAAGATCCCCTGAGGATGAACAGCAAGTCGCTGTTCGAAACGTCGGGAGAGATGCAGAATATCAACCGGTGGAAAACCCGAGAAACCTTCCTGCAACTGATACACCGGGAAAACCTGAGATCATACAATAAAAAATTGTATTGCGTTACATTTACTCGTAAATAATATTTTTATAAAGTGTAGCCTCCAAACTGGTTAATGAAGGGTCAACTGATAAAAAGCAACAAGAAGTATGAAATCATAAATTCGAGGGATGCGCGTAAGCACATGAGCAGTTAATGAAAATAGGAAACGGATGGACATCTATCTCATGGGATATAACAAGTGAATATATCACGCTGAATACAGGCCAAGACGCATCAAGTACGAGACATACGCTCTCCGACAAAAAAAGAGGAATTAAGGTTAAATGTCCGTAAAACAATCGTAAATGGTAGGCAACAATTAACAAGCGAAGGAGCCGTTGCTCAGGGCGTTGACAACTGGTACTCAAGACCGGGAAAGACAAGTAGGTACCTCTCAATTGAAGTTGGTCGGAGGAAACAAATTGAGGGTCGAAGCAGGAAAGGAATTAATAAGGGACGGAATGAAAAGAAAGGAAGACAGAAATGGGGGCCGGCGGAAGCGAGATATAGAAGCAGAATGCTGGGGGGTCGTCAGCGCATAATTTTGTCCGAGTGAAAAAGCTGCGGCGTCACGGAGATATTATAAAACGCGCAGAAGGATTAAGAGCGAAAGAATAGAAGGTGACGAGACAGAGAGGGGAGAGAGTGGGCAAGAGAGAGAGAGAGAGAGGGACTTGAGAGTTGATATCAGAGGAGAGTGAGGCGGGGTGATTGGGCACAACGCGCCTTTTCTCGTTTCGATTCACGATGAAAACTCATCACGGGACGTACACATTAACGCAGCGTGCTATAAGATTTGCATTAGCTAAGCGATGCGTTCTGCTAAAACATTTCCCCTTCATTACGCATATTTATTCATACAAATACAAACATCGAAATCAACAGGTACACTCTCAAGTCTCAAGGCGAAAGGATATTTACTTACAATGATGGAGCCACGTCATTCGGGATACAAAATAAGTTCAGGAAAAAACACAACCACCATTATTACATTTAAGAGTTTATACATTTAAGCAATCAGTCGTGCAATCAGACGCTGACTTTGTGAAAAACGTTTGATGACCTCAAGGTGGACATAACCGACAGGCACAAACTATAATGTAAAATGAAATCACAAGCAATGAACACCATGATTTTCCGATGACAATCTCAATCTAAGCATGAGTACATACAAATTCCATTAAAAAGACTACCTACTATCACAAATATGTCTATAAAGTATGGGAGTAATGCCGAGAAATGAGGTACTTTTTCATTCGCTAGGCTTTAATAGCCAAGGATTGCCGAAACTACTCGCACACCCTCTAGCACCTCTAATAAGTTTGGTTGATTTATAATTCCCCTAAAATGCAACAGCTACATTTCACCCACGATAGAAAGCGAAATGACGTAACCATAGCACAATTACAAGTGAAGGGATACATGTGAGTATACGGAGCAATATAGTAGCATACGGAGAAAAATACCATTAAAAAGCAAAACTTAAATCGTTAAGTCCGCGAAATCTACTTGAGCGCCCATTGTCTTAGCAATTCTCGGAGGTATCTCGCAGAGGCCATCTCCGCACTGCAGTACCTAGACTTTAATACCGAGAATGCTTGGTTGAGTGCTCTCCTGCTGTGAAACCTAATTAAGAAAGCAATATATGGGAATATAACAAAAACACATTAGCCATGGGAAGAGAAAAAGAATATCGCATTCAAAAAAGATATGAGGAAAAGAGATAAAAATATCCATGAGGTAATATCTAACTAGGGTATTGTCAGCACTAAACGAATGTTGCCAGTCTTCTCTGTTGAAGTTTCAAACAGGGTTGACGACGAAAAATCGAGTCCTGTCCAACAAAGTGAATCGCTTGAAAATATCCCTGTTACACTTACGTGATTTGACAATCAGAATTAATTTATTTCAGCTCTCACGCAATGTTTCATCATATATTTTAATAAGAAAAAGTTGTGATAATCTGTCTCCATAGTAATTCAATAGGCGATTGCGTTCTCCGGATGATGACCTAGGCACTTCATTATGCTTCGAAATGAGTTAGAATATTCGATTGCACTAATTGAAGGTAGACGCATGCGCTTACTAAACGTAAAATGAACAAATAGCTACTATCAATAGCATTAGTCGTGTTAATAGATATCAGGTTCACATCTTATTTTTAGCTATAAAGATTATTTAGCTATTAATTGACCATCACCAGCAATTTATTCTGTAATTTTGCCTTTGTCCTGCGAAAATGCACCCAAAAAAGTTCTTCAATGCATCTCGCACTTACTTGGTCCGTCTCTTTTTACATAACCTCCGAAAATTTGACAAATAAATGTTAGAGATAATAATGTGAGACCGTGATAATAATGGAAGTTACTTTTCCTCGGCCCAAACATAAAAACCACTGTTCTACAATGCACAAAAAATATTAGCAGATAATTTTATCGGCAAACTCTCCGTACCAATCTCTTTAAGCGTTTGGAAGGACAAATAGCTTTATCTAATGAACAGAAATCCATACACATTATACTCTGTACTACACCCGTATATGCCCGTACTAAGACGAAAGACAGCCATTCACCCATTGAAAATGGGCTGGAACCCCGGAAATGGCGGCCAGAGAATGTTTAGGGACAAAACCAATTAAATGATAGAACGAACAGGAAGCACTTGGGAAGGTGCCAAACGGGAGTGAACATGGAGACAAAACAGGTCTGTGAACTATTAAACTATAACTTAATGCAAAGACTAAGAGCAAGGCAAAAATCAGACGGGAAAGAGGTGGGCAGGTAACGACTGAAATCTAAAGGTGAAATGAATGAAAGCTAAAATAAAAATGTTCATTCTCCAAAAAAACACTAAAAAAACACCATCTCCCCACATACGAGAGAGAGACGAAAACTATGCACGCTGAAAGATACCGGGTTGTATTTTGAGGACCAGTCACAAAAACTCAATCTCCCATATTTCCAAACGAAGTCTATCGAGGAAGGAAGCTCGGGAAAAATTAAAATGGAAGCCCATGGAATAAAGAAAACGAGTAAATTAAAAAAAAAAATGGTGAGCGCGTTAAGTAAGGCGAATTGAAATGCCCGTCGGCGACCTCCAACAGCAGCATATCCAACATGACCTCCACCTTCCTCGAAACTCGACGGCCATTTCAACACGTTTCCACGGTCGAGTTTAATGAGATCCACGGCCCGTTTAAAGGGTAGAACACCACCACACAGAGGGAGAGAGATGACCGAACGGGCTTCAGTCGGGATAAGTTGCGGAAGAGAGCAAAAGCTGATTGATGACCCGAAGAAAAGGGTCCCTCGTCAATGAATTTAAATGGACAAGCACTTGAGAGAAGGAGGGGGGAGGGAATGGGAGGGTGGGATGGATTGGAGGTTTGAACTGAAAAGCGCTCGCCATGGTGGACGCAGGACGAAGACAAGAGTCACTGAAAGACGAGGGCAGTACAGGGGGGCAAAGCTGAATCCACATTAATGGATTTGGCTGAAGAGGAGAAAGACAGGAGGGGGGGAGAAGGGATCGCTCCCCCTCCCCCCCCCCCGGGTGTAATATCGGACGGAGCGAGTGAGAGAGAGGATGAACAGCTGAAAGCGCTACGAGAACGGGAGAAAAGGACTGCACACAAAGGGATCGAAGGAGGGGGAGTGGAGGGGGGTCACACGTGTTGGACGAGTGGTTGGTTTTCAGAGATTATTCAGGGGTTTGAGAAAGGCAATAGGCGTGGAGGCTTCACAGTCAGGAGAGGCGAGAGGGCGGTCGGAGCTCGAAAGCGATCGAAACGACTGAAAAGTAGACGGGAGTTTTATCCCTCCGGGGTGTGCAGAGGGCAAGAGAGTGTGGGTGGAGGATAACGAATTTCGGTTTGCGCGGAAAGAAAAGAGGCGGGAGGATTTATCGGTGTGGCATATCGAGGCTCCAAGGTCGGGTCCCGACAGATGCGGACAACGGCCAATTCCCCTTCCATGGAAGAGGTCCTGGTCACCAGTCCTCCACCGAAATGAAATCAGGCACCCTCCTGACCAGAGTCCACCCTTGCCCGCACACACCTTTTTGACCAGCCCCTTCTGTGCCACACGACACTTCCTCCCCATTCCCAACCCATTTCCGGTCGGATCGCCGCACTTTATAACTCAGTGCCATACGGCACCGGTTCAACGTGTGCGACCGCACCGATGTGGGTTGATTGGCACCAGTTCTTATCGCTTAAAATCCAGCGGACCCCTCGAGAAACCCCTGTTCTCCCTCTCCCAGACCTTTCCCGCTGCGCCGATACGTCCACTGCGCCGCACAACGACACCACACACTCCGGCGCGGGCCGAGCGTCCGCAACAGACCGATACAATGCGAGGGTGTGAGTCGAGGGCGGCACAAAAGCGAGAGAGAGAGAGTGAGAAGTCGGACGTAATTACGGAGCGCCGCTGCCCGTAATGTGGCTTTGCTGCGCGTTGGCTGCTTTGCGACAACCGCTCCTCGGATTTCTCTGTCAACCCGTACGGCTCATTTAACTCAGGAGCCCAAATTACTTCTTCGGGATATCTGCCTACCCCTCCCTCTACCCTCATCATTATCAGCTTATTAAACGTTGAGTCGATCCATACCACCAATCCGTCTTTCCACGCTCGTAGGAATTTGAAGCAACCCAGCATTATTTCTAATTCACCAATACTGGTTTTTCACTCGGCGGTAGGCAAGAAAATAATGCGCTCGTTGAGTTTCGGTTTGTTTTCCTCTCATAATATATTACCCCGTTAAGGAAAATATATTTCCCCGGTAGCATGACTATTAATTATGACGATACAATTTTCGCTATCCCCACCCTCCTGCGGGACTTGGCCACTCGAGAGAGCCCTACGATTTATGAACCAACAACATGGGTACACCTCACCACTTCATCAACTCTGGATTTGGTATGGCAGGCATTAAAATGAATTCAAAAAGAGAATATTATTAATTAGCGCCGAGGGAAAAAGGAGCAATTTTTACCCTGGAGCGAAATCTGGGCGTTGAAGGCGGCGTACGCACTTTTTCAAACGGCTTATGAATTATCTCTCGAATTCCGCGAATAATAAGAGATACTTTTTTAACGTGGAAACAAAAATTCCCAAGCCTCCGTCACCGATATCCTCCTCCGTGTTACCAAACTCCCTGGCCAATTTTCCACCCCCCATCCATTTTCCTTTAAACCCTCTCTACCACTTCGGAAAAAACTTTCCCGGGCACCAACTCCCCTCTACCCCTTGTCTCATTCTCTCAGGACCAAGTTTTGTCATCTCCCGTCTTCAACAAATTCCACCCCGTCCACCTTTACGTGCTTCCCGCCTCTCCTCCACCTCGCAAACCACCCCTCCTCTTGGAAATCTCTTATCTCTCCCAGGTCGCTTCCCTCTCCCATCCTCCATCTCCTCCAAAAACTTGCTCCCCCGTCATCCTTCATGCCTTCAAGATCTCTCTCCTCCCGATCCTCCTCCTCCTCCCTCCTATCTCCATCCCATTCCCCCTCTCCCCAGTCTTCTCTCCTCGCCTTTCTTCTCTCCTCGACCCTCAACCCTTTCCACACCAAACGCCCCCGACTCGATACTAGAGACGACCATCGATGGCCGATACTCTGCTCATATCGATGACTACATGTTTATGGTCGATATGTGGGTTACAGTAGGGCATTATCATTTCGCCAGTTTTTGTCCCATGGTCACCAAATTTAGGATTTATCACTTATTTCACATTCTAAACAATACTAGATATAAAATCAATTGATAAGATTGAAGATGAATACTAGATATTTGCGAGAGGGCTGCGACAACTATTAAAATACGATAAATACGGTACTTATCTTGATTAGGGATCGGTACCTCGTTTGCTTCGGCAGCCATTACAGACGACAATAGACGATCGATCTCTAAGAGTTCCTCCTATTTTTAATTATTTTGCTTCATTTAGAAGGGAAAAACTTCGCTTATTTCATATTGTTGAACAGAAAAGAGATTACATTGATTGAAATTAAAATCATGTGTGAACAACAAACATTCATAATTGATTTGTTTTCTCACTCAAAATTAAACTTACAGCTTGCTTATAGTTAGTAGTTCAACTATCTGATAGATGTCGCCTAGCCGCTAATGGATTCGATCGTCTATTGTCGTCTGTTATGGCTGCCGAGGTAAACTAGGTACCCATCCCAAATCAAGATAAGTACCGTATTTATCATATTTTAATTGTCATCGCAGCGCTTTCGTTCATATTTAGTATTGTTTAGAATGTAAAATAAGTGATAAATCCTAAATTCGGTGACCATCGGACAAAAACTGGCGAAATGATAATACCCTACAATAACCGATATATGTACCATCAACGGTTAATAAACGATATCCATATACTAATAAGGGTATAAAACGACGGTGGGCTTCGATGATTCTTACTAATTCCCTTGGATGACATGTCATTTCGGCTGGTTTTTTAAATCATAACAAGTGTCATTTTACGTAAAGGGTCACCTAAGTTATGTAAATTTAATCCGCAAATTTAGGTTTGTTGGTAAACTGAGATCATCATAATACCAGCTGTCCTACCATTACACTTTAGGACAGTTCTCATATAGCTTTCCAACGTCCAAATCATTGGTCCGTTATGAAAAGAGGAATATAAAAATCCATCGCCAGCCGAAGGATTCCCAGGTCTAGAAATGGGTAGGAAGGAAAATTTTTTCCCTCTGCCAAAATTCTATCAGTCAACTAGGGTGATATGAAGTAGGTAATTATTTTACCAGCCCTTCAAATTTCCACCACTGATTACCTTTTATGAAGTTTCGACTTTCAATGCTGAAGTAATTCAATACTGATTATTCGAATATCACTCACTTTCGTCAGTATCACTTGGTGTTATTCCATCATTAAATGAGAAAGAGGACAACTTTTACTAAAACCACTAATTTTATTACAAAACGACCTAGGTTTCGATGTACATTCACATCATCTTAAGGTAAATGACATCATGCACTTCGGCTTTCATTTACCAGAAGATGATGTGAATGCACATCGAAACCTGGGTCGTTTTGTATTAAAATTAGAGGTTTTAGTAAAAGTTTTCCTCTTTCTCATTGATTGATTACTCGACTTCGATGGCCTTTCGACGTAAACTATCGCCCGCATTCTTTCGATGTTCACTGATAAAGTGCACACCGCTACCAGGCGCCCTCCAAACCAACCTCCAACCAGTAGTCAGTCACTACTCCCGTCTCCGTCCCAACCGGTAGGGCCGCGCGAGACCCACCCCCTCTCCCACCCACTTTCCCCTAGCCTCCACGAAACGCCACAAGGGAGAAGCACCGGTGCCGCACCCACGATATATATTACTCTCCTCCCCGACTGCCACGCCCACCTCCTCCTCCCCTCCCGCTCCCTCGGGGGGCCCCCGGAGGCCCCGCCCTCCACACGGGGCACTCCTAATGACACCGAGCACGGGTTGGGGGGCGGCGGAGGAGCGAAGCAGCCGCAACGTAACAGCTGCGAAGGGAGCGGCCTCGACACCACACACACACCACCCTTCTCCCTCCCTCTCGCGGCTGCCGCTCGCGACACACACACACACACGGAAGGCAGCAAGCAGCCCTACAAAACAGCAACTCTGCCGCTGCTGCCGCCGCCGTATGGTCAACACACACGGTCGCGTATGTGGAATGGTGTGGTGGTGCGGAGTCTCCTTCCTCCTGGAAGCGGTGGTGGTGCAGTGTGAGAGGAGGAGGGCTGCTCTTTGACGCGGGAAGGGGCGGAGGAGGAAGAAATGGGGTATTGGGCGCTTTGCCCGGAGGGCTGTATGGCACGGACGGGGGTGGAAGAAGAGTAGTGTGTTTGTGGGCGGCCAGGGTTCGGGGAACCCTGAGGGTGATTAGCAGAAGGGACGGGTGCGCATCCCTAACAGAGTAACGAACAAACAGTGTGCCATCTCCCGGAAGCGAAGCCGACCAGACTTGATTATACATGCACGTTACGAAATACATATTAAGGTTAGGTATGCGTTTCCGTGTGCGGCCTCGGATACGACTCCGCTGGCGAGGAATGACGAGGCGAATTCAACGGCAGGCAGGGGTGTGGCGTTTTTTAATTTTCGAAATTCCTCCCAACCGCCCCTCCCTGAGTCTGTTGACGTCTCGCGTCTCCCGTAATCACCGGACGTGTAGCGCCGCGGAGTGCAGTGCACGAACTGGTGCACATCGGCTAGGTCGCGGGTGGATGACGATTAAGGGCGTCGCCCGTCGTTTGTCACTTTTTTTCACTCGAAATAACGCATCGCTGATTTTGAAATTTCCCTTGTCGCCTTCTAACTTCTATCCACCATCAATCCCTGGTTAACAACCATACAGAGTTGAGCTTTATATTCAACGCGTCATCTTTTCCACAGTTAATAAAAAGTATAGCTCTAACGCTCCCAGGGATGTACATGTTCTGAATAGGAAATAGTTCTACATTCACGTATCCTTTGGTGCAATGATTCTGTAGCCTTACAAATTTCACGGATGAGAAAGGGTACCAAAGACAATCTTTATTGGGGGGTTCTTGGAGAAGAGATTAATATCCTGGAATACAAAAAAGAGAGTTACTTAAATCTAACAACACGCAGTCTAAAAAAGATGAAAAATCGTACACTCACCATGTCATTCGATACCACATTTTCATTGCATGCAAAGTCAAAAGGAATGTGTTTTAAGGCAAAATATTTCCAAAAACTTTTACGTCATTCGGTACAATAACGCAAATGACAAAAATATCTCTGGATTCCACGGGACAAACTACTTTCTTTAGAGGTTTTTTTCGCTTCGGTCGTATCATGACATCTTTCCTCTACATATTCAAACTCGCTCCGAGGAAAAATCGAACTTTTACGGAAAGATTACATTAAAAATGCATATGCCTAGAAAAGAAACTCCATCTTTTTAGATGGACGTTTAGGAAGCGGAGGAGTTTAAGCCTTCTCCCGTGCGAGGATACGTCCTCTCTCGCTGCCGCCCGCGCCTTACACACCCGCCGCCGCCACCGCACCGCCCGGGCATAACTTTTTCACGTCGGGACGGCGCCTGGCGGCGACTGGCGACCGACAACGAGAGAAAAATATTAGCGATGAAAAATAGTTTTTCCAAAAACGCCATTCATAATGGTGATAAAAATACGTCCGCATCAGACTTGGGAATAAGTTCGGATGCGTTACGACAGAGCCACGAGGAAAAACCGGAGCTGCTCGCGGTACGGAAGGAGGAACATTTCTTCGTTCTTCGATAAGAGGTGATATTGCTTCGAGTGCAGTGCATGCAAGAACGATTCAAACGATAAAAAGTTGGATTGGAATGAACCGCTGAACGAGTAAACAGGGCGCTGGAAGAGGAAATTAACGATGAGAGACAAAAAATCAAAAATATTTTTAGCAGATGGAGCTATACGCCGACAGTTTTCCAGCAGCTACAAAATGACTTGCACAGAAAGTACACTGTGTATAATTGAAAAATTAAGGATGGAAGCGGGTTATTGGAAGCACAATTGCAAAGAGGGTTGAACCCCAGTCGATTTTTTCACAATAAGCTAAGCCATAAATCACGTCTAAAAGTGAGGCTGGTTGTCAAGAAAATCCATCACCCGAGGTTAACAATAAGTGTTAAACCCTCGATATATTTTTTCTACGCAATTTGAACGTCAATCCTACCATTTATCCCCCAATTTTTCAGCAAAAAATATTTTAACGAATAGTTATCACACATGATATCGAATAAATGCATCTGATGAGTTGTCGGTTTCAGCTAAGGAGACATGGATCTCCTCTAAAAAAGAAAAACCTTTTCAATGGTTACATTTGATAATGACACAAAAATATTCCCTGAGACCCGTGGTAATGGTGAATGACTCTTAATAGGACAAACACGGTTAGTGTGGGTCAACAGTTTCCCACTGTTTGGAAAGAAAATTACAACTTACAGGCGCAGATAAACTAGAGATCTCGTTTATATTGAATCAAGTCTTCGTTTTCAAAGGAGTTCATTCATCAATGGCGACATTATCCTCAAGAATTCTTCCTTCGTGCCATTCGAATCGTATTCGAAGTCCGACCAGATTACGCATTACAGTTGTGGTCATTATCACAACTGGTGGGAGGTGTTCGATAAGCTAAGGCCATTTGTCATGGCGCTTACTCGTAGGAGGGTAATTTGTGCAAGAGAATAGGTTGAAGAGAAAATAGTGGGCGATAACCATTCCACATATGTTTGTGCAAATTAGTCATAGTTTGGCCCTTCAATCAGTGGAGAATAACGCGATTAAAATTCTCCCCGAGCCACACCTAGCATAGGGGCCCAAAAATGTTGCAAAATAATTTGTTTGCAAGCGCGCAATCCATTATAAGACATCAAGGGTGGTAGTTGCCGCTAGTAGCACCATAATTTAAACTAACCGAGCTGTTTCTTATTTCACGTGTTTTGGGAGTTCGAATAACTGCAATTGGGGGGTGCAGGTAAAATTGTAATGTGTTCCGACGAAAAATCTAGTCTGTAAGCAGCAGTCATCGCAGTCGCTCGTGGCCACCAAAACCTATAGTGTATGTGTGTGTGCCAGTGAACCTCCCCTAAGTGCTGTGAACGATCCCGGGCAGTAGAAATTATCGGGATGGACTCGATAAGTTTTCACATTTCCAAGAGTGATATTTCTCTTGTTTATTTATTGCATATTGCATCAAAGTTATTTCTATATTCAATTATTTGTTCTTTGTGGTTAAATGTCTCTGATCCTTCGGAAATCGATAAGACACCTAATTTACTCATCACCGAGCAAAAAGCAGAACAGCAAAAGATAAGAATAAAAGGGATTTAAACGTGACAAAGGCAATCTAAGAGGAGTTACAGCTCTTCTACAATAATACATGCTGTACTTCATTACGGCGTCAACGTTCGATTTCCAGAAAAAAAGGACGTAAAATAGTCCAAATGATAGGGCTAAAAACGGACAATATAAGGGAGCCTCGTCATAAAAGAGGCATTGGACGATGCTAGTGAGGTACCTACCTAAGAGGTGAGAGGCAACAAATGGCGGCTTGGAGAAAACTTACATATTCATACGGAGACGGTCCGCGGGATTGCCGCGCGAGGCTCACGATGAATACGAAATGAAGAGCGAAGAGAATGAAAAAAGCTAGGTATGTTTCTTCCTCGGGGGTGGCAACATGAGGATGCCAAAAGAAGGGCTAGTAAACCGAGTATATTGAATGCGCTGCGTGTTATTTCGCCGAGAGTTAATTTGTCATGCAGAAGAGGGATTTGGATTTCCTGGATTCAGTCCTCGGTGACAAGCGCTAGACTCATGACATAGCATGGATTTAATAAACAAGTGACGCAAGCATGAGCAATTAGTAGGGCATGTATCCAACGAAGAGAGGAGCACTATGAATCCCAATGAGACATATGCGAGCATTAATGAATTTGACACAGACTATGATTACCAGAGATTATCTTTAATAAATCGAATGCTCTGTGACTTAAAAAGCCATCATCGTTGAAATTCTCACGGGGATAACTTCACATGAAATAAAATAACACCGAATATGCAGACGCTAGCAGGAGGTAAAAACAAAACAATATAGGAATGCGGGAGCAGCAAACAACAACAACAGCCTAATCTAATCGGCAGGCCACCACCAAGTGGGAAGATAATGAATGCATTCCTCGACACGAGGACGTCCATCCGCCGCGAATTCAGGATTTTCCAGAATGAACTAAAAATAAAATAATGCCATCATGTATCGGGTATGCTGCCATTGACTAACAATCTCACTCCCAAAAAGTTCCTAATTCTCGGGCGCTAATTCCTTTTATAAACGCAAAAAAATACTCCCCCACCACCACCGAGCGCAGCAAAAGCCGCGCAAAAAAAACTGCTCGCAACAGCAACGAGCGGGGAAGAGGCGAGCGACAAGCGCTCAAAAAAACGGAGCGTAATGCACACACACGAAAAAAATACTAAATCAACGGCGATGAAAAAATAAAAGGGAATTCAAAAACAAAGCGTGCGCTCTCTCTCACACACACACACACATGCCCCACACATGACACAACACACGCCCCCCCTCTCCTCCCACTCTGCCCCCCACCGCCCCTCTTCGCCCCACTTCGCCCCCACACGCCGTTCTTTCCACTCGTTTTTTCCTCTCGTCCGAAACACACTCGGCCCGCTCCATGAATTAAAAACGCATACTCAAAACAATTCCAACTGTAGACGTTACCAGGCATTGCCTAATCCGTCCAGCTTACGAATTCACACTCATCCTACTTTTAAACCTCCTTTTTTCCTACTCCATTCCCTGACCCTCGCCACCTCTTAACCTTCACCCACCTTCATCATCCCCCATCATCCGCCACACCCCCCCTCTCTCTCTCGTATCCGCGAATCTCTATCTCGTACCCATGAACGCGGCCAAGTTCCGCGTCCCACTCAAGTGAGAGAGTGGGCACATCCCACTTTTGCTTCGCCTCCTTTTTCATTCTTGCGTCTACTTATATAATATGCCTTCGCCGCATATGGATTGCATTTTTCCAGCCATAATAATAGGATGGTTCTATGGATTTTCTCCACAGAATACATAATAAGCTAAGTAAGGCATTACCCACGCAGCATCTAGGCAACACGCAACGGAGAAGGGAGTATAAGAAATATACCACATCCTTTTTAATGCTATCGCATGTTAAATAAAAGAAAAGAATCACTAACCTTACACTAACAATTGAATTACGAGACAATGTTGAGTGACGGCTGAATGAAGTTATTCCTTGAGGATTTATAGCGTAGCGGAACGATTTGATTTAATAAATGTATTCTGTGGAATGCAAAGTTTAAATAAAAAATTTTCTGATCTTATATGAAGAAACTACATATGTTACAATCACCAGGCCATAACAGGAAAATGGAACTTATGAAGAACTTTGCCACACCCTCGATGGTCAGAATTAAAATTTCCACCGTGTTATTCCGAAGGTAGTTCTCCTCATCCATTCTTCTTTCAGTATTGTTTTGAAGATGCTTTGGTCTCACAGAATGTGTGATATAGATTTTATCGTCGACCTGCTAGTTCTGAAATCATTCATGTCACCATCTCTTCCTTCAGGTAATGGTTCTGTCTTCCCATGTTGCCCACCATCTGCACAACGCCAGCGATTCCTCGTAGAACCTCATTTTAAAGTCTCTGGCTTAGTTGACCCAACACTTTGGACCAATCATCATCACTCTAGCGCACGTCTCGTTCGTCCAACCCCTTTTCCGCTCTCTTCACTCTTTCACAAAAGGAATTCGTTCCGTCCGCTCCGCTCGATGTCAACCACCCACATCCTCCCCCCATTCCGCTGGCTGGAGAGGCGTCGTCACACTCACCCCTATTTGCGCAAGTGACTGGTCCCATGACAAGTGCACTGACGAGAGAGAGGCAGTGGGTCATCGTGCGGGAGGAGGTGGAATGAAGACGGTTGACCAAAGAATTTGAACCCTGTGGCGGCGGGATCGTGCGAACCACGAATCGAACCGCACACGACTGTCAGCGTGCTCGATTTTAGCTTCAACTCTAATTTTCCTTCGAAAAGATTATCAATCAACTTGATAGAATGTAAAAAGAACTTTCCAAATCCCACAAAAATGTTTAAAACCACACTGCTCCACCTTTTTCACCCGTGAGAGAATCATCATGCCATCAAATTCAATTGTATCTGGAACAGGGCCACATTTGAAAGAAGGAGTGTAGGCGTCCACGGTAGAGGAGAGAGAATATTAGCCCCAACATGAAAATGAAAAGGAAGCAGACAAAACAAACAAGTAGCGGTTAACATTCACGATTTCTGATTTAAAATTACAGAAAAGCCCTCCATTCAATATCCTCCATTCGCAAAGCTGAACTTCCAAATGAAATAAAAGGAAATAAAAATATTTTCAAAACAAAAACTCGCATGGGTAATAGAAGCCCAAAGCACATAAACCTAATTGAATCGCATATTTCCACTTTTTTAAGAAGTTTCACCCTCGGTTTGTGATTTGAAAATTACTGATTCTAAACGCCGGTCATGCTTGAGTGACCGACTGAAGGAAAATGCGAGAGAAAAAGCGGATAATACCAAGCGGTTACATTGGGCGTCCATTTCTTAAGTGAACTTATCGTGTTGCGAAGTATATGGTACATGCCATTTTAATATCTCCCCCCGCGATCTCAGGGTCTTAAACATTTTTAAGTCGTGGAGGCAAATGGAATAATGATGATTGCCATCTACTGCGTGAGGTATCCCGCCATCGCATGCAGAGCAAGAGAACCTGTAAATATAAAGTCTCCCTCGGACACGATAAGGCAAAACAGTCGGGACATCAAATCGACACTACCGGCCGGCCCATGCAAGGGAAGAGGGATGGGGAACGGGAAGGAGGGGGGTAGTGCAGAGCGGAGGCGACTCGGGGTTGGGAAGTCAGCGAGCGAAAAGAAGGAGCCGTTTATGTAGCAGGGAGCGATTACTCGGCCAATGACCGCGGCGACACGTGCGAGAAACACATGGGAAGGGAGAATTCTTCCACCACCCTTCTTTATCTCCGTCTCCGCTTCAAGTATTTTTAACGAATTTTTTTCCTTATGTCCACCATTTGTATTGCTGGTTGAACACCATGGTAGATTGAAGAAGGAGAGTATTGAGTAAGGAAGCAGTGCGCGAAAACATTCGTGCGAATAATTTCGTTACGATGCTGAGACACATGGAATGTCGGAAAGATGGAGGAAAAAGAACATTGAGGTTTCCAAAACTTGGAGTTATGGGCTGACGATCAAATGGATGAATACGACCAAAACTGATGAAGCGTATAGGAGATTATGGGAGGGGAAAACAATTACGGAGGAATATCAGGAAGGTCCAAATGGTTTGGACATTCTTGAGATGCAGATTTGTTTATGCAGCATTAACCAAGGGAAAATCCAGGGGAAAGTCTCATACGGAGAGCCGAGGGATGAATACCATCGTTGCCCAGCTGAAACATTAAGGGAAGAACGGGAAAGCTGCAAGACATAGTAGAGTCATTTGGGGACCGGTTAGGGTGGAGGAATGCAGCTAATCAATCTGAATATTGAATATTTAAAGATAATGGGATGATTTGCGATCCATGCTCGAGAAACTAAAAATTAATTTCGCAAGAAAGCAACGCTCCTTTTCAAACGACTTCGGTCAAAGACAATAGGCGCGCGAGAATCGTGGGCTCTTAAACACACCGCTGCCAGACGAAGGAAAAAGGTACTTACAAGTCCAACACGAATTTGCTCCCCACAGTTATATACATTCACAGAATCAGACTCACAGGTGGGTTACAAGGGAAGAACAACTCTGGCAATCGAACTTACCTGAAAAGAAAAAATATATATAAATTAGAAACTAAACACAATGAAAAACATTTCATTACACTGCATCGATCACTCGGTCAGTGAGCCCCGTGTCAATAGTTTTAATACGGAAATAGTAGAATTAAAAATTGAAAGCTTCGTGTGTTTGCACCTATCCTCAATTACCATCGATATCGACGTATTTACGTTCATTATAGCATGTGTTAGGTGATCTTTTTCAGTGACACATTTGTACATTCACCATAATCACTACCAAATTGCAAGACCTAAGCGTCCGTTCAAGACAAGAATCCTCGGTTTGTCGATAAAATCTTAAGCTACTAATCGATAAAATCTTAATATTACCACAATCGTGTATATTCATTAGTTGGTATACCTAGTTTCGAAGGCGCAGCAGTACATCCTCCCACCTCCACGTCCCTTTCTTCTCGCTCCTTCAACTTCCTTCCTCTCTTCCTTCCTCCTCAAAGGAGAAGGCGAGATATCAGACACGGAGGAAACGCGAGGAAAAGTATGAATGATTCGTTGAATATGAATGAGCTAGAATTGGAAAAAAAGACATCGGCCTTCCTAACCAGGAGTGGACACATGTCCATTACATGTGAAACGTGAATAACTACTTCATTATACAGATCCGACATGTTCTGAGATCACGCCCATTATACCGTTGAAAACGTACAGCAATGAAAAATCTCTCATGAAATGTAGGATAGCGAAAAACGCCACATTTATGGCATCAATTTTAATCCACCCTTTCTCCTTAATCAATATAAATTGCTATAAGAGATATCTTCTAGGGGATCAGCCTCAGACTGCTTCGTAACAAGGGAACAAATGAGAGACAGTGAATTGAATTTTCAAGGCCAAGATACATCTCCGCAGAATCTTGGCTCCAAGAGAAAAACACCAAGGGTAAGGATGTCCGCCACACTAGTCACTATCACAAGGACCAAGATACGAGACTTATCCTTTATTAAATAAATTGGATAGAACATTAACCAGGGAATCCCTCATTCCCCAAAAATATTTCTTCTTCCTTTCCCCTAATATATATGTGTTTTATCGAGAAATTCCTCTTTCTCTCTCTGTAGTTGATTACTGGGGCGCTTATTAAAAGAGGTCAATTGAGGGATTGGAGAACATTTCGGAGAACAAATTTCTCGACGGTTGAAAATATGGAGAGAAATTTTTCCCTCTGGGGAAAGTTAATTCTCCCGAAATTGCTCCAAGAAATCGTATGACGTGGAAAGGATTTCTCTTTCCTCTTCCCTATCGCTCATTCCGTCCTCCAGGGAATAAATCCCAACGATCACTCTCCTTCATCGTGATTATTACGCAATCTCGGAGATACATTAGATAAATTAGGGCTAATTCTTTCTAGGAGTCTCGCCAGTAAAATGCAAGACACACAATTAGTAGTAATCAGTCTCGTAAGATTAAAAACTAAAAGCACCGCGAAATGGAAAATTACCGGCCAATTTCAGCGTCCCACAACTGTGCTATGGAAGCTCCTTCATGAACTGATTGGCCATCCAAGCAAACGTTCGGATATTCTCATGATATTAACAACATCTGCCCGCGCTCTCAGCCGGGCGTTTTTACTTGGCGAGCAAGGGCAGGTGGCGGTGCAGACTGAGAGCACTTATGCGGCATAAGGCTTTATGAAATTCGTTCGAGAGCGGAGAACAAAAGAAGTTACGGAGGCATCCATTTCCGTCGCGAGGGCACGTCTCCAAGACGACGACTAAGCGCTCCTTTTGTAGCGTCCGCTGGATCCAGGTGGGCAATTAAGATTCTGAGCGAGGCGTCGACAGGGAAAGAGAGCTCGAGGGGGAGGAGGAGGTGGGGGAGAAAATGGGTGTGGCCCAATCGGGACCGGATCCCGGCACTTCCAATAGAGAACTTTATTTCTCCTTTTACAAGCCACCGCAGGAGGCAGGGGAGGAAACTATAGGAGTGAGGGGGGGGGTGGGTTTCTGGGATCAGAGACCCTTATTAGTAATCAACAGGAAATGGAGACGAGAGTGGCGAATGGGAGGGAAGGAGAGGAATTAATAAAAAAAATAGACCTTCTTCTTCTTCTTGTGGTTCACCCGTCTTTCTACGCCGAGATTCCGGATGAAGAGAAGGGGACGGGAGAAGGGAAATCGCAGGCGCAATCAATCCTCTAGAGACATGTCATTGGAAGCTATCCGTTATCAGGAGCGCGATTGAGCCGCATTTTATGGAGCAAAGCAGAAAAATAGATTTCATTAAAGAAAGAGCAGCTGAGAGGATCTGAGATTAATACCAACCCGCCTAGCTTGAACAAAGTCATTACGGAATATATTACATTTTCCCACAACGGATCCTTCTCGTTTATGACAAGGTGAAACTTTTAGTCGAGTTCAAATATACTTACAAAGTAAAATCGACCAGCGGAATCATACCGTGACTGCATGTGTTGCGTGCAGTAAATAAAGGTCAAACATTCGTGGAAGCTGGAGTAAACGTATAGGGAGCTTATGTTTGGCGTTGTAATTATTACCTCTTAGTTGAAATTCAATCCAATATTAAGTAGTGAATATCTAAGGACCGCGAAAATTTTTCGAATTATATTCGCTCCCAATTTTCAGCCGCTTGTCATCAAGTCGACGCAAGTTATGGTTATCATTGATGTGATCCACCGAATAAATACTTAGGAAAGGACGATCAGAAAGTCCCGATCGGAGTCCCGATAGAAACATGGTATTGTAAAGCCTTAGATTTTTCTTTGGTATCGCTTTATTTACCGTTCTTTTATACATCTCTTCTTCTCTCCAATCCAACAATCCCCCCTCTCCAAACTTAAACAACTCCCTCCCAACCAACAAGGACCATAAAAAATAAACAAATTAAACATTTAAAAAAAAACAAGAAATAAGAGAAAATAAAGCACACAAAATAAACAATAAACTTATTAAACATTTAAAACCCACAAAACAAACAATAACTCGAGGAAAGGAGCGCGGCGTTACAGTATCAAGATATTCCTGGCCGCAAGAGGGAAAGAAAAAGTTAAAAGGAGAGCACTTTCGGCATTTCTACGCGTGAATGGTTTCATAAAAATAGAAAAAAGTTTTTAAAAATTGGATGTGGCCATAGATCAGCCTCAGCCTAGTGCGCCTAGTGACAAAAATAATAGGCCTTATCACGCGACTGGGTAGGAAATGCCCACGGCCCGTGAGATGGGAGCGCGAGAGAGATGAATGCGGTGGGAGGAGTGACCAACGAAGAAGGGCTCGGGGGTGAGGAAGAGAACGTCGGGGGGGGGGGGGGGGGGGTTAGATATATATGGAGGAGCGACCACGTCACGCGCGCCCCCCCTTTGTCATTCAGACCACGAGAAAGACGTCAACAGTCCTACGTAGAAGAAGTATGAGGGAGAGCTCCCTTAGATGATGAGAGGCCAGCCCTGCAGAGAGGAAGCGTTCTCTCTCCTTCACTGCGAGAGCAGCGGAATAACGGCGGCAGGCACAGACCAACGGACGGACGGACATAAAGAGTCGGGGAGGAAGAGGGGATTCAAATGTAACCTTGGAAGTCACTCAACGACATGTCTCTCTCTCGTCCCAGTTTTTTTTCGCCACCATTTCCAGCTCCTCACTCCTCTCCCACGAGTCTCCGTCCTCCTCTCGTCCTCATCTCACAGCGTGTCCTCCTTACAACTTAGCAGCATCCAGGGGTGGGGGGGGGGGAGGAGCCGCTCATCCTCGAGTTAGTTCCTCTTCTTTTTTTCTTCTTCTCCACTCCCCCAATCCAAGTATGCATCACTATTCCCAAACCCCCCCAGACGTTACATCCGATGGCACATTTTTTAAATCTCTTTGCGGAATTCAGATCCCCCGCCTTGCCACTCGGTCAGGGACGCGGTTCTGAGAATTCGTTGAAATATTCCTGAAAAAAGCCGGACTACATAGTGAAAGTATTCCCGAAATGGGTTCATTTTTTTGTCGGATGGCTCCCCCCCCCTTTACGATTGCAAACAAAAGAAGAAACGTAATCCGTGGGAAAAATTTTGACGTCGGTCCATTAAATTGCATAGAAATTCCGGATACTATCCACATGCTATGTCTCAGTTTTCCTTGGAGAATGCTTCAGGGAAACGAAAGAAAAAGAGAGATAAAACTATATAAATCCATTATGAATGAAACTGGAGCACGAGAAAAACTGCATATGTACAAAAGAAACCGTTGGATAGGCACGACTCTATTCACACACCTATTCGGTTCCTTCCCTCTTCCGTGGACAGCGTAGGGAACAGATACCCATATACACCACGAACCGTCAGTGTTTCAATCCAGCATTATTTCCCATCCAGTAACGTTTAACTAGACTTTTATAATATACCAGAGTATCGAATGTAAAACGCCTTATCATGTCACATAATTACTATCATTACATCCAGTGAACACCCAATTATTGCTCATACTAAAAACTCTCATGCAGCTACTGGAATTTTCCTCGCGGTTTGCAGGATGATTCACTAACACTGACATTCCGTGACCTTGTGGAATGAATTTGAATTTGCAATCATCTTATGAGCTATTGACATGATAAAAAAGTACATGGAGAAGAAAATACCCATAACTTCGACAGCAAAATTATTAACTAGTTTAGCCATAAAAATTGGAATTATGAAAATACTTAAAAATTACTTCTTGAAATTTATAATAGAGTATCTGCGGAGATGCAAATCACATTTTTGATAGACAACATTTCTTTATCCATTACTATTTCTTTATCTAGATTAGTAAATTATCAGCTCACAACGTCTGCTGTAGCACGTCGTCAGAGCACTTTCAAAAGAAGCATTTATTCCAAACTATCGCCGACATCACTCACTCAATTTGCTTAGCATAAATAACAAAGTTTAAGTTACGATAGGATAGCTCTGTTTAGTTTGTGCGTTCTCGTTCAAATACCACGAGCCATATTTCTTGCACCGATGACAAAACATGAAGATAAGTCAATGACAACCTTAGTATCATTCCAGCGAAAGACTGGCAGCCGCTTCCGATTCGGAATTCAAGAAGATCTAGTCCATAAAACGAAAACAAATACAAGTTTTTTCCAAGGTTCTATTGAACAAGTCCAGTTATCAGAAAGAGGTCGGGGCACAAAATGGAATAGTTAATTCCGAGGCCTCGAAGTATCGTGCCAGCAAGACAAAACGCGGTTATATTGACAATATAACGGAGCTTTGCGCGTATCCTATGCGCCCGGTGGCTAAACAAAGCGGGTTGCAATGGCAGGATTGTGGAGTTTCGGAGAGCAAATACGCAAACACCAGAGAGATGAGCAAAAACTGAGACCCGCTCATATATTGCTCGACTTCTGTTGAATCTCAATTTCAACTCACAAGCGAATATTCCCACCGTGGAAGAACAAACAGACTGATGTCATCAATTGTCTGGCTGTCTCAAAACTGGAAGACTCTCTCTCACTCACTCTCCCACCTCAACCGGGTATGTACGTGCCCGCAGACCGACTCCAGCACACATTCCACCGAGTGTGTAAGCATTCGATTTCCTGCGAGGGGCCAAACACCACCTCCAACACGAGGGGAGAAGGGGGGCGGGGGGCGGGAAGGGGGCAACGCGAATTCGGAAGCGGTGAGGACGGACGAAGAAGGCCAAGCACCCTTTCCCTCCGGCGGCTGCGGTACACACAGATGCGGTTCATCAAAACTTCATCCGCACACCAGAGGAGTGGGGGATATGTATAAATGTGGAAGGGGTGGGGGATAAGCGCTACCATCTTCAGTTACGCCTCGCCGTTCAGATCTCTCCCCTATGCTCCCTTTCCTCCCCTCTTAAACTCCCGATCCCCGTAACCCCTCTGCGAAACCCTGAAAACCGACCGCCTTTTCTGTCAATCAACCGTATGTCATGAAAATTCAATTTCGACCCCATTTTGCCCTTCGCCGAGAGAAACCGCCCCCCTTCTTCTGCTCCTATCCCTCCCTCCTACCCCGCCCCGCTCCGTCCCAACTTCTCCAACTTACTACCACTTGCAAGGACCCCCCCGATCAACCTCCTCTCGCATAAAAACCCCCTCCCCCTCACCACACTTTTCCGTCGCCCGATAACATATCCATCATAAAACTCTTTTTTTTTCCTTTCCACCCGCCCGGCGTCTTCAGGGCGCAGGGAGAAAGGTTGGGTTGGTCGGGATGGAATCGAAAGGAATGCTTAGCGGTGGATTCGGAGCGAATTTTTTCCTCGGGCTTTTCATTCTACTTCTGCTGTAACGTTGTAACCAACCTTTCCCGTCCTTCCTCACTTCCAACAATTCTCTCCCTTCCTCCTTCGCAGACTCCCTTATCCTCCCTTCCTCCTCTTCCAAACCAACCCCTTTTTCCCAACTTCCAATGCCAAGCTCGCCAAGAATAGGGCTCGCCGCGAAAAAAGCCTCCTTTTAAGAGAGAAAAATCGCCCCTTTCGTCCGCAGAATTCTCTTCTCGCAGGGAACTGGTCCGATTTATTCCGATATATACGCGTGCATGTATACATAAATCCTTTCCGTTCCAATACTTCCCCGGTCTCTCCAACCCACCCACTCACTCGCCTCCCCTCCCACTCCTCAAGGCCCTTTACGGAGCAACTTCCCTCCTCCCAACTCCCCTCTCCCTCTTATAGCCGGCCGGGATACTTCCCCCTCCCTGTCTCCCCTGACCCACCCCCGCTCAGCCTTTCGGGAATATTGGTGGCAACAATTGAGAGAAATAGAAGAATGGGAGTCTTCGTTTACTCCGCCCAATCCTTTCCATGCCACTCCCCACCAAACACACTCTCCTTTCTCTCTCTCCATTTTAAGGTACGAGAAACTTCCGAATCCTTGTCGCCATACCTCACGCCATTAGCTTCGATCCTCTTGGAAAGGAATCTACGGAAGAAACTATATTCCATGAGCTCATCGAAGGCATTTCCTGAACGAATTTCGAGAAAGGAACGGACTGACGAAAGAAATTACCAGCTCTTTGGAATGCGATGGCAGAAGAAGTACATAAATCTCATGAACGACGTACAAGCTACGTTTTCCTCTTAACAGTGCGTGTCATTATTAAATGTCGCCATTTTTTGTCATCAACAGGTTACCCTGAGTAACTGAAACCATTACATTCACGAGTCAATAAGTAGTACTGAAAAGGAAAGCGATGAAATTAACAAGGTAGAGGGTTAAGGAAAACCTTTATTTTTTACTTGCAGTCACAACCATTCACCAACACTGGACTATTAGCGATGAAAACTATTTCAGGGAATCTAAAGAATAAACAAATAAAAACATTTTCGTCACGGACCATTTTCCAACCAGTCGCTGATTCATCACCGTCTTGATTAAAAATTTCGCTGAATAATTAAATGTCAAGCATTCGAAGAAGGGAAAGAACTTGAGACTAATTGTCAGTAATGCGGTCATAAAAATATTAGAAATCGCTGCCGCATTGCACCTTTGACTGTAGATGATGGTGCACATAAAGAAACATAATCCACGAATGTATTTTAAAGGGCGGAGTTGTGCATGTGTGTTGCGTTCAGCATTTTGGAGAGGAAAAGTGGAGAGGCAGGGTCGTAAAAGGCCGAACGTTGACGGAGGAGCAAGGGCAAATCTACGGGGGCATGGGAAAGGCAGAGGTCATCTCGGGGTCAGAGAGTGGACGGGAAGACGGGAGAGGAGTCACATGACGTTGGAGAAGTGACGCTGGAGAAGGCATTCCTCATCTCGACAGCGACTTGGCTCCCGATTTCAGAGACTATCCAAGGGAAGAACGCGCAAGTGGCCAAAAGCCGCAGGGGAGGGAGACAAAATCATCTTGCCCTAAGAGATGAAGACATTCTGAGTGAGTCCTTCCCTTGTGGAAAGAAAGGCCGAGGAGTGATGCGGATGCGGGCTGTCAGACAGCAATTGTCTCCGAGATAAAGAAGAAACACTCCACTCTATCGAAACAGTCTACGCGCATGCCTTGTAATCTGATGACAGAAGATTTTTCCAGCTGAGCAACGAGTACTTCAAAACGAGAGGAAAGCATTGAAATATATTTGCATGAAGAGGCTATTTAAATTCACCATGTTAAGATTTCATCCGGGAATTCATCAATACCGATCAGTTGATTCAAATTTTAAATTTGAAAAACAGGTTCGAAATACTTTTCACCTAATTGCTACACTTACAAAAGAGGTCCGTGACAATCGGAAGCCGTTGAGAGCCCAATTCATTGCCACGCCGATGTGTAAGTAATATTTTACTGCTCTCATTTGGCCAACCATTGGGCCAAGAGGGCGTTCCCAAACACTAATCTTTGATTGCAATAATTGGTGAGAGAGCGCCAGGAAATACCAGGGAAATCGAGAGAATTCACAATGAAATGACCATATAAATACTTCTAGATGCATTAGCGGCAACACAGAATGGATTGATCAGGAGGATTTCCCGCAGTAAATTATGCCGCAGTATTCTGCATGGAAAAGGTATAAATAATAGCCAGTTCTGACAGGAACACGAAAGACTTCAGATTTCTGTCTCGTATCTTTAAAACAGCTTGACGCCTCCGTGGAAATCCGTCGAAAACAAAAGAAGAAGGAAGAGAACAAAGGAGGCGTGAAACAATAGCAGTAACCCTAATTGAATCCATCACGTGTCCAGAAGCAAACCGTTAACATCGTAAATGGTCCCTTTCTGAGGCACAGCTTCCAACACATGGACGGAATACAAATCACGCCACTAATTTGCCCCTTTATCCACGGTTAAGAAAAAAATTGAAAAATCTTCTCTCTCAGGGGTTTCATGTGAATCCAACCCACCGACGGATGATTGAGGACACGCACAAACACGAGGATTTGCATTTAAATTGGCGGCTCAAACGCATGGCCCGTCACCGCGTCTAAAAGTCTACGTCACCGCGAGCCAATAACACACTCCCATTTTCCTTGCGACGAACACACGAGCAATTCTCCCACTGACGCAAACGTCGAGATTTGGCCAGTCTACCTTCGGCTCACGCGAAGTCCGAAGTTTTTTCTTCAATCTGGTAATTAATTCTGCGCCCATCCATTCGCGCCTCAAATTTGACAGGTGATCACAAGCCAACAGAAAGCATTATAAATTCGACACCTCACGGGTAAATACCAGAAGTTATCGGCGTTAAAAAAATCGACATAGCACATTAAAATATTCAGGGGAAAATTCACTCGAGCAATACCCTCCTAGTATTAAAATGAATTATGGGGTTAGTTATAAGACCGTGATTAATGTACACTTCGCCAAATCATATAGAGTGGTACACTAAAATTACAAGTATAACAAGGAATAATACAATATCCTCCGTTCTAAAAATAGAGCAAGTGATAGAAATTGAAGATAATACCTTGGAAGCAGGATCCAAAGCAATAAAAAAATAATTAAGTGTACACGCCAAAACACCGCAAATATCGGTATCCCTCTGCTAAATCATACTGCAAAATAATAAAGAAATCAATTGAGGCAAATGTAGGAGAGACAAAAGTTTAGCCGAACGAAGAAATTATCCCTAGGAAATTCAAAGGACAACCGAATTATCAGAACATTCACGGGAAATAAATTAGGTATAAAAATCCGGCTTCAACAAGGCATACTCCGTAATAAAAACTCCAGATGTAATAATGCGAGTCAGACGTATTATAATAGATTTCGTACGATATCACCGACCCAGACGGACAGACAGACGTATTCATGATACAGTGCCCTCCCAAAAATTAAGCAAAACAAAATGGTTTAAAGTTGTAGTAAGACAAAGTGTGTCGTTTCTACAGTTTATTATGTGGAATATGGAAGTAAGAAAGTTTGCATTATTACAATGTCGACCTTCTTCTATGTGAGACCTTAAACGCTTGAATTTAGTAAAAAGGTGTTGAACCAAGTGTTTAATTAGTCACGAAGATTTCGTTCACCCGCCACTCGGAAGGATCCAGTATTTTTAAATGTGGGGACAGATCTCAGCAAAGGATCGATGACGTGGTGTTAGCTCGGGATCACCACGGCAGTGGCTACAGAGTTCACAATGACCGCGTGTCACTAACCAGATTAAGAGGCACACTGTCCCCGTCCTGGACGTTGGGCGGGTCGGGTCCAATGCCGGCCGGGGAGACAGACCACAGAGAGTAATTTGAATGCAAATTCTGGGCGGCACTGTGTTCTTTTTCTCACTGGGAAAAAGGTGGGGCCAAGGGAATCCACCCACTACATACGACAGCACGCGTGTTGAGGGACCCAAGCCTTTTACTATCCTTCCCCTACCCTCACCGAATCCCCGAAAACTTTCTTCTTAAAGCTTCTTCTCCTCTTTCCTTCTTTTTTTCTAAACTTACTCACTCAGAAAAGAAAAAAAAACAACCGCTCTCAATTAACGAAGAGGGGCCACTTGCGTTAAGAAATGGGCGAAGGAGTGGTGGAAGGGAAAAACAGAAAGGAGAGCTGGAGACTTCGAAGATAGGACCGCCCACAGTTGGCAGCAGAGAAAGAATGGAGGCAAATATTCAAATAATAATAATAATGATGATGATTATATTCTTTCTGCGGAAAAGGAGGGGGATGCTAGTCCACAGGGGGTTGTGTACCCACGGAGGAGGATGTGGAGTTTTGAGGGGCAGTGAATAAAAATGAGGCAAAGGGTTGAGCGATAGTGGAAGAAAGAGAATGAAACCATCCGTGGATGCTATAGTGGGCGGAGAAACACGGGGCGCGCATCAGAGAGGGAGACGCAGACGGAGTGTGTAGTAGACAATGCCCATATCCAGTATATGAAGTGGGGAGTGCCATATCAAACGGAGTTATGGGGATGCGGAAGGGTAACACTGGGGAAGGGGGGGGTGGAGCGAGGGGACTGGAGTAGTAGGATTTGGGAGAGGGGTGCGTTGGTTTCCCCGGGGTTGGAGGGGGAGGGAGGAAAGAGAGGGGAGGGAGAGGTTAAGAGGAAAAATGAAGGGAAGGATGCATTGGGGACAGAGGGGGACGCCCAGCTTCGACTGTCCCCGCGAGCACATACTCAACCAATCGACATGCGCTGACAATTATAATTATAAAGTTTCCATCGATAAACCGTCAAATTGTTAACATTTTTGAAAGAAATGGATAGCAAACTGGTTGAAAATATGTTTGAAAATTTTGAGGTAGAGTTACAGGAAGGATTTCAACAAAATGTAATTTTACGCCAAGTTTTCGAACAATCAACTCATCAATTAATCAGAATCTTGAAATATAGTTAATTGTCTTCAAATGTTACCTGCAACACGGAATTCAAACTCGCATGGTCTAAAAATCTGCCGAAAATTTTTAAATCAGGACAAAAGTTTCAGTCTACGCTGGCCTCTCCAAGATTTGCTATGAACAATTGAAAAGCTTGAAGGGGTTGCAAATTGAATAACCCTGATTCGTACAGACGTATTGCAACTTTGAGAATGGTATTCCGATGGGAAATCCATTTTAATGAACTTCCCATTGGATGAACTCGACGCATTTTGCGATAGGCACGGTTCTAAAAGAATTTCTCTCTATTTACTTAAAATGTAACAGCTCATACCTTCCCCAATCGCCTTCTTCAGGAGTATAGGGCCGTATTAAAAGGAGGTATAAGATAAGAGAGTTTGAAAGGGCTTTTTTACACAAAAAATTGGATGTTTTATAAGGGAAAGATAAGAGAAAACTCAAGATTGGTAAATATTAAAGCAGGTTGGTACTTGGGGTGACAATTTATTTGGTAAAATACACCAGGCTAAAGGCTGGGTATGGAGACTAAGATAATTTAATTCTCGCGTTCGATCTCTGTACTTGAATTAAATAATTACTCCTCATAATGTGGTATTGATTTTAATTTTTAAAATAGCAATTGCAAAAGCTTTCATTTCATATTTTATATGATTTTTTTCTCTTAAATGCACGCTGTTATTTGTTTCCTTGACAATAAATCAGAACTTCACCATTTATGAAGGTAGGTTAAATGCTAAAGTTCCTTGGGGACAGTCTAAAGCTTACCCTGAAATACTGCACATTCATGATTGCATAGGAGCATTAAACACCTATCTTATTATCTATCTATTCAGATTTTCCGCGCGCCACCGCAGCTTACAACGGTTATTTAGGTAGCACTCGAAACAAGAAGTTACGACGCTGCAGAAACGCGTTACCACAAGAGTTTTAAACCTCCATTGGCTCCCGCGATGGTCTGCGAGTTGGCAGGGGGAGGAAAAGGCACACGAGAGGAGCAATAGGAGGCGAGGGGGAGTGGGAGGGAGGTAGGCGAGAGTGGGGAGTGGGATAGAAAGACACCCGCGTCGCATAACAAACGCTCGAGAGGGAAGGAGGAGGAGGGGAGGGGTGGGTCGGCGGGAGCGAGCAACCATATCGGCCAACAGACGGGGTGGGAGCGGGTGTCGGCGTGACGGGGGCACGAACCACTGACGGCACGGGATATGGGACGCTAGACGACGATGCCAGACTACGGCACGGGGGGAAGGGAGTGTGCACACAGAGGGTGGCCGGGGAGGAGTGGGGGAGATGGGGAGGGTGGTTCATCGGAGCGGGTTAGGAAGCCGCGAAGTAGGGGGTGGTTGAAGAGGGGGAGGGAGTTGAGCTAAAGGGTGGTTTTCTGTGGCGGTGCACATCTGCTCGGGCATTAGTTTGCAAAAGAGGAGGCTGCGGCGAGATAGCGGGGGAAGACAACTACACCGAGGACTGGAAGTGGATGAGATGGGAGGGAGGGAGGAAGGGAGAGAAGAGGAGGGAGGATTAGGACATGGCGGGCAGGGTTGGGAAGGAGGATAGCTGTAACGAGGCACAGAATCCTGGAGATTCAAGAGTGCCGTTCTAAATTAGTTAAGAGTCGTCTCAGCGTCCCTTGCACAGGATATGAAGCCGAACCAGTTCCCAGACCCGTTACTACGGAACTTAAACGGTATGGGAATTGTTATTGCAACTGCCACTCTGGGACTTGGGGAGGAGACACAAGAAAGGAGCGAAGAAAATTCGAAATCCGTCTCAGGAGACGTTTAAGGACAAATGGGAAGAATAGACTTCACTGTTAGAATGGACAACCGAGTCATCAATTCAACAAACTAAGAAAGTGGATACTTGTTCGTGAGAGATGCTTGTTTCTGATGACGACCTCACTCTACAGCGAAATAAATGCAATACACAGTCACGTGATACTTCCTAATTATTTCAATACACTCATATTTTTAGAATTAATGCGTTGAAAAAAATGGACGACTGAATTTCACGATTTAGACAGACCCGTCACTCCTCTAATTTAATTATTTTGATTGTATGTACTTGAATCTATCGAGGCTGGAAAAGAACGAAAATTCGGTGCCAGGAAACCGAGAAGCTCGTCAACTTCCGCGATAAAAATCAATGGTTAAAGTTTTGCCAGCGTTTTTGCAGACAAAAGCCCTGTCATAACTGTCAACTAATTTATCTGGATCTCGACTAATATAGTATGAAGCAAGAAGTAAGAAGTGGACTTAAAGTGAATAGAGAATGAGAAAGGGGAAGACTTAAAATATCAGCTCCAGAATATCTCCATTTTCCTTTACGGGCGGCCCACACGTTTACACGATATTTTGCGATATGAGAGTATGATCGGAGAAGCGCAGAGATATTTGAAACTTGGTTTAGGTTTTTTACGGTAAATTCCGCCAGCCGAGCGACACTTTATCGTTTTCTCCAGCATTCAATGCATATAACACAACCTCACCTGTAGGAAAGCTTAGGAGTAAGATAAATACGTTATTTCATCTATCCTTCTCGACTTGGTAATAACTTGACTCAGCATTTATTAAATTCCCCATCATTCATTCATTTAACAAAATAACTAAGTAACGACAGGTACTACTGAACTTAGTTGTATCCTGCCGCTGCAGAAAAGGATTTCGATTAATTTTTCAATACCTGAGCCGTTAACAGCCAAGTGGTGAGATTCAGTTACTTGACATATTTTGATGGAGACGCAGAGGTATTACTCTACTTGGATTCTGCTCTGTATACGAGCGGCGTTTGACAAGTTTCAGCATTTTTTGACGTAAACGCTACATTCGAGCTTTTTAATTTCACTTTCAAACTTATTTTTCCAAAAAGTCATATTTTTTACACACACCATTCCCGCTCTTCAAGGTACATACATTCATTTAACTGCCATAACAGTTACACCATGGCATTTTTCAAAAAAATTTAATAGATTGGCTGAATAAATGTTACTAATACTAAGATACTTTACACATGAATTCTCAATCAGAAAATTTAATTATACCATATTTCCAGTTGGGTGCATATTGTTTCACATTAGCATATATATCCATCCCAATCCGAATCATACAAGGCTACTCCACTGTCGACAGCCAAAATGCCAATCATTGTTTGCTTAGCGATGAGCCCTTTTCGATTTGCCGAATGTGCGTCCAAAACAAGGGTATGGTAATAAGATTCACAGAGTGTTGGGAATTTCCATATCCTAAGACAAGGCCGGGGCCGACCGAGGCCCAACTTGTTGGGTGGAGATAGGAAGCCAAGAGGAATAATAACTCGCAACCCTTACAAGGAAATATCAATCCCTCCCCCATACACTCTCCACCGCCTCGGGAGACGAGCATGAACACACAAATGCGCGCGCAAACAATGTAAAACTCATACCAGAATTTAATACAAGTGTACACCTCGTGTTTTTCACCACCACCCCCCTCGCCCAACCCTCACGATCGCCTCCTACGCTAGTCCCAGACGAAATGAACATCTCTTTGGCGACCACCTCATCTTTAATACAGCGACGAGGCAACAACCCGAAGGGAGGAGGGGGCGATTCCGAAGCATAGGGAGAGGTCGGCCGAATTAGAATGATAGAATAGAATAAGTTTAATTACGCTCTGGGTTTCCCCATAAGAGCAAAAAATAGAAAATACATATAAAATTCTGCTTTGAGCGAAAAAATAACACAAAAATATATACACCTGGCCAACATCTCACAGTGATGAAAAACAAAAAAAATTCACATTTACAGATAATTAACACTAAAAACAATGGAAAATATAATATATAACAAAGGAAAATATAATATCAATCACAAAAAGATAACAAACAAACAATAATTTCTCAGATCACTTTGGAAACATATAGATTTTTAACAGGATACATATTTAATTATTGGCATATATGCTACGCATGGTAATAATTAAAAAGTTTTTCCGTGAAAACCGACAGCGAGGAAGAATATTTTATGGATAATGGCAAGGATTTCCAGAGATTAGAACCAGAGATGAGAAATGATTTAAGGTATGTATTTGTCCGAGGTTTAGGGCGTAAGAGGTAGGAGGGGTCAGTTCTAGTAGTTATAAGATAGGGAAAGGAGATGAAAGGATGGGAGAACAGAAAGGTTCATGCTGCACGCCATGGGTGCATGCGAAAAGATAGTGAAGATGTGCGATACTTGTATTTCAATGCTATCCAGTGATGAAAATTCTCTGTCGCAAAATTTGCTCCGCATTGTGCATGTTTACGGCTTCTCATTCATTAATCGCTTTTTGTATATTTCTTCTCCTCATTGATCAACGTTCATATAATGAATACACTTTATAAATACATCTTTAATAAATACAACTGATCGTTGTATGTCTGTACACACGTATTTATGATGGTTTTGAGGTATCAGCAAAATATGGAGTTTTGCAATAATTGGTTATTAAAACTCACGTTTTCCTACTGGGTGCCTAAAATCCAATTTTCTCATTTATTCGTCAAATTCTAATTGTAAGGTACACCATAAACGCTTTATTTTTTCTTCGTATTCCCATGACATAATGTTGCGTATCGTATTGCTTCAAATTATTTCGCATAACAGAGTAAACTTTTTATCCTTTAAAATACGTAACACGTCGCTCATCACACAGCATTGTTCAGCCGTGACCATAAATATCACAATGAGATCTAGCCGAAAAATCGCATATTGAAGTTGACGCGGTGCAATATGGACGGACATGTGCGCTCACCCACGCACTCGAATCGCCATGTATTTCGGTCCAGTTGCGCCTATCTCTATATGTACTAAGAACGCCATGCAAAGGGTGGAGAAAGGGCGTGGGACCAAAATCCAATAACGGTCGCAAGTGGATCGCCCTTTTTCTCCTCCTCCGCCCATCTCCGAAAAACAGTTGCCGGCGACTCCTCCCTCCTCTTCCCCCTCCCTCCCCTCCACTTCATTCTCCGCCGCACCTCCAGCGGCCGACCCAACCATAAAAAGATCACAATAATATTCGACAGAAACGGAATGAAAGGGAGAGAGAAAGGCGCGGTTTCTCTGAAGAAGGAATCGGAAAGGAGAGGACAAGTAGACGGAGAGAGGCGTCTTGCCATTGTGGGGGCTGGAGAAGAAGTGAAGGACAAAAAACCTACGGGTTGAATCTTTTACACAGGGTCGAAGCAGCCTTTTTTTCCAAAAGCGCTCATCATATTTTTAACTAACTCCAACTTACTACGGTAGAAATGGTCACAGAACAAGAAAAGTGAAACAGGTCGAGGAAAGTCGCGAGGGTTTAAAATTTTAACGTCTCCGCGAACAATGAAGGACCATAGCCGCTGCTATAAAATTTGTGGGACCCATTTATACTCTCATCATATCGGACAAACTTGGCACTTTAACTAAGTAGTCCTCTTACTACTAATGCTTTACCAAGCATTCACACGATTGGAAAACCTCTTTTCGAAGAATTCGCACCATAAACGGAATACTGAATAAACTTCCCACGCGGTTATAAGTTAACTTATCGCACCTTACATTACTCTCCTCACTTACTTTTGGTTCTCACTCAGCGGCCAGGAGAGCATGGAGATAAATCAATGAACTGTGACAAATATTACGCGCCTGGTGTGGAATCGCCACATGCCGCACCATGGAGGGTTGGCCTGCACGGACCTCCGTAGATGTAACGGGCTAGACACTGTGGGTTTTTTTCCTCGTGGAAAAGGAAATGGAGGGATGGGAGAGACAGAAAGGAAGATATAAGTGTGACTCCGCCTCCCGCCCCCTCCCCTCCCATCTCCCCGTGCAAACACACATTAACGCGGAGGAGGTACGCACTACGTTGGGGGGACAATATTCGGTGGCGCGGGTCTTATTTTGGTACGGAGGGAGGCATAATACGGAGGGGGTGGGTAAGAGGACGTTTGGAAATGACCCTCACGGAAGGGTGAGCACGGCCCTGAGCACGCGGAAACCCCTAGAATGAGCATCACCCTCAGATGGGAGCAAACACCTCCTTAGGGGGAGTGGGGCGTATAAGGGACGCAAGCAGGAGAGGGTATAGAAAGAGAGGGAGAAAAAACTTAGGGAATGATGGCGTGGAAGCAGGAAGATCAAGGAAGCGGGGGCTCGCGGCGAGGGTTAAGGCCGTCGAGGGCGGAGGCCAACGAGATGTCCGGTCCATTAGACAGGGTAGGTCCAGGAATGCTGGGCGAAGGGCAGGAGACGGAGGAAGCGTGGGTATCCACCCTTCCTCCCTTGTCTCTCTCTCTCTCTCCTCTCTACTCTCTCTCTCTCTCTCCCCCTCCACATCCTTTATAAGGTCCATGTCCAATAAGAGGAGAAAGGGTGGCTCCATAGAAGTGGTGTGCTGCCACGGCGCCGTGGAACCCGGCACATTCCAAGGACGGCAAAAGGAGGGAGAGAGAGGGAGAGAGAGGGAGAGAGAGGAGAGAGGATATAGGGAGAGAATAGGAGGGTCGGGGAGGGGAAGAAGGGTCGGGGAAGAGCAAACACGGAAGAAAGGCGGTTGGCAGAGGAGGAAGGGTTCGGGGTGTTGGCGAGGAAGGGGAACGAAAAGTACCCAGCGTCCTGAAACATACTGCATCCCTCGGTTGTCGTTTCCTCCCGAGATGAGACGAGGGAGGGTCCAGAATTGCCAGAAAGATGAGTCCAAGGGGAAAGCGGGGATAGGGATCGAGGCCATAACATTGGAGATGAGATGGTATAAAAAAGGAGAAAATGATGACGGGGAATATAAGGGGCAATGCTGAAAACCTATGCATGCGATAGAAAAAGGACGATCTTTAGGTCGAGCCTAATGGGGGATGACAATCACAAACCAGCAACGGGGCACGATATTCAAAGAAAACGCAGAAATCCTAGGCAAGAAAAACAAGAAGCGCGTAAAATGTGGCGAATGAAATGACTGACGCGCTATTGAATAAAATGGGAAAATGTAAATAGGAAGATTTGGAGGAAGTTTGAAAAGAATGAAGGATGATGAAGAGAAAAGAAAGAGGAATATCTGGGGCGATGGAGAGCATGTAGGAGATGGAAAAGTACGATACATGTGAGAGTATTACGAGGGATGAAAAAGGGAACCAGTTGCAAGAAACTATTTTAATTAAAAGAAAAAATCCTGAACTAACTTACACAGAAAGAAGGGTATAATACGAGAGAAAAAGATTGGATGAGCACGCGTAATTGAATGACATAGAGAAAGGAAAATAATTCTGGCAAAGGAGCAAAAGAAAGTTGGGGGAATAAAATGCGTTGAAGAACTCAGATGAGAGAGGATCATAAAACAAACTTCTCAAAGAGCTGTTTTATCACAGCGGCCACTAAAAACAAAAGGATATGGGAGCGGAAAAAGGGAAATGAATACGAGAAAAACTGTGCGCAGCAAGAGGCGACGAGGACAAAATAAAGGAACTGGATGGAGCGGAGGAAAGTCTTGCCAAATATGCGGGGACGGTATGCGCTGGTGGAACGCAAAGGGGCGACGAAGACTATAAGCAAGGCAGCAGGCAGCAGCGGATGTGGCGGCCAAGTTGCGTCAGGGAAGGGTGTAGAGAGGAGGAAGGGAAGGAGAGTTTGCATTCAGTCTTCCTCTCCTCAGCCAACGATAAGACTTGAATCCAGAGAGGGTTGAAGGCGGAGGTTCCGGAGAGCCTAGAGAGCTAGCGATAGCGCGAAGTCCAGGAGGGATAAAAGTTTTGGGGTCAAGTTAAATTGATCTAACATGGTGATGAACACAGCACGGCCCGTATGTCAGAAGGGAACCTTGGAGTTGAGAACGTAGCTTCCAGACGCCAGTTTAATACTAGAGGACAAACTCTGGCGATGTAATATGTAGAAGAGATCTTCGACGAAAAAATGGTGTAATAAGGTATATTGCGTGGGCATGAGCAATCCTGTCTAAAGCATACGTTGCCGAAAAAAAATACACGAGAAGAAGTAAACTCAAGCCTCCCCCTAAAACGTGAAGTGCAGACGGCCAAGATAATTTGGTTCATAGGGATAAGAAATGAGTGGTATACAGATTCGGGGATCATTCGAATCACCATCCAGCGACAGATTCATGGACCAAATAGTAATAGTTGTCGTCGGGACACAATTGGGGTGTAGGAGAGCTTAAAATTGAATCGAAGGAAATGCAAGGTTGCACTAAACTAAAGGCACACATTGAATCAAACCGAGGATGATAAATGGTTCTTAAGAAAACGCGACATAGAATCTCCTAAGCGAATCAGGTTTCTTAACACGCTTAGGAAAAACTAGATAAAAGAGAACAGCCCAATATTTAGAATGACATGTATAGGTACTCCTGACGGGCAGACACTTGAACTGTGGACGGTGAAAATGACAACGGGAGAAATCTTATTTTCCGCACATGCAATGAGGCAGCACATAACGAAATCTTTCCCGATTAAAGGGCAAGCGGTCAGAAACTTGCAAACAAATCTCCATCTCCTCCACGGGACGTTTAAATAAGAAGGAATGACTGAAGTGAGGCTAACGAAGCCAGACACTGATCCTTATAAACGCAGAAATACCCCCACCCCTTTTACTTCTGCCCCTCTCCCCCTCGGAGAGATTAATAAAAGACGTCATGCGCAGCACAAAGATAAGTGGACCGAGAGATGTTAAAAAAAATCGTCGGTACGCAACAGCGTTAAAAGGGCGCCCATTTTTTTTTCTCGCACGCTCACGTCTCAGCGGCTTCATTCGCCATTAAATTCAGCAGCCAGGCAGAGCGAGTGCGTGAAGGCGCGGGTCGGAGAGGGAAAAAAAAAGAGACATAGCACCAGCACCACCACCCCGACGAATATTTCGGTTTAAAAAAAGGCCAGAGCAGCAGCTCGTTCGCTTTCCTCTTTCCTCCTACTTCCCCTACCCCTCCCCCCCCACCCGCGTCCCTCCCACACTCTCTCCTCCCCTCGCTCGGCTTTTCCACTCTCGCTCCTACAACTTAACCCTCTCTCTCCACTTTGTTGTTACCGTCCCCCCCCCCCACTTCACCCCCTCCTGGCCCGCATCCCCTAGTCGTCCTCCTACGCCTCCCCCGTCCCCAAAGCCCCACCCCATCCTAACCCTCCCCTACTCAAAGCCACGCACCGCTAGGGCCAGTGCTATGGTGCTGCGATGCAACAGCTGTGATTTTCGATGCATATAATTTAATGACGAATCGCTTAGGATTGCAATGGCGGCTTAAGGTAGTCCGAGCGAGATAGTTACCTATTCATAATAGAGACCATGTTCGAATTATGCGTTTAATTTCACCAGCTGCGAGGCACATCAATTAAGTATTGCATTATTATGGTGCAATAATATAGTTTTATATGACAGAAATTGTAAGTAATCAAATGAAAATATCTATATAAGTGTATAATGTAACTTGAATATTTTTTTTCTCGCGGTGCGTTTGAAACTCCTTCAAAACGGAAGGTTTTTTGGGATACCCAAGAACCTACTGCGGTGACAATATGATTAATTTTCAAATATAGTTGAGGAATAATACAAACTACACGCTGTTAGTTTTTAGAAGAGTTAGAAATTCCTCATTTTGTAAATAATGTCTCTCTGTAGTGCATGGACGTACCATTTCCCGAATTTAAGGGCTGGTGTTGTTTGGAAAATATCTCCAAAAGTGATGTGGTAAGGGGTTGAATTTTTGGTGTCATTGGATAGGTGAGATGTTTTTCTTTAAAAGGAGACCAAATTCATTAATTTGTAAGTAAAATGATATTTCGCTCGGACTACTTTAACATACGAAACATGCTTCTTAAACAGTAGCCTCCAAAGTCATTCATAAGAAGTACTTCTGCTTCTTTATAAACGAACTTCTCTTCAAATTTCAGTAGGGGTCGACTGGGTTTTATCGGTACACTATCGGATCGCGTTCCTTCGGTAAAGACAATTACTTCTGTTTTGCTACAAACGGACGACATAATTTCAATTTTCCAGAGAGTGGCTTGATGAAAGAAATGTGAATATTTAATGCTGATTCAGAATATATATATTCCAGTTGGAGTTAACTTCCTTTTAATACTTTTGGCAGCATTTGTCCTGTCTTAGAGCAAAATATAAAATAAATCATGAATTAAGAACGCTTTACTGATGCATAAATACATCAAAATACACCATTCCCTTTAGGTTACGCAAAGTCGCATAATTTAGTTACGTATTGCGGTTAGCCTTAGAAAAATGGCTCCCTTTCAATATTTTCCTCCATAATGCTTTGTCTTTATTGGTGGACATTGGTGGACATATAGGCATATATTTATTTCAATTAACATAACATTATATATAAATTCATCAGTTCAAGAAAACCAAGGTACTCGCGGACCGCGATGCAAAAACGCACTGATTACCTAAATCCGGCATTTGTCGTTATTGCCATATTCAATGTTCACGGCCATCATACTTCTTGACGCAGAAATGCCGGAAGACAACAGAACAATACCTGGCTAAGTAGCAGAAGTACACAATGAGATAGCGCTAAACTCGTCACGTCTATAATTGTCATCACCAATTAGTCAATTCGCTTTAAAGGTGAGCGATGGAATGTATCGCATTGTCTTCACACAGTGGCAGGCGAATGCCTCACCTCGCCGCCGCCACTGCACTGGGATCGGCGATGGTTACGCGATATAATTCATGATTTCAAGACGCAAAATGTACGTTACGCAATATGATGTTGAACTTTGACCACTGCACGATGTTCGCAACCCACCGCCTTTTCCCTCTTCACTAACTAAAGTCCTTCTCTCTTTTACTCGCACGGACCCCACGGTATAACTTCCATGTCTCCCACATTGAAACCCTCTCTCTCGACATCCTATCTCTCCCTCCTTCACCCCCAGTGTTTCCCACTTCTCACTCCCCCTCGTACACTCCACCCCTCCCTTCTCTCTCCCTCCCTTCCCCCTCCCTTCCCTCCCTCCACTCCACCGGCACAAACACGCCCTCTCTCTCTTCCACACGAAGCCTCGACCAAAAAATTCCGAGCCTTTTCAAGTGTCCCATTTTTTTATCATCCTCGTATTTTTATTTATTTTTATTTTAACGAGAGGAAAACGAGGAGAAAAATATAATATACGAGTGTCTGTGAGTGTGTGTATATGTGTGTGCATACGCAGAAAGAGGGAAAAATGGCAGGAGACCGCACGAATGCCTTCAACCCCTTCCCCTCATTCACCCACCCCTTACTCCTTCCCACCCCGCCCCTCAAACTCCTTTTGACTCGTGCCCGCACACAATTTTTTCCCCTTTTTTATTCTCGCACACCAGCGGGACGGAAATAAAGGGAATTAAGTCATGCTTTTGAAATAATTCCTACAAAGACGGCCAACGCTCGCCCCTCCCCCTTTCGAACCGGTGGCAACGAGCGACCGAGCAAAAGGGAAATAGGGAACTCTGCTGAAAAAGCGTACATCTATATCAATGTACCCGAGGCAAGTGCGTGTGGCAGAGGATGTGAGGACACCAGTAATGAAGACGGGACGGAATAAGAGAGAAAATGAATTGGGAGGGAAAATAGAAGGAAAGTGAAATGTGCTTTGCACGCATCAGTTTCTCACACTCTTTTTCGTAGCAGTCAGCCCTTTAACGGCAAGCGGGAAAAAAGGAATTATTGTGCCGCTCTTTTCAACAGTTTTACCTCTTTCGGTTAGTTATGTCCATCCGTCACACATACACGGTAGAGATAATATCCACCCCGTCACTCTATAATGCAAGTATTTTGAATTTTTCCAGTAATCTTAACTCCGCACGTAGCTCCTGCGTCTCCAGTGGCTTCCAACACAGTCCCTTTAATCTCACTGTTACGCGCTCAGTTCGCTGGTAGCAGTTTTTTTGCAACTGTGTGAGGCTGGCATTATGTTGTGGATTTCGCACTTAGATTTTTTTATACGCACGGGAGCCAAATAGTGCGGCGAGTTCGAAATGTGGATTGGATACAGATTTAGTCGGAGACGGGATGAAGGACTCAGTATCCTGGGTTCTGTGCACGTCCTTGAGTCGCCCCACTCCACCCACCGCCACCATCTCGGCTCGTGACGATAAAGGTACGTTTTTATGAACGCGTTTTAGAAGAAGAGACGCGAAAGCGAGATCCTCAGCCAATCAGAAGCCCGGATTTTTTCGCGTGAGTTCGCGTATGTTTGCGTAGAGTCGCGGCGCCCGAGTTGAAATATTTTCAACTTTCGACGCGTGGAACGCGTAGAATCACAAACATGGCCGACCGGCGAAGTGTATGCTCTATGGATGAAATAATCATCTCCGAAATTTGAGAGAAATACACCTTTCTGTACAATTATATAGACTATCGATACAGGGGTATAAACCTAAGGAAGAAGGCGTGGAGGGAATAGGGAGTCAATGGTGCCACTGCATACATTTCTTTCTTTATGAAAACTGCCCATTAATCAGCTCTCAGCAAATTGTCGTTCGGATGAGAGGAATTAAGTTGTAGAGGAATTCAAAGAACAATAGCTATTGCACTTGGATGGAGCTGGATAACTATCAACACACTATTATCAACAATAGGTTGTAGAGCGATAAGCACACACGGTTGTCACGTTTCTTTTTTTTACCAATTCTTCTCTACTGTAGATGGCACTTAGGTACCTCCTACGCGTAGGTTCGCTTGCATGCGAACGGTTCACGCGAAGAAATGACGCGTCTCGTCGCGCGCATCTGACGCGTCCATGAAAAAGTAGCTTAAGAGGGCCGGACGAAATTAGTGGTGCGGGAATAGGAGGAAGAAAAATCACTGAGAGAAAACCAAATTATACGACGCGGACCCATCGGATATTTCAATTTCCAGTCCAACGGAACTCCAAATTCTTTCCGGGGCCGTGAACTTTTCTGCGCAAAGGGGACGAAACGCGAGCAAGGGCTGGAGCCGAAGTGTGTGCGGCCCACGCGAATTGCGTCGCTTGCCTAACCGCCCACTCGCCCACTTCAAGCTCCCTTTATGGCATCTTCAAAAGAGCTTTTTCTAACGGTAAGTCCAAAAAAATGCCCTCGAATTAGTTGAGACATAAGTATGTTAACATAGAAAACCGAACGTCTAGAGGGGATCAACGAAAACTGACCCTGACATGCATTTACGTTCGCCGATCAGTACTAAGGGTCATAACTAGAGAGGGTATCGGACCGTTAAAAACAATACAAAAATTATTAAAAAGGAAATCCAAAAGGTTGCTCCGTAAAAAAGTGTGGTTCTTGCGATAACGAAGCTGCTGTGAGGCAGTTCTGCCACAAACTGCCTGAAAAATTATACAAACAGAAATAAAAATCACGTACTACGATTATAATTCTCTCTTTCTTGAAAAGCATGCGAAGACATCATTTCCCGTTATATTCCAGTTTTTGAAGCACATTAAAAGCATTTAATGTTTAGTTAACGTCGAAATTGGTTAAATTTATTGTAAATTTAACTTTTTTTAACGTTCTACGCAAAAGGTTGATTTTTGCAAGCCATAATTCTTCGAGAAAGGGTGAGTAAGCAATCAAAAAAGCAAAAATCTATTCATTTAAGCCGCTAATATGGGAAACTACCGCTCCACCGGATGCATTTCGCATCCGAAACGATACTCTGTCCCCTGTCCATCATAACGGAGACGTAAATCCTCGTCCAGCACAAACTAACCGCCGCGCATTCAAAGGTCAACTCGTTAGGACGCGCGCCAATCATTTTTTTCTTCGAGGGACACGGGTAGACAAGCAATAAGCCCTCCCTCAACTTTTTTCCAACCGTTTTTGACGGCCATCCTACTATTTCCACATTCCTCAATTTTTTTACTCCACCGTCGACGAGGAAAATGCCATGCAGTAAAAAAAAGGGAAATTGAGGAATAAGAGGGCATCTTCTTCCCATAAGCCTCCTATCAAATATAAGAATTTTTAGAGTGGGACAAAGCGAAGGGCTTGGCGTACACAACGACCTAAGCTCCAGGTATACATGGCGTCCGAGGCGGTCATGGGGAAATTTTTCCCGCACGGCATTTTTATATGCACGTATAAAAATGTCATCATGAGCCTCCATGCGCCAATACACTCATTTCTTCCCTTCCAACCCTCAATGCGACACTTTTTCGGTATCTCGTACCATACTTCAGCCTTTCCTGTCTTCTCATTTCCTCTCCAAGAATCCATTCACCCTCAACCCTCCAGAAAAAACCGTTGGGGCGACCCAACACATCGGACCTTCCCACAGCGACTCATACATACATACTCCTTCGACATCTTCTCTAGCTGTTCCCTCTCTTCATTTCCCTTTCTTATGTCTTTTCTTCCACTCTCGTATCACGTTTTCCTTCCCTCCTCCATCGTAAACATCGAAAAAACCTCCGATACAGAAAACATTCTTCTCGCGACGGCAATTTACTTTGTGTTACAGACGCCCTGAAATATATACGTCGATCTACCTTCACTCATACGGCCACCAAGTTCACTTGCCCGACAGGTCTTACCACTATTTTACTTACCACTTACTACTACTAAATGCTACACACTCTAGAATACTCTTTACAAACTTATTCCACGTGATTTTTGTCACTATATATTTTAAATAGTTTATTATCAAATCCAACGTTAATAAGAAAGTTAAGTTTGACGACAGCAGCAATAAACACTAAAGCAAAGATTGGAAGCAGTGGAAATGAGGCGATAGAATAATGATGAGGATCAAATGGGCGGATGGAATCAATCAATAAGCCATATGAACAGTTCGAAATAATTGACACCTGGAGAAAACTGCGTAAAATAACAAGATTGTTCTTCAGACGTAAAACACGCAAACTAATTGTATATTCTGGGCAATACAGCCCCTTTTAAGGAATCATAATCGATTTATGAAAGATTACGCAAAAATGCTAAAAATTTAATACATATAGCAAATCAGGAAGACAAAATATCCAAATTTTGCAATTTTTTGCATCATAATAATCTATTGTGAATCGTCGAAAAGAACATTCTGAACTTCATGCTTGCTTAACGATTACTTGCGATTGAGCAATGCAGCTTCAAGAGTTAAAATTCAAAGTCCGCACTGATTTTTTGCACCACACTTGGGAAAATATCAAATTTGATGCGATTAAATTTATCGTGAAGTTTAATGATTCGCTGAATGAATCTCTAGAGATTAGGTTAACTTTATCGTATATCTACATTTATTGACAACACATTTTCCCCTTAGTGTTAAAAAAAATTAAAGCCGTCATTAGAGTCCTAATTTTGCCTAGTACATCTATCCTTCCTTCATTCCGAAGCTCTTCTTCGGAGGTAGATGTCGATTCACGGCGATCAGCCATATTACTCCTACGGCTCCCAGCCAACCTTCCCTCCTTCTTCTGCAACATAACCCCCTTCCCGGAACTCCATCGAGCTCCGTCAATTCCTAGGTCCGCACCTTTTACGGCTCCCTTGCGGATTGCCATGTCCCTTAAGCCCTTCCCTCTCCCTCCGCCCAAAAAAAAAACCCCTGCGTCCTCATCCCCTCCCTCCTTCCCCCTTACCTTCACCGACCCAACTATGCCAAACACTAACCCCTACTCCCTCGCTCTCTCTCTCTCGTACCCTCGAGATACCCTTCCCGAATCGTCTTATACCTACATACATCCCCATCCTCACGGGCCGAACGAAACTATGTAGGCTCCGCCAGGAAACAAGGGATGGGCTATAGCGGCAACATATCGGAAGGATGCGAGGCCAAACCTCCTCCTGCGTCCCTCATGGCTCGATGGACCGGCTCGATCAAACACTGCGAAAACCCAACTTTTGGACCGGCCCATGCCCACATCCTTCCCTCCCCTCCCTCGTCGCTATCTCCACTCCATGAATACATTCCGTCCTCTCCCGTACCACGAGCGAAGAGGGAGTGAGACAAAAATAGGACACAAGGACTAGAATGAGAGCCATAAGAAAAATTTTGGAGATCTATACGATCTAGGCTAGAATTATTTGAGAATTTCAGATCTATCGAGTTCCAGGGGTAAATGGGGGATACTCTTTCAACCAGTCTTTAAATCAATAGAACTGGCAGAAGCGCATAAGCAAGAGAGCAACACAGCCGATCAGATAAGCAACAAAATCCCATTTCCTCACGCACTATTAAGGGCAACAAAAATAGAGCGGCACTATGAATCCGTCCAAATATGCCTCAAAATTCATCCTTTCTCTCGCTATTGCTGCTCTACAAACACATCTCCTGTCGTACCCCGTCGTGGTGGCTTGAATATTGGTATGTAGATTTAACAAGTTTGAATGCGATCTTTTTCGGAAAACGTCGAAAATAACCAGCAAACCTGATTACTCTGCCGAACAAGTGTTATTTTCCATGCGAACTTTCGGAAACCATAATAGCTGTCGTTAAGAACGGATACCCTGTTTGTTAGATATGGATCGCAGCTAATTTACTAATATTCTATAATTTTTATACATTTAAAGGCTAACTAGTAACAGTAGCAATGTCTTGTGTTCTTGCCTAACTATACAAATTCTTAAAACCACATACATGTATGTCGTTACCAAAAGTATAAGCATTCGCTGTACTCAAAAATTGCTGATACATAGCGAAGTCCATGTTATGGTCAAAAAAGTCACAACCTGCCTCACACAATGGAGGCGGCTTCGCTAGGCACTGCATGGATGTTGATATCTTCCTCGTTCGGCCGGTCCCCAGTGCCGAAAGCGCCGACGCCGTCAACCACGGCCGGCCCAAGAGCCTCATCGCGGATATCACCGTCGCTTCAATGACCACCCTCACACTCCCCGTCATGCCTAGCCCCACCTCCCAATTCTCGATCCTATCCTTCTCCCCCCCGCCCCTCCTCCCAAACCCTAAATTGCCGATACGTTCGATATGAGCGCTATCCAGGGGAGGAATGGTAAAACGCTGAAACTGTTGAGAGGAGAGAGAGAGAGAGAGAGAGAGAATAGGTGAGAGATATTGGAGGTGGAGGGAGGGGGTTGAATGGAAGAGAGAAGTGGGAAGGGGATGGTAAGTGAGGGGGAGGATAGTCAAATATAAGTTTTTTAATATCAAGACTCAATTAAGCGGACTCGCTCTCGTTTTATTTGACCTGACAACTTTTATTTCCTGAGACAGGAGCGTAGTTCTCTGCCTCTCTCTCTGCACCAAGGGAAAGATTCCAATTTCGCATCTATACTTACTCTCTTCCGGAAAATAAAAAAATAACAGCTGATTTCTATATTTAATTTTCGTACGTCTCACGGAAATCGTCCAAAAATCGTGACCGAGAAACTATTTTTCGAGCAAAAGACAAGGTTATAAAAGTTTTATGATTTTGGCACTTGATAAGGCTCACAAAGAAGAGATATAAAGGCCTAAGATCAGGATAAATCAATGTCAATTTAATTTTACGTAGACAATTTTACGAAGTACCTTAAAATCCGTATACGATGATTTTATGAGTTTTTCATATTCCATTTCTTTGAGCGTGCCACGAAATCGTACACTGAACAAAGGCGTCATCTCTCAAGAATAAAGAATTTAAGTGTAAGGATGCGTTTAAAAGCCGACTGTATGAAGTAATGCGTATTTTAAACTGAGAACGCAAAGGCGGAGGAGTTCAGCCAAAGCTCAAGCCGCAGCCGCTGCAATGAACGACCGACGACAAAGCCCAACTAAGCATTACGCGCGCGATCCGTTGGAAATCAAAGCCAACATATGCTCGCCAAATAAAAAATTCTCTTTCGCGTTCAATATGAACGGGAAGTGTTACGGAGAGGGGGTGGGGGGAGCGCCAAGGTATACGCGATCCCAGTTTTCATTTCCACTCCAGTGGAGCCTCATTCAGAACCTACCCTTCGTACGGTCACCATAAACACATTCGGGACACACACCCGATCTGGGTACACGGTCCATTATGGCCAGTTCTACACTACGGGGAGGGGGGATGGAAAGAGGGGGGGATCGGTCGAGTTAAAAGCCCAGAGAAGAGCCAAATGAATGAGGAAAAAGAAGAGGTGGTGGGGGGCAGGGGGTTACCTCCCCGTGGGTGTGTGGAACCAACCGCCAAAAGCAGGCCGGGGGCGATGTGCGGGGTGGGTTACTTTCTCTCACGGTCCGTTTAAAAAAGAAAATGAGGGGGGGACGTGGGGGGGTGGGGGGTTGAAAAGGGGTGGAGCAGGAGGGGTTGTGGAGAGCATTGCGGGAGGAGGAGGGGGTCTACCTTTATCGAGAGACCTTCCTCACGCCCCCTTCCTCCATTACGCGACCAGTCTCACTCCTAGCACGAGCACCAGACAATGGGGTTGGCTAGGCCTGATGACGGACAGACATGACAAAAAGGAACGTAAAAGAGCTCTCCGCAAGGCCGCAACACCCCCGTCCGCCTCCAACTCCCCCTTCATCCCCCTTCGTGCTTTACATGAATGAAGAATTTCGCAGAGCTAATGCACCGCATCAAACAGGGTTCGTCCTCCGCTTCTTTTTATCCCAGGGACACTGGTTAGTCGTCGGGGGCGGCGGTGGTGGCGTGGGACTGGTGCGGAGATGAGAGCATCATGCAAGGCAACGGATGGAGAAAAAGACAAAGGAAGCGAGCGGTGCGAGGGGGGTATTCGACCGGGGTAAAATGTGCGCAGCGGTGTCAAGGGCGGGCGACCGACCGATTTTTCGCTCCCCTTCGTGCTTTTTCATTCCCTGCCCCACTCTTTCCACCAAAGCACGTCCAGCATGCTGCGGCAACACCACACATCTACTCCCCAGGGAGCAAGGGATGCAGCAGTGGCGGTGGTGCGTCTGCAACGAGAGATTGACTCGGGGCCCCCGACGATGGGGAAGGAGTGAGGAGGATTCGGTGGACAATGTTCCGGAAGGAATGAGGGCAATGACGGAAGAAAACTGTCACCCGAAGGGGATGTTGGAAGAAGCAAGGGGATAGGGTAGGTGTGGCAGCTAGGAGTATGAATCATCTTTCTACCCAGGGGACGGGGGGTTCACATCCCGGAGGTGGCTAAGACTCTTCGACGGAATCACATATCAGTATTTGGGAATATATGACATATTAAAACGTGTACCCACGAGTGTCTCTCAATTGAAAGTAGGTAGATTTCGATGTTGGGTTTCTGTTCCCATTATAATCGCGGCCCAATTCATCCATCTATAAAAACTACGCATCATTCCTCGGTAGCGCATTTGATGTCAGCCGTTGGTGACCCACCCAAAAAAGTAACATACTTAAAAAGCCAGGAAGGGGATCCGGTTGGCAATGAGCCGAGGTGATTTAGAATTGTGTTGTAGAGGGGGAAAGGCAGTAAAGGACTTACGTTTGGTGGAAGAGAGGCAGGAAATTAAGAGGGGCATGAGTACATTCCAGATTACCCCTTGGTCCTCAACCACCCTGAGAGCGGGCAAGCTTGGTCAACGGAAGCGAGTAATTGGTTTCCGAAGGGGATTAAACCTGTACGGGAGCTTCGTTCCCTAGAGCTTGTTTAGGGTACACTTCTCAGTACTTTATTTTCCCGGCTCGTACTTGCTTTCTCTTTCCCAAATGCACGTGCGGTAAATTCATTGCGAATACAAGAACGAGGCTCAGATCCAGCCTTCCCTGTCACAAAAAGAAAGTGAAAGTATTGCAGCCATGAATTCGCTCCTCACACCACTGAAATTCACAAGAATTCCACTGATTAAGCATTATAGGAGAATAAAGGATATAGATTTAGGTATTGTTAACAAATTTGATTCATTGGTGGAAGGAGAAATCGAAAAATTTTGAAAGAAAACGACCGACTCAACTGAAATAATATGAAGATGTTTCCCGGAAATGCTGTCGGCAGGCGACTGTTCAGAATGCTAAGTCACGAAACATCTACATCTACGTAATACCCTGCGAGCCACCACGAGGGTGTGTGGCAGGGGTGAAGATCACCAAACATGCGCTACTGACATGCGACTAGGATATTTAATGGAGACATGATAGATAATAGGGTCAGCATGCATGCATGCATGCAGCATAGGACATGCAGCTAGATGTTTAGTATCTACATTATAAGAAAGGGATTATTGGTTGTTATTACATGCATCATTCACTACAGACTACTCTAACTATATTTTACCTAACTATCTATTTGCTACGCTGCCTATTGTTCTCTCTTATGGTACGCGGGAAAAATGACATTTTAAATCTATCGGCACGACAATCTATCTCTCTAATTTTGTTAATATGATCAAACCTAGCATAATACGCAGGGGTTCTTAATATATATCTAACGTCATCTGTGAAAAACTCTGTTTCGAATTTACTTAAAAGGTTTAACCTAAATTTTAACCTGCGTTCTGATAGTAATTCCCATCCTAGTTCTTCTATTAAGCTCGTAACACTTGTAAAATTATCATAACGGCCTTTAACAAATCTAGCGGATCTCCTTTGCACACGCTCTAATTCTTTTATCATACCTTCCTCGTACGGATCTCATATACTAGCGGCATATTCTAAATGAGGCCTGACAAGTGTAAAATAGCTTATTTTTCGTACTCTCTAATCGCATTAGCCTAGAACCCTTTTTACAAATCAACATTTAACTTAGTTTTAACTCTCTTAACTTAAGTTAAGAGGTTTATCCACCGCGACAGTGGCTTTATAAGCACGACTTCGTCTCATGTGCTACAATGTAGACTTGAGGCCTGAACATCTAGTTCGCATTAACCCCCCTCGAAATTCGCCTTGAAGGAAGATGGCTTGGTGGTGTAACTGGCTAACACACCTGACCGGCAATTGGAAGATTCGGGTTCGAATCCCGGTCAAGTCAAATGATTTTTTCATAGCGAATTTCAACCCTGGTGTTAAGTTAAGAGATTGGACGCAGGGGTAAGCGAGGTGAGGAAGTGAAAGGCTATTTATCTCTGAAAGTCCTCCACTACCACATAGTTTATAATTCAGATGAATACAAGGCATTGCAATAATAAGTAAAACACTGCATAAAGAACCGGTTTTGAAGAACTGCATTTCTCCAGTGACAAAATCGATCACCTCGCATTTGCCATGAACTATAGCAAGAGATGCAAAGGAAAAAGGAGGGCCGGCGATTTGGAGAGATGAAATGGAGTGCACAGGTGAAGGTCCTGGTGCACGCAAATAGGATGGCACAGGTGAGGAAGCGTCGGATGATTCGAGAGGCAATGCTCCCGAAGGAACGACGGGGAAAAATCGTCTCCCGAGACAATGCTGGCATACAATTCGCGCTTCTGAGAGGCGGGAGTGAACAGGAAGACGTGCACGGGAGGAAAGGATCCAACTCCTTGCGATTTCCGGAATGGGGAAGTCGACTTCGGGCCCACTCAAGTCGATCACAGCGCACGCATCAACAAATATTGACAGACCTCGACTGTTGACCACATCAAAACGGGTGAGCAAGAGCCGAGAAAAGGAAGAAGGCAAAGGCTGAGATCGACAAAAACGTGAGCCCCGAATGTCTCTCATCTTGCCATCATATTCATAAGTATTCGGTAGTATTGGCCAGCTCTCAGCCGTTAAAATGCTTTTAGTTATCGTTGGAATTATCACAACAGGAATACTGCATTCCACGAACGTCATTACTAAAATATGACATAAAGCTTAGCGAAAACAGCTTCAAAGGGATGTAATTCCTGTTATTAATCAAAATTTCTTAAGCTGTGCTAGATAAAAATGCATTAAAGGAATGAAATACGAGAGACTGATTGATCTGAGTTGGTCCTTGGTTAATCTCATCGCATTTGAATGAGTATTAAGCATTGAGCATTTCAATATTCCTGAAAAATTGTAGTAATTAACAGGAACGAGGAACTTCCATACAACCTCCATTGCCGAATGTCTCGGAAACTGAAAATATTAATCCGTTGACGCGTTCCAAAACAAAAACCGTTACCTCTCAATTTTCTAATACGTTGAACAAATGGCTACATAAATGCTGGAACATATTTGTCTCGCCAATCCCTTTAAGTGCCGGCTTCAAATTGACGACTGGCAATTAAAAAAAGAAGCTCAAATCAAAAGCCTCATTAGCCCTCTTTAATCATTAATGCCAAAAAGAAATTTTCCAGATTTTCTGTACAGAAAAACAGAAACAAAATGGTGCGAGAATTCGTTATTTTATAAAGCCTACTTCACCCGCAGGGAGCTGACAAATTAGGGGACCTCTGGTGTTAAACGATGCAATTGGTAATCCGACTGGACTGAGAGGTCCCTAGCGCGGTCGAATGGATTGCGCGTCAGAACCACGAAGCCGGATCGCAGTCGGTGATGAATGATTTTTTTCCTCGCCACGCTCTCGATCATTATCAATCACTAACAAAGCGTCAACGTCCGCATCAGAAGAAATCAGCTTACGAGCGAGGATTTTAGGAGCATAATGGGGGGTTAGCGACTGCCGCAACGTAACTTAATTCGAGTGGAAATCTCGGCCCGATAACTTTTATGGCACAGATGTATCCGGTTAATTTCAAATGATTAACTAATAGATGGTGGTAGCAGAAATTATGAGAGAAATCAGAATCTCCGTCTTTCATCAAAACGCAAATGCAATCTAACTCCCAGCGGCTTTATCGCTTAAACACAAATGAGAACATTGTACGCAGTTGCTGGTGAATGCCGATTTTCTCTCTTGAAAAGTGCTTTAACTTTTCCGTTCATGAGATATGCTGCTAATTCTTCTCATTATCGCTGACAAGAAATTTCCTCCATATATTACGAGACTCACTTACATATAATCCAAAATATTTTTTAAAAATCGGTGTGAGAACATTAGCAAAATTCTCCAGACTCTGTTCAAATCTGAAAAATCCTATCGGCGCAGTTTCTCATCTCTTGACGTCCTCCTCATTTAATAACCCACATTAAATACACGAGTTATACTTATAGACGGGAAGACTGCTCACATTCTTGTGACACGAGCTCTTTCAGTGATAATAACATGCCCGACTCCACACACGCAGGAGTATCACAAGTCCTGCGACGCCTACAAAGCGACAAAAGAAAAAAAAAAAGACACAGTGAAGGGTTCCGTCAACACGTCACGGGTGACGAGGAGGGAAAGAAAGATTGTGTGTGAGCGATAGTGGAGGATGTCCCTCTGAGCGCGCTTGAGCCGTGAAAGTCAGCAGTGCTACGCCACCATGCACACATGTGCTGCACCCACTTCCAAAAACGATTCAAAGGCAGTCGGGGAATCACTTCAGCCCCTCTCGACAGCACGCGCCCCGCGCTCCTCCCCCCTTCCCTCCCTCCCCCTCTGCTCCCCCGGAACGGAACACGGGCCTCGCCATCCCTCTGCACCACTTCCCACCACCAGCAACCGTTCCAGCCCTTTTCTCTCGCCCCAAAATAAAACTACCCCCGTGTCCTTCACCGAGCACGCATATAGCACGGGAGAGCGATCGACTCTCACACACTTCTCCACCCTTTCAACCCCCACCAAGAACCACCCTCCACCGGGAGTCAAACGGCCCGTGACAAGGGAAACAGGGAGACGACGGAAAAGAATATCATGGAGGGGGCGTGGCGCTCTCACAAAACAGCCCCCATCCATCCATCCATCGTCCATAAAAAAAATAAAGGCTCCATACCATCCCTCTCTCTCTCTCTCTCTCTCTCTCTCTGTGCCCTTTCATTCAGTTTAAATCTCGCTATTTAGGGATCATAAGGCAGCAAGCGAGGTCGGAAAGAGGACCGTGGGGGGGAGGGGGGGAGCGGCAGTTCGATTGGGAAGATCGGAGAGCATGCAGTAAGCACGCATGCGAGGCGCGTTGGGTTGAGCGCGTGCAAGTGCGCCTGACAGAGTCAGTGGGACATTCGACGAAGACGTCAACGGAGTGGAAGCGAGACCAAATGCATTTCACACCAAAAGGATGACAAAAAGAGTGTCTCATAATAATTCTGTGAACTTTCACCGGAACCGTTCTTCTGTAGTTTTTAAAGGACGCCACGACAAATTCGAAGTTTGGAATTTCATTCATGAAGTAAAAATTATCTCCACTAGAGTACTTCTTGACTGGCTGAGAAGTGCAGGTTTTATTTTGTCTCCAAAACTCTTCTCTCTCAAGCACGTAGCAATTAGAAATCACAAAGGATTGAAACGGTAGGTAAGTATACATAAATAAATATATGCATTTTCTAAAGCTTTATCTTCCAAACTGGTTTTCATTTCTAACCTAGATTGTTACAAGCTAGGTCATCTTGATTTTCTAGATCACGGAATGATGACCTCATACAATTTGGTATCAGGACGTTATCACGCTAAGCGATTAACAAATTATCTCCATCGTGCAACAGGGCGAACCTACTTCTGCAAAAGAATAACAGAGTGCGCACACCGAAAGCCAAAGACACAGCGTAACGTGCTAAAAATCTATCTTCCATCTCGTGATACAATAATTACGACCTCCTTCTCATGCTTGATCTTGGCCGCGTCAGCAAAAAGCTTGGCGACTGCATGCCCCAGTTTTTCGACCTCTCCTCAACGAGACTTCAAAATAACACGAGGACCTGAATCCCCTACTTTTCCGTCTGCTCCACATGACGAACGTGGCGAATAGGCTTACGTCACGTCAAGTTGCAGCCGGAGAGAAAAATAGTCGAGGATGGACAGGGAAGGGAAGGGCGGAATTAATGTCGACAGGAGGAGCGTGCGTAGGTTTAAGGGTGGAAGAGGGACGTGAATGTGTGTCTTTCCGGAATATGCGAGATGCTAGATTGGGAGCGTGGGAAATGGCGCCCGCATTGCACATTGATCAAAGCGAGGGAAAATGATAGTTCACCGGCTGAACTGAAAGGCAGTACTAGCAGCTCGAAGTGACAAGCGGGAAAATGTGTGTGACGGCATAAAATGAATTAATTCCTCCTCTCAGTCCTACCGGCGCCAAAAATGATGTGATTCTGTACTCTGGGAGAGAGGGGAAGGAAGGGAAAAACGGGGAACGAGTCTGCGGCCCGCACTTTCCGGCCGAGTTCACATTCGTACGCCCCGCGATCCGACTTTGATGGATTAAATTAGGCGACCGCCGCCGTTGCCGGCTCGATTCCTAAAAGCCCCGACGCAGCAGTGCAAACGGAAGCCATATAGATATTTCGCCACGGCACACAGACCACTCTCCCCCATCCCCCTCATAACGATTTCATGCGAACGGTTAGTGAGAGGAATGGTCTTACGCAGCGACGGATATCGTTAGATCACTTCATTGTGCGTTGAAGTAGTGGGGGGAGAGAAAAAAAAACATAACGGGTGGGTAGGGTCCCACACTATAGAGAAATTCGAAACGCTCAAGATAAGCGAGGGAGACTCAGTGGTGTCCTGTTGAAGGCGGAAGTCTGAGGGGTGTGGAGGAATAATGCCGGGCCCTCGGCATTCGATCCATATGGAGAGAGAGGGGGGAGGGCTCGATAATGAGGAGGAAATGGAAGGTCTCACTCACACCAACGAAATTATAACGAGCGAAGTGAGAGAGTTTGGTAACTAAAGAAAATATGTCTTGATGGGTTGCTGGGTGAATGAGGGGAATCAATGAACTTTTCATAGGCTTCCCCATAAGGGGCAATACAAATGTTGCAGAAATAGTACTCCTTAAAAAAAAACGAAGTAAAATTCATAACTGGCACATAAGTCATCCATTAGTAAATGGATAGCGAATACAAATATATGACGCACCAAAGGTAAAAATTGAAAAAGTAGTTAATAAAGAGAGAAAGAGAAAAAGTCGAATTTAAAAGATAAATACATAAGTAACGAAAATCCTATCAAATGAAATAAAAATAAAAGCGGAAAAAAGCTCAGAAAAAGTAAGTCTAAAGTAACTCAGTAGCAGTCAATATGAGCTTCCAGGCACTTATGTTCACAAAGTGAGGTTACTAACATATGGGCTCATAATAATGATGATAATTAAATAGTTTCTCCTTAAAAATTGAAGAGACAAGGTTTATTTATTTTAAAGGGGAGAGGGAAGAGTGGGGACAGGCGGGTGCTACCCGAGTTTATACATTCATTTTCAAAGTAAACGCCACCTCACGCGAGGGCAAGGGTTGTATCATCACGCCACCTAACCCCTTAAAAACTCTCCGGAGGCCATCGAATCAGCGTGGTTGCGTCAGAATAAAGACGGCGCTTAATGAGGTAGCTGCGGTCAATCCACCCCCGTTCAGACAACCTCACACGCCACGACGCTGGTGAGTCAGCAGCGCAGCGCGTTTGCATTTCCACGTCTGGTCTCGAACCCATTTGCCGTCGCGGCAGAAGGATGAGCCCCACCTCCCACCCATTCCCTTTTCAAATAGATGGCGTTCCTACTCCTTCCTAGCGACGCCATCACGCGGCTCTGGGCGGAGGGAATGAAACGCAGCAGACCGGACTTGCTGAAGGTTGCTGGAGCAAGGATTTTCTCCATTCATAATGAAGACCATATTAAAAATATTTCTTGAAAATTAAGCGGTGGTAAAAAACTAAGTTCATGCTAATATTATTGGAGCAAAACCCTTGCTATATATGGTTAGAATCCAGTAAACTACTGAATAAATAATTCTGAAGGTATACCCAGACTAATTCGTTTTCATTAACTAGCTCTACTCTTTACGGACTACGCCGTGAGCAGAAAAGGGCCTTCATAGCCGAAGGTCTGATTTCTGATTTTCATATACTTTATTAAGATTTCGTTAAAATATACTTTGAAAATTGAATAAGAAAACAACCAAATAAATGGATCTACCACATCCCATAGGAAACGACTATTCGTTTTGGCAAATATCGCATAAAATAAAGGGAGAAGCGGTAGATATTTTGATACCATTAGAATAATGTGATATGTTTCTTCATATTATGGCCAAATTCATTAAATTTTAAGTATTATTTCGCATGAAGCACCTAACCGCGGAGACGGTGAGCCATGCGACGCTGCGGATAAGTGCTGAAAGAGTGGGAAGGGGTGGATGAGCACAGAGTAAGTAGGGGGGCGGTGAGTTAGAGAGGCAACGCAGCGGCTGGGACACCGATACACATGGAATTACGCACGTAACTAGCGGAGGGCAAGTGATCTCTGAAGTGTAAGAAAGCTGATCTCTGTCGGCAGCGATGCTTTCGAGGGATTCGTTTGGAAAATCGGAAATGCGCACTTCTTCTGAACGCTTGCAATAATGTTAGTTATTTCAAGTTACTTAGATCAATTTACTGACTACATATTTCCATTCATGAATATAAAATTCCGATGGTATAAATAATGGAAAGTTAATTTTTTAAATAAATAAACCTTCATAAATGTAATTTTCTACATGAAATTATTGACCTACATCATGCCACTAGGTAACACTCTACATTGAATCATGATTATTTAGAACACTGGGATTTCGTTATTTTATTCTTCATTACAGTTACCATTTTAAATAACAAGCGCAATGGCCACGAATGAACAAATTACGTTTTCTTAAGTATCAGCACTAATATCTTTCTTGAATGAAAAACATACAGGGGAGAAACGTTAAAAATGCTCTACAACGCTCAACTCATACGAAAGGGGGGAGTGATTTCTGAGAATTAAAATAACGTAAAACCTCGGTTGTTGAAACATGGTGCCGCAAATTGTGATACACGTTGGATTTGGAACTCCACAATTCCTCACTGATTTTTGAGCCGGGTCTAGCCCAGGCCTTATTCTCCTCGACCTCCCTCTTCCCTTCCAGAAGTACTCCTCAGCCCATCCCACAAGCACGCTCCCCGCCCTTCAACTGTCTTCATCTGACGCGCTTCGACAATCCCCCCTCTTTCCGAAAGGGAGCGTCCGAAGCCCCGTCATGCAACCACCCACCCACCTAGGCCATATGGCCATTAGAGGAGACAGAGGAGAGGGATGGCGGGACAGAGGAGTGGATAATTGGGGTGGAGCCATGGTGAGGACTGAGGCGCGGCAGGCGGGTGCGGCGGCGAAACAGAGCGACGGAGCAGTTAAGGGGCGCGGGGGGAGGGGAGGTAAAGGGTGAGAGGGAAAAGACATTACGGGGGTAAAGACATACCCATATACGTCCCGTTGCTCTTCACTCCGCCTCGCAGCTGAGGTAAAAACACGGCTCCCCGGAAATGGAGGCTTAAGGCGAAATGAAAGAAGCGGTTCTCGCAAAAGTACAACTCTGACATAACCTACAAGGTGCCATAAGGGCACGCGGTAAGTCAGATGCTATATAAACATCCATTTTCTAGTTACTGTCGATGAAATAAGTGTTTCGCGAGTACGTAATTATTTTGACTTGCATGGGTACATTGTCATGGTTTTCGTGAAGGACATACGCAAGGAGATAATAGCGATCCTTTATCGTATGTTTATGTCATTTTTACATTTCTGGTTCTTTTCCCGTGATTATGTAATGGACACAAATTGAATGGGAGAGACAAGGAAGGATCCAACGTAATTTTCCTTGTCGGTCTCCCGAGGTTTATCTGAATGCTTGCCTATGTGAAAGCACAGAGGGAGCAAAATTATCTCGTTGGCGTAGAAGTAAACCCAGGTCACTAGTAACATTCTTTCAGTCTAAATCTCGCCAAAATAATTCGTGTTTGAAGAGAAACCTATCCTAGATTATGCATTAGGTCAGTGAGACTTGGTAATTCCAGTTTAAAACAATTAATCACAAATCTGGTGGGAATTTTTTTGGCTTTAAGAATTCAAATTTTACGGGCATTTCCGTGAGCTATGTTTCAGTAATTAAGGTCATTTCTTAGATATTTATGAACTAATATCCCTCTCATTTTTCACTTCTAGCAGTTTAAGAATACACATAGTATCAGTTCTAGAAACAGTACATATCGCACAGTAAAATTATGTGCACACACAAGTATGCATCTTCCTAGTTAAACCTTGCTACCGCAGAACTAAAAACACGAGTGAGTATGCGTCCCACGAGAAGGACGAGAGTGCCGTGTACTGGGAATGTGCGGCCCTCGCAAGCGGCGGCGGTTGGAAGCGGGAATGAGGAGGAGGAAGTGCGGAAGAGTGCAGATTTGGAGGGAGGACGATGCGGGGGGTGAAATGGTGTGAAGAGGTGTCGCCGACAAGAGGAAGGGTGAATTCCCAAATGGGGTATCCCGAAAACACCCCCTTCCATCACCTCTCCCACACCCAGCTCCACTCATTTCCATCTACGCTGAGCGGAGCGGCATCGGTGGGAGGAAGGACTCGCGGCACCCGTTCGTCGCAGAAATTAACTGCTGAGCTATAAATAACTTAGCACGTTTCGGCGCGCGAGGCACTAAGAACGGGGAACGGAAAGAGTGAGAGAGGGCGGGAGGTGCGGAGAGAGGGATTGGAGGACGCTGGCCTCTTCAGCACACCGGAAGCAGCAATGTGTGTCAAAGTGAGTAACAGCACATATTACTGAGCGGAGTAGAAGGGTTACCGCCCTCCATGAACAGGCCGACAACAACAACAATGAAACTGTTTGGGGGTACCATGAAATAATTGACAATAATCCAAGAAAGATCTGAATCTTATGTCTCGGTATCATACATACATACATACATACCAGTCACGCCGTTCCCTTCCGGGGTAGGCAGAGTCACTAAGTTTCACTCATAAATACATATTTGTACACCTAACTCTGCTTCAATAATTATCCTTGCAAACCTCTTTTGCTTCATTTACCCCTATACACTGCTTCATACACTCCCTTCTATTTTTAATACTCCTAATATTCTTCCTCCTAAGAATTTCCTCAACCACATTCAACCACAACTTTCTCGGCCTGCCTCTACCTCTCGCACCATTCATTTCACTCTTATATATCTGTTTCGTCATTCGGCTCTCATCCATTCTCTCAACATGGCCAAACCATCGAAGCACACTCCTTTCATATGTATGCCATTTACTGGAGCATCTAACCCACATTCATTTACTACCCACTCATTTCTGACCCTATCCATCCTACTTTTGCCGCAAACACTCCTCAGATAACTGATACCCACGGTGTTTAGTCTACTCTTATGTCTATCCTGACATACCCAGGATTCCATTCAGATGTCATTCAAATACGATGATACCATCCAAAAAAGAGGAATAACCATCTCTAAATATTTAATGAATTTAGGAACAAAGAAGATATAACAAGGCATCGAATCTATTATTTCAGTATTTATTCACAGACGTATTACCTGGAGTTTACATTTGGTAGTGTATACGATTGGGAGCGAGTTTATTTGTAACAAGTAGGGGACCGGAAAATTTGGCGGAAAAACTGAAGTTTACGCTCATGCTTCGTCAGACGTGATTCATTATTACCGAAAAAAGTGATCATTACGAGGAATAGATACTGTTTCGTAATTAAAAGTTTTAATTCAACTCAATACACACTGAATAAAATCGACAACGAGTTATGCACGCACACGGAAGTGAAATGCCTGATCTTATTAATGATTCGGGAATATATTGATAAAACAAACGGAATTTTCTAGAGAAAGAGGTATTTCAGACGACCTTAGGGCCATCTTTCCTCTCCCACTTCATCATTACGCCCATCATTTAGCACTGGGAAGGCTGAGCATCAGAATGCGATAACGAACCCGACTCTCACAGGGATCCAAAAGCGTTTTTTCCCATCCTTTCATTCGGTTGTTCCCATTAAAGGATTTAACGACCACGGGACGATCCGGTGACCGACTTTGCATGTCAGCAACCTATTACGAGAGCAAGAGATGGATGAAAACGGTAAGGCGAAGAATATTGCGGGGAGAGAGAGAGAGATGTAAGTGGATGAGGTGGAGGACTAAGTACGTAGGCCGATCCCGAAGCCATAAATATGGCTTCTGCGGCCGTGTTTTGTTTGACTCACGGCTTTTCGCCGACCCCAGGCGATGAAGGAGGAGCACGAAGGAAGAATAACAGCCAGCGGAAACATTTGAATTACTCACCTGAAATGAGAAAAGAAAGAAATGCATTAGGAAATCCCTTCAAAAAGATCAAATTCACTAGATTCACGAGGATTAACTTTACACAAAGGAGCTTATTGTGAGTCACAACGATATCAACATAATTTGTGCGATCTCTAACTTATGGTTTTGAAAGTTAAATATGTCCCATTAACGACATTTAAAAGTAAAAACAATGAGCTCAGAAACACGAAATTATTTGCTCCACACCAAAATATGTGGCATGAAAGCAGTAAATAAAAGCAAGAATTTTACTATGGCGAATTTACTCATGCCCCCCTCATTCATGAAGCAATTAAGGGCATATGATATGCATAGAAATACTACCGGACATATCCAGTCTTTTATTAAAAAACCATTGCAAACCCGGGCATAGATTAAGCATCTTCGATAATTTATATTTACTTCCAGGAACACGAATAAAAGTTGGATTAAAGGGACTTTCCCGAACCTATTAGGAATGATTGGGGATATTACTTACCCGATAACTTAAAACAAAGCTGTGAAAAGATTTCGTCGGAACTAAGAAGTAACTCTATATTCGAATTTAATGTCTCAGCTTTATCTAGAATAATTCTAGGAAAATCTTCTGACATAGAGAAGGAATAGCGAACTTAAACAGAGGAGTACATATTAACTCCTATTCACCGAGAGAGAATGTGAATGTGAAGGAAGCATTTTGCGAAAGTTATTGCCATGATATACATATTTAGACAATAAAAATTCATTCCTAATGTGAATGGTGGAAACACCCAAGGAGATAGACCGCCTTAATTTATCTCTTAATGTCTATTTCGTCAATGACTCTGCTCAGAGAACTTTGGCTTATCGAAGTCGCAAGCAATTCAATGTTATCACCGATCGTCGTCCTCATCCCTCGACCCCGTCCTCAAATTCTCCCCTCTTATTCCCTCGATTCCTCATCTCTTCACCCCGTATTCTAACTTTCAAAGTAATCTTCGCCTCTCTATCTCTGCCGGTAAACATCCGACTCCCATCTTTCTCCACCTATCATTGAGATTGGAGAAAAAGAGTCTATACGGGCCATCTCTAGTATCACGAGGAGCAGATGAAACGCTGGGGTAAGGAGGAGGCAAGAGTGTAGAGGCGAAGATGTTGGGAAGGAAGTTAAAGACAACCACTGCCATACATCCTCCCTACCTACGTCTCCATCCTTCCCCGCCCACTTCCCCACTCTAGTCCCTTTCTCTCCCCTCCACCCACCTCCACCACTTTCGTCCTTCCGCACTAAAATCCCCCGTGAGAGCCACTACACCTGCCGTGCCATCTGTCGAAGAGCTGTCAATTACTCCCGCCCTCCAAGCCTTCATCCCGATACCTACACAGCCAGCCAGGATGTGAGCGTGGGGGGGGGGGAACCTCCCCCGCTTCTCACGAAGCCGAGGAAGTCAAACCTATTACCGCACCCACCCCGGCACCAAATATCTAAATGCAGCGCGAAACACTGGAAATAACTGTCCTGCATATGCCCCACACTTACACGAGATCCTTGCATCTCATCAGCTTTCATTGAAGGACGCCCGCATTAGCCTTCATGTCTTGACTAAATCGTCCCAAATTTTTCCTTTATTTTCATTAAATTCCAGGAGTTTATCGATGCAACATAACTCAAGTATACCCTCACAGGTGTTGGGCCCTCATTCTGATTTGGTCCTTTTTAAACTCACGATTCCTTCATGAATTTACAATTTTTTAAATATTCGTGTGGATTTGAAAGTAATTGTCTGATTGTGATCTTATTGAACTTCCACTGGGAATAATACCTGTGATTTCATTGAGGCCATCCGATTTGGGCCACCACATAATTTAAAACATAATATAAATTATTTCTTAAAATTGTCTTTATATTTTTTACGTTTCTTTCTTCAACAACCCAGCTAATACCGGAGCGGCACATAAAATACTGTTTGGGAAATATTTTCAAATATTTTTTTCAATTTTTAGAGCTTTCGCATAACTCTTCGGCAGTAAGAGAAGAGTAAACATCACTAATCCTCTCCGGAGGATTTATTTTTTAGTGAGTCCTTTCGTTCTCAACTTTACTGCATGAACCGGACGCCTCCAGCTGGCATCGATGCATGACCGGCTTCGTCTATCACCTAATCCGAGACTTACTAAATCAGACGGAAGAGAAGAGTGAAAGGGAAGAACTCGTGGGGCGCAATCCATGTTTCAAATGTGTCTTGATTCAATACCACCCACTTATGAAAACTGAGGATCATCGGTGTTGCCATAAGCTACGCAGTAAATAAGAAAGTACGCGGAAACTGCACTTGATCTCCTATGTCCAGGGGGAGTTTGCCGGAGGAGACTAGCTCGAAGGTAGAACCCTAAGCCATCGAAAAGGAGATTTCTTATTTCTCCTCTATTTTATAGAAAACATTTCGAGAAATCCCACCAGCCTCCAGGCCTAAAAGTGCACGCGCTAGGAAATCCTCAGCAATCGAATCCTTCGGAAAGGTGGACCTGCGCTTTTAAGGCTCAGCTGACAGAGCACAAGAAATAGGTGATTGCCTCATTTTTCTCCCAGGGCTGCTATCGGCTCGAATTCCTCCCGACTAAGCCTCTTCAAAAACCTATCCCTCGGCGTGAAAAGAAAAATTTTTGAAGGGCGAGTCGAAGAAAGAAAAGAATATGAGGAGCTCTGGAGGCTGTCAATCAGAAATATTCCCCCGTCCCGAGGGACAACCTCATTCTGTCAGTGCAGCGTGCACTTTCCTATCCATCTCGCTGCAACAATGGGACCTAGATTCGAGTGGAAATGGTGGGACGAGTTACCAAGGAAATTCTAGTGAGGAGAACCACTCCGGAAAGAGAGAGTAAGGGGCCCCTTGAAGGGCTGGGTAGAGTAGGGTACTCTCCAAGGAGAGGAGGGATGAAATGGCGGGAACCAGGGGCCCTTCCCATCGGCCCTGCACGACCGACCCTTACCTGGCCTAAACGGAACAGGTAAGAGCACCGGGGCTTTTAAGGGCTTTCACAAGGAGCGTGGGTTCCGCCATCTTCACCGTCGGCGGCGAAGGCGAATGGGGGGGGGGGGGGAGGGTGGGTTGGGGGGATGAATGCTCGTGGGAGAAGGCGGCTCTCATAATGCCTTGGTTCTTTTACTACTTTCCACGGCGCGTGTCGGCGAACGCAGCGGGAAGATTAGCGCATTCTGGACTGGAAAGAGTCGGGAAAATGAAAAAGGAGGGATTGTGTGGGAAGAAGCAGTTCCGATGCACGGAGGAAGAATACGCCGACTTGAGTTGAAAGGGCTGGCGCTGGAAGACTACCTTTTTTACACAGAGCGCACGAGGGGGTGGGAGTCCTCGAGGAAGAAAACACAAGGGATGGAAGAGGGATGGGTCTCACGTAGTGTGCTGTAAGTTAGGAAGGAATCCGAGGATTGAGGACAAACTACCTTTAACTATAGGTAAATGGAATAAAAGAAGACATTCCAACCTCGCAGAGCGAGAACATTAAGGTTCACAGTTTTTCTTAGAAACTGTGGAGGGCGAGCGTGTTTGCCAGTGGCGTATCCTTGGGTGGAGAGCTAGGGAAAACGGGGACAGACAGAATGCGACGTGGAGGGAAGAATTCCAGCTGAAGCTTCCTTAGCCGACAGTGGAAGACATTCGTTCAAATCGACGCGTCGCGAGAACGGGTTTAGAAGTAGGAAAAGGTAGTTATTGGCGACGCAAAATACTATGAACGGGAAAAACTGGAAAAAATGTGTCACCTGTGGTGTAAATTATGCATACCCGAATTTAAATTAGACTATAATGATCGGAGAATAAAAAGTAATGAATAAAGAGTAACATGAATAAATGTTCCCGGGTATTCCACCGGGTTAGCAGCTCAATGTCCTTACTACATTGTGAACAATTACTGGCAAATTTGAGAGGACGGCATTAAGAACCCCTGAAGATGAACAAGTCGTTCTTCGAAACGTCGGGAGACATACTAACTCGATAAGAGTGCCGAGGAAATCTTTATTCACCAGATACGCCGGGAAAACCTATTATCTTTAATAACCTATAAAAAAGAAGACAAAATGAGAGAAAAAATTTTGAAACGTCGTTTAGAGAGGAAGGGTTGATGAGAGGTCTGAGGAGGTTTGATTTGCTTTATCGAATGACAAGTGAAATAGGATTTGTATTCAACGCGGATGCCTCACTCATTGCTTTCCTAAGGTGTTTCCGATACATAGCAACACTTTCAAGCATTGAGGAATTGCAAGGCACAACACGATACGCAGTAACTACGAAGGGACAGTTTACCATGCTTAAACTACTTAAGCAAATGCTATCAATTTAATTGTACAGAGAGACGTAGAAAATGTCATTGCTATGAAAAAAATGAAAATAAATACTCGAGGGTAATTGACGTACTACGAGCCATAAGCAATGCAGGAAAAAGGACTACGTGGACGAGAGCGAGAATTGCACGATCCAGCGAAAGCAATTACATCAGCTCCACAGGAAGAACCTTTTAAGCGACACCAAGGTTCATGATCTATGCAGCACGCAGTCTACGCCACCTCACGAAGCATCGCCACCTTGGCAGCTAGCCGGCCTTTCAACGGCCAGACGCTTTTAATGCGCTCGGATTTCAAGCCCTGTGCCGGGCATATCTCGCCCCCACCCAGGGTAAATACCCGCCCCCTTGCTCCCACGAAACCCAAAGGCGGGAACGGAGCGATAATGAGGAAGCCACACTGACTGACTCTCTCAGTCAGTTGGAGTCGAGCCTATTCGGGCGTCAAACGAGACGAGGGCAGGATGAGTTTGGAGTGAGTGGGAAGAAAGACTGCTTCCCCCTCACCCTCTCAACTGACTGACTCCGCGTCAGCGGCATCCACCCATTCAAAACTCCGCTCCCTCCTACGACGCGGCGTCGAGCGGAGGGACGTCGCGCCACTTCGCTCGCTGCCGCCTCATCGGGATCCGACGCGCGTTTCGTGTCGAGTCGAGCGTTCGTTTACCCAGCCGGTGAGACTTTCCCCAAGGTCCGGAATCGCGTTGACATATCAGAGGTCCATGAAATTTTCACGAAATTTGGGAAGTTCAATCTGGACGTGGAGTACAGAGCTTGGCAAAACAGGAATTTTCATTAAACATGATGACGATCGTCGGGGAATACCGGGAAAACCTGGAATTCTCAGGGAATTTTGAATTTCTGGAAGTCAGGGAAAAGTCAGGGAATTTTCGTAACAGTCAGGAGAAACTGGAATAAGAAATCCTCATTATTGTTTTATCATTACGTTTATCAGCCAGTCTTTCCCGCCCTTTATTTCACAAATTGAAACTGAGGTCCGTCGCTAACGTGCATGGAATAAGCACATTCAATTCGTGGAATATTCAGTTGTGAATCTTAGTTATTTAGACGTAAATTAGACGTACAATGTATCCCTTTTGTATATCCTTATTGCAATATCTACCTAGCTGTTTTAAAATTCATGATCATAATGCATTACGCTCATTACAAGGAATCTGAGGCTATGTTTTTCGGAAAATGTTACCTTGAGTTTTTACATTAAATTCCGATACTCATGTCGAAAAGTAGCTGGAGCACGCTAGCTCATAATGAATACATGCTTGTAGTTCTAAAAATAAGAGACGATGATTAAAAAATTTAGACAATTCAAAGCTGTCTTAGGAAACTTAATTCAGCAGATAAACATACTCCAATAATAGGTGACCTTTCGGCGATAAGTCAGGGAAATTGGTAAACCAATCAGGGAAAAGTCAGGGAAAGGTCAGGGAATTTGAATGTTGGATATCAGTAGCCACCCTGTTAAAAGCGAAAGGAATCTCCTAAAAGTCTAACAAAATGCAAAAGCTTGCACGCAACGCTTATGTAATGAAAATTTCCAAGAGCGCTATGCTTGAATTCCAAATGAAGTGGTTCGGAGAGTCACGCCCATTCAAGTATTTCGAATCCTTTGGTATCGAAGCCGCCGATCCGCCGGAGAATCGTAGCGATTGGAGCTAAATTCATCTGGATACAAGTCGATTTCGAAGGATTCCCACAGCTCTAGTTAAGTTTAGTTTAACCGTAGGATATGATAAGCGCCTTGATCAACATCTTAAAATTTTACTGTAACCACACAAAAATCGGTGATATGGCTCCCAGTGTTCCAACTGGTTGGACGCGAGCTCTTCTACAGAGATGCAAGATCAAGTTTGGTTCAAAAGAACGGTGACATTGTTCTGGCGTGATAGTTCAATGGTCGCCGGTTTGAGTCCCACCTGGGTGGTTTTTTTTCACTCAACACAAAATTTAGTGGAATAAAGGGGAATTGAGTCTCGTCCTCCGTTTCGTGATCCGGAGCAGAGTCTTTCAAAACTCGGCACCCGTCGAGTGCAGCGTAGTCGCGTGAGAACCTTGTTGCCGCTCCTTTGAACCAAAGTTGCTCTTGAATCTCTATATGAGCTTATGTCCACCCAGTTGACATACTGGGAGCCAAATCACCGATTTTTGTGTCGTTACAGAAACATTTTGCATTTATTATTCCAACATAGAGTGGCTCAGGCTATTCAGGTGGCTGAAAACTACGTTTTTCAAAGAGGCGATTCTGCATAGTGGCGTCGCTTGATGGCATATTTATGAACACATCATTTTCTTGCACATTTCCTTTCCTTCCTAACGTACTCTAGACCTGCAGATGCATTTCACTTCGATAAAATGTTCAAGATATAGGTGAACAAGTGTATAAGGAACAATTACTTCACAATTTTACGTGATACGGTATGATTCCCTCAAATTTATGGCACCGAGTCGATGATTAAGTAAAATTAACCAGGCATTATACAGTGTAATTAATTAATCGGTGACGATCGAGAGGAAAATTTAGTCAAATTCCAGGAGACGTAATGGAATATTTAAGAAAGCAGCAATTTCAAGGACGTTTCAAGGATTTCAAGGAGAGTGGCCAAAGATGAGGGTGGCTGTAAACTCCGGATCTCCCACCATCCTCGAAAACTATGCATTTCCTCCCTTCAACCAAAAGCCCTGAACCTCTCCAACCGCACCCCCTCAACACAATATTAGAGATAAATGCCCCGAGCTCAGAATAGCTCCCCACACTACCCTGGCAACTCGGTTGGCATGTTATGCGCCTTGCAACAACACTCTTCCCCGCTCCTTAACTGAAAAAATTCCAGTCGGCCCTCCGACGCGAAAGACAACCTTTAAAGAACGAGGAGAGGAGACGGAGAAGTTAAGTCAGTTTGACGAATGGGAAATTGAGGAGAGGAGACTTGAGGATGTGAAGGGTGTGGGTGGACCGACGGCCTCGGTTGCCAGCGTACCAGACGGTAACCAAGCAAGAATGCGAACGTGAAAAAGAACTCCAATGAAACGAATTACCGCGAGAGGGAGATGTGGGCATGGATGATCAAAAAGGCTGAAATATACTCGAAGCGCAAAGAGATTTTTGTGGACGTATTTTAAAGTCTACCATACTGGCTAGTCGATTTCCGTCACAATTTCTTTCGTCTTCCCTCCTTCGAATATAAATTTAATCAAAAAAGAACATACTGCAATTAAAATTCAATCACTTTAATCCATAAATCGGAAATGGGCTTCCTCCATCGAATAGTGTCCCTTAGTCACGTGAAAAATATCCTAATAAATGGTGGACGACAAAAGAGTATCACTCTCATCATTTTGCATCAGGATTGAAACAGCACCCAGTGGAATTTTACGAATAATCAGGCAGTCCATTTTTCTTGCTACTCCATAGAAGTTATTCAGGCTTTTATTCCAGGCAGGATCTCAAATCATATGCCTTCAGAGTCATACGCCTTCTTTAAATCCACAAATACACAATATACTTTCTTTCGGATGATCATACATTTCTTTAGCGCAAGCTGAAGTGCGAACAGCTGACCAACACATCCTCTTCAAAAGCATAAACTCACATTGTACACCCTAAATTCAGTAAATTGTAACTTATATTCGATAATTTTTGCATTCAGTAATCCCATACTTTCCATTGAACTATAGAACTATGATCGCTTTTATCTAATCCGTTGGAAATACAAAAGCTTTTACAATTAATTTTAATTCACATAAGTGAATTAATATACTCCCACACTTCAACATTTCACAGGATATCCAGTCTAAGCCAGCAAGCCTTTCTACTTCTCAACATTTGCACTGCCTCCACCACCTCACTCTCACTTATTCCCTTTTCCATACTGATATTCTCGCAAACTAATTCGCAAGACCCATCTAAAACACTTGTATCATAATTCTACAAAAACACTATCTCCAACAGTCCATGACGTTGCTTTCATCCTGCACGATCGCGCCGCTTTGGTCCTTTGCGGTACCCATTCCCTTACCCTCTCCTTCCTTTATCTTTTTACAGTCTATCTGCAAAATAAATTTTATTGCCTTCAAATTCACTCAGCATTTTTCACACTCTAGCTTCATTCGCACGCATCCTTCCTAGCTCTCTTTCACAACGATTTTGCATTCATTCTTGTTCACTCAGCATTCGCCACGTGCCTTCCTTCGCTCTTCCACAGATTTTATTGAAATCATGATCTTAATCGCCTCTTTCTTTTCGCTCACTGCAATCACCATTAATGCATAATATCATAACATAATGTAAGTTAAATTAAATCAAGTTGTTAATTCACCTGGATACAGGCATTCGGAGAAGCCGCGGTTTCAATGTTTCAGGCGAAGTTGAGTATCTTAACTCCTCTTTCTCAGCTCCTTTGCTGAAAACTGTCACCAGTGAACTTCAACCTCCTCAACTCGGGATGAAGAGAAGCGGGAGAGGGGGGAAGATAGGAGGGGGAGATGGGAGATGGGAAGGATGCGCAGGTGTGGGTGGGGGAGGGAGTGTACCCGCGGAGTCACGTGACTGCCGAGTGACCTCTAAGTGTGTTCGAAGTGTCGGAAAGAGGAGGTAATGACTGACATTAAGGGAGAAGAGAAGACAGGAGAGGTGCAAGAGGAAGAATACTTGAGGGATAACGCAATCCACATCGCACTGAGGCTTACGAAGCAACTAGGATGGCACTTCATGCGACATGCGGTTCGTTCGCGAAGCACAAGGGAACGAACACAACAAGGACAATAAAAAATAACGCAATATACGTGAATACCGAATAACCGTTAGTTAATCGAATTCGGTGACGCATATACACCATTTAATTTTGTTGATAGAATCTATTAAGTTTCACGAAATTTTAGGAAATCATTATATCCTCGATTCGGAATTTCACAATTATCATTAAATAATGTGACAGATTTAGAATGTGCGAATAACTCGGATATTTGATTCTTTCAGTTATTAATTTAAAAACGGATGTTTTCATGTGGTAGTAGTAGTGGATGCAGGGTTTATGAGGTGCGTCGACGGCTGGGGTCATTTGAACCGTATGTACTGCATTTTGTGGCCTAAGATAATATAACTTCACATTAACTTAATCGTCAAAGATTTTTGTTTAGAAAGAATAACATTTTACACTTATATTAAGTGGTAAAGTCCAGCTTCTTTTATATATTCTCTATGACTACATTAATTTTATTATAGTCGTCCCCAAGCATTTCCACATGGCTACCACATATTTTTTCTCCTACGTAGGTCGACGTACTGGGAACATTCAAAAATGTGCTTCACCGTAATCTGGGCTCAGCAGTTATTGCACAAAGGAGGCTCTTTTGTTTCTTTAAATAGATAGGAGTGTGCTTGAGCAGTGCGCCCTATTCTAAGCCTCGTTGATACAATTTCTTTTCTCCGGCATCTCCGCATGGAGGAGAGCCAGGATTATGGTTCACTTTTCATAACCCGTAATTTATTGCCTAATACGTTCCACTACTGATCTCTCCATTTTCCGAGAGAGATGTTTTTAAACATATTTCCTACTTCGATGCTTGGGACGGTGTTTGAGTCAATATTTTTCTTACTGAGGGCATCTTTGGCGTTTTCATGTGGTATACGTGTATTAACAAGAATATATATACAATACATGGCGTCATTTGCCGAATAAAAATTTATGCCACGAAGTGAAATAAAATAGTATGGCACAGCCCTGGGAGAAAGAAGATATACGGAGGCAGACAGATGCAGTCCAGCAGACTGCGATACCAAGGATAGGAGTGCAAGGCTCAGCACGCAATATAGCACTCTTACCCCCCCTCCCCAATGTCTCCCGCCAATGTCCTCTAACCACCCGACTTCTCTCTCCCCGAGCTCTCTCACACGCCGCCCGTATATAAAGTTTTACGAGTGGGACCAATTGATGGCAGCTAAAAGGGATATAACGGGAGCGTTAAATAAAATATAAAAAAGGGGAATGGATTAGGAAGGGCAGATGGACGGAGGAGTATAGGGAGGGAGGGAGAGGGTCCACGGGGACGACTGCAATTGGATGGAGAGACATAGATAGAGAAAGCAGGTAGGCAGGCACACACACCCACTACTACTCCAATTTAGTTGAATGCCTCGGACTGTCCGGGAAATTAACTGAGAAATGACCAATGGGAAGTAAGTGGCGAGATGCATTGCGATGCGTGACACGCACACATACATAGGACAGGCGGCCATTCACTCAATGAATTGGCCGACCTCGTTCAAGAATATATATTCACTCGCCAATTAGTTAAAAAATAACGGGAAGAATTGATACGGGTCGCAAAAGAATTTGTGTCATGAACGTTCACGCTAAAAGTATTTTTTCCATCGGGGATACAAATTCTGACCAAATTGTACTCTTAAATGCGAATGGTTGGGAGGTATTGGAAACTCTCACTTCGATCTCTTAAGGTAGTCCGAGAGAGATAGTTCCCTAGTCATAATAGAGACCATATTCGAATTATACGTTTTAATTTCACCAGCTTTAGGACACATGAATTAACTAGTGCATTATTAATGGAGCAATAATATAGTTTTATATGAAAGAAATGGAAATTAATATAAAAATATCTAAATAGTTCTTTAATTTGACTCATATTTTTCAGGCGGTGCGTTTGTAACTCCTTCAAAACTGAAGATTTTTTGAGATTACGAATAATTTACTGCGGTGACAATATGATTTATTGTCAAAAATAGTTAAGAAAACATGGCTGCGCTGTTAGTTTTTTTTACATCTACGTGTTATAAATTCCTCATGTTATATATAATGCCTTTCTGGAGTGCATAGACGTACCATTTCCCAAGTAAAGGGCTGGAATTTATTGACAAATATCTCGGAATGTAATGCAGTAAGGGGTTGAATTTTTGGTATAAATGGGAGGGTGATATATCTTTCTTTAAAATGAGATCAAATTCATTGATTTATAGGAAAACTGATATTTCGCACAAACTACCTTAAGGCCGCTTTACTCGGTACATTTTATTGTACAAACGAATGTATCATAGAATGTAAAAAAACTGAATGGAAATAGCTAGTTCTATTTCCCGTTAAGTCATTCAGACAATCATACAATTTGCCGCTTTACACGGTACAATTTTCCTCATGCCAGAGTTCATACATTAGTTTGTACAGTAAAATGTGCCGTGTAAAGCGGCGATTACAACATCCAAACATAGCGATTTCATTGTATTCATGAAAGAGAAAAGAACGGGTTGCATTGATGATCATTTTTCGCTTTTACTTCAATAGGTTCCTTGAAATTGCTTCGTGTCAGCAAATTAGCTTCAATAATAATCAAATATTTTCAGTTAAATGAAAAAAAACTTGAATGGTAATCTTTGCAAATCCTCCAAAGGTATAAAATGGGAGAGATATCATAAAAAACGAACTCTAATGCAAGTACATAGTAATAAGATAGCTTTCGAAACTTGGTGCTGGAGGTGGACGCTGAAGATCAAATGGACCGATAAAATAAGAAATGAAGGGGTACATAGAAGAGTAGAAGAGGAAAGGACCCTAAGTAGCACTAAAAAAGAAAACAAGAACCAGATGGAGAGGGCACACTTTGAGGTACAATGGTTTGTAAAGAATATAATTGGAAGAGGAATAGAAAGAGAAATCTCTAGAGGCAGTCAAAGAAATAAATGCACGGGACAAATAAAGCGAATAATATACGAAAAGAGTTTTGATGGAGTTAGGGAACTATAATAATATAGAAACAGAGATACCTTTAGATAGGCAAGGATGGAGGTGGGCAGTCAAACACATAATTGAACATAGTGACCAAACGGCCCGAGAACTTCGATCCTCAGGCACCACCATATTGAAGGACTTTAACTTTCTTCATTCTTCTTAAAGAATAAGCAGAAGAAAGACAATGATCATGTGCGGATGAACTATCTCGCATATGCTCGAGAGGATTAGATTTTGAAAGAAAAAAAAACCGCGAGTAAAAGGAAGAAGGGAATCACACACATATTAGGAATTCATCCTAAAATATGGTTTTCTAAACAAGCTAAAGCAAATGGGATAAAATGGACTCAGGAAGTCGTCTCCTTGAAGGGGAAAACGGACGGTTCATCAGCCACAATCACAGGGTGAATGAGAGAGCGAGTGAGTGAGCGATTGTGGTGGCTGGGAAGCGAGATTGTCCGAGGGGACGCGGAGCGAGGGATTGGAAGAGGAAATGCGATATATAATGCGAATGAGGGAGGAGGGAAAAGCAAAGATGTGGCGGCAAGGAGAGAGCGGGGGAGAGGACAGAGTGGGTGGAGGGGGTAACACGTCCGATACGAGCATCAATTGTGCACCAACACACCGGCACGCGCGCGCGAGACGAAAATAGCGAAGCTGTAGCAGGCAGACTTATCTCCTCCACCGACTTCTCCCTCTCTCCTCCCTTATAAGCATATGCTCGCCTTTCATGAATATAGACATAAGTTATATGCGCACAAGGGTTCTTCTTTTTTCCCCATCATCTTGAAGCTGGAGACGATGCTTTCAAACCTCTGGATTAAAGTACTTAATGGCCTTCGGTTAACACTCATCAAATGAGGAGTGGTATTAGAAAAACCATTCAAAGTGCAAACAATCAGTAAAATTCAGGCCTACTCTTTTCGATTCGCAAGCGAATAAAATACTAGGCAAAAATCTCAACGTCAACTTTGAGAAAAGCTACATCTGAATCTTCCTAGCACATACATAAAACTAATTTTCAAAGAACTGAAATCAATTCTGACGTGACAATAGATTTCTCTTCAGAAAGAGAATACTCTTTCGTAGAGAAATTACGACGTAGTCAATGCGCTGGAAACAGAAGGAGAGGAAAGATTATTCGGGTACTCAAAAAAGTATACCTTCCACTTCCCGAAATATTCCTTCAATGGAGGCGAGATTTGGTCACTCTGACCGAATAAAAATGAGCCTCACTTTTGTAAACTAGGTTGAGCACTACTCCTCCTCTTAGACTGATGAAAATTCAGAACATCTGTCTGTGAGATTATGAGTTATCTTTTAATAATATAGCAGCCATCGCTTTTGATAAATAAAAAGGAGACCAGCAATAACAGAGGTCTCTACAAATTAGTCAATTTAAAAATTCATCAACTCTGCGCAGCTTCACCTGATACATAATTATCCAGCAGAAAATGTAACAACCTAAGAGGAAAAACTAAGAGATAGTCTTGAAAAATTTCGCCAAAATCTTATCCATAGCCACCACGAAACAGCCTCTCAACATTTGGCACGCACTAACCAGTAAAATAGCACGAGAAGATGGAAACACTTAAAGGATGGCGCACTACTGGCAAGTATTAGACGAGCGTATCTCTCGTACTTCTCCGCTCTCATACGCTCCAGGGTCTACAGATAGCTACTACGTCGAGCCGGGGTTCTCACTCCTACCCGCATTGCGCCCCCCCCTGGACCTGTCAGCGATAAATGACCGAAGAGGAAAATGAGAAGCAAATTAGCTAGGGGAGGTGGGATGAGGGTTGGGAGATGAGGGAGGGGTGAAAGGAGTGAGCGAGTGTATGGGGTCATTGCCTGGATTATTCGGGTGCGAGGGCGGGATGGAGGGAGGAAGGGATCAAAGCCAGAAGTACCAGCGCTGCTGGCCGGATGGACACATTGGTGGAGTCGACTGGATGAAGAGAGAGAGGGAGAGAAAGACAGACAGACAGACAGGCGCCCTTTGAAAGGCCGAACAGCGATGGGCATACTACATGCATCGGGCGACTGTAGAGTTGAAGCCAAAAACCGGAAAAAGGGTTAAAAAAAGACGGGAGGAAGAGGCGAAGTCGACCTTTTAAATAAAAGATAATAAAAGAAGAAGATAAAAAAAGGATGGAAAACACAAAAGGACAAGAGGACACGCGTAAAAAAACACGACCACGCGTGACGCACGACCGTGCCAGCAGACTCCCAAAACTGCATTTCGCTGCATTGACTGTTTCCAGCTCTCAAAAACTTGCATTTCGCATTCCCCCCTCCTTTGAGGATGGGTCAGAGAGAGAGAGAGAGAGAGCTGGTATGGACGGGGATATCCAACTGGGTTTCACGGGGACGAAAATAAAACGCTGCAGAGGTTGATGCGAGCACACACACACAAGCGTTTGAAATGCTGTCGCGGACACTCTACAAACGACCAAAGAACAGTGTCGAAATTGACAAAACCCGAAAAGGTTGGGAGAAGAAGCGAGGCAGCCTTATTTTTTTTATCTTGTTCGGGGCCGCCAGAAATAGTGGTGGAAGGACGCCGGTTGAAATAGTAGGCACCCACATGTTAAGTGCACACTGGGGATACTTGAAATGGCAGGCGATGGAACGGCTGACCGATGGCAGCAAAATTTTTGGTATCGGCCGACGATGCAAAATATATAGTGCGGGGATGACGAAGGTTTATCGACGTGACCGTGTTTATCTGGAGCATCTGTCAGAGTAGACTACAACCATAGTACTAACTATATTATCATCCATGCATAGATTGTCTTGATATGGAAGCAATGACTTTTATTGTCCTTGCTGAGGTTACATTTGTTATCACCACATCGAGGTATGAATAAGATTTTATGAGAACAATGAATTAGATTATAATGCGCAGCTTAATAGATTTGCAACCATCTACATAAGACATATCATTCTTCAAAAAATCCATGAAGACCACGCGGAAATGTTTACGTGGTACGTGAGGTCTATGCGCGGAGTTTGGGTTAATGTTTTGCCTAGAGTAATGGCTTCCCACCCTGAGAGCCGGATTCGAATCCCGGCAGTGGCGAAAATGTTTCAGCGCAATCCCATCATAACTGGGGTGCAGTGTGGAGAGCATTTCGAGTCAAGTGCATACATACTGTGTCCTTTGGATGGCTTTCCAAATAATAGACCCCTTTGCTCCTTTTCAAAGTTTATCTCTGCACTTCCAGCAATCCAAAATAATCCTTTCCCGTCCAGTAACCTAAACCGTCACGGTGCAAATGACCTCCGCTCTCGTTTGCCTCACCAAACCAGCAAACAAAAATCAAGACCACGATGATGCATCGCCATGTAGCACAGAGCCGGATGATGGTAACGCTGGTCGTGCACAAGCATGGAATGGGTCGAGAGTGAGGAGCCAGAAGGAAGGAGGATAAATGGGGGATATGCTATCCAAATCCGGCCCACCAGATGATGGCACGACACGCTTTCCAACAAGCGCGTTATGTCTACACGATAAAAGGATCTCGCGTGCCGTCTCTCTCCTCCCCCCCCCCTCAATTATTTTTCCTGCCGACTAAATCCTAGCTCGCGTAGGTTTCCCGCAATCCAATCGGTGTATCTCCGATTTTTCATCCTAGATATGCGTGTCCCTTGTTTCCCTCCTTTGCCTCGATTCCTTCTGGCGTCTGCCCACATAATATGTATCTATTTTCACAAAAGCTTACGGACAAGAATGCGTTTGCCTGCGCACAGATTCACACCACGTTTCGCGAAAGCCGACTCGAACACATGCCAACGTGTGATTTCGCCCTAGTATTCAGTGCGCTGCTCTCGAAAAAAGCGAGGCGAGATGTGAAAAGTTTTCAGTCCTGGAGCAGCGGCGGGCAAAAAGTCATGGGTTAGGCTGTTCTCGTTTCGTTTTTTTCGTTGCCAGGAGATGAAAGAGATGCCGACGAAGCCATTAGAGAGGGTGGGGGAGGGATTAAACGATTGACGAAAAAGAGGTAGTCAAGGGGGGGAGGGAAAGCATAGGGGAAGGAATTAAGGGTGGGTTTGGCGGGAGAGAAAGCCAACAGCGGGTTGGGCTGGCAGCAAGAGGAAGCCAGGGGAGGGGGGGGTGGCGTGCCCCAGCGAAATATTCGCGGAAGTGCAGAGCGAAAGAGACTCGACATGGAATTGACGCATAAATGGCGCGTCGTGTGAGAGACGAAGAGAGAAAGCGATTTCTTTCTCAGTGGCGGCGGTTTGGATTAAAAAAAAACGCTCGGCATTCATCAATGAAATAAATACGGGGAATTTTTCAAGAGACGGGCGTTATACGCACACTGTTTCCAGTCATCTACTTTCTCTAAATTGGAAATGCAACTGGATATAATTCAATTAACACCCTCCACAGAATACAAGCAACACTGCAGTTTGAGAGCGGGATGGTGGCTTTTTAGTAAAGATATCGACATGATTGCGTGATGTGGTTCATAAATACATATAAGGAAACTTGATCATAATTAAAGTCCTTTTTATCGAACAACCTTTATACAATACGTTTTTCGGCTGCCATGTAGTTCTAATATGATACAATGTACTTGTTGTCATCAGTGCTGCACCACATCAGTGTTAAATCATTTCAAGATGCTATACCACCATATCACGCCTTCTAATGCTGAATTTAATCATACTTACTGACAGAATAACGTTACATGAGAATAATACTAAGGGCTAGTTAAAGGTAAATCAAAATTTCCCGTTGCCCCTCACGCAAGAGGAATTAGCGTGAAAGCAGGAGAAAGAAAGAACGGCAATGCTTCGAGAAAATGCACCATAGTTCTTAGGACCTACAAAAATCACCGGCTGTATTAACTAATTAGATATGTAAGATAAATATGAAGATAAAACTCATCAATTTGCAATTTCACTGGATAAATCCAACGAAATATTCTGCGCACGTTCAGAAGAAGGAATACATCTACTACACTGGAGCGCGTAAGACATTTAAATATCTTATTCCGTTTTCTATTAAGCTCTATCAAACCTATTTTACGATAGCTCACCAAACAAATCGTAGACAATGCCTTCGGATGAAAACATAAAAGTATCCTTATCTTCAAGCCGCAGGCCTGAACAATGGGAAATTTTGAACCCGTGCAACACTCAACGGAGCGTCAACCTTACAAAGTGCCCACCATGGGTTCAGCCGTGTAGAGACTCTCCAAGCTCGATTATAAATGCTAAGCGCGAACTCCTCCCTCTCTCTCTCCCCCTCCACCCCCCCCCCAACTCCCTCTGTTCGCTTCGGAATGCCACCGGCGAGGCGAGGCAAGGAAGGAGAGGGTGAAGGGAGGGAAGTTAAAGAGGGGCAGTACGGAGCTCTCAGTCCTCCGGCTGGCAGGAGAGTTGGGGAATGGCCGCTTCGGGCCATTCGGGAGGTTTTCCGGGGTGAATGCAATCAGATTCCCTTTCCATGTGTCCTTCTCCTCCCTACCCCTGCCCCCTCTTTGTTTTCCCTTTGGAGAACGACCCGCTTCGCTGCTGCCCTCCGTCTCTTCTCCCCTCCTCCATCCCACCCCCCCTCCCCCAACCACACCCTCCCAAAGCCGTCCCCATTCGCTCCTTCGTCCGTTCTATGTGGATCAGACACAAGCGGAGCCACCGAGGCAGGGTAGACAGAGACAGAAATAGAATAAGTTTTATTATGTTCTGGGTTTCCCCAGAGGAGCAAAAAAAAAGAAAATACATATAGAATTCTGTTTTGAACGAAAAAATAACACAAAAATATATACACCCGGCCAACTTCTCTCAGTGATGAAAAACAAAAAAATTTACACTCACAGATAATTAACACTAAAAACAATGGAAAATAGACTATAACAAAGGAAAATATAATATCAATCACAGAGAGATAACAAACAAACAATAATTTCTCCGGCCATTTTGGAAACATACAATTCTATAACAGGATACATATTTCTATTATTGGCATATATGCTGCTTATGGTAATAATTCAAAAGTTTTTCCTTAAAAACAGACAGGAAGGAAGAATGTTTTATAGATAATGGCAAGGAGATCCAGAGGTTAGAACCAGAGATGAGAAATGATTTAAGGTATGTACTTGTCCGAGGTATAACCTGGGACAAATACGGTATAACGACCTCGGACAAATACATACCTACCTTAAATCATTTCTCATCTCTGGTTCTAATCTCTGGAACTCCTTGCCATTATCTATAAAACATTCTTCCTTCCGGTCTGTTTTTAAGGAAAAACTTTTGAATTATTACCATAAGCAGCATATATGCCAATAATAGAAATGTGTATCCTGTTATAGAATTGTATGTTTCCAAAATGGCCGGAGAAATTATTGTTTGTTTGTTATCTCTCTGTGATTGATATTATATTTTCCTTCGTTATAGTCTATTTTCCATTGTTTTTTGGGCGTAAGAGGTAGGAGGGGTCAGTTCTAGTGGTTCTAAGAAAAGAGACTGATTTGGATTTGATCATGGAAAAGAGAGGGATATTTATTGCAGAAGAGAGTGAAGAGAAATGACCCAAGTAAATAGAGGGGGTAAAGGATGAGAGAGAGAGAAATACAGAAGAGAGAGATGAGGGCCGGCACCTCTTCGCCACGCGAAGGAGGTTGACACACTCCCCTCGTGTCCTCCTACTCCCCGTCCATCCACCCACCGCACAAGAGAGGACGACTGACTCCTCTCTCTGCTTAATGCGGGGAAGGAGGAAGGGACGGACGGACTCCCACACCGCGGTAAATCACTTTCTTCCGACCCCGAGTGGCCCTGCATTTGTCCACTCCCTCGCGCCTCTGCGTGCGTCACAGGCGGCCGAGCCAGCCGCCGTCCGCCCCGATCCCTCCCCCTCCTGCCCCGCCGCTATTCTCTCTCTCTCTCGGCGCTCTCTTCTCCAGTGAGAGAGAGAAAGAGAGACGAAACTCCGTATCGTGGACATGCATGGACATCGTAACCAGAACAGAAAGTGCACGGGAAAGATACAAATTACTCGTGTTTCCGTGAGAAAAATGTATTATGAAACATTTGAGTGAGTTGGAGGCAAGTATTGTCATCATTAATGAAGTTCTTCTAAATACTTCAAAATTCTTCAAATACTTCAAATTTTTAACCCTTTGAGTGCGGAATGACGTTATATCACGTCATGTTTGTCTTAGCGCTGGTGCTGATGACGTGATATCACGTCAAGGGTAGCGTGAATGTTCCAGCCTTCACTAGAGAACTTTCACCAGGCCCCATGGTGAAAGCTGGAACACTCATGGTACCCTTGACGTGATATCACGTCATGCCGCACTCAGAGGGTTAAGAACCATCATCTTCCTCGATGGCCTCGGTTGTCGTCATCGGTCGAGGACGATGTTTGTGTATACTTTTCTAATCTAGAACTTTAGTGAGAGATAGAGAGAGGAGGAGGACACGAAATGTAAACTCAGTGCTTCCGATTTGCGAAGAGTTCGGGTATTTTGAGCGAGATATCAACATGCACAAAATTAAATGCATTCGACCTCAAAATTTAGAAAAGATTGATAACGACGATAAAATATCAGTAATATGAGTGGCCTGCCGTTTGAGATATTGCCTGAAAATGGAAGCCGTTTACCTCTGTGCATAATGCGACTGTGCGCTTCAAAGAGACATTTAAAAAATTATGAAGATCTGACCCACGGTTGACGTCAGGAATTGAATAGTATTTACTTCTTATGTTGTCTCTATTATTATCCAAAGGAATAGAATATATAACAAGTCAAAATAATTTCCCGACAAGGTGAAGGTTTTCCAGGTCACGGATATAAATATAGATAGATATATATGTAATTTATTGTTCCTCAGATATCACATCCAATTCGAACAATACGGAGTGAAACAAACACGCTCAAACCTCCATAATGCATGTCCAGTTAATTACAGAGTTCATTCATATGAAACAATGTTTTGGGGTCGTTTATCATGCTAAGTTTACTTCATGCTTCTTTCAACTGCCAAAATTAAAAACGGAATTCGTATATGATCTGCATTGTGACAAGAGGAAATCTCAAACTACCTCATAGCAAGTTATACATATTCAGAAGATGTTAATTTTCTAATAGGAGTCTAACAGAATGAATGGTAATTATCAATAGACCAAATTACTATCCACACAGCAGCCTCAATATTCATTTCCCTTCTGTGATCTTCATGCAATGCTGAATATCGTGCAGAAATACCTACACGTTAAACATTCACAATGCATCTTTCAAGCTATTACAGCTGCGAAAACTATCAGCTCAACGGCAAAACTCTTATTTAGAGCAGAGATATGTAAGGATTGCCTATTTAATATGAAACCTTTCACATTATTTAGAGCGGTAAAAGACGAGGATGTTGGATCAGATCCGATGTCATAGCAGTGAGTACCCATGGAAGCAATGCCACACGCCACCAACTCTCACTAAGAATAGGCAAATCCGATATCATTTAAATCGATAATTACCAGCTTAATGATACAACAGTTGAACGAGCATGATTGTTCAAGCAAGTGATCATAAAGTGATACAGCAAGACATGTGAATCCTGGAGTCTCCGACTCATATGCACAAGCTCCGCCTGTTAATCATCAGAACTTAGGCGTAGGCATCACTTAAAAGAACGTTCGGAGATGAAGGGGACTTTTAACAGGTTTGGAGTTCCAGTCTCCGCATTGTTCCGTCCTTCCCCCCCCCTAACCCTCCCCTCCCATTCCATTCATACACTTTAAAGAGATGGAAACCCACGTCACAGTGGCGCACGCAGACAATTTCTCGAAAACCTTCGCTAGAGGTCACCCCACCGAGGCGAGATGAAGGGACACCAGATGACCTAATCAAGCGCAATTAAAGCAACAGCATACGTAAATGTATGTAGGTATATATGTATACATATATGAGTACATGTACACACATCCGGCGACATCCCACGCCCACCCGTTGGCAAGAGGCGGGCTCTGTAATTCACGCGACCTCCCGCCTCTTCGCTTGGAATTATCCTCCCACGCTCTCTCTTCCAGCTTCGTCTTACTCTCCGCGGGTGTCCCGCAAGGAGAGCAACCACTACTCGCTTCGTAAGCCTTTGGGCTCAGCTCAAGACTATTCCTCGTGAGTGAGCATGTACTCGCGCATCCCACGGATCGATTAATCATTCACCGCTCGGAAGTAATTTTCCGCCACACATTTCCACGACAACAAAATAGCCACGCTTATATTCCATTTACATCACGTAAATGAAAAGTATAACTTAGGTATTCCGCATATGATTTATTAACAGGACGACCTAAGTTTCGACGAAGCTGGTCATCATCAGGTACAGTATTACAAGAAGATATAGAATATATAGTCTCAAAAAATCGGGGGAGGTAGAGGGGTTGTAAGGGGAGTGGGGAGATGGGAGTTCGAACATTGGGGAAGGGGGGTAGGTGGGAAGGGGTAATGGTTAGCTAGGAGGAGTTTTGGGGGAGGGAGAGAGGAGGTCTTGGAGCTGACTAAGAAGTAAGGAAGGCTAAGGAAGAAGTAAGAAGACTAAGGAAGGCGGCGGGGAGGGGGGGGAGGGTATCGCAAGCGTAAGACTCGTGTGAGAACACCGGAGACAAATCCGTGACCACACTAGACTCCAGCTCCGATTTTGAGTGACTATATATTCTATGCCTTCTTGAAATACTGTACCTGATGATGACGAGCTTCGTCGCAACCTAGGTCGTCCTGTTAATAAATCTATGTGGAATAACTAAGTTAAACTTTTCATTCACAATGTCAAGCAAATTCCACGAAGTCACGCCCGAGACAACGGAATTTACATCACGAATACCTCCCTTCGTTGGATATAAAATTTTGATATTCATCGGATTGAAAAGGATTTTAAACATTTTGACAAGCTACGAGCGATACATTTCCCTCCCTGGTTCAGACGCCAGCAAAGGCCAATTCAAGGAATTGCAATTGCACCAGAGAAGACGATATTTTCAATGATAACCGTCAGATTGCAGCAGCGACAACAATTGTATTAATAATCACGATACAATAAGTTTCTAGAAGATACGATAAGCACTTTAGACTCATCACTGCAGGCATGGAGAGGAATCAAGGGAAAGGAACAGAAGAAGTAAAGATATAAAGGTCGTTTCTTAGTTATTAGAGGAGGCAACCAACAACTGTGGCCTTTTCCGCTATTGCGGTTAGCAGGGCAGGTGAAGAAAGTATTTTTTGGGTAACGAAGGAAGAGTAGGGGAAAATTTCTCCTTGTGAATCTCATATGCCCACCCGACGGGCCGAATATAGCAATTGAAATGGTCTCCACATGGTATCCAAGAAGGTATCGGGATTAAAAGAATATCTTATACTGCAAGATTTCGAGCCCAGATCCTTAGAATGGGATGTCAGGATTCCAGTCATATCGCTAGCCCGTTAACTTACGGAAAATATACCCATGTTTCCATTATACAGGTTCTTTTAAAAATTTTGCCATGTTCACTTAAGTATTTTTTTGTATCGCTCATAAGGAACTCCGTGATACGACGACTTTCATCTTAAGGATGCGGTAATACCTTTTAAATTGATAATTAATTTTAGAACGAGTATCAGCAGGAATTTTGGAGCGATATCATTTCAAAAATTGTGATACAATTATTTATCAGACCGTCGACGGTAGATAATTACCGGCCACAATTTGCTCTCGTTGATATGAAAGAACGGGAGGGTGGCAAAAGTAATTATTGCTTCACATTCCTACTTCAGTCATGCCCCACGCACTTTCGCCACCATCCTTAAATAGCAATTAGCCGCCTCCCTCCAGTCCCTTTCCCTCCTCCGAAAACCATCGTTTGGATGCCGATTCATTTGCCTCCTCGCCCCCAACGATCAGCTTATCTAGCCAGATAAGAGGCGACAACGATCACCCCATTCAACAGAGAATGAGCGGGTAGCGGACATTGGGGGTGAATAGGGGGAGAGGAATGTTAGCGTGCCAGAGAGAGGGGACCACTTTTGGTGCCAAAGGCCAGTTAACCGCTTTTAGGGTTTGACCCAGGAGTACGTGAGATGGAAGCGCATTGAGGTTGAGTGGGAGATGAAATGAAGGCAAAGATGAGAAGGAAACGAAAGGAATACAGGGAAAAATATATTGGATTGCTACTGGCCAGATATGCCGCATGATATCGCATATCTAAATAGATATACGTGGCAGCCTTTAATGGTGTGTGGCACAGGAGGGACTGAGCCATGCATGCTATAACCGTCAACCACAATCGCACTGCTATTACCCCTTTTAATAATCGGATCCTGTTAGCGTGGCAACTAGATTACTGGTTTTCTCACGACTCGCGTTCGAATTCCAGCAGTTGATATTTCTTTCACGTCTGAGGAAGATTTCTGAGAAACCCCGATCCTTAACCGGTTGTTTAGCGGAGAAGAGCACTTCAAGCGAAGTAAACAGACGGTCGGATACGACACAAAACCAGAACGCCAATGGTTTTTGAGTATGCGAATGACGACGTCGAGTGTCTCTGGGTCCTTCTTCAATTTCCCCAAAAATATTTCCTTCAATCAACTTATCCATCAATCCATAATGGGGAAATGGAGCTCAGTTTTCGGCCTCCTGTCCCAAGTAACCGACCAACGACAGTGAAGAAGAGGAAATGAAGGGTGAAAATGCAGGAGCTGGAGGAAGTGGGGCCACGCGGGTAGGAAGTGTGCAGGAGGGAGAAAACAGCGCAGGGTAAGAGAGGAAGGGCAGAGAGCTATTAGCGGAAGAGGGGCTGAGTTTCGGGAAGGGGTCATGAAGCCTCATTTAGCCCAAAGTGCAACCGGACTCCTCCTCGTCCCCTACCCGAAATCGTTAAGTGGAGTTCCTTCCCTTACGGTTCCCGTAGCCATCGCACCTAATGCAGTGCTATCGTGTTCCTCTCGCCATCTGCCTCGGCAGAGGCCATGAAATACAAACCGCTTTAATCGCCCCCTCCAGTCTCTCCCAGGGATCTTCCCCCGCCTCTCATATGGCGAAGGAATCGTGAAAACGCACGGGAACTAAGATTACTTTCCGAGTTGACCATACAAAAGCGCATGGATATAAAAATTCGAGGGATTGGTTTTATGGCAGCGTGCTAACAAGGCCCATCTGGCGAAAATCACTCGAAACAAAAATCATCCTCATATTAGCAAGCAAGCCCACTAGCAGTTTGGCATTATGCTGTCGATGTTAGCGTACCACGTGCTTAGTGAGGCAATCACCTTGGACACAATCAGTTTCCTTTCGATATCCTGGGCGTCACAACCTCCTCAGAAACCACGCGCTGGGCACTTCGCTATGAGAGATCTTTCCCAAAGAATGAATTTGACGTGCCCTAAGCCTAGTCGGTTGCGCATAAAACATAAGCGCATGTTATCGTATGTTGGTCAAACAACTACCATGAAGGTAGTTGTTTGACCTAGTAGATAGAAAATTAGGGAGAAGAGTGATCTGCATTTCGAAAAATGGGAAATGATTAACTTGGCAAGAGCATGAAATTTTACAATATCTACATCCTATTCATGTAATCCGACAGCTCCATTCAAAATTCAAAAGTAAGACACTGAGGGAAGAGCACATTGCTTCGACTGCACGGGCATAAATAAAATAACAAACTGGTTGAAGACAGTGACGCGGCAAGAAACACGACGTTGTTTACCACACGTAGTAATTTTTTCTCCTCGTTCACGCTGGGAAAATTCAGCGAGTACCAGGAGCCACCTCTCACCCGAATGATCCACATACCAGGTAATCCCGTTTTCATATTTAAAAAAATGGAGCGCGCGATGTGGTCACAACTCCCAACGGCAGAAATCACATTAACAATTACCCATCTCACCCTCTGAGATCTCAGAGCACTCACTTTAACGAAGGCGCAGCCTACCGGTCAGTGGCAAAAAGAGTGGCGAAATTTTTCATCGAAACCGCGGCGGGAAGGATGCTTGGGGTTAATTAACCGCCGCTTCCCCGCGGTCACGGGCCGCGGCGGCCAAACGCGATATGTCTCGGGTCGCTGCAGGTTAACCCTCGCTCTCCATTAAGCAGTACGAAATGCACACAGTTGGCTCGCTTCGCTGACGGAATAAAAATGCATCATCCCGCGAGACTGCCTCGTCTACGTAATGGATGGAAAAAGTCTACTCCTTTAACAGGCGAATTACATCACTTATTAAAGCGATTGATATAAAAAAGAGGAGCAAGCGGGGCATTCGGTTTACTCAGCCACATCAAAGTTAGCTACTCGAAATGAGAGTGGACTAGAAAACATTTTATTCCGGCCTAAAGGGATGAAATGTTTTTCTACGAAATGTTTGGCGAAGAGCGTTCACTTTATTAATTACATACTATGCAGATATATTCAAAAGCGACCGCTGAAGTTTAATACTGACTCGGGTAGCTCCAATTTACTAAAAAAGGCGCCTCTAACTTCAGGATGGCGTAATTTTTTCATGAAAATGTGTCACTAAACGTAATTCATGAGAAAAATATTAACCATCATCCGTCTGGATGTGATTTCTTTTTAGCTAATTGGGTGACAGAATGCAAAGATTCAATCATAAGCATTAAATCATTGACATTCTCTAAACATGTTTAACAGTTATTTAACGTTCTGTCTCTTAAACTTAAGATGAGCTACGTATATTCATTACTTTTTACGCCAATGCTACTTTACATGCACACTAAAAACTTGACTCGTAAAACGTGCGGAGTGCTGAATGCTTTTTGATAAAAAATAGCGAAAAAATGATCCACTCCAAGAGAAAGAAAATTTGCTATCATAAAATAAATCCCTATATTTCTAGGCTGGAAATTTTAGAGAACTATTCTGTGGATGTTTGATACGCAAATGCTCACTATAATTCAGCCAATAATAGGTCTTGAGAGCTGCGCCTTTATTGGATTTTGCGCCAAATATGTCAAGAGTGAAAAGGCACACACAATTTATACCTTAATTTTTTAGCAATCAAGAATTTTTATCGGCCATGAAATGGAGCATTCTACCTTAATCTTATTTTTCGTCGGTAATCCAATACTTGGAGAGGTCCGCTTCGCAACGATATATTTATGTCCCATAACGCCCACATTCTACTCCTTTCCGTTTATTGTCCATCAAACTTCAAGTGCGGGAGGGGACCAGAAATTCACGCGACCACATAACCAACCTCTAACATGACACGCCTGAAGCGGCAGCCGCCGAGAAGCGAAGAAAGGAGAAAAACTCGGAGAACTTAATGCCGATGCGTAGCGAGGAAAAAAACGGATGGCCATAAGATAAAGAATATACTAAAAAAATATAAAGCTTTGCAGTGTGCAGAAGAGATAAAAATGTGACAAGCATGAATATGATATACGAAAAGATTTAAGACCGGAAAATATAGAAAAAGGCAAAAATAACCTGGTGAACAGTAAGCACAAGTAATGTAGGCAGCGGAAATAAGTAAGAAGACCTTTTGTCCGTATGCGATTGTCTGATTAATGGCTATAATGTTCACAACATCAGTAAATCAATTGTCAGCATAATCAATGGAAGAAGTTGTAGCAAAAGAAAGATATGACGAAATTGTGATACTAAATTATAAATGCAGTCTTAAGAAAAAGAATACTTATCCTGAGGTTTTGGAAGATGACGCCTCTGAGTTGAAGTTATTTGTGCACCATAAAATAAAAGTGTGAAAAAATGCCAATTGTTCGTGTCATTATAATGAGTTTCCACGAGGTCACGCATAAAAGTACACCGAGTTTATAAGTGCAGCAGTTTAAATAGATAACTCAAGGTATCCCACGATAAAGAAACTATAATGGATGCAAGGAAGGTTACCCACTATAAATAAATACGGTCTACAACATTGCTACGATTAGCTTATACCATCGCAAGCTCTATTATGCGAAATAGGATGTAAAGGACAAAGAGTCGGAAAATATAACGAGATGGAAAGGAGACATACAAAGACAGAACTTCACGGACCTTGAATGAAGCGAATGGGATAATTATAAATCGGACAAAGGGAGTTTGAACGCAATGGTCGTTTCGGAGGGCAGTGACTCATTACTTTAACCGCTTCGAACAACCTAAAGACTTGGCCAGCCGAAAATAGATGTGCAGTTTCCTCACAGGACATGGCCACAGAGCTCACATCAGCCCGCCGGGCAAAATTATTCCTATGAGCGTATGAGGGGCCTCCGTACATACCTCGCAGTAAACCACCTACCGTACACACCCACTAAGGAGTTAAATCCCGCCACCGCCATCTGCGGGGATAATTTTCAAAGTCATCAAAAAGCGCATTCTGCTAGACTGCCGAGCGGCGAAATCACTCGCTTGACCAAGCCGCTTGCGGGGAGGAGCCCCAGCCGCATTATCGTCAAGTCTTCCATAAATTACGACAGACGGGGGCGTTAAAGATCGGCTCGGCTGCTAGGGAAAGGCCTGAAGTTCCACATATTTATCCACGAAACTATGTGTTCACGGGCATCATAAACACTGGCATATTTTTATACTATTCTGGAAAAAAAGGGAGCAATCACACTTTTTTTTGATAGGGAACGAGGTCATAAATACGGTTTCACGAGTTACCGTTCCAAATCTTTCCCCCTTTTTTCCGTCGCCTCTATAAAGTAAATAATTCCAGTGAAAATGAGAGGTTTTGAGAGAATTAATAAATGAAAGAAGGAATTAAGGCGACCGGGATTAGACCACCAAACGGGTAAACGAAATGAAAGGGATGTGTGGAGAGAATGAGAGAGAGGGAGAGAGAAAAAGTCCATTTTATAGCGAAGAAAATCCTTTGCTCGCCCTATAATGGACGTCCCAGGAATTTGAATACACGAGGAGGCGGTGTAATGCTGGACGGAAGGAATGGAGTAGGCCGAGGAGATAAGGCGAGGGTAAGGCTTTGGCGTAGTCCACGCAGATGATTTATGAACGTTTGTGTGGGGGGAGAAAAAAATGTACTTTCACTTCTCCTTTTTTCTGGTGCCCCTTGGGAGACAAAAGAACTGGAATTAAAAAAAAAACAAACGGCAGACTACGGATGCCGAAAGTGGCAAAGGGAAGAGGGAACGATGACTATCTCAAGCCGTGAATAGATAAGACACCATTCGCGATCACGAGGAGACTCACACCATGACTACCGTCATCACCGATCCGGATTGAAGGGGAGGGGTCCGTGATTTCGCGATGGTCCGTGATTTAAAAAAAAAGTTCTCGGAATCGTGAAGTCAGACCAGACTACCGAAAAGATATTTTGCAACGGGAGTTGCGCAGGACATCTTTTAGGACGAATCGATGCGAAAGAAACCGTTTCGGCAGCCAAGAGGGACTTTCACTTTTTTCGATTCGGAACGGAGTCGAAACTGTAATCGCTACGGAATGATTTTTTTCTCAGCCTCACGTGTCGCGCCGAAAAGTGAGTGCGAGGAAAAATACGTAAACGATTTCCCAAGAAAAACAGCGTGCTTGGAGAAACTTTTTACTCTCTCGCATCGCGTTTTAGTCGTGAGCGAGAGGTTGGGCGAGAAAGGCGAAGAGAGCGCAAGAGGAACCGGGAGGAGGGATGTCATGAGAGGCTCACAGATTACCGAGAGAAACGATTTTTTCTGGCGTGCCACATGCAGAAAATCAATTTCCGCTCCCCAATTTTTTCCTCATTTTCCAAGATGAGGGAAAATGAGGGCATGAGGATTTCATCCACCCGCTGAACAAGCGAGCTAATGGCTTCGGATTTTTCCAAGATTTCATTTTCATGGCAAAGATATGGAAAGATATATAACGCTTCTCTTTCGTCCATCGAAATTTTTTGCATGTCCGCACACAAATGAGCGAAATTTCACAATGACCAGCATTCCCATAAAATAGGTTTCGCATCCAGGTGCACCGGAATCGCGTACAGTATTTCATCCAAATAAACTACCTGCTAAACAATAACAATTGGAAAATTTGTTTACGAGCGCATTTTAATTTTCATTTCTACATAGGAGGCTAGTTTTTTCAGAGGTTCATAACATACATTTCAAGTTTGTAATCATTTTTGCTAGTATTGCACGTTATTATGATGGAAAAAATGGTCCCCGTGATGAATGAGTGCGGTGTATATCCCACAAGAGTGGCATGATAGTTAAAAAGGCTTAAAATTGGCCTAAAGTGCTTGGCAACCAAGTCCGGTGAAGGTCAACTGGCCAGAGGGGGTAGAGGGTGGGGGTGGAAAAGAGAAAAATTAACATGTTACTCGCAGTTTGAGTTCCTTATTTTTTTCATCAAAAACTTCCAGAGTGCAGTGGTGGGGTTAACATAATATCCACTAGGTCAACTTGTATCTCGCGCTATCAGAATAATTTAGGATCAATTGAGAAGATCACTGCAATGCCACACCACATCTCCTGGACTTGTATCTAGAGAGAAACATTTACATCTACATAATACCCTGCGAGCCACCGCATGGGCGTGTGGCGAGGGGTGTTACGCCACCAGCCGTGTAAAGGTGTAAGTTTTTGGAGATGGAATGGTGACATATATAATAGGAGTGTATTTAGTGGAGCTCAATTTTTATTGTGGTCGCTTATTGTTCGCGGAAAGAACGGGTTCTTGTACCTATCTGTTCGGCAGTGTATCTCTCTAATTTTATCGCATCTGTCAGACCAAGAGATGTAGTGAGGAGTCATGATAATATTCTCTATATCGCTCTGAAAAATATCAGTTCTGAATTTATTTAAAGCAAGCTAAGCCTAGTGTGCAGCCTCCGAATCTCTAGGGGCTCCCACCTTAATTCCTCTAAAAGTTGTGAGACACTATGTGCACGCTCGTAGCAGTTTTTAACGAAGCGCGCTGCTTTCCTTTGTATTTTATTAATGTTTCACTGCCATTTAGACGAAAGAAACGAAAACGCCTTCTTCTTTCTCATTACTAATAACACAGACAAAGACAGAGCGTCGCCTTCACATCACGTACTTCGCCAAATATCCCTTATCACCCCTTGTTTCAATTCTTTCCATTTTTGATGTTTAGAGTCGCATCACCCCTAGCCACTCGCAATGGTGGAGATTCGCAGAGTGGAAAGTAGGTGGATCCAACTCCACTGGCCACATCTCCCCAGCGAATGTGCGTTTTTCCTCTTTTTTTTAGCATCATCCAAGATGACTTCCTTCTACACACCCGCATTACTCAGCGGTTCACCGAACACCTCACATTTTCCGAACCATACATTACAGGTTCTCGTATCCTCGATGATATTTTTGTTATAATACAGCAACACCTGGTTAGTGTCCTTTAGCTCTCTTTAATATTTTCATAACCACAAGTTAGCTTAGTTTTAAGGTGACTCTTTACTCCGCGGTGAAACATCGCAATGCAAATAGTAGAGGGCGTCGTTTATTAGGTGTGTCGGCAGCTATTCCTATATTTATTCGAATTCAAAATCTAAGTTATTCCAAAGATATTAACAAATTCTACCTCATAATGGGATTCGAAAACAGAACCGTCCCCAGAAAGAAGAAAAGATAGACGAGCCGCCAACAAGAAGCGATCACAAGGGGGCGCGATTAAATCTCAAAGCAGGGTGTCGAAGTTTGAGGGACCATTCCTTCATTATTAAATCTCATAGATTTCAAAAAGAGCTGATTTTCGTGTCTGACATAAAAAAATGAACTTCCCCAAAACCCTTCGCTATACGCTAACACGCCCGGAGGTATATCTTACACCACTTTTAATTCTTAAATATGCGTCCCTCATCCTCCAAAATATGCCATCCGGCTTCCGCCCACTCGCCTCTCTTCACTCCTCCCCCCCCCCATCTCATCCCCCCCCCAAGCGCACCCCAAACGACCCACGCACTCCCGGGGAAAAACTTCCTCCGCTTCTCCACTTCATCCCTCCTTCTTCCCCTATCCTTTTTCTCTCTTCCTTTCTCTCGCGAATTTCTCTCACTTCCCCTCCCTATTCCTTGTCCCCTCTCCTTCTCAATGCCGTACTCCATATTCTCGCTGCTCCCGTCGTCCTTACACTTACTCTGTCAGCCAACCCACACACATTCCACTCTCTTCCTTTTCCTTCGTTCCTCATGGAAGAAAACCCTTATTCCACCTCCGAAGAGAAGAATAAAGAGGGAAGGAACCAGAGAGGGGACAGAGTCTCCCAAAAATATCCTCATATATACAAGAAGCTTACTCGCATAAAAATGAAAGAGCTACATTCTCTCCCAGCCACAACGACCAACAGGGAAACCCACCCCCCACTCTCCCGTCTCCTCCTTCAACCCCCCCGCCCCTCCCGTCCTCACCTACCCCTCCGCTTCACCCACCCCCCCCTCCCTCCCTCCCGAGCCCACGGAACCTATCCCTTCTTCCGGTTCCTCCTCCTCCCTCTCTCGTCTCCGTTTTCCCTCTTCTCCCTTCTCTTTTTCCTATTACATTTTTATTTTCATTTTTCTCCCCCCCTCTACCTCCTTTTCCGAGAAACGCTCGAGTTGCTTCCGAAGTGGTGAATGACGACGGAATGAAAAAGAGGGGAAGAAAAGGGAGAGAGAGCGAAGTCAAGATTCCAAACGTGTTATCCCTAACACGGTTGCGCTATACGTCATCATTTGGGAACTTATGCCCTGCGAGTTCACTTCTACCGCGACAACATCCGCACGTGTTCCGCGAGGAGGGGGGCGATTGGAGGGGGGGATCGGGAGAAAGGGTAGGAAAGGGAGTGTGGAAGGAGGCGAAGAAAGAAAGGAGTGAGCCGTCGCCCCTCTGCCCCGAGAGGATGGTGCGACGACACAAAAAACTCAACACCTACCCGGAGAATGTCTGAAAGAAACACGGCTATTTTTTCCAGTGTAACACGTCCTAACACTTCGTATGCATGCACCAATATATTGTGCCCTTCGAGCTCCGTCAACCTAAGGTACTAGTTGACCCTTTGAGTGCGGCATGACGTGATATCACGTCCTGGTTTTTTTAAGCTGGTGCTGATGACGTGATAATACGTCATGGTACCGTGAGGGTACCAGCTTTCCCTAGGGAGCCCAAAGAAAGTTCCCTGGTGAAAGCTGGAACTCTCACGGTGCCCTTGACGTCATATCACGTCATCAGCACCATGAAAACAACCATGACGTGATATGACGTCCTGCCGTACTCAAAGAGTTGAGCAATAATAAGTAGAAATTATGACATGTAATTCATGATTTGTGTATAACGACAGTTTCTCGGCACATTCTCGTAAATCCAAATTGAATTAATAATCACAGTTTCCACAAAATTATTAGGATGTAGTATAAAACATGACGGCTAAAATTAACCCCGCTTTACATAATTGGAGATATTTTCTTAGGCCAAAGTTTCTACAGCATTTTTCGGACAAACAATGGAGTATGTTAGTAAAAATTTGACCCCGCCACACAACCTTGAGGTTGATGGATAAGAGATAAGGTAGGTGTATTTATAAGTTCCTCCTCGTGGGAGTCTCTTCCACAACATTCACCCATGACTTCATCTACATCTACATATAAATCTGCAAGCCATCTCAAGGGTAAAAAGAGACGTTTCAGGTGTAATCTGGTGGAATGACATAATAAATGAAAATTGCCAATTTTCATTAACCTCAAGGGTGTTCGGCAGGGGTTTTTTATCACGAACATGTACAAATTCATGAATTCCATGATCTGCCTCTTCCTCTCACGCAATTCACCCAACTATCATAAATCCGCTTTGCCAATAGACTCGCACCCTCTCCCTCGACACGCCAAAAACAAACGAAGCGTACTCTTTTCATACCTGTTCATTACTTGAGCGTCCAACTCATATTCTTCCACGCTCCACTTCTTCCCAACCCTATCCATCCTACTTTATCCGCTAACACTTCTCAAGTATCCCATCTCCATTGGATTTGACTTACTCCTATTGTTACCCAGACATTACCAGATTTTGCTGCCATAAAATCAAGTCGGAAGGAAAGCACTCTTGCGAACTACGATTTTCACTTCCATTGACTAACATTCCTTGATCTTCACCACATTCTACCTAAGACCTTCCCACCGGAATCTGCACGCCTTATGATCTCATTATCTATTCTACCATCTTCTGCAAACATTCGGCCAAGATGAACAAAACCGTCCACATATTCAATTGTTTCATCAACTACGTTCATCATGCAATAATCATTTCTACTGCGCTCGTCAAAAAATTGACTAACTGGGTGTTGCGTCTTCCCTCAAATCGATTATTTACGTTGCTTCAGAGAAATTATCAACGAGCCCCTGTGGGTCCTGACGAATAGAACGTGACTTAAATGAAATGAGCAATGCCTAAATTACAGTTGAAAATGCTGGAGTCGTGACCAACAGAATCAATTGAGCCATTAGAGATCATGTCAGCAGAAACGATATCAAACTACAAAAAATATTTCAAAAACGCGGATACAGGGGCAATACAGCAAGACCGCTATCGCAGAACCTCCGAAACTGTGGCCGCCGCACATTTTCCCTAGCTTTGCAAACAAAACGATAGGAATCTTTTATGTACCCAGAGAGTATGCTCATCACACAGCTTCCCACAATGCCATGCAAATGTAAATCTTTTGACGATGAATGCTTCCATTTATTATACTCACGTAGCGTCGATGATACAACTTACGGCCACTCCATAAATAAAGCAATATACATCCATTGACCATTCGACGTGTATTCAAGTCCATGAAACTCACCAAAAATGCTCTCGCCCGCCCAGGGGGTGCCGGAGGCACGTACTTGGTGGCACCGGAGGGAAGAGAGAGAGAGACTCATTCTCATTCAGCACAAATGTGACCTAAAGTTCCGTCGCAGGGAAAGTGGCCAAAGCGGACGAGCCACCAGCGACGGGTAACCGGAGCAGTGAAAATATATCACTCTCTCGCGGCTAGCAAACATTAGCAGCGATAAGTTACCAAACGAACAGCAGATACTTAAATAGTCATGGCGGTCTCTTCTGTCATTTTATTGTTAAAACTAGAGAGATACATGGGCTTTCGTCAATAATATGTCCAGAATCAATCGGCGACTTCCGAAACTGACGAGGAACGAAGCAATTATTTCCATGTGGATCAATTAAATTCCATCTAATTCTTTCTACAAGCTTTAAAATTCAAGCTAAAGACATTTATTGAAGAACTAATATAGTGTTCAGAACTAAAAAATATGAAATTAATGTAAATGACAAAAATACGGAAGAAGGCATATTAAATACGCCGAGCAGGGGAGAGACTATTGTTTGTATTACTTAGGACCTTTGGTGCCAATGCATTATTTGCGGTCATTTCCCTTCTTTGATGCTTTAGTACCAGAGCCAGCTACTGAGTGGACCCGTGTCGCACACGACAGCTGTCTAAAGAGGTCTGTTTCTGCCAAACAACGCCACACTTATGAGAACTTCCTCACCTAAAACTTATTTTAATCGTCTCATTGGCATTTTACTTGAATTCAACTATTACCCTCTGGTAATTGGGACGAATATGCCAGATTATAAGCGCGTTTACGTCATTATTAATACTAATTCCCAGAATGTCCCTCAAAATACTCTCCGTACATTAAGCCTCCTTTCGCACATACCGAATTTTCATTTCTTCCAACCCTCTCGAGAAATCCTCACATTCTCTCTCCACCTCTATCTCCCATCCCCAACTTTCTTCCCTCAATCGGCCCTTCACTCACCCACGCTTTTGCACAACTTTACTTCTCAGAGCGTGATCCACCCACTTCTGCCACATACTTCCTCATATATACTTCGATCAATCTCCTCCTCTCTTAAACCACATCTGAGGCTTCCTTATTTGTTTCCTTCCACGTACAACTCACTCATATCTTCTGGGGAGGGTGGTTAAGATGGGTTGGCAGTTTGGTTCGGATAAGACTATTTGGGAAATGAAGACGAGCGGGCAGAAAGTCGGCTTTGGCAATAGACATATCCTTAACGAAAACAGTTGAGGGGGTCCACAACTTTGCTTCGTATTCCACGGGCTGAATAGCTTTCTACAAGCCCCTCTGGTAGGAAATTGGCTTCTTACAAAGTATATCTTCCGCTGCCGGGCACTTAACCCGCGCTCTCAAGGAAGGAAACTCACTTATACCATCACTCCGAGGATATTACCTTTAACTCATCCAGCGAGCATACCAGAAGTTTTTATATGACCGTGAGAGAATCCGCAATGAGAGGGAAGACGCGAGAGAATCGAGGAGATGAGTCGCTGATATACATTCGGGGCTCACATCTCACAAAGGGCGAGACCGAAATCTTCTCCGCGACTAGTTATCCGAAGGGAGCCCTGGTGAGCGGGAGAAGGAGATGAAGGGGGGTAGACAGGTAGGACTGGTGGAGGAATGAAGGAGATTGGTAGGAGCTGGAGAGGAAGTATGGGAACGATTTTGAAGAGGAGGAAGAGAGAGAGAGAAATGGAGAGAGAGAATGAAGATGAGGATGTGGACGGAAGGAGACGTATGTAGAGGGAGAGAGAAGGCAAGTTTAAAAATAAAAGAACGAGAAGGCGGGGTTGGTTGGTTGGGGGGGGGGAGGGAAGAGGGAGTAGCGGCGGTTTTGGAGGAAAAATGGTGGGGACACGTAGGGATGGAAGCATGTAGATTGAGAGAAACGGGAAAAAAGGGAACGTGGAGTAGAATGTATAATACATTTCGGGTGTGTGTTGCGTGGAGGGAGGGGCGATATGGAGGGTGGTATTCGTAAGGGGGGGGGGTAGCGGGGGTAGGATTCGGAGGCACAGGCAGGTAGAGTACGCGAAGCTGTGTCGCCCGTGGGGACGAATTTATTCTTCCCGCGTCCGTGGGAGTGTTTTTAGTCACGAAAAATGGTTCATGAGTCTTGCCGATTCGGTTACACTCAATGAGAGAGAGGGACCCTTAAAACTGGGATTGGAACATTCGGAAATATGTCACGTAAATCCCAATCCAAAATACCTACGGGGCAAAATGTTTTTGTTAGTTCATGTGAAAGTTAGAACGGCCCTACAAGGAAAAAAAACTAAAATATAAGCGCAGAACCTAAATATACATAACCAACAAACAAGTTACACAATTTTATGCCAAATTCCGTAGGGCCTATACACTCTTTCAAGCAGTAAATCGAGTTTCTAACTCTTAACAACTTAATCGCTATCATGTAATCGTTTCCAATATGTATTTTGTAGATATTAATATCATACTAATGGAACATCCAGGCTACGTCCTATTTTCTTCCCAAACTCCTAAGAACCATGTATTTCACCTTGGTTATTTTTTTTAGGAAATATTGGTCTTGTTATCCCAAAGAGAAGAAGGATAGAGAAAGTCGCGGGTTTTGTCTGAACTAGGTAATGACGCGTTTTCATCGATTAAAAAAATTACGACGAACCCGAGCAAGTAGCTATCAATCAATCATCATTGGAAGAAGTCTCGCCTTAATTGTCGCCAAAACTAGAAAACTCACAGGCTACTTAATACAATCCTGGATGTATTTTTAAACCGGTAATTCTCACAAAAGGTAGCGTCTATTTTCCAAATAGCTCAATTAGGCGAAACAAGAGAGCCTTTGGGTAAGGTAACCATGAAACGAATTGGTCAAACAAGCAATTTCAACAAAATAAATAATCAGCAGATATCAACTTCGTCCATCAAGCAGTATGGAATTATAAAAGAAACCAGAGACGATTAACGAAGAAAGAAAGATAAACATAAATGCAAAATGCTCAAATATGTTAATTTTCGAGTACAGGTGAGACTAAAAGTAAATCCGTTATATACGAAACGCAGTACGAGCTCAAACCACGGTCGCGCTGTTCGTGAGCTAGCTTCCAAAAATACTGAACCAAATACGAAAAAAAAAGGTCGCTCTTCCGCAGCCATCGGTTCTTTGTAGCGCTGTGACGACAGCCTCGCGTGCGTATTCGTACGATTCCGCTCTCTCAACCTAACCCATCACTCCGTATAACAACGCTACACCAAAAAACCAACCGACACCACCGTCCCTCGTGCCACCATGCTCTGCATTGGCGGCTGAGGGAGTGGAGGAGGAGGAGGAAGAATGTGGAGGTGGGGGTGACAGGAAAGGCGGGAGGGAGAGAGGGATGAGAGGAGCTGGGAGGGATGAGAAATCGCGCGAGTGGGGTTGGAGGAACGGAGCGGCTCGGATCACGAAACGCAAACTGAAACCTTTCAATCTCCTCCGCCTGGCTCATATATATATGTATATATAATACATACATATGTGTACATAAAAAGTATCCCCTCCCCTCGTCTTTACTAGATCCCCTCCCTCTCATGTTCCCACCTTCCCCTTCCCGCACTCCACCCCCACCACGGCTCTCCCTCTCCTGCCTCTGTCACCCCATAAACACACGGGCGCGCGAGAGAGATGCGAGCATATAACTTACCGACATCCCTCATCCCGACTCACGCCACACCCCCCTCCCCCCACCCTCCTTTTCCACGATCACCCACCTACCCAAGCCCCCATGCACAAAATAATCCCCCTCCCCCATCAAAAACTCCCCCACACTTACCCTACCGCGCCCCCTCCCCCAACAAAACCCCCTTCCCCTGTCACTCACTCACTTCATCCCGATCCAATAGTCTCCTCGCATGTGGCGCCGCGTTCTCCGTCTCCCTCAAGAAGCGACACCCCCCTCGCATCCCCCACGTCCACCCACCCTCTCTCTATTTCTCCTCAAGAATCTTCCAAGAGGGCCGCTTTACATACCTTGGCTCTTTATTGCGCAATTTTCATGTATAGGTATTGAATGATATTTAATTAAAAGGCACTGTTAATGCTCTGAGGCAAGCATTCCATTAGAGCACGTAAACAATAAACAATTGCACATCTACTCAAATAATCATAATACAAACAGTAAGTAAACAACATTTAAGCACTAAATTAAAATAACTTTACATTAACGAAACAGACTAAAATGTAATGCTAAATTTTTAAATGTGAGTAAGAAGAATGGGAAGAGGTTAGCACGGGCTTGGAAATGTGAAGGAGGCCACAGTCAGATCGAGTCGATCCTTGGGAAATACTTTCCGGGGGTAAACAGATCATCTAGGCAGTGGGAATTCTGATTAGGGAAGAGGGCAAAAAATATAAGACCTTAAAAAGTATTTCCTTCGGAATCCAGAGGCACCCAGTTCAGGTCAACAAAGTATTTAGGCACGTGATCATCTCTACGAATATCAAGTAGCTATAAATGTAACACAGAAATTGATAATTCGCCGAAGATATTAGTCAAGAACATTAGTTAGATATTGTGGAGAACACGCACACAGAGATTTGAGATGGGACTGTTGAAGTGTCCCGCGTAAAGCGGCTCAAAAACCCTTCCCTTCCCATTCTACCCCATCCTCCCCCACCACCGTTCTCTCTCAAACTCACGTTCACCGGACGAATCTCCTCAGTGCTTGGTATGGAAAAAGCAAATTGAGAGTACAGTAGACGCGCAAAATATTTTCCATCGTTCCGATCTATCGTGAGTGTTACAATGCTGGGATAGGTGAACTGCAGTCCTCAACTTTTCTTTGCTCACGAGCAATGCTATCACATCCCGATGTTTCCTCTTTTCCAAGGAGCCACATGATTTGGCCAAAGAATATAAAATCTCACTTTCGGTACCTGCACTTATCTTTATAACAGCTCACTTCCGGTACACGAGAGGTCAAAATATATCTGAATATTTATAACGCCAGCACAGTAGAACAATTAGTGTTACTCTCTAGGCACCTTTACGTGATATTGTCTTCGTAATATACTTTAAATTGAAAATGAAAAAAATGAATTCAGATTAATTAGGGGCCACAGAAAATTAATTTCAAGTTGCTCTTTAGAATAACAAATACGCGAGACGAGAATCTTTCGCGCTGTAATTGTTGCACTCATTCAATCGATGTGGTCCATAAAGATGGGAGCACAATTCATTATTTTGAATGAATAAATTCCCGATGCATATGATAAACATTCATACACAATTGACTCATACTTATTCTCCACGTTCGGAGATGATAGACGTGAATACGTATGTCGTGTGTGTGTGCATATGCACGAAAGCAATAGTTTGTTCAGTGGAACATGACTTGGCTTTTGTGATCGAAGCGCAATGGGCTGAAAAGGGGTTGAGGATGACACAAGGGTTGCGAAGAAAGGGAAGGAAGAGGCGATCCGTCAGCGTTGAGGACCATCCACAGCGAGACGATCAAATACGCGAGGGAGAAACGCTCCCCAGGGAGAGAGCTGCTGACGGAGAGACGACTCCTCAACGCGGAAGAAGCAAGAAGAGAGCGATCTGAAAAGGGAAACACACACGGAACTAAACTGCGCTGGAACCATTTGGGGCCAGTGCGTAATGCACTTGCGACAGGGCAATATTTGTCTCTAAAAATTTAAAGTATAGGCCCAATCCAAATAAAGGCACGTAGAAAAATTAAAAGATTCGAAGGGACTTTTTAGTCATTACACGATCGCGACTTTCATGGAAATAAATCACCTGGGGGAAGAGTATCTTAGCCCATCGCTTCTAGTGCCCTTGAAGTCTTAAGCTGTTAGAAACGAGTTCTTTCATTAGTGTTTGTTCTCTTCCTCTCAAAATTGATTTCCTTCGGCTGTTTATTCTTTCGCACCGCCTCATACACGTCAACAATCGCCAGAGAAATAAAGAGCGGAGGAAAGTAAATGCACGTCTTCACAACACAAAAAGAAAAATATATTTCAGCCTCCGGGAGAGATCAAGGTATCTCAGTCCCCTGATTGATACAACTGGCCGGCCAAATTCATTGCAAAACAAAACAGAAACAAATCGACTTCCCCAAAATGGCATGCCGCGAGGGATGATTGCAAAAAAATACGAGATCTTTCTCACATCCCCTTGAACCGTACTCCACACCGACGATGAAACCCAATATAAGAGTGCTCGGTAAAACCGATATAAGGCGCCTTTCTGACCCGAGAAACTAATCAACCTTGGGCATCACAGAAGAGCAAAAGAGGATGTTTTCCCATTCAGACCACACACTCCTTTCCAGCCACCCGGCATGCGTCAACACGGCCGAGGGTAATGCAAAGAGACGGGCGGGGAGAAGAAGAAGCGGGGTACATGCAAGGGAGGAAGAGGGGTTGGGAGAGAGAGGGGGAGAGGGTGAGTGAGCGAGAAGGCGAGAGCACACCGAGACGAGAGGACTTCCCGCCGCCGACGCCGCCGTCTGCCCGCGGCCCACGGCCACCGACACGACAAGAGGAGCCCGCAGGCACCGTCGGAATGAATCCGCACTTTCAACGCATCAGCCCCCCCCAATCTCTTCTCCCCTCCCCCCCCCAACGGCGGCAGAATCCACCCCCCAACTCATCCTTCTGTTTCCCTCCGAAGGGGAAATAGGCATGGCTGGGGGAAACAAGCGGTGGGGAAGGTGACTTAAATATATTTTCGCAGAAGGGGAGACGACACGGGTGAAGGCATAAAAGAAATGAGACCTGCAGAGAGAGAGAGAGAGAGAGACACCGATATAAAGGGGGCGGGGCGAGAGAGAGAATCGAACGCGGGCGGTGACCTTTCAGCGTCGAAGAACAGCGATTGAAAAACGGGAAATGGCTGGCAGAAATCGCGGATTGCCTTTCTTTTTCAGATACATAACCTTTAGACATTCTTCGTACATTTCTTCTAAAATGGTTCATGGTTCACCTGGTGTGGCACGCAATGTTTCAGAGTTCGAAGCCACTAGTAAGACACAGGGTGCTACACTTGAATGAGACATCTTCACCCAAAAATAACGCCTGGTATCATTTTTCTCCGCTAATCTATAAAGTTTTCCTAAATTAATTGACGCGAGGCTGCATGAAAAATTTTATAGAATAAAAGTAGAAATATGATCAGTTAACACGGACCTATTTCTTTGCTATGCCTCAGTTTCAGAGGTAATTTTTTTACATGTCTAAGCGTTACTCCGTTTCAAAATGGAGGAGCTTATTTTCAGAAGTAATTTTACATTGACTAGTGTACATGAATGGGATGTAGGTGGAGATGGAGTTGAAATGACTTACGTGACAGCATTACTTGAAGAATTATGGAAGCATATCTGAGGAAACCTTCTAAAAACCGTTCGCAACGCTGTGAATGAATTTTGTCTTTCCTACATTCCCTAGAAAACAACCAGTCCCGCCGGTTTTTATCCTTCTCTCGCAGGAAGGAGGAACAGGAGGGAAATAAGAGAGGTTGACTCGTGGAGAGTACGAGAAGGGGGCCCTGTGTGTGCGGTCAAGGTGGCGCGGCGGCAGTTCAGGGGTGGTTGGGTTGAGAGTGCCGCTGGGTGCGTCATTCTGGCGAGGCTGAGCTCGCAGGAAAGGGGTTGGTGGCTGGGTGGGAGGGGGGGCAAAAGGAGGAGACATGTGTGGGAGAGGCTTGCTCGCTATATAAGTATAAAGGGAGAGGGCAGGGGAGCCCACCGATGTCAATATCACGACCCCGAAAGGAAAACCCAACGAGGCCACGCTAACACCCCCTCCATCCCCCCCTTTCATCCCCCTCCCCCGCAACGCCTGCCCATCTCATCTCATCTCTCCACATCCAAGAGGAGCATTTCAGAGCCAGCCCTTTCTTATTTCCCTCTCTCCCTCACTCGATGCGAAAAAAGTCGCCCCGCTGCAAGTCCGCCCTCCGTTTGTTCTGCATCCCTTCGGGAAGGGAGACGCGCTGAGGCGAGGTGACCGAGGGGCAGGGGGGGCGGGCCCTTTGCAAAGGGGTGAGGCTTCACTTCAGGGGATATGCGTGTGGGTGGAGTGTGGCACTGGGTGGACGCGGCCGCCCCGGGCGAGCGCTCTGCATATTGCCCCGCTCTCGCGCCCGGGGCGAAATGAATGAGAGAGTCACGTCTAGACCACCCATCGCGAGCAGCAACCTACACCTAGGCATATTTCCCCAGAGAGATTGAAAAATTTCTGCCATTTTCTCACCTCAAGTTAATTAGACCACCTTAGTCGCCCTCGAGCTGAAGAGACAAGGATTTCCACGCAGAACGCTTTTTATTCAGCATTGATGGATCTAGCATGAATGTTAAAAATTGGCAATAGCGGCAGCGGACTGGAGAATAGTGGAAGCAATGGATCTGTCAAAAAGGAGCAACGCACATAAAATGGACGGGAAGATTCGCCTTTAAAGGAATCTGGCGAAGAGTTGGGTGGCAAGCATGCTCCGTGAGAACTCAACGATGGACGACAGAAAAGAGGTACTTAACGGATACCTTCTCAGTGTAAATAGCCTTCTGAAAATGAAAATGACAACCAAAATACATAAACACCGAGGAAAAGCAGGACGAGGCAAATTAAAAAGGATCCTAGAAGAAGAAATTGTGGAGCAAACGAGCGGTTATTGAAAAAATACTGATAAGTTTTAACTAATACTGAAAGTTATTGAAAACAGTGAAGTGGAGAGTCATATCCGATCAGTCTACGGACTGACGACTGCTGGTATATTACTTTTCTCAAAAAATCCTCAAACAACGAGTGCTATGAACAATACGGAGATGAATTAATGGGAAAATATAATACAAAGGCTTAGTAATACTCCCAAATGTTTAGGAACCCAAATTATTTCTATGCATTTAGCCTCAATTGAGGGAAAAATCTTCAAATCGGTAACCGCTCAACAAAATGAGACAACTGAGATATACACATTAATCTCAAGTTTTCTTTTAAATCGTTCCATAAGCTCAAAACGTGAAGGGATGGGGAGTGTGCCGGATTGTGACCGCAAATGGATAAATCAAAAAACCACTTTCGTGCAAAAGCACACGGTTATTATGAATGGAGAGGAGAAAAGGAAGAAAATTTCATGACCACATGGGGAAGGAAATCGGAAGGAAATCGGAAGCAAACACAATAACGGCGACGAAAACCAGAGACGGGAGCAAATACGTCTTCGATCGAGCGATGACGCCGTTTTCAAATTTTAGATATAGAATTCAATAGACCGCTCCAGCGACAGCGGAGAACAACGGAAGCGTAGAAAGAGGAGAAGAAGTACGATGAGAGAGCATTGAGACGAGGGAGGGAGGGACATTGGGAGGTGGCGTGGCGACTCGAAGACGGCGGTAACTCGGAGGACTTCGCGGAGGAAAAACCAGGACAAGGGGGAAACATGGCCACGGCCCGTAGCGTGGCTCGCTAGCGGCAGCGGGGGCGAGGATGGGCGTTGGTGCAGAAGTAGGGGGCGAGGAGAAGGGGGAGGAAGAGGGTGGGTGAACTCCGTCGATGAGGAGAAGGCGTGAGAGGCTCGAGAGGAGGACGTGGTGTGTGTGAGAGAGAGGGAGAGGTTGAAAAGAAGACGACACTCTTGTGGACACAAGGAGAGGCGAGCGAGGAAGCGTTGAGGAGAAACCCTTTGTTGAGGCTGAAGGGGGTGAAGTGACAAAGGGGGGAGGGTGGACACCCCCTTTTCTCCCCCCCACCTTTCCTGTTCCCCGTGGCAATCGTCTAATATGGCCCACATATTCTTCTCGTCTTTCATGCCTTGATTCCTCCGCCGGCGCAGTAAATGTGAAGGAATCGTTCCGTGGAAACGACCACAGCGTCTGGGGCAGCTAGCGCTACTGAACAAGAGGAAGAAAAAAATAGAACAATATGGCCACTCGACACGATGCAAATGTGCTCGAGTTCACATTTGACAGGCTTGGAGAAGGAACAGGACTACTTGGGGAAAAGTTTGTCACTAGTGATGGTAGGATTAAGTCATTCATATATGGCTGTACCGGAGAGAAGTTTATTTATTTGGATCGATTCCATTCGGAACTTTACAGAATTGATGAATTGCGAGAAAGATCGTGCCTCTGATATTATAATAATAACTATACGGAGACAGAAATTAGCGGGGGGCTGCAGACAATTGAATAACTGAAGCAAATGACTATAAAACATCCAAACATAATGCGTTCACTATCTGTGATGATGATAGCAAACAAATAAAATTGCAATTGAGAAAATTGAGCCAGATTGTAAGAATTGCATTCAAGCGATTTGTATATCTGCAGAAGAAAGCTTTCAACATGAACTGTGTACGAAGTTAATCGCACATTAGTGCATAAAAAAATTACACACAGTGAAAATTAAATCTTTAAGTTATCAAGGGTGAGATAAATATGAAGTTCGCCCATAGTTATCAATTGGAACAAGATGACTTACCGGTAAGTCACGTATACACAAGGACCCTGAAAGAAGCAACGAATATTTCAAAGATTGGGAGTGAACATTTCGCGTCCCTAGAATGCTGCAGCGATTCACTTCTAGTCATGTACACAATGAGAGGAATCACTGTCCGATTCATTCTCGAGAAAGCTCCGTGAAGAAATCAAAATAAGACATGATAAAGGAAAGAAAGGGTGGTAGATTTCAAAATATGACTTCGGGTGAGTAGAGGATCGAAATGGCGACTGAATTGGTCTTAAAATTACCTCGACATCGCGAGAGATAGCATAGCATGAATAAAAAGGTCGGAGAGTTCGCACTTCATGACCTTAATGCAGAGAAGTTGTACGACCGTTGGAAGGATGCATCGCGGGAATCGTGGGAGAGCATCATAAATGGACCACATTTTTCCGCAATAACTCCCGACAGAGAAAGAGATACACGCCAGGAGCAGGTCGATGCATGCCCGATGGAGAACGGCAGCGAGAGATGCATAAATGATGACTACTTGAGGGGAACATCACATGCTGCCAGGAGAACGTGAGTTTTATTGAGATCAGCTTATATGGTGACGGAGGGCACGTAAGCTAGGAAATAGCATGCAATAGGGGCAACGGTCCCCTGGGAATACAGGGCTTCTTCGCAAAGCAAATAGAGGTGTCGGGAGTTCACATATTCCAGGGAAGATGTCACCCTGAGCGTACCTATTACACATAAATGTACCCACGCTTTAGATGTTCCTTCATATAAAGTATTGAAAACTGGAAGAGAAAATATTTTATCTCAAGGCTGACAGTTAGAAATGAGTCTTCGATTAAATTAAAGCCCGGGTACTTTGAAAATATTAAGTTCCCATCATTTCCTTCAATGATAATGTGCGTAGTTCATTTACTGTGCTGTACAAGACAAAGGAAATAGGAATTTTGAGGTTACTCTGGTAAACTTACGACATTTTACTGATGATTTTATATCGAAATTATAATAGGTAATAATACATTTCAAAATTCTGAATTCAAATTATATTAGCAACGTTTACCATGCATACTTCTCATAAATACTTTCTTTGAAGATTAAGTGTTTTTATTAATTTCACTTCAAACTAAATTGGAATTGACTTCAGCCTCTGGTCATGTATTAAAATGTACGCTGAGAAAATATTTCAATTTTTCGTGGTATGATTCAACACATACAATAACCACTGAAGCAGTAATTTATAGAAAAATAATGCACTAGTGTGTGCATAGTTTTCTCGAATAGAATTTAGAAGCACCTTTCTTTAGAATTTCAGTGAAGGTAAACAAGAACTGAGATACGCTGTAGTTCTCAATATCAATTAGTTTTTCATTTTAGTGTTAATATGGAGTGGACGATATCGACTTCTCACTACATGTTAATATTGCTTTATTCATTCTCATTCTATACGCGTCAGATTGAAAATGCAAGCACCGCAGTATTTGTCTGGGCTTTATTTCGCAAGATGTTATTGGGTACAACGCAACTGAAACAATCTCCCGCCTTATCGTAGTGTATATTTTGGCAACGCACATTTCTCATTATTCATCATGAACCATTTAAATCGGAACCAACAATGTAAAGAGAAACTCATAGGCCATATTACAATTTGAGATTCTCATCTGACAATTTTGAACCAATAGAAAAATATTTTGCCCATTGCCAAATAAACAAAAAGTAGATGATCAAGTGCGCCAACATAATTGGTTTTAGAATTTCCGCAGGAACAGCGTTATTGCGTCAAAACTTAAAAAGAATTGAACTGGTGGCGGAAAAGAATAGGAATTGCACAAGAGGAGAAAATGTTTAATCGGTGGAAAAACACGACGACTAACATCGTCAAAATGGCTATAAATGTGTGTCTGCGGCGACTCCGCTCAAAATCACGGCCCTTGAATTTTCAACTCGGCCGCAATTATCGACGGCAAAGGCTCCGCAGGAATGGCGGCCAATTCCCAGACGCGACCGCAGTTACACCTCGAAAACCCCACTAGTCGGATCTTCCGCAGTCCAGAAACCCAACGGAACGTGTTAAAAAGAAGGGTCTCCCGAAAAACGATCGGAAAGAACGGAACGTGCGAACGGGTCACCGATCCCGAACCGATTGGCCTTTTGCCTATACCCATTCATTCTGGACGGGAATCCCTTCCCACCACCCGCACTGCAACATTTGTTCCCCAAGAAAAATGAGCAGAGAATCGGGAATCTAGCTTCTCGAACCCAGCGATGTTAAAGAAAAACTTAGCGGAAATAAAACTCATATTATGTACTGTTAAGGATACATGAGTTTTTTCCGAAATTCTCATGAAACAAAATAAGATGTTAGAGTTAATATTGAAAAAACTCATCACCTCCTTTAAACTTATCCTAATACAACTTATTCTTTGATATTATATTTTAAACCGTTAAAATAGTTGCGCGCGTTTTTGCATGCGTATGAATGTGTCAGGATTCGTAAATAAAGTTTAAAAAGAGTAAATAATAACGGGCTAACAATGTTACGATGTCTTCCTTAAAAACTCTTTTACATCTATAGTTTTTCTTGCTGCAAATGTTAATATATTAATACGTACGATTGAATTTGAAGAATGACTTGTTATGCAAAACTAAAATTACATGGTACGACTCACGGGAACTTCAGCACAGGTCAGTGATTGTCGATCCGATCCTAAGATTGGTAGACGGTATCCTTCCATACTACCTCGCTCCCCACTCATCCGATGCTCTTTAGTGGCGGAGCGCAGCTCTCCAAATGGATGCGCTGTTTCCTCATCATTTTCATCATTTTCATTGATTCTTTTTTTCTCCTTTTCTTTTCATTATTTTTCTTTCATTTTTCTTTTCATGATCACATTTTTTTCATGATCACATTTTCATGATCACATTTTCAGATCACTTTTGCTTTCAGTGCAGGGTAGTTGCCATATGTTTTTTCATGTATAATTACTTCGGAATTATTCGCTTGATTTGCGTGGAACTTTTTCCATTTCACTTCTTGCTACTTCCAAGATAGAAGATTTCCTCTTATTCTAGCAAATTAGGCATTAAATTAAAACGTGGGAGAATTAAATTATAAAAAAGAAAGATTTCAGGAAGTCCTTTGATTTCTCGGGATTTTCTATTTCCCAGTCTAGATTTCCGAAGGTTTCAAAATATCAGGAGTTTTGATAAATCTTCCCCAAACTCGCCCTCATTCCTCTCGTTCCTCTGCGTGATGCGCTCCCCATCCCTTATTTCTCCTTTTTCTCAAACACAATCCCAGCCACCCACATGCTCGAAAGAAAACAAACAAAAAACACGCAGGTCGCCCAACCCGCATAGCTCTCCGCTCCAGTGACCGTTTCCCACGAACGCTATCACGCAAAATAGAATAAAAAAAACATCCAGCTGATTTAGTTTTTCCGGTTAAATGTTTTCCAGAACGGTTTCATCTGACTTTCCTCCAAAAGGACGCCACTTTCCATCTCTTTAACCCTCTCGTTCATGCAATGAAGCAGAGGTCGTGGGTCAAAGGCTGCATGAAAGCGTCCGATCAAAGACCTGACAATAAGAGAGATATGAGTAAAGAGAATATTTTATGAGACAGTCACTGAGAAAGGAGGACGAAATGATACATGGAAATCAGGGGCAGCTGTGGATTATACGCATGAAAATCAGGAATGAAATGATAAACTAAGGGCTCGGGTCGAAAAAATTGATACGAAATACCATAAGAGCAAAATTATACATCGACGAATAAGTGCTCTGATTTTCCATTGTACCACATGAGGACTAATACGATGGAAGGTGAAGTTGCAAAACTCGGCAGAGGTCAAATGTATTCATTTTACATTTTCCGGGAAATAATCTGCAATAGCACATAAATTTCTGCGTCTTTTTGTTTTTTTTTAATACTGAAGAATGCACAAAATATGACAGAATATGCACAAAATTATCCCAGGTGATGAAGACCTACTTGTGCGGATGAGAAGGAGATGGAAGGCAGACTGGAAGTGGAGGAAAAGGAAGTATCTGAGTGAGTGCTCGCCGACAGTTCTCTTGTAACAACATTTCGACGGAATAGCGAGAAACGTGGGGTTGAAGGAAAGCTTAATGAATGGCAGAGTGACATTTTATTCGGGGGCGTTTAGGCCAGCACCACCACTCCTTCCTTTACCCTCTTCAACATCGTCCCGTTTGCGACGCCTTTCCAGAGAACAAACCCACCCAATACCCATCATCATCTCTCATTGTTTCGTCGCCAAGGCAACGCCACCAATCTCACTCTCTTGTGCATGCACAACCTCTCCTCGTCTCCCTCCTCCCACCCAACCCTCCCCTCTATCTCTCGCGTCCCCTCCCCTCGCGCCATTGTTCCGAAAAGTGCGAAGAATCGCGCAGCGGTGGAAGGAGGAGGACTTCCCCCACGTCTCGCAGGGGAAATTTTACGCCAGCAATGGGAAGATGGGCGATTATGAGCCGCTGTTGTAGGCGAGTCGGGAGAGAAAAAACGGGCTTCAGTTCAGGGAGGGAATGGGGCTGTGGAAGGAGATAGGCTCTTAAGTGTGGAGGGTATGTGTTGTGTCGACGAGGGAGGGATGCAGAGTGGGTGGGATGGATGCTTTGGGGGGGGGTGGTAATATCGGGGGAGTCAGGAGAGGGTTGACAGCAAGAAGTGGGAGTGAGTTTTCGCACCGCATGCTCCCATCCCAAAGCCGCTAGAGCAATTTTACGTCAACGTTAAACGCAAGAAACTGCTGTATAAATATTCTTGAGTATTTCGAGTGGCTCTGAGCCGGAGGGAATAGTTCAACGAATCGCGAAAATGAGAGCCTATTTAAAGTAATTAAAATCTAAATAATAAGAAAATTTTCCAAGAATAAATAAGCGTTTGGTAGCTAGCATATTCTAACTTTATTTTCAACAGCTATATTTCGAAAATAGATGATAAAAGCAATGAGACAAGAATGCCACTCAAATGGGATGTGAACAATATAATTAGCTCAAACAACGGGCTTGACAGCTATATTTTTATAAACTTGGAGCAAGATATTCCACAGCTTATGACATGCATCTTCTTTCCACTTCTCATTTATCTTACATATGTGGACCCCAGAAGTCAAGGGGTCTAAGTGACATTTTTGAAAAAAATAAGTTAGTTACAGGAATGGTGTGTGAAAATATTAATCTTTTAGGTGGTAAAGGGATCCAAGTGATTTTCTTGACAGGTGCTGCTATTTAGGGTAATTCCTCTTAACTACTTAGTGGGTTGTACCAAACATTGTCAACTTTAACTTAAGTTTTCTCTAAACAATGGTTTTGTTACTTAGACCCCTTGACTTCTGGGGTCCTCATATCTAGTTTACGACGATCCTTTAAACGATGAAACAGATTCCCGGAATCATTTTAAAACATGCACATTTCGAAAGAGAAATAAAACAAAGGGAGTAGTGTGCGTCATCATGGACCGAAAATGCTTGTTATGGCAGTCACCCTTCCGCGTCTAGATTACCTAAGAAGATTCTAATGAAGGGAAAGACTAAAGAAAGAGGAAACCAATTCTTACCTTCACCCTCAAAATCAAAAATATAAGTTAATGCAAAGAATAAGGTAATAAAAAGGCTGAATCGAGTTGGCGTAAAACGTAGGTTGAAACTCACCTTATCAGCAACGTTTCATGCAAGACTTTTGCTCGTTTACTACAATCAAAACATTTTGCTATGGATAGAGCCTTTATTGAGTATAAAATCGACTGCCATATTAAGACTATTTAACATGATAAAAGAGCGGTGAAGAAAGCGATTAAGCACCATTTATTTTTGAAACCTCGTCTTCGGCTTATTCCAAGACTTGTATGATATATATCTCTTCAAGGACTTGAACGCGAGACGATCAACTTTCACTATCCGCCCTCATTCTGAGGGACATATAATATCCAATTAAACCGCAGTTCCCCGTAAAAGAAGAGAAATCGTAATTTCCTTGCGACAGATTGAAATGGACTCGCATTCGCCACATAAGTACACCACAATCTCCTCCTACCACCACAAGCCCACTCTTCGAAGGAACACATATTTCGATCGTTTTAGTTCGCAAGGTCGCGATCGGCGTAGTCGTTAAACACGAATTGAAGTCGCCCGGTTAATAAACATTAAATTTAACCTTGGTTTTTCGGATAAAAACAAGTTCCTCCCCCGCCCCCACGCTTCCCATCGTCTTGTCTTGCACCTGCGATACGCGATAGTCGGCACGGGGAATAATGACGAGGCAAAGACGCTGAAGGAAGGACGCCGCAGTGATCCGTCAACCCAAGTATGGGCCAGGCGAGGACAAAAAAAACGAGAGCAAGCCATATACGAAAACTTTTAAAAAAATAACGATGCACGAGGAGTCGTGGGGCGGAGGCTACTTGCGGCTGCTTGGAAAGAACATGTAATGGGAAGACACACACGCAATGAACGAGTATATACTCGTTCCCCCGACACTCATCCTCCGATGGCGGTCCTCGGGCGGCGGGCCTGATGAAGGGAAGTGGAGCGGGAAGGCTGACGGGGTGCAGGGTGAATAAAAGGGTGACGGTGCCTAACTTCGTTAAATAAGTTAAACCAACAACCGCCGACACCCTTTCCGTCCCCCAGCATCATGATGCACCCGGCTCACGCATTGACGGCGGCGTGTGGATGGGGTGGAAAAGAAAACGGCAGAGGGAGAGAAAGATATAATTTGCGGGTATGGAAGGGGTGAGGGCGGGTTGAAGAGGGAAGGGAGATGGGGGAGGCATAAAAGTAAGGAGGAGGGTGCGAGACAGAGAGAAAGGAAAGGGGTGATACAGGGCGGTAGAATCTCCTTAAAACATCCACGGGGAAGTGGAGACGGAAGAGGAGAGGGGGAGCGTATATAACGAGATTATTTTTCCACCCCTTTATGCACTGCTACTGTGAGCCTTCCGCACTATCCATCCAACCACCCAATCCCAAACAACCCCTCCCTCCCGTTTCCAGCCGCCCCTTTTATGTTTGGTCCGTCACTCCGAAAATCCGCTCCACGCAGTACGCACGCACAAAGCAAGCGGTTCATCGGGGCGTGTACAGGCAGCCCAACCTCGCTCTCTTTTAAAGAGCCGCGGCAAACGCAATTGTCCCGGACCTTCCTTCCGTACAGCGTGCGCCGACGTGCGGCGGCCGTGTCAGACGCAGATATAGATGCCACCGCACTACATACAGACCTCCACAACCCAACCCAGAGGGGACGAACCTACGCACGCGTGTCCCCTTCCTCCCCTTGATACCGCCACAAAAAATATCTGCCACTTAAAAGCGAGCACATTATTAAGTCCGAGTCGTATTCTCCATCCCATCCCTCTAGTTATTCGCAAGTTCCATGTCTAGGGGTGGCTTCCTTCATGAAAGGTAAGTTGAAGCATTTCGCAATTTACTCTCCCCTGTCGAAAATCTAGAGTTCTTCAACGTCGTGGAATCCCCCGCAAACATTTCCTATGACGGGTCTGTTTCTCTCCCTTCTCATTAGTAACTCATGATCTATTTCAAACTCTTCTGAAAAGCCCCTAGAACGAATTATATTCGACAGTTAATTCACTCCGACTAATTGACTTTCAAATTTCAAAACGTAATTCATAAACCTGCTCTTGACACCAGTAGTAAAACTGTTATTGTGCTCATTTCTGAAGCGAGATATGCCTGACTACGTGAGAAAATAACCAAAAACCTCCGTATGATACACTGGTATTAAGTTTGATTTTATGATAGCAACTGACATTCTGCCCATTTTACACGCTATAGATACTAATTTGAAATTATTTTCAAATGCAACAGGTCCAGCTCTATAAAACCAATAGAGAGGTTTAGATACCGGTCTAAATTAAATAATAAATTACCTGCAACTAGTAATCCAGTAATTTACATGACCTTGAATTTGCTCTAAAATGCTAAAGACTTAAGGAAAGCCCAAGCAAATCTTTGCTCAACCACCAATTTCCAATCCTCAAATCGCCACCCGCTTCAAGAATGAAATCAGCTGTTTGACCTGAAAGCCTCGGTTTCTCTTTTGGTCTATAGAAGGAAATGGTGTTACACACAATTTACGGTACCGCAATGAACTTTAACTAGCTAGAGTTCGTACGAATATGTACGGTTTCACTGGATAATTCACATCCCACTCACGCACTACGCATGTTTAGGGTATCAAAACGGCGGATTCTAAGCATATGAGAGAGACGCGGCAACATGTTTATGGCTCGACTGTTTGAAGCGTTGTAGTGGCGGTGGGTCGGCGGGCGCTTGGTGCATTTTGAAGTGCTTCTCGCTGGAATCGCGGAAACGCGAAGGCGAAAAGAGAAGGAAAGGGGAGGAGGTGTAGGGGAGTAGCGCTTTGAAAAGCCCCTCAAGTGAGGCAAGCGAGCGGCCTTGGCCCCGAGACGACGCCCAGGAGAGGGAATCGAGGAGAGGCCCAAAAACATAATGCACGCGCGAATATGCGATGGCTATTTAGGAGCAGCAATTTTACGGGCACAATTGCGAAATCCAATTTGAGCACCCATTAGGTAACTCTCTCTCTCTCTCTCTGTCCGTGAAGAGAGGAAAGAAGTAGATTAAGCGCCGAAGGGGAATACATATACGGCCCTGGAACAAGAAATTAACGAAAGAAAACAAAGGGAAAAAGGATGAAAATGAGGAAAATGGGAGAAGCAAGTTAATAGAGAGTAAAATTATAATCTCGCAAGGGCTTCCGATGGTGAAACGTTAAAAAGATTTTGTAGGTGTTTTCTCTTACTCCGAAAGTAGCGGTATGATAGACTAAAAAAATGTAGGCACCAACTCACTCTTGGGGAGATTCGTATAACAAAAACATAATTACCAACCAATGATGAGAGCGCTGAGAATAGAGGTACGAGACCAGACAACAGTTTCTAATCTATATTAATTGAACAATGTCGTCATGATAATCATAAATTAAACTCAAATGGATTGAAATCAGCCTTGAAAACACAGCCATGTTGCTACGGCATTGAAGGTAAAATTCTGACAATATTAATTAGAAATATAACAATAGGATACACTTACATTCGATCGCAAATGCAAACCAATATGCCTCCATTAAATAACACACTCGTCCAAGAGTTAATAAGCTTAAGAATCATTTAATTCGAACAATTTCATAAAGTTACTGCTTCACACAAAGACGTTCAGCACAGAAAATTGCTACATATAGCTCCTCGACCCACAATTCCACAACTCCAAAGCATCTTCAACTACACTGGCCATGAATATGAGCGATGGATATTCGATGAATCTCATTTTTGCCCTTGGAAAGGTGAGTGATGGCAACTCTGCCCTCGGCGGGTCCGATATAGAGCGGGGATAAAGGGAAGACGGAATGAAGGTAAGGTCACGGGTATATGGATGGGGGGGGGCGGGAGCGAATGGAGAAGTGGGAGGGGTTAGTTGACGATTTAAGAGCGGCGTGCTTTCATTTCCTTTTTTAGGGCGCACGCGGAAATGGGTGTGGTTGCTAAGAGGGAGGATAAAAGAAAAAAAGGAAAAGAATGGGGGAATGAGAGAAGGTTCTAATTTTACAAGGAAAAACACGAACTCTCGGCTCAATAGGGTTTCGTGAAAAGGGATACCTCGCTGAAGACGGCGAAACCGCTCAGTCAAATAGTAGAATTTTCACGCGATTTCAAAGCGTTATATGCTCAAAAAAATTTCGGCATTCTCGCCCATAATATACCGACACATGCATCTTCAAATTCGCGAATTGGGTGACCTTTTTTTTTTTCAAAATCACAGAAACTAACGCTAAAGACCATAAATAAATTACACTGCTGTCAAGACAAGAGTCACAAATCAGAAAAAAATATTAGAGGTGATCGAATTCAGTCGAATTGTACGCGGAATTCTCGTTTGGAGGAAAAAGGAGGAAGCCGTGATGTAAAAAAGATAGACAAAGGAAATAAAAATATCCAGATTAGCCAAACCGACACAGCAGTACACCTTCATCAATGCTTATTTTCCCAAAAGGACTTTCCCAATTACCTTTTTTCTCCAATTTGCTACCCTTGAAAAGAGAAATAGCAATAAGCCCTTTATTCACGTCTCTATAATACTGCCAAAAAACCCCAACAGTTTTTCCCTCCCATTTGATCCCTCTAGGAAATGAGCGCAGTTATGGTCACATCTCGCAGAAGTCTCAACCCTTCGGGAAATTTTCCACAACCGACGCCATTAAGCTGCTGCCGTCCGTCCACAAGCCAGCTCTCCCCTTTCTCCTTCAATTATCTTTTGCCGAATTCTTCAAATTTTCAACCGCCATTTTTTTCTCTTCGCTCGATGGGGATACTCAATTTAGGATTTTTTGTTGAGAAGGAACTTGACCTCTTAAGTACATATGGTATGGAAGGAATGAGACAAGATTTTACATAAATTGATTAAGGAATTCCGGGTTGTAAGAGAGGCGATAGCCTTGAAATGAGAGAGAGTAAGCAAAGGTCAGCAGTAGCGAAGCTACAGTAATGAAGGTACCTTAACTGCTTAGCGGTGGGTATAAACAGTACGGAGGTTAGAATAATTAGAAGAGAGAGATGTTTACGATAAGGAAGGTCACGGGAGAGGAGGGAATTTTCAAAGGGCGCGAATACAAAAGGGGCTTCGTAACTAGGGAGAGGTATAGATTGGCACGGGACGGGATAAACCTACTTCCCCTAGCGCAGCCCTGCGTTTGCTCATCCCCCTTCTCCAGTTCACAATCGAAGTCTCTTTCCCTCACAATTACTCTTTACCGGATTCTTCAATTTTCCTCTCCCTATTCAAAAAAGCAGGCCTCCACCTTTTCCTACGCACCCGAGGACAGGGAAAAATAACATTTTGGTCGGCGGCGAAAGGCGGCAGTGGTGGGTGGGTGAAGATGATGTGGGAGTGGCGCCCGGAAAGAGACGAACGACGAGAGAAAAACACACAAAGGGACGCAAAAAGGGAGAGAAAGAAGGAAGAAGAGATGAAGACGATAAAGACTTTCATTAGAAATACACTGAAAGCACTGCGGATTCCTGCCAGTTAGGACTAAGTAATATAGTAAAAAATTATGTGAACGACTATAGGCTATAATAGCTACTATTGAGACTGAATGAATGCGTTGTTCGAGTGATACTGTAGCTAACTCAATAATTTTATGCCTAGCGCATCAGTATCAATAAGAAAAGTAGAGCCAAAAAGTCCGTTCTAAAGATCGTTTTTCCTTCAATGACTACTCATGGGGATTACGACAGCATCGATAGGTTGACTGGAATGCACTCAAATACTTTGTAGTTGATGTACAAAAGTTTTAATTAGATATGCTAACTAGGACTGAGAGCACAAATCACACGCTGTTTTTTTTAATTTCGAAAGACTCTATTGCTATCCATCCAAGCGTGCGCGCTACCTCCATAATCACAGTAACTCCAACTTTCACAAAAACCTAAGAACTACTATAGTATATGTTTAGTGAATAGACGGCAGAAAAGGGAAAAAGAACCGCCAACGCTTCCGTGATGCGAATATACATAGCACTGCGACGAATACAGAGACTACACCTGAATAGACTAAACCATCACGCCATGAACCCGTAAAATAATTTCTACTAAGAATAAATGCTTCACATGAGTAACGGGACGTGTGGGCACAAAATATGTCCGGCGTACGACAAACGAATGTGAAAATGAAACCAGAAATCGCCATCAATAGATTTACGGTGGAGAACACAAAGAAGGGGAGGAGAGGGAGAGAAAGAAGGGGGTAGGAGGAGAGAAGGGTGGTTGCGGGGGTGGTTACGGGTCTCGGGAGGAGTTGTATGTATACGTGCGCTCGTTCCCTGCGTGGGCAGGATGACTCAACTTGGTCAGACTCGGTCCGCCCATACCTTGAGTTACGGGGAAAAGTCGACCGTGGCGGAGAGCGCATCGTGACTGACCGCAGGGGACGAGGAAAAGAACTCCCCAGAGCCATTCGTAGAAAGCGCCACGTATACGCTAACCTTAATATTTAAAAGCGTCGAAACGTATGCATAGGCCAACCCTTCGGTTTCCTTCGCCTTACAAGCACAAAACATTATAAATTGCCGATCCATAGCGATTTTATTCACGTCACAAGCCTACAACAGCTGGGATGAGAACAAATCTCAAAACCGTCGCCATGTTTCCACTCAAGACGTCAACGTTAAAGTTCGAGACCGATCTACGTACTTCCTTACTACGTCAAAAACATTTTGCGACCCCGGCTAACTACAGTTCATTGGGTCACAAACAAAATTACAAAATTGGATAACCGAATATAGAGGTTTATGAAGTCATTTTACTGTAACTGTAAAAGACCACCGAATCAGCTTTAAGGAGCTAAAGGATGGGCTGTTTGATAAAAAACGTAGCTGGGTTATATGTTGCATCGCGCTATTTTACTAGTTATCCAACTAGAATATGCAGCACACCTCGCATGCTTGCAATAGTATCGTAATCAGACATTTCAATTCATGTACACATTAGCATGATCTATACTCTCTTAGTTCCTCAAGCTTTTGTTGTTTATTATGTGGTTCGTCTAGGTGAAATTTCATCCTCAGCCACATACTTTAGAATTAGCTAACAGGGTTGATGCAGATTTAAGGTAGTCCGAGCGAGATAGTTCCCTAGTCATAATAGAGACCATATTCAAATTATAAGTTTTAATTTCACCATCTGTAGGACACATGAATTAAATATTGCATTATTAATGGTGCAATAATAGAGTTTTATATGACAGAAATTGTAAGTAAATAAATGAAAATATCTAAATAATTCTTTAACTTGACTATCTTTTGCGCGGGGTGCGTTTGAAACTCCTCCAAAACGGAAGGTTTTTCTGTGATACCCAAGCACCTACTACGGTGAAAATATGATTAATTGTCAAAATAGTTGAGTAAACACACAAACTACACACTGTTGGGTTTTTTAAAACATCTAAAGGCTAGAAATTCCTCATGTTTTAAATAATGTCTCTCTGGAGTGCACACGCGTACCATTTCCTATGTAAAAGGGCTGGTCTTTTTCGGCAAATACCTCCGAAAGTAATGTGGTAAGCGGGAGAATTTTTGGTGTTATTGGATATGTGGGATATGTTTCTTTAAAATGAGACCACATTCATTGACTTCTAAGTAAGAGGATTTTTCGCTCAAACTACCAAAATGGCGTAGGCAAAAGAATATGTGAGCGAAGATACATATGTGTTCCTGTACACATCCACTCCGCAAACATTTCTTTCCGGTTCGACACTCATCCTCCAACTGCTCGGCCACCCCACGTCCCTCCCTCCACCTTCTCCCAATCACATGCTTTCGCCTTCGTACAGAGCTCGGAGCACTCTCCTCTTGCCGAGCCAACGCTCTTTCTCCTTCTCTCTCCTCCTTCATTTACTTCCCCCATCCCAATTCCTCCCGGTCGACGCCACAGTACAATCCCTTTCCCTCGGGAGGGGACGGAGGAATAAAAAAAACAAGAGAATAAAACGCATCACCTCGTGTGCGGTCTTCCACAACTGGGAGAACTTTTATTCATTTATTTTTTCCAGGTTTCACTTGCTCTGACCGCAGGGCAGGAGCAAAAAACGGAAACAATCCAGTTCGAATCCTCCCGACGCAAAACAACGTTCCTTAACCTCCTCCCCCACGGCGAGACGAAGCCTCCCTCTCCGCGTACATTCTCCGCCCCCCCACCCCCGACCCCCGACCACAGCCTCCAACTGCCCTCCCTCTCCATGCCATTCCACTCCGAGTACACATCTACGGAGTATGCAGGGTACAAGTCACTACTTAGGTGTGTGGCACAGGGTGACTCAGTTTGAAGTCTAACTCCGCACCAGCCAGGAGACCAATGCGGGGGGGGATCGGGTTGGTGTGGTGGCTAGAGTACTCGCCTACTACTCGGGCGGCCAGGATTCAAATCCCTGCAGAGGCGGATGTTTTTCAGAGGAAATCCGATCCCTACTTGAGTGTCTTGTGGATGGCACTGTAAGTATAATACTTTGTCTGTCGGATGAGACGTTACGCCGTGGTCTCCTTGGCGCCTTTCGTTAAGAGCAGGCTAATGCCGACGCCGGGTTTCTATCCACCCTCCCTCCCTTACCTATCCCCTATGGCGCAAATGACCTTAGCCGTCGGTCGCCTCCCCAAATATCCAATCCAATCCAATGCGGGGGTTACCCTTGACAGGTATCTACGTATCTTTCCCTCATATAGAGCCCGGGTTTGAACCACTGCAGTGGCGGTAATATTCCAGTAAAATGCCGACCCCTGCTTGTAGTTTAATCAAGAACATACAAGTACAGTGCTCCGAATCCTATATGAAGAGGGTGAAAAGATAGACCCCTTTTAATACCTTTCATCGAGGAACACGCTTATCCTGTCGCCGAGTTTTTCTCCACTCTTCATCAATTTCACAAATAACCATTCTCATATCGTCCAATGGTGCAAATGATCTCGATTGCACGTCGGTTTCCCAGAACACTTACGAGATATTTGCAAAGCTTAACCTTGAAGTACATCTACATCTACATCTACGTCATACCCTGCAAGCCACCCAAAGGGTGTGTGGCAGGGGGTGCTTTCGCACCAGGCATGCATGAATGATATGGTAGAACACCGTCATTACATTAAAAACCCGCGTACCACACATGCAAAGCGCCAATTACAAATCTAATACCCAAGAAACATTCTATCTCCAATCGTTCTAACATGCAAGGGATACAAAGACTACTACTACAGATTCAAAATATCATGCATAAATAAGAACATCATTATTTATATCATGCATAAATAAGAAAGAGGAGAATATAATGAGAAAGATTAACTGCCTGCCTATTGTCAATACTCGAACTATTCATGACGACGATCACAGCTGTTATGGTCTCGAATGGTACGCGGAAAAAATGACATTTTATACCTATCGGTTCTACAATCTAGCTCTCTAATTTTATTGGCGCGATCTAATCTGCCGTAGTACGAAGGGGTTAATAGTATGTTTTTTACGTCGTCAGTAAAATGATTTTCCTGAAATTTATTTAGGAGGTTAAGCCTATAATTTAATCTACGCTGTGATAGCGATTCCCATCCCAAGTACGGAAGAACCAATTCATAAAAAACACATGATGAAATACTAATAGTGATTTATAAAGGATATATATTCACGAATTTCCACGGGAAGGAATTACATGTAATAATTACAAATTTTCGATCACAAAAGCGTAGTCTCTTCTATATTACGAGAGTCATAACTGCATACACAATACTGATCCTCATTATGCGCGGGAAAAATTACATTTTTACATCTCTCTTTTACGTAAATTATTTCACTTCTTATCGTTTTTACAGAGGTAAAAATTCTATAATCCATAGCCACGCCCACTGCCCTCCCCGAACTCATTGTGTGCTGCGGCACAGCCCCCCCACCCATTCCACGGCCTCATCGAAGCGAAGACTTTCCGATGTGCCAGTAAAACCGTCCAAGTTGCCACTCTTCGTACAGGTGTAATTAAGTCTTCTCCGGATCCAGGAAGGCACAATGAGTAGACGATTCGGTAGGGTCGTTTACTCCGTCCAGCAATTCTTTCTTCTCTCATCCTCAACCTTCGCCCGACTCCAAGAGGAACGCGAGAGCACGGGAGGCCAAGATGCGGATGATAGTGAAAAGGTTGATACGAAGGTGCCAAGCGGGGGAGAGTTAGCCATCCGAGGCAAACCTACCGCAGCGTCACGGACCACCAAGATACGTCTTCCCGAATGAGAGGCCACACACAATCCATCCGAAGACCTCGCCTCTTCTCATCGGTATGCACATTTCTCTTTCTCTCTCCCACATCTCAAGGCTTGCCCACTTCTGGGCGAGTTCCCATCCGAAACCACAATTTCTTGTCCTCATAAGCTTTGCGAATATCGCGCTATAAAACCAGGAGGCCACGCAAAGCTATGATCAGGAACTAAAGGATAGTTATGTGGATTCAAGTGAAAGATGATAAAGTCTCACGCCCCTACACAGCTGCTTAGTTGGTATTATTGATGGTGGTTCGATATTTCAACTTAAAACTGAGAAACTCACTTTCGATTCAGACTTTGGTGCTTAAGTCAAAGCTTTCCAACCTTTTCCAACTCATGTATCTCTGATTTGGCCGTTTCCAAAGATTTCTCCCAAATTATTTTTTAGACTCTTTTAAATACAACTACCATAATTTACCTTTTCCAGCATGGTTCTAATACACCAATAACGCACCCCTGAGGGTAATTACGCGTACCTAAGTTGAGGAATCGCTGCTGTAAAGCAATTAACAGAGGTTGCACAGAACGCTAAATTTAACGAACACATTGGGGCAGCAAACCATCCCCCTACGTTTTACTCCAATTAACGCACGAAAAAAATATTCCATTGGGAAGAATCAGAGCAAAGCGCGATAATTTCGGCACAAAATGAAGAAACCGAGTCCCAGAACTTCAGCGTCCCGAATGCGCCGTTTTGCCGTAACTCGAGGTAACTTGAGGCTTTCGAACAAACTTTAGTCTCCGATTCCATCTCTGGACTTGAGTATATCTCTCCCTAGAGGGGGAGGAGGAATGCTCAATCGCCGCGGAGGAAGTAGGGGAAAAGAGCCAGTCACGAAGGACCTAATTAGACTAGACCCCTCCCCGCCCACCACCATGAAAACACCCCTTGAAAGATCCTCCGTCGCATCTCCACATCAAAATTTCTCATCCCCTTTCCTACACTCCACCCTTACCACATTTGCTTCTCAATCCACCCTCTCCACTGCACGCTCAAACACACCCTGGGGGTTTCACGACAAATATTTTTTTTTATATTCAAACCCTACTCGCAGGACTAAGTAGTAAAGCCTAATGTATTAAAACCCATATGACTGTTTCACAGCGAAGGTGGGCATAATATATCAACTATATTTTAGATAATATCAAAAGCGTCACTATCACTATCTGACAGCAAGAATAAAATAATATTAAATCTTTTAACTCAGCTCTTAGAAAGAGGGCTTAGAAAATATTTTGCGATTCCCATATTACAGGTATGATAATTAAATTAGACAGCCGAAGATAGAGTTGTCGATGAGTAATTTTATTCACACAAAAGTATCTGCCTTCAGCACCGAATTAATTGATAGCTATACAGGGGTCCTGCTTTTCCCACTCATTCCACGAGGATTTTCTTATTTGAGTTCTCACTCCATTTATAATTGCAGTTCCTAGTGAAATTCGTTGTACGACATATTCCGGAGAATAAAAATCATCCCCAGCCACGTCCCCTGGTGGCCACTTGCACAGTACCACGTAGATTGTAGACCCAAGTGACGCACATGGGGAGCGCGTCACGGCCACGGCGTGAGTGAGAAGGCAGGGGTCGTTGGGAAGGTTTGGCGTTTATTTCTAATGGTGTGGGGGGTTGCGTTCTCTGACGAACCCCCCGAAGGCTGGAAAATAGATTGGAGGAGGTAGGAGAGAGAGAGAGAGTCTCGCGATGATGATGTTGATGACGGGGATGTTTTCAGACCGCCTTACTCACCCCCAAACGTGATGTTTGAGGGCGAAAGTGGGGTGAGAAGTGTGTGTGGCAGCAGGGGTGGGGAGGGAGGGATGGAAGTTGCACGCATAGATGGGTTTGGTAAGGGTCTTCGGGGAGTGAGGAAGATAGAAGGAGAGAGACGTAGTAGGTTGAAGTGAGTGATGAAGTGCTTTTGCTCCAACCCTCTCTCTTCTCCCTTGCGATTCTTCCGGGGATTAAGGCGCCGTTGGGCGGGTGGGCGGGAAGAGGGGTGGGGGGATGGTTTGAAGGAGGAGGGAGTGGCTTTATCTCTCCCGAGTATGGGGGTGCGATGTGCAGGATGGGACGGGAGGAATATAACTTCGAGGAGGGCGGTGGGAGGCACACCTTCCCCCCCTTCTGGCAGAAGTGGAGATCGACTGCGGAAAGAGCAAGCAGTAGGACGACGTGAGCGAGCGTGTTTGTGTGTTTAGTTCGGTCGTGAGATAAAAGAGGGGGCGGAGGGCGGTGGAGAGGAAAGAGGGAAAGAGATAGAGCGAGAGAGAGAGACACCGCGGATCGACTGCGCGAATCTTCCACGATCGCATTCCACACACAGTCACACACACAAGTCGAGCATAATGAGGGATGTTGATAACAAGGCCGACGAGGTAGATGCTGAGATGTATCACCGCATCACGAAAACATGAAACTCGCGCGTAGGAAATGTCCACCTTGATTAACGAAAGAGAAGCACACTCGTCTCCATCAGAGATGAACCTAAATATTACGGAGGAAGGGTAATTATTCCGAGAAGTTTGCCCATGGTCGATGATACACACCATTAAATATGTATTCCAAGTAATAATTCATGCACGCCACATTAATATTGTTGGTTATTGTACCTGTACGAAAAGGATATTTCAAATTATTGCAGCTCCATCGACGTTTACAGTCTCGCATTGCTTTGCTATACGATTTCTCTCCCCTAAATGGGCATTTTCGTACCTTTAGCTCCTATCGAGGTCAGTTTATTTGGGTTTTTCTCGCGTTGATTCATGTTAACGGACAACGGTTTCGCTACAGTTACAGCTAGCGTCGTCAGGTTCTGAATGAGCTTCAGAGATTCATGCTCCTTTAGCCTGAGCTAGCTAGAACGCAATAAATCACCGCGGAAGCCTCCGTACCAACTTTAGCTCCTATCGTTTCCAGAGTAGGAGTCAAGATCCACGTCACAGTGCAACAAAATGAACGAAATACAAAGAATGGAATAAGCCAAGGAAATACTGACTGGCATGAAAAAAGCCCACGGAGGAATAAAACAGCAAGTAGAAGGGAGAATGGCGTAGAAAGCTGCAAAAAACCAATCATCGGATGAATGCTGATGACTATGAAAAACTGCGACAATCTAATTAATGAAACAAATCCTTGGACCGAGGCTAGAGTTACGAATCGGTGAGACGGGACCTTTTTTTCCATCGAACGGGACGAAGATTTCGAGCGAATCGAGGAAGATAGTCGTCGGATTCCTCCCGTGTCACAACTATTACACCTCTCCCGAAGCCGAGCGTCAACTCGTCGCCGAGGATGAAATGAAAAAAATGGAGGAGGAAATTCGCACTCTCATCGTCTACCTTCCTTCCTCGTCACTCTCTCTGGGAGGTTGTTTCCACGAAAGGAGACACGATGGCCAAAAAAAACTCGGCTCTCGGCCACTCAGGGCTTTGGGCGCATCGATGCCTCGCGGAATAGAGGCGGGGGAAGATATGGCGGAGGAATGGAAAGTGCTCGGGTGGGTGTGTTTGCCCATTAAGTGGGCAAATGTTAAAGCGCAAAAGAGGCGGGAGGAGGAGGAGGGCTTAAAGCCCACGCTCCTCCTCCTCCTCCTGCAGGGAAGGAAAGACGGAGGACCGCCCCTGGCGTGGCGTGCAAGGTGACTGCGCGAAGCTCCGTCGCCGGCATTTCCGCACGCACACGCCCACATTGTTCACCTCAAACAGATGACTGTGCATGGGAAGAGCAGAAGAAGAACAAGAAAGAGCCCTAGCTGCGATATTCAACAGGCTCGTATGAATTAAGGTAGTTCGAGCGAAAAATCATTTTACTTAGAAATCAATGAATTTGGTCTCATTTTAAAGAGAAATATCTCACCTATCCAATGAAATCAAAAGTTATACCCCTAACTACATTATTTTCCGGGGTATTTGCCCTTTTACATGGGAAATGGTACATGTATGCACTCCAGAGAGGCATTATTTACAGAATGAGGAATTTCTAACACTTAGATGTCGTACAAGACTAACAGAGTGTAGTTTGTATGTTTTCTCAACTATTTTTGAAAATTACTCATATTGTCACCGCAATAGGTTCTTGAGTATCACAAAAAATCTTCCGTTTTTTAGGAGTTTCAAACGCACCGCGCGAAAAAAAAGAGTTAAGTTAAATATTTATTTAGATATTTTCAATTAATTACTTACAATATCTGTCATATAAATCTATATTATCGCACCATTAATAATGCAATATTTAATTTATGTGTCCTGCAGCTGGTGAAATGAAAACCTATAATTTGAATATGGTCTCTACTATGACTAGGGAACTATCTCGCTCGGACTACATTAAGTTATTCCAGATTGGGACAGCGGTATTAAAGCGAGATTTATATCAGCGAGGGAAATTTCAAAAAACTTTATAACCTCCTCACCGTTTGCTGGCACCGAACCCCGACTGGATTCAACATCAATAACAAATGTATAACTTTTACAAAACCACAATATACATTATATGTACATATATATATATATATTGTGGTATTGTAAAAGTTATACATTTTTATTGATAAAATGTCTTGCGACCAAGTAACCAATGATCTTGTTTTATATGGATTCAACACTTTTATATTAGTATCAAGTATAATACTTCCTGTTTTTATTTTCTATTTTATCCATATAATTCCTTGATAAAGACACGCGTTGGTACAAAAATACACTGAATGTGAGTGAAATTTGCCAAGTATGTCGAATTTACTTTGCACCCTCAGGCGTCACTTTGTGGAAGTATTTCATACTTGCATCCATAATAAAATAATCCTTCTACTTAACATTGGTGGAAAAGTACAAGGATTATTTTATTATAGATTCAAGTTTATCGAATTTATTCCCTGATATGAACTTTAAATTCCACGAAGTCGACTGGCTAACATTGAAGATGGAACAAGACTAACGCTTGTTGGTAAAAGGCTGATTTTCCTAAAAGGACTTGCCCCTGATAAATACCTAAAGGCGCATAAAATTTACTCCTCGGCCACGAAGATCGGAAATGAAAAGCCAATGGGTATCGCCTGATATTCCTTTTCACTTCAAATGAAATGACCGTTTCGATGGGCATAGCAAATAGATTGGCCTCCATCGCAGCATATAAAACTCCTCCAGACGCTTTCTTTCCCCCTGGCCATGAATTGCGTTTACTAATAAAAAGGAATGTAAAAATAACAAAAAACTACTCTGAAAAGTTGCTCTCCATACATTTGAACGTAAAAACAGCCGTAACTCCTATGGGTAGGTGCACAGAAGTAGTGAGCAAATATCAACATAGGGTATCTCCTGAAGAGATGGACACAGGGCTCACAATTCTGATCGTTAGTTTCAACTACTAATATTCGTATAATTTTTATGAATACTTGCATTCTGAATCAAAGTAATGAAGTTAGAACTTCTTAAACAGGCTCTGACTAAACACATTTTGAATGCAGTAAAATGCAGAAACTGGCGAAAGCATTGGAACGCTTGGTCGCTTGCAGTATTATTTTATTTTGCATATTTTAATTAGAAATACTGGTTGTACGATGTCGAGACGATTGCCAATCAAAAGAAAATAAAGTAAAAATTTTTATTCTTTCAACGGAATTCCATTTTCCTCCCAAGTTCATGAAATTTTTGACAAAACAAACGTGAAATTGCTCTAAATTAAGCGTTTTTGGTTAACTGTCCCCTTAACGAGCTTGTTCAAGCTGAGTCTCATAAAAATAAACGGAGAAAATACAGGCGTAGAGCAAATCTATCGGGAATGGAGAGTTTTTGCCATAAGAAAAGCATAACCTACGTGATGGCAAAAAAATTAAAGATGATCCCAGGCAAAATGGAAACGTGGAATATGGTTGAATGAATGATAATAATATAGGCCACAAGGCAGTAGCATCAGGTTGGACTACAGAATCCAATGTATTACAAAATACGACTAGGTATTTTTTTCTCCCGGAATTGTCCAAATGGATTTACTGCATAACAAGACAGGAAATTTTTTTAACTGATCCTTTTTTATCATCACATTAGCCTGAAGATCAATAATATAATCTGACAAATATAAGCCAACCATGAACACTCATCAATGTAATTTTTGAGATCAGTGATTTTACCAAACCAATATAAACTGATGATTTGTCATCAATAATTTATGTTTTTACTTCTATCGGTAGTTTTCCGCCTGCACCTTTTTTACTAGATCACAAGCAGAAATCTCACAAAAAAGAGGAAAGGAATATCTCAAGAATCAGAAAGGGAATGGGTTTTCACAACTCAGATACGCTGAAACAGAATTGACCAATTTAACTCAAAGTGAGAGGATCTCGTAACTCCTAATTAAATTGCTTTCAAATGTGAACGTGGTATGAGACAGAAAGAAGAACGTTCCCATAAAATTATAGCTCAGCCTTTCAAGCATGGAAGTGAATTCATCCTTCGCTTCCTTGAATGCCCAACTTTATCCCCTAACGAGCCTTGCGTTCCCGAGGTATGCGGCGGACCTCAGCCGAATATCTCTTCACTTCGTCAAAACGAGCACGCAAGACTTGAGAGTCAGATCTTAGAAACAAGAAGCAAATGTTATTAATAAGAATGTTCGACTCAAGGAGAATATAAAATACTTCCCATTCCTTTCAAAACTTCTAATCCTCCTTCATCAAGCTAAAACCTCGACACAATGGGAGCTGATAAGTCGCCAGGGCTTTAATGAAGAATATATTTAGTTATGCTTTGATATAATTAACTAACGCAGCGCCTTGTGGGGAAAAGAAAGACAGCACTCCCATTGGCGACGGAGATACGTATATGTATATCCCTGAGGTTTCCCTTTCTCATGGACCAGCGACGTGGGAAACAAGGAGTCCGGTGGGGTAGCCGTTATTTCCCGGTCAGGCATACCACTCCACTCGACCCCAACCGTTGATTCTTTTTCTTCGGAGAGAGAAACCACAGGCCAGAGTTTTTTCCGAGGGGACTTGTCACTTCACGCTCCACGTGATACACCGTCGGGGAGTTCTTCCGGGAACAACCAACCAACCCAAAGGGTCGATCGAGGTGGATGGAACGGAAAGAAGAATAAGGGAGGAAAAAAAGGGCGTTGGCCAAACCGAGCTTAATTCGGGGGGTACAGGACATTAGAACGAAACCGTTATGCAGTCTCGGGGGCGGCGGGATTGGACCCTGTGTCACGGGGAAGCCATTAACCGTCACCTCTCTTCTTATTTCATTTTTAAATGAGGTTACCCGAACCAGTTCTCTTTTCCAATGAAATGATTTACTTAAGAAAAACTTTACTTATCTCGGCTTCCATTGGGTCATAACTACAAGTCGAATAGGAGTAATTACCTAATAGCAATGCTAAATAACAATGCCCAGGCCTAGGTAAAAAGTGATCAGTTTCCATCCAGTTAAGAACACAGAAGAAGGCTTTCAATGGAAAAAATTGACTCTTCAATAATTATTCAGTTAGGTAGCCACTAGGTGGAGATTTCTCAAAATTGATGATGAACGGGTGCACAGAACACTATGTCACTAAAAGACATTTAACTCCCAGTGTCTGATTTACAACATATTTGGAGAGGAAAGTCATTTCTACCCAGACTAATCACAAGCACACGAAGGTACTTGACTAATACCCAATTGCATGTAAGCTCTTTTGAAATTAACCCGCATAAAAATAATCAACAGCAATACTGCCACAAGCGTTTGTGGGGGGCTGCGACAATGTTTAATTTTAATTCATTGAACTGAATCGCAAATGGAAATATTTTGACTCTGCCTCCAGACACAAAAAATATACGTACATATAGATATTAATTGTAAATGCTACTCTCATGTCAACACATGCTACAAAAATGAACCACAGGGTAAGCGGTACTAAGAAGACGTATTTTCCAGAAAACAGGCCTCAACTCAATAGGAGTTATGATGGGAAATATTAAGATTCCGGGAAAGAGGCGAAGAAATGCACTCTTTTAGAGCGCCAAAGGAGGCATAAAACTCCCACTCAAGGGTCTTAAAGGTCGCGAACTTCCACCAAAAAAAAATGAATAAAAATGTTAACATCTTTCGTAAGAGCCACTTTTATCACACAAGTACTTTAGACGTGTAATTACAAGTCCCTCTTTCTTTTCGTCATTAACACCCTACTTCGCCAGGGCAGGGGCTATAAAGGAAAAAATACGACTTTTTACCTCTTTGTTTTACGCTCACATTACAAAACCGTAACAATATTAACCTACATCTGCTTCGGTAGACACATTAGTCGACGCTTCAGTTTCCATGATACATAAGTCACCTGTCCTTGGCGTCATCCCCACTTCGGCAAATATCTCATTAATGACGCTAGCCGCCTATTTAGCACGTCAACGACTCGTTAACCCATTTAAGGAATCGTAATGACTTTTTTACCAGCAGAGAAGATTTTTTTACGATCCATTGGTAGGTTGCGTTAAGCTTTGTTACTTACTTTATTCCGTAATTCAGGGACATGATCGAGTGAAGGAACTCGTACTCACCTGCAAAAAACAAAAAGAGAGAATTATAAATTTGCGGACCAATAATTTACCTATGCTTGTTTAGCATCGAATGTAGAAGTCAATTTGAGACTTTTTAATTGGATATATAATAAACAAATAAAATAAACCAAAATAGTAGATAAATATATATTAAAAATTATTTCCGTTTAATACAAAATTAATTGAATACAAAACAATTAATTTAGGGCAAGGCATATAAAAGCTTACCATATTAATCGCTCTAGAGAGTAAGTCCGAGTAAGGTAAACGTAATTACACACTTTCGGCAAAAATACTCTTAAAAATTTAAAAAACGAAATCATAATGGTAGTGTACGGTACTTTCTTACTTACCAGGCAAGAAGATGTTTTTTAATATTAGAAACATAGATATAAATGTAAGTATTCAATAGAAAAATAAAGTATACACAATCTAAATGAACATCGTTCTTTTGGCAGAAAGAGATGCGATCAACGCGTTGCCAAAAACAATGATATGCCTCAATGTTAAATACACGCAAAGCATTCACCCAAAATATTCCCAAGTAATAGATTTATTCGGGATAAATATAATGATTATCATATTCAGTGAGTGGAAAAAGGCTCTTCAAATATTTGAAAAAATGGCTAATTATGACATTTATGACAACACGAAGGGAATGGAACGCTCAGAAACCACGCCCAGGGCAAAAACCGAAAGAAAACATGATCATTCGACGGCATGTGCCCGTACACCCTGATTATCCCCAAGTGCGCATAGAAAAGAAATAGATTCCCAAGCATCCAAGAAAGGCAACAAATTTTGACCATTCGGGTCAACCGGCGGTGGCGGTGCGGTGGCGTTCGAAAAGTTGACTCCGCACAACGCGCGATCCCACTCGGAGACGAGAGATTTCATCGCAGGCCGGGAGGCAAGGGATGCGCGCACGCTGCTGTCGAGAAGCGATGAATTATGGGAATTTAAGAGAGGAAGGTGGCGATAACAATGGGACGATCCCATGAGCGACCAAAGGGGGAGGAGGAGAGAAACGGGAGGGTGAGTAGGGGGGAAGCGACCTATAGGGCAATGGTGGAGGGCGAGGCGTCAGCTGCGAGAGTAATGAAGAGCAGGGAGGAGGATGGATGGTGGAGGAGGAGGGGAAGGGAGGTGGAGGGGGAGGGGAGACATGAGAGGAGGAGCAGGACCTCCTCACGAGTGGGGTGGATGAAGACCAGCTACATCATCCCCCTGACGACGCACGAATGGAATAAAAAGACCGTGACGAGAACAAGGGGATGATACCCCTGGAAAAGGGACCGCATGCATTTTAGGACAAATTCTTTATTCAGGAGAGGAAGGGGAACGCAACCACTAGAGCGATGCGTGGCTTAGAAATAGAAAAGGTGTCCATTGTATGCGTACTACATATATGCATAGGCATACACGCACGAACCCTCTCGCGGGCTAAAAATAGGTAAGAGGGAGGAAGAGAAAAAAAGACTTTTTTTATTAGTGAGCTTCCCATCGAAAAAACCGATTCGTTCAGGACTCCCCGATACGAGAGGGGGCCACCAAAACTCCCCTATATTCTTATTAATATCCATACGGTGCCATCCATACGGTGAAATACATTCTTTTACTATTAATATTATTTGACATAACGGGTAGAAAGAGATATGTCGCCACAGATGTTGATTTTTGCCTGCCACGGGTGACATCTTCACGATCCTCGGGAACACTTTTCACCAGCCCTTGATTGCCGCTTCAGCAGCACCAGTTAACAGATTGCGCGATATCCAATTAGACAAGAGCCAGGAGGTTAACATTAGCGTTCCTCTGAGTACTGATGAATCACTTCCATCTCAACTTGTGAGTGGTCGCAACATCCCGCCGGAGAGGTTCATTAGACTGTAAATGACAACACGAACGTAACTGGCACACTATTTTATCGCGGTGATATACGCTATAATTAACGTCATCCTCTAGTAAATTGAATCACAAAGCAAAAGCAAACATGAAAAACATGAGCCATTGGCCAAAACTAGGAAGACAACGGCCTCAATTTCGCATTACGCATCGCGTAAATTCGCATTACGCATCGCGTAATGCGAAATTACGTACCGCAATATTTCGCATCTGATAGAAAAATTTGCTATTAATTATCTCTCGTAACGCATAACCCTCAACACTCCTTTAGCCACTGATAAAAACAAGTTCTGCTCTTCAACTCTTCCGATTGAAAGAGTAGTGCCAAATATCATGGCCTAATTTGACCGCGAATCTTTCGGTTGACGGCGCAGAAAAATCTATTTGAATATATCAGCGAAAATGAACGCTTAGAGCCAGCAGTAATATCTTCAGATAGTGCGGCCGATGAGATTTGAGCCAGCGAGCGGAGCCTGGCATCGCTGGGCGCAGTAGAGAGCCGGCGAACGCCACCGTCATCACGGGAGAAAGTGGCGACTTAATGAGCGAATGCCCACCCGGAAACACCGCTGCGGGTAACTCACGTGAAATCACGAAAAGCTCCGCTCCAACCTTCGTAATCAATTCGAGTACCGTTGGTGAAACATGCAGTCACTAGCATAAGATGATAGGAGCGTATACTATGATACCTTAATTTCAATGATATACGGGTATATTTATAAGCAAATAGCGACTAGATCAAAGATACGTAAGCAATATTTCTCATAGCATGAAATATCCTAAGGCTTGCGACCCTATTCTCTAGCATGTCTCCCTTAAATATCCTACTTGCATGGCAATAGTGCATGTTTGGTGATCTTCACCCCCTGCCACATACCCTCCTTGTGGCTCGCAGGGTATTACGTAGATGTAGAAGGCTTCTTACAAAACAGCAATTCATTGCTAGCGCAAGGATTCACAAGGGTGGTTTTTCCTGGTGACGCATACATGTTTGTAGGTTAAAACATTGTTAATTCATATACATAGTGATAGAGGGCACATTAAGGGCAAAACTGAACGGCATGTGGAAGAATTATTTTTCTCTGATTTGGAAGAAAATTTGTCAACAATATTCATTAAATTAAATGTAACTACGACCACTGATGCAATAACAAGGGCTCCTTAAAACACGCTAAACTATCTCCACATGGACATGCTATTACAAAAGCAATTGTATCTAGAGAAGCGATAGTCGTTACAGGGAGCTACATTCAGGCAACGTACTTTCTCTGCTTCAGAATGTCCGCATTCACCTATTTACTTAAATCTTTCAGCTATGAAATCCTCGTATATTGTGTTAAATGTATACTCTTAACAGTCAAGGAAAATCGAGGTCATAAACTTAAGTAATTGAGGTCGTCTTGAAGCTGCAAATGCCTTTGCAGTGTTAAACATTGTAACTGCCTCAGTACTAACAAATTCTTTTTAAAGTGTATGTTCGCAGTAAAAAACCTAACTGCGACACCAATCATTTCGCCATATTTTCTCACCGTATTTGTCCGGACGCGGTTGTCCGCCATAAACTAGAGACACACTTCCTCCTCCTTGAATTTCACTTTTTTTTCTTCGTTGCCGCGCTCGATAGAAATACTCAGGGGAGTGGGTAGGGGCGAGAAAGAGTGAAAAAGAACTCGATAGCCTTCCCTGCGCGGCGATCAGAAGACCTTCCGTCTTCTCTCCACTCGGGTCAAGATCCCTCTCTATACCAAGGGAGATACACCCATATTCTCCGCTGCCGCCGCGTCCTACGTTGCCAGTTTTCACGGAGCTCGCGGCCATTGAGCGCGAGAAAAATACAAGCCAAAGCGTTAGGGAGAAGGAAAATATGGGAGAGAAAACTTGGACGGAAAAGGAGGGAATGCATCGTCGAACTGATAAATACGTGGCTAAAGGTAGTCCGAGCGATATAGTTCCCTAGTCATAATAGAGACCATATTCGAATTACACGTTTAAATTTAAGCAGCTGTAGGGAGCATGACTTAAATATTGTATTATTAATGGAGCGATAATATACTTTTATATAGCTAAAACTAAGTATTTAAATACAAATGTGAAAATAAGTCTTTAACTTGACTAATTTTTTTCGCGCGGTGCGTTTCAAAACGGAAATGTTTTTTGTGATATCCAAGAATCTATTGCGGTGCCAATATGATTGATTTCCAAAAATAGTTGAGAAAATATACAAGCTACACACTGTTAGTTTTTTTTACGTCGTCTAAGTGTTAGAAATACCTCATTTTGTAAATAATGTCTCTCTGGAGTGCATACACGTACCATTTACCATGTTAAAGGGCTGGTATTTTTTGGCAAATAGCTCCGAAAGTAATGCGGCAAGGGGTTGAATTTTTGGTGTCACTAGAAGGGTGAAATATTTCTCTTTAAAATGAGACCAAATTCATTGATTTCTAAGTAAAATGATTATTCACTCTAACTACCTTAAAGCGGGACTGAACATCCAAAAATGCGAGAGCAGCAAAGACCAGCAAGATTAGGTCGTATCGATTCCTTCATTAGAGTCACAAAATAACAACAACTACTATATGGAACTGCAATAACATTATTTTAAGTTGTAACTAAAACTTTTAAATGGAGAGTCGAAAAAATGATTTTATATGAAGGAATAACGAAGACTTTTGCTGAGCCCTAAATATTAGTTATCACTCGTTAGAATATAAAACCAAGCACAGATCATTACATTTTTCCTTCAATAATTGGCGACCATAATAGCTCTCATTTAAACTAGATAAATAGTAAACTATGTATCATTTAGATAGGCCGCTAATAAGTTTGATTTGTAGCACCATGTTTTTTTTCTACTTGGCTGACCAGTACAAACCATACGTCAAGCATCCTTGCTCCCATATTGAGACGATCACAACACAAGGAGCACATTCGCTTAAACTATTGACACTATTGGTTCCTAGAGCCTTTCTTAGCACACGTCGTGAACACGTTTAGTGAAAGCACACCCCATGTCCAGGATGCACATGCACAGGACGGCTCTCGCAAGATACTACGCGGATGTAGCCGGAGAGAGTGACAAAAGAGAGATTCAAAGTTGAACATTTTCTTTACATTCACCATAACAGAATGAGCATAAAATACAATAATTTAATTCAAATATGCCTCGTTCGCTCACTGATTTCCTCCTCAAACCATCTTTCCAATACTCCACCCTTTATTCCGTTCGCGGGGTTAGTATGTCCAGTTAGTTTCTTGAGTATAACACAAGAAACAAACGGGACATACATGTTGATCACCACACACGCTCACTCACACAGAATGGTCCTCGGGCAATGGGCGCACGCGTTTGCAATCATCTACCAAAGGAAATTAAGGATACTGAAAATACTCACACTTTTAGCTTGAGACTGAAGACCCACTTACTGAATCTGTCATGCTAAAGCGTCAATGAATTCTTTGAAAGTTGAAGAATAAATAAATATTACTAAGTATGATGTTCATATATCCATTGTCAGCCTTGACAATATTTTTTGCTTTGACACTGGGTGTATGTTTTTATTTTTCTCTCTGATTAATCCTATATCATTGCAATCTATTGTACACATGATCTTTGGATAATAAAGTGAAGTAAAAAAGTACGTGGCTGTCGGTGTACGTGGAAGGAAAGGATGAGAGAGCGGGAGGGAGAAAGGGGAAGAATCTCTCATTTCTAAAGATTTGAGGCGACGAGAGGAAGGCAGATGATACGAGGAGGAGGTAAACAGGAAGAGGTGGGAGGGCGAGGCGCAAAGTTGGCATCAGTCCAGAGGAGGGTCAATGGGTCGCCGGGGCACAGCGCGTAGAGTTAACTAACCTTGCGTGTGCGACCTCCCGCCTCCCACTCTTCATACCCTTCACATTTACTCCTTCCTCGCTCCGCCTCCTCGCCAACCTCATCCAAAATCCACGGTCTCTCACCTCTCAAAAATACAGAAAAAATTATCTTTCCAGCGTCCCCAATCCTCCCTCTCTCTGCCCCCCCTACTCATCATCCTCCACCAAGCTTACCTCCCTCCCCCCTCCATCCTAATCGTGCCGCAGCGCCGAAAAAAACTGTTCTCTCCTCAAAAATTTCACCTCCCGCGAGAGTGTGCGCGCTTCGAGCGACAGAAGATGTACGACCGCGAAGTGGAGAACGAGGCAATACGTGTGCTTGCGGGGCGTCGCCGAGGCAACCCGCCTCGCCATCGCGGCCCGAAAGGAAATAATACCTTAATAAGCGGAAGGGCGATCTCCGAATGAGAATAAAAAATAGAAAAGAAAATGGAGAAAGAAGGCCAACGCCTTTGACTCCTTACGGGTTAAGGGCGTGACTCTTTAAAGATTTGAATATTTTTACGCGAGAAATGCGACACCGTACAACTTTTTAATATGAACAATCCGAGGAAAAAACCTAACGGCCCCAGCGAGATATTCTTAAATATTAAAATTTTGATCGGAACGCCCAAATTTTCATTTATGGCGGTGGAGATTCATGTAGGAGTTGGATATCGTTCAGCATATATTGATAGAACCTCGTACTCAGATTGGATGCATGGAGCTCTTCCACAATGTTGATCAGAATACGCAATGGTGCACTTGGCGGAGAGTTATACACAAGCGGGTGTGTTCTACGGTATACATTTAACATGGATACTCCACTGAGCAGGCCAAGTTAATTCGAAGTTATCACATCGACGAATATTATAATTTTTTAACTGCCAGAAAATGATAATGCTGATGCTGATTGCGAGATATTATCGACAATTATAATTATGGTAACAGCGTGCAATAAAGTGACATTTCCCTCTCGGTGAACTATTATATCATACTGCACATAACAACGAATTACTGCATATTCCATATTATAACTGTAAAACATACAGATTTAAAATGTCGTATTCCCGCGATCGATAGGAGACAATAATGGTGTGAGCTACAAGTGAGGCTCTGAAGTGGATTAGTCGACAGGTCGTGTAGTTATCTAGTAGATATCCTCCCTAATACTGATTTCTTAATCTGCAACGTAGCACTAACACCTTTTTTCACACGATCCCCTTATGACTCCAGTATCTCGTTTACGTGTCTACAATATACTTTAATGCAAAGTGTTTCCATTGCATTGGTAGCATACCATTAGGGGAGGGTATGTTGGTGAATGTTACTCGAATATAATAGTGCATGTTGGTGATAACTCACCCCCTGCCACACACACACCCTTGAGGTAGCTTGCAGGGTAACGTCTAGATAATAAGAAATGGAGAAGGGTGAGATGGGAAGGGTGGGGAGGAGGACGTTCGAGCCGCGAAGGCATTGTGCCGAGCCTTGCGTGCGTGAAGGAAAGTCGAGACGGCGACGCACGGACTGGCACGCAAGCGCACACGCCGCCAAGACCGCGATGACGGGTGCGGTGCACGTCTTAAAAGAGAGAAGGCGAATTACGAGAAGAAGAAGATGGAGAGGAGGACGGTGGAGTGTGGGGGGTGGGGGGAGGATGTGCAAGCAAACACCGCCAATGCCGTCGGTTTCACGGAGGCGTCACCACCGCACACCCCCTCTTACCCCGTTCCCTCCCACAGACAAAGGCGCTGGCGCGTTGAGGTGACTCTGACCTCGGTCTGTCTGGTTACGTCAAAATTAAGAAAATTGCAGCATCGCGTCTTTCAAGAACGATTTAGTCAAACTCCAGATTAACAAGCTAGTTTTAGGTCCACGGAAATAAACATTTTTACATGGACAGTCATTGATCTAAATAAGTTTTTGCTTATTCGAATAAGATTAAGTATAATCTAAAATATAAAAAAAAATTAACTAATCAGCAAAGATAATTGTGCGCTGGTAATTAAAAACTAAATAAAATGTAAATCAAACTGTCGCGGGAAAAACGAGTATGTAACTGATAGATAATCATATTAAGGTCGACCCACAGATGAATAATGTATCATTATCAGACCGGAGATTAATAATTTATCATTGATTCGAATACTTTCGGTTTCGATAAAAACTGTGCATCTATTTTAAGTAGGGATGAGTCGATTCCACTTTTTTCGATTCCGATTCTTGCAAATCGATTCCCGATTCTCGATTCCGATTCCATCGATTCTTATTCCTAATAAACAGGTGGGATATTGATATACCAGTAGCGTACGACTATTATTTAAATTCAAGTATTGGCTGAAACAAAATAACATAGACAATTAAGTCGCTCAAGGAGTATATTTATTAACAAATATCAAACATATCCTCAGCTTATTGAGGTAGATAAGAAGTACAAATTGATAGCCTACACCCGAAATTTATGAGACAAATATGATATGATAAATGAAATTTGATTTGAATATTTATCTATCTGGAATCGACGGAATCGGAATCGGCACTAGGCGATCGATTCTCGATACCGATTCTAATCCAGAGAATCGGTGGAATCGAGAATTGACATTTGGATTCGACTCATCCTAAATTTTAAGCAATCGATAATGGCAATTGACATCAGAGTGCATTCTGCAGAAATACGTCTACTTTAATTGCAGTTAGTATTTATAATTTCAAATATAATACTCCAAGAGCAAAGGCAGCTTGCCAGAAAATTCGCGCAGCCAAAACAGATCCAAGAAAAGGCCGACAGAAGATGGACAGGGAGGGAAATCTCTTTCAAAACTACCTTCCGAAGCACCGACACGAGGCCTCTCCTCGCCGAGGAGGCAGCGAGGTAGGAAGGAAAGGTATGCACACACGCCTCGCAGCTTTGTCTCAGGCCCCTCCTCTTCTGATGTCGCACCGTGAAGAAGTCACGGCACACGGAATTGCACGCGCCGCGCCAGTCAGCCTTCTTTTTCTTCCCGGCGCTCAACTCACCCGCAGGGAAAGACAACAGAGGAGAGAGGAACAAGGTCAAGCCTTGTGTGCGTGTTTGAGAAAGAGGGTGGAAAAGGGGGAGGGGGTGAGTGTGGAGGGGGAGGATGGAGAGGGAGAGAGAAGGGAACGTAGCCTCGAAACGAGGTCCCCGTCTTAAACCCTTCCTTTCGCTGCAACGTTTGCATGCTCATCCGAATTAATATTATCACCAGCGGAGTCCGACATCACACACGAGGTCAAAAATAACATTTCCCACAGCTATATTTGCCATATATCTTTATTTACAACATGCGTGAATATTCCTAGTTTCCGTGATATTTTTTGCATATGACGTACGAAGCATATTGTTCAGTGCATACTTTTGAATGAGTCCGTCCAGGAGAATAACGAAGCTGAAATATGTTTACTGAGTAGAGTAAAAAAGAAATTGAAAATAAACAATTTTTTCACAACCATATGCTTTAGACAAAGGCCCCTACCTTTTTTTAGGTCACGTGATTCCCTTCCCCAAATGGTATCCGGCATTTCGACTTATCCGCTGCATTTCTACAAATGTCAAATGTGCTATTATCTTGGACGCACCGACTGATTCCCAGCCACATTTTTTTGACGTGACCAGTTTCTACGGCACTAGACATAAGTAATCCTGAGATGTACTGTATCCTATTTTAGAGAAATGATATATTGGTCGTCTTTAAATAACTGCTGAAAATGTATAACTTCAAATGTCTCTCAGTGCCTCGATGGTAAAGCAAGGGTGGTTACTTTGGCTTTTTATTTTTCAGGGCGCCAGGTGATTTAGAGAAATCACCACCAAAGTCCATAGGACACTAAGAATGATAAAAATAAGAAAATCGACCAAATTAAAGATCAAACAATATCTTTATAATTCCTCAAAATTTCTTCCAGGTACAAAACATGTCTACTGTGTGGAAATTTCACACATAATATTCGCCGGGAAAGTTCAAAATCATTTGTCTACTCTGGACCAGCACGATAATCAAAACTCTCTCTCCCTCATAAAAATAAAAAACCGTTACCAAGTAAATAAAACCGATAAAATCCAGCTAAAGCCCTTGCAATTTTTAAAAGTAAATTCAAAATGTAACATATACAAAATGTAATCGTAACAAATGATGGAAATAAAAACTGCACAACACAAAAACTGATATGCAATATTTGACATTTAATGAATAAGATATTTTAACTCTTTGTTTTCAATGTCTGATGGATGGATATAAATGACCGCGCCGCGAATGGAACCTGACATCAAGTTACTCAGTGAAAGTTCTTTCGTAGCATGAAAAGGTGAGATTTTATTAAAATAGAGGTCAAATTCATTGAATCCTAGGTGAAATGATGATTCGCTGAAACCACCCTTAAACGCACGCTGAGGGCAGCATGTTTCCCAGCTTCGCCTTGGAGTGCATCGGCGACGACGCATTTGGGAAGGACAATGGAGTGAGTGTGATTGATGTGTCAGCCGATGAAGCCTCAGGCCCTCGTAGTCCCTTTATACGTGCCCTTGAACACCCGCGTGTACGCAACGAGCATGCACACCTCTCCCTTGGAACGTACAGGTGGGTTTCTCGTGAAAACGGATCGTTAATTTACGTCATTAGGCGGCAACTGCGTCATTACTTGATTTCCACAGAGACGTCGTCGGAGAGAAGTTTGCCATCGCGGGAATAAGATTAGAGATGACAGGAAACAGTCATTACGATGAAATGTGAGCGTCATAAGCAAAGCGAGAGAGAAGGGCGGTATCCCTTTTACAATAGCGATCACAAGAATAACATACGGCAAGTAATATCTTCCGAGTCAATGCCGAGATGAACAATCGTGGTTACTGTGTCTTCAAGTGGACGATACGACTGATTAAAATAGTGAATTCCATTTCTATTTTTATTTGAGAAATTCCATTTCTTTTTTTATTTCAGATTAAGCTCACATTCTAATCCACTCGCGGAGTTCAACTCACGGAATCCACCGCTAGCTTGGAAAGTAAATCTCACTTACTTTGTAGCGCCCGGCCAACTATTCCAGAGAGTCACTGATAGTCGTCCGTGCGATGAAGTAATATTCCCACCCTTTCAAGATTGAAGTAAGATTACACAACTTTCTCTCATTCCTTAGCACATTTTTCAAACCTGATGCATAGCTAAGAACTACATAGAAAAAACTTAGAATACATAATGAGAAAATTAGTTTATGATTCCTTGAGAAAAATTGCCTTTCCCTTTGGCTGCTCCTCGCCATCAACTCTATATAGCTGGAGGTAAAATCACATGCACCATTGCCGATGGATGAATTATGCCAACTAACACAGCTGTGATGGAGAGAGATGGAGAAAGTTGGAGAGAGTGTTTTTTTTTCTAACAAGGAACTCTATGACGCTGACGTATTTACAAATCCAATGTTTTAAGGAAAGAATGCCAGCACCATCTGTAATGCAATCCGTTGGCACGCAGAAAGATTCGCGATAGGAATTCAAAATGACTAAAATTGGAACCGCTTCTGAATACCGATTAAACTGGCGGTTGGCAAAGCCACCAATAAAAGAGCCTCCTTCGCAGGTGCCTGAAAATGAATTTCTCGTCATGCCAACAGAGCGAATCGGAAAACCAAAATGTCAATTTTACCTCCAGACAGTTAAAAAAAAATGTCATAAAACTGCATTTTCACAGCTAAATGCTCCCGAGGAGAATATGACGGCTACATCCTTATTTATCAAATCTCAGAATCGGAAAAGACAGACATAAAATCGATGTGGACGGCTGGGAAGGTGAAAGGTGGTGGCGGCGAATATCGAATGGGAAAAGTGTGAGTGCGGCCCAGCGGGACTGCTGACGGCGCGGCAGATAAGCCCGAGTAAGCATCAAAAGGAGAACTCGGCCGGATCCACCTCAATACTTATATGCGAGCATTGTGTGAATGTGCGTATGATCGTAAAACACGGGAAGAAAGTCGTAAAAACGCCCGGGGATTTGCCCGAGTGCCTCGCATGAGAGTTGGCAAGCGTCTTTAAGCTCCTCTGCGGTTGCCAACCTCTGGTACCTCCGTCTAAGGCACACACACACACCCTTCCACATCACCTTCCATTCCAACTCCTTCCTCTCCAAGCCTTCCCCCCATTTTTTATCTCGAAACCATTCAAAATGTAAGTTGAGCTTCCTCATCTGAGTCTCCTATCATTTAGTTCAATCCGTTCGCTAAAGATTTGACTAGTTAGTGAATTATTTCACCTAACTCAGAAGTACCATTTTGTCGGACAGAAGAAGTTGAACGGACATCAAACGTATAATAGCTCAAGCTCAGATACCGTCCACGAGGAAAAGGTAACTTAAGGGCTCAACGAAGAAAAGACTACAAAAGGCAAAACAGTACGTAAAAAACATTCATATTTCGTGCGGCACTCTATGGATTGGTAGCCTGAAGCTTAAAAGCAGAAAACAAAAGATTAGAGGCATTTGAAACATGGAGTTGGAGTTGAATGCTGATGAAAAAATGGACGGATGACATAACAAATGAAAAAGCGTACTGAAAAGAGAAGTAGGAAAGTAATAAGTGAAATACAATACCAAAAAGAAGAACCAGATATATTGAGAACACCCTGATACACAATGCGTCAGTAAATAATATATTTTTGAAGGAAAATAGTGGAAAAAGCTCAAGACATAAGGATTTATATGTAGGCCAAATAAAGAGAAAAAATCATAAGAAACACTGCGGGGGAGTAAGGGAACAAGCATTAGAAAGGGAAGGATAGAGGGCCGAGGTCAACCAACCTCAGGATTTAACGACTAATAAAAATGATTACCAAGCACAATATTTCTAACATACGAAATATGGTCGAGGAAGGGAAGCTCAGTTCGATGTGACAACTTGGCAAGCTAAGATGGAGTAACTTTGAAATACTCCAAGCTTCCAGTGAATTTCAACCTCTCGGTTCATTTATCCGACTTCCAAGACGTGTGTGATTCCCAAGAGCAATCGAACAGCACGACCCGCTCCCCGATACAGACAGACATCCGAAGCCGTGGCCACATTGAGCGTTTCGCATATCTGTTCGGCCACCGAGATGCAGTCAGTCCGCCCTTCTCGCGGATGCCAAACCCCGGCTTCAAAAACCTCAGGCCGCGGGCGGCGGTTGACCGCAGACGCTTCCTTTCCATATCCGTCTGAAGAGTCAGTTTGCGGAGGCGAGGCGGGGGTTCGGTAGGGTGGGACGGGGAGGGGCGGGGGGGAGAAGAGACGGGTTATTCGGAGAGCCGATGACGGAGGCTGGAAATGGAGCGGCTGATGGGAAGAGGGCGAAGGGGGGAGATATAAAGTATAGGGGAGGATTCGAAAAAACCACGGATTTACGCATCGGATTCTTCTTTCACCCATCACACTTCCAATGGACAGACTCCCAAAGCCCAAAGCCATCATCGCCAAAACCCAAGTTCGACGTGAGGCCTTCTGCTGAAAAATGAGATTGCTGGGGAAGCAGGTAACAGATAAATCACTATTTATTGCATCTCATTCGAGCATCACCCAAAAATGGGAAAGAAAACTCATCTGTCCAAACGCTTTTTCTGCTGAGAGTTCCTACCTAATGCCAATGAAATACTTAGAGGAGATACAAATAGGATGGATAGCATTACTATTGACTTACTGCTCCGGTACGTCTTAATCTGATAGAGGTTAGGAAAATAATTTGAATATAGGGGTTACTCAACTAGTGCATTATGTATGAGGCAAGGTAACAGTTATGCCTTTTTTACATTTTAACCAAACAAATGGCGAGCACTTTCTGGTTGACATTTTCACAAACCTTACTTTGTTTTCTGCACGAATGTTCACTATAGGAATGAAATAAACATAAGAGAATAAAGACACATTTCCACCCAGATGTCGGATATAACCAATTTTGAAGTAATACGACAGCGTAGACGAAATATGTACGGATGCACTGAAAAGAGTTTACTATTCACTCAAATTCTTCCTTTGAGCGAAGATGTAACGTATCCTCCTGTTACTTTCCAGAAAGTGATGATTTATCCGTACAATCTTTGAGAAATGCGATTCCCTCTGAGAAAACAGCTAACAGAAGCGGGCACTTAGAGAAAGTTAATTGATTTCCACAGCCTCCTTCAATGTCCGGTCCCAATAACCAGCAGCCACCATCACTAACCATTATTACACTTAACTTATGCCACACTGTTTGCTGAAACGATAGCAAATTTCCCGCCATCAAAAACAACTTTCATTCTCATGTTTACCCACTTTGGTTTTATTCACTTAAGTGTTTAGTTTTCTCAAGTGGCATTCGATATTTCAAGTAGAAATCTAAGAGAACACATTCTTATCAGTTAGCACCTTTCTAACAAATATTATTCAGGAAACTTATTATTCGGATATTGTTTTGGAAAATGCTCAAAAAAGCTCCTTTTCCAGCACTATATACCTATTCACACAAAACTATAATGTAAAAATCTTTAAAAAAGTTACTTCGCTGGAAACAATTTAGATAAGAATGATTCCCCGTAAAAGACGAATCATTATTCTCTGAAGGCAATGAAGGATATTAATTTTGAGTGAAGAAGTGTGCAAGAAATCCTTACATTCCTCCAATAGAGAGGAGACCGCCCGTTTATTGTGTACGTTGATACCGAAACAATCGCGGGAAATGAAATAGCTGAATGGTAGGTGCTCCCAAACATGGAAGGCGACGAATTTCATGGTCATCACACATTTCCATTGTTCTCCACCACCTATTCCCTCATCTCAGTTTATCGCCCGCTAAATCCCCGTCTCCGATCCATTAAATTGTCAACATAACTACTCAAGAACTTTGCCCGCACCCTGCACCGCGCAGGGCGCTCTGAGATCGGCACCGACATAGTTTTAACTCTGAGTGAAGGTACCTCCCTTTAAATAAGAGGCGAAATTCAATGAATTGCGAGATCTGCTCGATGGTAACTAGGGAAAGCCAACAGAAAATGAGAGGAACTCGCTCTAAAAAGTTCGGAAGGCAAGTGTACAGTCAAGCTGAGTCGCTCCGACTCAACCACTTTCACAGAAGCGCGAATTAATTGATACGAGAGAAAACCAGAAGATCAACTGCATTAAACTAAAAAGACGGGAGAACCGCTATCATTGCAGGAAAAATTGGAACATCATAGAAAAAAGAGTAAGACATAATTGCCTCTACGAGATGATCGAAAATTTCTCGGAGTTCTGATAAAAGAAATCGATCTATTGCGGCTATTTATGATAATTCACATATACACCTATAAAGTAGCAATCACGCACTATTCTTTGGACGTTGATTTCAGGTAAACCAACTAATTTGAATCTTAATCTTTCCTAAACACGCGCTCGGCAGCTCGCATGCGTAGGCTATGGGAACATCCCCAGCCCACGTAGAGACATCCGAGCCATTAGCGATACAGCCATCCATTAAAATCCTGCCGTAAGAGGAAGGAAGGAAAAGTTAGTGGCCTGAACCAAGGCCAACTTTTTTCGAACCCGTTTTGTTTCGTTTTTTTTACGCTCGGCCGGTCTCCTGCTCCGGCCTCACCTCGCGTCCACTTTCTAGAGGATAAGTTGGCAGCACTGTATTTCGCCGGGGGCGGCGGCAGTAACCTTTCATTGTTCTTTTTTTTCGAGTCTCTTCGTGAGCTGCGCATTAGAATTATTTTTTTCTGTTTTCCTACCCGGCCACCATTTTATCCCTTCTATCTCCACCGAAAGGAATTAAACCCTGCTTTACGACCTCGTCTATGTTCCCGAGCATCAAAGATAAGCCTTTTGAGATGATGACGTTACGAGAAGAAAGGGAAAAAAAGAAACATTTAAGTGAAACTTGAATCATTGCAGAAGGAAAGGCCTCTCTCCCCCGGCACGTGAATCGATAAGTAGGCGCGAAAAATATTCCCAGCACGAGAGAAGGGAGTGAGGATAGTCACGAAAACAAAAAATAAAATAAAGAAACGAGATATATTGGTAAGCCAGCTCGTTCCCGACCTTAAACCAACCGCGCGAACGTTGGTAAAAGGACGGAGCTCTGATAGGCAGATCAACAAGAAAAATTGATGCCGGTGAGGGAGAATATTTATGACGTCGCTTCGGGAGCTTTCTTTGCTCAGGGGTGCGCAGGGGAGACGGAGCAAGGGGTGGCGCAACCTTTTCTTATTGTCCAATCCCGTGACAAGTGGACACTTTACCCGCACCGTCCTTATCTTGGTTCAACCCGTCGCCATGGCAACTCAATAAACATAATAACTCTGGAGTTCTCTCTTTAATTTTAAAATGGTGGCCTCCTCCCTGTCTCCTTCGGTAACAGCATTTAATTCAGTAACGAACAGAGAGTTAGGTCAGGCTATTTTTCATCTTTTTCGAAAGGCATTACAGCAGCCGAATAATGGAAGAGCCCTCTTCTCAATTCTTCAGTTATCTCGTGTATTAAAGCTACTAATCGGTATGAAAAAATGATAACTCATGATTATTACGAACGTGAGGATTTTAAATAAAATTCTCCATTCATCTGGGCGATGCACTGTAACAGAAATCGATGAAAATTTATGACCAATGAATATTCTTACCAATCCCCACTCCAGGTATGGCGTTAAAACTGCACAAAGGACGAATATGGTTTTGTTTAGAATGTCATAGCTTCAGTGAATTAAAAAAAAAATGAAGCAACAGAGTACCAATGAAATAATTACTTTAAAAACCGCACTTCTTTATAAACAGCTGGAAACTAATCACATAGCCACAGAGAAAATATTTAATCAGTCAAGCAATAAATAACTGTGACAGTGCTATGCGAAAAATTTTCTACTACACATCAGGCAATAATACATTATGCACGTCTTGTTAATTAACATGAGTAGTTCTCTAATTGAGAGTAAAATTGCACACAAAGAGAGAGCAGCCGGGAAATATGAAAGATAAACGGAAACGTCTGGCTAATGGGAGAGAATGTGCAATGGCACGATGCTTCACAAGTATAGACCTCAGACGCGTGACCACCGAGCATTAAAAGCAGTTTAGAACAGGCCTTAAAATATATTTTTCCACGGAAGAGATCGTAGATTTTTTTAGCTTGGAGATCTTGAGCCTCGTCCAGAAAACTGAGTGATGGATGATTGGATTCAAATTTCCAGAAATAGCAATAAATGAACAGAACACATATATTTCCGACCATTTCGGCCAGGAACGGAAAGCGCAACGGACGTTACTTTTACGTCACTTAAAGTTTCCTAACGCTTTCAGGCAATTATTTGAACCGTAATATGAGAGAAGTTTTGCAAATCGCATGAGCTGGAGCGGAGGAGGCCATCTCTTTCCACAAGGAAAAGGAACAAACCCTTAATTTTCTCTCGGAAAAGAAATGAGGTGCCTCGGTCCCGATGAGAAATAATTTTCCACTTCCCTGAACTCTGCAACTCTAAACTAAATAAATAAAGAGATTATCACACAAATCCACTTTCATAAACCTTCCTTAAATGATTCATGCAGTTCGTCAGGTAAGTCAATGAGCAGCAAGTTGGAGTCACAAGTTAGATGGAGAGGGGTGAAGATGTTATGGCGAGCGCAAGGAGTCTTTTCTGGAACTGTAATAATGGGACTAAAATAGATATGAGGGATGAAATAGAACAAATGGAAAATGTCCCGTCCCTGGAGAGGGAGAATGGTATCAGTTAGGGCGCATGTAAAGGTTTCACAGGACTAGAAAGCACTCACGATGTAAAGCGAATAGATAAAAGGAAACATGAGGATATACATCAGAAAAGTAAGGAAAACCGTCTAAATTATCGAAATGTGTTGCGTCCCACGGACAGGGGACTTACCAAGAGGTTATGCGGTTTTTGGGGGCTTATGGGATTTGGATTTTGAGAAGAAAGCATATGTGAAACTTAGTGACAGAGGAAGCAAACGAAGAAGATCCGGAGACGTCAGGGGAGGAAGGAAAAACAGACGAAGCTGCAAAAGTGGACTTCAGGAGTACTGAGAGGCGAGAATATTGGTAGTATGATACTACAAGTAATGCATAGATAAAGGTCCCCATCACGAGAGGCTATGGGTATGAAAAGAGAAGACAGGGAAAAGACAACTCGTCCAAAAGAAGGTCCTATGAGAGGGGACACGATAAAGCCTTAAAAATGCAGGGAACCTAAAACCTGTTGATGTATTTTTCTAATGTTTTGGATCTTTTAAAAACAGGAATCTTGAATAAAATAGGCAGAGGCCTATTACGACGGGGTTGACTTGATGACGAATCAGGTTTTTTTTGGTAAAAGTCAGAGATGCCCATTAAATTGAATCAAACCATACCAATCAATTGAATAGACATCAAAGGAAGAGTAAAAACGTTCAATCATGCCTAACTCCTCCATTTCCCCTACGCAGATGCACTCATAACGAGGAGGACCAGGCCCCGCGTTCTGCTGCCTGCTTCCAAACGCGCCTCTTTGCATCGCCCTTATACCTCTAGCGACAATTCTCTCTCCTCCCCCGCACGAATCCCTCTCCCCACCTCCCTCCCCCTCGACCCACCCCAAGCATCTACCTCCCTCTCTCACCCTCCTTCCTGTTCTGACTGCGGGATAAAAACGCATTTCGGTTCCCGCAGGCAATAAATCCGCGGCTACGAATTGGATTCGCGTGCTGAGGCAACGAACGATGAGCCGCGAAGGGATATTGCACGACATGACGATGGCGGGAGATTGAGGTGGGTGGCTCGGGAGGGAGAAGGGGGGAGGGGGGATGTCGGCTTTCATTGGACAATGCGATCAGGATGGAGGGAATTGAGTAGGGGGGGTGGGGGGAGGTGGTGAGTGGAGGGGGAGAGGGGAGAGAGAGGCGTAATGCCTGAGTAGGCCGAGTATGGGATTCTGACGACACACATTCCCTCCCCACTTCGTCGGCAGCGCGGAAAAAATTGGAATGAACAAAAAGAGAAGGAGAGGAGGCAAAAGCACACTGGAAGTTACGACACATGACCTGCAGACGAACATCAACTTCGAAGTCGCCTCTCTTTTTTTGTTAAAAGAAGGAAAGTTCACATGCAATGACGAATGCAAAGAATACACTCAGGTGAATTTAAAAACTCCAGGGATAAAAGTATAAACTTACCACATTAAAAGTTTTTATTTTTTTAAATCATCGATTTGGATCAAATAATTAACTTTGTTAGAGTTAAGTTCTGATACACATTTCATTCCTTAATTTTGTCCAACTCTGACGGCAAGTTAAAAGAAATATGAAAACAAACAGCCTTTTAAAAGTGGGTCTTCTGCAAGAATTTACCTGTGGGGAAATAATTGACTCAAAGGGACAGTTTCCTGGAAGAACATATGGCCCTTGCGCCGTGCAAACTGAGAAACATGCTCACTACCTGGATTCATTAAAATTCCGTTAGTAATTGAGAGAAAACGTATGCGGGTTTGTAGATTATTCAACATAACGCCAAGTTTCTTGGAAATTTAATTATAACATCCAACCGCTGCTAAGATTAATTTTCGAGTATAACCCCAGAACGATTTGAAGCTTAAAAAAATCTCTCACTGAAGCGCTGTCACCATCAGTACTTATCATTTAACATTTTACAGAAAAAAACTGCTGATTATAATGGGGATAATTTAAAATTAAATCAATATTTGGGTTCAATTACCCAACACACCATAAAAAGTTACTCCCGTGCTTGAGCAAACGATGTCACAAAGAATGTAACCCGAATAGCCTATATGTCGAGGTGGGTTACCTACAGCTTCGATTCGTACACCCAATGCAGAAACTGATTTGCGGAACTATTTCAATCCAACATATATTCGTATTTCTAGTCTTAAAAACTAAATTTAAGACAATCTTCCATACCAATTAATCATTGATTTTCTTGGATCGGTTAGTTAAATATTTACATTAATTGAGTGTTTATCGGATCTAAGGTCATTTCCAAATTACCTGGCAATAGACGCAGAACTAATATTCCGCCAAAAGAGCCATCAACGTTTCAAATTAATCACGTTGATGCCAGAAACAGATGAAACACGTGATATATCACTGAAGAAACACATAAATGTTAAGAGGGCGTGGAACATTCAACCGCAGTCTCACACTGCTCAGCAAGTTTAGGTTATATCTCCCCAAGAATTACGAAGATGTTAGCTTTTTTTGTCAAAAGGAGGGAACTGAATAAGAAAATAGGTACATTCAATTTATATCCAAGGCATCTTTTTATTTATTGTCATTCGTCATCAAAACAGGTATGGTAAATGAAAATCTTGATTTTTGACGTAACGACAGTTAACGACGGCCATATAAAATACAAATATTGGCATTATTCGTCAAATAGTGAAGAATTTATACCGAAGCCGCCATTATCAGGCAATATATAAATGGAAGCCATTGGAATGTCTACTGAGACAGAAGCGAAAGAAAACACTCGTGTCACACCAAATAAGAATTTATCTAGTTAGCAAGAACTTGTGGCGTGGTGAAACATTCAGGAATGAAAGATAAATCAACCAAATATACGAAGAGTAGAAAATAAGAATATTTTATAAAAAAAACAGGAACATATGAATCCCCATTCTGTACTGTAAGTATCATCCGAGGCCTGAAATGATAACGGCCACTGCGGCGGATAAAATAGTAGGCTAACGACCAGTCCCTGTGGTAAAATATATAAGAAACCGCCCTTTCCTTGAAACAATAGAGTCCTTTGAACGACAAAATGAACAGACCCTGACATAAACAGACCAACGGGAGAAGTGGAAAGATGGATGTTTTCAAATCTACAGCTTATGTAAATTTCGGGAGCAACAAAACGCAGCAGGAAGTTATAAATGATTGTATTAACTTCTCTGAGTTTTATTAAAATGAAAGGATAAGTATACTTATAGGGGAGAAACAAAAAACTGAAAAGTTGATCATTTGATAAATGAAATGTTAAATGCAATGTTTGGAAATTTGACATTTTCGTCGTTTTAATAACGACAATGTTGGGTTTATCCACTGCGACAGTGGCTTTGTAAGCACGACTTCGTCTCATGTGCTACAACGTAGACTTGAGGCCTGAACATCTAGTTCGCATAAACCCCCCTCGAAATTCGCCTTGAAGGAAGATGACTTGGTGGTGTAACTGGCTAACACACCTGACCGGCAATTGGGAGATCCGGGTTCGAATCCCAATCAAGTCAAATGATTTTTTCATAGCGAATTTCAACCCTAGTGAAAGATAAAGGTGTTGAAAAGAGGAAAATGAGTGAGCGTTGAGGTCATCCACATTGATTTCGCACCTCTCACAAACAATATCTCTAAAAATGTGCCGAAAATGGTGAAACAATTTTCGTGACAGGGACTGCCATTCACAGGAGAACTAACTCCTCAGCAATTACTAGTGAGATTGAATATTTCGTCCGTCATTCATAATGCACTACGGACTACTAATGCCGCAATCTGGCAGCCCAGAGGTGAAAATAAACAAATGGCGAATTAAATGTTTCATGGTAAGACACATTATAAATGCAAAAAATCCGGCAATCCTACGAACACCGTGCGTTGATAGGCACGCCATAATCATCGGTAGATTCTTTAATTGTCGCAGGCTAAACTCATGGCTACGCTCCATGGTACTTTCACAGATATTGCAGTCATAGGATGGTCAAGTAAAGAAGATGGTCAAAATTATTACACTACATTAAGTCTTCCTTGGAATTAAGGTGACCGCTCACATACGTGACTCGAGCTACTCTAATCCTCACGACCGACGTTGACTTTGCGTTATTTGCATAGAACGTATATTCACACGACAGACTCAGAATACCACTCTAATTTCTCCTTATAGCCACCCATAGTTGTTTGGAGAGTTCTCGTCTCATAACTGAAGCGGCATCATTGATAAGGTCACAGATTCAGAGTAACTTAAAACCGTCGTCGGCAATTAAAAGCAGAGTGGATAAAATGAATGCAGTAGAATGCTTCAAATAAAATCTCTCGAGACCGACCGACAGCTAATTTATGGCTCACGTCTTCATGCAGTAATGTCGTTTGTGGGGGGGTAACCGCGCACCACCGACACCATCCTCGGCCATCGACTCCGCAGCGACTGATTCCCCGCCTCTGCCTAGCCAGAGTTCGCACCTCGAATACATCACACACACCGTGGACCCCTGCAGCACACAGACCCTTTTCACAAGATACCCTTTCTCGACCAGCCTCTGATCTCACTCGTTCGCCGTCCTCCCTGGAGATCATCATCTTCCCTCCCCACTGCTCAGCCTCCCGGTCCGATCCCATTATTCAAATGAGCTTCACGTGAAAATCGCAAGGCGCCGTTCAAAACGGACGTGCACGTGCGGGGATCTTACGGAGAGTGTTTTACTCACGGAAGCACGAAGAAGAGGGCCGAAGGAGTGAAGAATGGCGGGACCGAGCGAGGACGAAAAAGATATTAAAAAAAGGGAAAGGCGCTATCGCGAGATTGGGAAATGGCAAACTAATCCCCTTTTATGCTGCAAATTCACAAATCCTCCGATCGCTTCCCCCCATACAGATGATACGAAATCCCCGTGCCGTCAGCCGTCAGCAGGTTCTACCCCTGCTCCGATCCCTGATCAGCATCGCCTATATAAACGCACCCCACCCTTACGGGCGCGCATGCATTCATTCTAGGCGACAGAACGGCTGAGCCGGGAGGAGACTGACCCAGCCATCGCCGCCCTTCCGAATAGGACAATGGGACATCAATCCGGATCCGATGGGAGGAGAAGGGAGGGAGGGTGGGGTACGGGAGGACACCCCTCGATCAGCGGATCCGACGACACCCACCCTTCAACGGCGACACCCCGCCCTCCCTCCCTCGAACGGACCTCCTGCCCACCGTGGAGCCTCGCCCTCTTAAAACTAACTACGCTCCCATTTCGATCCAGGACGAACACCTCCTCCTTCCTCGCACCTCTCACTCTAATTCCATTTTCTCCTCATTAAAATTCATCTTTCTCTCTCTCTGAGGCGATGCCCAAGTCACAAATGTAGTCATCACGGGGATACCTAGAGGGCGACATTGCTCACGCCTCATTTTGGTGCCTGCTGACGTCAAAAGCGTTTGCATCACCTCGACACCCGTGTAGTCCATTAATTCTACGGACTGAAATTTTCGCATGATACATTATGTGGAGCCAACCAAAAACCAATGCCTCCAACTAATTGATAATCGCAAAATACAAAACGTAACTTTCGTCGGCGAGGAAAATAATGAAGCACACACACACATGGCCATGACGTGAGAAAACATCTTAAGTTAGGTGCAACTTCCCACTTGATACAATTCTATATTCATCCCGCTTCAAAGCAATTTAAGGTTGAAACAGTGAATTATATAATATTAACAACTTTCCAGAGATCAATGCTGCTCTATTGGCGAGTTCCAATAAGCTGACGAATTTTTTCGAGTGTGATTCGAGGGTGCTCAATGTCCATCTTCCAGCGTTTGGACTTCCTCTAAAACCGAGTTCTTAGCATGGCACTTGAGCTTTCAAAGACTTATCGTCCTTTAAATAATCTTATCATCTCCGCTTTACAGTCACGACACGCAAATCCAACCTTGCACTTTTTCGTGAATGCCAAGCCCCCTTTCCTCAAGCGGGTGTCCCACCGAAAAAGATATCCAAAAACTTATCTCTGGAAGATAGTTGGGCCAGTACACTCCGGCATGTACTGGACGAATAAATTATAATAAAACGGCATTATAATAAAACGTGTTGTATCACAGGGTGAATTACGTTCCCTTGATTGCGGCAGCGTCCATGGAAGCCGTACCAAATATGTTGAGATCTAAGACAGATACGGCACAATGATCACCAAGGGTTAAAATAAATGTTCCTTCTGGATAATACACAATTTATTCGTTACTTTCATGAAGGCTTTCCGTCGGAACTTGAGACATCTTACCTTATATAGTAAGGTTTTCTACACTGTGTCCATCCCGTTTTAATTTTCTCCCAGTATAGCACTATGATTTAAAGTTCTTCTCCTTAGCTAACACCCCATCTTTTTCTCCCTGGTGCTTTTCCATCCCTTCCAGCTGTAGTGTTCTCTCTCTCTCGTCTCTTCCGCACGTCGCTCCCTGCCATATTTGCAGCCGCGATGCATTTGCGACCGATGCACATCCCGAACTCTTAATCCCCAAACAACACTGGTCGCCCTATCCCGCCATAAAAATATCTCCTTTCATCCCCTCTTTCCAGTGGGTATCCCTCATCTGCTCAAACAGAGTCCGACCCAAAGGAGGGTAAACACCCTAGGCCACATATATAGAAAACTGATCCCGTCGGATATCATCTCCGTAATCCCTTCCAGCGGATAAAAAAATGTATTTTCTCCCACCCATTCATTCAATCAAATATGAACCATTTGGCAAACTGGAGCACAGACCTCCGCTTTCCCAACCCCGAGATACGTATTCTGTTACACAATAAGGCGATTACAAAAGAAATCGCACTCGCCCAACCTGTCAGGAAGTTTTCGTATTTTCGTGGATATGAGCTCAAAATACTTTCTCTACCTATTGAATAATGCATGAATACAAAGATTTGCCTCTCTTTTTCTCACAATCGTAACTCCTTGAAAATTCGCCTCCACCCGATTCAGATTTAAGAGAACTACTTTCCCTCAAACGTTGAAATCCCCATGTCGACAACAATCATTTCCTTCTCATATCTGGTAATCTTTGGGTTCTGCGAGTATTTTTGTATTATTTTTTGCGACAGTTTTGCCGTGCTCTGCTGCCGGCTTCGTCGGGGTTTTTAAACAAAAATAAACAAATTCGGCAGTTCGGTGTAAAATAAGAAGACCACTGTTGTTAAAGAAGCCCGACGAAGCCGGCAGCAAAGCACGGCGAAACTGCCGCAAGAAATAATACAAATATACTCGCAGAACCCAAAGATTACCAGGTATACAACATGAGCTGCGAAAATCTACAGCATAATTTCCTTTTCATGTAAATTTTTTCGGTTCATTTTCAGTAATTTTGATGTTTTTCCTCTAATATCTCAGGTACCTAATTCCGATACAGTTCCACCTCTCTCCCCCCCAACTTACTCGCCATCTCGCTAGATGATGAGCGATCTATGTTTTCTATTGTCCGTTTTCCGGTCAACCACTCATTAACAAATTTGTCTTAATTTTTTTGATGAAGCGTAATTATATAAAAAGTACCATGAGCAGCTTAGATGTTTCTAAATTGAACATTTTATGGTGTTACAGGGCGAAACAAATACATGCTGAAAAGTAAAAACACACACGGAAATTTTTTATATTCAGCACAAATTCTATTAAAATATGACGAAATGTCATATGTACATCATACATCATGATCCCACAAACAAAGAAAACGATAAAACTTTTTGATACAACTGGGTTAAATCCTAAGAAGTAACGACATCATTTTTACTTTAGGCAATTAATGATGACGTAACAATATTTTAGGATAAATATGTTACACAGAAGGTATTTGGATTAGCATATCAAAGTGAGCAAACCAAGAAACATCAAACTTGCACAGCCATAATGTTCATGAAACGCCACTCTTTCCGTCCCTCCCCACCCCACTCCCACCCCTCCCTCTCCACCCAGCCTTCTTCCCAGCAACTCCCCCGTCCGAAAATTCATGCGCATTTTCCTTCTCATCGCCCCTCATTCCCCATTTCCTATACCCCACTTCCCAACTGGATTTTCATTAGCAACGCAAATGAAGAAAGCCCCGGGAGGCAAGAGTGATGCTGGTCGGCGCGGTTGGATAGTGCTGGCGGTTAGGGGTTTAAGGGGGTGGAGGAAACGGGAGAGGGGGGGGTGAAGAGGGTGGGGGGGTGGAGGAAAAGGCCATCGACAAATAAACTGCCATTTTAAGTCATCGCCGATGCAAGGGGATTCGGCGGGCGGCAGTGGTTCCTTTCACGCCGCCACACTCAACCCCTGGGTCCGCAAAACCGGCCCCCTCCCCCCCGATTAGTCATTTGTCTAAGCTTCCTACAACGCCACCGCCATCGGTAAAGGGATGGAGGGAGGGAGGGGGAGAGATTGGAAGGGCAGGTGGAAAGCGAGACGGATATTGGTCGCAGCAGAGCGAGGATTGAGCTCGCGATTTCGAATTGATAAAATCAACCATATCGATGGTGTTTTTACACGGTTGAAAAACATAACCTGCTCGCTCACTGTAAAATGAAATAAACTGACGTGGTCATATTTAAACTTTTGGATTGTGGTCTGAGAGTGAGCCATTATTTAAACATGTCTATCCTTGGAAAGGAATCTACATCTACATACTACCCCGCGAGCCGCCGCATAGCCGTGTGGCAGGGAGTGGTAGGTCACCAGCTGTGTAAAGATGTAAAAGTTTTGGAGGTGTAATGGTGACATGTCTTATGAGAGTGTATTTGGAGGAGCTCAGTTTTTATTGTGGTTGCTAATTGTTCGCGGAAAGAACGAGTTTTTGTACCTATCTGTTCGGCAGATTATCTCTCTTATTTTATCGCATCTGTCAGACCTAGAAATGTAGTGAGGCGTCATGGTAATATTCTCTATGTCACTCTGAAACACACCAGTTCTGAATATCTCAAGCAGCCTAAGCCTAGCGTGCAGCATTCGAGTCTCTAGGGGCTCCCACCTTAAGCGTTAAAAGCGATTAAAAAATATGCACATTTATTGTAGTAGGGTGGGGGGTGGAGAGTTCGGTACCGCCTCCAAGTCCAAAGAAAATACCGGGGATTGTTCCATTTCTCTCGGGTGTCCCTTTGAATTACGGGAGGGCGCGACGAGAGATGAAGGTTTCGGTGGCGCAGGGGGAGGGGGGGTCAGGGTATCCAGGGGCGGCCGCGGTGGCTGGGCGTGATGGAAAGGGAAAGCAGAGAGGGGGAGAGTGTAGAGGGAGATGGAGGCCGAAGATGGATGATGATGGGAGGCCCCCATCGGCCGCCCACGTGGGCAAACTCACGTCCCTTAGCCACCAATCCCTCTCACCATGCCTCTCCACTTCACTCCGCACCTGAAGACCGAGCGGAGACGCCGCTAGGAATCTGCGAAATTCAAGGTGAGGAAATAATACGTTTAGACTGGACCTATGGATTTCCTCAGAGGATGCGGATGTCGGGTAGCTTAAATAACTGACAATATTGGTTGAACGCTGGGTTCTCAATTTTTACACCCGTATAACCAGAGAAATTGGGATGGATATTTCTTGGAGCATTTGAGACCCTGGTCAAATAGATTTAACCAAAACAATTAATAAAATACAAAGGAAAGCAGCGCGCTTCGTTAAAAACTGTTATGAGCGTACATATAGTGTCTCACAACTTTTAGAGGGATAAAGGTGGGAGCCCCTAGAGACTCGGACGCTAAACGCTAGGCTTAGGTTGCTTGATACATTCAGAACTGATATTTTTCAGAGCGATACAGAGAATATTATCATATCCTCCTCACTGCATCTCTAGGTCTGACAGATGCGATAAAATAAGAGAGACACACTGCCGAACAGATAAGTACAAAAACTCGTTCTTTCCGCGAACAATAAGCGATCACAATAACAATAGAGCTCCACTAAATACACTTCCATTGGTAATACATGTCACCATTTCACCTCCAAAAAACTTGCACCTTTACACGGCTGGTCACCTAACACCTCCTGCCACATGCCCAAGTGGCGGCTCGCGGAGTATTGTGTAGATGTAGAACTTCCGACAGCTCAGGCTAAAATATCGGGCAATGTACATAACATTATATTTATTAATTTCAATGCTTATGAAATAATACTTTAGTTAGAACGACATTTGCCCAGCAACAATGCAGCGTCCGAATCGTTGGCCGGCCATAATCTAGCCATTAGACGAAAAAATAGAAATTTTTCGAGATCCGGCCGGTGGGAATTTTCGTGACCATACTGGACCACCGGTCGAACGTCTGCGACCGTATCCCACTCCATCGGAATTAAATTTTACGGTTAATTTCGCAAATAAGAGCGTATCCTCAGCGCGTGACGTCTGCCGCCCTTCGAATAAAGTCTGATAGGTTTCACGTGAGACTTGAACCGCATGGAATGTGGCTTCACAAGCAACAAATGCGTGTAATTCGTGGAATTATATTAAAAAGGCACGTGCCTCGCGAAAACATTATGTCCTTGAAAGCCTCCATCAATTTATGAATGGAAGAGACGACTGAATCGCTTGGTTGCTTGAAGTATACGGACCCAATATCGGGGGAACTGGGCTCGCATCCCAGTTTCGATGAATGTTTTTTCCGTGTAAATTCCGTAAATTCGTGTGTAACGCCTCAGCGCGTGGTGTCAGCTGAAATGTCACCATTTAAAATGACGCCGCCGAGAGAGGAAAGGGAAAAGGGTTGACTGATGGCGCCCCTCCGGAATGCAGGAGATGAGAGAGAAGTGGTGGGATGGGATGCTGGATGAGGGCAAAAAGGGAGCAGCAGAAAAGAGCGAAGGAGGGGAACGACGGCAAATACCGCCAATGAATGAAGAGAACGAGCGCGTGAAAGAGAGAGGACGACGATTGTGTAATGGCACAGACAGAGAGATGAGGAGAAAGTGGGAAGGGAGGGAGAGAGAGAAACGCCAAATGACTGCGTTTAAATGGCTTTCTATTGGAGGAAGCGGGGGGGGGTAAGGGGGAGGGGGAAGCGGGGAATTCCACGGATTGATCCGAGAGGGGCGTGTGTGGGAGGAACGGACGGAAGAGAGAAAAGCAATTAAGGGGTAGGAAAATGGTTGGATTGGGGGGGGGGGGGGGGGTCTGGGGCTTAGGAAGGTGGGTGACACGGGGAGGGGGTGGGGGAACTCTTTGGGTGTTCGATTGGGAGGTGGGGGGGGAGGGGGAGAGGAGAAAAAAGGGATGGGGAGGGTATTCATTTCACACTGCCCGCCGAAATAGCGGCAGCTGACGACCGGAGCGAAGTGCGTTGTGACTTTACGCCTCCGCATGTGTGTGTGTGTTAGTTTCGCAGTCCGTGCGAGGGCGTGCGCCCCGCCGGCGGCGGCCGTGTCCGAGTGTAAACGACAGTGTATCAGGGGACGGGCGAACGACAAATGGACGAGAAAATGGGGAGCAGGGCTGAGAGCAATGGAGAGAGAGGAAAGCGGACTGGCTGAGAAAGTGGGCTCTGTTCAAAGAGGAGATTGTTTGGCATATTTTACAGACTCAAACGCGCGACGGAAAGAAATTCCTATAGAATATATTATTGGAAATATAAAAAAGAACGGGAGGACTTGAGCCATCAGTGTTCTTGAGTTTCCACGACAGCTGCGACAGATATTGTATATAAAATGATACATCTGAATCTACACAGTATCCCGCGAGCCGCCGTATGGGCATGTGGCAGGAGGTGGTAGGTCACCAGCCGTGTAAAGGTGTAAGTTTTTTGTAGATGAAATGGTGACATATATTATAGGAGTGTATTTAGTGGAGCTCAATTTTTATTGTGGTCGCTTATTGTTCACGGGAAGAACAAGTTTTTGTATCTACCTGTTCGACAGTGTATCTCTCTTATTTTATCGCATCTGTCAGACCTAGAAATGTAGTGAGGAGTCATGATAATATTCTCAATGTCGCTCTGAAAAATATCAGTTCTGAATTTCTCAATCAACCTAAGCCTAGCGTGTAGCCTCCGAATCTCTGGGGCTCCCACCTTAATCCCTATAAAAATTGTGACACACTATACGTACGCTCGTAGCAGTTTTTAACGAAGCGCGCTGCTTTCCTTTGTATTTTATTATTTTTTTAGTTAAATCTCTTTGACCATGGTCCCAAATGCTCGTGGCGTATTCGAAGTGTGGCCTAACCGGGGCAAAGTAGTATCTCACGAATACAATTCAAACGAAATCCCAGATCTGTGATTGTGATGTATTATTTCTTCATCTTGATTGTATCTCACATCTCATGAAATAAGTATCTCGCAAGAATATTACCAATGTATTGCTGGGTATCTTAACCAGTGTAGTGCATGTAAGTGTGTTTCATTACGTAGTATTATGTCTTGCGTCCACGCTTTGCGTTTCCGTCGACTTATTTACACTAGAACTCCTTGCGTTTCCGTCGTGAAGGCTTTCCTTGTCCTTCATTAGCATTGATTGTGAGAGCATGCACCTTGAACTGAGACTATGAGCGTAAGTGCAATTTTGTTTTCGTAAAATTTTTAATACTAATAATTTGGCTACAGCTCCCTTCCGCTCCGTCATTCAGGCTCATTAAAATATGTATTAATTCTCCATTATCCGTTTGACAAAAATTAGCATACATTTTGAAATATGTCTTCATATTTTCATGGAAAGAGCAAATGTATGCACACCTTGAGTAAACAGGCTACTCTGCTGTAATAATAATTAAAGATTTTGGGAGGGATGAATATTAGAATCCGTGGTTTGGAACCACTCCGGCCCGAACACACCCTTGAGCCTTACGCGATAATCCGCAAGAGTAGATGTAGAAGAGGAGGGTTCAGTATCCCAGTAAGCCAAAAAACACAGGCAGGCGTGACATTTTTTTCGTAGTCTTTATTTTCCAACCCCTGGGGTCAAAGAGGAGTGACTGGCCAGCACCATGGTGCAGCAGACTAGGTTGCTTGCGAGCGCGTGTGTGCACCGTTTGCCGTTCGGCCGAGGCACACCGTGACGGATTCATGAGAGATGAACGGCCCTTCCACGTTTTGCTTATTCATCCCCATTTCGATCCCGGCCACCGCCGTGGCAAAAGTGCAGCCAGCATTTCCACCCCCTCACCCCTCTGCCCCCCATTGATGGCCTCGACAATTACGCTTCCGGTCCATGAGCCCGGGGATTGGAGTGGGGGGGGAGGGGGGAGGGTTAAATTCCACTCGGGTGGATGGAGGAGGAGACGGAGGAAAGGAATCGAAGCAAATAGAACAAGCCATTACTGCTGACACTGCTTCGGGTCGTACGGGGGAGGGAGTGTGGAGTGGGGAAGGGGACTTTTTTTATTCTTTTCATTTCATTCTCTCCCCCCCGTAAAAAATCTCCGGATCTCTGGTTCCATTTAAGGAGTCTGTCTCCATCCTCAGGGAAACAAATGCTCTGTTGGATGCATCGCGACATCCAATTCTGCGGAGGGATTACGGGTTAAAGGGCTTGTTGCACATAAATACTGCCTCTCACGCTAAACGACTATGGCTTCCGTGGCGTCGCACATTCGGTAAAAGCATCCCGACACATAAATTCTATTCCATTAATTTATTTTCTTTCTGCTCTATAACACAAAGTGTTCGTAGAGTTTTTTTATGTTGATGCGTTACTTCTATCTCCCTAAAATGATTAAAAAACTGGGTATTATAAAAAATACTTTTTCAGTATTTGGAAAGATTTGGGTGCATTAAACGGACTAACCTTTGTAAAATTAATAAAACTGAATCGGACAGAGGAAAAAGCTTTCGTTTAAAATAAAATGCGGTCAGGCATGCCATGCTAAAGGTTTCGTGAGTGAGATTTTGCTAATGCTAAGCAGCGTTCAGTCGCAGCACGGAGAAATAATTCCATGGAAGCCTGTGATGTGAAATGTTCCACCCAAAAACAGTTCACCGAATGCATATTTCCGCAAACGTACATCGTGCCATAAGTTTGAATTAACAGTATGCCCCACTTTTTTTCAACCCTCGCTAAACTTTCCCAACCTATTAGGGCAGCACAAAATTCATTCAGGCTCGTCTATCACATACCATATCGATGAAGCATTTTTAACAGACTCGCCAAATTTTTTATGAATAATAAAAACAGCACACATTTCAGCATTCACAGTGAGTTATTAAGAATCATTACTGTCATTGCCCAAAGGATTTCAATTGGCGCTTGTCCCCACATGGCCAACCGTGCCAATTCAAACCAGGTGTTTCGCAGTCACCGCAGCCATTCCCATTTCCCAACTTTTGAAAATGGTACATACCTTTAAGTAAGAGCGATGAACTTTGCAATGGACAGAATAGGAAGGAGAAAGATAGTTTTTTTTTCAAATTTTTTGCCTTCAACCACCGGACATCAAAAGTGCCGAGCACACATGACACCTTCCCAAGCGGACGGAAAGGCTCAAATATTTTAAATGTGCGATTCCCATTTTTCACTCGTTTTAAATTTTATTTTCACGGAGAGGAAACACGCTAAAATGTTAAGCCAAAATATTCCCCAATCCCGGCGGCATCCAGGGGGCGATGCCGGCGAATTTACTTCCATTGCCGCCCGCTCAACATGACGCAAACTTTTAGCAATGCTCTTTCCCGAGCTGCCTCCTTTTTTTCCCCCCATCAACCTCGCGCGCACACAACCAAAAATTTTCAAACGAATCCTTGCGAAGAGCGTTATGGTTTTTGTTTCAACTCGGACGCGACCGCGTGGTGGCGGAAAACCGAAACAAATGGAGCTGAAATTAAATGCCCCCCATTCCCGAGCTTTTTTCATTCCGGATAAATACAAGTCATTTGAAAATAAAAAAATGAATTAAAGCCTCTCTCTCTCTCTCCGCCCTGCTACACAATGGATAAAGAGCGGGAAAAAATGGAAGCGTGATAGCGATATGGCGCACATTCAGATGACGAGGATGGAAGAAAATGTGAAAATTGTAAACATATTCTTTCACGTGCATTTCCAAGCACAACTTACTTTTTGAACCGAACACTCTCACGGTTGAGCATTGTCCGGGCGCAATCATCAGGAAGCTAACAAGTGACAAAGTAAAATCTAAAACTGTATAAGAGCGAAGTGCGAAGACCAGCCAGCTGCAAGATAACAAACAAGAACTGTTTCAAGAGTTCCAAGCGTTTGTTCGAGTAAAATAAATATGATATCTTTTCGAGTCTCGAATGTTCAAATATAACTAGGCGTGGATTAACAATTTCTTTCCGAGACGAATTACGACAGCGAGTCTATTGTCTCGAGGAACGTAATTTGCTGAACCACCGAGTTGGGGTTTAAAATGTGCTAGTATTTCAAATTCCTCCCTGCACCTAATGACAAAGCAAATAACTACCTCCTTCTTGAGATTATTCGCAAGCTATTATGTAGAAAGGTATTTGCATATAAATGTAGCATGGAAAAAAAAGTTGATAGAACAATTTAGTGGGCAATTTCATGATTGGATTTTGTGGTCTGGGTCTAGATTTAAACGATAGTTCAATATCCCGCAATATTAAGTAGAGGCAACAACGTCAATGAAATCCCACTGTTTTATATATAAAATAATTCCTCAGAACACATTCACTAGATGCACTTTTGCCCGTTATAAATGACGATTTAGTTGCGAGATAATGACAGCTTTCCAAATGAGGATAAATTGGAATTAGGGAATTAATTTCGTGGTCGCAGCAGAACTTTTCTTATAAAAGCCTCAAGGTAGTGTTTTCCTTTGAACAGGCTGTCCCATAAAAAGTAAATTGCTAAGTCGTTAATAGTATCATACAGAGCAAAAAAATCAAGAGTAACCACAAGAGCAAGAATGCTCGCCCACATCACCTTTTGTCTCCCAAGGGAAAAAGCCCCTCCACCTCCCTAGATTATTCGCACCTGTTAAGACAAGGGCGACAAAAACGATGGGCAAGACAAGAGGACGAAGGCGACCTCAGGAGAGACGAGAGGCATAACAGATGGAAGACGACAGAGCCGGTTCAAAAAAAAATAAAAAATAAAAAAAAATAAATAAAATATATATATATATATATATATATATATATATATATATATATATATATATATATATATATATATATATATATATATATATTTAATTCACGCTTTCATCTGGGTTTCGCGTCGCAAATATTAACGCTTGATTTTCTCATTCAGCGCTGCCTTGAATTAGACTTCAATTCGTCGTACATAGCTTTGTTACGTCTCCGAGTGTTAGGTACGTGAACAACAACGGACAAGCAATCACCGTGCAGGGTTTAGCATAATCCTTTGCGTGAACTCTCAAACAAACAAATGCCGGAAAAGTAAGTTTTACCGAATGAACTTCTGGGGCAACTTGCATAGTAACGCTATTCAGGCGAAGAGAACATCACAGGCAGTGAATGATTTCAGAAACCCGAGAAATGTACCTCCATCACAGGCCGTATTCATGGCATCGAATACGAGATTTAAGAAGAGAAATTTACTCATCTGATTTTATGGTCCTAGGCTACGCTTACCAAGTCCGTATTATCCTAAGTTATCGTAGATATTCCATGAAATGAATTTAATATCTAGTACAGTTCCGCCTCAATGACCCTGTCAGCTCACTCAAATCTACATCAAAAAGTCTGCAATCGTCTTACTCTCACAGAGATCGGAGTCTCTCAACAACGGTCTATGTTGGGATTTCAACTTATCTTTCTTCAACGACTTTACCCAAATTAGGGTTTCCACTGGTCTTTTCCAAATACCATTCTTCAGGTTTACCCGGATGAAACATGCCATACCATAACCAGCCGCGGCAAGCTAAGGATATTCTCCAGCACTCGATGAGTATTCCCTAATGCGCACGGCGAGCGAATGGAACGTCTGGCGAATTCTTCCCAGTCGCCCACGCGAGACACCAGAGGCCGTCTCGCGCGCCCACTGTCCGTCCAGCCCACCCGAGCTCTGAGCAATTGCATCTTCCCACCGCACAGCCTCCCGCAAACACCGCACTATTCCAATCCATTCACTAATCTAACCCTCGTCTCCCTCCTCCGCGCTCTCGTTTGCCGCGCTGGTCAGCTCCATTCCGATCCTCTTTTTCCTTTCCCATCACTGCGGTGCGGCACCACTTCCACTGCTCCTCGCCCACCACATCCCGCGTCTCACACCGGCCCCACCCCATCCCTCGGCCGCTGTCCGTGCGAGGCCATCTGCACACGCCTTACGTCCTCTCACTTAAAGTCAACCGCACGAAATCTTGCACATGTCCGCGGACAAGGGAACCACACATGAACGGATACATCGCGGACGGCGTAGAATGGAGAATTTCTCAGTTTACCATCAACGTGAATGTTTGCCAAGTAAATGATAGGTCCTCAAAGTCCTATCTGCAAATTCCTTACAACATTTCCTTCACAGCTCCTTATGCGTCCTCTCTCTCTTTATATATTTTACAAAGGCCATTCTCTTTCTCCCCCCCTACTTCGCCTATTATTATCCTTCCCTTTGATCCTTCACCGCCTATCTTATTCTAATTTCCCCTCCTTCTCACCCACAGCATCCAGACCATTTAGTCGCTTCTTTTCTACGTCTTTTACACTCTCTCCAGTCTCCTTGAAACCGAAAATAAAAAGACGACATTATTTTTTTCAAGTATTAAAACAAAAACATTAGCTACTACGAAAAGATGCTCTAGGTAATAAAGAAATAGGTGTCCCAAGTCTCAGACTAAAGCAGGTAATGTCAGGGCCCTTATTAGGCCCAATAAACGAAGATCGCTGCAACGATGCAACAGGATTCGACTTATTCAGTGGTCATGGTTGTGCAATGCTCGTAGAGAGAAAAGGTGAACAAAGTATATGAGGGGACCTGTGTAACCTTTCTAGAGTCAGTTGAGAAGAAAAAGAAAGGCTACCAGCAATCACGTGCTGCGAGATGCTCACCACCTTTAAAAGAACTAAAACTAAAGACAAAACCAAAGTCCACATGGACACCTTCAATAATGAGAAAAGTTCGCTAGCCTCGGCACCTAAGGCTACTGGAATTGTTCACTTTTTTAAACCTGATTTCATTAGTTTTTCGGTGGCCGCAGGTTCCAACGGGACACCTGGACAACAATGCTGTCCTCGCTAACATATTTTAAATACATTTTTGTACTTTAATTTGAGCTGTCCTAAGTCTCAAGTGTGCTCAGTTGTGTGTAAACCACAACAATAGGCGACGATGAGCCGGCGATCTACGACTTGTGGCTCCGTTTGATTACACTGCCACTGTGCATGATGACGCATGCGTATTGGCAGCGAACGAGCAAGGCATTGTCAGCCGATCCCAAGACATTTACAGCACATTCACACCGACCAAGGCATCTTCGACTCGTGGCATGGCGCCACAATGTCCACCTCTGTTACCGCGGATTCGAAATAGAGAAGGTCAATCCGACCCCGGCGCGCACGCATCAAGGGAGGAGATGAACGCGAGCGAAATATAAGAGAAACGGACGCGAACGATCGTGTTTTGCTTTCATCGATACGAATGGCGCGCACGAAAAAGTGCGACGGACGAAATGTAGCATAGAGACGTAAAAAAAAACGACAGGCGGTGTTGGGGCCCGATGCATTTTTGAAGCGAAATGTAACGGCAGATGCTTCCCGACTCGTGTGCGGGAGGGATAGAGGCACCTTTCTCCGGTCTTTCGGGACATCAAAGAGGAAAAGCACAGGAGGTGGGCGGGAGGATTGTTTGGGAGGTAGGCCGAGGCGCATGTACACAACAAAATGAACAGGCGCAATATCTCACCATGCGTCCTCAGCCGAGCATGAGCACGAACGAGCTAAAGAGAGTGACGTTATGAATAAATGAAAAAAAAGGAGAGATACAATGCGCGACTCGTATCCCCAATCGACTCGACCAACCCCCATTCTCCGCGTCGCATTACAAACGTCTGCATTCCCCTCACTCTGTCGCCCGCCGCTGCTCCTGACTTGCACTGCGCACGCGCACGCAGAGGGAATATGCGCACCGCGTCACGTGTCGGGTGGGCGAAAGGAAAGCGGTCCATTTCACATGTGACGGGTTGCGTAATGATGGCCGAGACCAAATCGAAATACCGTGACTAAATGCGACACATTTTTTTCTCTCTCTCCGTCATTCTTTGCTCTTCAAACACAATACATTTCATGCATTTGTACAGAGACACCTCACCACCCAACATCACTGTGAACTTGGACATCCGCAATCGCAGTTGAGTGGCCGGTTGCACTCGCAAAGTCATGGTTGGTTGAAGCTTAACAACCGAAAGGGTAGTAAAATTGAACATTTATTACCAGAACAGTATGACGCGCCCCACTGACAGTGAACATTAAAGGTTTATGGTTCGGAAAATCTCGCATTTTTGTAAATCATCAAACTAAACCTCATCTCGTCGGAATATTCTGAAACTGAAATATTAAAAGCGTAAAATATAGCACCATCCTCTTTCAGCTAGCTAGTACACATCCATTTAAGGACACAATTAATTATACAGACTATCAATCCAATTCAAATATGTTTGTTTTTCATTTTCTGGATTTGCTATTCAATAAATGTTCACGGTAAGTACGAGCAGCAAAGGCAAAACAATCCAAAAATGTATACGCCACGTTGCTGTCCTTACAGCTAACACCAAACATAGACTGCAACCCGTCAGTACAAAACTAAGAGATAAGGATACCCAGCTCTTCTTAGCACCGATGCCAACTGTCATGTCATGATCACCGCCGAGACAGAAGGAGAAATGGAATGAGAGGCTGCACTTGGGGGTTGAATGCAGTAAGTGGTGCGATGGTGGCTCCAGCCAAGTCATTACCACGTCCAAAATAGATTCAACTCCTTGGGACACCGAGACATTTGCAAGACCTCGAACGATTCTTACAAGCCGAGACAGATTGATTTATGGCCGCTGATTGTATCTTCCACTTGCATTCAACATTAACGCATCCTGTGTCTGATTCAAAGCGAGCAGTTTTACGAGTTAAGCTTTTATCCTTCGCTCATCACCAGAGAAACTGCGATCAAGGGAAAACGCCGAGTAAAAGGAATACAAAGGGGCGCCGCATTGATGCGAAGTATTCCTAATAACCTATTCAACAATTTTAACGTATAAATCACGATATCTCTAAATCGGCGACAATCCCATAAAAATACTTTTTAAACCAAACATAGAAATGACTCGATAAATAATATAAAATAACATAAATTGATTAAAGTCCACAGATATCGAATATAGAGCAAATCTTGGACAACGGAAGCGATTTCTGATGAACATATCGACAAATAGCAAACAAAATCTCTCTCGAATGACCAAAGCAAGGACAAAAAATGAAGACAATCATAATATAAACATCACTTACATTTGGCATAGCAACTGGGGATTTGAAAGTTTGAATAAACATATCACAAGGTAAGGAGATCACATTAAAATTTACAAACAATGAACATAATTCATCTAATGCATACAAATACACAAAGATAAATAACACTTTTGGTTGCCGTGAGACAAAGGGAAACTGAAAATAAAAGATTGGATAACGCAGAATTATGCAATTTGCTCGACTTGATTATTGAATTCCCGCAGGAAAGCGAACGCAATGGGCTTTGTGGTAAATAAACTGCAAAAAACAAAGAAGACGGGATGAAAAAAGAACCACTGATTCGAAAGCATGCAGAGAGGACAGAAAAAAAGAGCAAAAATGATACATAACGAAACAGAAAGCAAGTCACATTTGTCACTAAAAGAGCGTGAAAAATAAAGCGTACATGATATGACGAATGATCGCGATAATGTGATTGATCGCTGCCGACCATGGTGTCCATTTGTTAAAAAAAAAATGGCAAGGAGTAAAAATATATGCACGTGATTCTTTACTATAGGACTGACATACACGTGTATGAAACAAAAGAGCCAAAAAATCGACTCGCCGAATATCGCCCCAAATCAGCCAGTTATCCGGATGGCTGATGTATCACCGCGGGCGAGTTGGTCTCGCTCCAGGGCGGCAGAGAGTAGAGAGGAAAAAAACAGAAAGGGGGAAAGGTGGGAGTGGTCGCAGAGAAGTCCGATTGAGAACGCGGGCTCGACCGCGAAGCGACGACCAAAGAAGTAAATGGCGAACTTTCTGCCCGCACGCGCTCACTTCTGGAGAGGAGAAAAGATTGTTTTTGCATCCGCTCACGAATCGAATGGAAACCTGCAAAGGCTTTTGTTTTTTTGCATTGGTCACGCCGCCACCCCTTTCGAAAAGCCTCGCGGTGACTCCACCGAGTTATCCCCGCACATATATACGTCCGATAAGGTCCTTCCAAATTTTAATCTCTTTCACCATCGCGTCTTTTCCCTCTTCGTCACAAAAAGTGTGCAAGTGCACCGAAGCAGGAGGCGGAGTTCCGCCCGGCGTGCTAATCTAGGGCTTAAGGGTTGAGCCTGCACCGCGGGCTCTAATTTTTCTTTCGCTCGAAGATAGGTGACGTATTACGAATAAAATCCTTTTCATCTCAATCCAGTTGACTCTATTTCGTGGATAAAATAGATCGGTTGCATATCGCCGAAGAATCAAAGGTAAAAATTCAAAATACAGATTTCAAAGTATAAATAATATTCACCGAGGAATTGGATTGATAAGTTCTAATTCTTATTTTAATGGGATCATCCCTAGGTTATGCTTTCAACGGATGCGGAAAAATAGAAGAGCATTAACTCATACATTTCAGGATTAAAAATTAAACTAAATGAAAACTAACGAAAGAGCGGCAAAGAAAAAAAATCCCACGATAAATCAGTAGGCAATATTGGCCGGGTGAAGCAATTCAAGCCCTCATGAGAAAGAAAGAAATCTCTTTATCGAGTCACTGGCCCTTAAGGATAAATCACCAGCACTGTCGTTAATAGACATCACTATCACAGGACTTCCTTTGTATTTTCTCAAGGAAGAGACGGGCGTTTCGACAACGATAACAGAAGATTTAGCATTTCTTTTATAGAAGTTTCCTTATGGAAGGTCTTTATTATTTCTTTGTTGCAGTGTAGGAGGTAACCTTTGGTAGGCCGTGGAACTCGACGTTAAAAAAATACAAATACGTGAATTACTAACAATAGTCTCTACGGATAGGTAAGAAAGACTAGAGAATGTGCTAAAAGTTATGAATGCATGAAGGCTGGCTCTTAGCTGGAAAAGAAAAAAAGGCACAAGTAAAATAAGGTACCACGGAAGATGAGCTACGCTTATGGGATGACCTGATTTCATGGTATGCTAAAAAGGGCTCTCTGACAAATAGACCACACGGGAGATGGCTGAATGCGCAGGAGTTATTTTTCATCCTCATGCGTCTCCACATTCTTACTCCTCATCTGAGATCATTAATTAATTAAAAAAATAAAGCGCACCAAATCGCTGTACATGAAAGAATGAACGTCATTGTAAAAGATAATGGGTGGAAACTGTTAGGCAAACTCACTCCTGGGAAAAAATGTTGATAATTTTAATGCACTGTGCATCTCTAAAAGCATGAAGTTATTTAGTCCAGCCTTTTATTGGAGAAGGAGCACGCATTTTTTGGCGGAAAAGCAGACATTTATCAATTTCTTTTTTTTTAAGTCTATTCACGATGAAAATGTTTAAAAAACGAGTTATAAGCAGTTCTTTCATGGAACCAGCCGCGAAAGAAAGCACGAATAGTGATAGGAGTGAATGCGACGAGGCTGAGACTAATGGGAGTAACGAGCAAGTCTTTTCAGCTTGCTCCGCGCCGTGATTTTATCACCATTCTTCCACAACATCAATTTAAATTCTAATCCATCGCGGAAATTAAAACATGGTATTCTCAATGGGCACAATATCACCCAATGTCACTTTCCAAGAACAAGACCATATGAAATTAACGTTTATTCTGAAGTGAAACAAAGCTATAAAATTATAAACACAATCCTTTCGGTATTTAAATATCTTGACTGTTATCGTACAATTATTTGATAATAATCAACAAAGGAATAAAGAAAAGTTATTTCTCCTTAGTAGTTGGGAGTTAGTAATGCCTAAAATTCTGATATCTGTCTTCACTAGGAAAGAAAACATTGATTTCCCTCCGAATTCTGAAATCGCTAGAAATCACAAACAAGTATCCAGTGGCATATCATCATAGTTCAATGACTATGTAACATGCAATAATTGATAGAATACGAGTTCAGAATATTAACATGGAGTACAGACACAAAAAACCCATACGAAGGGAAGTATTTTCTTTGGGCAACTTTTCTAGTGCATCAATTCCAACACATGTAATTCTGTTTGTTCGGCCAGTAGTACATTCAAAGGCGGGTGAGAACAACGCTGAGATGAAGCGCCAACGAGAGGCCATTCAGTTGATGAGAAAAAAAGATGTTAACTGCATTCATTACAGAGAAGAGATAGCGGACAAAACTAAGAGGCAAAAAAAACGAAAAAACATCAGTGTGCTAGACGCAGCAGTAAAAATGTAACTGCTGAAAATAATGGCTTTTACAGGAAACAGATAGTTCCGTGGAAAAAAAAGTCGGAGAGGACTTTCCTGAAGCGAAGAAAAAAGAACCAAGGAACATAAAAGGATTGCACGAGGCCATGGTTGTGCACAGAAACATGAAAAAAAGACGAGCAAGAAGCGTGAGCCTTTTAAGGGTAAGAAGCGAGAGGGTTAAGGGAGTGAGTCGAGGTGCACAGTCGAGGTGCACAGTAATAGTCGTCTCATACGCGCACTAGCGGGGGTGAGGAAAAGGCAAAAATGGCTGTCTCGCAGCAAAGGAGACGGAAGGTTCATCTCTACCCTTTCAACACACCTCATGCCCTTAGATGATTAAAATATTCATGTCACGGGGTTCTCCTTTCCCTTAGAGTGGATGAATCCCATTTCGCGAGCGGAGGAAAAGGGAAGAAATAAATTAACGCGATCGCGTTTTCGTCGAACGCAACAAAAAAATCCTCCTCCCGGCCATCATTAGGTTTCTCATCACCGGCCGATCCACATGATCGATGTAGAGCCAAGAAAAGCAATGCTTTGAGCTTTGAGAATGGAGAACGAGAAGGAGTAGGTATTTCTGGAATAAATGCCTTTTACTGGCGACAGATAGACGTACTCATCTATTTATATATTCAATTTCCGTAGAGAAAATTAAAAGAAAGAGATCTACCCATGTCCAAGCCTCAGAAGGGGCCATTGGTGATCCAGCGGTTTGCGACCACATAATATCCCCAAACCGGCACCATCATCACACGCTATCACCGCTCTTGGATACGTGTACGATTCCACCAGAATCGGTTAAACGGGAACTAGGTCACACCACAACCTCCACTTAGTGTACTACACTCGTCTCATTATAGTTGTCAACGCAATACTGAATTGCTAAAATTTCATGATAACAGCAGTAAACATTGAAGATGGATTAAACATTTTGAAAATGCTTGATGAAAATTTATAAGCAAGTTCTCCGTAATTTTATTGTAAAGGGGAAACGAAAAAAAATACTATCAGCCTTTCAAAGTACTATGAATAAATTCACGCGGCTACACTGTAGGTTCAATTAGCCGGCATTCGTTATATGAATCTCTCATCGGTTGTGACATTAAAAAACCGCTAATGTTTTACACGCCATAAAACTACAAGAGAGACATCCACATTTCCGACTGCATTTAAGCATTAGAGTATCTCATGTCCACCTGATGAAAGGCATTCGGTTTAAAATGCTAGTGAATATGACCTCTCCGAAATCCATTACACCGCGTGGGACTCGAGATGCCGTTTCCACCGCAAGCTCAACGAAAGAGCAGATTTCATTCGGTCAGTAGATCAGCGAGAAAAGACCTACTAGACCATTAAAGCAAGCTTCCCGCCTAATAAAGCCTATTCAACCCACAGCATCAGAGGGGTATTTTCCTTTTTTACTTCCTACTACCATCGTTCAGTCGTTATTCAAGGGACCAACCCGAGTTTTAATCAGTACCATAACGACGATCAGTTGATAGGACCATACCCATTTGACGTTAATCATGGAAATACTCAATAATCGATGAATATGTTTGCAAAAATGCCATCAAATTTCGAGCCGAGAAGCAAAGGAAACGTAGGTTGCGCACAAAAAACTTTTACAATGTTTTCGAGGATACACGAAAAATAAACATTCGCAAAGAACTTGAGAATAATATTTACTATCAATGCCCATAAAATCTGGCACTATGCCGCAGCTATGCACAAGACTGAAAATTGAGACATAATTGCATAATAAACTGGTCACTTCAACAAGGATATTCCAGATAAAAAATGAACTCCTGTAATTATTCCCACTCTCGGTAAGCGCCTCAGCGTTTACAAATAATACACACCGCACGTCCTGAAGACCTAATATTTAGAAATTTCCCTGCCATACATTTTTTAAACATTTGCATTTCTGAATTTAAAGAAAATATTTCCAACTCTTGAAGAATGAGCCGCCAAATAATTGAATAAGTAGGAAACGGAGGTAAAAAGTAGGAAGGAAACTAACATCTATACCGATATTTTAAATCATTTCGTGCTGAAATAAACTTTCGCAAAGAACTTGAGGATAATGTTTACTATAAATGCCCACAAAATCTGGCATTATGCCACAGCTATGCACAAGACTGAAAATCGATAATTATTGCATAATAAACTGGTCACTTCTACAAGGATATTCCAGATAAAAAATAAATTCCTGTATTTATTCCCACTCTCGGTTGGAAATTTCAATATCCTATGAGCTATTTCAATATCGTATGAGCACCATTCATAATACCTAATGAATTACGGGACTCAAAAGAGAAACGCTAATAGCTAGTGAACCAGAAAGCTTATACAAACGGGCAGTGAAGAGAAGACTCGAGGGAGTGACGAAAGGGGAGGGGAAAAGAGATGATGGAAGATCCATCGGTGCGGGAGAGGGGATAGGAGAGAAGAAGAGGACCTCTCCAATCAGAGGGGCAAAAAGGGTTCCGTGGGCACGCATATTATCCCAGATATAACGAAAGCACATCGGAGATGAAGATTGCCGATGTGCCATCGTCTCCGCGGGAACTTGGGCGAGGGAGGGGGAGGGAGGAGGAAGGAGGGTGGGAAGAAGAGAGAGGGAAGACGGCGGTGGAGATGAGCGGAGTATGGAGTGGAGAGAGAGGGGTGGAAGAAGCGAGAGAAAAAGGATCACATTAGAAAGAGAGGCCAGCACCTGGAAAGTGGGCGGGCGTGTCCGGGGCCAATCTCCCGATAGGTATGCTCTCACGCACACAATGCCGTCCATGTCTAGAGAGAGGGATTGGGGGGGGAGGGGGGGTGGCTGGATGGGTGCCTTCCCTGCCGGTGAGAGGGTGCCGTCGAAGAGAAAGGGGGATTGCATGGGCGAGGCTGGTAGTAGTAGGAAGAAGCAGGAGGAGGATATTTATACGTGGCAAAAGGGGGCGTCGGCCCCTCGATGGGTGGAAAGGAAGGGTTTCTACACTCTCCTCGGAGCGGGGGTGTGCGGAGAAGAAAGAAAGAAGGGTTAGTGAGGAGGAGGGCGGAGGAGATGAGATGGAAAGCGGGTGGCTGGGGGGGGAGGGAGGGTAGGAAAAGAACGAGAAGATTGCGCTACTAAGGTTGGCGAAGGCGGGGTGGGGGTGGGGACTGGTTCGAGTGGGCAATGGATAAGAAAGGAGCGGAGGGCACGTTGAAGGGGTGGGTGTATTTTATTTTCGGATGGAAGAAGGGAGGACTCTGCATAAGAAGAGAGATGGTCGATAACGGATGCAGGGGCACAATAAAAAAAACCCACACACGAGGAAGAGCGGCCGAGTGAAGGATGGATGCAAGGTGGAGTTTTTGTAGGGTGGAGATGGCGACGGCCGAAAAACCTTATTGCTGTACAACAAGCCACGGCGAGCACGAGAACAAGGAGGGCAAAAGACATCACTGATGGGGAAGGAGACGGAAGATACGAGCCCCCTCTATCATCGCGCACCACTTTATTGTGCGAGGGTAACATGTAAACTTTCCATTTTTTTCCTAAAGGGAACTACAGATAAGGAGAAGAGGTTGGTCCTTGAGCATTACACAGAAGTGCGGGATGGACGGTGAATGCACGTAAAGACTCTTGTTAGGCCCGAGTGGGAGGATCTTGGAGAAGGTAGAGTATTATATGTGTGTATATATATATATATATATATATATATATATATATATATATATATATATATATATACACACACACAAGAAGAGATGCCGATCCCTATATGATGCGAAATTAAGAATTAAAAGAAAAGAAAAGGGCTGCTCTCCCTCAAGGTTCACACTTATTTAAGTCCTAGGCTTCAATTTTTAGTATTTAATCTCTTCAGATCTCTGAGACCTACAAACTACATTCCAAGAGGAAAAATACTCTTAAGCAGAGGGTACTCATCCCCCTTTACCTTGGAGGCACTATAGATGTGGGCCTAGGGTAATAGGGTCTTTGACTAGGCATCGCCAGCGATGAAAAACTCTCCATAGCTGCACTCTCATGACAGAATCCGCAGAAACTACTTTCTTCAAAATGTCATTGATGACCTCATCAATACATCTCCGTTTTCGCATTCCTTTCCGTCATTTACCTCCCCCTCTTAATTCTGACATCTCCTTTGGCAATTGATAGTCATTCATTCGATTTATGCGACCAAAATATCTGATTCTCTTACTCATTACATTACTCTCCCACATCCATAAAATTAAGGCATTCTCTCATTAACTAGTTTGGTATACATCCCAAGATTCTCCTTAGAGGCTTCATTTATCGTGCACTGGTAATCTTCAACACTCTACATTTCCATTAGTTCATGTTTAAAATCCTGTGAGCACTATCAGGAAATATAAAGCATTACTTTCGTGATTTTTGTATTCAAGGAAGAAATGATTTATGCTTAATGCCACCAACATCGAAGCTATAGACACAGGAATGTAGCATAAATGTATTAAGCCTAAAACAAATAATTATAAGATTCATTAGTGGCCACTCTATCAATACGGAAATTAATCATGCCCTCTCCTTTTAGATTCTTCTAGAATCGATGGTAGGAATACGATTTTTCCATTCATTTCATATTAATCAACTCATTGGAGTCGAGGAGCGGCTTCAGCGCAATTTTGATAATTCACATTTATGTTTTTACTTTATATGAAATCAAAATACACGCTTTATTACCAACCGATCAAAGATATTTTCATTGCCAATAGTACACAAGGGATCACGAAACGAGCGGCTTGGCGCTCACACGAAGACGCTCCACGTTCAAAACTTCTAACTAGAAATAAATTGAGAATTCCTGTTCATACATTCCTGATCATAGTTTGGTGAAGATTAGGTAGATATAATGGCCATAGTATACGTTTGATATGGCTTCTCATCTCGTGGGCTTTGGTTGGAATCTCGGCTAGGGCGGAGATTTTTCAGTGAAACCCTGATCTCGACTAGGGTGCTACAAAATGGCACCCTTATACCACACACATCTCACGTCAAGAGTGATAATTGTCCTTGATAAAGGATAGTGAAACTGTTGAACTCCTGGTTTCTTCCATAAGAGTAAACTAAGCGGACTGAAGCAAACGGTCCTCTGTTCTCTGTTCCACAAATAATCGCGGACTAGCCAACCCCCATTCATCGCTCTAATGACCTCAGTTGTCGGTCGCTTTCCCAAATAAACAACCAATCCATCAATTGACCGAGAAGTAAACCAAGTTAAATGGTTTTTGGGACTTACCCCTTCAGTCATGTTTCCAATTTTGCATTAGAAACGCAATTGGTGACCCAAAAAATTTGGGACGCAAGAGGAAAAACACCGATGCCTTTGGGACTCGAGGAAATAGGAGAGAGATAAGATAAACCATATTACGAAAGATTCAAGCAACATTTTGATCGTGTAGATGGAACAATCGAATCAGACTCGGCCCAGAATCCGAAAGGGACTGGATGGAAGTAGCAGACTCAGATCTTAACCAATCGAGGGAGAGGAGACAACCAACTTTCTCCGACCAGTTTTAAAGAGGTGTTGGACCGACGCGTCGGAGGGAAATTAACATAAGTGAGGTCATGAATGATATACATGTATAGGAATTATACACAAAAAACCACTCCGTTCTCGGACCAATTTTGGGAGCATGGACACATTTCTTATCCCCGGTAACGATTGGTGACGAATAAAGTAACTTGTGCTCAAACGGAGAGCTGATACTCAATTTAAGATGGAATAGTTTTCATTATCAACAAAGGTTTAAAAAAATGTAACTTTAACAGCATTCGCCATATAAAACTGATCATATCAATGTTCTATGGTAGGTATGTCTTCTGAAAACAGCAACGCTCTTTTATTAGGTAGAGTCTGAAATCCCAACCTAATGAATGGATGGATCGTAACGAGTAGAATGTTCCCAACAAACAGCTATGGCTAAAGTTCTCTAGATTAATTTGAGCGGTCGGTAAAACAGCTACTTTTGCCCGAGTTTTTATAAAAGAAAATACTCCTATCCGTAATATAATTAACAAATTTCTGGAGTAATTAGTCTTGCGATTTCTCATCAGCATTTACCAACAGGAAATTGTTTCCTAATTTTCAAGGTACACTTCGAGAACTGAAGAATTATTTGTCTAGTTCTGGCACCAGAAAAGAGCTATTTCTGAAAGAGAGAATTTATTGATGATATATTCCAGAGCTATTTCTTAAGAGATAATTTATTTCAGAGAGCTATTTCTTAAAGAGATACTTGATGATATATTCCAGGATTACAAATTTTCTGATATATGTTACTGGGACTAATGACGCATATAAAAAAACGCTGGGGTACGCATCTCTCAAAAAGTCGGCCTCAAAATTTCAGGAAGATTATGCATCACAAAAAAGTAGCATCAGAATAAAAAACAGCGGCTCATGGTCTTTCCGCTCTCTTGCCGTATTTCAGTTTTGAACTCTAATGGTATCAGAGGCCTGAGAGGGCGGGCCACTCTTAAAAGCAATATTAAAAAAATATACAAGAGTGAGAAGCAAAAATTTGATGGGGGTGTAGGAAAACAAGGGATACCTAAATGTACCGAGGGGGAAATAAGTCCTGTTTATTCAAGCGTTGTTCACAGTTTTATAGCGCAGTATACTCATAGAGGCGACAAGGGAAGAAGGAAGATCTGTGGACAAGAGGAGGGAGAGGGATGGAGAGAGGGGTTGGGAGGGAAGGAGAGAGTGGAAATACGAGTTTTAAAAGGCAGGAGAGCGTAAAGGTAATGGCGAGTCATGAGGCAGAACTTTCCAGCAACTCCCCCTCTGCGCACAGCCTCCCTCGGGCGGAGGTGCTCGGAGGAAACGCAGAAAAATACCGGTTCAATGCCCGGGTAAGGGACTCGCGGCGTCATTAATGTGAACGCGGAGAGGCCAAGGTACGAGGCGGAGCAAAGTTTTAGAAGAGGGCAATAATATTTTCACGACCATGGGGTCCGAAAACTGATATCTGCGTTCTCACAGGAAGGATATTTTAAAAAGAGGGCAAAATATTGGAGACGGTATACATTATCTGATGCAGAAAACCTACGGGAGAGCAGAATGAATCTGATCAGTACCTGCAAAACTTGATAGTAGTGCATGGATTATTACAAGAACACGGCAAATTAATGCAGATTGCTAATTTCAACCCATTGGCCAAAACTTATTGAACGTGGTTACCTGAACAAAGCTATCTGTGTAAACACAAGGTGCTTACTTCTTAGTATAAAAAATTGCAAATAAATAGATCAATAAATAAGAAGTTTGTATTAACCCATCGATCAATAATAGATTGCAGCAATAGCAATTCCATTCACCAGAAAGTTCTGTGCAGAAAAAGATACTATTCCCAGTGCATTGGGCGAGAAAGTTAACAGAAGATAGGGGGTGTCTAATGAAGGAAGAGTGCTTGGACCCTCACTCACTACGCCATTTTACTTATGAAAGTCATCGATGTCAAATTTTCCTTTCCCCTTTATTTGCCGAAAAGGCATTTCTTTTTGTTTTAGCACCATCCAACAGTCCGCTTCTTTCCTCTGTGTTCGTCAACTGTCTTTGTTTTCAAGTACACCCTTCCGTCGAAATCTTCCAAGTGAACATAAAGGTCTACCACCACATCTCCACATACTCAATGCTGACCAAACTTCCGAGAGATCGCTATCCCTTGAATATGAGTAGGCCGCGGTTGCAAAACTATCACTGAAACAATTTGAAATGAAAAATTGAAAATGGAAATGAGTGAGAGACTAATTCGTAGGTCATAATGGGTACAAAGGAATGGCGCTCATACGAAGAGAAGCTATAGAAAAGAAATGAATAAAAAATTAGAGATACCCTTGGAGCCAGTGGAGAACAAGAGGTGCATTTTTTTGCCCGCCTCGTTTTACGTCTCACTTCGGTCAAAGGAAGCTAGCAATGGGATTTAGCAATAAAAAAAAAGCATCCCTCCACCCTTCAGTTTGGAATTTCCTGTTAAACGGATAGAATGACTATTCGCTGGAAAAAGCCACTCATGAAAAGAGTGTAACTGGATCGGAAAACAAATAAGGCGTAGGGTGCCAACACATTTGGAGCAAAGCGCAAGGTCAAATCGTTGGGATAGCCAGAAATAGCCATTTGTACATAACATAAATTATTTTAACTAAATAAATATTCACGCTAACAATGAGCTCAAATGTAACGGTTGCTAAGAAAATAAACTGAGTCACATTGTAAATTTCAATGATACTATGCGATCAACTCAATGATAGGAATGATTTCAAGAAAATAACTGAAAATTATTTATCCACAACTTTTTCCCAATGCATATTTCTTTGCTATGGGCATTCATTTACGCGAGAAAAACTTAAGCTGCAGGTTGGAATAGCTAGTCCCATTATAGAAATGGCACGTCACTCGCAGGAAAGACTATTTCTGTATGCTACCTGCGACGGGATATTTAGAGCTGGGAATTGATTCACTGACGTGTCACTTTTATCGGAGAAAAAATCAGGAGGAGCTATATTTGTCCGTCTATTTTTTCCTTCCTCCCTCATTATCCCCCGCGAATGGCACGGACATTAAAGGTGAGACAAAGAATATCTCTCCTTCATAAGCGAGTCTCTTTGTTCCGCTCCCGGCTAAAGCTCTCTCGCTCTCCCACTGAAAAACGGGGCGCTCATAATATTTACATAATCAATACACGGCTTGCATTTGCTTCAACTTCCCTCATCTCAATGTTGAGATAACCGTCGAGCGGAATAACACGGGATAACACGAAAGAAAGACATAGAAACGGGAGGGGAAATTTTTCCCACATCATCAGAGTCAAAATGTGCACATGCGTAGACGAAGAGGATTCTTTGAAGACCACATTCCGCGTAAAAATTTCGGCCTGCATGTTGAAAGCTGTTGAGAAAAGTTTATTTATAATTATTATATAATGTGATAACTATATTAATTATGAATAAAATGACCACCAAACTTACCAAAATGGGTATCGCATTGATTTTTTCTTCACGAATGATTAATCGAAACTCGATTCCTTTTCCGCTAAAATTCTCCATTAAAATTTTTTTCCGTCACAAAAGGGGAATTTGAAGACTTGAGTGCCCATTATAGTTTGTAGAAAATTAATACTCGCTTGAAATATGTTTGCCAATAACATTCACAGTCACCGGTAAAACTTGATATCAAGGATTACTTACAAGGAAATAACAAGGAAAATTTAGTTTTCTAATAGAGGCGTTTCTCCTCAGTGAAACCTCTGGTTTTGTTTAGCAATTTACATTCTAAGGAAAATGGAATCAGAAAATCACGTTAAAAGAAATGGAGGCAGACGGACAGATATAAAGAGATGAAAAGAATTTTCCACTGGTCTTGTCCCACTCCCTTATCACATAGAACACTCACTCCAATCTCCCTCCGTGAATGCGAAAGGAATATTTTTCTCTCAGCTTCATTTTCGCTCTCCTCGAAAAAAAAAGAACTCCCGCCTTTCCACTCCAGAGTCCCACACCCTATCCATTTCGATACCGACTCCGGGGATCAACGGAATCAAAGGCTGAAAAATGACAAAAGGGATTGGCGGTCGAGAGGAGAAATAAATGATGTTTAGAGGGGAGGTCTCTCTCCGGCAGTCGTGGAGCAGCAGCGGAGCAGGGTGAGGAAGAGGAAGAGGCTTAACTCTTTCCATTTGGGAGAAAAACATTTTCCCTTCCGTCTTCCCACGTGGTGGCATCAGGACTTCTTTGCCCCCCCCCTCCCACTCTCTCTCTCAACGCAGTCACTCAAGTTTCCCTTTAAGCCTCACCCGTCTTCCCTTTCATACCATTCAACCCCCAAAGAGCATCCCGACGCCAAGGAAAGGGGCGAAACGATTTAAAATGAAAATCGACTCGGAGCATCAAAAGTGCCGAGAGCTCTCGACGCACAGACCTTCCCTCCCACAAGACTTCTCCCTTTTCTCTCTCACTTATCATTTCGCATTTTTTCATTGATATATTTTTTCCGTGAGTCTATCAATGTACTCACAACGTGCCAGAACGCACGGACAAGATACTGCGGCATATGGCAAATGCGTGCGTAAAAAAGTAAAATGTCGGTTTCCAATTCAATTAACAGCGACGACTCTTCCGAGGACAGTGCGAGCACGGGGTCGCAAGAGACTCGTTTTTTTGCAAGACCGCAGCGTCGTCCTCCTTTGACATTCGGGGCGGGTCTTTTCCAATTATTTCTTCACGAAAGAAAGAGAGATATGACCTCAGAAATTCCATGAGGCCAACATATACACCTGATGTGAGAAATGCCATCATTCAGTGGTGAAGGAGCGGAGACCAGGATATTAGTTCACCTATGAGTCATTCGAGCACTGCTGCGACGAAAAATGGCAGATTTTTGAGTAACATGCCATTTTTTCCCAATTTAACGATGATTAATCCAAGGGTTCACACTGAAGTAGCATCTTCAACACATTAATTGAAAAATGAGTGGTATAAAATTAACAAGTATGAAAAGAACAGTTCCTTGGTAGATAACTACCTACCATGGTAAATTATGTATAGAGCAGTAAGATGCTCTTCTAGAAGGTTCATTGAAATTTAAGTCAATTCGTGGTACAGTATCTTGAGCGTCTGTAGCACTTGTTACAGCATGCTTCAATACGAAATAAACATCCTGAAGGACAAATTTGGGATTTGCTGGTCTTTTGCTGATGACTCCGTCAATTTGTATAACCGCGGCAAGTTCCCTCATTCTCAAAATACGAATTAAAACTTCACATGTCCGTCAGTTCCCTTAACTCTCCTGAAACATTGGTAACCACGAATGATACCCACGAATCATTTATAATTTCATCCGCAAAAGCAAACACGCTATCCGAAAGCCAGAAACATCTAAATGTAATAAGATTGCGAAATAATAAGATGGAGAAATAAGATAAAACCAGGTAATATTTCTTGTCTTGGTCATTAAAGCACCTGATGATGACGGATGATTATTATTCGGATTGTGCACTTAATTTCGTGACCATAATCCATTGTAAAAGTTAACATTTCTGTTTTAGAAAAACATCTGAGGTAGCTAAAGCCGCTTTTAAATATCCAACCTTATATGTTGGAAATGGTCTGAATTACAGACCTTGGAAATAAAATACTTGGTAGAAGAACCTTGGTGACTCCATCGAAGGAAAACGATTGGGAAAATGCCAGAATTTTAACAGCTCAAAACGATGTATAAAGATGAATGCGAAAAAAAGTGATCACTTACCGATTTGGACGTACATCTTCGTTCGCACATCCTCGACCCACGCAGACGTCGGAAGACACTGCATCGAGACAAGGAAGAGCACTGAGTAGAGAGCTAGGCTTGAGGCGATCCTCTTGGCTCCGAAGCCGAAGACGCCGCCGCTGCCGACGCCATCCGCCAGAGAGAAAACAGGTGTCGATCTCCTCCCAATCGTCACCACCGAGTCCCAAGATTCCTCCGTCGCGGTCACTTCGGTCTTTCGTCGGTCGGCCGCCGAGTGTTCGTGGCGCTGTTTCGCTCCCTCCACCGCCTCGAATTGCATCGGTGACCCGAACATCGGGTGAAACATTGTACGGCCGTTTGCACCGAATCACTCCATTTCTTTCCGGTATTGCTCTGAAGAACCACCTGATAGCGTGCGAGTGCTCTCCTAGGGGCTGCAGACCACCTCTACAGCGACCACGGCCTCCCTGGAAATCAAGAAAGCAGACGGGAAAATCAAATACAAAGCCCCTTTGATGGTTCATATCGGTCTTAACGATAATAAGATTAAAATCAATTTGGTTGAAAGGCAAAATGTATGTTATCAAGGAGTTCACTGGTGCAACGTGTTTCACCGTGACACATCGTCAGGTGTGACAATGTCAGGGTGTAACGTGTCGTATCACCGAAATTCCCGAGGAATAGTACAATACGCCTTTCAATGATGAGGATGTATTAAACTTATAAGAGGCGAATCTTGAACAAAATGAAGTTTAAATTTCATTCATTAAGAAATTCACTTTTATCAGCGCTCAATATTGCGAAGTCATAATTACATAATGCATACTTAGGGAATGAAACCCATGACCGATTCCTTAATCTGTGAGACTGAATTTAAAATAAGGAGTGCTTGAGAAATCACCCACATACCTGTTTCCAAGAGTAGTGTCTGTAATGCAACTTGTAAAGATATAATGGCTGTTCCAAAACATTTTGAAAGCATATTTACTAACTAATCATGCCTTAAGTAAACAAAAGACCTCAAAGAAAGACAAAAAAAGGATAATCTCTAACGTTGATAGAATTAAATTACCAGATATTCATCGCAAGGAAACCCCAATTATAATATTTTTACGGAGGAAATCTTAGGATGAAATAAATATTCAGTAAATAATACTCGTAATAAGAAGTAATTGAAGACCTTAATTTCTTGCCAACAGGAAAGAACTTCAAAATGAATCCGCAAATAGAGAAAAGTATATTAGATGACTAGAATTATGACACTTTAAAATATCTTTTGCACTGAACGGCGCTCTAAATTTCACGAAGGAGTAAATTTAACTTCACAGACGAATTCAAAGCAGTTGGATGATAAATGATTTGAAAAAAACAACAACATTTCATCAGTGTGAAGCCATTACTATTAATTCAATTCCAAAACTGTAACATCAATTATTTAAATGAATGACAGGCGAATTTGGGTTGATATAGAAAGTATTGAAGTGACCTCTGGGGGCCTATTCTGCATGTCCTCGGACACACTGAGTCTCGACAGTGACGAAATTTTGACGTCAGCGCCACGTTGAATCAAAAGGGGTCTATTCAAAAGTAAAGATTTTTCGGGGACTTTGACGTCACGGATTTATCGAGGTTCAACCGATTCGATTCCTTACTGAATAAGGCCCCTGGGGACTCTACCTAAACAAGAGAACGCGTTACAAGGCGAGTCTGGTTAAGTCAATTCCGCTAAGACACAAACATGCTGAACATGTCGCTTAAAATAAAAAAAACGAGATGGGACAAAAAAATGAATTATGCAGCACAGGATGACGATCGGTTTAAATTAGACGAAGTTCATATACCCTGACAAAAGACCCATAAAGGCTGTGTGATATGATAAACGGAAGGCAATCTCACCCACAATGAAATTGGCACGGACTGAGCAAGCGATAAGGGATTATGCGAGAGAGAGAGAGGGCTCTACATGTATATTCGTCTCACCAGTACTCACTCCTGCATATGGGGGGGGGGGGGCTGAATCCACTCCCCTACAGCGAAAACAAAAACAACGCACCCTAGGGATGGGACGAAAACAGTCGCGAAGAAAATTGAGCGCGCAGGGCATTCATCCCCGAAGACACAAACCGAGAGCGATGCGATGCGTCAAAGTAATCCCACGACTCTCTCTCCCTCTCCCGAGGCGAGAGGGAAATGGAGAGAGACGATCCTCTCTCTCCACCCACAAACTGACTAACAAGGGCGAGCGAGACGTAACGAACACACTGGAGTCCCATCCAGGGCCGTGCGAAAGTCCTCACAGTCGAAGGGTGCACGACAACACCGGCCTTTGATACGAGACACAAGTGGATGGATAGGAATCCAGAGAGCTCTCTGTCCATTGGGAAAACTGGGGCATTCACGGCAAGGCCCCGTGTGTTTGCTTGCGTTTTGCACGTGTAGGAGGTGTGCATGAGGACGCTGAGGGACACCGTTCCTGTTCCTCAATTCTGCCCGGTCATCTGCGTTGAATCCACCGCGGAGTAAGGCGGGACGAGTAGACAGAGTGGTCTCTGTAAGCCAGGCGGTCCCCCGCAGGAGAAGAGACAAGTATTTCCAATGATACACCCCTGCTACCACCACCTCCTCGAAACCAAGGGTGACGAGGGATTCGGTTTAAAGAAAATTGCCCATCACATATCTGCAATGCCGAGAAGTTGCTGGTCTTCGATACTTGCTTTTGTTACGATATGTACTCCAGTGACATTTTCGTTATTCTTTTGTCACGTTGTTCGTGCACACACTAATGTATCTTGAGTCCTGTTCAGTCCCGTCTGTTCTGTCGGTGAATAAAGATGTGTGAACTCCTGCGTTCCCTTTGTTCCCTAACCTCAACAGCTTTGACAGCAGCCGCGTAATACCCTTAGTAAATAAGTTACTTGGCATTATCCTTGGCTGAGGACCTAATACTATAAGCTCTCGCTTTTCTTTTGTTAAATGAAGTTATAAGGACTACATGGGTAAATTTTACATTCTCTACAGTTATTTTCGTATTTACGCTTATTACACATAAAGAAAATCCCTTCTCTGCATAACGCTGCATCCGTCATGTGGCATTATCTTTCATGTATAATTATTCTTCAAGATGATTTGTATCTAACGAATTCGAGACTAAATAATCAATAATTATCGGGTCCACCTAGTTCGCAGCACTTCTGATGTACATACCAGGTACATTCCTGAATGCTTCAAATACACGTACACTAAAAAGATCGTTTACATAATGACACGGCCGCAGCGCTAGAGCCCAGAGACAGGGTATTTCTACCATCGGTGATTGTCGAGAAAAGTGAATTCCCACATAAACGTTACTATCAGCTTTCCTCGGTAACTCTCTTATAGATGGTGCAGGACTACACAAAGCTCATCCCTCTAAGCGGCCTAAGCCCCACCAACAATGCCTCCCTTCACTAAACTCCCGTCTTCTAATCTGTCACCCTCTCCTTTCAGTCAGCCTCTCCACGCTGCTGTAGGGCCGCCCCCTCTCGCCTCAGACGTCGCAACCTAAATCAACCTCATCCCCCTAATGGGAGAACCCTTGGGAACCGTCATAATTCACGAGGACAGGCGATGCCATGTTGCGAAAGATCGGAAGGGTCTAAAAGAGAAAAAGAGACCAAGGGAGGGAGAGTGGGGTCTAACCGGAGGGTGGAAAGGAAGAAGCGAGTGAGTAACAATGAGATAGAGGAGGGTTGGAGGGAGGAGTGGAATGACGATGGGGGGGGGGAGACCAGGCGATGGGAAAGGTTAGTCTTGAATGCGGCTCGCGAAGAGGGAATGAGAGGGGACGACGCATAGGAGGCTAATAAGACGTAAGACTGCGGCAGAGGGAAGGAGAGACTCGTGGAGAGGGTGGATATAAAACGGGAGGGAAAGGGGGCTAAGGGGAAGAGTAGGGTGGAATGAGAAGAAAAGTGAATGAGACACCCGCAGCAAATTGGGCAGCTCTTAGGCACGGGGAGGGATACGTATTACTACGGAGAAAACAACGGGCCGAAATGAGCGGCGAATGACACAGAGGAGGATGGAAGAAAGGAGAATTGGTTGAAGGAAGTTAGGTTGGGTTTTGGAGGTAAGGGAATCAGGTACATGTATTTATCTCCCAACTGTTAAATCTCATTTCTCTTTTCCTCCCACAAGGGTGCAGGACACGAAATACTAAGACGTGAAGAGATATCTATTAAGTGCAATACTTGCACCATAGTCCGAAGAATGTTTCCTTCCATTTGGATGCAGACAATAAATGCCAGGGCTTAATTGAAGTTCGCACACAGTTTGCTCTTGAAAATAATCCTCCGTATTTCAGGCTGCTGTGATGAAAACGAAAATGAATTTAGGGGTTTAACCTCATAAAAATGTGTCCATAAAATATCCCGTTTCACAGATGGCCCAAAGCCTAAACAAGATTCCCGGAGTGCATGTAGGATGCGATAAAAAGAAACCAAAGAGAGCCAAAAAAAGGCCCAGGGAGGCATTTTAAAACGTCCACAAAATAGCGTTTATTATGCTTTGCGGAGTCCATAATGATCACGCAAAAGAGCTATTATTTTTAGCAGTTGGTTAATGAGTATGAGAATAAAATACTTGAGGCTTTTGTTCAACCATATATTTCAATTTACTAGCGCGTTAATTAAACTCTCAACGACTCGACAGCTGATGCCAAAATTAATCAAAGAGACATCGCTGTTTGCACAGCTTGCATTAATCAAAACCCAAAAAGGATTGTGAAAAGAGAGAGAGGGAAAGAGCATTTCCACTCCGGTAGGCATCGCGTGGGAACGTAAAAAATAAATAAATAAATACGAAAAGGAATTTTTCACAACCCTCTCCTCGATAGAGCCTAATAGTGCACAGCTCAACACATACGCTGGTAATTACGAACGGGTATACATGAAAGTTCATTTTAAAACTTCTTTTAAACAACGACCAAAAACATCACATTTCAGAAATACACACAAGCCCGGTCACGGAAATTATGTCCGGTCAAGGATAAGATTTCAATGACATATCAGCCAACAAAACCCCAACGCAAGGGGAAACGCAAAATTATCGAGGAAGGCCAAGGACGGAATAACTACATGGAGCTAATTGACGAAAATTTTAAATTGAAATTATGAAGAAATAAGTGTTTAGCTGAAAAATAAACTGGAATTAACTATATCTCTGTCCAGCATGCAAAAAATAATATAACTGTTAATTCCCGCGTAAATATTCTCTTCCATCACCAGCACCAGTGAGTTGAATAACTAAGAAAGATTGAAAACATGCGTAAAATACCGCCCTCAAATTAAAAGCCCGGTGTATGATCCTTATGGGAAATGGAATAATAAAACCAAAGGAGTGATGCCTCACGATTGGCTCGTCCGGCATCGGTTAAGGAGATGAAAGAGAAGGGCGAGTTTAAAAGTAAGCGAAGGGCATGTTTCAGAGGAATGGAAATGATTGGAGGGAGGAAACAGACGACCAGACAGTGTGCGGTCCGGCGGTCGGCGTTAAATAGGCAAAAAATCTGGAAAGAAGCAAGGCTACAGCAGGAAGGGATGGTCGGTACAGATAGGCCACATCAAACACAATAATGGGTCATCCAGCGTCACGAATACAAACTAGACGGTGGTGAGCACGCCACAGAAAATCCATTCGGTGCCAAATTAAATTTCCTACTCCGACCCTCCCTCACTCCACTCCGCCCTTCCCTCCCCAAAACCTCACTATCACTCCCCGCCACCACCCTCTCGAAAACTGAACCTCAAAAATCTCTCCCACCTCATTCCCCACCCTGTCCGTCCCTCCCGCTCCGCACCGCACAACACTACAAGCGGGGATGGATGCATACACGGCTGGGAGTGGGCGAGCGGTGGAGGAATGAAACGGGGGCGGGGGAGGGGGAGGATGGCGGGTTTAACGGGATATATCACGCGCGCCCTCCCCATTTCCCGCCTTTCACCCATCCCACCCCTGTCCCTCCTCGTCCTCCCCTCACACGTCCTCATCCCATCCCCCACGCACACTTACACTCCGCCTAAGACTCAGTCGGTACGCGCTAGGCTCAGATAGGCTCAAAATTTCGTATCACATAAATGCGAAGGACACTGAGGGTATTATTTTAACCCCGCACATCTCTGGACCTTAAAAGAGCAACAACATAAGAAATACACTGCGTCACCTCACAGGTAGAAAAATTCAGGTTACGCAGTAGTAGTAGACTTAACTTGGTATACCTCCACTAATAAACTGAGCAAGGCAATAGGACACTCCGTCAACATACAATTCAATCTCGTCCTTTCCCTTTTCCAATTTACTTTTCGTTTTGGCTCCGTTTTTCACGGCTTTTGTCCAAGCACCCTCTGTCATATCCCCCCCCCCCCGGCGATATGCATGGTGATATGTAGGTATAGATGACTTATTCGCACTTCGTGAGGCAGGGGAGGTGTAAGGAACTCAGGCCAGGTGAGGGAGACAGTAATAACAGCATGGAAGACGAAAGTGAGCGGCAGGTAAATGAGGCGCCTCATTGAGTCCCTCAGTTTTTCACTTATTCACTAAATGTGCTACGCCAAAAATAAATTGCTATTCGTTGACTCGTGGAGTTTATCTTTCTGTTTCCGCCGCTTATATCAGTTTTGGAGATGGGTTCATGTGCATCTGCACAATATCCTGCTAGCTAACTCAAGGGTGCGTCGCACGGCTTATGGTGCGGGGTGAAAATATATAACTGCCGCCCTGTCGTCCAGGCACTCACCAGACCAGAATTTTTCTAGTAATCCAAGCATACTAGGGTGTAGCCCTCCCCCGTTTCGCCAACTGTTTCGAACCCAGTACTTCCATCAACTTTGTCACTCTTTTTCTTCCCTCGAACAAGATTTTAACTAAGTGAGCGGCTTACCTTTGTACTTTGTAAATTACGCTAATTACACCTTTCGGTTATTGGTTATCAGAGAAGGAATAAATCCCATCTTGAGGTTTAGAGAAATATAGTAATTGGCTGGATAAGTGGCACAGGTGATGGCAACCTAACCTAAAGGTAGTTTTGTTGTTCTTGTGTTCAACGTGAATCTGCTTTAAGGATAAGAGGCACTGCCGTAAGACGCACTTTCACATCCTCCCTTCCTCACATGACTGCTCAGCCCATAACCTATCTACATCTCGATATTTCTCAATCCCCTTTTCTTCTCCTTATCCCGCCATCACATCTCTCCCCATCCTATTCCTCGTGGCACTCCAGCGAACTAGTCCACCCTGCCCTCACCCTCCCCGTCTCAAACCCTATCGCTTTACTTACACCCCCGCCCCCTCTCTCTTCCCAACCCGCGGCTTTTACACGCCTCCCCTCTGGCGGCTCCCACGCACAACGTTCATCCCCCTTCCCTATGACGGTGCAATCTCACCGCGTCATTTCAACCCCCTCATCCCTTCCCTTCCCCTGCGTCGTCTCCTATTTTGCCATCCCCTCCAGCCATCTCTTTCTCTTCCCCGTGCACAAAGCTTACTCCCCCCCTTCCCCAACAATTCACCAACCCCTTTCCCCGTCATGCTTTTTTTGTTGTCCCGCAACTATTGTCCCCGTCCACAAACTACGCTCTTTCCCCATCAATTGTCCACGTTTGGAGTGGCTGTGGTTTTTTTTGTTTGTCGTCGATGGGAGTTTTTTTTCCGACTCGTTCCCCTCTCGTGCCACTGTCCAGTGAGCTGGGGATTTAATCTCAGTTAAGGGGATTATATTATCGGCAGCCGAGCAGAGAGAGAGAGAGAGAGAGAGAGAGATCGGCCGTATTACACCAACGTTGACATTCGTTAATTACTCCGGAGTGGCGGGACAGCCTACTTTCCCGAAATCGTGGCTAGGTTATTTTTAAGCGCGAAACCTAACTGGAGGAGAAAGAAAAAAGTTTCTGTGCGCACCCGACTGAAGCCCGCACGACACGGGTCTCCTCCACACTGCACCCCTTCCCCTCTGCATCCCACTCACAACTTTTTGTGACATTTCGGGAACCGTTACACTGGTGAATGTGAAAAAGCTTTCGCCACATCATCCGTTGCTCCGGCTTTCGTTTTTGTCCGATTGCACCTTTTCTGCAACGTGTACATCGCATTGTGCTAACTCAATTGCCCTTGACAAAACACGCCACCGATGATGTACAAAACGTATCTATTTGAATAAATATTGACAAGTGATCAATTAATAAAGCCAAATCAGTAGTTCTAGGCACAACGTATTATAGAGATGTCATTTACATTATTCAGTCCAAGAATTCTTTATCTGCTTTTCGAACGATGGTATTTGATTAAAAGTCGACAAGTGATCGCTTAAGAGATACAAAATAGTAGTTTTCCGGAGTATGGACGTCATTCAAATTATTCATTTCGTATTTTTTTGTTTTCCAAAGCTTTGTGAGACATGCGGTGGATGTATCGCGTTCACAAATTTGTTATTAGGAACCTACTAACCACACGTAAGGGTGACGAATTTAGGAACAATTGATTATTCTCTCAACACACATGCAGGAACACCAAATCCAATCAAGGAAGACGAAATAATACCCTCACTAAAACTATAGGACCAGGAGATATAATGACTCAACGACTGTTTTACTTTGTAAATTCGATGCCACTCCAGCAATCTGCTCTATGGATCGCTTCAAACGTAGGACACCTAACAGCACAGTCTCCTGGCTGATTCCCCTCGGTCGATTTCGTGCGGGGTATTTTCTCTAATGCGAGCTTTATCCACGCCGCATTCCCCACCACTTCCCACGCCAGGGGTTGGCTTATTACGGCCCCCAGGGTTTCTGCTTTCGAGCCATCGCTCCCTCTTCCACATTTGCCCCAACTCCACACAGCCTTTCCTCCGAAAATCCCGTCTTGAGATTAATCGTAGGAGCCTTAATAGGCCTAACTTCGTCGCGCGCAACAATGAGGCCACCTAGCTACTTCCTATTATCCCATCTCTTCCCCATTATCTAATCTCTTCCCTCAAACTCCAAACTCACCCTCCCACCCTAACCCTGCCCTCCTTCTTTGAGCCAACCTCTCCCTTCTCGTGTCCCTTGGAACCCTACCTCTTCTCCTCTCGTTCCTCCCTGAAACCATCTTGTCCGCGCGCTCCCGTCATCACCCTCCTTCCACTCTGAAAACATCTTCGGACTCTGCGGCTAAAACTCTCTCGCTCGGATATTCACGCGCGAATCCCTTACATATGCGAAGAGTTCTGCCCATTACTTGAAGCCAAACAAGCCGCGAGAGTGCGATTGGTGTCACGGGATCCCTTAAACACAAACCGTACGGATTACCCCGATCGATGGTGTAGTCAACTGCGTTATTGAAGTATTCGTTAAAAACTGCTACGAACGAACATATAGTTTTACACAACATATAGTGTTGGAGGGATTAAGGTGGGAGCCCCTAGAGACTCGGAGGCTACACGCTAGGCTTAGGTTGCTTGATAAATTCAGAACTGATATTTTTCAGAGCGACATGGAGAATATTATCATGATGCCTCACTTCATTTTTAGGTCTGGCATATGCGATGAAATAAGAGAGAGACTCTGCCGAACAGATAGGTACAAACACTCGTTCTTTCCGCGCACAATAAACGACCACAATAAAAACTGATCTCCTCAAAATACACTCCCATAGTACATGTCACCATTTCACCTTAAAAAAATTTACATCTTTACACGGCTGGTGACCTATCACCCCCTGCCTCACGCTCATGCGGCGGCTCGCGGGTAGTATGTAGATATAGATGATGTATCTGCATGCAACAGCGGGTCAACTACGAAGGGGTCCAATTGACTTATATGGTATTAAGGTTTTGTGGCACACCGACTAGTTATCATTCACGCGGTAGAAAGGGCCAATCGTTTTCCCTTTCGGCAAATTATGGAAAGCGTAATCAAGGCAATTTAAAGGTGAGACATGATTTCTAAACAGCACGCATTTGAAATAGAAAAACTTTTAAAGGTTTTATCACATTTAAGTGAAACATCCAACGCACCACAATTCGAACGCAAGTCTCTGGAGGAAAAAATCATGCATTTTCTTCTTAAAGTTATTATTAATTTTCAATATTTGGATCTTAAGCTTTACTTATCTTTTTGACACCTGAAAATTCAATACTAAATATTCATAGTGTCATACTATAAATTTTCGATGAAGTAAAATTTTCTTTGCCGCCAAATTTGTGAAAAAATAACCAGTCTTTGTTGAAAGGGCTAAAGTATGTAATGATCCACGTTTCCTAACCTTGTTCAATATCCTAGATAATGACTGAAGAACGGCTTCTCATGCATTTCATTTCCCCCTGTTTCATACCCTGGCTAAACACAAGGATTCTGTATTACACCAAGGATTGAACAAGATCAACTCCCGCTTGATGCGGGCATTTCCCTGCACTCGGCCGATCTGGTGTGCTTCACACTACTAATAATGTCCCTCCCGACTGGCGTCCCCGGATCACTTCCCATTTTTCCCGTATCCTTCAGCCAACCCGCCTCAAGTTCCTCTTTCTCTTTCCACCACGGTCACCTCTTCCCCCGCCCTTCCTCATCAACCCATCGTTCGCTACCTCTGACCTTCAGCATCCAAAGCCCCAATTCCTTCGCCATACCCCTCTCCCTCCCCCTTCCGGACCAATCCAATCCCATAATCCCCAGCGCGCCGCCTCCTCCCGTGCCCACCTCTCCCGTTACATTCCACCCCCCCCCCCCACTCCATTCCTCCCTTGCTAATCCGCGTATCTTCTCCTCTTCGCGACGCACACTCACACGGGATCCACACTTCCACCTTTGGGCCCCTGTGGGTGTACCTAAAGAGGTCGAAGAGAGAGGGTCACCTCCTTCACCATAAGAAGAGGAGGGCCAAGGGACCGCAGAAACCTGGGTCCGCAAGAAGCGTGGAGTGAGCGGGGAGAAGGGGGAGGAAGACCAGAGCGACGGCGCAGAAAGAATGAAAGAGTTTCAGGCGTAACTTGGTGGAAATATTCAATACCCATAGTGGTAAGAATGAAAAGACGAGAGTAAATTTCCACACTGTTTAATAAGCATCGACCATGGTTTCGATATTTTATGTCATTCTCAAGGTCTTGATTTTTTTCTTTATTTTATAGGAAATTTACCATCTTCTTTTCATTCTTACTAGTATGTCACAGAAAGAGACTCAGAGGGAAGACAAGAGAGGAATTCTTCCTCCTCCGTGGTAGTGCGAGCGAGATGGATCCCCAGTCATAATGGAGACAATATCCGAATTTTACATTGTAATTTCAGCATCAGCACTGCATTTTTAGGTCTGACAAATGGGATAGAATAAGAGAGATAATCTGCCGAACGTAAAGTACAAAAACTCGTTCTGTCCGCTCACAATAAGCGACCACAATAAAAACTGAGCTCCTCCAAATACATACACTCCCATAGGACATGCCACCATTTCACCTCCAAAAAGTTTACATCCTTACACGGCTGGTGACCTACCACAACCTGCCATACGCCCATGCGGTGATTCGCGGGGTATTATGTAGATGTAGATGTAGCGCAGTGGGAAGCATGTATTAAATATTGCACTAACTATGGTGCAATAACATAAATTTATAAGACTAAAATTCCCAGTAATTAAATAAGTACACCTATAAGTTTTCAATTAGACTTATTTATTTCAAGTGGTACACTTAAAACCCCTTAATAATGGAAGGTTTATTGTGATTCTTAAAAAAATACTGCGGTGAGAATATGATTTATTTCTAATAGGAAATAAACAAACAACACTCTTGGAAATTTCTGACGAGGTCTAGGTGTTAGGAATTCCTCATTGCTAATGTCTCTTTAGAGAGCATACACCTATCATTTCACATGTAAAATGGCTTCTATTTTTCGGCAATTAAATTCGAAAGTAATGCCATAAGCAGATGATATTTTGATACATTTACATGAGTGAGATATTTTCTAGAAAATTGTGACCAAATTCATTTATTTCTAGATGAAATGATATCTCCCTCAAAATACCTAAAAAGTCTCCATCTACACAAAACACTGCAAGCCACCACAAAGATAAGTGGCAGGAGGCGAGTTATCACCAACATGCGTACTCTTACTCTCTACCACTATAATGTACTCTTAAAAAAGTCAGTGATACTGCGACTGATATAAAATTAGCAAGACTAATGAAAACGGAACTGCCCTGTTAAATATCCACAAGTATTTATTCGGCACGAGCTTCATTAGTGTATGGAAACCGGGAGTGCAAAATCTGTGTAATTTTGCCAAGGAAATTTATTTTGATCAATCACAGTACTATCATGTTTCACTTGATACTATTGAAAGAATTAGCAAGAAGCTGCAAGAACATTACCATGTATGCCATTAAAGTTTAAGCTACAAGCAAAGTTAATCTCAGAATACCTCGTAAAAACATAGTAAAAAACGTAGTACTGTGGGCTAAAACTCCTACTATTACATCATCACTATGACTTCTCACCTTCTGCGCAGATTTCGAAGCGACCTCGCCGCGGCTCCGCCCAACTAGTAAATAACCGTCCTTCCCATCATCCCTCCGTTTTCAGTTTCCTCAACCGACCTCCCATTTCCTCTAACTTCATAACGCAAGGAGCACAATCAGCAGCAGTTAACGAGATTAAACCCCCATTAAGACAGAGAGAGGGGAGGGGCCCAGACGATGGCGAAAGAGAGGGAGACGAGGAGATGGCGATGATGCGAGCATAACAGAGAGAGAGAGAGAGAGACAGAAAAATAGTAGTCAGTCAGCCAATGGGATGCGAGGATGACAAGACAGAAGACAGCGGAAAGAAAATGACTATCCAGCTTGGGGGCAGAATATCATCGAATGAGTAGCACCCTCTACCATACGCTGAAACAGGGGTAAAGGGACCGAAAGCCAACCAGTTTCCACGTAAATTACGTCCTGAGATTGAGAAGTAAAATCAGGGATTCAACCCCCTTAATTGTTTCGAGTCGATGAAGTACTTTGCCTCTCCGAATTTGGTGGCTTAGCTTCCGAAACCACCCATTTGTTTGAAGCCTATTACAAAGGGCAAGAATGCCGCTCACTAATTGCAATATGAACGTAGCGCAAGAAGTCGAAAAACGGAGTTATCAATATTTTTTCGTGAACACCTTCAAGAAACCACTGTTGAAGAAATAGAAACGTTAGTGAAAAATTCAAGTCACTACCTACAAGGCAACACACGTGAGCTTCCACAATATTTTCTAATCCGAATGAATTTATCCGATTTTATGAGTCCTTTCCGCTGAATTCGTTGCATTCGCTACGACTCAGGTCTAGACAGAGGAAAACTAAAATATATGGTTTTGCTGAAAAAAGTATTCCATTGGTCCACTAGACATGTGCTATCTCCGTGAACGACATAAACAGCATATCTTAGGCTAAAATAAACACAAAGTCCGTTCACGGAAATACAGGTACACGTCGGAGCTCCTTCTAGGAAGTTTTAGCTCCGTCTTTCGGAGAAACTTGTGTATTTTTACTTGTGTTTGCAATGTGAAACAACTCTCCTGTCTTCTGCGTCTCCAGGTCAGTAGAGGAGTGTGTTTTTGATTTCCCTTTTCAAGACACAAGGAAAACGGTCGACGATAGAAAATAAACCCCAAGGCAAAGGAAAAGCCTTGCCAACAAGCTGCTCCGATGGTCAACAGTTTCACAGCTAAAAGCAGACGGACACGTGATCATTCATTTGCGAAGGTAAGTTATTATTCACTTACGACGCAAATAAGATATATTTGCGATAATATAAGTTCGGGATAGGGGAGTCTAGGTAGTGTTGAGAGTAAAAATTACACCATGAAGAATAATTAGTTAAAGATGGCAACGATAGAGCCTAGTTGAAGATGAAAACAAGCTCCGTGTAAGAACTTACTCAAAATGGAAATCAGGTAGCATTCAAAGATGCCACTTAGGCGATGGAAAAAAGTGATATGGAGTGGAAGGACGATGGTCTTCCGACTGAAAAGTATGGATGGCTAAACATAGAGACATGGCTCTGTGATTCTCTTGGTTCTTCTAATACAGCGGCAACTACAGAAATGAAAGCTACAGCTTTTTGTCATTGGTTGCCCAGTTATTGTTATAGCACTGCTTTAATCTTTATTCAGGATACCGTTCATAACCAACAAGGCTCTCAAGGTGATCTTAGCATAAAAGGGTGTAGATAAAACGAAGACAAGGAAGACGCGGAATGCACTTAAGAGGAACAATCTTGTAGAGAGTCCGCAGTGAGTTCTCTGATGTCAATACGTTCTCACCCAACCACAAAAGTATATTTGAATTGAATTAGATAAAAACGAAATATAAAAAAGTAAAATCTCAGATGGAAGCGACACAAATAGACGGATGAGTGTGAAAAAAACTAAACGAGAACGAAGGAGAATTAGGATTTGGTTCTTTCCCAGCGTATAACGTTGGTGAAATCTTCACGAGTTCGAGCACAGGGACCAGAAGAAACAGATACATCACCATTAGGACCGCCACAATCACTACTTCATGCAGGGTGTTGGGAAAAATACAAAGGGGTACAGACTCCAAAGGGGCTCCCAGACGTAATGTCATGGAATGGGCGTGAGTAAGAGATGAGGTGATGAGAGAGACAGGAGGGAGTCCGGGGGGGTGGGGAACGCAGGATCCGAGGGGAACGGGGACCGTGAATGTGGAAGGAACACCGCCCATCCACCCCAGACTGTCGGGCAACCTCACTTTCGCCCCCGGGGGCGGACTAGCTTGCCCCCAGCTCCCCACTGACCCCTCATGACATGCCTGAGTGGCAGGGATGCCAACTTAAATCAGACTGCGAAACGAAAAAGGGTCGGAAACAGCTAATGAAAGGTCGATCCTAAAAAATAATTAAAATTCATAAACGCGCGTGCACATCTGCATACTATCCCTCGAGTCGCCGCATGGGCGTGTGGCAGGGAGTGGCAGGTCACCAACCGTGTAAAGATGTAATATAATTTTGAGGTGAAATGGTGACATGTACTATGGGAGCTCAGTTTTTATTGTGGTCGCTTATTGTGCGCGGAAAGAACGAGTTTTTGTACGTATCTGTTGGGCAGAGTATCTCTCTTATTTTATCGCATTTGTCAGACCTAGAAATTAGTGAGGCGTCATGATAATATTCTCTGTGTCGCTCTGAAACACGTCAGTTCTGAATATCTCAAGCAGCCTAAGCGTGCAGCCTCCGAGTCTCTAGGGGCTCCCACCTTAATCCCTCTAACAGTTGTGTAACACCCTATGTTATTTCGTAGCAGTTTTTAACGAAGCGTGCTGCTTTTCTTTGTATTTTGTTAATTATTTTGGTTAAATCTTTGAGATGCAGGGTCCCAAATGCTCGCGGCGTATTCGAGGTGTGGTCTAATCAGAGCGAAGTAGCATCTCTCTTTTACTTTTTCATCCGAGGACCTTCCTATTATACGCTGAACAAAACCAAGTTTCTTTAATACTGTGCTGCATAAGTTTTGTATGTGTGTTCCCCACGATATATCTGAAGTTAAGGTAATTGCAAGATATTTTACTGTATTTGAAGATTTTATGTTTATACATAATACAAACAATATTTTACAAGCTAACAGATTAGGATGAATTAGGAAGTGTTTATCCCTGTGACTATAATATAGGAAAAGAAAAAAACCATATCGAGTTCATCTCAAGAGATGCTCAAGTGTATGTTTAAGAGATATATGCTTTGAATGTTGCAGTCAAACATGTTTACGATAGTTTAAATTACTTGAATAATTTATTTAGTACTGTCACGTATCTTACGGAATCCAAAAAAGACGAGCGCGAGGCACTTTTTTCGATTTTTTTCTAACGCTCACTTCATATTCATATATGAAGCAAAGAAGAACCGTCCGAGATAAGATTGGGGCCGAAGTTTTAGTAATGGGTTCAATTAGGGAAAGGTAAATAGCGAAATTTTAAGTGACATTTTTTAAGATAACGGGTAAAAATAAATGTGGTGACAGAGAGAAGGAAGACCATATTAGGGACGGGTTCCAGCTTGAGTGGGCACATATAGCCCAAAGGATAGTTGTTCTGGGTAGTAGTTTGTTTCCGAAACATACAATAGCACTTTGATTTACATCGGCAAAATTTCTGATTCTCACGATAATTGTAAACTTACGTCCATTTTTGGCTCTTCAGGTGAGGATTTCGTCGAATGAAACACAGTGATTCCCATCGCAAAATTGTTAGTGTTGCGATCGAACTACGTGGCCTTCCATAATATTCCATTTTCCAGCGCCTAACTTCACACTATGAAAAGGTAGCTCATTTCCATCAAAAGCGTCGTAACATAGACATCGATCCTGAAGCTCTTCGTCCAACCCAGTACCCAGCAAAATATATGTTCATGTTCTGCTAGCATTTCTCTGTTACAGAGCGTCTGATATACTTGCATTGCTCCTAAAGAAAGATAGAATACTATCATTCAACTTACCATTACCATTGCTGGAACAAGCAGAACAATTATAACCGCAGTAAATACAATGATCAAGAATTTAACACTAACTTCAAATTTCATCCGAATTCATTTTACGAGTAAAATTTATAATGAATACACAATCGCCTTCAATACTCGGGCAGTCCTTTGACACTCGAAGGGGAGTTGGGAGTTTTATCACGAGGACGAAAGATTAAGGAGAATCCATGGACACAAACAATAGCTGGTCCATGCATCCGATGTTTCCACTATCCCACATCCCGCATCGCACCTTCCCAAAACGATGCCCTGACGATCGCTCTCCCGCATCCTCTCTGCAACCGAGGATTCTCTTCCGCACCCCGAGTGCTATATTCCCGCACCTACCACGATACGGGGAGTATAAGTGGCTCCCGCCAGCCAAGTTCATTAAATTACCCAATAGTTATTCATTGCTCCTGAACGTAAGCACCCAATTCTATCATAGCTTGAGGGGACAAGGAATCATAGCATATACATCGAGGCTTCAAAGTCATATTCTCATGGATACCGAGAACTGTATTTTCACCGTCAAAACTATTAACTTTAAACAATTGCCAAGTTTCCACACAAACGATAATTTGCGTAACATGGACTCAACAGAATTTATTTAAGTGTAGAAATCATTTCAATTATCCGGCCAAAATACGTATGATGGCATTGAGGATTAGAAAAAATTTAATATAGTTCAGGAAAAAGACCAGGTAGGAACAAAAAAATGAGTAATTCATGTCCCTTATACATAACGCTAAATAAGAATAAGCTAACACGATAGCAGAAAATATAACCTTGTATGGGAGTTGAAATTATAGCAAATGTAAAACCATATTAAGCAATAAACAATTTTAAGGACTTGCGACGCGCGACTGAAAACTAAGTTTCAACAGAGGACGCCAATGAAACACACGCAGGATTGCTACGCATATACAAACCATACTCAGCGCTCCGCTTACGAACAATCATTGTAATGAATAAATTTACTACCGCACGAGGAGACATGAAATTTCATCCAAAAAATAACACCGTAGAAAAAAAACAACGAAGAAAGAACTTATTTAAAAATTTCTTTCCCTCTCCGTAATGGAGAAACCTTTCCTTTCTCATTTACACTCCTTATCAGCCGACAGTTCTTTCTCATTTTCCTTCTTTTTTTTAATTTTCCAACTGCTCGCAAATATATTATGCTCGCTGACTGAGTTTGGCGGCCACGCCCTCTGAGAGCGCGTGTAAACAACGGCCGGAGGAAGAAAGAAAGAAGGGGAGGGGAAGAGGAGTAGGGGAAGGGAGGAGGAGAAGGAGAGAGGACGAAGAGGAATGGAATGGAAGAGCGAGGAAAAACTGAAATGAGAGGAGTGAGATGCGAAGGAGCCGAAAAAAAGGGAAGCGTGCGGTGGTGCTCGCCGACTACATATAAGGCACAACGCTCTCAACATTTCGCATTTCTTTTCATTAAGGATAAAAAAAGCAGAATCCGGAAAATAGGGGCGAAAAATTAGCGCAGCCACGCAGGGCGATGGTTGTGAGTGAGAGAGGAACGCACGAAATAGCCGAGGAAATGAAATACAGGGAAAGAGAGAGGATCGGAAACTATTTAAACAGAGAAAAACTTTGGATATATGAAGGCGGGGAAAAGTGCGCCGGAAAATTGAACAGATTGAAAAAATCCACAAATATACGACAGGAATCGCTCATTCAGGGAGAATATTGTGGGTTGAATTTTCCCCTGGCAGGGAAATTTTAAATGTAGAAACGCTGCTTAGAAAACGAAACTGTGGAAAAGGAGAGAGTCAAAACAAACACAGCTGAAAATGGAAAGCATTTCAAAAAATAATATTTTGAAAATGTGAAAGAAATCATATGGTGGAATACAAGTCGATGATTCCCACAAAAAGGGAAAAATCTGGGAAATGCAAAACTAATGGGAACGAGATCAGTTAGACGCTGAAATATTACAAGAGGGGCCCAAATAGACACCTCTTTGGTTTTCTACCAACAGAGCAATAGGATTTTATCCACAAAGCACAACGCCTCATGTCGAAGTTTTCAACTGCGCTCTCTTGTCTCTTCTTAGAACCCTTATCACCAATACTCTCCGCGGAAATTGTTACTTGGGGAAGACATTTGTCGACCGGGTTCTAACAAGCGGACACATTTCCCTTCATCTTTTCTTCAGCTTTTTACATGCATAAATTGTTCCACCTGCCTTAATTTATGGCATTCCACATCTTTGACAACTCAGTCCCGCCTTCCCACTTCTAGGAAACCTAGTTGAAGTCGTCATCTTCTAATCAATCTTCATATCGTTGCTTCGACACTGTTCCTCCAACGCACTCTTAATTTACGGTAATCCCTTTGCTGACTAGCACTCGGTCAACAGGAATGAATTAAACCAGAGCAATTTTCCAAACATAGGTAAACCTTAAATTAAGACCTAGATTTATGTGTTCTACATAATCGTACTGTTCAAGAAAGAGTGAAAAAAATCTTTCTTATCACTTAGAATAATTGAAAGCCTTTTTATACTCAATTTCCAACCATATGACGATGTAATACATTCACAACTAAGTCATAATTACACTGTCAATTATTTTGGGATAAACTGTGCATCTTGTATCAATCCACGAAGCGCTAATTCCGTACAATGTAGCCCGAATCTTCGAAAATAGTAACTTTTGCTCATCCGCCAGTCTTGGCGTCAAAATTAGCTCAAATTTTCTCACTTTTGTTCCCAATTCGCTTCAATCTCATACTCTCGTAACCATTTTATACGAACAAAAATTTAAAAAACAAAGGCGACAGTGAACACGCCAGCTAAAGTACACCGAAAATTCACTCGAAAAATAACGTAAACTGCTCCTCCGCCTCGGATAAAGAGTAGAGTCGGACGCACGTATTCACAGCGGAATGCAGGAGAGAGAGGGAAGGATAGGTAATTGAAAAAGGGATCTCATTACTAATAGGGGAAGGTAGGAAAGGATGGGGGTTAGGGTTGGGGAGAGGGAATAGGCGGTAATGAATAGAACGAGGGAAATAGAGTGGGGAGAGGTGAAGTGGAAACACGGAATAATTTCGCCTCGAATCGGGCGCTTTCTTTGCAGTTATATCGAGCGTAAATGGGATTCCGACATTTTATTTGCGTTCCCGGGGTCCCGTGCACTGGTGCGTCGCATGGCGTGAATTAGCCGGCATCGCTTTAATTGCTCCTCGATGCTCTCGTTTTTTCCCTTTCCTCCCTCCCCCTCTCTCGGCCTTGTCGTATTTTTAATTCGCCATCGTTACGTCCGCGTCGATGGCTAACGCAGAATATTAGTTCTCTCCTCATAAACCCCCATCTCTTAGGCGCCATCCAACCCCCTTTCCACCCCTCTGCCATTAATTACTTCCCGATGAGATCACTCGTGTTTATGCCCACTGTTATTCCTCATTTTTAATCTCAATCGCGAGGCATAGAGTGTCCGCGACGCAGTAAATAAGCATTTACTGGTTTTCCTCCCTCTCTGGGATTGAGAGCTAAGAACCTCCGGATGCAGCTGAGGCAGGTGTGAGGAGAAGTCGACTTTTGAGGTACACAAGCGCCCCAGCGTAAGATAGAGAAAAAGAGAGGAGCAGAGAAGTTTCGATACAAATTCTGGATGTGACTTCGTAGCGACAAATATCTTAACGGAAAGAAGGAAAACATTTACTTCCCTTATTTGCGAGGTTTAGTTTGTGGTTCATATGTACGGCGATGTAACGATGACAGTGACGCAAAATCTTCGGAAGTTGACAGCCATGCATAGGCTTTGTGAGTAACATTGTTCCATTTCAATTCAACTGTTACATAATCAACATACGTACACAAGTGATAAATAGTTTTGAAGGAAGGAAATTGATTTATCTGAAAAAACGTGCAACCAATTTAAGGATACAATTTATATAGAATGTAGTCTTTTTATTTGGATTCAGATATTGGAGATATTAAAACCGTAAAATACAAGACATCATAAGCATGTCAATCAAGCAGTGGTGATTTAGTACCACCAAGTTGAATTAGATTCATCTTTTGTAATTGGTCATGAAAGAACACTTCATACCAAACTTTTCCTAAAACTTAACATTCCAACCACAGCGAGGATAGGTATACAGCGTCTATTAGTGAAGCGCACGGAGCTTTCCACCTCCAAAATCTACGTATCCTCTCGGTAAGAAAAACACCGCCAATGCCTTCAGTGGTCGTGGTGGTATCTTTTACCGCTATCTAAGACACATAGTATCAAATACAGCCGGAAAAGCGGTCAAGAGAGGTTTATGGAGGACAAAGAAACCGACACGTTGCTAAGGTAAAAGGGAAATCCCGCTCATGCAAAAGAACAAATGACTAACCGGACAACTTACAAATAAACCAGGTTCTGAGAAAAAAGATCTTTGTTCTGCACCACGCAATGCAAGGTATTTATTAAACGACGATGATGAAAATATTGAGCATCCAATGGAGAATGAATCCGGATTGACAGAGCTACATGAATACCATGAGCTAAACGACACTAGTCAAACATTTCTTGGTTTCTTACAGGAAACGCATCGCACCAAAACCCATTCATTCGTGTCCATAAACCAGCAGCGATCATTTAGCCTTTAGAGAGCAAAGGAAAAATTTCGTTCTGGGGGAGTGCGAGTGGAAAACAAACGCTCTTTTTATTCTTTCCAACACCGATCCGAGTTGTATCTGGTTTTCGGCTAATGACGTATAATTGTAGAGCAAAACAAATCAAATCCCAAACGCAAAAATGAAAAAATTACTACTCGCAAGAGAATAAATGCATTTCAACCATGCCACTGCATTAATAGCCAGGGAGTAACCTGAGTTACAAATACATGGCGAGGGAAAACATTATTTCGCACTTATTTTTTAAGCGCCAAAATTATTTTTCCATTATTACGGAGCGGAGCCAATTTGGGAGGGCGATACATATTTTTATACAAAAAATACCAGAGGAGTTGAAAATGGGTCCTTCTTTATCGAAATATTTACCGAAACAATATTCCGCCTCGGATGGCACACACGTTTTCTGTCGCATTTCATGAAAAGGGGCGGAGAGGGGACAAAGTGGAGAGGGGTGGGGAAAGGGAGAGGCAGTTAATTTGGTCGGCGCCTGTGTGTTCGTCCTTCGTAACCCGACCCCTCCCTCTCCCTATATCACCCCCCAGCCTCCCCCCCCCCGTCATACGCTCCCCCATTTCATCGCCCTTGGATCGCTCTTCCCCCTCGCGAAAATTTGTACGTCTATGAAAGCAAAATAACTCTACTCGACAGCGAAACTGCAACACTGCTTTCGCATGGACGAGTCACAAAGATTTACCGGCGAATATTGTTTTTTAGAACCAACAACTATTTTCACAGCGAGGAAAAAATCGAGCTTTATTTTACGTTGACGTCTGTTATTAACTAAACACGCTTCGTTAAAAACTGCTACGAGCGTACGTATAGTGTCTCGCAACTTTTAGAGGGATTAAGGTGGGAGCCCCTAGAGACTCGGAGGTTACACGCTAGCCTTGGTTTGCTTGATAAATTCAGAACTGATATTTTTAGAGCGACATAGAGAATATTATCATGACTCCTCACTACATCTCTAGGTCTGACAGCTGCGATAAAATAAGAGAGATACTCTGGAGAACAGATAGGTACAAAAACTCGTTCTTTCCGCGAACAATAAGCGACCAAAATAAAAATTGAGCTCCACTAAATACACTCCTATAAAACATGTCACCATTCCATCTCCAAAAAAGTACACCTTTACACGGCTGGTGACCTAACACCCCCTGCTACACGCCCAAGCGGCGGCTGGCGGGGTATTATGTAGATGTAGATGTATTAAGAGTACTTTTATCAGACCATTCCTAAACTCTGAATAAACAAAACCGTCAATCTGGAATTAAATCAGAGCCAGTGCAAAAAACCTTAAATGCCCGACCAAGATATCTCTCTCAATGCACTACTTCTTATCACTAATTGTAACATCCAAACCCATTGTCTGTTGCATAAAAACAGAGCGGAGGCAAAAAAAATTATTTCGATTTGTCGGTGTCACGTAACTCACCCTTTCACATGGCAAAATCATTCGATGACGTAAAAGATGTTTCTTGGCACGTGTAGGTAAAGTGAAACGTTTCGCTCTCGTTCAGCTGAACGGCAATATCATCACAGCCGTCCCACATTACTAACATAAGCCTCGAAAGTGACAGGGACCGCATTCATTAAGTGCACGCTCTCCAGTAATGCGTTTCATAAATACTTGTTTTAAGCACGCAAAAACATTACAACGCCCTACAATGGATTATCGCCATGCGTGAGTTGGACACGCTCGTGAAAATAAACAGAATAAATGGAAATTTCCACGAATCCAACTCAGCGGAATCACCCCTCTAGTTTCTGAACTGGCCCGACTAAATTTTGCACGCCAAACAAGCCACCGAGGAATTTCCCCGTTTCAAGGCGAAATCCCCAGAGATGTCTCATGGAGACACATTACACGAGGGTCGGATTTTTTCTAACCTTCACCCCTAACTGATACACTATTTCTGTTTCTCCCTGGCATATCTGGCAAGGCAAAGCCGTCTAGATGTGTTACGAGCAGAGAGTGGGAGAGTGAGAGATGGAATGAGAGCTCCTGGAGGACGAAGAGGGAGGATTTAATGGACGCTGGGGAATCACCCAAAACTAAAGGGCTAAAAAGAAGAGAAAGAGGGAGACGACACCCCGTACAGCGCCTTGCAAATGTGATATCTCCAACCCTCTGAAACCACTGTGCCGTGTAGCACGTATCTCCATCCCACCCACTCTTCCTGTCCCACTCCCAATATAGTATATAAACACGAATTTACGTCAGAAACCGAAACCGGGCGACTCCCCAACCAGTCCCTAATGGATTGCCACGCAAATCAAACGGGGATGTTTGGGGTGAGGCGATAATGTAATGCAGAGAGCGCCGTAGGAGAGATGGGGCCGCAAAACGGACAGATGAAAAGAGAATCGGGAAGGGGAATGGAGGAGGAGACAAGCAGAGGAAAGACTGAAAAGACTTATACGCAACCGACACGATTTTTTTCTGCCATCACACCGTTGCGACGCCGGGACGGAAGAAAGAAAAGGGCAAACCCACGCAACATTTAGAAATTGGGAGCAGAGGAGAAAGGGAGGGAGAGAAGGATAGGAGTGGGGTGGGAAATCCTCTGGGATGACTCATGCGAGCAATTTGCCCCAGTTTGCGACCGACCCCCTTCCCATTCCCATGTGGCGCATCATTTGTTTGACCTTAGAAACGTAATGTCACAAGAAGAAGTGATATCATTTCAAAAAGGGCGAATGAATTCAGTTTTTTTTCCTTCTACTCCCCCTCCCCCACACCACTGCCTCGACTTGGCCTGCTTCACAAAAAATCCGTACTTCTCGATTGACATTGTTGAACTGAACTTCTCAGTTGTGTATTGGAGTCAAATATATTCAACGCCGCAAAACATAAAATAAATAAGCTGCTTATCCTCTTGGCTGACGTTAGACTGTGGGATAGAAAGACCATTATATGTATACAAAAATAAGCGATAGCCAAAGATAGTTTATTTGGCGGAGACAGAGTGAGGCAAAACTTTTCATTAACAGCTATTGTCCCAACAATTCGGCAATGCCAAGGTGTTACGATGATTCACACGTTGACGAACATGGTCAGCACATACTGTAATCTGAAGCATAAGCAAGAACCGAATAATCGTTAATCGCGAAGTCTGTCAATACTAAGGCTCATGCCAACTGGTTGTAAGCATAAGATCTCTTTCCTCCACTCTTCGTAATATAATATTAACATAGCGCTGAATTTTCAGTTCCTTACGGAGCCAGAACTCAAATCTGATCGAGAACATGAAATCAATAACAGGTCTAGAGAATACTTAACATTTTTTCCATATACTATATGTGCGTTAAAACATTCATGCACATAGAAAGCCGCTAGATATTATTGCAACATTTACAGAAGTACAACCAAGGTCCAAGTTGACCCGGATATTTGGCGAGAAGCAAACGAAACTAACTGTACCTGCATTTGCTCATACTCCATATTTCAAAAATAAATACCACTAGAGCATAAAATTCCACAAACAAAAGTATTCGAGTGAGTCACATCATAACGTCAACAAGGTCATTAGTAGTTCACGCGAATCCGGAAAACACACCCAAGAAAAATAAATGACCGTCTCCGTTCGGCATCCGCCTCCTCGGCAACCATCTTTCTCACGGAGAAGGTTTTGACACCTCCCTTTAAACCTTAAATCCTTTTACTGGCGGCGGAGACTTTCACTTCTTCGGCAAAATCCCAATCTCGCGCACATGAGCACGCTTCACCTCAAATAACCCCGCCGTCCCGCGTCTTCGACGTGTTATCTGCCACAACTCAATTTCGACTACCTGGCAAGAGGGGGGGGAGCGGCGACGGGTGGAAGAGTGGGGTGGGAGGGCAGGGAGGGAAGAGGCTACATACATAGGCGGGAGAGAAGGGGGGGAAGGTAGTGGCAGGGGGTGGAGGAAGAAGAGAGGGGGCGGGCGAGTTGCAGCATAATCAGTCATGATCAAGCAAAGCGCCATCCATCAACGTCAGCCCCGCAAAAAGAAAAAGAAAGATTGGAGAGCGAGAGGGTGGTTCGGGAGAAGGGTTTTAAAAGGGGTGATGTGTGCGAAAGTGCACTCACTTTATCTCCTCAATTTACTCAGCTGAAAACGAGGCATTGGAAAAAACGATAGGAGAGTGCATGGGAGGGGGGGGGGTTGAAACTACGCCCCCCGCCTCCAATGTGGGAGGGCGCTTTCGAATCGGCAGTTGTCATTCATCCCGAGGATCAAGCGCCTAACCTTCCGGTGCGAAGTAGCAAGCGCTCATCGAGGAACTAGAGACACTTCAGAAAAGATACCCTTCTCTCTGAAGCTAGCGTCGGCTCCGCAGGGAACGATATTGAGACCAGAATTTTATTTCCTAAAAGTCAGTCACTAAGGTATAATAGATGCCAGCTTTTAAGCTATCCGGGACTAGCCACGGAGTTCCACTTTTACGGAGTTACCCGAGAAAAAAATCATCCTCTTGACCGGGATACGAACCCGGATCCGGTCAAGGCGGATGATTTTATCTCTGTGGAATTTCGCACCATAATAGATGCCTGCAGCGCGCCTGTTTTCATCACTACCCACCGACTAACGTGCTTGGCATTCTAAATATATAGCAAATAGAATTTTTCGCGAGAGGAGTCGCAAACCCATATTCAGAGACTGGAGGCGCTCTATGAAAAGATCCTTCACGGCCTTAGGATGACTTTCTGAATTTCGCATCCATTTAACCACATTCCCGACGCTTCGACAATATTCGGCACATTTTATCCCCGGTGCTGCCGTTAGGATGTTATCATGGAGACAAGAACAGCGCAAATCCGGGAACCGCTTCACCGAGAGAGAGAGAGACCACAAATGACACGGGATTAGTAGAAGACATCTTTCGGTTCCTGGATCATATAATTTCTCTGTTTACACATGCACACGCGATCCCCTTTTCGTAGCGAAAGGATTAAAGTTAGCTGATAGGAGAGGAGACAAAGCCTAATGCGACGGAGACCATGCGAGAGATAAACGTGTATAATGGACAACCGCAGGAGAGGAGGAGGAAGGAGGGGAGATGAGGGTGGACAGGGGGGAGAGGAGGGGGAGTAGGGATGACTACATTTAAAGGCGTCCGCCACGGCCACAAACACGGCAGTTGGGGGTGTACATTAGGTTCTCCTTTAACCCGAGGGAAAAGGATTGGGCGGCGGGAGAATCAGGAGGAGGAGAAGGAGGCGTTTAAGGGGGAGAAGGATGCTGGACCGTCGGGGATGGTCGCAGGAGGGTGGGAGGGGTAAGGGGGGCGGGGAGTAAAGCGAGAGTAATGTAGAACGGTGCACGCGGGAGGAGGGAAGGCCGGGATGAAGAAGAGGAAGGAAGCCCGGCTACTCCTCAACTCGCACCCGGGCACCTGTTCCGGGACACCCCTGCCTTCTCCCCCCCCCCCATCCTCCACCTCCCAACGCAAATTAACGCCCACCTCCGCAAACTGCCCCCCAGCTAACCCCTTTCGTCCACCCCCGACAGTGTTTCATACCTTTCTCCCTTGCACCGTCCTACCTCTCTCGCTCCATATATATTCTCTCTCTTCCCACCCTGGTACGTTTCATTCTGTTTTCCTTCTCTCTCTCTCTCTAACTCTCTTTCCCTTGCGACGTCAACCCTGGACCTATTAGCATAATGCCCATCACTTCGTAACCATTCTGACGGACCGACCGCACTTCTAGCCCTCGTGTCCCTTACGGTTGTTTCTCAAGGCTGCTCCGGTGTGGCCTGGCTCAGCAGATGGCGGTGGAATTCGTAACTCTTGGTGACATAAACACAACAAAATTCTACAGCAGAAGTATAACATACGAATATCAACATATTATGAATTCATCTTCAACAACAAATTATCCACAACACCACTATTTAAAACTTGGGAAGGTTCCACATGTAAATATATGAACGTACTCGGTAAGCGCACATGATTTTAGTTCTGTGGCAAATTATTAATTCGTCGACAAAGCCCGGAAAATAATTTTTTTAAGTTCTCAAATAGGAAAAAATGTATGAAAAAATGATCCGTAAAAAAATTCAAAAAATATTAACTTTTCCGAAAAAAGTTTACAATTTTCTTCGCCACAAGTATCAACCTCAAGCTGTAATGCGGCATGAGTTATCTCAACGTATGCTCACTGAGTGAAGCCAAGCCATCATCAACAAAATCAAATTAACAGACTTTCATTAAAGTCAATTACACAATTTTTGACGATTAAATTCCTCCATCAAAAACCACTTGTTCCCATTTGAAAGTGACAGGTGTTAATGAACGCTAACAATATCAAACGCTGACGCTGTCATGAAATATGAAAATCGTTCGCTGCACACGCGGCAGCAGCAACTTATCCTCTTTAGTTAAAGTGACACCGGAGCGAGGGAAGAAGGAGAATAAAAAAACTAAGGGAGGATAAAAAACGAAAGTGAGGAGAAGACATGTTTTTCTTTTATCTGCCTCACCCACTTCTCTCGTCGCAGTAGCGCAACACCTACCGGAGGCGAAACGAGACAGATCCCCCCCTTTTCCTCCCCCTTTTCTACCAACCCCCACCCCCTGACTCACTCCGCTTTCCTCTCGTAAAGGGCGAGATGAGGGAAAGATTGGAGGCAAAAAATAAAACAAGGAAAAATAAATAGAGAGCCTAGTAGAGAGAGGGAGACCTGAGCGTTGGCGGAGTGCACGAGTGCACATAGTTTTCATGCCTTTACACGGATTAAGTGTTGAGTGCGAGAAGAGGAAAAAGACCAAACCATCAATCGAGTTCCAAAACCCCATTCGATTTTTTTTAAATTTTCTCACCAAGCGCGCAATTCCGTTAGTTCTCAAGTTGCCTTTTAAAAGAAAGGTGAATATTTTCAGTGGTCATATCTTTATTTCTCGTGTCTTAAAGAGAAATCACATTACACAGTAGACCAAAAATGGTACATTTTTTCACGTAAATATTGCCAAATACAATACGACAATTAAAATTATAAAAAAGCTTACGAGTACGTCGATGCGAATGCGTTTCTGATAGTTACCATTCCCGATGTCAGTTAACTGTGCTGGATGTAGCTCAATCATTCATCCAAAGAAAGGTACAATCGGACAATTTCTACCAAAACACACATCACTGATTATCCTTTCACTGCTCCTTTTCCTTTTATAGGTACCCATCGTACGGTCATAAATGGAATACCATTACCGTTTGCCAAATGAACTTGCAACTGCTCGCGAGATGGTAGCCGAATAAATGGACGATCAAGACCCAACTGTTCAGTAACATGAGTTACTGCGCTCATAGAAATCAGATTAAATACGCAGAAAGATACTCATTTCAACTGAGTTGGATACCAAACTACATGGCCCCTACCTCTTCTTCCCTGTGTTTAACATCTCAGGAAAAAATCGCCTCGGAACAAGCAGAGTCACGGTCGCATGCACTTGTAATAGGAGAAGTGCGACAACCTCTCCGTTCCGCTGATTCTCTACATCCATTGCCGTTTCGCTTTGGCTTCTGTCCTTGTGAAAGGGGAAGCAGCAGGCAAAGGTATGTGGTGGAGGCAGCAGAGGACCAACGGCGTGCAGATGACCCGTCCACGCACTCAGGGATGACATTTCCCGAGAAGGAAGTTGGAAAGGAAGAGGCGCGGAAGTACAGCGAAGCGGAGACTACACAACATTGGCAGTATAATCGCATAGAACGACTGAGAAATAGAAAAAGTGCGGCAATGTAAGTCTCCAATAGGTGAAAAGAGATAGGAAATCTCATGAGGCAATTAGGAAGCCGAGTAGAGAGGGAGCACATTCGCAACGGCGAAATATTGGAGAAAATAACATCGTTATTGTTGTATCGCAACATTCCTGAAATAGAATGGATTCATGAACCTTGAACCTTTCAAGGGAAGCATGCTCCCTTCAGGAAGCACGGAAATCAATTTTTCCTAAAATAATGAGAACATTACGGGGTTGTAATCTTTCAATCCCAAAAATGAGTTCATATCTTCTCATTAACTGTAGGTCACGAAGGATCAAATACAGCAGCGAGTTCATCAAGCAAAACAAATCACGATGGAACAGGGGACAAATAAAAACGAAATAAGCGAGGCAGCGGAGCAGAAAGCTCGCTTAGGGACGTTAATATGGACTATAAACGTTACAATGGATGACAGTGATAAACGAGCAGAGTAATTCAACATTGCAGTGTTATCAGTTAAAATGCACATTAGGGAGACAAACACATTTCGAGCACAGAATGAGTTCAAAGAGTTCCGATTACATATGCAGGCTGCATTGCAACCACTAACTGGGGTGAGAAACCAGCAAAAAAACAAGCAAAATGGACGGTTAAATAAAGTTCAACGAAGACATTTCCTGTCACTATGAATTTTTCACCTGATTTAAATTAGAAATGAACGGAAATTATCAAGGTATATTGCAATTCATTTCTTTCATCATAGGAATACATGAACTAAGTTCCTTATAATTTAGGAACTATTCCTGTGAAAATTACACATCCGAATGAAAAATATAGTAAGAAAAGCTATACATAACATTTTACCAATGCAAGGTTTTCCCTCATGAAATCACGGACTACCTTCAAAATATTTACTTGACGTTCCATTACTTAAGTATTAACCAACAAAAAGCCATGAGGACGAGTATTACTTACAATTTTACACTGACAAAGAATTATGTAATTAAACAGGCTACTCTCAGAAGCATAACATAAAAAAAATTTTCGGAACGCAGCGGTCTTTGATGCATTTGCTATAAGTATTGAGTTGAATGCAAGCACGATTAAAAATGCAACGATCATCATTCTGGTACACCTCTGAATGTCACCGCAGCTAAATGTATTCCTGATGATTTCGGTTTGGCCCAAAGGGATTACTGGACTGAAACAGAAAACTAAGCAACACTTGCAATGACCATGATTTTCCCGATCTGAACAATCCTTTTTTAATTCCTTATTGCCGAGCAATAATCACGTAGAGTGGGGTAATCAACAGCGGAATGAGTTTTCCCGGAAAAGGGCCAATGAGCACATAACCATTTCAAATCAAATTCCTTGTGGTAAATTTTTACGCCATCAGTAGCGACGGATTGATGGAAAAAACGACCAATAATGTCGATGGAAAAATAAAAAGGTTGAGAGACCGCGTGGAAACGAATCCAAAATCAATCCTATCCAATTTCACGTCGAGGTAGAAGGGAAAGTATCAACTGCATATCAAAAATGTTTTCAGAACAACCAAGAAAAAAGAGCGGGAGGAAGAGCGAAGCATGGCCAAAAATCAACGGTCTTCTCCAATATCCTTGCCGCATAAAAAGTCCTGCGCCGCCCACGCCAGCGATGTGTTTTGACGAAAAAGGATCGAAGAGGGGTTGGGGAGACGCAGGGAAGGCCGAAATGATGAGGGTACGGGAACAAAATCAAGATCGGGAAAGGATTTCAGTTAAATAAGATACGAAGTTGGTGGGGCGGAAGGGGATAAGAATAAAAACCGCTGCTTTAACGACTTGAGGCAGAACTAAGAGTTTTCTCCGCTAACAACGCCTCTTAGTATAATATCCGTGAGGGGCGAACTGATGGAGCATTGGTATTCTATGTACCGTGAGCTTCTGCCATTTTAGAGGCAATGGCGACGGAAATTATAAATATTTTAATCCCAAGCTCAAGTCGTGTTTCTTCCACGATTCACTTACACAAGCATGTTTTGAGTGTTGTCCTTAACGGAGGGAAAGGTGTGAAACTTCAACGAGAAGGAGGGGGATTATTAGGAGATTTAAGTCTTTACAAATCGAAGGACATAGAAGTATTTATGTGCAACAACACAATGTTCTGCATCATTTGGTATACTAATTAAAATGACGTTTATCTTAGGGCAGGGAGAGAAGGAGGAAGAAGGATAAAAAATACCAGAGGAATTTTTAGAAACAAATGCAAAGACAAAACTAAGTGGACAATCTACGCCACCATAACTTGCGGTTAGACAGTTTGAAGCAAGGGAATGATCGGGGGAAGAAGATCCTGAAGAAGACCCCGGCCAGTTTACATATAAATGATAAGGTTGATTTTATCTGTAGCATACATACAGACTAGATGACATGGGCAGGAGAAAATGACCCATTCATTGGTAGCTTGCTGAAAACCGATCTTGAGTATTGAACACCAAAGATGGACTTTTAAGTAGAGACTAGGAGAACACTGCGGGAACGTCTGCCCGTTATTTAAACCTCACCAAGATGACCGGTACTTTCACCCTCGCGAGCAAACAGACCTTTCTGTCCATCCTCATGGCAACATACACTCCCTCTTTCACTGCTCCGACTTTTTTTAAATTTCTTTTCTCTTGCCAGCGCTTCGCAACCGCCAGGTCTCGGGAAAGAAGGAAGGCCTCGAGACCATCCACGCCCGTCACGAATGCGCTCCCAATGCGGGAGGGATTTCCTTGTTCCATCACATCCCTTTCCTCTCCCAACCCACCCACCCGCCCACCGCCATGCCAGACCTCTCCCTCCTCCTCCTCTTCGGAGTAATGCGCTCTCCCTGGGGAAGGAAGGAGATGCGAGGGAGATGAGGAGAAAAAAAAGACGAGAGACAAATGGGAGATGAAGAAAAGGAGAGAAGAGTCAAGGGAGAAGAACAGGGGGGGGTGGGGTGGGAGTTAAAACAAAAAACATCCCCTGCGGAAACTGGGACAAGCCTAGCTGGTCTTTTTCGCCCCAAGGTTCTCCTCTTTTTCCTTTCATTTCTTCTCTCCCTTCCCTCCTCTTCTCAAAAATGACGAAAAAACCCTTTCCCCACTCCTCCCTTGGGGTTTTCACCCCTTTAACACGCCCCCAACACCCTCGAAAAAAATCCTACCCCTCCTCCCCCCCTCGTGCGCCAACCCCTTTTTCCTCTCTTTTCTCCCTCGGCGTCATACGCGCCACGCCCACCCATAATGCTGCCCTCAACCCCCCCCCCCATTCCCCTCCCCCACCCGCGGCTCCTCGGTCTAATTACAGTGGAGCGAAGAGGAACATGCACGATGCACGAACTGAGAGGCAAGAGTGTGCGGTGAAAGGAAAGGGGGATGCAAGGCGAGGGAGGGAGTGGGGAGGGGGAAGGAGAGCAGCGGGGGTGGATGAGGGTTAATTAAGGGAGGTTAGACTGAAGGAGCAGCGCTCAGGAGAAGGGAAGATGTGGTGGGCTTAGAGACATAGAAAGTTAGATTCCCTCCCTCTTTCTCAATTGAATTTTTCCTTCGGGTAAAGCCAAGACGAAACAGTTTTAATCCTAGGACCTTAATTAAGATTCATATTTGGCACCTTGAATAACTCCTCGCCATTATTGATCTTTCTCGCGAAGGAAGTTGGGTTGATATCAGATCACATTTGTGAGTTTGAAGACAGAGTAAATGACGGGACAGGATTCCAGTGGTGGGTAGAGTGCTGGCTTCCTAGACCTAGGGCCTGGGTTCGTATTCCAGCAGCAATGGATATTTCATGGTGGAATATAAACGAGTGCTACGATGATAGCTATGGAAATTGCAAAACGCCACCTGTCGAACGTGACAATTAACTGTCTACTTTTTGGCGCCTTTTAACAATGAGTAGGCAGTTGACGATGTTCGGTTTTCCTTAACCCTTCATTCAATTTTCAACTTATCCTTAACTTACCAACCACCGTATGCACATATTGTCAAGTGCAAAAGATCTCAGCCGTCGGTCGCTTCCCTAAATAACCAACTAACCATCGGCGAAGCCAATAGCCCTCACGTTGGAAATCTTTCCCAAGAGTTCGCATTGTTGCTGCCTCCGGAATGTACTTAGTATACAATCTTCTGGTACGGAAAGGAGCAATGAGTAAGTACGGAGGGTCGTGGGTCATTATCCATGATTACGGGAGGGAATACGAGGAAGGAATTGAGAGGCGAAAGGGATGATTACTGGTCCATTTAAATGGTATCTTCCCTCGGCTTTCTTCGGTTGTAGAAGTATATATTACTCGGTAGGTAGATATTCTTGAAGCTATCCTTTTGACAGTGTATTTTGCTAATTCGGTTGCTTTCATACGTCCTGAAAATATAGTGTGGGGGTGATTTAAAACCCTCCAATATCAGCCGGAAACATGGGTGATCTATGAAGAGTTCTCGGGTTTCCAGCCGGGTAATGGTGTTAAACTGCACCTTGGCAGTTTAACACCATTGCCCGGCTGGAAACCCGAGAACTCTTCATTCTAAGCATTCGCCGGGAAAGACTCAAATGGGTGATCTATATTTTTATACAACATAACCTTAGCCTTGATCTCTCCGGTGCCTATCATGAATACGGTTTGCTAGCTAAGGTTGTTATGAAACGACTCTAAGGTCAATTTCCAAATTATATTTATATCAAAATGACGTAACCTTGCATTCATGAGGAGGCGTTGCGGTAGAGAGGGTAAGTTTGCGTCTTAGGCAAGGGACAGAGGGGGACGGAAAGAAATGTTTTGAAGAAAAGAAGCAAAGACGAAGTGGGCGAGTTGACGGAGCGGTATACATACACAGGAAGAGAGAGAGAGAGAGAGAAGGCGAGGGAATTGTGGGAGGGAGGCTGAGGCTCTCCGGAAACCCCGCGCGGTGCATATTAAATGCTAGAGGAGGAGAGGAAACCCAGTCCACTCTACACTCTGTGGATCGTGAGTAGCGTGAGATTCGGATATCGAGCAGATCATAACGGCTTCTCTCCACCACCACCTGCCTTTCTCTCTCTCTCTGTTTGAAGGGGTCTTCTAGCGTATAGTGCGAGAGGGAATTCCGGAGGAGGAGGAGGGAAGGGGGAGAAAGGGATGGTCGGAGAACAGTGGCGCCAAAGTGAAAGTGAGCCGATGCCGGAATGACGACGAGGCGGGGCTGGTGACGAGGTGGGCGGTGGTGGTGGAGGGAAGGGAAGAGAGGGGGAGAGAAAGGGTCACGATCGAATTATGAGGGAGGTCGTGGTTGAAATTCCGCGTGAAGCGGAGAGAGAGAATATGAAGGGGGAAGGGGTTGGAGGAGTGGAGGGTGGGGGAGCGGGGGGGGACGAGCAGGCGAACACACACACACACAAACCGCAATTCCATTGGCAATTCAAAAGCGGGGGCGGCGCGGTGGATTCGTTATGGAAAAAAAAAGAGGAACACTCTCCTCACGGTTGATCAAATTGGCGAGCGTAACGCAGCGCACGCGGAGCGCTATATTGCTCGCCCTTTGCCCGGATACCTCATCTCAAATCTCCTTCTGTGACACAACCCATCTTCCTTAATTTCATTTCCCAAGCCTTTATCAACCTTAGGGGCTGATCACACAGTGAATACAAGCAAACGAGATCGTACTCGCATACTTTGTATTCATATATCTGTGTGTAATAAACTCTTAAGAAGATCAGTCACGTTTTTTGCTGTTTTATACGGCCTTTATCACGAGCAGTTGTTTTTTTAACAGTTTAATTAAGGAGAGTTAATGACAGTAGGGAGAATAAGCACTCTCGCATGAATTTATTCAAGCGTATGGACGAGGTGGCATGTAGTGTGACGCTCAAATTAATTGTGGTAAATGACTTTTTCAAAGATTCACCATGAGTATCAACGACTTCCACCAGGTCCAGCCTGAAACAGTTTATTACGATCCTATTATTTATATGAGAATCTATTCAGCTGTTTCGAGGAATGATACTTTCCAAATGATTATATAACACACACAGAGAAATACGTCCTTTACAACACCTTTGCTGGATGAGTGCAACGGTACACCTTTTGAAGGAAATTTAGAATTGTGAGATTCGTAAACATCAGATTTCTCAACACAATAAAATTCATAGAAAAATATGAACATTTGAAGAAGAAGTGGAACGTGAATTTTCAGCTCCACTTCTTTTGAAATATTCACATGCCCGTTTTGCGACATGTGGTAATTGAGAGGAACGTATATTCCTATTTTTGATGTACCAAACCATATTCGATTAAGCAATCTCAGGGTATAATTTTGGTCGGCCCACGCTCAATCAGGTAAACGCGACGTAATCGGCGTTCGGCTCAAGGGAAGTAATCGGAGACCACGAGATGGCAACATCTCGCGGCTAAAATTTCAAAATATGCCTCCTATAAAAAAAGAGCAAAAGGTCCGTGCTTTTCAATTTATCTAATACAAGATTTTGCCATAAAGACTTCATCATCAGTAGCCATAAATTCGAAGTTTGGTTTGCAGCGCCTCTCTATTCCACTCTCATCCCTGCCTAATGCTTCATTCCTACATAATCATGCCCTTCGACGTCATTCATGGTTTATTTGATGCTTTCCATTCTTGGCCTTTCCTTTTAATTATGCCCATTTATTTTCCCTCACTACGTTGTTTTAATTGGGCCGATGGGTCAAAAATTTGTAACCAATACGTTAGTCTCTCCTTAACAATCTTGAAAGCATAAATCAATGCATTACTATGAGAGTTTACCGAGTAATTGATGAGATAAAATCCAACTTTTTGCCAAAGAGTTATTTTGTTTAGATACGTTTTCCGTTAGTATTACTGCAGTCACCCCATACCTGCCCACAAACACCCACATTCCACCCACAGGCAGCTTCTCGCCAAAATACTGCTAATAGATCGGCCGCCACTTCTGCAGCTGCGGCGTGCACTCATTTCTGAGCTCATCGAATTCTGCAATTATGATGGAACAAACACTCAATCTTGAATGGATAGGCGAAGAAAAACCGAGATAGGTTAAGTCTGGGAAGGGAGGTGGCCGTGAGTTTTGTTCTTCACAACCAGTTCAACGACCAGAGAAACGTCGATTAAGGGCCTTCCGGACCTGTAACCTGTAAATGGGTTGTTCATCTTAGTGATAGGTAAGTAGCGTTGAGCTAGATAATGAAGGCGCCCAACTTGGCCACCTTATTTCATTTATACTAATGAAATGACACCTCAACCAACTCTGTATACCTTTTTTAAATTACAAACCCTCCATTGAAAAGCTGTGCTATATATTTCCATGATTGGAATTAGTTTTGCCTCTCTCTAAAGAAAGAGGAAAAACTTATTCCACAAACAAAAATCGTTTCGACATTAAACGCAAAAGAGACGCGGAGTGAAACACTCAAGGAGGAGGAAGTTATCTCTTCCTTCTCGCGACTGCCACCGTGCACCCCTATTTCTCCCTCAATTTCTCTCTCTTGTCCCATTGTTACCCCAGCTCGCTGGCTGTCTCCACAGAGGGGGAGAAGGAGGAGTGGGGGGGGGCGAAAAGGGGGCGGGAGGGGGGGTAGTCACAAACATCACCTTTATAAATATCTCTTTTCCTGCGATATCCTCAAACAGAAGGGTCTTTGGTTCCTCATTTTTCTCTTTTCTCTTTTCGTTTTCCAGAGCACGAGAGAATACGTCATCGAGGCCTAACGCAACCACAGCTCGGCAGCAGATTGAATATACAATGGCGCGGCTAAAAATACGACCGTCCGCCGCAGCCCACACGACTACTCCGCCAAATACAACAACGCATTTTTAAGACCGAATTAACTTCCCTCCTCCATTACTACCTTCCTCCACAACCAATCTACCACACACACACATCGAACAGGGATGAGCGACATGATATACTTGCATCAATATTTATACTTCTATGGCCGATTAGTAATTGTCGAATCGAAGTTTCCAGTAATGTTTTCAATGTTTACTATTGATAAGAGTTGTTTCCTGGCTCTTCTTCTGCCGATTTATTATATTATATATTTGGATGGTATCTAATTTCATTTTATTTATTATACATCTGCAATTTTAGAATCGTATTTGCAAGTATTACAATTTGACAAGCAGTTTTAACATATAGAAATGGCCCCCGCGTTGCATGAGTGTTGAGCCCCAGCTGTAGGAGTATATAAATCGTGAGGAACTAGAATGCCTGTGAACACCTCTTCTGCGAATGTAACTTAAGCTAACATGACCTTATATTTGATAAAAAGAGAAATTAGCTCCATGGTATGCTGGCCTTATTGGATGAATATGGATAGGGTAGTATAGGGACATCGAGGAGGCATCTATGCACGACATGCGTCAAGATATGCTCTTGTCAAATATATGCTATAATGAAAGGATGAGGTACTACTTATGTGAAAGGGAAACTCATGATGAGGTACTCACTTTTTAATCACCACATGTAGTCTTACTAACGCTTTGATTGGATACCCTAATTCATCAATAATTATGATTCTATAATATCACGTCACAGCACAAATGTAAAAGTAACTTTGTTTTCCTCGACAGATTTATTTTACTTATTTTTTACTTTTTTATTTTACTTATTTTAAACAAACTCACGTTTCATTTGTGAAATTCAATTTCCATAGAGTTGAGCCTCGAACTATGGAACGCATCACGTCAGAGTATCAATAGTACTGTCGTTTAGAGCTATTTCTATAATTTTTGTTTGTATTTACGCCCAAGGGCTCAAGACAGCTACCCCACTTCATACCCTCTCCCAGCTGCATATGCTTTCCCGTTTCCCTTTCTCTCCCTCCCCCCCGCCCCTCAATTACTCATACCCCCTCCCCTCCCATGCATCAATCCTCTCCTTGCTGACTCCCTTGACAACACAAACCCAACTCCCACGCACAACGCATCCGAGGTTTATTTATGTCATCCCCAATTTAGATTCCCCTCTTCCCCCCCCCCCGTCCTCCCTCCCGGCATGCACGGCTCTGCCAGGCCACAGCACCACTCCTCCCACCGCTGCAACCCACCTGTCCTTCCTTCCACTCTCCCATGCATCGCGCAAATGCCTCCTCGCCCATTAATTCGCACCTCGACGACTCGTGATACAGTCCTAGTCGCTGTCCACTCCGCTGCTTCTGGTCCACCTGAGAGTGTCCCCGACTATTTCTCGCGGCGCTAGGAACTTGAGCGAAACTGATGCGACGAATACGTTTCCCCACTCCCAGCTCCAAAACGGACACTTAATAGTGCGAGGGAAATCGAACAGAACAAAAGGAATCAGGTGAAATTCTAGACGGTAAGAAAGCTGTAGACTGAGCCAATCACTGTGTGTGCGAACACGAGCGACAACTTGAAATGGATTACCTCCTCCGACTCCATACATGGCAAATTGATTCGAACCATTTCTACAAATTCACTTCATTCGGTTTTTTCCCGCGTTGATTCATATTAACGGACAACAGTTTCGCTAACTTTACTAGCTTCGCTTTCGCTAGCGTCGTCAGGTCCTGGTCAGAACCCGGCCACGTCATAAACTTTAAAAAATGTAAGATCATCGCCAGAGAAAATAAATATTTCCCTTGGCTAATACGAAAGGCGATTGAAATAGCCAAAAACAAAGAAAATTTCAACAGGGAAGACTCTTATCCTCTCTCCTCTACGTCCAAACGTCTTTTACAACAATTGAATTCAAAGGTCCAGCCGGCCAATCAGCGTACGCCTGACGAGCTCAGGCGTTAGGTATATAAAGGAACATGAATCTCTACAGCTCATTCAGGAAGTGACGACGCTAGCTGTAACGTTAGCGAAACAGTTGCCCGTTAACATGAATCAACGCGGGAAAAACCCGAATCAACTGACCTCAATAAATCACCGCGGAAGCCTCTGTACCATTTCTACGAATACTATATAAAAATTACCAGCTCACCCAAACAGTGGGAAGGTAAATTCCTTTCATTGGGAACAGGAAAATGTGAATATGTGTCTTTCTGCGTATTTACTCCATGTTCGCCTCATGAATAACAATATGTATTCATTGAAACGTTAAATCAAGGCCAGCATTCATATAATGCAGTCATTACTCATTGTTGCAAACGATTATTAATATAATGTCACTAAAAAATGAAATATTTACCATCGATATCTCCCCCAATTTCTAAAAATTAAAAAAAAAAACATATTTACAAATTTAAAACCAAATCATTCGGCAACGATAAATATAAGCTTTTGATAACGGCTGAATACCGTTCGGTGACTTAAACGAAAAAGGTTTCTAAAGAGAAGTAGGTATGCATAATTTCAAAACACAAAATTCGAAGAAGACGACTGAAAGTATAAATTAAAGATTGAAACATTAACGTGAAATGAAGTTAAAGAAGATCATTCACTTGAAAATGCAAGCGATAAGATTCTACTTGAATAGAATCCTTCGTGAAGGCACCTACAATAGAAGAAGAGAAGCAAAAATGAAAACACCGTGAGAGCTGATTAGGAAGTACCCACCAAATCGAAAATCGAAAACGTAAGAAAGATATAAGATGTATTGTAGAAGTGTAACATCGTTGTAGAAGCAATGGAATCGCTTTAAAAGAAGAATGAGGAAAAAAGAGGATAGTATAGAGTACGGTGACTTCTCTAAATAATGGATATAAAAGAAGATAGCAACAATAAAGAACGCGATTTTAGGAGTTCTTAGCCAAAGACCTTAACGGATTAGCATAGCTCGCTAGGGAGTTTTGAGATTCAAGGCTGAAAGTTAGTAAAAAGATACGGAGATGGAAGGCGACAAACGAACATGGTATACGTACTAATGAAAAAAAGGTCAGGAAGATTAGGAAACTATAAAATATTGAGAACCAGTATTTGAAAAAATTCAAATAGATGGGTTCTTCCCCTCAAAAGCAGCGAAATGAAGTGTGAACTAAGTATTACATAGAGAAGAGGAATATAATTGCTGGACGCGAAAACACGGAATTAAGCAAAATTTTAGTGGCTCATCCAAAATCTACGTAGATTAAGCAAATGATTGCCGAGTTTGATCGATACATGAAATCCAATTTCCCACTTGTTTCCCCGGAAGTCATTAAATATTAAAATTACGAGATAGCTACTTCCAAATTCAATCACATTTTAATAAATATTCCAAATCAGCATACATATATTATTTTAGCGGTTAAATCCAAATTAAATCATGATTCCAATCAACCAAAATTGAATAGGTATACACACCGCTACCCGGTTTATAAATAACGTGACACCTTTCAACGCGGCATCACGGATATCCCCGCGGTTAAGTGCAGGGAGGAGGCAAGACTGGTGGTTTGAGGCGTCTGTCGTCTCAAGAGGGAAGAGAGAAGGGAGGATTGTGATGGCGCGCGGGTGTGGGAAGGACGGAGATGCAGAGAGAGAGAGAGAGAGGGGGGGGGATGCGGGAGGGATGCATTAATTTTCCAAAAGGTGAAGGAGAGAGAGGACATTAAATATTCCGACTCTGAAGGTGTTCGAGTGGTTGGTTGGTGGGGAGGAAGGAGGTGGGTCGGGTTGGGGAGAAACGGGAAGCGCCGCCGCCGAGCGTAATGTCAACCGCGACCAAATGAAAACGGCGGGCCGCCCGCGATGCACGAGGCAGGCGAAAGCAGAAGGGAACACTAACGTCTAGCATTTCGGGAGATATATCGCGCGGCCGATGCTTCCGTAAATACGCCCAAGCGTGAATGCTGAATGTGCCAATGGAATACGCAGCACGTGCCAAATGGTTTCGATGGATAACCTTCGTACATGAACATACCGACCGAGTACGCGAACAATCCCTTTCCTCGCATTAAAAAGGAAACGACCTGGCGCACTACGTCGAGTATACCTTCCGAGGTCACTAAAAATAATATTCTAATTTAAATCCCCAACAGGCTCTGCCAATCCTCTTTTAGGAGCATTGAGGCGATCCGTAGAAATGTCTACTAAGCGAAACAATGCATTCAGAGGGATTAGCTGTTTTGGAAATGAGTTCTCTAAATTAAAAAGATGTAAGTTGAAAGATGCCTCCGATTAAAATGTCAACGTAATCTAAAGAAGTGTAGTAAAAGTAAAAATAAAGATAAATGTAAGAAATTGAGAGCATTGTATTTATAAATTCAATACTCCGTCAAGTAATAAAATGTAACTCAAATTATATCCCTCATAAGCATTGAGTCACATATAACGCCAGTTCAGGCAAAGGCAAAGAGATCAATATGGTGTTTATGACTTTACATTTAGAGTTCGAATGAAATGAAAACGTTTTCGAGAAGGTCAAAAGAAAACTCAAAATTACGTTTTTATGTGCATAACATAAGTATGTATTATTAATCCAATACACCTTTGACACCTGCTACAAAAATTAACTTAAATCTCTCACGTTTAGAGTGGGTCTCTTATCGTAACTGTAGAGAGAAAGGCAAAATATGACCACTGGCCAAAGTTTCCGCCAGCGAGAACAAAACGGGGAAAAAGGGTCGTGCAGAGAATGGAAAAATCTGGAGCAATATTTCCCCGATGACCTTTCCCTGCGCACGCAAGCTCAGAACCACTGCCCGCACGCACGAAAAGCCGCGAAAACATTCGAGGGTGGATTTTAAAGAAGCGCGCTCAGTCCATTTGCCTCGAGGAAGATCGACCACGATGTGTCAGTTAGTTATGCCAAATCTTCCCCCCCCCCAAGATGCCCCACCTCCCCTCACGCTAATTGCAACTGATAGTATAACGAAGAGTGAAGGAATCATTTACATCTATATACTACCCCGCGAGCCGCCGCATGGGCGTGTGGCAGGGGATGGTATGTCACCAGCCGTGTAAAGATGTAATAGTTTTGGTGGTGAAATGGAGACATTTATTATGGGAGTGTATTCAGTGAAGATCAGTTTTTATTGTGGTCGCTTATTGTGCGCGGAAAGAACGAGTTATTGTAGCTATCTGTTCGGCAGAGTGTCTCTCTTATTTTATCGCATCTGTCAGACCTAGAAATGTAGTGAGGCGTCGTGATAATATTCTCTGAGTCGCACTGAAACACACCAGTTCTGAATATCTCAAGCAGCCTAAGTCTAGCGTGCAGCCTCCGAGTCTCTAGGGGCTCCCACCTTAATCCCTCTAAAAGTTGTGCGACACTACATGTTCGTTCGTAGAAGTTTTTAATGAAGCGTGCTGCTTTTCTTTGTATTTTGTTAATTTTTTTTGTTAAATCTTGATGACCAGGGTCCCAAATGCTCGCGGCGTATTCAAGGTGTGGCCTAACCGGAGCGAAGTAGCGTCTCTCTTTTACTATCATCCGAGTACTCATTTTCTCATCCGAGGACCTTCCTATTAGTCACTTAATAAAACCTAGTTTCTTTAATACTATGCCGCATACGTTTTGTATGTGTGTTCCCCACGATATATCTGAAGTAACGGTAATTCCAAGATATTTTACTGTATTTAAAGATTGTATGTTTACTCCACCCACGGTGTAGGTATGGCTTTTGTGTGATGACTTTCGCAGGAAGAGAACTAAGGTGCATTTACTAATATTTAGTTCTAATCCCCATCATCATGGTATTGTCGGGGATAGCGATTCGGGAGAGAGAGAGAGTCCGATTGGGGAAAGAAGCGGTGATGTTAGAGCGAATGGGGATTCGATGGAAAAGCAAAGGGTACGGATTAGAAAAGGGGAATCGTGAATGAAAGGGGTAGAAGAGATCGGGAGAGAAATTGAAAGAGATAGAAGAAACCGAACCGAATCTTCCTCATTTGTGGAGTGAACCAGTTCATTTCAAAGCAATTTTAAGCGACCATCTCAACCAATTTTTTCTATTTGCAAATTTCACTAATAACCTCGTAACACCTCTACTCTTTCTTCAATTCACGAGCCACTCCCAGAGAAAAAAATTAAGACTTCAGCTTAAGATTAAAGCAAACTTAATAACAGAAAAATAGACTAAACCCGGCATCCTCTTCACATTCGTGAAAGCTGCAAAGCGGGACAAAATGACCAAGAACAAAACACAATCGAGGAACTGAAACTTCTCAAAGTCTTTGATGTATGGTGTGGTGAAACACAGGTCGTCTCGGACGGAAAAGATGAGAATATAAAATGCACAACTCACAGTCCACCCCCTCTTTCTCTCTCTTACCCAATTATTTCGAAATTCCAGTTTCAACAATTCGATCTTACCCAGTATCCCATATCCTGAGTTCCGTAAAAGGGTTTTGAGGGAGAACGAGGGAAGGGACGACGCCGACATATGACAGTTCCCTTGGATTCGAAGCGAATGGAATGGGTTTAGGTCGCAACGGGAAGTGTAAGGGGAGAGAATCAGAGGAAATAACACGGAAGTATGAGGCGGGGGAGGAAGAAGAGGGCGTAGGGATAGCCCGAAATAGGAGGATAAGGCAAGAGAAGAAATGATGAATCAAGGGTCAAGGTCCGAAACATGGAAGCCGGAAACAAACTAAGTAGACTATTCTTTGCAAGACGTTCAAAATATTTTGCTAGAGCCAAACTATTATGGTAGGAACGATCACAGGAATAAGATTAAGGAAATAGACTGCAGAACCGATAGATGTAATATGTCATTTTTCCTACGTACAATAAGGGACCATAATAGTTACGATTAATCAGTTCTAGGATACTGAATAGGTTTTTTCAGTAGTGCTAAATATCTCAATATGATTATTAGCCACTAACCTCGCAAGCAATCTCCGGCATGATATTCTCTTGCATGATTTAGCAACTTGTAGTGCAATTTATATGTCGCATTAATAATACTAACCAGTAGTTCATCCTGAGTAGTGTAGTGCTTGGTAGCATGTTCTTCTACGTATCACTCTCCTAGTTTGTGGTCTGACTGCGTACCGTTACCCTGACTGCTTTTGGCCTGCACCTGCCATTCTTGGGAACGTGCGCGGTTCTGATTTGAACTGGGATGAGTACTGCATGCCTGTTGTGGAATCATCCCTAGCCACACACCCTAATGGTGGCTTGCGCGGCATTTCGTGGATGCAGATGGACAAATATGCGGTCGATTAATGAGGATGAAATATTCAAGCACGCATGAGAGATATTGGAGGTTAGCTACAGAATTGAATTTAGAATCAAGAGTAACCAAGGGAAACCGGTGATTGAATCTATTAAATGCACGTAAAAATCACAAATGAAATAGGAATGGAATTGAAGAAGAGCATAATTGCAGCACATATTCTGAAGCATCCAGGCGTTCGGGTCGGGTCGGGAGAAGATTGAAGATGTTTTCACTGCTGAAAACTTCGAAAAGGGAAAAGGATTATATATTACCTCTATAACAGATGGTGGATGCAATATCAGAAGCAAATAAAGCCTAAAAAACAAGTAAATATGCATTGAAAACATTTAAATTCCCAGAGAAGCTATATATACGACAGGCACGCACAAAAAAATATATTTTCCGAACTCTGATAAGGAGGAAACCATGTCGGAGGAATTACAACCCGGACTACAAAGGAAGTGACATAAGGCAAACATTCAACTTTTGGGTTCAGACCGCAGTACTGCGGGAGAAGGCGAACTTCCGTTTTAAATGGGGAGGAGAAAGAAGAGAAGGGAGAGGAATAGAGAGGGAGAAGGAGAGGGCGAACAATACGTAAACTCGGAGAGAAGGGGGGCGATATGATAAAAGGGAGAATAAAAGCGAAGAAGGGGAAACAGGAAGAGGATGAAGTTGTAAGCGACCTCTGGGAAGGGAGAAGTGAAAGAGGAGGAGGTGGGCAGAAAAGGTTAGAACTCTGGCGCATTGGGCAAAACCGCGACTTTACGGACGGCGTGGTTAAGCTCAGCTTCCGGTAACTTAACTTGCCGCATTAGGGTGGGGGGAAGGTTTGAGTTTGGAAGAGGAGCGGGGAGGCGTCGAAGCTGAAAGGGCCGTGTGCGGGCGGTTGGTAAGGCAACGGCAGAAATCTCATTCACAGCTGATGCGGCCGATCATCCCCCTCTGGGAGATTCGGCGCCTCCGCGTCTTCCTCCCACAATCCATTTAACCCTTATTTAGTGCTTTACCCTCAAATGCGCGCATGCCATCGGGACCCATTACAGCATCGCAGAGAGGACCACTATCTTTAGCTATGCCGCTGATAATTTCGAAATCGATCGCTGACCTAAAGGGTGAGCCTGATTTGTAAATGGAGAGCGAAATCATTTATATCCGCGGTAGGATTTGGTTCTCTCCATTTTGTTTCCATTATCGAATTATAACCACGGAACGTGGTCGGTTTACCGGGTAAACAAAATGGTAACTCCAGTCACTATTACTCTACCAATGGTCCGCAGTCGTAGAAACAAACAGGTCTGTGCAAATAACTGGCAAACTCTTGCACACTGGCAATACTCGCATTCCTCGTATGTTGTAGAGGTTTTCCAAATGCCATTACATTAATTCACCACGCAAAGGGACTGGAAAAAATTAATCCTCTTATCGAAAATGGAAATTAACGAATCTAGTGTACATATGCTGTTGTTTTAAGTAATAACGCAGTAACGATAAAAAAAGTGAGCTCTCTGTAATCACCCAAAATAAAATTCGTGAAAATCTGGAAATTTTGCTATGTTATCATCCACGACACTAATTGTACGACCGCGGAGTATTGACCATAATTTTTAAAAACATCGACGGGAGCCCATTTACTCGCCATTCAGCGGTGGTCTTCAGATCTAGTCACGAGCCGGTCCCACACAGACCAATATTCTTTCACGAGAGTAAAAAAAGGAGTGGTCACCTTCTGAATGAGGAGCGGAATGGAGTTTCACCAAAAACTGCGCCAAAAACCATTTACCTCTGAGAGGGGAAGAAAGCCCGCGGCATACTTCTCATCATCTCACAAGCCGGTGGTCCAGTTTTCCTCGGTTGGCTAATTGACTGAAATTAATGGAAAACAGTTTCCTCTCAAACTGGGGCGACTCAGTATCTCTTTTACCAATCTCGCCTGGCGCTGCCTTAATGACCGAAGCACATTCAGCAATTACAGTCTATCAAAGGAACAAGTGGAATTAGACAATAACGATAGTCAACATTGAGAGCAGAACAAGAAGAACAGGGGATACGGCGAAACGGCAGGAAAGTTGATCTTTACTAGAAGGTATCCAAAGCAACCCCTAAATTATTTTTAGGAAAAAATACAGAACATATAAATCCTAAATCGGCTGGTAACTGTTAATATTGAAAACAAAATAGTGCTCACTTTCGAAAAGATTTCAATATTCTGAATGTATGAAGGGCGATTAATACAATTCCGCCAGGATTGGGTATTACCATTTTACAAACTGAGCGGAAAAGCAGCAACAAATGGGCATTGTTTCTCATTCCATAGCCCTTCCACGTAAAAACTAATCGAAGCTGTTTGATGCACACAAACTGTCACTGTCTGCACTAACACTGTCTGCCTATACCTGCGTATAATCACGAATCATTTTCAATGTACACCTAAACCGTGTGTGAGAAGAACAGATCAAAAGCGAACGTAATGACACGAATAAGCACTGTTGCAGTCAACTGCCCTCTCTACGCAGTCAGCCTTCCTATTGTCATAAATATCCTACATGTTCCGTTATCCTTGCGGAACCAAAAATTAAACTCATGAGGACTACATGTACATCTGCACAATATACCGCGTGGGCGAGTGGCAGGGGGGTGTTAGGTCCCCAGCCGTGTAAAGGTGTAAGTATTTTTTGGAGATGAAATTGTGAGGAGTGTATTTAGTGGAGCTAAATTTTTGTGTTCGCTTATTTTTTGCGGAAGGAACGAGTTTTTGTACCGATCTGTTGGGCAGTGTATCTCTCATTAAAGGACAAAGACAAGATTACACAGTCTTGTTAAAGAATCTCAATTCTACTGAGAGTGAGAGAGAGACGTCACCACATCTCGAGTCCAGGAATTATCGAAAATGAAGGAGGGAGAGAGAGAGGGTGGAGGAGTGGAGGGTCGAGTCCGAAAAGAAACGGGTGACACATATCCACCCAAATGTTCACCCACACCCCTCTCGAACCCTTTCCGTCTCTCTCCCTCCTTCCTCTTCCCGTCTCCATTTCCCCTTTTCTCACCTCCGGAGGCTTTGGTTCGGCGATCGGTCAGTGAAGCGGGATTTATGGAGTGACTCACACCCGACTCCTCTCGCCGTATTCCCTTCACCCACCCCCGCCCTCTCCAACCAAACCAAACCAGACACACATAACACACACACACACACAGAGAGCACTCTCTCTCTCTCTCTCTTCCACTGCTCATTCACTATCTGTTCCTCCCTCCCTTACATCCCCTCTCCCTTGCGGCCATTAATTCACCTCTCCGCCATCGAAATGAAAGGCGTCGCCCACGTATTGCTCCGACAGAGAGACCCGTACGTTGGAATTACTCACCATAACCGTCTCTCCAAGAGAGAGACCGCTTCGGCACACTCTTCCCTACCTATCACCTTCAATAAAGTGCCTACAACATTTCCTTCCCAAGAATAATCTCCCATTCACTCCACGTTATGAATACATAAACTCAGATACTCTGATGATAAATAAAATCGCTATAATGAATGGTTGCTAGGAAGACTATCGAAAAAAAAACCTCAATGACAATTACCTGTAGGAAAGTATGTCCATGAAAGACTCCTTTTAAGCAATAATTTCGAGATTTATCGCAGTACACGCTTGTAGAGAGAGTTGCGATCCCGCAATTTGAAATACTGATTGATGCTCCTTAAGCACCTCAGCAGCCTTAGTAAAATCAAAATCTAATGAAATGCATTTATAAAATATCGGTCCTGAATCAGAAAACGAGTACACCGATTGATAGAGCGAAATTTGAAATATTAGGTCCAAGGGTTTCTGAATAAGCAACAAAATCAATGCAAAGCAACGAAAATAAATTTTACCGTTGCTAAGAAGTATATTGATGTATGAACCGAGTCATAACCAACGCAACGAATAGATGACGAATAACAATTATCATCTAGGAAGGAAAGACTCCCTCCATACATATTCCCTTCAACGCATAGGAAAGGCCACAAAAGGCCCTTGGGGTATTAATCAACGTCGCTAAGCACCTTTCCAACAATCCGCAATAAGCAAGTGAGAATTTGAGGGCGCCCTGCGCTTGCGCACAGGGCGATCATGAAGTAAGCCACGCTCGACGAGCGTGGGCGAAGCATGACGCGACAGAATGGAAGAGAGAGAGAGAGACAAAGACGAGGTTTGAAGGAGCGGCAGAGCTCAAAGCAATACACGTCGTCATGCCGCACACAAAAGCAAGCGCATCTGAAATCAACGAAAATTGGGACCAATTCGGAGAGCAGTTTCACATTCGGAAGGGAGCTCAAAATCTAATCGCATACGCCAACTCTGGCTCGTAAACGGATTTCCAAATCCTCCATATCACTCACTTTATGGTATTGATTTAAGTTCTCTCCCGAACTCTTTTTTCTCGGAAAATAAATGGATTCTCTGGTTGATTCTGGCCAACGGCTGGTACTGCAAACGAGTTTCCCTTCCGAGGTGGGGGGCTTATGTTAGAGATCGGTAACGTGTGAAAGGCTTCGTCCAAAAGAAGACAAAAATACATAGGAGGCAGGAGAGAACGCAGAAAGTCTCCATCACCGCTAATCCTGATTCTCACGTCATAAATCGCACACCACTTACGTAATCACACAGTAATGATTAAATCATGAGCTGCTTCTGGGCATTACAAAAAGGATACCTATGCTCCGAATCACGCCTCACGTCACTAGCAATCGACGGGGACCAACGAGCTCATCACGAACTCGTGACATAATCACAAATTACTACTTCATGACTTCGTCATTCTACTGCTCTGTATTCTATAGTCTTCATGGACATCGAGGCGGCTAAATTACTGGTTGCCCATTTCGAGGGCCCAGGTTCTACCCCCGACAGCGGTGGAGATTTTGCTCACTGGAATTGCCATCTAAAACAGATGCTGTGAGGAGAGCACTTCAAGGAGGTATCGGGTTGGTTTGGTGGCTAGAGTACTCGCCTACCACACGGGCGGCCAGAGTTCAAATCCCTGCAGATACCGATGTTTTTCAAAGGAAACCTGATCCCTACTTGAGTGTCTTGTGGAGGGCAGTACTCCGTCCGTCGGATGAGACATTAAACCGTGGTCCCCTTGGCGCCTTTCGTTAAGAGCAGGTTAATGCCCATGCCGGGTTTCTATCCACCCTTCCTCCCTTACCTATCCCCTAAGGCGCTAATGACCTTAGCCGTCAGTCGCCTCCCCAAATATCCAATCCAATTCAGAGCACTTCAAGGGCAGTATTCCGTTCGTCGAATGAGATGTTAAACTGTGAACCCCTTAGTGCCTTTCGCTAAGAGTTCTCAAACACCGACCCCCGAGTTTCCCTCCATTCCCATCAGAACCCTTCCCTCTCCAAGCCACACACCTCTCCCAAAGGCACAAATTCCCTCAGTTGTCGGTCGCTCCCCAAATAACCAACCATGCGCTCCATTATCATTCCGAGGGACTCAAGAAGTAGGTAGACATTTTCTAATGTAGTATCGCACTCCAATTTCGCTGTCCCACCAACCTATCCGTCTGTCCTTTCGCGGTTGTCCAAACTAAAACCCTCCTCCGACCCAATTCGCCTTATGCCCTTTCAACCCCCGCCACCATATCCCCACGATATCTTCCTCCCGTTTCCCCCTCGTCCCTCTCATCCCTCTTTCCCATGGCTTCTCCGCAGTCATGAATATTAACAGCTGGCATGGGCTCAGGTCACCGCCGAATTTCGGTGAGGCATGGACAGAGGGGGGGGGGCGGATGGAACGGGGAGCAGTAGCGCTGGAAAGGGAACTTCATTAGGAAAACGGAATTAATTTAGGCTTTACTATATTTTTTCATGCGTCGCACCCAACTCCCCCGACCTTCCTTCCTCCCCTCCCCCCTCCCTCATTCGACCCGACGTTAATCTTAGAATAAGATCTGGCCATTCTCCCACCGGCTTAAAAAGAGTGAGTGTGCGAGGGGGTGGTGTCGGCGAGCGTGGTAGGAGTCTCAAGGGGGTGAAATTGGGGTGCGGACTCGAGAGGCAAAGGGGGTGGAGTGGTTAGGGCGGCAGTGAGTTGAAAAGCAGGGGTAGGAAGTTCGGTGGCGAGTAGCGTGGAGGCAGGCGGATGGAGCGACGTGTATCCCGTGTGCATGCGAAAGACAGAGCGCGCCCGAAAAGGGATTCAACTGTCGCCGAGTGAAGACGAGACGCGTAATTGGATCAATTCATCTGCTTGTAGAGGACGACATGTATCCCATGCGACGGCACTCTCAGTAACACGATAATGTGATCTGCATATTGGATCATAAATATATCTACATTGTGCACTGCCAGCCTCGAGAGTTTGAGGGCAAGGGATTCCCATTAACGTGCAGTGCACTACATTCTACAAATACCACTGAAAGTACGACAATTTGTCGTCATCATCAGCAAAAGCATGTATATTCGAGGGAGGGGGTGAATTATGAACAACGTGAGTGACAAATATTATAGAAACTTCGAGTATTTATGCATTTTGTAACTACGTAAAACGTAAGAAGACAAAAGAGCGATACCGAAATAATTCACTGCGTTCTTTCTGTACTACTCTGCAAACAAAACGTAGGCATCGGCTCACCCATTTTGGCACGATTGAATCAACACATTGTGCCAGGCATAACCATCTGGGAGGACAATCTTCCCTTGAAAATCTGATGCTCAAGATTTGTGCGAGGTCCCAACTTGGGGAGTCTTGTCGCCATACACGTCAAACAGACTTCGAGATCGATATCATACCGAATAAGGCGGCTATGTTACTCTCAAACTCTTGACTTTCATCGTTTTGGGTTCGTTAATTTCCTCCGTTTTATTTCCCACACCGCAATAAATCGCCTACACGATCGCGTCAGAGAAAATGCACACAATTAGCTAAGGTTTGAATTCGAATACGCTGTATAGGAGGAAAGGGTAATTAGAGGAGATCGCTCCAACCGAAACAACTGCTTTTGTTTCAAGATGAGAAAGCCAACTTCGCGGCAATTTACGTAACTCACCGTCCGACACAGAGGCACTGACTCTCACCAAAAAAAGTAGCCATTACTCCCGACAGCATCGGGTGAGCATCACGTCCGCTTACCTGCGAGCAAAGAGAAGAAAACACTTTTTTTAGAATGGATGGGATATTGAGGAGAGAGTCGGATGGGGGTGGGGAGGAATGGGGGAGGAGGGGAATGATGATGGGCAGTGGGCGAAGCAGACCAAGTGTCCGCCCGCCTAAGTTAAAGCCGAAACGGTCGCTCAGCGCGCACGGCACTGCAACCGCCGCCGCGTTCGGTGCTTTCGATGCCGGGTTCGAAGTCATTATTATGAAGCGTTCCGGGGCATATACAGTGATGGGAATCTGTCCGGGGACCAACCCCGTCATTTGTAACGCTGTGGAATGGAAGTGACCAACTTTACCCATCCCTCCTGGCCGAACCACGGCCGCTACCACATACCTACCACTTTGGACTCCTCCATCCGCCCCCCCCCCTACCCCCTAGTAGTCCATCGGCCGTGAACTCACGTAGCAGACGCTCTAAAGAACAGGAAGTGGCGGGGGGGGGAGGGAGGGAGAGGATATGTGGGGGAGGGGGAAGATGTAAAATATAAGCTTAAAATCAAACCAAACCCCTCCGGCTTCTGCCTCTGCGTCCTTTTTTGTATCGCGCCATCCCTTCCTTGCGTTTTCCGTCGAAACACACGCCTCTATTCCTCGCACCATTATGCCACGGGCGTTTTTTTTGCTCCTCTTCGGAACCAAGAGGAACAAAAAGGAATACTTGGCTCCACGGTTACAAACGTGATTCCGCAGCCAAGGAGTTACCTTTTTTATCGACTGAAAAGCAGTTAGCGGCGCGCCTAAGTTCCAGATAAAGACCGTGAGTAGCTCCACTCAATTGCTTTACGATTTAATTACCAGCAGACACAAAAAAATGATGAGGTGGACGGCATATTTCTGGGTATTTTTTACGGGAAAAAATAATTTGACTACCACGGCCTGATGTATTCCTTTCATTATGACTAGGAGCATTGAAAAAGAGGAAGGAAAAACACTAAGAATTGCTCATGCTAACCAATTTAAGAGTAAACATTGAGATTAAGGGGAATATTGATCATGTGGTGAACACAAAAGCTAAAGACAGACATCTAATGACTTCTGAGTCGTATTTTTTTTACTTTCAATTTTTTCGTTCAATTTTATGAAACCTAATATCGGAAAGCAAAGAAGTGAGTCAGCTTTCGACGGCACCACTTGTCAGTCGCACAACCAATTTGTTAACAAGCAATGAATAGAACTGCTTCACAACATGAGTTATCTTTGTCCTTGAAGATTCTAATATGGTTGGAATTTTCACACAGTTCGACAATGCACAATGTTTAGTTTATTGCCGTTTAATCAGAAGATCAAGTTGAGTTGGAGACTCATCAATGAAAGAGTCAATCTACGAATTTTGAGAGGAGTAGTTTAACAATACAAATCTGAGAAGAAAAGAAACTCATCGGACACATTTTGCAACACAATGGACTTGATGGAAACAGTATCGTAAGGAAAAATGAAATGGGAGGAAGACCAAGAATGGAATGAATTAGGCAAATTAAGTTGGAATTCAATTAGAAGATTTATCGAGGAATGAAGAAGTTAGTTGGTTGAATACCCTATCTAGGATCATCTCCCTTTGCATGTTATGCGCTAAGGTCCGCTATTAATTGCCGAAAGCAAAATAGTGTTCAACATATGCCTTTCTAAATATTTGAAGATAGCCTATTAGATAGGTAAGATGAAGCAGAACCGAGAGGGGCATAGCTAACTCTACGGATTTAATAGATTACATCACACCGCTTCTATGCACGAGTATCATCACTTCGCAGCATAAATTGTTTCTTACAACGACACCTAAGCATTGAAATGCTAAAAGTTACAATTCATTGAGTGGAGACCCTAAGTTTCGATTTTTCACTTTCAGGAATTTCATCGTATGAATGGGAAGAAACTACTAACATGAACGACAACTGCCTTGCAAGGAGAAATTTGTAAGCAATTTCAACCTACGTTACTTTTACCAAAATATTAGTCGTAAAAAGCTTTTTGTGACTATCAAGAAAGATATTTCATGTTTTAACTCAATGGGCATTCAATGTGAGGATTTTAAATGTATGTAAGTTGATAAAACTACCGAGATTAGGGGTAAAATTCAACCAAACTTAAGTGGTAAACTGTCATCTGTTTCTCCGATGCTGTAGCAGTTCTCACCAAACCGGCATCGATACCGCATCAGTTAGATCCTTTATCCAGGCATTTTATGGGGATGTGAAAGTACACATCATTCCCATGGCTGGTTTTTCCAAATTTCATTCCAAATTCCAAAATATAGAGAAAACTTAAATAAAAGAATAATGACACGATTATGAAACACTACACGGAAAATCTAAGTACAAATATTTTCAGTTCGGCCATTCGGCCATAAAAAGTCGTCATTTTAATTCAAGGCGGTATGAAAAACGTCTGCAGACCGCGATATCGCGAATTGGCTAGTTATAATTCTATAACATTTGATATCGAAGGAGGGAAGACCGCTTCGAGTGAGAATACATTACAAGTGTGGATGAGGAGGGGAGGGAGGGGTTAAGAGGGAAGGACGTCCACGGTCACGGAATCGATACCAGAGACCGCGGCGTGGGAGAGAAAGGCCCTATTATAATCAAAACGGTCGCATTGAGGCATGACCGTCTAATAGGAGTGAGTAAATCGACCTGAGGCACGCGATTCCTCAGCACACAGCATAAAGCGCTCTCCGAAAGAGCGCAAACACAGCACATGTGGCCGACGAGTAATGACCGGCTTACAAAAATATTTAAAAGCCTATATATATCTCTAGCAATTCACATAAAAAAAGGTTCTTGGAAAAAATTAATACCGACTGGTAGTCAACTGTTGGAATTAAATTAATAGATATATCTCATAGGGTCAGGCGCACATCGCCCGTAGCCAAGTGAAAATCAGCCTAAGTGCTGCTACGATTTGAGACATGACAGAGAAGAAAAATCTCTTAGTATATTCCACACTTAAAACTTTTATTCCTGACCTAGGTTACGATTGCCTTGCAATCATTTTCAAAGGTGTTCGAAATCTAAGGAAATCCAATCGAATGCTAGGTCAGGAATAAAAGTTTTAAGTGTGGAATATACTAAGAGATTTTTCTTTCCTGTCATGTCTGCGGTAACATTCCACAAAGTTATGCCTTCAACCATTAAGTTTATGCTGCTACGATGTTGTTAGGTGCGGAGGAAATGCAATTTTTTTGAGTTAGGTGCTCTAGGATATCCAATTAAGTTATAGCAATTAGAGTGGGGAAAAATGACTATAATATTGCGTAGCAAAGTTATGTTTATCCGATTTCGTCGATAATTATTTCTATAAACCAACCTTTAGATACATAAAGAAAGTTCGGATGAACATATCGCATCATCAATGTTGCTGCTTGTAGTTCGTATGTTTTCCAAACTACTTAACAAGAACTAATGTATTACTCGTGCTGATCATAAAAATAGAAAAATCCTCGAATGTGGAGGCGTTTTCAGCGTGCGGCTTGCAGAAAATAAGCGAACGCTATGAATATGTACATTTAGTTACTGGGTATTTTAGCCACGGCCAACGCAGTTTCCACGCAATCAATACTCTTAGATCTACATATTTCCCTGTAAGCCACCTCTAGTTTTGGCGGCTGGGGATTGAGTCATCATCAACATTTACCATAATGATCCATTAAAAGGTTTACTTAAAGAACCTCAAGCGTTTCCCTGGCCGCTAGGCGCAGAGCAGCAAACAGCAAATAAATAATGTGCTGTCAGACGAGCAACTAGAAGAGGACTACGTAGAAGGACATGATAGCATGCAATAGTCTACTACTACAACTACCCCAGGTAGTCATATAATATGACTACCGGTTAGAATATTAACGCTATTATAAAATAATACCTTTGGTAATATCTGTACTCTATACGCTTCTAACAATTGCTCCAATTTGAAAATAAATGCCAAACGTGGCCTCCAATGCGACTAATAAAGAATCTCGCTCAATACACCAAAAGTGTGGACGCATGAAGATGGGAGGAAGGGGGTGGGAGATCGGCGGGGACTCTTGCACGGACGACCTCGGACAATGGGCCGAACGGAGAGGCCACCGAGACTTGAAGGGAGTTGAGGCGTATTTACGATTCCGAATATGGAAGATTATCGTGACGGCGCCGTGAGGCGATGGGCGGCCTTGGGCCGAAAACCAGCGAAATCACGGAGGAGGAGGGGCATGAAGGAACTGTGAAGTTGAGAGAAGAAGAAGGGGTTGGGGAGGGGAAGGGAGACGACTTCAACCACGCCGTCACTATCACCTAAAGACCCGAAGAAAAGTGAAATCGTTTCCGGTGTGATGGATTGCTCACTCGAGGAAGGAGGAAAAGAAAAGCCTTAAGCGGCAGCAAGCAAACGCTGTAAAAGGCATCTTCGGAAACGTCTAAGTGATTATATAAGCAACCGCAAAGCTTGTGCTTAGGAAAAATCACGCGCGACAAGGAAGAATGCGTGGTGAAAGTTGCCAGGCCGTGTTGGTATAAAACGCGATGGCCGGCCTAGACGCTTCACACTCGCATGGATACGTTATTATGAGGCGATTAAGGTGTCGGACTGTGTCGACTGAAATGGGATTCACGCCTTCGTGACCACGCAATAATGGGAAACTCCACCGCACCGCGGACAAAGGTCCAATCTGCTCATTTCTATCTCCAACACAAAGCATTCAACAAGGTAGCGATAGGTGGTCTTCCGATTTAATAACCTCTTCCGGGTTTGGAATTGAAAAGTACCTAAAATTCAGGAGTTCAGCAAAAACTAGGGTTGAACATAGGTGAAAACCGTGACTGCAGTATACGGAAGCTTTCTACCGATGGATTTTGAGGCCTTTAGTCGCCGCATTAACCACTCAGTGTCTAAATGTTCCCATCCCATTTGTGTGGCGTTAATTTTCTCTCCAATTCCACATACCTGCTCTAGTGCTTTCCGGGTCTGTCCCATTGTGCTGTCCCATTCTTCCTATTTTGCCAAACAATCTAACCTCATATCGTACCCCACTTAGATTCCCAGCCATTTCCATACGTACTCCGGTCACAATTTCGTTATCTTCTCTGCACCTCCTCCGCCAACCGCCTCACCTCCACTACTGCATTTAGCACTTCAACCTTAGCCTGTTAGCAAATATACGAGCCTAACGCGAATCTAAAATTGTAACCCATGCAGTATTCTGCTTACAATCAGAAACATCTGAACTACGTTTTCTTTTACAAATACCCAACGCGAGAGTCGAATAAAAGCCTTGCGTATCGTGACCACGCAAGGATTCGTGCCCATAAAAGCTTTCGCCACCTTAGCGGATAACCTCTCTATCCCGAGCCTTCCTATGACCACGCTCGACTCCAAAAGTTTAGGTGAACCTAACCCAGAGGCACAATGATCGCGACAAAAAAAACCGAGCCCCGACCTAACGACGACCAAAACAACCGTTGAGCACCCGCCGTTTCTCAAGCGGCGACAAGCGCACCCTGAATAAAGAGTGAGGGGTGCAATGGAAATCGCATTCACACGCAAGCGGAAGAGTGAGTTGGGCTTATATATCCTCGGCGGCCACCTCGTCCCACAGAGCGACCGACCCGACCAGACATAGAAGGCAGAATGGCGGACGGCAAAACGTCTTTATTCCGGACACGTTCCTCCGCTAAGGTATGCCCTAGAGTATAACACAGGCTCACGCATCGAAAGAAGTATGTGAAGAGCAGCAGCGACGGGAGAAAAAGCAGGTGGAAGAGAATGAGAGGGACACGAGACGGCTTCTGCCTTCTTCCATAGGCACTTCCCTCGCACGCCGACACAAGGTCTACCTCCCGGTAGGAAAAAAATCATAAGCGGATGTGTGAGGGGGGCGGGTGGGGGGAACGTAGGTATATCCAAAGGAGGGATGAGAAGCCGCCCGCAGTGGCGATGCCCTCCACAAGAGCACCAGCAGGAGAGCGAGAGAGAGAGAGAGAGAGAGAGAAAAGGTTTTCTCCGAGCGAGGCTCCTGGAGGGAGAGGTCCTTCCCACCGGGGGGTGCGGCCGATGAGGGGGGTTAGGACGCACGCAAAAGGGGGCAGAAACGTAGAAAATACTTCACGCATAACCTCGTCCCTTTCACAGCGGGGACGTTTTGAATAAAAAAAAGCTCCTCGCACAGTCTTCGCACCCGTAAAGTCCAACGATGGAAGCGCCTCTAACGCAAGGAAAAGGGCTCGCCTTGGCAAAGGGCTCGTCTCGGAACCGCCGGGAGGAAGGACGAAGGGACGCCCGCCTAGTACGTGGCCAATGTGCGGGATTATTTCAGGCGTAAAGATAAAGGTGTGAATAACAAGGTCGTGTTTGTGAAGCAAAAATCTTGAAAGGAGAGGAACTTCTACTTCTGGGAAGAGAACACGGGTCGGGAGAGGGAAGGAAAAAAAATTCGAGGAAACAAGAAGAAAAGAGATCAGGAAAGGTGGAATACCAAAGATGTGAAGAGTGAGACAGATTGCGAAGAAGTGACACTCAGTGACAAGCTTGTAATGACTACACCCAAGCTGGATTCTACTACTGTTGCTGAAGGGTAACTCAAAATATCTGTGGAGAGCTTAAAGTTATGGCACCAACTAACAGACCTATGTTACAACATAAACGCAAAGGCTAGACAGGATGACATTCAGAACATTAAACTTCCACGTTACCGGTGCTGGATTGCAACGAGCAGTCGGCTATCATAACTTCCGTGCAAGTTCATGGATGATAACACTAATTCTTTAGCATTTGAGCTAAACATACGCTTCTAGCTGCGAGTGCAACATCATTTGTCCGCGCGTTTTCCAGACTATACGAGGAAATGGGGTCTTTTCGGCGCACTGCGATCCTCGCTGTGTCATTTGAATGCTGGAAGGCCCATCTCAACTGAGAAGAGGAAATATGACAGCAGGGGCTGGCAGACGAAAGCAGCGTCGCACTCGTAATCTCAAGCGATGAATATAATTAGGAAACCACTTTAAATTAAACATTGAAGTTGATGACCTCCATATCACATACATCTCCAGGTCCTGAAGAAATTCCCTCCCGCGTGTAGAGAACTAACTTCAGAAATAGATTTCTACTCACAGACAATATTAAATAAATCCATCCGGGAAAGTGTAGTACCAAAGGACTGGAAAATTGCAAATGTAACGCCCATATAAACTGTAAAATGGTGATAAGGAACAGCCACTGAATTTCCGAACGAAATCCAAACCATCCATACATATCATGCGTATTTCTTATACATGTAATTGTAAGCTTTATTATGAGGCACCTCGATATCCAGAACTTGCCGACAAAAACACAACACTATTGAAACTTGGCTGGCTAATGAGCCTATGAAGTGGGTTGGTCGACTAGTCGTGTAGCTAATGAATTGATTTACTCCCTGGTGCCTGTTTCTTAATCTGCCAAGTTGTTGTAAAATCACGTTTCGTATGTCTCGTTTAAGTAGTTGCAACATGCATTAATGCAAATAATTTCTTTAGCATTGGTAGCATACCTATAGTGGAGTGTATTTTGGTGAAAGTTACTGGTACATTATATGATAACTCACCCCCTGCTACACACCTGGTGGCTTGCATGGTAATATGTATGTACAGATAGGACCCTCTTATTACAAGCAACTCAAAAGAAAGCCATTAAACCTGTTCGCTCTCTAAATATACAGTACACAGAGTTGCCAACGTATCCTGGCCTGTAGCTAATGAAGTATTTATGTAATATCAACTCACGCTCTATTTATTTGACTGGTTGCAGGAAATTATAGTGTAATTCCTTATGCCAACTTATTCACACGTATAGATTTAACCAGGAGAGAGTTTTCCTCCAAATGCGCGGAATTTCGCCTCGCTATATAAGAGGTTTATATGATAGTCCTGATCTCACACAGCAGTTTGGCATTCATTCATTTGTAGAATACACGAACCCTATTCTATTCAGAGTCTTCAACAATCTGAGCACGACGATTTTGAGAGAATAAAGAGTGATTATGCATTTGTCAAGCACGATTAGGAGATACGGAGAGACATTAGCGATGGGAGTGGAAAGCCTAGATGCGAAGGAAAACGCGTCATAAAGGATTGGTGGAAAGAGAAAGGGATGGGGAGAGGGGAGGAAGGGAGGGAGGGAAGAAGGTAAGGAAACGAGGGTAATAAAAGGCGATGGGACTTCGGGGATCATTTCGGAGGTGAAAAGGGATAAGGAATGCAAAAGGAGCGGAGAAGGCGGTGGAAGCGAAGACTCATAAAGGGCGGGTCGACGCGGGTTGGGAAGGGTGGGTGTGGGAGATGAAAGGGGGTGGGTTGGTGGGAGGATGGGAGAAGGAGAGAAAGGGGAGCAGCACAGAAACACACAGACAGACACACACACTCTCGCGCCTGCAAATAGAAGGAGCAGGAGGTGGGAAGAGAAGGGGTGAAAGGCCAATGGGATGAGGGGAAAAGAATTGCAAAAAAGAATCGCGAGGGTGGGGTGTTGTATAGGTGGGCGAGGGTTGGGTGGGTGGAGGGTAAGAAGGGCTCCTTACGAGAAGGGGAATTGAGAAGGAATGCACGCGTTAGACAGCAACTAACCGCGTCCCTCTACATCAACCTTTGTTCCCCATTTTCTTTCATCCAGTCTCTCCGTCGACTGAATCAGCCACTTGCGCGAATCCCTCTTTCTTGGGCGGGATATTTCGGTGGGATTAATGGAGGAGGGAATCCTCGAATTCGCAACATTTTCCTTCCTTTCAGAGCATCCGCTTCCCAGGTAGGGCTAAGTTTATGCAGGGGAATGTTTGAAGAAAAAACATGTCTCATGCCTCCTCATTTATATAAGCGGAGGCGGGATGACTAAAACGCCTGAGCCATACCTAGTACCTTGATTTATTTTTAACCAAGCAACCACTACGTTGGCGTAAAATTCGTCAAGGAACAATATGGTTCACGGCAAGAGGAAAATATATTTAAAAGTAGGCATATGGTCAACCATCTTAGTTACTAATGCTTTCGTAGTAAAAATTATGCATAAAAAACTAATCACACCCAAATAGAATTCCATCAGCGGAATTTAAATTAACAAAGTTAAAGTAACGAGAGAGAATGCAGATTTTCACAGAGCATTCTAAAGTGGGTAAATGAAGATATCAAGGCACCGGGGATACACGCTGACTTTGTTGCAAGTTTTCCAAATATAATTTCAAAATTGGCGACTTAAGTAAAAATAAATTTTCTTCATTAAGAATTTCCTAACAGATCAGTCCTATGAAATGCCTAATGCGTACTATACAAATGATAAAAAAGTATGCATATACAAACGTATTGCTCATTAATTACGGTCTCCCTTTTAAGTACTCATCTGTAACTCCTCTTAGACTCTCATAATTTGTGCAAAATACTTACATTACTTAGCTTTATCATACAGTGATTGAGTGACGGCTATTCAGCATATTTCTCTTTCTCTGGTTACAATCCTAGGATTGGTCTTCAACAGTCTTCCTTTTTATCCGATCTTGGGCCTATCTTTTCACTTCACTGTAAGATTTGCAACCTAGTTCCTTCATCAACAGCCCCATATAGTCCAGTCTAGGACTGCCCCTCTGGTTTTTTCCCTCTTCCGTACCTTCTAGTACATCTACATCTACGTGATACCCTGCGAGCCACCACGAGGGTGTGTGGCAGGGGGTGAAGATCACCTTAGTATGGTCTTAACCAAGCATTCGTGTCGGAGAATATGGCCAATCCAGGTGTTCCTTCTCTTACTTAGAATTTTAAGTAGACACCGTCTTTCCCCTATCCACTTAAACACCTCCTCCTTCATATTCAGCATATTGAAGAATAGTAAAATAAGCAAATATTCTTTAGTGACCCCCTTTGACTCCTCACCTTGCATATCTTATGTTTCATATCCCAACTTTCAGTCGGCACATCTATTTTTCGTTGGTCTCTTTCGCGCGGCTTTCCCTTCCTTTTTCACTTCCATTACGTTACTAGCATCTTCAATGTACCTTAGGCCAAAGAATTGGAAATACTTGAAAGTGACACCTAATATTCACGAGAGAACTCGTCATTGAAAATATTTCTGCTATTATTTAATACAAAAAACTCTAAAGAATTCCATTATAAATTACTATCATCATAAGAAGCGCCTCCATGGCGCACCCTGCAATCAATCACAATTTTAGATGAAAAAATTACGCCGCTGTTGCTGGACCCAACCTTGTGATTAGCCTCATAAATATCCGCAGTAAATCATCCAGGCAGGCATCCTTAACGCGCTCGGAGAATTAATTCAGCCACGCAACCACTTTCCCCATCATCGCGAGCCACAGGCCAATCGCACTTTCTCTCAAATATGTATTTCGCTTCTAACAAACAAGAAAGTTCAGAGAAAAATCTACTCGATGCACCATGACCAAAACGCAGAGGACTGATTCAATGAGGTCAAACATCCTCCAGCCGAATTTTTTCCGAAGCTGAAGACTTATTGAATCTGTTCGAGCGAGGAGAGAGGGAGTCAGGCCTAACCAGCTGCCCCAGCCTCCCTTCTCCCTCGAACGCACGGCCGGGATGGAAGTTAAAGCCTCTTTTCGAGAGGCCCCCTCGAGTGACTGAAACCTGGAGGCAGAGGGAAAGCTATTCATAAATATTTTTGCCGAGAGAGAGCGGAGCGCACAGAGCTCAAGATGCCCCTCTCTGTCCCGGGGCCATCATCGCCTTCCTCGCTCTTAAAGGACGTAGTGTGTCACGGGGAGGAAAGAGGCGGCATCTCCCGAGACGAGTCGAACAAAAACACTCGAAGGAGACGCTGCGTTGCCTGCCAGGGCGAAGGGCGAAGGAGGCGGGCACAAGAGAAAGGCTTGAGGGATGCGGATCGACGGGGGCTCAAAGATGAACCCACAGAAAAATTGGCTTTCAGAAGCATGAACATGAGAGAATGCAGTTGTAAGAGGAAATACACACAGGGTGTCCTGCAGCTGGGCATTTGAAAATTCCCTGAGATTTCCAGGTTTTCCAGACATAGTTTTTTTTTCCATAGGGAAGATTGATTTTTTTCTCGTTTATTAAAAGAGAATGTGCGGTATGTTTTTTGGGTGATTAAAGGTAAGAATTATTTTCTAAACTTGCATATTTGGAGGAAAATAGACATAAAGCTTTAAAATAGTTTGAGAGAAAGTCACATCACCACCCTTTCTTAGATTTAAACATTGCCATGCTGGTGCTCAAAGAACACGGTTATGTTACAGCCAGACTTTGCTATGAATAGCATTGATATAAAATGATCCACAACTTAAAAAAATGAAGGAATTGACTTTTTTTCCTTATTTTGCTGAATGCGACAACGCAAGGGAAATTTGACTTCGCAACTTATCAATAAAGGAACTTTTTTTACACCACTGATTTACAGACGCTGACCAGTAAGATCACAATGTACCTATATAGAAAACATTGTACCTACTTTCGGTGATTACAGGAATGCAAAATGAGACAACGCAAGGGAAATTTGACTTTGCAACTTGCCGAAAAAGGAACATTGTTTCCGTTGCTGTTTTATATACTGACACCACAGACAATTCAAGAGTCAATTCGATATTCCACTGAGATTTCCAGTGAAAATAAAATTCCCTGAGATTTCTCGGTCTTCCCGGTTTTCCAGAGTTATGGACACCCTGACACATGTATTTATGTTGTGGTGTGAATCTCCGATACATCCAACAAAGGTTAACAACGTTAGTAATGTTAAAAAAACCACAGCAGAAGCATAGTTCAGTTCTGACCTCATATAAAAACATAGTACCATTCTCCTATGTTGAGCTACCAGCACTTGAATCTTTACCTGAAAGACCTTTTCACAGCAAAATTTTAACTGCTATTTTCCATTGCTTTGAAGGCATGTTGCCAACATAGTAGCCATTTATTTTTATTGATTAACATTTATAATTAATTTCGTAACTTACACATTTACAACACTGAATACAGAGCTCAAAAAATTCTCGGATTTTGACCAAAAGAATTTACTTGTGTGGCTTAAAGAGGTTACTGAGAGCTGTACTCACCATTTAGCTATAAACACAGTAAGATCGTTAGTTTACCACACCGTTAATATTAGATACCCTCAAGAAAACAACTACGAAGTAAACATGGGGTTAATTCTTCCCGTATACCTCAAGAACGTTCTCTTCCTTCATCACTTATTTCTCGACATTTAGGGCAAGGTTGGTGGCAGAGACGAAAAAAGACCGTTCCACCGCAGCGACGCCTGGGAGATAGATGATGGAAGTAAGGTAGAATTTTTCCAGTGGAGACGCCGAGGCGCGCCAGCCATAACCGACCGTCGAATAGGCCGACCGTCCCACCGCGTCAACCCTCAGGGTATGAACGAGAATATCCCTCGATTTCTTGTACCCTGACCTCCCAGCCGCCGCTCTTGGGTCCCACGCCACGTCTGACAAAAAAAAATACTAAAACACTACCTTTCCTTTCCCATTTTACACAAAAATAACCTTGCGTTCTCCCTGGTGCACAAGAAAGCGTATAAATTTCAGGTATAACGCAGCTGTTCTCGTGAGAGATAGAGACACAAGTCTTTCAATACTTGATCTTATCCGCAAAAACAATTAATTTCCTTGTATCAGTCCCGAAATGTGACCAGAAAAATATGGGACCTCGAAAAGAAACCTCAAATGCGAGAAGTGTATTATTTAAAACAGGAATACACACGCTTAGTTTAACACTTCTACAAGGATAGAGCGATTGTTGACATAAGGAATAGACAGGCGGCCACTACTGAATGCACTCCAGGCGAATATTAGCGAAAATTTAAGTTTAAAAATGAGATGGAGGACTTATTATTTTAAACCTGAAAGACTGAATCTCAAATGAATAGAATGGACAAATGAGAAAGGGAACACACTGTCAAACAAGTACGTAAAAGTAAAAAACGGGAGATGGGCTGACTGTAACATAACAAAAACCCTTTTTCCGACGTACAAATGATGGTTGCATAAAAAAAACAGCACTTCTTTCCCATAACAACATACGTTCTCCCTTTTCCACGATGCCTTCCTTCTTTATGTCTACCATACAATCGGCTGAGCTGCGGCTTTTGCGGTGGACGCGAGGTGGCATGTAGATGTAAAATCTACTCCGTACACTCGAAGATGGAAAGAGGGTAGGTAAGGGGGAGGGGAAGTTTAGTAAAAGAAGATGATTGCGGACACCATGCACGGTTGGAGAAGTTAATATTCTCGACCGCAGCACTAAGAGAGAGTCCCATCTCAAATTATACGTGAGGGTCCATCCTTCCGCTGCCTTTCTTTAATCACTCCTTCCTTTCCCTCCATGCAGCCCCCCTCCCTCCTCCTCCTCCTAACCTCTCCCGGCCTTACTCCTCCCTCCCCGCATGCCCCCCGTTGCCGACCGACCATTCCCGCAGCAATCTTATCCACCAGGCTCAATTCAATGCCCTTTTGTCATCGTCACAATCGAGGACCAATTTGGTCGGAATGAGGGCGGAATAAAAAATACGGGCCGAGGAGTGATGTGAAAGGGATAAGTAGACCACCGGACAAGGCTGGAGGAGAACGGCAGAGAAGATGGAGAGCGCGTATGATGGACTCCGCGTTAAATGACCTCTCATGTTTTTTAACGGCTGCGTTACTTCAGTAGAGAAACAAGTTACAAGTTCTCCATTCGCGGGCACATGCATTGCTTTTGAAAAAATATTTTTCTCGCAGTCCACATTCGAAATTCATACAGATATTTGTTACGCTTATTCCTTCAACATGTCTACGAGAAAAAAATTTTGTCGACATTAAACGTTATCTTATGGAAATATTTCTCATTGGCATCAGCTTCACGACGTCAAAGCCCTATACGTCAAGGAGACTCCAGAATTCCATGGTACGGTACTGTTTCAATAACAAGATGCATTCCCAAATGGAATTCAGTTGTTCCCTCCTAATTCGAAGAAAATAAGCACCTGATACAAAATTTTGTTCTTGATATAATCATTAATATTTCTCTAATCAGTTTACAAATCGTCACTATTCCATTGACAAGGGTCGTGCACCCGTAATCACCACCAACATCGCTCCCGACTACGGTCAATACAGAACAATCACTTGTGTTGGGCCAAAAATAATCCATGGGACGCCTTTCCTTGAGGAAAAAGTCACGGTTGCTAAGCCGGACGGATTCGTGGCCATCACTCCCCACGACTCAGAAAATTGTCCCTCCAGCTCGTTGCCTTGGAAACCAGTGGTGAGTGAAGGCGCTGAAGGGGAAATAAATTGAAGCCAAGGCAAAATGAAGGGGAACAAATACCCCAATGAGAAAAAAATTCAACTATTTCCATCCTATTCCAGTAAATAACAGCACCGGAATGGAAAGAAAATCGAAGAATCCATTAGGGGGACATGTATTTGTAGGGATGATTGAAACAACATTGTCCCATACGCATCTTAGCTCATGAAGTAACGCTTCGATCATTTCGGGCATGCTCGCAGATACTAACAAGTTTTTACCTCTTTTATCGGAACATGAATACATGAACCAGAACTTGAGGACATATAGTTTCCTATGATCATCAACAAGGTTTCGGTTGTTTAAGTGAACCTATTTCACATTTATTTCCATGTGGAATTCACTTGAATATTTTCAGAATTGACAAATCCCACTCCAATGAAAAGTAATCACCGATTTACTCCTACCACTTCAAGCTCTTCCGCCCGCCCCCCTCACAAAAAACTAATTCTCTCCACGACAGCATATAACGGCCCTTCAAACCTTAATAATTGCGAGCAATCCCTCCTTTCCCCTCTTCTTCCATGCATCCCAACTCGTGCTTTGTTTTGCTTCTCCCTCACCATATCTAGATATATTCATAGATTAGATCATTTCTATCTAGATTTAAATAAGTAAGGTTCAATAAGGAGCTTCTGACTTTATCCACTGGTTTGGTATTTATAGAATAGAAGGACATATTACTATAGTTAAACCAAAGCCTGCAATAAGCTTTTCTACCAACATATATATGTTTCATTAAAAATAGACGAAAGATAAGAGGAATACGTCTGCTCACAGCTACACAATGCGGACCAAGTTCAAATAAAGTATCTGACTGAAGATGGTACAAGGTGCAAGAGAAAACGACTGCCCCTCCGCGCAGGAAGGTGAAGTGTCGTTGTCGGGCGCAGCTCCAGCTGAGTGGAACACTTTGATGTAGATAATTAGTACAATAGTGAATAACATTGAGACAGAGTGTTTAACGGTTAGTGCCTGGTGAGGACTCTTCCTATGCCACACACCCTGGTAGGGTATTTCGGAGACGTAGAATCAGAGTGAGCGTTTCACGGAGCAAGTTGTCACGACGCTGAGGAAGGAATTGTGAAGGAAATAATGTCTCGAGTGACGCCCGCGGACGTAGTGTTTTAACCATTCGAGGGAATTCCGATCACGAATCGAGGAATCATGTGGTACAGTCACGGAGGCTTTGAGACTTTGGTGTGTCTGGACCAGTCATAAATTCTCACCCACAGGGTTTGTCTTTCCGACAGGGTTTATCTTACCGGGGTGATGGTGATTCAGTCAAATACCTCAAATAGAATCGCAATAATCAACATATCGCACGCTTAAGATATCTATTCGAATGTTTCCCACGCAGTCACAATCTCGGACCGTTCGTAAATGTAGCACGTGACTCCTTAGTTACGCGATGCGAATTATCTCGAATGGTTTAAACATTCCCCCGCCTCAGGTTCAACCATTCTTTTGGAACCCTCCCCCCCACTCCAAGGACCCCTTATCCTCTCACCCCTTCAGTGCACACGGGCAGAGGTGGTAGTGCGATTAAGGGTTCAAGGAGACGGTGCACGTATATAAATACAAGCTCATTCATATTTCATACTTCTAAAGTCCTTCCCTCTTGACTTCGCCGCCCTGACTGACTTATCCTCGCCTGCAATGCCTCCGCGTGCTTATCGGGTGCCGCGCACCGCACCCGTGGGAGTGGGTCACCGTTCCGGACGTCACGCGTCAAAGAGGGGTTGTGCGCGGGGGAGGGACACATTGGGGTAGAGGGGTAGTGACGGGGATGTGTGCAAGTGAGGAGTGTATCTTTCCCGCTCCGACCCCTTTTCATGTTCCAGTGGTTACTCCTGGCAGCCCCTTCGATTCATCATCGGGGATCTGTGAGCAAGCTGTCCGTTAACGCATGAACGAAAATAAATGAATACGACACGATATCCGACGCTGCAGCTTTAACGGCCTTTCAAGATATTTTAGTCGTTCAATTCACATTATAAGACCATTCTTCTCGTGTATCCAACGCTCCAGTCCAGGAAGTACGATGTAAATTTTTTCCTTCAGCGTACCTTTTTCCTCGCGCAAGAGGGTCCTACCTAAGGCCATCTTTCAACACTACGAGCCTATCGTCCGGAAATATATTGAATCCTCTATAATTGACATTCATTTATATAACCAACATCGGAAGAAGATATATCCATTAACCACAACAAAAACCAATTGAATTATTTGCAGACGTATACGCAATTTTTGAAGCAATTCTTATCGGCCAAATGTATCATGATTTTCATGGCGTGTAAATAGAAAACAAAGCGAAAGTGGAGCTGATTACGACCTGTAGCACGATAGTAAATGTCAATCCGGATTGATATCATCGCTTGGGTCATTGTATAAAATTGATAGGAGGGTATCTTAAGTAGGGAGTGGATTAATAAAACAACTGCAAAGACAAGAATGGGGCAATTATATGAATCGTCATGAAGGAATGAATTATTTGAATGCATTATATGAATGAATGAAGATCAGTCTATAAGACGACATACTTGGCAGGCAGCTCCGCTTGCACATGAGATATACTCAACCACTCCATTGAATTGATACAAGATCTTCCGAGCATTTTCAGGGGCAAGCTTCATTTTCCTGTCTCCTTCATTACAATGATAACGAGGAACATGCGCTTCAAAAGATGCATCCGATTGCAGAAACGACTGGGAAGCGCTTCGGGATTGACGTAATTTCCCACGAGGCGAAGAACAATTTCGCGAGGGTGGGGGAAGGGAGGGGTGGTGGTACAAAATGAGTCCCAAGGACTTTTATTTTCAAATTTTCTGGGGTAGGTAAAGATGCGCGTTAGCGAAAAGATGACGACTCCAAGGAACTGGAATCAAGGAGAAAAAAGCCTGGAGGGTTCGGTGAAAAGGAGAGACAGTGTGCCAGGAGGGAGGCATATTAAAGGGTTTTCTGGGGGGAGTGGATGGGGATGAGACAGGGGACAGAATCGGAGTAATCCCGGGATAATGGGAACTCGGGAAGGGCATACAAAAAGGGCCTCCTTGGAAAACGTGGATTCGTGTCCCGCGGAATGTTAAGGGTCTTCTGGGGACCTTTTTTTCCCTCCGTTCTTCCACGGGATGTGACGCTCAAGGGAGGATGGGATATAAAGATAAAAAAACGAGGGGGTCTCGGAATAGCCGTTAATCTGGCGAGGCGGGAGGGAAGAGAGAGAGTCAGAGTATGTGTAAAGGAGGGAGGAGGGGGAGTGAGTGGAATAGGAAGGGATGAAGGGGTAGAGAGGGAGGAAGGCGGCGTAAATCACGATCAAATGCTTTTTCTCTCGCACCCAGAGAAGAACAGAAGGGAGGAGAGGATTGGGGGGGAGAGAGCAGGGAGCTCGAACTACTACAAAGGGACGAAGTCCTTTCAGGCGGAGAAATCGGGATATAGGAGGATATGGAAGAGAGAGAAGAGGGGGGACGGATCAAAGAAGGACCGAGAGGATGTGGGAGGGAGAATGGCTGAAAATTGGGGAGAGGAGGCCACGAAAGGCGAACTGATAGACAATATGGAGAGCGTAAGGGGCTGAAATGTCTCTTCTAAGCCGTCAAAAGGTTATGTGAAAGAGGGAAGGGAAGTGCCACAGTACCCCCGTCTCTCCCCACACAATAACACAGCAGCTACGAACACCTGCGCGCTTATAAATACGGGTCTCACGGAGCATATGAATTTTGAAAAGAGTCAAGTGTGCCGGCTACGAGAAAATGAAAGTGAGGGCAGACTACGCTCGGACACGTGAAATGAGACGGCATGCCTAATAATTAACTTGTAATCTGTAAGAATAAAAAGAAATACGGGTTAAAATGAATGCAATAATGGATAAACGAGATTACTCGTCGTTTGAATGAATTATTTCCAAGAGGTCGTAACGTTGAAGACATAAATACATGAGCATGGTATACGAAAGTCAGAGACGGCGAGGACATTCATTTATCTGGCCAAGAACATTCATATTGGGATACGTCAAGGCATGAACTTCAATTACGCCACGCACCGAATAATGACGTTGAAAATAATGAAGTTACTCGGCCATTGACTATAGTATTTAACTAAACTCCAAAATATGATCGATCATTAGTCATGATAGCTCCACAATTCAAACTTCGCAAAGGATATAATATCCCATACAGAGATATTATTTCAATAGGTAAGATCATTGGAACCCTGACCGACAGAAAATAATATATAAAACACATTTGTTGCGATACTCAAGGATGAGGGCAAAAAATAAATCATTATAGCACCTGACTTTAAAAGGAAAATCCTTAGTTGATGTAATGAACCTTGAATAAACCGATTACTTTTTTTAAGCTAAAATCGAGAATTCTATTTTTTCTCCTAATACACCCCTTTTCTAATCAAAACACCAATAAATGGACCAAGCTTGCAATTATTATTGCCCGTGGCCATGATTAATGGCCCAACTTTTGACAGAAAAAATTTACCAATAGAAAGATCGAATTTTTCATAATGTCATATTACAGAACGCAACTAAAATTTTCTACAAAATATGATGCTATGGCTTTTATTTACACACTTGGAGAAAGATTTACTGGCATTATAGCATTTTATTCTCTCATAACCCTTAAGATATAACCTAGCGGAACGAGGGGCATCGGAATGATAGAACAACGGCGACGAGATGAAGATATGCGTCCGGAGAATGTTCGTCCATAATACATTTTCGCTGCTCCACCAATTATCCGGAAACTACGGCAATAGCTCACTGACGACAGGGAGATCCTCCTTCCTCCAGATCAAGCCAAGCTTTAAGTACGATAAAGGAAATTTCCTTCCTCGAACCAAAGAAGAAATTTACAGAAAAGAAGGAAGCAGCCATGAGACAAAAACCCTAAGATCAAGAAAAACTACTCCAAGTCATTCGTTGCAGTGGAAATGCAGTAGAAATGGCGATATGTAAGACGTAACTGTCAGCAGCTTCGAATTTTGCAAGACATGCACTATAAAACAACAAATATGAAAATACGTTCCAATTTTCGAGTAAATGTTCCGTTTCGTGAATAGTGAACAGTGAGTAAACTAGTATCCCAAACATCGCTCCTAAATATCCACGGTAACTTGATTAAAATGAGAAAACAAAACTGGGCGTAAAAGTATACATCCGTAGGAGAATATGAGGAGTATTAGCCTTTTTCTCACTCTTTACCGGTAAAATGGATCTTCAATTTTGTCACTTTAATATCACTAATTTTAACTCTCTTTTAGATTCAATTTAATTCGAAGACATAACAAATGTGCATGTCATATGCATAGCTATAATAGCAGAAATCCTTAAGGTTACATATATTGCAAAGGAGGAAATAAGGGACATAGATGCAAAACATTTGAAAAAAAACAAAAAAGATACATGCATGAAAATTAAATAATTAATTTTTGATCATCGGATCATATCACTCCAGAATGACAGGGTTCTTCTGAGTAATAGAAAGCAAGACCAGTCACGCAGCCTTTTGATGAACATGATGAAGTGAAAGGAGACATTTATATCTTCCAGTTTTACTTAAAACATGGACAAGAGAATTTCATTTTTAACAGAAAATATGACCGCAGGATTTTACGATATAAGCGAGACCATTTCCTACGAACCGATCATATGCGACTTCTAATTTTTCTGTAGTTTTCCGTGGAGCTCAGCATTTTCAACCATCACGTAATAAATTAATACATAAAATATCCCGCCAGTACTCCCATAGAACATTTTAAAAATTTAAGTGAAATGAGTGGTTAAGAGCCATGAAACCACTGTGTAAATTTGCTGCGCTTAAGAGAAGATAAACATCCCAGGATGTAATTTTTAACTAACTTCAAAAAGAGATGCAAAGAAAATGTTCCCTTGCCAGCAAAATGGAAACCTTAAGAACATAAAAATGAATAACTACAGAATTAGATAGGATTTAGACATTCCAAAAATAATATAAGTTAAATATTTCAATAGCGCCTAAGTAATAGCATATATGGAGCACACTAAAACTCGACTTCAACAAGTGAAATGGATGCAGAATAGCAATGCAGAATTAAAGAAATGATATATTAACGGTACGAACATATCACTAGAGGAACAATAAAATTCTTCCTCACCGACAATACAGAGGGGCAATAAAAACTAAGTCATCGATAGATAGCATTCGAGCATCTATAAAACATTTCTAAACAAAATATTCCATTATCATAGAATAGAGCATTTAATCGTGAGAGGGAGAGAGATAAATAGAAATGGATAGGTTGATGAGTAGAGATGGGGCAGAAGAAGGAAGGGGAAAGAGATGGAAAAGCGTGGCGTTAGAAGAGCTGTGCATAAGAAAGGACACAGAAAAAACGAGCATTCGTGGAAACGCTAAACTCCGAAGGCCATAAGAAGAGATAAGGACTCTTTCCGTATTCCTGCAAGCGCGTGCGATTCCCATAGTAACATTACTTGATGGTAGGTGGATGTGTATAAGGATGAAACCAAGAACGCTGCGTATTAAGTCGAAATCAAGAACACAACTCTATTTTGGTCCAGGAAAAGTGCCACTCGAAGACATTTCCAGGGACGCCACGGGTATTTTAATTCCATATTTTCATTCACCACTTCTGATTCATAGGTACATATTCCCTTAAGAATCCAGACAGGAAGTAGGTGATAACGCGAACCAATGAATGAATAAATATAGAGCTCCATGAGAGGTCAGAGCGAAAAACGAAAATAACACGGAAAATGAAACAAAATACAATTCCAGAGGGAAAAACTGTAGTGCCACGGAAAAGGTAACACATTTGCCTCGAACCTTTTGACTCGTAAAAGAAGAAAAAAAAACATCGTGCCCTTCACATTCTCACAACCAATTTTTTTTACCCCGACCAAAAGCCGTAACCGTTCCAACAAAATGCCCGACATAAACGACGTAGTTTTCGCGACTTCCCCGAAAAAAAGGTAAAAAGCAAACAAGAAAAAAGTAATATGCCCCTTATGTGGATGAGGGCCATTTTTGGAAGGACTGTAAAGAATAGAGAGGACGAAGGAGAGAAGGAGGAAGGGGGGAGAAGAGAAGGACGAAGAGAGAGAGAGAGAAAGAAGAGTTGACGACGAATACGGTCGGAAATATCGTGCGCCTCTTTTTTATGCCTTCGAAGGAAAGATAACCTCCCACCCCCCTCTTTTGTTTTTCTCTCTCATTCCGCAGATCGTTTTCCGATTCCCTTTGTTTTTTTTTAAATAAAGCATCGTCTATTCAAGGAAGAACTACTGTGGGACTTGGGCAACAGTTAAGGGAGCGATAAAAAATTCAGCGTAATTGGAAAAGACTGAAACCTCCCCTTTGACTTCTTGCACGGCAGCTGTAGCAAGCATCGTGCAAGAGTGAAGTGAGGCCGGGGCAAACGGCACTGAACGTTCAAACGTGCGCCTAGAGACAAACGGCTATTGTGTCCTGTCGTTTCCCTAGTTTCCCTACTGAGAGAAAGGAGAAATGGACAATGAAGCAGTGACGGTCAACGAGAATGACGAAAATGTAAGCAGAGCACTAGCTTCACAGGCGATAAGAATGAAAACATCCTTTGGATAAATTAATTGATTAATCTACGAGCAGGAAGATTATATTTTAATTAGGAAAAAGCTATTTAAAGACATTTTCAAAGAACCACGGAACTAACATTTCTCACAATACATAATTTCACACAATTTTAATAGATACGTCAATGAATAAAATTTATCGAGTTATGAAGATAAGGCAAATAATGCTAAAAAACATTGATCATAATCTCGAAACCCAAAATCACCCGTGTCATGGAGTAGCTAAAACGCCAATGCAATTAGAGTTTACAAAAACGTAAGGGATCTCAATTCAGCAGAAAATGAAATTCGGCGAATATTGATTTTCGGAACAGGTAAGTCAAATATCTGACATAGTCTACGGATGCAGTTTGGAACCCAGATTTATATTTGACTATTGACCATCATACCTCGCTTCACAGAATCGTAGATACAAAGAAGTAACACAACTACCTCCTAATAAAGCAGAACAGCTTACAAAAATCACCGATTATGAAGCATTGATTTTGCTCTGCAACAACGTGCTGCAAAGCAGGACTCCGGTGTACAGTTCCTTATTCTATTTAGGCAGAATTACCGAACAATATGTTAATATGACTAGTAAAAATATAAAAAGCATACCATTTGTTTAATCGCAATAACACTTGGATAAAGGTAAGGAAACTGTGGAGGATAAGCTGTTCATTCTCAAAATATATCTCCTGTCCTCGCGAAAATAATTAATTTCCACCTACAATCGCCTCCTGCCCACTGGGCACAATTTGCAACGACATAGCGCGTTGAGAAGGAAGGTCAGCACATTTTAACCTGCGACCGGAAATGAGTCATGAATGATGACTTCGGAAGAACGGGTTGGGAGTTGGAATTTTTTTCTATTGGGCCGACCAATAAACGCAGCGATCCGCGCGTTGCCTCGCAACCTCGACCCGCCCTCTCGCTGTTAATGGTATGTATATTTCTCGCCAGTTCGCTTTCTCGCGACTCGAAGCATTTCGTGAGGAGAGGCGGCGAGAGGGGAAAGAAGTAACTAGATAGGAGTGGGCATTCCATTCAAGTTTCTGCCGAACCGCCGTGTAATGGCGCCACGCGTGAGTAGCCAGAAACATTCGGCTGCTATCCATCTTCCCATCCCTTCCCCTACCATTCGCAAGACGATTCTGACCCTCCAGCCAACTACTGCTACTCAACCCACTTGCTCAACCTCTCAGTAAACTTACCCTCTCGGGGTGATCCCGAGATGAAAATTCGTGAAGGGTCATCGTTCGTATGAAAGACGGAATGAAAAAGTATAACTCCTTGTAAGCAAAGCACTTGGCAGGAACGAATCCTCCTTAGTTCACCATTCCATGAGGCAAACTGATCGCTGCACTGACATTTTTATACTCTCTCTTATAACTTTCTTGAGGTGGTGGTAGGGTAGTATGTAGAAGAGTTTTTTTTCACTGTTGGTATGGTAACCTAGAAATGGTAAATACTATTCCAGGTCAATTTGCGACAGAAATCAGCTTAAGTACCATGAGAGCAATGGTGCCACAACAGCCTTCCACAGGAATTAAATTTTCCGAAACTTGCCCCGAGTCATTATCTATAAAAAGTTATCCTATATTTTATTATATTCACCTAAAGATACTCTATCACGCACCGATAGCCTCTTTGAATTCGGTGCAGCAAAAGTTAAAAAATATCCTCAAATGCGTTATTTTCATTTTTCAGTCTCTAAATATAAAAAACCCACGGCAAAGTATTAGAATTTATTCCGTTGTCATTTCAGTAACTTATGACTCTTACAATAAATCAGCTAAACAATCAATGAGTCTAATAATCGATGCCTTTTATAATAAGTTAGGAATAAGCAATAGAAATAATTGCTTTGTCAAATATGCACAATGGCTTTAATTTCTGTGACTACAAACATTAAAAAGTATAAAAAAGGTGTCATGAAGTCATGATGAAAACTTATCAATTCTTCTCCAGATGGGAGCTGTTCGTTGGTTAATAACAAGGTAACCACAGAACGAATAAAAGAACCTTGGATCAATCCGTGCACACCTAAAAATCAACGTAATAAGAAATAAATGGTCTGATGAAATGTTTTTCAGCCCTTAAAATGTGTTCATATTTGTCCACTCGCTTCAAACATTAGTACTCGTTCGCTCGATAGCATGGGTTGCGGCACACCAATATCCCCTCTTCAAATATTCCCACAAATAAAACGAATTTCGGTCTACTCTTGAGCACAATGGCCGAATGCTGTTCGAATATTCGAGTGGAGGAAAAAAGACAAATGTTTATCTTCTCTATTGTAAGTCAGCCAATGCAAATGGGACCGAAAGCTAGGAAGCCATTCGCGTATAAGGCTAATGCAGTCGAATTTCCAATGCACATACTTACTCTCGAAGCAAGACACCTTTAGACTTCACCAAACGGCAGAGATTTGAATGTTAAAAGCTTAACGAAATAATTTCCTAGAATGCGCAATTGGTATTCAAGAGGGCAAGGAATGGAAATCTATAGTGACGTCCATCTCGGCGCATTTCCTGAATGAAAACTAGAAAGTTTATGTTTTTAAATCAGGACACACTCCACGAAATAAGATAGAAATCATTATTAAGAATAAAAACGCATGATATCTTAGGTGCATTTTAAGAATAAAAATGCACCTTTGACGTACCACTAATGTAACGTCATGTATGCCTCTTCTCTCTCTCCATTCAGGCACACATAAAAAATGTGTTGTACATTAAACTGTCCCACAAATACTGGATTTAAAAAGCCCACCGAGTGCCAATAGATGCTTGATATCTTTGATATGATAAAAATGTACGATAATTAAAAATGGAGATTTTTCATGGCTAAGAAGCTTAAACCGGCCATCGATTGATGTCACCAGGCGTCATTCACATGGATTACAACGAGCAATGTTGGCACAGACAGCTACGGTATAAAAAGCCTAGAGATAATTTACTACTGTCAAGAGAATTGCCTGGAAAAAGCCAGAGAGATATCTCAAGAACGGGTGCAATTATCCATTATGCTGGATGCACGTGATAATCATTTTAATTCAGGCATTATGTCTCTCTCTCTCCATGTTTTTTTACCGAAGGTGATTGGGCCGAGTACCATAACAATCTGCATAAATTATTATTCACTTCTACGGGAAGAATTATGCTACGTAACGGAACCCTTTGATGAAACAACCAACCTGAAATGAATGATGACTTGATTCGATAGATTTGCAAGGATATTATAGTATTACAAGATATTAATTCCTAAACAGCACATGCAGTGAAGCCAACGGTCACCATAAAGCCTTAAATTTTCAATAACTATATAAAGATGAGGCGTTAATGGAAAGATAATACTGGTTCTTCTTCAATAAAAACACTTAATTTTTCATAATAATATCAATGAATACTTTGATTACTAAGCAGGATACCTATAGTCAAGACGAAAAGCTAAAAAATGCCTGTTGAGGACACCCTTGAAGCATAGAAGACCGGTAAAGTAAAGCAAGGAGCTTTCATCTTCTCCAAGCGAGTGAAAAGACAAAACACGCGGTGTGCCTTTGAATAAGTAAATTTATAACCTTCCGCTAATCTTCCCCTTTATTCCCTGTCTTTTTTTTGGACTTGAATGTTGAGAAAGGATTTGGTAACGCGACTTTGCGCGCGCGGATTTGGTAACGTGAATGAGCTATTGAATCTCTGACCCCGAGTTTTCATTCCCAAGTATCAATCTCCCAAGAGAGCGCGGGATGATTACGATTAATTGATCGTTGGGAGTAATTTTTCAACGATAGCGCACATTTCGTGGAGGGATGAGTGAAGCAACTCCCAATACTAGATATGACCAGATCTCGGTGATTTTGAACGAAGGCCTACGTGTCTTAGACGAAGAACATGACACACAAATTACAGATCGCTGAACAACAGATGTTCAATCCTTCAAACAGAGGGAGTGAAGACAAGGAAAACAACTGCTTACCGTGACAAGTGGACACGATTTTATAAAAAATATATAAGATCATCCAGATAAAAACGAATCAAACGGTTTATTTCCGCCAATTTGGACATTCCTCGCAAGCCCTGTGAGCCGAAAACGTCAACGAATTATTTGAAATCAGACATCAAAGCGGTCGAAAGGGACTAAGGAGGGAGAAAAGGACTTTGACTGGAAGATATTATGGAGATCTTGAGCAGAGAGGAAGGAAAAGGAATGGAGGAGGGAGGATGGACACAATGGCTGTCAATGGGGACGGAGGTCGAGGGGCAGGGGTGGGGAGAGGGGGGGAAGAATAGGGAAGGACCGGTGACCAGCAAGCAATCCCGGGGGCGAAACGGGATTGGAGGATACGACAAGCCGCCGGTAGAAAGGAAAAATCGTCCCCGTGGAACGAAGGGATGCGGGTTTAGGAGTAGGGAAGGGCGTGGTGGTAGATAAAAGTAGGGGGTGGGGGCGGAACGTGTGGGGGTGGGGTAGGATAGAAGGAGGAGGGAAACCAAAGAACATGAGGGTCTCTCTGGGAAGGAGGTAGGGTTGTAGGAATGGAGGACGAGGGGAATGAGGCTTTAAGGAAGGGGGCCTAGGGGGGGGGGGGGTCAGGCGGCAGGATTGAGTCGTTGAGTGAGTGATTTACGAAAGGTCTAACTGGTGGCGGACTGGAATGGACCTTTAGTGTGTTTGGGGGGGGAGTTGTATGGGGTTGGGGGTGAAGGAGGGTGGGGGGATCAGGGAAGTTAGAGTGGGCATGTCTGTGGCGGAAGGGGGGGGGGGAGTGTGGTGGAGGAGGGTGGGATTCGTGCGGGTGTGTACAATGTGGGGGGGTAGGGGGGGGGAGAAAGAGGGTAAGGATGGATGAGTAAGGAGAAGGTTTTTCAAGGTGGACGGTCGGGGAAGGGGAAGGATCTCGAGGTGGAGAGAAGTGTTAAGGGTTTTTTTGGCAGTCTTTGGACCAAACGAGCTCGTTATGTGAGCAAGGGACTCGAAGCTGGAGGGACACCGTGAGGGTAACTATCCGTGAATACGATGCGGGATGCAATTGTGATCCGAAACAAATTCTGAGAAATAAACTTTGTACCCAATGGAAGCTCTTTAAAGTAAGCAAATTCACTGTCAGTCATTCGTCACCCTTTTGAATTATATTAAGGAAGTAAACTTTGAGTGGATAATCCATTTTATAAATACTTTAAGTTTCTCAATTGTTCGAAAACTCAAGAAATACATTACAGCGGTATTTGAGTCATTATCAACGGAAAAAGTCATGAAGACACAAAACACGAAGAGCAGAAGTAAAGAGAAACTAAAACAAACTAACATTTTATGAAATAATTACACACACTCAGATGAAAAATACCTTAAAGTTGACATAACATCTAATGAAAATGAAATGCTCAATTTAATAGTTATATTTTATTTTATTATTATTATTAATTTATTATTAAATAATTATAATAAATTAAATAAGATTGTAAACTTTAATAGATCTATTAGTATAAAATGTGAGAACGAGTATGCTCCATTGAACGAAGTGAATCAAATACTCCTAAGATATATAAAAAAATTATAATTCAGTAGATTCAAGCATAAGGATAGGGGAATATCATGTAAATTTCTCAATTTCTTGAAGGTATATCCGAGAGGAAAAATAGAAAAAGATATTTTATTCATCTCGGAGAAAGTGCAGTTACGATGAAAAAGTTTGGTGACCATTGAGATCGAAAGTAGTTTATAAAGGGAAGTCAGTTAAGATGACGAAGCAAATACTATGCTTCGAAGAGACTGTAGTCACAAATGAAGAAGTCGTACACATCTCTCAGCCCAGGCACTTTCTCTCCTCCTCACTGCAGGGATGACTTGGACAAGTGGTTGGAATGAGAAACACGGAAGTATATAGGCAGCCGAGTGCGAAGTGGCCAAACGGAATTTTACACGGATTAATGAATAAGAGGGATATGGCACAGCTTGATTTACAATGGGTTGAAGCGGAATATAATCGAATGAGAAATGGATGGGAAAGTCCGACTTGAAAGATGGAGAGACAAGTACACCGACCGAGAGAAGAGAAATTAAAGATATTATCTGGGCGTGCGAAAACTGACATCGAAAAGAAGAGAATGGAGAGCTAGTTTGAACTAGAACGTCGGCGGAAAAGATTCCCTTGCCGGCTATAGAATAATATTTTTTTAAACTTTTAGCATGAGGGGTAGAGAGAAGAGATTTTAAAACTTTCACAGAGATTCTTCCAGCCATGGGTATTGCGCTAAGTACTTGATATACCATCCCATACAAATTACCATTCATTTTTAAATAATGAACAATAAAATGGAAATGATTGCAACTACTGTGTCTTTACATTTCAAAGCATAAATCTCAATGGAAATGTGAAGTGGCCGGAGCCTACTTGTTCCAAAACATGAAATTGATGAACAGTGGCTCAGCATGGAATCATTTAGTCATTTTCAATGATAAACGAGCATAGCGAGGATGCTGCCAATATACTACGCAAAGACATACTAACTTATAAGAAAAAGTGGACCTTTCTTACCAATGAGCTGGCACTGGCAAGTCTTAACACGTACCTGAAAGGACAAAAATCACGAGTTAATGCTACGTAAGTATAAAGAAAACGCAAAAGTTTCGTTAAACATAAAAAGATATATTCAATTAAAAGTGAGGAAAGCTCGTTATTATGTACGATACCAAAAGTGATTTTCAGGCATTTATAATGGCCCACAATGATGCAGCAAAATCAACGAGAGAAATTTATCATAACACATCATTGTAATACCTTCTCTATAATGAAAGCAAGGCTTTTATTCATATTGCCACTTCTACACATCTACCTCTAATATTTCTATCTTCTTCTCTGCGTAAGGCATTCCTTTTTCCATCCAGTACGCCCGAAACCTATTCTTGTCCTTTCTCAGGGTCCACGTTTCTACCTCATACAGTTCGACAGGTTCAAGACCTTGATAATGATTGCTGTGCAGTCGAAACCTAGGCCGGAAATAAACTTTCAAGTGTGGAATATAGTAAGAAATTTTTTCGTCATGTCTCCGACTCTTTTCCACAAAATTACGCCCTCAACCATATATTTTACTCCGTATCTAGCCGTTCACCAGCCTCTTCTTTGTCTCCTTATCAAAGATCGCCCTTACCAGCCCCCTTCCATTATTAAACGTTTCCTTTGCTGACGCGACTCTTCTCCTAACGTCTTTGCTACTAGTCCAAGTTACTTCTAGTGCACTTCAAAAGTATTTCAAATGCTCTACTTGATATAGTTTATGCCGTTCTAATTTAATAACCAGCCTTTCTTCTTTCCGTATTTCCTTGCTAAAGCTTGTCATTCCTTCGATGATCGACGATTAGCCAACTCCTGGTCGTCCGCGAATCTAGCCGACTTTATCTGCGGGCCTCCTGCATTGCTCTTCTCATACATCTCCATCCATTTCCTCAGCACAAATGCCGACAAATGGCAAAGGTGACAACGGGCACCATTGACTTACCCCGCGACCAACAGCCACCCACCTCTATTACCGTCTGCCACCCTAATCTTGCCCTCTAGGACCTAAGTTTCGAATAAGTCTCCTACCACGAAAATATATTCCCATTATCTAAAACTTCTTTACTCCATTACCCAAGTTTTAACATTCTGAAGATAATAAGAGTATTGAAAATTTGTAGAAATCAAAGTCGAGGAAGAAAAAAGGTTTCAAAAACGAAAGTACATTGAAAATATCCACACCTCTCAAATTAAATTCTATTTTTCTGGAGACATAATAAATTACATCGACGGACAGTCAAATGATTAATGAAAACCGATGCACAAATCGCTTATACTAAGATGAACGCCCGAAGGCATTCTAGTGCGGGTCTCAATTTAAAGGCTTCTCTGTCAATGGGAGAGACTCGGTCAGCATTGACGCCCGTACGCTCTTTCAATATTCGTCCGACATTTCCAGGCACACAAACAACACAACCGCGGGCAATGGGAAAGCTGAGGATGGCACAAAAAACACGTCAGTTCTCCTTTTGCCAAACATACATGCAAATAGAAAACTCGGACAGGGCGATTTTTTACGCGGATCCGCCCGAAACTCCGTACAACGACAAAGGCTACACGGAAAATGATACGCAAAGGCAACTGCAACAGACGAGGGTAAAAAGAGAAATAAAATGTGCCTACATACATTGAAGTGGAAAGATTGAGGAAAATATTTTAAAAAGCCGGGGCATCATCATCCGTCGGAGTGCAGGCAGCGGAGACCCCGAACGGCTTAAAAGTCGAAGCGTTTGATTGATGCCACGGGAAATGAAAATGGACAACGACCGACAGCGGACTGCCTCTCATGACCTCATTTTTTAGCCTCGTTTCGCCTAGTAACCACGGTCGCGAGTCACAAAGAGAGTCCGTACAAATATGCTAACGTGATACTGTTAGAGAAAATGGACAAGCAGAGGTGATAGATACCAATGGAAGAGAATTGATAAGCATTTAAGCGATTTTGTCATCGCGACAACAGACATTTTCTCAAACTTAATGCTTTTGGAAGCCTACCATTATGAATTTGGCCGTTAAAATGCTAATATTTTGCTCATCGATAATATTTACAAACTAAAGCTCTCAAGCCACGTTTGGTGGAAAATGTATGGAAAATTTCATTTTTAACTGAGATCGTTAAAGTAAACGCTCGACGTTCATTTCTATGCTTGTTCTCGTTTTCAATATTAATAACCGATCTGGGGGAAAATATAGAAATTTAAGGATTTCCACTTCTACATTTGCTTCTGAACGATGCAAAAATCTGTCCTAGTGAGAATAATATTCTTTGGCAGCAATTTCTGTCAGCGTATTTTCACGACAGATCCATTATATTCTTCAAGGAGCAGTTATTTTTTGGGAAACATTTCAACATCGTTAACCTTCAGTGGAAATCCAATACATCAATTTGTTTCAAGGGACACATTCATCGTTTTCCGTCTTTTCTTAAACTACAAAAGACATTCATCTACTCCCAAAAAATCCACTATGAAATAAGAACGCCAGACCTTCATACATTATTTTATCTGATAGTGATTGATGCAATATTCGCCATAAAAACGACACGTAAAGAATGTCTTGGGATTGTTTCTTTCAAACATTTACCTAAACCTTCATTTCCGCTGCTATCTTCCACAGTTTTTACTATCTTTCATTTTATATTTTTCAACTCGAATTCCAGGAATCGTTAGAAAACACTAGTTCCCCGATCAACGGGCAGTGATACATAGCCAATCACATAGCGACTCCCAGCTGTAGTTTGTAGCTGTAGTTTCTCAGCATGAACCAGCACAAGAATGTACATTTCAAATATTCCATTTCCCAGGTAAATACATCCTCGGTAAGCCCAAGAAAGCAAACTCTCGAGTATGACCAGTTCTAAAACATAGCTCCACACCACTTTCATTGTTACATTTTATTTAGATACAGAATACACAGACAATATTATGGAGAGAAAATAATTTTGAAGAATTCTACTTCTCCAAGCAATATTCAACTCGTTTGTTGAGTCCGTTTCACATTTAGTCGACAGTATATACACAGATGGAGATTCCTCTCCAGTGAAAATCTTATCAAGGCTGAAGGTGCGATGTTGCCATTAACAGCAGGAAACGTAGCTCTGTGCTATTGCCGAGCACATAATGCAACAACTTCATGAGTCCTCCGATATGCAATCACTTTTAAAAGAAATTAAATCAATTTCAGCAAGGTGTTGGAAACTGTCACATACGTGGCGGGAAGGTGAGCACACGGAGCGTAATATTGGCAGCACCATGATGCTTTTATTGTCAACTCAATGTGGAACGCTGCAATTATAACCTAAATTCGACAAGCTTTCTACCCCGCCCTAATAGTGGTTAGAGCGACTTTTGTTTATGCTCGAATTTCAGTGATACTTTGCATACGTGCATTTTGATTTTTGGGTATAAAGTAAAAAGTGAACATATTGCATGTTTCCAATTGGAATTCTTGGAAATTAATTACATTTTTTAACACCGATCTCATGGCGCTTAAAACACATTTCACAATAATTTGACTACCTACGAACAGAGTTTTTAATAAACACGAAATACTATGTTTCATAAAATTTAAAAGGCGACTAACAAATATTAATGGACCATGCGGCGTAAAAAACACATTTACATATGATTTTCTTTTGAATTTCGAATTCCGCGCAGAAAGCCAAATCCATTTCAATGCTTCAATTCAGTCGACACTTGCATAAAAAAACAAAATTGCTGTATCACAATGTTACAAAGTTAGTCCATGATACTACACTCCATGATTATTTCCACCACATAAACAGATGCACTTAAGGTAGTTTGAGCGAAAAATCATTTTACTTAAAAATCAATGAATTCGGTCTCATTTTAAAGAGAAATATTTCACCCTTCTAGTGACACCAAAAATTCAACCCCTTGCCACATTACTTTCGGAGGTATTTGCCAAAAAATGCCAGCCCTTTAACATGGTAAATGATACGTGTATGCACTCCAGAGAGACATTATTTACAAAATGAGGTATTTATGACAATTAGATGTCGTAAAAAAACTAACAGCGTGTAGTTGGAATGTTTCCGCAACTAGTTTTTGTAAAAAATCATATTCTCACCGCAGTAGGTTCTTAGGTATCACCAAAAACCTTCCGTTTTGAAGGAGTTTCTAACGCACCGCGCGAAAAGAATGAGTCAAGTCAAAGACTTATTTAGATATTTTCTTTTAATTACTTACAATTTCTGTCATAGAAAACTATATTATTGCACCATTAATAACGCAGTATTTAATTGATATGCCCTACAGCTGGGGAAATTAAAACGTATAATTCGAATATGGTCTCTATCATGACTACGGAACTATCTCGCTCGGACTATCTTAAGTGTAGTGAGGTTAAAGAATTTTTTTCGACTTCCATGAAAAGTTATAAAAACTTGCACTCAGTGACTCACGATTACCGCTCCAACCCCCTGTAAGTTTACCCCTTCAATTCCGCACCAATGGAACACGCCCTGCACTTCCCAAGCCAGCAATCCTAAAAATCCCCCCCATTCCCCCCTTCCCTTTCACATACACACCTTCTCATTCTTTCTTTCCGTCTCTTCTCCTCCTTTCCCTTCCAGGCAGACAACGGCCTACGTATGCTTGTACACCCCGCCCATCCTCCTCCCCCTCCCCATCTCCACCCCCACCCCCCCACTTTAAGGCATCGCCTCCCGCCCCCTTCCCCCCTCCAGCCCCCAAACACACGCCATCGCTCTCTTCCGACCTCGGGCGCTCTTCTGCTCAGACTCGTTTCTCGCTCCCTCCTCACGCTGTGGCTAACGACTCTCCAAAAGATAGACACCATCATTTCCCGCGGCCTTCGTGCCAAAACACGCTCACAAGCCCTCCATCCTCCCCTCCACCTCCTCCTTCCCTCCCCCTCCCCCATGCACCCTTATGGGGCCAACCTCTTCAGCCCAGTTTTGCCAACAATCCAAGGTTTTCACCTTCGAGTATCGGGATTTCGGGTGTCTGAAAGGAGATCGACCACACGACAGACAAAATTATCCACATTTACGCGCTATCCCGTGAGCCACAGCAGTGAAGCGCGTTGCAGGAGGTTGCAAGGACAAAAGCAGTGAAAAGGGGAAAATGATAAATTCGATGGTTTCGGGCTCAAATTTGTGAAAATCCAATATGAAATTAATGATGAAAATGACTTATTAACTTTTCACAGGTATTTTCATTTGTACGACCGGTTTCGTTGCATAGGCAACTTCTTCAGGTGACAAAAAAATTATATCCACCTGAAGATGTAGCCTTTGCAACGAAACCGGTCGTTCAAGTAAAAATACCTGTGAAAATTTAATAAGTCATTTTCATAATTGGTTTCAGGGGAAAATGAATCGGATGAGATAAGAGGACGGTCATAAAGTGTAATCCAACGGAGTGCCACGGCGATTGCTTTGCGAAGACACAAAATTATTCCAAAGTCCTCTGCTGAAACTGCAGCGAATTTTGATTAGAAAATTCATTTAGCCGAATGGATCTTACAGACAAACTTCGACGGTACAGGTTGGCTTACGGCCATCGTAAAATAACCCTCAACACAGGATTGCTAAGAAACCTTACCAAGACTTAGTCAAAAAATTCTCACACCTCCATTACCACGATACACAAAAACTACAATTCACAAAAAACACACACTATTTCTTCAGTTCCCTACGTAATCCTGGGGGGAAAGGTAGAACTATGCAAAGTTTCAACCGCAGTTACGCCAGGCAACGATGATGACTCCTTCCGGTTCATCTTTTCAAGCCATCGAGAAAATTGCGAATGAAGTTCTGCAGAACTTCAGCCCTTCCGTGGCAATATCAGAGATGGCAATTTCCTCGGTACTTACGTTTTATAGCAATCTCGCAAACACAAGCCTTCGCTCCGAGCAGAGAGAGGCAATAATACAGAATGTTTTGGGAAACAAAAGAGTTCCCTGCAGTGAAGACAAACGAAATTGACCTCGGAAAGACTAACCCGTAAACGCTAATATCTAGGTGACACAAAAAATACAATTGTTTTGTTTAATGCATGACCCCGAATATAAAGAACTGATTAAAGAAAAAATGAAACCGATTGGAAAAAAGGTAAGAGAAGCAGGCGGGAGGAGAATGTGGTTGCTCCATGAATATATATACGCACGGGGTTAATCGACCTGAGGATACCTCTCAGAAAAAGTATCAGGTCACGAAGTCAGATCATTTTCATAAGTTTGGATCTCTTGGGTTGGCAGCTCCTCACCCATCTCTAGCATGGAACTCATGCGATGCCATAGGATCGCTCAAGACATGGACAGACAGCTGCACAGGGTACAGCCACCAACCCTCTTCCCTTCAATCCCCTTGAAGCAATGCTCCAAACCCCTTCGTCCCGAGCGTTCTCATAAGATTCCTAACCTCGATCCCCTTCTCTAACCATCTTAACATCACACAATTCTCCACCTTTCCCCCCCCCCCCACCACCCCCACCCCCGAACAAAACCAGCCCCTCACTACCTGACCCCTACCTTCCCCCAAACCGTTCATTCAACTTAAAAAAAAATCCAATCTAAACCACTACGCTGCCTCCACTCCGCCTCCTCCCGAAGTCTTCCATACTCCAATGCATCCCAAAACGTTTTCCCGAAAAAGAATTCGACTGAAGAAAATCGTATTTCAGAGCGACCCCCACTTCGACCTCACTCCGCCCCCGTGCCCCGAGGGTGGGAGGGGGAGGATGGCAGGGGGTGAGAGGGGAAATCGGGGATGGGAGGCGGATAGATGCGGTCGCAGAGCTGCGAGTGAGCATGCAAGCAAGCAAGAACAAAAGACGACGACTACCCGTCCGCCTTCACATGTTTCCTCTTCCTTCTCCCATTCCTCCTCTCTTTTAAGGCGGCCCGCCATCCCAGAGGCGCATCATGAACACGCGAACAGTCGTGTCTCGCGCACGCTTCATCCCCCTCCCCCTCCTCATCACTCTACACCCCCACCCTCTCCTTTACATCCATTTCCTCTCCTTTCCCATCGAAAAACCAACTCTCAACACTCCTCTCACCCTCTCCCTCCTCCGAGTCGAGGAAACTCAAACCAACTCGGCGTGTAATAACATAAGAGGGATTCTATTATTACCCGGAAATAAGTCTACAACGGGACGACGGTGGGTGGTGTGGGTATCGAGACGGAGGAAAGGTGCAAAAACCACCGTTGTTTATACATCGCCGGTTGGACTGGGAGCGAAGAGCGTCGAATTATCGAACGTGGATCAAATTTCCAGAATATCGACGGCTCCGAATGATTTTTATTTCCCATTGGATATAACTTGAAGTTTGCCGATATACCTACTGACACGAAAACATGGGATAAACGGGGATCCAGAAATAGGAGAGGCGCCGACAGAAAGTGGCGAAGTATGCGTGAAATCTGTCTTTAGAGATTGGGGCTGGACGCCCGAGAACAAACGGCGAAAACGAACCGGTGAAAACAAAACTAATTCATTTAATGGAAACATATTTTATCCCAACGCTGAATGGGAAATTTAGTGTTGATAGGCAGTTTAGCTCAAGACTAACACGCTCATTGTATCAGAAAAGTCCAATGGGAAACGAAAATAATACTTCGCAGAAATATGAGCGTTTGAGTTTCCGTGGCAACGCCATAAACTTAGAAAATAATACGTCGTCACAACTACTGGCAGAGTTGCAGAAATTTATGTTCGTCGAGGGCGAGACGAAATGAACCGACCTCTGTTAGAAATCGTCTTTATTTTTGTACGGTTATGTGCCTTCGAACCTCAAGCGTGGTTTAAAGAACAATAAGGAGTGACACGAAACCCCTTATTTTCCCCACATTTATCTCGAATTTCTCGGGAAGACAGACACAGTGTTGGCAGATCGAGGGACTGAAAACCGCAGGATGGACGGGGAAAAATGGTGAAACAGGCGGAGACGGGCGGCAGGGAAGAGTGTATTCCTAAACACAGCTTAGTGACGTTTCGGAGCAAATATTTGCAACCGACCGCCGCCGAAACTTAATATTTCCGAGCAAACGTCAAGAGAAAATGGAGGAGAGGCCGAAAGGTTAATCAGCAAATAGCTCAGACCGCGCTCAGCCCTAATAAAGTTCCCTCTCACTCCCCACAAAGCGAAGCTAACAACGGGGAAAGCATTCGGAATAAAATGGCAGACCCCGTTGTACATATATATCTACAACGCTTTGGAGTTTATAGTCAGAGGGAAAATAATAAATGCGTCCGTCCTTTTAAGGGAGCCAATTAAAATATTGATTACGTGGTGGGAGAAGGAAGAAGGTCGTGGAATGGAGAAAAAAGATGACGGCAGACACAAAAACGAGGCAAGAAAGGAAAGAGTCACGTGAGTTATTGAGCGCGAGGAGGAGAATGAAAAGTGAGTGACGCAAATGCGCATGATGGACGAGGGAATGAAACTGAAGGGAATGATGAAAGGGAAGAGGTGAAGAGAGAGAAAGAAGAGGGAGGAAGAAATGGGAGGATGACCGGAGAGCGATACAGAAAAAAGGAAGCAAGACGATATTAAGGAAGGCGATGGCCACAACACAAAAAAATAACATCATTAACGGATGAGGAACATAATTCAACAGTTTTTAAATCGCTCTGTGCTGCGAGAGTTACAGCGGTGGGGTGGGGTGTTAAATTAACGTGCCACACCAAGTGCAACGGAGAGCGCAATCGGTCTTCGTTTGGGTGTCTTTGGATCTGTTCGGGACGGCCATTAAAAAGCCAATACACTCAAATCCTGGACGGCTGTCGGAAGACATTGCAACCAAGGATGTTAAATTTTCTAGAGTAGATGCCATGGCAAAACTCATTACCGCATTTTAAGAGCATTAAATAAGAAGGATCAATATGAACATCATGGTACTTAATCACTGGTTTGAGTCTCAACTAAATTTTCATACTCATTATCAGATGATAATCAAGTACCAAAAATTCATATGGTGCCCATTATACTCCATACCGACTCCATTAAAAAACTCGAGATTCTTTAAATATAAAAAATAAATAATGAACAGGGCTAGTATGAATGTTTGCTAGCTAGTACAACGCATTATGAAAGCTCAATATGGAACGTTTTTGTTTTCCCCATCCTTAATCAACTACCTATCGCACCTCATGCAACTCAAATCTTCCACACATTCTTAAGTTCTGTGTTTCCTTATAAATTCAGGCTTCACTTCATGGAACCTCTCCATATCGGAAATCAAAAACTTTCAAGTAATGGTCCACGGATATTTTTATTGTTTACGACCCGGATTTCGTCACGTAATGACATCTTCAGGTGTCATTGACCTGAAGATGTCATTACGTGACGAAACCCGGATAGTAAACAATAAAAAATATCCGTGGACCATTACTTGAAAGTTTTTGATTTCTTCTGTGTTTCCCTCTCCCCACGTTCCTTATTTCACCTAACATTTTCCACATTTAACCCTAACATCACCTAAATATCGTTCCCACACTTCCGTTGGCTTGCACCACTTAGGAGGGAGGAAATATGGGCGGAGCGGAAAACCAAAGAGCGAAGGGAAAAAAGAGTGCTTGATATGGCCGGAGATGCGATTAAAGGAGGACATTCGAAGGAGGCAGTTTTCTTGTAATAATTTAGAGGTGAATTGGAAGGAAAAGGAAGCAAAAAACAGCAAAATCATAAGAGAGAGAGAGAGAGGAAAAAATAGGAATCTAGGCCAGTATGAGGCATAATGTTCGGAAGGATTAAAAAGTATTGTACACAGGGTGAAGCTGCGCGGTTTTACTAATGCAGTGTCAGATAGAATATATTCCAAGGCTGACACATTCATAGACTGGGCTTCGCATGAAAATTCATTCATTTATTTGGTAAAATGACAACAATCCTCATTTTGTAACACTTGGAGTCATGTATCGATTATCACATCAGTTTAGGTGAAAAGTTTCTGTCACGCATTAAGTTGCTTAGTACATGATTTTCAATAAATGTACAGGTAGAAAGAAAAATATTGCGAGCATTTTATGAAAATGTTATGGAGGGAGGAGAGGGAGGGGGGTGGGAAGAGGGAAATAAGCAGAGAGGGGCAGGAAGGGGTTTCGTGGCTCGGCGGTGGATATACTTTAGGGTGGGACCTCGGGGCGAGAGAGAAGGAACCAATGGCGGGTCTTCCCAACGTCTTAAGGCAGATACAAAGAGAGGAGGAGAGAGAGAACGATGAGAAGCGAACAAAAGAATGCCGGCGACGCGGAAGACGCCGCCTGGACGAAAGAATCGGAAAGAAGGATGACGAGCGCATGGCGCAAGACACTCTTTTGGAAAAAATGCCCGCGGGTAATGGGGGCGTGGATTCCCGAGGCGAATGTGCTTGCGCTGAGGCCTCCACACGGCTGGGGCAAGGAGTTCGTGCGGACGCCTCTACATGTACATAATATCCTGCGACCAACCAAGAAGGAAGCGCGGCAGGGGATGAGTTATCACCACACATGCATTACACTATACCCTATTTCAAATCAATGCAACTACGACTCCTGATGAATAAGCAGTCTAGAGAGGCCTATGGTTTCTTCCGCTGTGCGAGAGGTGAAGATTAAGTCTCCTAGGTACAATAGGTTTCCAACTAAAATCCGATCGCTCACTAAATACTGCCGGGGTATAAATCACAATATACACACGAAAACGAAATAGGATTATTGACGTGGTTGCTTGCATAGAAATGACTATCATCATAAAAATAAAAATTTGGCACGGGTTTTACGAATTTAAAGACGTAGTTACTCTAGAGTATAAGATTTTCAAATAATTTATGATTACCGACTATTTCCTGATTTTGCTACACTCGTTCAGCATACCAGACTTTACTTACCAGAGTTTTTTTATTAATTCTTCGAATTACGATAAAATGTACGAAGAAGCTTACGTTGACGTCCACATTACTTCATTGGCGTATAAATTTAGATGAGCTTTTACTAAAGTTAACACGCTTTGATGCATATTTTTTGGAAGAAGAATATCTTTACAACCAAGCTAATACCTCATTTTGTCAGAGATATGTATACTTAATTTTGTTCTTTGCTACATTTTCGAACTGTGATCTCTATTATGGTTATGTAATAACATGTACCGAACAAGGATGTTTTCAACATTCCTGATATGTATATATAACGTGCAACTGAAAACCGGCGAATTAACATTTAATGGAATTGAAATGTATATTATTTTTTTGTAATTATTACTCCATTTCTCCTTTTTTTCTTTTTTTATTATTATACTTTTCTTACTTTTGTAATAACTATGTAAAATATCTCATGGGCCAGGATAATAAATGAATTGAGATTGAATTGAAGTTTCGTAGCAGAGGCAGGCAGCAGTCGAGGGGGGTTTGGTTCCCCTCCGCACGGGGAGCAGTGGGGGGATTGTAGGGTTCACACGAGAAAAGAATACGGGAAGAGGGCAGCAAACGGAGGGAGAGGAGACACCGCCGAGAAAGGTCGCCATGGAAGAGATTTCGTCCCTCCCCATCCCTTTGCCCCGCACACACGCACATATGTACACGAAAAGGCGATGGCCACGTGCGGAGAGGTCAAAGGCCACAGACGACGAGCATGCGTGGATTCTTAACGGAGAGTGGGTTTCTTTTTCGGTGAATAAATTTGTTCGCGTACGAGGGAGGCGTTGCTCGGGTCATAATTCACGCCAAGCGACGGAGAAGAGAGAGATGGAAAGAAAAGAGTGAAACTCATAGACGGGGTTTTGAAGGGTTTGGCACCTTTTAAACACTTTATTCCCACCCCGCCATTTCAAAATGCATGCTGACATCAGCTCTCTCGACATTCACATACGCCTCCTTTGAAAGGCCTTCCATCCCACCCTCGCCTCGCCACCAAAAGAGTCCGTCTCCCCATGGCGAACAAAAGTAATAAGGTCGGAAATAACCTTTACACGACCGCCCACCACCGCCGCCACCTCCTCTCGCACAGGTCGGCGCTGCCACCGCGATATACAACTCGAGAATTCTCTCGCCCGTTCACCTACTTTCTCTCTTTCCTCCCCCTTCCCCCCACCACCCCCTCGGGCCGATCCGAGGCGACGAAACACCGGCGAGTGTACCCTATTCCTCTGACCGAGGGCGGAGATCCGCGGGCGGAGGACGCAAGTTGAGCAGTCAGCCAGCGACCAGTTTATATAGGTCGCGCGCTTTGTTTCACTTGAGGTTCTCTAAGCCAGCTCTCCCAGAAAGAATTATCGTTGAACCAGCATAAATATCATTTCGATCCCAATGTCTAACTGCTCGGAATGAAGTGTTAAATGTTAATGTGCCAATTATCACAATTTTAGAGTGATCAATAGCATATATTTATCATAACTGATGGAAATTTCCAATCATTGCGTTTAACAAATGATGTGGTACGAAGTCACTCGCACGGGTGCATATACACCAGGGTAGAAATTTGCCATGAAAAAATCATTTGACTTGACTCCCGGTCAAGTCAAATGATTTTTTCATGGCGAATTTCAACCCTGGTGACTAATGGAAATATCTATTACTTAATTATGGTCTGACATATGCAATTATTTTCAAGAATAAATAACTTATTTAACGTCTATCCCATTGCAACCGCATATCGAATTTTGAGTACCTACTGTTGTTTGGATTTGATGATCTATACTAACTTGCGAGTCATCATAGAGAGCAAAGGATGGGTGTTATCAATTTCAGCAAGGGTTATGATTTTATGATTCAATATCAGACCGCAGGTTTAAGTTGACTGCGAATAATGTTTTGACCGTGTCAAGCATTTCGATTAGGACCCAGATAATAAAATCCTACAAATCAGTGTTTCCCGAAATAATTCGAGCCGTCGCCCCTTCGGTTGCAAAAAGCAACACCCTCCCCGCCAGCCATGAACTTTAAAATCGTAGGCTACACAACCAAATGTCTAAAAAATAAATCTAATACAATTATTGCTGGATACATGGGCATTTTAAATCCGATAATTTGATAGGTTCCAGGACAAGTTATAATAGTAACTTTCAATCAGAACCCCACGTCTCAATGTTCCCTTGCCGCGCTTTCATTTCTCCCCCTCACCCCTCATGAATTAAAGCAATGTCCCCACACCCAATCCCGGGTAGAGCCCGATTTTGGAAACGTTAAGCCATTCGCTGGAAATTTATAAACTATGTATTTAAAACATAACAATCACGCCGTTCCCTTCCGGGGTAGGCACAGTCACTAAGTTTCACTCATAAATATATATTTGTACACCTAGCTCTACTTCAATAATTTCCTCCATATTGACCTATCCTTGCAAATCTCTTTTGCCTCCTTTACCCCCATACACTGCTTCATACACGCCCTCCTGTTTTTTAGACTCCTAATATTCCTCCTCCTAACAATTTCCTCAACCACATTCAACCACAACTTTCTCGGACTACCTCTACCTCTCGCACCATTCATTTCACTTTTATATATCTGTTTCGTTATTCGACTCTCATCCATTCTCTCAACATGGCCAAACCAACGAAGCACACTCCTTTCATATATGTCCATTACTGGAGCATCTAACCCACATTCATTTATTATCCACTCATTCCTAACCCTATTCATCCTACTTTTGCCGCAAACACTCCTCAGATAACTCATACCAACGGCGTTTAGTCTACTCTTATGTGTATTCTGGCATACCCATGTTTTCTACCGTACAACAAAGTGGGGAGAAGTACACTTTTGTACACGGCGATTCTTGCTTCCTGTATTTAAATCTTTATAATTATACGCAATGAAGGAGTGAGCACGCTTGCAATTTTTAACCAATGAGCAGGCAGGGTGTTTAGACAAAAGAAAGAAAACCAAGACTGGTGAAAAGCGAGCGGCGGCGATTAGTAGAGGATAACAAAGTCGGCGAGTCGGAGGGGGGCGGAGGGGGGGGTGGGATAAAAGGATCGCCTCGTCTGAAAATGATTTGATTGTTCGGTGGAACAATTTAGGACTTAGAGAATGGACATTCGAAATGAAAATTGATCTCTACAAGACATTTTTCAGGGTGGATCGAGTGCAATAGAAGCGGGGAAGAAAGGGAGAGGTGGAGATTCGAAACTATAAGGAATCGGTTTGCACGGCTCAAGAGGAGCAAATTAAATCCAAAATGCATCGTGATAAGAACCGCTTAGGCATGATATATCCTAGTGAAAATAGAGCATTTTTCTGTAAATATGGTAAAACTTTACAGTTATCACTATAAATGTTTGGATACAGTTTAATAATTATGCTCCTAAATATACGAATTCAAGTATCAATATTACTCGCGAATGTATTATTGACGAATGAATGCGTAGTATACCTGCAACAGTGATGTCTTCATTTTTAGTTTTATACAATTTAAACCAGCTGGGTTTCAGACTGACATTCTAGGGACGCTTACAGTTGTATACAGAGCTCTTAATTACCTCACCGTGACTATAAACAAGTAAGAAGAGATTCTTTCAACATTTGAACATCATTCACGGGGGTTAATTGTATTTTACACAATTAAGACGCTTGTAATATCTCTTCTTTGTAGCAAAAACATTATCACAGAGTCAACACTACCCACGTAATGCTCACCCTCAAAAAGAACCTCAAATCACGGCTCACTCTTTCGTTGGATTTCCATAATGTCCCAAATGGCTTCCCTTTCATCCCCATCAGAGCAAGCACATGAACGATCACCTGGCGACCCTCCGCTTGAAGACGAAAAGGTTAGGAAAAAAAAGAACTATCTTCCTTCAATCTCGACTCGCTAACACATTTAGATAGAGGCCTTGATCTCATGAGTTGCGGGCAGAACCTTGTGGAGCGTGCACTGCAGATGCCAAAATTCACGTCACTCTGACGACCGTCAAGGGTTTATGCTCCGATGACAAATTTGGCCTCAGAGTTTTCTTTCACTTCACACTACTAAGTAAATAACTCGGGCTAAGGCAAGAGTGCAAACTGATATTCAAACGAAACGAGCCATAAAGTATTTTCAAAATTAGAGAGCATTTAAAAAATCAATTTCCCCCAACGTATAACACTTAAGCGTTGGGCGCAATGCAGCGTTAGCTATAAAGTTATAGTCTGCAATGTGCCGTTTGAAAGAAGTGATGGATAAATAAAAAACGTTCTGAAAAAATGGAGTTATCATTTGCAGCAGCAAAAATTCAGGCAAAGGATCCATCAAGGAGATGAGGCACAAGTTAAACAAAGAGAGTCAGCGAATCAATAATTCTCTCGAACTGTCTCCGATTAAAACTGCTATCTGCGACCGTAAGACAAAGTGAAAAAGTTGTCTCGCCACCACGATGAGGGCGCAAGAGAGGGTATCCCGCTTCGAATTTAAGAAGAAAACGGATTTTCCACCGTCAAGTGCGCGAGAGACGAACAATAGTTTCACTTCACCCCGGTGGAGGATCCAAGGAGGCTCAAAAGAGGAAGAAGAGAAGTCACCCGGAGGGAACTTTCCAACCGACGGGAACCGCGTCGTCGCAACCAACGCTTCCCCTCATCAATTCCCGCTCGCGACTTGACTCGCGAAAATGAGTCGTCATGGGGTCGAAGTTTCTGCTTTTTTTTATTCCTCGCGAAAGAAGAAAACGCTGTTCGGGACAGGTAAAGCGAAATTCGGAGAGGCCCGCGTAAGGAGGTGCAACCTCCCTCCATCGCGCGGGAACGAGGATTAAACGAGGGAAAGATAAGCGCTCTGAGGTGGGGGGAGGTGGAAGAAGGGTGAGAGGAGTCAAATCCAAGGGAGTTTTTGGCTCTCGGGAGAAGGGGTGAAAAATGGGTGGAAAGAGAGTGAGTCGTGTTTCGATCGCGACTCTTGGGGAAGTCGGGGAAGAAACAATATACCCGGGGTCTTTTCTTGATCGAAGTCGTGTTTCCTCGGAAACAAAAGCCGCTCGCTTGCTCCCTCCGCAACCATTCTTCTTCCTCTCCTCCGCGAGAGGTATTTTTGTGGCTCCGTGCGTCGCGAGACGGTAAAAAAGGAGCCGAAATAACAAAGCTGGTGAGACAGATGACTGAGGGCGAGGAGATGAGAAAGGGAAGGAGGCGAAAATCGCGGCGAAAGGTGGCGCTGAAAGGAGTCGCTCGGGAAGACGCTCGGAATGAAAAGTTTGTTGTGAAGAGAGAAGGGAGAGAATGGCGGGAGTGGAGAGAGGGAGAGAAGTAAAGAAGGCGGCCAAAGGAGAAAAGACGACTTTGATCACGTGGGGCAAGGAAGGAAGCAAGGGAAGGGAGAGCGTTCTTCCTTCCTCCGCCTCTCGGCTTATTTCAATTTTAAAGGATCCTTTCCTAATTTTCCCCAAATTTAACATTCCCAAAGGAGAATTTTTATGGCATACATTGCAAAGGTTCGTTTTATTTATATTTTTCCGCGAGCTATTGAAATCTGGCTTGCACAAGTCGCTTCAGATACCCTGTCCTCAGTGAAGAGCTTTCAAAGAAGCTGAAAATGTTAGAATATCAAAAAGAAATGGACGTGGAGATTTTTTTGCGCCATGAACGCCAATGTTCTAATTTCTACAAGCAAAATAGAGGATTTTTCTCCTTAAAGTTCACCCTTTCACCGTTTGAAAATTTATCAGAGACGTCCAAAAAGCATTGCGTAGAGCATTTATTGGGATATAACTTTAAGTTATGAGCCTGATGAATCTCATTCCTTAATTAGAGACCTTAGCATAATAAAACGATTTGTAGGGTCAAATTTTTATTCTTCTACGGCAAAATGAGAGGTCAATATATCAATAGAAAATGATTTTTCAAAATATCTTACTGATGTATGCAATTAATTCTCAAACGAATAATGATAGTCTCTGGAATTATTAATAGTATAGGCTTATGATAAATCTAGTTCTAACTTAGGAATGAATTTTTTCAAAATAAAAATGAACAGTTCTCTTTTTAGCGATGGCTGTGGCGTGTTTTCGTTAGAGAGCGACTGACGTAAAGGATTACAAAACAATCAACCGGCTAAGATAATCTTGAGGCTTATTTTTAGCACCCAAGTTCTTAGTCACTGAGCGAGTAAAGCTATTAATGCACGGTTGCCCGACGAATATAACTCTTGTTATTCCAAGTAGCATCACACCTGACAGCGAAACGACTTCCAGCAAACAATAATAACTTCAGAGATTAAATATAACTCGCCTTCGGAGAAAGGGCAGTCGCCGTAAGACCCACTTCCCCTAACTCGCCATTGAGATCTTATTGTGTACCATCTGCTAAGTCTCACTAATGTCGGAAGGATTGCGAAGCAAAGAAATTAATATTTTTTCCTTCCTTGTTTCTTTTGTTGCTGGGCAGATTATATCGTTACAGACAGACGAGAATGGAGAAAGGAGAGCTAGACTGAGGAATGTGGATCATCGGGCTATGATCGGGATGGCTGAAGAATACCATCCACAGCACGAGTTGGATACCCGGCTGAGAAGAAGATTATTATTATTATACATAGGAGATAATTATTATGAGGAGGAGATTATATTATGAGGAGGGGAGAGATTATTTTCATCGAGGAATCCCGGTCCCTTTCTTGGTGCAATGTGGAGACCACCAAACGTGCAAGACTTCGTCCGTCGAATCGGACGCTGAATTGTTAAGCCTTCGGCGCCTTTCGTTAAGAGTAGGTCAACGCTGGGTTTTTCTCCGCCAATCCTCCACTCCCAAACAAATCCTCTTCTTACCAGCTGACCAACCACTCGCGTAGAGACCTTTATTGTTGGTCTCATTCCCCGAACAATAAACCAGCAAATGAGATTACTGGTTGTGAGCGGAGGAAGAGACTGATCGATTATTTTTGCGATAACGTTCTCAAATGTGATGCTTATTACCTTCACGTTCCGCAAGAAAGACTCTGAAGAGAAACAACAAACTTCCCATCTGCTTTCCAGGGTATGTCGGTAGTAGACGGACATAAGGGTTGCGAATGCAAATATGGGGAAGAGTAAGATGATAAGGGAGGCGGATGAGAGTTAAAAGCTGGGGTGCGGTCCATCACAAACACCCTCCCCCACTCACCTTGGATAAATAACGGTCCCTCCCTAGTCATCCACACTCTTAAAAGCCACTCCCCCTCTTCCCCTATAAACAACGCACAACTCTTTTTTGTTCCATCTTCCTGGATCCCTCACCCCATGGCAATGGCGCTCTTCTGTCGCGACGGAAAATTTCTCTTTTATTTCCAACACTCCACTCATTATTACAAGTCCTTTCATATGTCTCCTCAACGACTCTATCGAGTCCGCGACAAGTTAGTAAAATAAAAGTGTTTGGGAAAGCACGGATGACCACTGACGGTGACTCAAGCCAACGACATAAGGATGGAGAGAGGTGGAATATTGGTGATAAGAAACTGAGAACATTCTGATTCCTTAAAAGTTTCGACTTTCTCGGCATTTATAGTCTTCGGACGAAAATGAAACCGTGCCCAAGGTCGCTAAAGGCACATTACTACATTTCTTTCCATGCTGCGGAGTTATCTTGCTCGTTTAATACATTTGCCAGAGCGCATGCACCGGCATACGCCCCACAAACTCCACTTTGAAAAGTTAGTGGCATTTCCGCCACTATGAATAAAAACATAAACATTGGAAAAGTATAAAAAAATCAACTGTAGTAAAAAAAATAGCAGAAAGTGCCAGGGAAAAGGAACCAATTACACGTAGGCGCTACTGTGAGATTAAAAAGTCATAACTGACGGCACGGCGTTTCAAAGTGCAGATTTAGGTATTCCCTTATAATTCAAGCGCAAACATATACAGTTCGTGCGTTAACCCTCCCGACGCTATATGGAGACCGATAGGATGAAAATGTAAACATCATTACTCCGCTAGAAGACCGAGTCTCGAGTTCAAGATTCCAATTTTTTCAGCGTTTTGCATCAAATTTAAAACTGAATGCCACGACAGTCTCGACCATGACTTAAAGACTAACACCAAAAAGTAATGACTAAATGATAAAAGCAGTTCGACGACTTCATTTTGATAATAATGTCCGCCAATTAAAATTCGGCAAAGGAGGTTTTTTTTTTAATAAACATCCGTGCAAGATTCTCCGCCGAGAGCAATTAGAGCAGCATTTATGAAAGGACAACTCTTTTCCACTTCATCCCCGGCACTCGTGTCTCTCTCTATCTCTCTTGCAGGCCATTCGAAAACAACGCCCTTCATTTAAGTGATTTCGCACTTTTTGAATATCCCTTTGCCGTCTCCTCCACTTCTGTGGACGTAAAAAACTTTCGAAAGAGCTCACTCTTCACGTTCACCGGGTCCGTCTCCCGCCTCCAGTCTCACGTTCGACTGACTTCCACCCCCCCCTCCCCGCCCCCTGCCACTCTGTGGACTTTTTCCCCTTACATCTACCTCTCCGACCTCTCTCCTCGATCGCAAACGACCTCTTTCCACCGCAGAGCCCCTCTGCAAGATTGGTCGTAACTTTGTAAGAGTGAGTAGATATATACATATACGTATATATGTACTCACTCTTACAAAGTATATGTATAATATATATTATATTATTATAATATATATATATATAGTATGTATGTATGCATGTATGTATATACATACATACACGTCTACTACTCTTCTTCTACGTCCTTGGGACCAAGGGGGGCGGCGCGCCGAAATATTAAGGAGCTTCTCGTAAGTGTAAAGTGTATTTCTTTTTCGTGGGTCTGTTTATTGTCTGCCTTCCTGTGGCAATTTTTGTCTATCCATCACACGAGTGATCCTCAGTGAAGTGTGTGATATATATATATATATATATATATATATATATATATATATATATATATATATATATATATATATATATATATATATATATATATATATATATATATCACACACTTCACTGAGGATCACTCGTGTGATGGATAGACAAAAAAACCACAGGAAGGCAGACAATAAACAGACCCACGAAAAAGAAATACACTTTACACTTACGAGAAGCTCCTTAATATTTCGGCGCGCTGCGCGCCTTGGTCGCAAGGACGTAGAAGAAGAGTAGTAGACGTGTATGTATGTATATACATACATGCATAATAGCTCGCGGAAAAATATAAATACAACGAACCTTTGCAATGTATGCCATAAAAATTCTCTTTGGGAATGTTAAATTTGGGGAATATATATATATATATATTATAAAATTTTCCACAGGAAGGCAGACGATAAACACAGAAACAAAAAAATGAACACACTTACGGAGTGTTCCTTAATATTTCGGCGCGTAGCGCCTTGGTCGCAAGGATGTAGAAGACTCAGTCGTCAGTCTTCTACATCCTATATGTATATTTTTTTTCCACTTGGAATCGGCCATCTTTAGATCTACACACCAAAGTTGTGTTTGTCACTTAGAAAGTAATTAAATCAAAGGAGATTGAGCTCTACGGCCTCTCAAGATAGCAAAATTAAAAGTCTCCAATAGCCGTAAAAATGGCACCACTCGTCACACATGCAACCACACAACACTTAATGTGTTGGTTTCCGGGAAAGGGGATTCCACAGAAGGGACCAACCACAGCCTCTCTACCAGAATACCCTCCTGTGATGGTTTACGGGAATGTTACTTCCTCGCCAGTGACCACCACAGACACACACACTCAACCCAATTGGGATCCTTTTCGAGGGCTAATGGGACCCTGATAAGGATGCCTGGGTTATAACCTGAGATCCTTCGTAGGGAAAATGGTACCCTACTAAGGATGCCTGGTCATTACCACGATCACACTCAAAAGCACTCAAATCACTCACTCACACACACAGACGGGCCCAACTTCTGGAAGAAATCGCTCAAAAAGAGCGTGGTCAAAAGATAAACACAAAGACAAACGAGGGTGAGCGTCGGATACGCGTATTTCGGCCACAAGGTGGCCCTCTTCAGCAAGCTGAAGGAAAAAGCACTTGCAACACGAGGTTGTAAGTGATTCTTTTAATTTTGCTACTTAGAAAGTAAGTAGAAAGAAAGTGGATGTGAGCACATAAAAGTGACAAACACAATTGCGGTGTGTAGATCTAAAGATGGCTAATTCCAAGTGGAAATATTCGACTGGACTGGGAATCGAACCACGGATCTTCGGATTTCGTGTCCACTGCTCAGACCACTGAGCTACCCAGTCTACCACAATTGTGTTTGTCATTTTTATACGTTCCTATCCACTTTCTTTCTACCTTTCTCTATGAATATTTATACGTATTTGCCGCTGAGCGGTCTGAGTGAATGAACGAATGATTATACATATATAAAAAAGACGAGAGGGAGGTCTTAACTTCAAAAGCAAACATGGCGACACTTCAGGAAGGGCGAATGCAAAGGACGATGACGAAGTAGGCGGGCAGACAAAAAAGACGCCCAAGAAAATAATATTCGACTAAAATACAGCCTTGAAAACCACCTTTTTTCGGCGTTGCATGTGAAACAAAAAGTGAGGGGAAGCGAAAAAGTCAACACTCGGGCACTCAAACACGTCCAGTTCCCCCCCTCCCCAAGTTTCAATACTCATTCGGAGACATTTCAGGACCCTTGGTCACGTCTGTTGACTTAACGTGTGCCGAGGTCTCCAAAGAGAGGGAACTGGTGGGCGGGGTGAAGGGTCGTGGCAAATGGTCTTCCGTCCACGGCCCCTCTCTCATTCAACGGGAAAAAGGCGGTAAAAAAATAATCGAGAGGTCGGTAAGGCGCGAACGGCGAAAACGACGCTAATGAATACTCTTCTCGAATGTAGGAATAAATGTGGGCTCGGTTTAAAATCCTGCGTTCGCAAATAAGTAGCCGATGTTCGAAGAGGAAAAAAGCAACGAAAAAATCTCTGATCAGACATTTATGTAAAGTTATCATTCTTCAGATCTTCCCTTTTTCTATCTCCTTGGGTACCTTTCCTTGTATGCATGCGTACGGGAGCAGGAGGCAGACCTTCGTTTTGGCAGACACCGGTAGCTTCATTTTATACGATATACTATAAGATTTACGTTGAATTGAGAAAATTTGAACACTTTTAGACCTAAGAAACTTACTGGTTACACTCAACATCAACAAAATATTCTAAAAACTACTTCAAGGGTCTGTCACAGGGGTTAAACTTGATAATGAATGCTGTTCGTTCCAATTACATTCGCTTAAAATTTTATTGGAGGGCTATAATCACGTTGATTCCTTCTCAATAAGGTAAAACATCGGTAAATATATTCACAGAATTTTGCGGCAGCGTGCAATATTAAAATATGATACGAATGGATTTTAGGATGAACTTCTAAGGAATTTGCCTTTCATAAAAGTTGAGAAAGTAAACGGAATCCATTGATAAAGTGTAAGATTAGTTCCTATCGAATGAACTTTGTTTCAAGCAAAAAAAATTTGGTGAAAATAGGAATTATTTGAGATAATTATCTCGCTTCAAACTAGAATCAGGTAAAATTGACTGATGAGGATAAAAATATAGTTTAAGAGACGAAGAAATGTGACTGATATGAAGGGAGGTGATAAAATTGCTATACGCAACGCAGTTAATTTCTCGCCATGAAAATTCCATAGTGAAGTCTTACACGTTACGCTCAAAAGGACACCATCGTGGCATAACTTTCCAAAAGCCAAAAACGTGAGAGTCGAAATCGGATTCAGACATTGTGAAAAGTAGGCAACACCCAAAGGCAGTTGAAAAGGGAGTTGTCTCAAGTGACTTACATCGCGCTGAATGAAATATTATGAACGAAGATGAACCGGGGATATAATATGAAAAAATACCAAAAAATTAAAGTAAATGTAACCAATATTTGAGAGACAAATCACGATAGCCGGAAAACAAATAAATTTTCCATCAAAATTTTAGAAAATGAGCGTTGAAACATAATTTGATATAATTTTCATTTTAATTTCATTCTTCCAGCTGACTGGATTATTTTCCATTAAAAATCAGACATGTCCACAGAAAACATTTCCTCAACCAACATCAAATTTTCACAAGCATAGCCGAGCTGCAGGCTCACCAAATGAAATGTCCAAAAAGAAAACAGAAGAGTGGTAAAAATGGATGCGGTGCTTCGGTTATCAACTGCATACAAATATGAGTATCCTATGATAAAAAAAGAAGAAAGCTAGCGACACTGCGCCTGGATGAAGTGTTCTTGAAGATGTAAAAAGCGAGGCGAGGAGTAAGGAAGAAATGAACGAGAGGAAGATAAGACAGAGAGGAAGAGTAAAAAGAAGAATTGAATAGTGATAGCTTGAATCAGGCCATCGTAGTCTCAGAAAAAACTTCCCATAAAAATAAGCGTATTCGCCAAATGCGGTACTATAAATGCATGCCAAAGACCAGAGGCGAGCTCGGCAAAATTGCCTCGAACCACCCACACGCCATCGTGAATCGTAACCTCCGATATTATATAAGGCTAACTTATCGGGTAAAAAAGGTATAAAGGAAGGCTACGCCTCGTAAAACTCGGCAGCAGGAGAGCAGGAAAGATGAAAACTTGGGAATTTCGTCATTTTTCCGGGCAGCAGTAGATAAGAGGAAAAAAAGTAATTGAAACGCATACTTTACAATCGAATGACTCGTTCCTATACGAAACAGCGGCAAAAACACATCGCGCATTAAAAAATATCACTATTATCAACCGTGGTTAAGTCAATAAGGTGAAATTGAAGCAGAGGAAAGTCAGTTTCTGATGAAACTGAAGAACATAAGTACTCAGAAAGCTGTTGTAAGTGGAAAACTAATGTTTCTAGCATTCATCACAATTGTGTTAAATCAAACAGCAGGCTTCCACGGTTAAATTTCCTCTCAATATAGTTTATTACTCCCGGACAAAAGTATTCAACCACATCGCAATATTACGGGACAAAAATAAGGTATTACATAATGAACGAAGAGAAAATATTTCTCCTGCGCCTCAAAAATCAAGACGTACCGAAACGTGTCAATTTATACGACCCCATACAAGTGACAAATGAGAGCTTTGGACGGAATTTTTTCTTCGAGGAAGGACCAGTTTGTAGATTTTTAATCGTAAATACTCGCACAATTCGCTTGAAATCGTAGCGGAACTCCTCCGGATCCCAGGGCGTCACAGACGCTTTCCGCAAAATCTTTATCGCACGACCAATGGGAAGAGGGTGAAGAGCAAATTACTGGCACGATTAGTTCCATCAAAGCGCGTCGCGTAGCAGCAGCGTGGAGAACTTGTCTAATTATCCGCCAGTTCACGGGCAGGCGAAGCAGGCTTCAAATACAAGGGAGTAAACACACCAACACCACTTCCTCGTCATCAAGGCGGGTTTACACAGCGACGGGGAAGAGAGGAAAATGAATTCAAGGGAGAGGGAGGCAACACACCTGTGACGGCTGCTGGGTAATGTGGGACGCGCTAAGGTTTCAGGTGAGTCAAAAACAGGGTGACGCGGTGTTCAGTCACATCAAGGAGGGAACGGGAGGAGGGAGGGAAGGTAGGGAGGGAAGGGGGGGAGGTCAGGGCGGGAAAGGGGGAGGAGACGAAGGTGCGAAAGGGTCGGGCTTGTGCCTTCGATCAAGGAGAGGTTGAAACACTGCGGGGGGGGGGACTGGATTCACGGATCGGGAAATTGGCTGGAATAGGGCCCTACAACGTCCGCATTGGTACGAGAATAGAGTTGATTCTCATGCCTTTGTAGCAGTATATTTATCTCAAATTTTATCACCATTACCTGTTCTCGCGGGGTTAAAATTATATAAATCGTGCCCCCAATAGAATAATGGTGGCGGTGAGATGGGAAGATGGCCGACTGCAAATAAAAAAATTCTGCGTAAAAAAACTCGCGTGTTTCCATTCCCGGGGTAGTCATATTTTTTTCAGTTCTCACCAAATTTGAGTGTTTAGAGTTTTTGTGCGTTGCCTTTCCTTATTCTTTTCCCTTCTGTATAACTGGAATTTTAATACGTAGGACACGGAGCGGTTTGTGTGAATGAATAATTGATTATCATCACTCCGTCACTAGGGTGACAAGTTGACACACATTCAAAATAGGACAGTTACATGGACTTACATATATCCGTGGGTGGCCCGCGCCTTCTTCAGTTAAGAGGGAATGGAGGAATGTTCTTGAAGAATGCTTCTTCCATTTCCACTAACTGAAGAAAGTGACTGCGACCCACCGAAATATCTACATCAAAGTCATTGTTTTTTTCGTGTATCTAGTTATCTTATCACCCTAGCGACGAAGTCTTATTCGTCACGTTCGCGGAAATTTTCGACATTTTACATAAACAGAGCAAGCATCGTTATTAAGGTAGTCCGAACGAGATAGTTCCCTAGTCATAATAGAAACCATATTCGAATTATACGTTTTAATTACCTACACCAGCCGTAGGGCACATCAATCAAATATTGCATTATAAATGGTGCAATAATATAGTTTTATTTGACAGAAATTGTAAGTAATTAAAAGAAAATATCGGCATAAGTCTTTGACTTGACTCGTTTTTTTCGCGCGGTGCGTTTGAAACTCCTTCAAAACGGAAAGTTTTTGGTGATACCTAAGAACCTACTGCGGTGATAATATGATTTTTGTAACTGATGTAACTTGATGATGAAACTACACGCTGTTAGTTTTTTAACGACTTCTAAGTGTCATAAACACCTCATTTGGTAAATAATGTCTCTCTGGAGTGCAGACACGTACCGCTTCCCATGTAATAGGGCTAGTATTTTTTGGCAAATATCTCAGAAAGTAATGCGATAAGGGGTTGAATTTTCGGTGTCATTAGAAGGGTGAGATATTTTTCTTTAAAATGAGACCAAATTCGTTGATTTCTAAGTAAAATGATACTTCGCTCGAACTTCCTTAAATTCTGAAAATATTACACCTTACTCCCCCTTGGATTGGGTGGGCAGAGGGGCGGGAGAGTGACGGTGGTTTTTTGATCGAAGAGGACCCCCGTTAGGGTAGTGCGTGGGAGTCAGTCAGAGAGAGGGTGGATAAGGAGGTGGGTGGGGGAGGGGGGAAAGGGACAAAAGAGCACGTTCAGGGGGCGGTGATGGCGGTGACGACGGAGCCAAGGGTCGTTATTACGTAGGAGAGGCGAAACGTTGGCTTGGGGTGTGGGTGTGTGTGTGTTGTGTTAAAGGAAAATGTGGTAGATGTCAGTTGATCTGCGAGGCGATGTGGGAAGCCAATGAAGTGACACCCGAGGCTCCAGTGAAGGGAGGGAAGTGGGGAGGGAGAGGGGGGCGGGGCAGGCAGGCAGGCAGGTGGGTGGGTGAGTCTATGAAGTGTGTGAGTGTGTGCGTGGAATGGGACGACTTGAATTACGGCCCTCAGAATAAGAGAGGGAGAGAATGGCAAAGGAGTTGGCTGGTGGTAGTTTGGTAACGTGGCCTTGATTCAGTTTTTTCCCTTCTCCGGGTAAGCAGAAGAAGGATTGGCTCGCTGTGCACACAGCAAGTATGCGCGGTCGATGCGAGGCACCGCCTCACGATTTCCAACCGAGGAAATTCTTACCACGTCTACTAAGGTAGACCGAATGCTAAATCTTTGTTATACGGACAACGTGCACTCGTGACTGCCTCTCGGATATATTCCAGGTTTGACGGAAAGCAATCACTTCACAAAGCATATATCAGACCCATTAACTTATGGTCAATTTGGTGTTTTACAGAGCGCTCGTGAGTTGCCCGACCCAAAGGCGGCGCTGCGCTGGTGCCAAATGTTAGACAGATTTCTTCCTTGCATGCGTGGTAAAAGTCAAAAACATTTTCCGATATCGACGTAATCTAACGACAGACGATCGTTTATCACTTCGATTGGATCATAATTTTTTAGTCAACTTAGTGGAAAAAATATCCTCCATCCGGTTGGAGAGATGAAAAAAATTTTAACAAAAACGTAGCTGTCAGCGTAAAATGCAGTTCTATTACGACCACTTACGCAAAAAATTAAGATTGACCATACCGCAAACCGATCTCTGGAACAAGCTTCCAAAAAGTATGGTTTCACCCGAGAATATCGCATTATAAATCGATGTATGTATAGAATATCTGATACAAAATTCAATGGCGTTATGAGACTTGATCACTCGTCTCACAATTTCGCATGCTCTGTTAAAACAACCTCGAAACGAGTGACTTTACGGGAAGGACTGCATCGCATTGCACTGCCTGGTTAAGTCAGCACACGAATAGATGGAATTTGGAGCCACGAAGGAGTACACAAGACGGGGCTCTGACGTTCGCATGCTAAGACATGAATCTGCTCAAGGGGACAAGCGGTGAGGGCGTATATTTTGCGAATGATGTGAAATACTCGACTACCGATATTTGGCTAATCCGCTTTCAGCTGCCGGTCAGATCAAAGGATCAGCTGCGAGACAAATCGCCATCCAGTTGAACACTTTTTTCCTTCGCAAGGATTAATTACTTTCCGGTGAAGAGTATCATCCATTCCTTTCCAGCAAAAGCAAGTCAGCTTCGATCTCCCTCCGGAAGGGTAAACAACAACTGCGGCGAGTGAGGGACAAAGAAAGCCGACGGCAATAATAAAAAAAAGAGATTACGACCAAAGGGATTCCAGGGTAGACAGGACAGATAGGAAAGAAGGCGTTCAAAGCTTCACTAATCCCCTTAGGACCCTAAGCATCTTCCTCTCTCTCTCCTCCTTCGCACCCCCCGTAAACCTTTAGAGGCACCGCAAAGATTCTAAACTACTTCTTAAAACCTGGTCACCGTGAGGAAGGGAAAAAGTGCGAGAGTGAGGGGGGGGGAGGGGAGAAAGAGGGGGAATTGGGACGTTCCCCTGAGGCAATAAGTAGCTCTAGGCGCGTCGAGTCAGACGCCAAGCGTGGGACCAAAATAAGATACCACCCCAACTCTGTCACTGCCACCAAAAGCCATTCCCCTCCCCACTCACTTCCACCTCACCAACACCCAACACAACCCCCCTTTCCCCCGACAGACCCAAAACGACCGAACCCCCAAGAGGAGTGAGGGGGTGTTGGGGAGAAACGGGTAGGGAAGTGAAAGGAGGCTAGAGAGAAGGAGGCGGTTGTGGGGGTTGCGCGATTGACCGTCGGGACGGACACAAGCCGTCCAAACACCTCCTGCTCACCCTCCCCTTCCCCCCTTCACCTCCTCCTAGTGCCCGAGGGAACTCCCACGGAATCTATCGCCTCCGACGGCGGGCCATGGGTCGGTTGGCATCGGACGACTCGGGAGAGAAGAACGCACGTGTGACGCAGGTATAGACCCCGTGTTGGAGATGGATACGAATTCTGGCGGAGGATGTTTTCACCTGGGACTGACCCGTTCCCCGCTTCCGGTCGAGGTGGTTATACCACGCCCTAACTACAGGTAGAACAGCCTGTATGAGTAAAGGAGCAGGCGACATACCGGTGTCCTTAGAGTTATCAAGTTACATATGGATGCTGAAGGTGAATTATAAAACCGTAATATTTCAAGAATAAGAGTGGAATAACTTTAACATATTAATCGAAAGCATAAGGGCTAACTTTAATGCAACCAATAATCATGAAGAGAAACGGAGATGGAGTAATAGATAGTTATCAGTGATATTCTATTGATTAGTCTAGTAAGTAGCGAGCGTAATTATTTTGATGGACACAAGGTTATCTCAACAAATATTTCAATAACCCCAGGACCCTAATACCCGATAAGATTTCATTATCGAGGAATTATCCCATACCACCCACCCTAGAGGTGGCTACCATGGTATTACACAGATACACAGAATGTGGTGCATGTTGGTGAAAGTAGATGTCTTCACTGTAGTTCTTGTTCGTGATAAGTCACCCCCTGTCAAGCAACTTGTGGTGGCTTGCACGGTAATAGTAGATGTAGATTATTAAACTCAGTGCACGTCATGCCTCTCTTCATCCCATTCCATGGTGACAAAAAAATCCGATTATTTGGATTTCTACATCAAATTTCATCAATAAAAAATAGAATAAACTATAATCATTCAATTATACATTACGCTCTCGCATATATGGTGCAGATGAAAATAAGTACTCGTTTATGAGAAGAGGCACAAGAGCTTCATCATTATCTCTACTGATAATTCCTCAAAAATTAGTCTTTAGTACTCACTAACATTTAAACAAATTCCACGAAGTTACGCCCGAGACAACGGAATAATGAATTCAGGCTATACTTTGTGGGACCTCCCCATATCGGAAATCAAAATATTCAAGTAATGGTCCAATAATTAGGTTTATTCTTTAAGACCCAGGTTTCGTTACATAATGACATCTTCAGGTTATTATGTGAACCTGAAGATGTCACTTTGTGACGAAATCCGGGTCATAAAGAATAAATCTATGTAGTGGACCATTACTTGAATATTTAGATTCCCGGTAGTATTTAGTAGTATTATGCATAACTCGAGAAAAACATTCATCAAGACATGAACAGTTGTGTACGACTAGACATCAGTCTTAAATAGTTTCCCACTCGGGCAAGTCAAAGAGATATCACCAACTACTAACAAACGCTATTTATATCTTAAGAAAAGCTTCCGGCTAGATACAAGGAACAGTTGCACAAATCTATAATCCAAGTTCCACGTCCTCCGAAACGTCGAAAAATAACAAATGCTACTTTGCATACGAAGCAATCGAATCGGTAAGAAGCCAGCCGAGCCAGGCTCTCATATCCCCAGCCACCGCCAAGACGGCAGCGTGCAACTTCCCTTTCCCCTCCTCCTCTTCCACCTCTCAACCACCCCCCCCCCTTCCACCCCCTTTTGTCCCTCCACTGTGAGCGTCGTAGTGCATATAACGGTGAAAGGTGGGTTCGCCGGGATATTTCTCAACGGAGTTGGCGGGTGGGAGGGAGTTGGAATGGGGAGGCTCGTGCGAGGAGAGGTACGGCCCGTGTGCACCACTCCCCGCGTGCACAGTGAATGGACGAATCATTACGGCGGGCCCCCGATATACGTACCTACCTTGGGACGGCGATGCACGTAGGGAGGCGGAAGAGATTAGTCGCCTCTTAGGGAAAGGGAAGGGGGAAGAAGCTAGCGACCAACTTAGGAGGTATTCTTACGAAATTAGCACTGGCACGCATCACGTAACGTGTGTGTGTGGCACGCAGGTGAGAGGAAAAGAGAGCCCACCACGGTTCACGGTTCTCCAACACGGCATTACACTCGGTTCACGGCATAGGTATCACTCAACCACGGAAAACCAGAGTCCGCTCCGCATCTATTCGACAGAATGGGTTCAGAATGGAGATTCAGTTTTCAGGAAGTACAAGCGAGATATTTCCCTAGTCATAATAGAGACCATATTCAAATTATACGTTTTAATTACACCAGCCGTAAGACACATCAATTAAATATTGTACTATTACTGGTTCAATTATATAGTTTTATATGGCCGAAATTGTAAGTAATTAAATGAAAATATCGAAATAAGTCTTTGACTCACTTTTCTCGCGCGGTGCGTTTAAAACTCCTTCAAAACGGAAGGTATTTTTGTGATACCTAGGAACCTTCTGCGGTGAAAATATGATTATTTAAAATAAATAGTGGAGAAAACATACAAACTACACACTGCTAGTTTTTTTACGACATCTAAGTGCAAGAAATGCCTCATTTTGTAAATAATGTCCCTCTGGAGTGCAGACACGTGCCATTTCCCATGTAAAAGGGCTGGTATGTTTTGGTATACATCTCCAAAAGTAATGTGGTGAGGGGTTGAACTTTTGGTGTCATTAGAAGGATGAGATATTTTTCTTTAAAATGAGACCTAATTCATCGATTTCCAAGTAAAATGATATTTCGATCAAACTACAATAAGTAGCTTAATAGAAACGCGCGCGCGGAGTTGATAATAGTCACCTATGAGACCAAAACGTACCTCGCCCCATGCCAAATACCCCTGAGGTAGCTTGCAGAGTAATATATAGATGTAGATGAAGATGTGCACACAAAGCTTCAGTTTGTCTACAACGTTCTCCGTATAGCCCGTTCAGTCATCAAAATGTCTAAACAAAATCCCTTAATCGAAAAATTTTTGAAAATTTCAGGTATATACTGTATATTTTAGTTTTTTCGACCGCACCAATTCACGAGAATTGCTGAATTTTAACAAAATTCTAGAAATTAAATGCATTTGAAGTATAAAAACACGAGGCAAAGTAAGGCTCGTATTTAAAAAAAGCAAAGTTTAAACAAAAGAACGTTAAAATATCCTCGTACGTTGACACTATGCGTGTTTAAAGGCGATCTGAGGAAGCATACTCTTCATCGCATAAAGCAAGCGAATAAATCTAAAACTTCTATGTGAAATTGGTTGAAAGGATTTCAAATTGAAAACGACATCTTGGCACCGTCCTTCCCACGCGGGATGGACGTTAACACCGATACGTCACGGCGAATATTCCAAAGAGCCCATTGGTGAATACGAGGAAACATCTGAGATCTGCGATATTGTAAGTCGGAACACCGGGAAGTGAGATTTCTAATCGTTGAGAAGTGACGCGATGGGAAAAGCAGGACGACAAGGGGCGGTGGAAGCTGGAACGGTGGAAGCCGTTCACTATCACGTGAATGAACTCCCACGTACGAAACTGCAAGCTGGTTTAGGGAGCTCAAGAATTCGAAGGAAAACATCAACAAAACTAACATAGCCTGAGAGATATTATTAAGGCAAGAAAAAATATTATCTGACCTTGTTTCCTTGCGCAAACACTGTCAGATATTGAGAGAAAACAGAAAAATCCGGCCGCACCTTCCAACATAGACGTCGAAAAAAAGCCCGTGAGTAGAAAGGTATGCTATATCGAAGAAACGAAAGTACGAGGTGAAGAAACTTGATTTCTCGATTGGACTTCAATCTTAGGCTAACTAAGAATCACACTTGGTTAGGCTAAGAATCACACTTGGGCCGGCGCCCTTTGTGAGGTGTTAAGAAATAGAGAGGGGTGGATGGCGGGAGTAGCGCAGACTCTTCCACAGAAGATGACCAGCCACGAGAAAGGGCATCAACCGTGAATAACGGAATAGTAAGTCATAACACCGGAGACAACGCCACAGAAGTCAACTTCTGAAGTTGAAATTTACCGTTCGTTCGGGCACGTTGACACCCATTACTCTGTTTCTAACTTTTAATGAATTACCTCAAGAGTAATAGTGCATTGATCATGCCTAAAGTTATCAAAATAGAAGGAGGTAACCTACAGCAAAGAGAAGAATACTGAGATCAATTGAAAAGTTCTATTATTTTTAAACAGGGTTCCAAAAATTCCACTTCGTAGTGAGCATTCTTCCGTCATCATTCGAAGGGCGGCTATACTTAAAAAAGAGTTCCATTCGTAATGAACATTTTATTAAATGAAGTAATACAATTGCTTCATTGGATCACGTTCATAAGAATAATGCTGTCCAGTAAATAAATAATGTTCTTATAAATTCAAACGTAGCATGACATACATATAAAAAATTAGTATATTTCAGTCATTAGTCAATTCATCGATAAACGTATTTGATCGAAGGAATGATCAAGAAAGTAAAAAAATTATGTGACGTCCAAATACAACAATGTGATTGACATTATTTCGTAAGCATCCGTCAACTAACTATAGTCTTTAAGATAAAAGATGACAGCTACACTAATGTATTAATAAATTTTCACCTTCCATACTCCTTGTATTATGAAAGACACAAGAAGAAGCACAATTGCTGCCACTCGAGGTGCATGCATAAACAGTCCTCAATTCAAGAGCACTTCTCACCGACCGAGCACTTCTTGCCGGCACAATTACAACGCTTTATTGCCACCGATTGGACACTGACCGAACGAAGAACACACGGCAACAAGTAGTTAACAACGCGCTGCCTGAGTGTGGGGTGTTGCGTGGAAGCACCTAAACAGCGCCTCGAGAGAGTCGACCGCGTCTTTAAGAGGAGTCGCGGGAGGAAGGATCGGGAAGAAGAGAGACGTGTATATACAAGAGAAAGACGCTCGCAGGTAAGCCGAAGGGAAGGGAAGATTTGAACTCGGCAGAGAAGTGAGGAGAAGGAGGATGCAGAGGGAGAGGAGGAACTTAACGGTAAACACTGAGACTCCCTTGATAAACCCACTCTTAATGGGCTGCGCTGGCTGCGTGGGCACACTTATACGGGGGGCGTGGCGGGACAGACGGAGCAGGTTGGGCCGTGGAAGCGGAGCGAGGCCATTCGGGGGATGAAATCCACGCGGAGAAGAGTGAAGAGCCTCTGGACGACGACCGACGGTTCGAGTCGAGAGGAGGAGGCTGATCGCTGATGCGGAAGTTCAACGAGAAGCGACGGCGAGAAACAGTGGAACGGCTGTTATCCCCTCCTAACGGGCGAAATGAAAGGTAATGGCCAGAAAAGGCGGCGGGAAAGTGATAGGATTATGTTCCGTGTAAGGCCGTAGTGGCCACATACATTTTGATCGATTTGTATCACCAACATGACGAAATAATCAATTAAAACGTAACCCTAGTCTACGGCACAAGAAAATGGAAAAGAGGAAAAGAAAACCAAAGCTATGACAGTATCTTGACACGATAACGAACCCAATGTAAATATAATAATATGAGGATCAATAATAAAACAGGTTGAAGAGTTCAGCTACCTTGGGAGCATACTTTCAAGAGATAACAGAAGCACCTCTGCAGTAAAAAAAGGACAGCCTTGGCAAAGAAGGCATATGAAAATAAAAAACATATTCTAGGAAACAGCCACATTAAAGTAGAAATATGGAAATCTTGGGCAAAAACGTTTGTATGGAGCACACTGCTATATGGCTGTGAAAGCTGGACATTGAGAAAGATGGAAAAGTCGCGGTTGGAAGCTATGGAAACGTGGATATGGAGGAGGATGGCAAAAACAAGACGGACTAACAGAAAGAGCAATGAAGAGGTGCTGAGGGAAATAAAAGAAGAAATAAGACTGAGAAAAGAAGAGATGGAGCAAAGGAAGGTTAAATTCATTGGTCATGTTCTTCGACATAATAATTTTTGAGAAAATACTATGGAGGGAAAGGTGCTCGGCAAGAGAAGCAGAGGAAGGCCAAGAAAGAAGTTCCTAAATTACATACGAAGTATCTTTGAAGGCTTCCGCGACTCTTATAATTATTAATGTTGCTCTTTTCAGGTATTTCCGTCGCGTGTTTGGTTTTTTCAATGTCCAACGGACCTGAAGACGCCCCCAGGAAGAGGGGAGAAACTGTTGTCGAAAAAACCAAACACGCGACGGAAATACCTGAAAAGAGCAACATTAATACATACGAAGTACGTTGGGATTAAAAACATATGCTGATTTGAAGAGAGCTGCAGTACACAGGGACACATAGCTGCAGAGACAAAGGCTTAGCCTTTAGAAGATGATGATGATGAAAAGACTTAAAGAACTGATTTCTTGAAAGCATGAAAATAAATTCGTATGCTCCAAGGATGAGTTAATACCAACCCTACCAACCAACTTGATACGTCATCAATTTCAAGGTGATTTCAAATTCTTCGACAAACCAATTATTTACTAAACCATGCCGAATAAACATATATCGTGTTCGAATGTCTGAAACCCACTCAAAATAGTTCACATTTTGCCACAATTAGATTAGTTCTTCGGCATCTTTTTCGTATGATTTTAATAACAGAGGCCAATAAAAGTGGTGCAACATGATGTAAACGCCACTATCAATTCTTAAGCTAAGAAATTTTAACGCACGGTTTCATGGGTTCTGAATGGCCATTTCGATGGATAAAACCTGCACTAAACAGGTGAACAATGCCTCGCTTATAGACGTAATACATTTTATGATTCTGGGATGTATCAATGACTTACAGAAAACATTACGGCTACAGAACAATTGGTATATCCATCGAAAATGCATCAGTTTGTGAAGGATTGTGTTCCACGTAGAAGAATGGTCCAATGGAAATTGATAATGCATCCCTCACTGCTTCAAAGCTCAAAAGTTGGCGCTAGAAAGACTTCTAAGTTCAGATGCGTGGTGAGCATTTTCCTGATCAACGTTTCGCCCATAGTTGCAGCGAGCGTCTACATCAACGCGGGACGAAACGTTGAGAGACAAAATATTCAACGCTCCTCGATAGCAGTCAAGAATCACAATTGGAGCCTATAATCAACGTGTAGACGTGGCTCCTGACATCGTTACAAGAAGCATTATCACAAAATTCTCATATTTGTAGGTATGCCAACAGCAATATTGAAAAAAATATTAACATTCCCAGAAGAAGTCTAAGGTTCTTTCTTTACACTGGACTGTACTCATTTAATTCACCGCTCAGTATATTCTTTCAGCTGTTGTCCGTGGGATCAGGCTTGAAGAAAAGATGATGTCAACAAGCGAGTACTTTGTTTGAACTCGTAAAGCTATAGAGGTGACAAGAAGAAGATGGGGATTAGTTATTCGTAGGCATTACGAAGAGACAAACGGGCGGCGCGGCAGTGATAAGACAAACGACAAAGGATATAAAGGAAATTGAGAAGAGGATAAGACACGACTGAAGGAAGCCAAGAAGACACAAAGGAAGAAGGAGAGTGATTAAGAGTCATCTAGGAGAATAAACAAGGAGAATTATAGAGACGCTCAAACGGCGGGGATAATTCCACCATTAAAACTATAATCAAAGTTGAAAATTAAAAAAGGAGAGTAGGTATAATAAATACCCTGGTACACAATGGACGTAAAAATGTTCACAAAGCACCATAAAAATACACCACAATTCCACAAATGGCATTTGCTAACCTCGCAAGTAGGTAGGCAAGCAAGTAGGCTCGCAAGTAGCCGTCAAGTAGTTGCCGATTCACGAAGAAGAGTGATTTAAGTTTGACAACCAGAAACTATATTGGCGAGTGTAAACGCGCCACCTGCAATGGGAAAACGAAATGCTGAATTGAACACAAGGTGTGTATGAGGTATACATACATTGAATCGCGGGATGGATCTTACCACTTATGGACCGCAATGTTTAAATCCTAATTGAAAGCCGATCATGGCGAGAAAATATGAACGATCCTTGGAGAATATAACAGAAAAAAATCTCCCAGCTCCAATTCAAGAATGAGAAATATTTTCGTCGATTAGTCTGAAGACACGTAAGATTGAAGCCCGTAAAATTACACCTGCGTCATGTCGTCATTTATTTGTTGCTAACTAAAGTTGGATCTATGGTTTCCGCAGCGTCGTTTTGAATCAATGTTTTTTTTGGAGGCTCACCTCTCTTTTGATTGCCAATTTCCGGCCCTGAAGGCGATTGTGTAACCTGCCAACCCAAGGGCCATGGGTTAGAATCCCTCCAAGGAAGGATATTTACCTCACGGGTCATGGGATTGTGTACTTGTCTATTTGATAACGACAAAGTAATTTGCGTAAGCTGTGATCTAAATACAAACCATTATTACTATTATCAGTGGCGATAGCTTCTCCAGCAAATCCAGCTGGCCTGTCCTGAAGACTCGTGGAGAATGGCTGGAGGGACTGCTGTTGCCAAAGGACAACGCACCGCGAAGGGAGTCCCGAGAACGCACAACATATTCAATTATTCTACATTGACATGGTGTACTATAAGCTACTTCAACGATGTTTGGCAGGGAGTGAATTTTAACCAAAGTATCCACTATGCCACTTGCTACAATTCTGCAGGTTGTGTCCTTAAGTTCCTGGTGAACCGGCTGCAAATGAGCACTTAAGGAGAGGGAAATAAGACAGGTTGGATTGAGAGTGAGTGTGGGATTCGGAGGGCTGGAAAAGGGAGAATGAAGACTAAAGAAAGGCGAGAACGGGTGGGAGGAGGTAGCAGGAGAGACAGGACAGTGGAGGCGGGGGGAGGGAGGGGTTGGGGGTTCTGAGAGAGGGCCGTGGATAAAAAGAGAAGTGGGGCGGGGGGTGCACGTATGAAGACGGCGGCCAGCAGTCAGGGAGTAGTGGATTACGGGGGGGCAGGGGACGATAGGGGGGGGGGGGAGGCACACAAGGCAGGGAGGCACAGGAGGAGCTTTGGCACGGCGAGCGAGCTGAATCGAACGAAGGTGGACGTGAGAGCACGCAGTGGGCGTCGACGACGACTGGTTTCTCTCCCGCGGCCGTGAGACTCCGGGTCCGCACAAGTGGAAGGAAAGTGAATCTTAAGAAAATAAAAATATATCTCTGAGGAGGCGAGGAGAACTTGTCAACGCTGCAAGGAAGCGAGACCTCTCTCACAACCAGGGACGGAGAATAGGGCGTTAAATTACATTTTATAGAATTCACCATTCTCCGTTCAAATATTTATTTGATTTCCCGTTATCTAAAAATAAAAAGAAAGTTCCGGAGGAAGTGGTGAAGTTAAGTGTGGTCAGAGCGAGATCGGCTGCAGCCGTTACTGTTTCGGTGGGACAACTGCTTCAAATAACTGTTGCAAACTATAGGACTACAAATCATTGAAAGTAAAACCAATTACATGAAGATAAGCAGACGCGAAGATGAAGAGGACCACTTAGCAGTAGACAGTTATAAATTAAAAAAAAAACAAATCAATTTAAATACCTACGAGTTACAGTGACTAGCAATAACAAAGAGGAGGCTGAAATACATAATAGGCTTACAGCTGCAGAGAGATCATATTGGAGCCTTATAAAACTCTTCAAAAACAAACTTTTACAAAAAAAACACGAAAGTAAGGATTTATAAAACAATAGTCCAACCTGTGATACTAGATGGTTCTGAGACATGGTCTTTTACAAAAAATCACAAAAAAGACATAACTTTTGAGAATCAAGTATTAAGAAGAATTTTCGCACCAGTCAAAGAAGGAGACACATGGAGAGTAAGAAAAAACAGAGAATTATACAAAGATCCAGATATATTGGGTGTAATCAACAGCAGGAGATTGAGGTGGCTGGGTCATGTCCAACGCAGAAGCGAAGATACCATGATAAAACAAGTAGCAAAAGGAGCACTAGAAGGTAAAAGATCCGTGGGCGCTGGACTGATGAAGTTAAAAAGGACCTAGGGAAGATGGGAGCAGAAATCGAGCTGAAAGAAGACAGAAAAGCATGGAGGCGCTTGGTTGGCGAGGCCAAAGACGACTTAGGTTTTCAATGACCACAGGAGTAAGTAAGTAAACTATAGGTTATTTCCGCGATAGTGCCGCAGCCGCGGCGTTGCGCTATTTGCTGCGCAGAGGGGCAACTGATAGCTGAAGCTGTCTCGTCTTCTATTCTATTCCAGCTGCACTGCGCGTGTGGCTGGGCTGCGGTTATACGCAACAATTTGTGGAATTTGAATCTGCTGCAGGCCGCAGCTGGTTTATTTAGCCAACATTTGTCCGCCCATCGTTCCAATTATAATAAGGACTGTATAAGGACTTTCATGGATCAAAATTTAGTTGTAGCTTTATTCACGTGAAGAATTCCTCATTGCATTGAATACAGAACTACCAGCAACGCTCTAACAACGACGACCGGTCATCCGCTGTTTGATGTGCCTTTAGCTCCTCTAGCTGATGTCCGTAACAGGGTATTTCACGGGACTGTTTCGTTTTGTAACTGTTTCCGTTGCGGAATCCAATCGCTGTCAAATCTGTCACTATTTCTAATTGTACGCCATTTTATAGTGGAATTACTCTGAGGAGTAGGGTACCAGGTGGTTCTCAGGTAACAACATGCATGAGGATGAATGAAAACAGAACCTGTAGATATGAGAAGCAATGCCGTGTAGGTATTAACCAAGGAAGTATCGAATAAAATGGAATTTTATACAGACAAGGTCTATTTCGTGGGCAAGGATACAATGACATCAACGAGAGGTTTTTAAAAAATCATCGCCTCGCCTTTCACGTGACAGCTAAATCATTCCACAGGAAAACGACGAGAGGACAGATTCTTGCGGAACAGCCGGAAGCACTTTTGCAGCGGTAATCCTCGCACACTGTCGACGTCCAAAGCACGTCAAGTCCCAGCGTTTTCCGGCGCCATTATCGCAATCATGAGCGCGAGCCGCGGGCCGAGTAATCATGAGCGCGGCTCTCTTCCCATTCAGAGTTAATGAAAAAAAAACTGAAGGAGCGATTCCGCGCTTTGCCCCAGATCTCCTCACTTATTAAATACTTGGAGGCATTGCGTTGGGGGAGTGGGCTAAGAGAAGGCGGAAACAGCGAGAGATATTTAATTGAAACAAACACAATCAGCAGAAAGGCATATTTGAAAATAAGGCGAACAACCACAAGCGTGAGCTCATTTTTCGCCGCAAAGAGCAACCGAAGGCACTAACACCTCATCAACGGAGACTCGGCAAAATTTCGGTCAAAGGCTATGCATATACATTCGGAACAAGAAAAATACGATTACATAAAATAAGCCAGGCGCAGGAAAACGTCCTTAAGTATATATTTCTACCTTCCCACCTGATTAATTAAAATAATGCTGTCTATCGACAGACAAACTAGATACATGACAGATTTTAAGCTATCCGGGACTAGCCACGGAGTTCCACTTTTACGGAGTCACCAGCAATGCACAATTGTGCGAAATACGTAGATACATGCCGTTGGCCAACTCATAGACACACACCGTTAGGGCCAGTTTAGCCTCCCAAGTATCCTATGCGCCCGTCTGGGGCAGGTTGAATTTATGACCCATGTACGCGAAAGGGGCGGCATACACCCGTGAGACCTCCAGAAAATCCACTCACTAAACCCGAACCGCCCAGCTTGCAACTTTGGTCTCTCCTGAGGAACGCCAAGACTAATAGCTTCCCTAGTCCACCCAACACTTTTCCGCCACTCCCACCAGCTACGGACTTAAATAGTACGTACATGGCAAATACAACTTCGATACGATAACGAACTACGATAGATAACAACAACGTTATATAAATAAGGCGAGGTCAATCGGGAAATAAAGTAATTGCACAGTCAAAATAAACCTCATGACAAAATAAATCCTTCTTTATTGTTATTCGCAAGTTTGAACTTTATAAAGAAAGCCGAGTAGACAAAAATATGCCATCTTCCGTCGGTCGATTTTGAGTAACGATATCAAAATACTATTAAAACGATAACAAGGTCTCTAATACCGTATTTACTGACCAATATTTAGATACTGCAACTCACCGGGCTCACGAATCAACGAGCATTTAAGCGATACACACTTTCTCGAGCATGGGAAGGGACTGAAGGGGTGGTAAGCAAAACGAGTTTCGACTTTTGGTGAAACGAACGGGAATGAACGGGAATGGGAACAGACAGAATTTCCAAGAATACATTATTTTTCCCCACACCGAGTAATGCAAGCAATCATGATGAACGAATCGGAATGAGAATACAGACCATAATCTTCCAATCTGATTCAAAGGAATTGACGAACAATTTTGGCGATTGAGCGCGAATTAATAGCATAACTTGAACTGGATATGGAGTAAAACGTCGTCTTTTCCATTCTTAGCGGTTGGTAAATTTATGACAGATGGATTCGATTTAAACGTCGTCACTTAAGGTAGTCCGAGCGAAATATATCATTTTACCTAGAAATCAATGAATTTGGTCTCATTTAAAGAAAAATATCTCACCCTTCTAATGACACCGAAAATTCAACCCCTTACCGCATTACTTTCTGAGATATTTGCCAAAAAATACTAGCCCTATTACGTGGGAAGCGGTACGTGTCTGCACTCCAGAGAGACATTATTTACCAAATTAGGTATTTATGACACTTAGAAGTCGTTAAAAACTAACAGCGTGTAGTTTGTATGTTTTCTCCGATATTTTGGAAAATTAATCTTACTGTCACCGCAATAGGTTCTTGGGTATCACCAAAAACTGTCCGTTTTGAAGGAGTTTCAAACGCACCGCGCGAAAAAAAAAGTCAAGTCTAAGACTTATTCCAATATTTTCTTCTAATTACTTACAATTTCTGTCAAATAACACTATATTATTGCACCATGTATAATGCAATATTTGATTGATGTGTCCTACGGCTGGTGTAATTAAAACGTATAATTCGAATATGGTGTCTATTATGACGAGAGGGAACTATCTCGCTCGGACTACCTTAAGCTTCAATTGGCTGGGCAAAGGTAAAATGAAAATAATGCGGTGGGAATGAGGAGTGGAAAGTGAGATGGAAAGGCAGGGTGAGGAGGCGGAGGGAGGGGTGATTTTCCCTCCTTAAGAGACCATTATTTCATGGGTCACTTGGTGGCCGCTTAAGGTAGTTTTCGCGAAATATCACTTTACTTAGAAATCAATGAATTTGGTCTCATTTTAAAGAAAAATATCTCACCTATCCAATGACACCAATAATTCTACCCCATACTTCATTACTTTCGGAGATATTTGACAAAAAATACCAGCCCTTTTACATGGGAAACGGTAAGTGTATGCACTCCTGAGAGACATTATTTACAAAATGAGGAATTTCTATCACTTAGATGTCGTAAAAAACTAACAGTGTGTAGTTTGAATGTTTTCTCAACAATATTTGAAAATTAATCATATTGTCACCGCAATTGGTTCTTGGGTATCACGAAAAACCTTCCGTTTTGAAGGACTCTCAAACGCACAGCGCGAGAAGAGTGAGTCAAGTTTAAGACTTATTTAGATATTTTCATTTGAATTACTGACAATTTCTGTCATATAAAACTATATAATTGCACCATTAATTATGCAATATTTAATTGATGATATACGTATGGTGAAAATTTAAACGTATAATTCGAATATGGTCTCTATTATGACTATGGAACTATCTCGCTCCGACTACATTAAATTCAATTTGGATTGCAATTCAATGAGACGATACATCAACTTTTCAAAACGCGCAGTTAGTCCTCGCTGAGTGGATAATAATCTCACCTTTCACATCCGTGTCTCAAGTGCTCTTCGAGATCGGACAACGAACCTAGCAGATTCCGATAGGCATGCCAAATGGAGATGTTGCCAGCCGGCCCCGTTCAATTGCAGCGTCTTCCGTGAGAACAAGGGCCATTCAGGTACAGAAATAAACGCTGCAGACAGGGTGCGAGACGGGAGTGACAAAAATAAAACGGTTGGTCGATTGAAACCAATTCGACCGCGCAGAGTTGCATAACATGATGCAGAAATGAATCTCTCCATAAGCAATGAAAGACGACCCTCAGATATTATAAGTAAACGTATAAGATAACGATACGATGCCACTAATTACATTCATTGCATACAAGTCAAAATTTTTGATTCATCGTATGAATAAAACTTCACACGATTGGGAACAGCTCAGAACTCTATCGACGTTTCTTTTCTGCAGTTAAACGTAAATTATGATCAGTAGGTGCTATATTATAGTATAAAGAAAGCATTTCAAAGAGATGAAATAACCTATTAGCCGCAAGAAATAGAGGGCGCTTTCACAGTAAAAAATAAGTATGGATATGCATACTTGTTTCAGCCAAGTAAAAATCCAGTAACATATAAACTTATAAATGAAAACAACACTGAAAAAATTTAAGATAAAAATTGTGCAACTCCGCAGATATAATCGATTAGTAGAAGGATTCCGAAGGAAGTAATGAACATTTGAATGCAATCTGAGACGACACATACCGAATTTAACGAAGATATTAATTTACCTATAAAATATTTCCTCTCCATGAGTCGCAGAGACAATACAAGGCCCTGTTCAGCATTAGCACGATATTTTTATTCAAGTATTTTTCAGAACGATGTAGCTCTAATTTTTATCTAACTCTCTTCTCGACAATGTTGAATAACTCCAAGAGCAAAAATTATTGAGTTGAACATAAAACACGGCAGGACTTGACAGTAGGGACACACTCAAATCAGCGTCATATGAGACAGTAAACCTTTTACCGTACCTATTTTTAAATGGACTGTTCTACAAATCTGTAATACATTTGAATAATGATTCCATGTTTTACCGTAGAGAATACTGGAAAACTACACTCGAACTTCACGGATTCTGTGATAGAATAGCATAAAGACAAACTTTAACGCGATCATCACAACACATGTAGCAGGTTAAAAAGGGTAAAAAAGGTATGAGATTAAAAGGCTACATAAGACACCCAAGAGCTACATCCCGGCACCATACATGGTCAACATCAGAGCTTTATGAACACGAACTCCAAGTGATTGAATGACAGCAATTACTCAACACTCCTACTACGGAATAGGGGACAGACGTGCCGTGCTTCCCAACAGCTGCCCTTAATTCCTCCCAGTAGTTCAGCGGAGGAACAGGTGCTCTACAGTTCTCAAGTATTGCCACCGAGAGACTTCAAAATAGAGATCTTGATAGCTGGCTTCTAACCGATAGACGACCAGGAAAATGCAGGGGTAACTATTTACCAAGAAATTATATCAGAAAAAAATCAAATCATACCAGAGGAAACGCTAAGTATAACTAGGTTATCGGACATTTTAGGCTACAAGTCCCTTCAAGCATGAAGATACAAGCCGTGTTACAATGAAGGAGTAGAAGACCTGAGTTTAACTCTCCGACAACATTTTCAAGTTTCCTCACCACATCGGCAGATGCAGCTAAGGTCATCGGTATGTCTCCTTTGATTTAAACTGAAGAGTGAAATGACGGTTGTGTTTACTAGCCCAGCAAATTTGATAACTCAAACATTTCATTCTCAGACTACAAGACTAAACTTCGCACAAAAAGGCCATTTTACATTACAACAGTTTATAATACTGGAGATCGAAGTCTATTCAGCAGACACACAGTTATAAATTGGATAATGAAAGTCTCGGATGAGAGTCCCTTCCATGTTAGCCCATTTTCCGTTTCGACCTGTGAGCAACGCATGCAAAGAAGCTGAAACGAATATGTATAAAAACAAATAATCTTGGAACGACTCTTTCTGGTTCGTCTTTCAAAATCCTCTTTCCGAATGCACTCACTCTGAAAGTAATCTCAGCGAGATATCACTACGCAAAGCATACAAAGTATTTACAGTGATTACTCTGGAAAATAAGATAATAATACTAAGTTCGTTTTTCCCCTCATTATTATTATTCAAAAAATAAAATTACTACTCCTAAATACTTTTTCTAATCGAAAACGAATGCAGGCGTTTTGGAGTTTGGTAAATCAAGTTAAAACCCCGAAAATGAATACTTATTAAAATACTAAGATGTTCAATCATAGAAACTAAGCTTTTGCGCCATTATTAATGCTACGTTTTCTTTATGCTTCTTGGAGCTGCTTAGAGAAGTTTTAAAATAAGCATGTTATAGGGCTCGTTTTATAGAAAGAGAAAAATCTCGCTAGCGCTACCAGTATGCGTCCCCTTTGCCTTGCCTTCCAGGCGGAAAAATGGGACTATTTGGGAGGAAAACGCGCAATACAGTAGACCCGATGGAGATCGAGTAAAATGAGTCGTTATTCTCGTGGGCGACGCGCGAATACGAAAGGAGCTGGTCAATACAGAAGTAAAGCGTCTATTGTGTCCACCCTATAGTCAATCTCTGGAATCCAAAACCCAATATGAACAAAACGGACCCAAAGAGGGTTCCGTAAGTCAAAAAGAAAAACATGTGCGGAAATATTCCCAAGCGGGAAGAATTTGGAGTTTGGCGGGCGAGCTTTTGTTAAAAAACTGAGGCACGACCGTTTCTGCACTCGATCCTTCACTTTACATACAAAAAAGGATTCGCCAATGACTAGTGCCGCATGGCGCCGCAGCCGTCTGCCGCTTAACCACTTTATTCATCAACCCTTCCCCCTCTTCCGAATGCCCCTCACCCCCTCCTCTCCTCCTACTCTTCCCGCGCCGCTCCCATCAGAAAGAAGTGAAGCGAAGATGTGGGCAAAAGAAAAAAGAATAAAACCTGCGAGATGAAAAGAGGAAAGGAAAGGAAGACCGGGGAGGATCACATAAAAAACGTCATCGACGCGTACACTGCTAAGAAGATTTTATTCTTTTCCGGTCAATTGTGAGAGGAAACTCATTTTTTAAATCCAAACGATGAATTCTGAAAAGAGAGAAACAAAAAAAGTCCAACCTCATGACCAATCTCCCTGTGAGAGGTTTCCCCCATGATGAAAATTATCAAGCATTTTTCCTCCTCCTCGTCCGATCCATTAGTTGATTAAAATTTCGGAAAAATGTAGGTAAACCATATATAGAGCGCTCTCAAAAGGAGAAGACATAAGAAAGAAAACCCCCGGACAATGGAATGAAATTCGATGATTTAATTAAGGAAGTCCAAGAGCGAAATGCGAGGAGGAAGACTATTCCTCAAGACCATATTCATGCATACAAGTGACCTAAATACGCAAAATTTAAAAAGTGAATTGAGAACCATAATGGATAAGCACAGCACATGCATTCAGTTGAAAACGAAACAGATGTGGGCAAAGTAGTACACGAACTGTTTCCTTCTCGCATGGAGAGATACAACAATACTTAGCTTCAGAGAAAATGACCATTAGGCATAAAAGTATGTATTATGCGAAGAACGGCAAGCGAAATAATAATTATTTACTTAATTTTAATTATTTATATTAATTATAACGGAAAGGAAAATAATAATTATTAAAAAGTATACTGGCATGAGGAGGATTAAAGTGTGTTCGAGTAAAAATACTGGCACCATCATACAAAAATTTATGTAAATAACTTATTCAACAAGAGTGCCGAAAGTAAATAAAACCAACGCATGGATGGATTCCGTTGTCTCATTAAGTATTCTAATACAGCCTCCAACTATTACATTATAAATACAACCTTGGAAACCGACCACCGATGTTCTTCCACTAAATTAACGGGAGGGCAGCGATAAGATGGTAGTGACGATATAAGCGGAAGATCGGCGCTCTTAAGATTCAAAGAAGAAAGGATTAAGGGACGAGGTGATTCACACTTCATGGAAGAGAAGCCGAGCTAAAAGCTTGAGATGTTGTCGTATGAGGGTCGAATGAGGGACAAGAGATTAACTTTTAATGCGAGCAAATGATGATCTTGCCTGGGACCCTAACCGCGCGAAATGTCACATTGCAACAGTTATCTACAGCTATTATTTACGACTGATGCAAAATACTGCTTTAAAGGGATTTCTTTTAACAACCATTTCACACTTCAGACATCGACACCTATATATTTCCCTTCATGCCACTTCAAGAGACAGGGATGAGTGGCCTCCAGCACGCAATACACTGTACCCAATTGAAGTTCATAAAACTGTGGCTGTTGAATTAATATTTAAAATTAGATGTCTACGCAGTGATTTCAACGGCCGATTCAGTTCGGGCAATATTCAAGCTAACGTTCAATATCCACGCTAAATTTATGCTATGAATCCGTTTAGTCTTTTCAACTGCTAAATTCTGGTTTTAGGCGTTAGTCTTGAAAATTGTTTCACCGAGTAAATTCTCCAAAGTTCGAACTTTTTGGACAACACGCCAAATCTCTTCATCGTTCCACAGGAATAACCTGCTGCCTGATAATCCAAATATTGTTTTACTAAGAGAACAGGATGTTCGACAAACTATCCATTAAATTGTAGAGAGAAATCTCATATCTCATGACATGAGGAAGCGACTGTTACACGTTAAACAACCACGATAACAGAAGAAATACGACGAGTACGCGTTAGTACGTCGTTGCCATGCCTCGCAACTTCCGCTGCGCAGCGCGCGCTGGGCAATTCTCGAAAAACAAGTTTAATTAAGGACGTGTGATCTTTTTTCAAACAAATGACACGTGGAGCACATGTTAAAGAAAACACCTTGAATTCACTCGGACATTCTCACCATTGGGAACGAGAGACGTGGGGAAAGGCGAAACAATAGTCAAGCAGCACCCGCAGCAGTAGCGCTAATCTCGGTAGTACGTAATTCTGTCCTAAATGAACAGGAGGGGGGGGAGGGGTGAAACGCCATGCGTGCACGAGCAGTAACCCCATTCCCAACGGACAACGACGGCGAGCGTACCAAGGCTTCAACTCCCGAGGAGACAACGGGGGCTGGCTTCGGCTACTTTCTCTCTTTCCAGTCGAGAGCTTACACACTCCGTCCGTGGAGATAAGGCTGACGAATCCCACAGCGCCGGTGTGCAGAGCGTGCACACCTTCTCTTCACCAGTTCAGTTTGAGCTATCACATTTTTAGCCGGAGACCACTCCTCAATCTGTTGGCGAAAGGCTCTCAACTTTTCTTCTCTTCCCCGCTCTGCCTGTTCTAACCTCAGGGTACCGCCTTAAAATATGCAAACGGGGCAAAGTGAAAGCAGTATGTGCTCAACTCGAGACACGGGAAGAAAATTCTGCGAACAATGCTCACCGCAAAGGACAACATGGAATAGCGAGAACTGAGTGACTCCGCAAAATCTATTTCCGCTTTGATATTATGCACACGCGAAATTAAAAGCAATCAACATCAACGTAGCGGCAACGGCATCTCATTATAGCGCCAACCTTTCCTCCTTGCAAGAGAAATTACTCGCATGAACTAGAAAAAAGGATAGGTTGCTATCAAGTCCTCACATGAAAATTCCGTCAGTTCACGGCGAATTAGCGGACGCCTTTGTCCGCCATTAATTACATGCAATAAAAACAAATTGGACATTTCTACGCTCAGCGAGGCCACACTTTTCATTGAATAGTGGATCATAATTTTTTTCACTCCGAACGAACGTCAAATTTCATTTGAATACAAAACCAAATCTATTCGCACAGACCAAATGGGATTTTTTTGCACAGAATCCGGAAAATAGGTATCGAACAAGTAATAATTAGAAGGAATGGAATGTGTACGCCAGGAGGCCTGGGGAAAACCGGAACCCACCGTACTGACGAATCCCTAATTGCTCCTTATCCACTTCCTCCATTTCTTCGCTAAAGGAAACTAATTTGCATTAATCAGATCACCACTGGCACGCCACCCATAAAATTGCTTCGAACTAAGGAAGGAAGAAAGGGGAGGAGGAGGAGCTGGAGAGACTCCAGCCCCCAGACCAGTCCCACGGATGGCGAAGACGGTCTCTTCCCTGCGGCGACCCGAGTGACGGAAGACGAACCGGTTCGGCAGGGGCATAAAAAAAGAACGTAAGGGGAGGAGGAAAAACCACCCTCCCACCCCTTTTCACGTCGAGACCGTCCGTCCATCTCGTCGGCGAAGGGGGGGTGGGGGGGGTTGACCATAGAGAGAGGTGGAGGGGGAGAGACAGAGCAAACAAAAAATAAACAATAAATCGGGGAGGGAGAGAAAGGAGTTATCGACCCGGACTGACGAGTTAAACAAACGAGCGAGCCTTAACTTTAACGGCGACGTACGGCCGGTTGGTTTTCTTCGGTGCTTACTGCTTTTCCCACCGCCGCTGCGGGGCGGCGCCACTGGGCGGCGCGGGTCAAATCGAGGAAAGGCGACAAGCGAGACGGGATAACGGTGACGAAGCGGAGGAGACACGCGTGCTATGTGTGCTATAGATTCGGGCGAGGAAGCTCTTCCATTAGGATGGAATACAGCTCACGCTGGAGCACGTAATGCACGCTCCCTCGGCTTACAATGGATGACAAAATAAATGGGCATTGCATAATTCCAACGCAAGCATTCAACCAACGATTCAAGAATTTGCAAGTAGTTCTCATCATCATCATCATAAGCATAAGACCAAATGACAGGTAGGTCTAGAGGGAGGCATGACTATACTTTCTCCAATCGAGATGAGCTGTCTCCCGTATTTTCTTCACCATATATCCATCCAACATCCTTTCAAATACTTCTAGGCTTTTGCTTCCATTCATACCATCCAAGATTCCTACTTTTCTCCCCTCCCAAGCTTACACAACATTCTTCCCTTCATTGTCCTCTTCAACATGTTCCCTGAAAACATCTCCAACTTTACTGCCTCCGAATGTTTCCCAGCAGCGCCTTTTCTTCTTCCTCCATATCCAACAATTTCTTATCTGGTTTCCTCCCATCCCAACTAACTCTCCCCATTCTACTCCACTCTCAAATGATGTCACATAGTATCACTCTACTGAATAACAAACCCTCACATCAGGTTACGATATGATTAAACCTTTCGTCCTTTGCGGCCGGAATTATAACTGCTGCTTTTTTGGTTAACTAAAAGTAACCAATATGCAACTAATTATACCTACAGAAATCTTGACTGCCTAAAGTTTTCGTAAATCGGCTAAAGCAATGTTTTAAAAATCTCAGTAGTATATAAATTGCTACAAGATCCATTCATTACGACGGGCACCTAAGAAGAGATACCGTTTTGCGGACTAACCTCTTTAAATAAAAAATACCTCAGGAATGGATGGAAACTGCGCCGTATAAAAACTTGCGATGGCTGAGTTCTACCGGTGCGCATTACTCCGCTCGTTCGTCGACATTTTCCACGAAGGCGCGCAGTCGTTCACTGCGCCACGCTTCGCTCTGAGGCGAACTCCTCCAAGCGCCGCCATCCTTTCTCCCGTCGTCGCCCGCCTGCACTCGCATGAAGGCTCCCGTAACCGAGGAATCATGAGTCAGTTCGACTACAGCGCTGGGGTGGCAGTAGGCGGGAATATTTTGGACCAAACAATCGTTATTGGAACGCTCGAGGGCAAGAAGACGGGAATTGCTGAGGTGGGACATCCCTTTCTATCTCTCTGGTCGTCGCAGGCAGAGGAGCCGAATGATGGATGCTGCCGAGAACGTATCTTTGGCCTGATGATATGTGCGAACATACCACTGCTTGGATATCCCGAATATTAAAATTATTTTAAAAAATTCAAAATGACATGTCATTAGCAGGTCTCGTCTTGCTTAAAAACCTCGCCCATACCTCCCGTGCGCCCATACATCCGGGGGCGGCGGGTTGGAAATAACGCACAAAGTCTTTTCGTCCATGAAAAATAGCACTAACATAATAAATCACAGTTAAATTTCCTAAAAATCACTTATATAAAATCAAAGCTAAGGTTTGTCCAAAACATATGCCCTAATTTATGTAAAATATTGCGAAAACAGCTAAGAAATTGTCCGCGAGTTAAATATTGCCTATCATTTAATTACATCAGAAAATATGCAAAGCTAAGAGAAAAGTCAAATATTTACAATGCTTAATTTACACAAATAATCAAAAGGTAAAACACTATTTTTTCTTCGCACTTTTTTAAAAATAATCTCCACCCTCTTACCGCAAAATAATCCGGCGAAAGAGACAATTACCATAAGTAATGCCAGAGGTAATACGAAATAGACACCGATAACACGACGCATTCATTCACCGTTTCCTTTATAAAGTTCCAGTCTGGATGAGAGATAAAGATTTGGTTTTTACGCGACAGCCCTAAGGACTCATATTGTGATGCAGAAAATTGTTTTGCCACTAATTGAATACTATAAATAATGCAGTCGTGATATTATCTCAGAATCTAGGAGAAACGTGGCACTAATCGCAAATCTTCGACGAACTTTTAACCCTCAAATCAACGGTGAGGGCCTACCATAAACTCCGAGCTCTTCCTCATTCATATTTTAATTATTATTTATCTACATTTAAGATAATCCTCTTGCTATAAACCCTAAAATTTGCTTGCAGGGTACTATTTTGACGTAAGCTAAATATCATAGGCGTAGAATGCGGAATGCAAAAGAAGGCCCATGCGGCAAAGGGCGTAGCCCACTAATAGAATGTTTTATCTAACGCTATATCACAATGCACATAATACTGAGAGCAAAAAACTCTACAGCCGTTTCCGAAAAATATAACTGCACGTCATTCGTACTCAAAAGACTTTGACAAACGGGTGCTATTGAGGGCGGACCCTCGCAGTGGGGACAACAAAAAATCCACGGGCCGTCTGCCTCCTTCCTCGTTCTTCCCGTCAATCCTTCCATGAGAACATTTTTTGGACGAACGACAGCCATCGCTGAACCGTGGAACGCTTCGCGAGCCCAATGGCATGACTCCTGCTTCGACTCCGCCACAAAAAACATCAATTAAATACGTTTCCTTTTTTCCCGGAGTCTCATCGGATGGACAATCTAGGCAGAGTAAATGGAAACAAGGATTCAAAAGAGATTTTAATTTACACGTACTGAACATCGTTTTAGCGGGCGAACAAAAAATTTTCGCTGGCGCATATAATTCATACCGAACTGAATAATAAAAACAACAAAATTAATCGCGCTTGGCCTCTCGCTTGAATGACAACTTTTTCGGACGAGCTTAAAGCGGCGATGTGTGCGGAAAGCGGCGGCGGTGCAGTCGCGGAGGTGGATGGAATAGCGAGCGATCCCCCGCAGTGCGATGGAGGTTCCGGCCTCCTGTTTGCGGTTTTAATATTTCCCCCTCTCGTACTCGCCCTCTCTTTAATTCTTCGAATAAAAACATCACAACGGGACCTCTCCAAAAAAAAAAACACACCGAAAGCTCTCCATCCACAGCCGTCCTTTGAAAAAATAAATTGACAAACCAATCTCTTCATGACGGGCACGCCGGCGTTTAGCGCGTACCCTGACGCGAGTCAGGGTGCACCCCTTGGGCTCTCCCGTCCCCTGCCACGAGCACTCACGGCGTCCATCTCCCTCGCAAAATTCACGCTTCAAACCCTCCCGATGCATACAGGTGAGCACGCCGCAGAGGACACACGAGGGACGAAGGGTCGGATGGAATATGCTGTTGGATGGAGTGCTGTTGGGTGGTGCCGCTTGGATTTTTCAGGGATAAAAGTGGAGGGACGTGAGGCGATCCCGTGTGTGCACACATGACCATGTTCTCACATTTTCATTTTATTTTCGGGAGGGGAGTGAGCGCGTAAGCGGCATTTTCATGCAGGGCCCTCAGAAAACTACGACTCGGGAGTTGGCTTTTGAGAGCGGACACCGACGGGTGAAGAGCGTGCGAAGCACCCAAAACGACAGGCCCGTTTGAGGTAGTCCGAGCGAAAAATCATTTTACCTAGAAATGAATGTATTTGGTCTCATTTTAAAGAAAATATATATCACCCTTCTAATGACACTAAAATTCAACCCCTTACCACATTACTTTCGGAGATATTTCCCAAAAAATACCAGCCATTTTACATGGGAAATGGTACGTGTATGCACTCCAGAGAGACATTATTTAAGAAATGAGGAATTTATAACACTTACATGTCGTAAAAAAAACTAACAGGGTATAGTTTGTATGTTTTCTCAACTATTTTTGAAAATTTACCATATTGTCACCACAATAGGTTCTTGGATATCACAAAAAACCTTCCGTTTTGAAGGAGTTACAAACGCACCACGAGAAAAAAAACGAGTCAAGTTAAAGACTTATTTAGATATTTTCATTTAATTACTTCCCATTTCTGTCATATAAAACTATATTATTGCACCATTAATAATGCAATATTTAATTCATGCTTCATACAGGTGGTAAAATTTAAACGTTTAATTGGAATATGGTCTCTGTTATGACTAGGGAACTATCTCGCTCGGACTACCTTAAAGCCACTTAACTCTCCCAGACACGATTAGTCGACTCGGTTTATAATAATTTTTATTATTTTCCCTCGTTCTCAAATTAAAGAGAATTAATTGGAGTGAAAAACGGAAATGATAAGATGAAAAGTAGTCCGGATTAATGAGCAAAATGGGCCTTTTACAAAACACAACCACCAAGTGCGAAGAGTGGGCGATTGTAGAACTTATCTCTCGATATTTATGTCATTCACATGTACAAGCAGATGGAGGTGAGGTTTCAAAACAATATAAAGAGCATATCTTAAATACTTAGAATTTAAAAGGAAACCACGGCATTAAATACAACATATACAACGGTTTCCGCATGGAAATCAGAGTAAAGTGTTTTTATACCTATTATGAGAATTAGAACCAGCGACCAATGTATTGGGACAAGCGATACATTAGATTGCTTAAATGAACATTCACAGCAAAAGAATTTTCAAATTGACATTAAAAAATGTTTCACTCACATCCTACTCATTCGGGAGTCGACAGAGGAAGACCGAAAACCACCAAAGTGAGAGGAGAATATTAGCATTTTGACTAATTCGACTAGATATTACCTTGATTCAGCGAAAAAGGGAACGGGGAGACTTCTCTTTGATTGAATCGCGTGAGATGCCAGGAGAGAGGTTCATTTCAAAGTAAACGAAAGGTATATGGAATACGTATATACAAAGTTAAGGTGACGATAAATTTCAGGCAAGTGAGCTTATAGAACTACGTTAATAGAAACAAACTCTCTATTTGAATAAAATAACCGGGTAAAAATCATCAAGATACAACTATACCAATGTCTAATGGCAGGTATTTTTTATGCTCCAAATAAGCAGAAACAATAATGCTTGACCATTACATTCCCAGGATCTTTCCTCAGGCAGAACGTATAATCTCCTAAAATATACCACGCCAAATTTTCCGTGATTCTGAGCTAAGGGCTAAGCTTCGAAACTCATGGCATGTGCCACAGCGCGAGAGCAGCCAACAATAATTTCCGCGGACTTTGTGCATAAGGTTTCAGCAAATTCCAAAACCACTGCCAATCAGTGCGAAAAGAAGTCAACAATAAGACGAAGTCTAACTAATTCGCAAGACAGGGATAACTGGCATAACTAAAAAATGACATAAAAAACATAAATTCGAGGCAAAAGCCATATCTGTTATGTGAAAAAGAAAAAAATGCGTTACCTGAGTGTACGTAAAATTCGAGACTTCAAGGTACATAAGGTCGTTTGAAAATGCAAAATTTAATCACCCGACAGAGCCACAGTTTGAAAAGCGGCGACATCATCCTGACCACATCATACCACAAAAAAATCTTACAAGAAAATGTAAAATTCAACCAAAACGATAGAAATAATCGACTTAACAAATTTGAAAAACATACAGCGGGAGGAGCAGTCACATCAGAGAACTGAACGAGTAGAGAGATGAAATATATTCACCCAGAAAACGCTGCAGAAAACTCTATACAGCTAAGAAGGTGGTTACAAGAGGGATTCCTGCCACATGAAAGCAAGTTTACACAGAATTAATCACGGCGTTAGAAATAAAAAATGAGAAACATTTTGGAAATACAAGCTGTGACCAAAGACGCATTTCATTCTCCGCCGATGCGCTAAGCCACCACGGCAAAATGTATGTATCCCCAACTGGGAAATGAAGATACACTGGATGACGTTTTACTACTTAGTACCACCAGGAAGAAATTGATATTTGAGTCAATTTCATGATTAGTTTCGAGCGAGAACCGAGGAGGAATACAACCAGAATGTGGGGATCAACGAACGTTTGACCACAATTAAAATGTGAAAATAGATTTCCCCACACGGATACAGCCCCTATCACTGAAACATTCTGATTTTCCACGAAGGGAATTACTCTCCGTACCAGGAAAACCAACGATAACTAATCAAAATGACGAAAGGGAAGCCATATAACCCAGGAGGAAAATTGCACATACGCAAGCGACTCTAAAGTCGAAATAAATGCAAGTAACATTAGGGCCGATTCTCTAATATAAAAAAATCACCAGCCATCATCCTGCCTCGAGCAGCAGGAATCCACGCGCACAAATCCACTTGGGTAGCAAGTAATGTTAAAACCCCTACAGACCGTTTTACACACTTTGATTTGACCGTTTTAGCACTTAATTGCCAAATCTTACGTATGTTCGGATGTGTATTGAAACTTGCGCCGCGCAAAGCGGTGAACTGCAAGAATACAAGCGCAAATGCATGAGCGACAGATGGGAAAATAGTCCCTGCTGTAATTCCGTGCCGGCGTTCTAGCAATTTCTGAGCATCAAATTGTGCAATCGTGTAAAACGGCCTTGAAGATATCTCAGGCGAGGTATCACCACAGCTTTCAGTAAACAAGCGCTAAATAAATGTGAAAAAATTTACCAACATTCCCTATTCAATTAGATTAATCATTTACAGTTCAATTCGACGGTTTCGGGTTTCACGTCGTGAAACTCAACTACGAAAATTCAAGATGCCTAGGAAATTTTTCACACAGATTATTTTGTTTGACCGTATAAATTGGATAGGCGACATCTTTTTAGCATTTTACAGTATTATCCGCCACTCATAGAAAAAAGTGTAGGTTTTAAACTACCGTCGGACCAGCGGGAAAATCACGAACGAGTGAAACGGTGGGAGCGCTGTGCGGAAAAAGAAAGGCAGAACCACACCGAGATAAAGGTGAACCAGAAAAAGAGATTAATATTAATGGTAATCCGCTTCCACATGCCCCTCTTATTTTGGCTCACGAAAGAAGGATTTCTTCCATTAAAATTTTATCCACACTAACGAATTCATCTTCCATCCAGGGGTAAAAAGCTAGCAGGGATGGAAACGCGATATCCCTCGGTTACGCAGAGGTAGCAAGAGGAGATAAAAGACGAGATTATAATACAAAGCTTTACCTCCGAAAACAAATACTTTCAAGGGGATATTGCAGATATAAGTACTCGAGTAGCCTCTTAATGCATACGTAAGCAAGTGTAGAATCTGAAGAAGCTATATATACGACGTCTCCCACTCAGTGGGAAGATTCTTGAGATGATACAAATCAATCCCGTGTATATCAAATTCATTCACTTGCTGGTGCGCTCAGCAGGATGAACATATATGTAACCCTTCCCGACAAGTACGAAAACGACTGAAAAAAACAGATTAGAGCAACTCCGTTCAAATGCTCTTCCGTCTCTGACAAATACTCCATCAATAACACATTACTCCCAACAGAACATATCTTCATTGCATCAATACCCAAAAAAAGACGCTTATTAAGGTAATTCCCTGGTGAAGTCACTACCTAGAGCACCCAAAAAACTTCTCTCCGCGAAACGACGTAGGAAACATTAAAGACAGATGCGTGTATTCAATATATACGCCAAAAATACGTGTACATCTTCCAAACTACCCCGAAGACGAATAAAAAAGATCGAATGCGTTCGATGGAGAAATGAGATGGAATACAAATAATACGAAGAAAAATTGGCTCTTTGACAAATTTGCCCAACGCATAACACCCCCACGCAAACATATCAGCGGGGTTAATTGGGAAAGTACGGGGAAGGCGAAGGGACAGAGCGAGTAGATATTTTGGAAAGAGAAACTATGGCGAAGTGTAATTGTTAAGCACGAAACGACGACGAATGGGAGGACTGCATTGAGCATCCATCTTAGAATTGAACGACTGAATGTCGACGAGAATGTCTGATAGAAGGGCGAGCGTCGCAGAAAACGCCGCGAGGATCCGATAGAAGAGCTGAGACTCAAAGAGACAAAGGGGTCGGCACTCGACATGAGACGAAACAACTGAAAGCAAACGAAGGCATCCATTAAAAACATTAAGTCCGCTCGAAGACTGGGATGACATAACGACTCCCTTAAACGCAGACTTCCCTCTAAACGTGGCGCTGACCCGCCGTCGGCTGCTGATTGCCGTGGATGTGCGTAGGACTCCCATTCTCACCGCTCGCCCGAGGAGCAATCGTACAGCGGCGGCGGAAGCAGGATCGCCCACGCGAGCTAGCAGCAGCAGCCGCCGCCGCTGGGCAAGGGACAACCCCCCACGCCCGAGTCCACCGCCCCGCGCCGAGAAGTGGTCAAACGAGCGGCCACAGGAGACTCCGAGGAGCCTGCCATCCTCTCACTCCCACTCTCTCCCAATACAATCGCAGCCAGTCACTCAGTCCCTTTCGCAAGAGGATTTTCCTCCACAGCTGTGTAACGGCCGCCTTACTCCTCTGTCCCCACTCGGAAAGTAATTAAGGCGCTCGTTCACTATACACCGAGCGCCAACGACGGCACCAAGGGCACGTAAATGGCTTCCCTATGAAAACGACAGTCTATAAATCGCCAGGAAAATACGCCATGACGAATGCAATTCGAGCGATTATGGTGACCGTTGTTTTTTTTTTTAGAGTTTTCAACAACATAGGAGTAGTAATTCCACCAATCAACAACAATAGTTCTTCCCTTTAATGGGTGTGAATTTCTTTTGCCAAAGTACATTTACTCAACGCCAATCTTGGAGACTGAAATGAAATTTTTATTTTATTACTATTGTTAATGTCCCCTTGAACGGGGGTTTTCGCCATTAGTTGTCATTTCCCTCAAGTTTCCCACAAAGCACGCAGGGAATCAGCTACCTTGAGAGAAATGGATTGCTTATTTTTAAATGAACTACAATATTGGCTCATATGCTTCGTGTAGACACTCGTTTGATTTCACGATAATTAAAATCCTATAAACACCCTTATAACTCAGCTTCTACTATTGCATTTCCCTTCGACAAAACTCATGTTCAGCTTTGGTTACGCCTACTTCGCATTAGACAATACCACATTACATTGGTTTTGAGTTTCATTTAATTTGCACTAATTATTTTCTTGATTTAGACAATCACTTCTCATCCTTGACGAAATCGGTACACAACAAATTTCTATAAACCTATCTCGGATCGACTTAAACCACAACACCATCCTCATTGATAGAATGTAAGAATAACCAATGTCCCACAATCGTTCTCCTACCCTCCACTGAACTCATCGTCCCCAATTTCTCCGGAAGATGATACGGAACATTTCCGTAAAGATTGTTTCCTCACCTTCTAAGTGGTTAAGATGACGGCGGAGTCGCTGCCGAGTCCTTCGCCGACGAAGACCGGCCGATGCGGGCGGACTCTCCGGTCGCCTCTCGGCTGTCCCTTCGCTCACGAGACTCCGGAGTGGCGACTTACAACTTCATCCGGAACGCAAGCGAAGCGATCTCCAGCGCGGCAAACAGCCGCTCCGACACCAACACGCATCTAACACACTATCATAAACTATTATTGCCACAGGGGAATTGAATTATGAGAACCACTGATCATTGATGAGGATTCCTTCTCTTCGAGCAGCGTCACTTCCCGAGCGTCGAAGAATAATACGTAAAAAACAATCCACTAACGAGATCACGTGAAAAAACTGGTCGGTGTCCTCGAAAAATAATATCCGAGGTTCTTCTCCAGTGGATTATATACTCAGGAAAACAGAAAATGACAAGGAGGATAAAATTTGGGGATTAAATTTCTCCTTATGAGGGGCGGGGGGGAAGGCGGGAGGGAACGTTGAGAACGATGATAAGATATAAAATATTATTCCGTTAAACGGCACCAAAAACACTTATAAGGAACAAACACACAAGCGAAGACGACGAAGATCAGTTCGTATGGACCGCATGCGCCAGCACATAAAATATTATGCGCGAGCCGCAGAGGTGTTATTTCTTAGAAATCGGAGGAATTCTCGTGAACCACACACAACGTCCGTTCGAGCCCACAGTTTGTAACTCACTGAAGAAAGCGACGAACTCGCAACCCCCTCCCCTTATTTCCCCTCCAACCGCTCCTCACTTCCCCGCCGTACGACGGCTGAACTCGCCGCCGCGACTCCACACGGTGAGCGTCCGGACGAGACGAGGGGAGGGGAAGGAGGAGAGGGGGGGCCTTTTCATGCGACCCACTGCGCATGCGTCGGAAGCGCCGAGTCGCTCGGAGCGGAAAATTCGTTTCGTCGTAAAGACAGAGCAACGACGCCAAACCAACAGCTGCGATTCGTGATTGATCGCGAGTCACGGTAGCTCGCTTCGGTCTCTGGAGTGCGATTGAGAATGTGCAGTCGCTATTCCGGATTCGTGCAGTGCCTCCAACAGCCGTAGGTCAACAACATTCCCCTCCGGACACCACCGTGCGTTGACCGATTTATCTCGTCGAAAAATCCACCTGCACGATGACGACATGTGTTACAATCCTGACGGTCTGATAATCATAATTTTATATTGTAGATATGATATATCATTAACAGGATGGCGATCGTCAAGGAAAACCTGGAATCGTCAGGGAATTTGGAACTTCTGGAATAGTCAGGGAATTCTCGTAACAGTCAGGGAGAAACTGGAATAGGAATCCTCGTTATTTTTCTACCATTGTGTTTATCCGCGTCTTTCCCGCCCTTTATTTCACCAACTAAAACTAACGTCCGTCGCTGACGTGCATGGAATAAGCACTATCAAGTCGTGGAGTATTCAGTTGTGAAGCTTAGTTATTTAGTTATGAATCAGACATAAAATGTATCCCTTTTGTGTATCCTTATTGCGAAATTTGCCTAGTTGTATTAAAAATCATGATCACAATGTATTACGCTCATTACAAGGAATCCGAGGCTATGTCGTTCGGAAAATTTTACCTCGCGTTTTATTTTAACTTCCGAAACACAGGTCGAGAGGTAGCTGAAGCACACTAGCTTATAGTAAATACATGCTTTCAGTTCTAAAAATACGAGACGATTATTAGAAAATTTAGAAAATTCAAAGCTACCGTTGAAAATATAATTCAGCAGAAAAAAATATTCCAATAATAGGTGAACTTTAGGCGATCGGTCAGGGAAATTGGTAAATCCATCAGGGAAAAGTCAGGGAAAGGTCAGGGAATTTGAAAATTGGATATCAATAGCCACCCTGATTAATTTAAAACTCTCAAAACGTGGGAGCTAAATAATGATCACTATGCCATTCGTCGTTACGCTAACAGCCGCTAAACATATGCATAGTAAGTAGAAGCTAAGTAAATATCTTTATATGACCTTTGATATGCCGTAATGATTATTATTTGTTGGCTGATCGAATGAGTACTGATAGCTTAGAAGCAAGCCTACTTAAGCTAAGTAAGACATACCATACATCATCAATGCAACATCCAGCCTTTTCGTGGTATCTCATACTTTACAGCAGAATGTCGTAAATTTCCTTTCAAATTCTGCTAAAAAATAATCACCTGAGAGCTGCAAGGTCTTGCTTATTGTGAGTCTTGCTAAGGTACATCTACATCTACGTCATACCCTGCAAGCCACCCAAAGGGTGTGTGGCAGGGGGTGCTTTCGCACCAGGCATGCATGAATGATATGGTAGAACACCGAAATTACATTGAAACCCGCGTACCACACATGCAAAGCGCCAATTAAAAATCTAATAACCAACAAACATTCTATCGTCAATCGTTCCAACATGCAAGGGATACAAAGACTACTACTACAGATTCAAAATATCATGCATAAATAAGAACATCAATATTTACATCATGCATAAATAAGAGAGTAGAGAATATAATGAGAAAGATTAACTGCCTGCCTATTGTCAATACTCGAACTATTCATGACGACGATCACAGCTGTTATGGTCCCGAATGGTACGCGGAAAAAATGACATTTTATACCTATCGGTTCTACAATCTAGCTCTCTAATTTTATTGGCGCGATCTAATCTGCCGTAGTACGAAGGGGTTAATTGTATGTTTCTTACGTCGTCAGTAAAATGATTTTCGTGAAATTTATTTAGGCGGTTAAGTCTATAATTTAATCTACGCTGTGATAGCGATTCCCATCCTAATTCTTCTAACAGTCCAGACACACTAGCCAACATATCGTAGCATCGTTTCACAAACTTAGCTTCTCTTCGCTGTACGCGATCTAATTCTGATATCAACCCCGTTTTGTATGGATCCCATACACTAACAGCATATTCCAGATGAAGCCTAACGATCAAAAAATAACAACGTTCTTTCACTTTCTCATCACATTTTCCGAGTACTCTCTTGATAAAGCTTAGCTTCCTATATGCTTGACCGCATACTTCCCTAATGTGTTTTCCCCAAGATAGGTCGTGAGTAATTGTGACCCCTAAGTACTTAACAGACTCGGCGTGAATAATTTCCGTATTTTTAATTCTGTAAGCCCTACCTGGCCTATTTTTCTTTTTCCAAAAGCTGACTGCTACGCACTTTTTTATGTTTAGTTCCATCTAGGGTGGAGTAGAATAGAATAATATTTTATTTTTCGGGACGATTACGTTCCTTAGGAACACAAATTTTGAAGACATCTTTTTAGAGTCAAATAATTAATTCCATTATAGGTTACTGATGAACAGCAATACTTGATGCCCCTATTTTTACAAAAATAGCATATGAATGCAAAGTAAATAATTCAAAACAACAAAAAAATTTATATAAATGTTACACAAGATAACACATTCATTAATACAAATGAAATAACATTTTGTAATGTTCTTTTTTAAATCTATTACTGGTTTTGAATTTTTAATATACTCAGGTAAGTGATTCCATATGTCACAGGAAGTGACATGGAATGAATTAGCATTAGCAGATGTTCGGTATCGTGGTACATACAGTTCTTCCATGTGGCGCGTTGGACGTTTATTTGCAGTGGCATTGTGGAGTACATTCTTGTGTAAATATGTGGGGAGTAAGGTATGGTATGATACATTTAGGCAATCACCGAGTTCCCTCCAATTTTCTTCCTCCGATTTCACCTTAATGGCGCCTTCTCAGACATTTAGAGGGAAAAATACCTTCTCTCCTGAGAGGGAAGTTTTAATTTTATTTAATATATCAGTGTACATGGAAATTACTCCCTCTAAATGAATGGCAACAACAAATAATTGCTACACAAATGATAGATTTCAGAGAAATCTTGTAGTGGAGGGAAGCTAACGCTGAAGCCATATATTCATGTATGCTACACATGATGTCCATGTACCTACTTAAATACTATCAACGGATAGGTCTGCGATTGGTATTCGTGGCAAAATTCATTCAATCTTCTTTATCAACAAATAATTCAACTTAGTTAACTATGTTCAACAACAAATTATATATTTGTGAAGTTTAGAATTCTTTAGGTGCATAAGGTGATAAGTATCATTATACAAGATTGGAAGACATCACAATTATCGAGGAATAGTTAATTCTCCTTCGTGAGGCCACTCATTCCTGTGTAAACGTGATATTAGCAAGGCACTTATCAGAATCAATGACTTGTCTCGCTTAAAATGCACACGATACATCCTCACGTATCTCACCTTCCATTATTTGTATCATCATTGTTTCCATCACGTATCCACCTTCCATATAGTGTCTCACAACTTTTAGAGGGATTGAGGTGGGAGCCCCTAGAGACTCGGAGGCTACACGCTAGACGTAGATTGCTTGATAAATTCAGAACTGATATTTTTCAGAGCAACATAGAGAATATTATCAGGACTTCTCACTACATCTCTAGGTCTGACAGATGCGATAAAATAAGAGACATGCACTGCCGAAGAGATAGGTACAAGAACTCGTTCTTTCCACGAACAATAAGCGACCACAATAAGAATGGAGCTCCACTAAACACACTCCTATAATACATGTCACCATTCCATCTCCAAAAACTTACACCATTACACGGCTGGTGACCCAACACCCACTGCCACTCGCCCATGCGGCGGCTTGCGGGGTATTGCTTTGATGTAGATGTATTGTAATCTGTTCGATAGATTCATTCTTTATCTCTCATGTGTTATTACATTTTCGATTAAAAATTATGTAGACAAACTGCGAGATCGATTGATTGAAATATTATTTTACACTGATGGGATCGTGAACTTAAGAGTGATTCATTCAGAATCAGCACCACTGGCGCACTTCACGAAGGGAAAAAACATGTCAGTGCGGAGTTTTGAGCGCGGAAAATTCAGTGAGTCACGTCACATTCCTCGAGGAGTCAGCCCCGCAGCTATCATTAAGAGGCAAGCACCACTTTTCTAAAGACTAAGCTTTATGGCCATTGCTATAATCGCCATCCAGCAACAGTATTAATCGGTATAGTTTCCGAGGGAGGGATTTTCGCGCGCACAAACCCGGAAAGGCGAATTACGAATTCCAACTTCACGGACGGCTACGCAAAGTTTCTCCGCGTTATTAGATTTTAATAAATGGGTGAGAGTAGGTAAACATTCTCCTCTGAGATCTTTCCCCGGAAATTTGCATGTGATTATACAGGTCGCAGCCTATTCAAGCGCTCGCTTGCTGAGTTTTACGAATATTTATCCTCTTCCGTTCTTCAAATTTGAAATACGTGTTAAGGGAGTGCCTATCAAAACTGGAAGCATTTATATACTCAAATCACCAACCAGATCAATATTACACACATAGGTAACTCGAAACTTATGATTCCTAGCATGAATAAATACCATTACTTTAAGAGTGCATTGGCCCAAGAGACGTGTATGAATGAGTCACGAAGTTATGATTCAACACCCATTGAGTCAATAATCAATTCAGTATTATACGGTGAGTCAAAACTTCGTTGCGTGCCTACTGTGACATTAGAGCTGAAGACAAGGGCCCATGAGTTTCGTTTTTTTATCTCTTAAAAGGATAAATTATGTAAATATATCGACCCAAACCATTATTCCGAGGAAATATAACGATATAAAAACTTTGCTAAGCAAAAGAGTGTTAGAATGTTCTTTATTTCACAGCTATAAGCCAATGGCTGTAGTTCCATGTCTTCGCAAATACAAAACTTTCAGACATTCATGGCTATTCCAGAGTTCAGAGTCGGGCAAATACTTGGACTCTGATTGAGGTGAAAAGCAAATTTTAATAACTATCACCTCGTATAAATATCCGCTTCAATTTAATAGTTTAGATTGCATAAATTAGATTGTTGAAGCGGGCATATTGAAGATGGGATCCCTAGTTATTGTCCATAGTGAACGTTAGATATCACACTTGGGACTTCCAACATGTCTACATTTAATGAATAATATGCTTGGACAATGCCCTGTGAATGGTCTGGATATTATCTGTTTAAAATAACAACTTTTAAACAGCCATTGCATTTAGCAAGCAATGTAAAAAAATTAGGGGGGAATCATAACCTTAAGAATTGGATCCACCAGCAAAAGTTAATGCGCTATATTTTGCCTTTAAAATAGTTCACAGTGGTTATCAATAGAATAAAAAAATGAACATGGTGCTGCGCACACAACTCAATATTAATTAGTAAATTTCTTTTCCCGTTAGCAGTGATACCTCTCAAGATGAGAAAAGAGTGTATTTAAGAACCCCTTTTGTAAAGTATTCATCTCTAGATAACAAAAATGTAAAATTAAGAATCTTACATCAGAATCTTCTTCTTTTAAGTCCTCCTTATGAATATTTCTTTTCCGAATCTTTTCATGATGCATGACAAAAGCAGCTCACGTTTTGTGTAAATTTTTCTCAAACCTCCAACAGCAGACTTAATTCAAATGAATAAATGCCATAGAAAAAGGTAAAAGTCTCATAGAGGGGTTTGAAACATTTTTTTCAAATGAAATATCACTTATAATTGGAGAAAATTTTATTGCCTGGAATAGTGTCAAAAAAATCAAGATATGATGGGTTCATTCACATGCTTCAGAGTATAAATATTAACCCTTTATGCTGCACGAAAATAATCTAAGCATCTTACTAACAGTTAAATACATCTAACATCAATCTTAGTTCTAAATTTTCAATGACGGGGCGGTTCAGATTAGCACATAGTAGTCAGAAGCTATCCAATTGCAATAAAAGTCACATTTTACAAATGAAATACATTCACGGAGGTTTAGAGCTTCAAGACAAAAAACACAAGCGATATCATTAAGTATGTACCAAAGATGCTTTTTCCACAAACCAGGATTTGTTATGGCATTTGTTAATAATCCCAACTATGTCTGTATCTCTTGCAGGGTGGCTACTGATATCCAATTTTCAAATTCCCTGACCTTTTCCTGACTTTTTCCTGACGGATTTACCAATTTCCCTGACCGATCGCCTAAAGGTTACCTATTATTTGATTATTTTTTCTGCTGAATTATATTTTCAACGGCAGGTTTGAATTTTCTAAATTTTCTAATTATCGTCGCGTATTTTTAGAACTGAAAGCATGTATTTACTATAAGCTAGTCTGCCTCAGCTACTTCTCGACCTGAGTCTCGAAAGTTAAAAAAAAGCGAGGTAAAATTTTCCGAACAACATAGCCTCGGACTCCTTGTGATGAGCGTAATACATTGCGATCATGATTTTTAACACAACCAGGCAAATAGGCAAATTCCAGGTTTTCCCGGTTTTCTCTGACTATCGCCACCCTGTCTTGACTTCAAGCATGCATTTGGTGGATAGGCCGACACCTTGTGGAAGTCCATTTGAGAGGCAGTTAAATAAAGTCAGCTTTTCACTCTCTTTAACTTCTTCTCAATGATTTTAGAAAGGGTGGAAAACTCAAGTTGCTTACCTGCCTCCCTTTGACTTTTAGTTTGAGGGTACCGGAACTAGCCACTGTGTTACCTTTATGGAGTCGTCCGCTCGAATCAAAATCCACACAGGACGACGACACCTCGAAGGTTATGAAAGCTAAATCATTCGGGGCGAAATTGAGAGATCCGGATTCGGGTCCTGGTTAAGGCAAATAAATTTTCCTCAGTGGAATTTCACGATAATTATCTATGCACAAAATTATCCAATAATAGTCTCTATTCTAAATACCAGGATAGATATAATGAAAATATATACTCATGCACATATATACATAGATCGAGTTAATCACTTTAGCAAGTTAAGCGAGTTTCGGACATTTCTTTGCCTCGAATAAACAAGTCGTCATTCCTCCAATTCCTACCTTCAATATAACATACATTTTCCGAACAAGAGCTTGGAATGCTCTTCCTACCCTGCGTATCACATTTGTAAATAAAGAACCCTGAGCTAATTTTCCCGGGAACTCGTCAAACTGTTGCCTAACGACACGCGATAACTTGAACATCCAAAACCGGAGCCGTTAATTTCGATTTTAACAACAATCTCCATTCCTTCAGCCACTCCCTCAGCTTTAATCTTTGACAAGGAAACTAGCATTTAAACTGCATTCAACAACTTTTCGCGTTAATTACGTTCCCCTCCTCATTATTCCCCTCTTTCCTCTGCAACCCCTGCTTAAGCCTCTGCTTATTGTTTACCCGGGGACAGTGGGTAACGTCACCTCTCCTCTCTAAGCACTGCTTCTGAGTCTAAAAGATTGTATCTCTCGAAATCGCATTGACAGATATAATAGATCAAATATGATTCTTGGATCATTTAATGGAGCTTTTGGAATATTGGGTGCAAATGATAAAAAATAGGGCTACGTAAAATGAGACACAATACGATAGCCATTAGTTAGAGCACTAAGTTCTAGCAAAATAATGATGACTCGCAGTCTTAAATAAAATATTTGTATCCGACCGAGTGCAACCGACATCTAGCGTACTATTACAGCGTTGGAGAACGGAAGTCCCTTTTCAAGTTAATCAGAGTACGCAGGGATTCCCGCAGTCAACTCATTCTCATAGGCGAAAATTTAAACTTCTCACTGTTAAGTTTCATCCTGGAAAATGCACGAGGGGCCTCTTTGATAATTATTTTAAAGGCTTGATCTTCCGGTCCCCGCCATCCCAGACCCTCGATTCTTATTTTCGGCTTTAGGCCTTCCATTTCCTCCCCTCCGTATTCCACTCCTCCTCCATGGCTAACTGCACCCCGTCCCCTCCACTAAATGTCCCCCCCGCCCCCTGTACTGCCTTCAAACCCCGGCATCCCTCTAATTCCCCGCTCATTCCTCTTTACGACTTCCTCTCCAACCCAAACACATACACACCCTCTAAGTCCTTGAGCCTCTTCCCACCCTCTTCACTTCCACCGTCTACTCCAATCTCCCCCCCCCCTCTCTCTCCCTCCCTCACCGTCCCCCACCCACCCCTCCCTTCCATTACGACCGCCTCTCCCCTACACCCCTTCACCCGTGGTGCTCTCAACTCTTAATCCTATCTTATTCTCCAGCCTCTGGCGTTTCCGTAAAACGTCGGCGGGTATATATGCGTCTGTCTGTATCATGGGTGGATACAGTTCTTGGACGCGGAGAGGATGTTATACAATCGAGTGAGCATAGTTGCTGCAGTGAACCAGTTACATACCTAGACTGGGTCCTCGAGGGAGAGCGCTTTATGTTAATGTCCGTTTTCAAAACCGTCAAGCTTTATTTCCTTGGGATATATTTTTAGCTCGAGGCTCGCTGTAGCATAGAACATCTTTGTTTTTGATGATAAAATCGCGATCGCTTGCATGCATGCCAAAAGAGAGCTGCTCAGCCGCTTCACATTAGTTCCAAGCGTAGCGTGCGTAGCTCTGTACAGCGGTGGCACAAGAGTAAAGACGAAAGATATTTATCAGCTCCTAGTAGAAGTCGATGCGCCACAAATTTCTGATTCCTCAAGGTTTATTGCTGAAGCTTTTTAGTCAAAGTGCTTTCTTAATTACCTTTTAAAATATTGTATTAAGTCAACAACAGAAATTGAAAATTGTGAGCTAGTGATTTTTTTCTTTTTCGTCTATGCTGATGTTCAATTTTATTAATAAATATTTTTAATACCTTTTTATCCTCTCTGAATGTCTTAGTGAGCAGTGGCAAGCGCGAGCGCTATGATTTTTGAGGCTACATCAAATTGTAAGAAAGAGTTTGACCTTAGCTAACTTCACAAAAATTGACATGACACGTGATATTTGTATGTTGTGAGTTCTATTATCATTTTGATATCACCATCTTGCGTTTACGCATTTGCGGTTCCCATTACTACCCACAATCTGTTTTTTTTACCACATCCTCGTGTTCAGCAGCAAATTTTTCCACCAGCATCAAACTGAGAGTCGGGACAAAGAATTGTACCTTGAATATTATCTCTCCAACTGAACGAATTTGTCGATAGTTGCAGCTCATTTGATAATGCTTCTCTCTGTGATCTTTTAGCGCGAGGCATTTGTCAGTCGTTTCATCTTATCACCGATGTCGATCTCACGCGAATGAAAACATTTCCCTACCACTCCCTCCTCATCTCATTCAGTCACTTGACCTCGTCGCTTACGTAGACTCCTATTCCCTCTGCTCCGAAGCCACCGTCAGCCTTCCTCCCCCCCTCTGGGGCCCCGCCTCTGTTTATTACTCCCTTTCCTCCCCCAACCTCCCCTCAGTCTTGCATCCCTCTCTATTCTTCTCCCTCACTTTCCTTCCTTCCGCTACACTTTCCTCACCCTACCACCCCCCATCTCGTTTACCCAGACGCTCTAATCCCCTACTCCAGGTCTCTCTCTACACCCCCCGCCATCCACCCCTCGCTCGCTCTATTCCCTCCACAACCACTTTTCATCCCCTCCTCCTCCTCTTCCATTGCCACTCCGCCCCCTCTTCCCTACTTCGCCCCTGACCCCCTTCCGCCGTCATCAAACCCTACCACAGCCACCACCGACCAACCCTCCTCCCTCCCTCCCTTCATATATTTCTCCTCCTCCTCTTGAGCGATTCAGGGTATACACTCGTCCTGCTCCCAGGGTGGCTTCTGATATCCAATTTTTAAATTCCCTGACCTTTCCCTGACTTTTCCCTGATGGATTTACCAATTTCCCTGACCGATCGTCTAAAGGTCACCTATTATTGGAATATTTTTATCAGCTGAATTAAATTTTCTACGGCAGCTTTAAATTTTCTAATCATCGTCTCGTATTATTAGAGCTGCAAGCATGTATTTACTGTAAGCAAGCGCTCCAGCTATTTCTCGACCTGAGTTTCGGAAGTTAAAATAAAACGCGAGGTAAAATTTTCCGAACAACATAGCCTCGGATTCCTTGTGTTGAGCGTAATACATTGTGATCATGAATTTTAACACAACTAGGCAAATATCGCAATAAGGATATACAAAATGGATACATTGTACGCATGGGCGATCCCAGGAATTTATTTCGGGGGAGGGGGGGAGGCTACCATTAATTGGCAATTTTCAGTCATTCAAAAAAACTATTAAACTGTTACATCATTATATCTATATAATAATGAGCATAATAATAACTATTATTCCTTCCTTCCTATAACTTCTCTGGCAAGAAGAATTTCTCGGCTCCAGGAATGGATGCCGTGAATAACTTCTGGTGGAAGAAGTTCACTTCCACCCACCGACACATCGCCAGAATCTTCACGTCCTTTCTCTTGGGTAGAGAAGAAATTCCACCGTGGCTGACTGAGGGACGCACGGTTCTAGTTCCTAAGAAGGGAGACTCGTCCAATCCTAAGAACTACCACCCTATAACCTGTCTCAACACTGTATACAAGTGTTACAACGGGGTAGACGAGGAGTATTGAGTTGACGGACGAGCCCACGCTTTGACCAGAATTGGTCCGAATTGACCCTCCATGGGTCCGGTGGCCCCTGATTCGAGAATGTACTCCGGCAGACCGCACGGCGTCTGTCCGGAAAGGGAGCCAGGGAGACACCTAATCCCAAATCCTTGGATAAGGGTCTTCCAGTTCTCATAGATGTGCGGTAGGTTTTCGCGAAAGCGAGACTGACGGTCACTCGTCTCAGTTGTTTGGGTAACCAAACTAATACGAGCACTTCGGGGAGGCGGAGGCCAGTTGAGGTCCTTTTGACCTCAATCCGCCTCATTGGTGTCGGCCTCGAAGGGGCTGTCGGTTTCGCTAACCTTCCTTTCCCATCCTTTCCTTCCCATCTCTTCCTTTCCTCGGACATAAGCGAGAGATTGAATCCAGGGCGGAAGTTGTAATCCTGCGGCGAGAGCCGAAACACCTGTATACAAGGCGTTCACCTCCATCTCGAGCGACCTTATCGTCCACCAGGTCCAGCCGGTTTGGGAGGAGGTGTACGAGGAGAGGGGCTCAAACCGTGGAATCGCGGGATGCAAGGACAACCTGCTCAATGATAGATGCATATGCCAGGATGCCATCCAGCGTAAGCGCAATCTATCAATGGCCTGGGTGGACTACAGAAAGGCGTTTGACACCAACTCACATGAGCTCATTGTAACCATGTTGAAGTTGATGAGAGTCCACCCAGAGGTAGTGTCCTGCAACCAACGCCTGATACCACTCTGGAGAACGCGCTTCGTCCTGACCGCAGGCAAGCGGTCCGTCTCGACAGAGTTGGTATCATACCACCGTGGCGTTTTCCAATGCGATAGCTTGAGCCCCTTATTGTCCTGCATTTCCTTCCTACCTCTTTCGCTAAGGCTGCGACAAGGGAAAGGGTACATGTGTGGTGTGCCAGGTGACAGGAAGCATAAGGTCACACATTTATTTTATATGAATGACCTGAAGCTTTACGCTTCCAACGCAAAAGACCTTCGCGTGGTCCTGGACACCGTACTGGAGTACAGTGAGGCTATTGGGATGGAGTTCGGATTGGACAAGTGTGCATCCATCCACCTGATGAGAGGAAGATTTTCGGAGAACAAGGAAGACGTGCACCTCGCTGACGGGAGCGTCATTCGCCACCTCGAGGGCGATGATACCTATGAATATCTCGGCGTCCCCCAAAGCCCAATGCAGGAGGTTGCAGCAGTGAAGGAGAGACTCACCGCCAAGTACAGACAAACTCTCAGGAAAATCTGGAGTTCTGAGCTGTCTGGCAAGAACAAGGTTCTTGCCACGAAAATGTTCGCGGTTCCCACACTGCTGTACACCTTCGAATGCATGAAATGGAACGTCACCGAGTTGCAGAACCTCGTCAGGAGATGAGAAAGATGATGACCATCAATAGAAGTCTTCATCCGAAATCTTCCGTCGCCAGACTGTATATCCCTCACAGTGTAGGTTGTAGAGGTCTGTTGAGCCTGGAGTGTCTCCACAACAGAGTTGTCCTTGGAACAGCATGCCGAGTGCTCAAAAGCAGACACCCCCTGCTCAGTCTCGTAAGAGACCACGAAAGTGCCGGAGTAGGGGCGTTTCTCTTCCAGGCGGCCAAGAGGGCAGCGGACGAAACCGGTATGGACTTTGACCCAAAATCAGATGGTAGCGACGACGGCAAGTCCATCTTGTCGTTGAAGGCAGACGTCCTTAAGCTCGAAATTAAAAAGGCAGAGCAGAACGCCTTGCTCAAGGCACACACCGAGAAGCCCATGTATGGCTGTTTCTATCAAAACATGGAGAAGCATGGGCTATCGAAGGAGCTGACGTTTGCCTTCCTCCGCTCCGCTGGTCTAAAGTCAGAGACCGTGGGTTCCGTTCTCGCGTGCCAGGATGGTGCCATAAACACACTCGGGTGCCGCCGCATTATATTCAAGACGGAGGTTGCGGACACGAGATGCAGGGCGTGCCGAGCCCAGCCGGAGACTTTGAGCCACCTTCTCTCCGGCTGTAGCTATTAGGCCAAGTCAGCGTGCATTGCTAAAAACAATGCGGCCCTGCGTTTGTTATATTTTCTTCTTCGACACCATTTTGGCATCGACAATACTCCTGTGCTGCCATATTCCTGTATTGTATTGAGTCCGTAGTGGAGAACGACAAATGCACCATCTGGTGGAATTACTCCTTTTCTACCACCAGGCAGTTGGAGGCGACAAAGCCTGATATCGTTCTACTAGAGCACCACTCACGCTCCATGTTCGTGATAGAGTTTTCGGCCCCGGCTGAAACGAACATGGATGCAAAGGAGGCGGAGAAACTGGCGAAATATCAAGACCTGCTTTTTGAGCTTCGGCAAATGTACCCAGGACACTCTGTGAAACTGGTAGTCCTTATCATAGGTGTGCTCGGTGGAGTTATCATAGGAGGGCTCGCTGCTGGAGAGCATCAAGTGTATTCTGTCCTGCGTGGCACAGGCGGAGTCACTTGCAGCTCGCATGCAGAAGGCCGTTATACTTGGGTCCCATCGTCTACTTCGTACGCACGACCCAACCGCAGCGTAGCCACCAACCCGATGGGCGTCTGACGTGACTGCGAGAACTGCCAAACCCCTCTGGAGTACTCGGCCATATGACGGCAACGAAACCCGATGTTTGCCGAGGACTCGGAGGGGAATGTTACTAAAGTAACAGTAAATACTATTATACTTTTCAGATCAGTGATCGGAGTGTTTAACGTTATATTTGATAAATACGTTTAGTCGTTAAAATTGTTTTGTAAAACCGAAAATTTTCGGGGGGGGGGGAATGTATCCCTTAATCACAATAATAAGATTCACAACTAAATAACTAAGATTCACAACTGAATACTCCACGAATTGATGGTGCTTATTCCATGCACGTCAGCGACGGACTTAAGTTTCAGTTGGTGAAATAAAGAGCGGGAAAGACTTGCTGATACACGTAATGGTAGAAAAAAATGAGGATTCATATCCCAGTTTCTCCCCGACTGTTACGAGAATTCCCTGACTTTTCCCTGTGTTTGCGCCGATGCGAGTTCTTTTGTTTTGTGCTTTTGAATCTCTCTCCTCGACCTTCCCCTAACCTTGCTCATCGCGCCGTCTGGAGGGTGGGGAGAGGGGGTGTGCACATGCACCTACGAGACGCGGGAAGGGCCGAAGTCAGCTTGCTTTCGTCGCGGAGACGAGTGGCGAACGTCTCCACACAGTTTTCTTACCTTTTAGGGGGGCGGAGTCCTGATCGGGGGATGGCATGCCGACGGCCGGTGAGTTTTGTTCCCATTTCCTATTCTTCCCTCTTTCCTTTTTTATTATTATTTCAATTAATTCTCGTGGGTCAAGCGTCACGGCTTTTTCAAGCCACGCGTGCCTACAATTTTTGGTGCCGAAACCCGGGAGGGTTTCTCCGGTAGTTTTTCGAGGGAGTTCATTTCGTTTTTTGAATAGTCTTTTCCTTTGTTCTTACAATGTCAGTTGAAGGGGCTAAAGGTAAATCGCCGGTTACAGGGGAGCAATTTGACTCGCATTTAAAGTTATTGCGTTTTAAAAGTGATCAATATAAAGCACAATTAGTGCAGCGTTTTCGCTTTCTGAGGAGCTCAATGCTTCTGGTTTGGAGATTTTCAACCATTCCAAGTTGCAAATATTTCTTGCACGATGTTCTCAATTGGAAGTTGTATATTCAGCATTTCGTGACACTCAGACCGAAACGTTTGAGTATTGCCATGAATGTAATCAAAGCCATTCATGTCTGGTGGATAGGAGCATTGGTGAGGAAGTGGAAGAGAGGTATTATTTTATTCTTTCCATTTTTCGTACAGCAATGAATCCTCCCACCGTCAATGAGTCTGCTCAGTTGGTTAATGAATCCGTTCAGGGTAAAAAGTCTCGTCTTCCTACCATTGAATTACCTAGTTTTTCTGGGGCATTTTCTGATGGGGTAGGATTCCGCGATTTATTTCAGTCTGTGGTGCATGATAATACGGATATTGCCTCAGTTGAGAAATTCACCTATTTAAAGGCGGCTCTTCAAGGTAAAGCCTCAGCGCTTATCGCTTCCGTCCCATTTGGCGAAGCTCATTATGCTTCTGCTTGGAGGGAGTTATGTGAGAATTATGACAATCCTGGGATCCTCGGATTTGATCATCTTGATAGAATCTTGGAATTTCCGGTTTCATCTACGGGATCATTGTCTTCCATACGATTATTTGTGAACACGTTTTCCGAAATTCACGCTGCCTTGGGTACTTTAAACATTCCTAATTTGGGGGAATTTATTTTGTTCCGATTAGCAGCACGTGTCGTTGATGCAGAAACTCTGACTCTTTTCGAGGAGACCTTGAATAATGAGTCATTTCCCTCTGTTACTCAGCTTGTGAGCTTCGTGAAAAAAAGGATCAAGGTGTTACAAACCTCATTTGGTCCCAATGTGAAAGATTCAGTTTCTCGCCGCAAATCCACGCCCACTGCAAAGGTCGTCTTGCCGATTTCCGTTGACAATGCCCACCCGGTTAAGGAGAAAGGCGAACGAGTCAGTACTTGTCCTTTGTGTGGGCTTCCTCATTCTCTAGTGAAGTGCCCAAAATATCTTGAAATGAGCGTTACGAATCGTGCGTGTTTTGTTCGCTCGAAAAGGCTTTGCTTTAATTGTCTGAAGCCAGGTCATTGGGCTCCTAGGTGTCAGCAGAAAGGCATGTGTTGCAATATTTGCAAAAGATATCATAATACCACGTTGCATTCCAAACCGAGCTCTAGGCAGTCTGCAATTCGGGCGTCAGCGTCGCCAAGTCGGGCGCCCGGGTCTCCGGTGCGTTCGCAACCGCAAATTTCTTCGACTGCCCTTTTGTCCTGTGTGCATTGTGACCCCGCACACTTGATTGTTCTCTGAACTGCGTTAGTTCATTTTCGGAATGGTATTGGGTCAACTGTGTCCCTTCGTATAATGATCGATTCTAGTAGTCCAGTGTCTGCTATTTCCGCGGCAGCTGTTCGGCGGTTTCAGCTCCCCGTGTCTCCTTATCATGGTTCTCTTGTTGGGTTGTCTCAAACCCCTCTCTAAGGCTGCCGGAGGGTTGTATCACTTTGTCGCTGTCGCCGGTTCATGATTCATTGTTGGTGTTAAATACCAAGGCGGTAGTCCTTCCTCACTTGACCTCCAAACTACCACCAGTCCCACTTCCACCCTATATTCGAAGCACTATTTCTCACCTTCATTTGGCCGATCCGGAATTTGATAAACCAGATTCGGTGGATATTATCTTGGGAATGGATTTATTCCCCAAGATCTTCCTTTGGGGGGCGGAAAACTTTTGATAATTGTGATTTAATTCTAATTGATTCCATTTTTGGATGGATTTTAATGGGCAGCATTTTTGATAGTTCCTTGAAAGTTCCTGCACGTGAAACTTCTTTATGCGTGGTGGAGGAAATTCCGCTAGTCAAACAACTAAAATCACTTTGGGAATTAGAGGAACCCACTATTAGACGTCACCCTTGTCCAGAGGATGAGCAATACGAGAAATACTTTTTAGAAACCATTTCGCGAGATGAAACGGGACGGTATACAGTTTCGCTCCCTTTCAAAGAGGATTTTGCGACCTTGGCTGGATCTTACAATCAAGCAGCCAAGCGTTGGTGGAATCTAGAGCAACGTTTGATTCGCAAACCTCTTTTGAAAGAACAGTATGACCAATTCCTCAAGGAGTATTTTAACCTTGGGCATATGTCCCTTTCAACGCGTCCTGGTGCCTTTTTCATTCCCCATCATGCCGTGACGAAAATTACTCCGTCGGGATTTAAATTTAGAGTGGTTTTCGACGCGTCCTCTAAGGGCGTTCAGGGGAAGTCCTTGTATGATTTGCTGGTGACCGGTCCTAAACTTCAGAAGGACATTTTCGAGGTATTATTAGGATTTCGCGTCCACGCAATAGCTTTCACCGCTGACATTGTCATAACGTATAGGCAGATTTTGTTTTCGGAAAACCACCGCAAGTTTCAGCATATTTTATGGCGAGAAAATACGACTGAGGAATTAAAATCTTTTGAGCTGAATACGGTAACGAGGGAAAAGATTATTATCCCTTTGCTTCCGCGGTTATTTCCCGCGACACTTACGTCGATGACATCGTAACGGGAGCCTTTTCCCTCGGCGAAGCGCTTGCATTAAAGGGTCAACTAATTGAATTATTATCTCGGGGGGGTGGGGGGGGGGCTTTCCTTTGCAGAAGTGGGCGAGTAATTCTTCTCAATTTTTGGCTAAATGTCCCCTAAGCAAACGAGAGTCTACATTTGACTTTGATTAGCCTGACCATTCATGTGTGAAGGTTTTAGGTTTTTATTGGGATAGTTATCAGGATGTATTTTCCTATCGTGTTACGCTGGATCATTCAGTTAACACAAAGCGTGCCGTTCTATCTAATATCGCGCGAATTTTTGACCCATTGGGGTGCTTGTATCCTATAGTTCTAAAGATTAAGGGTCTAATTCAATCACTCTGGGTCCTCAAATTAGGTTGGGATGATCCCTTGCCATTATCAGCAGCCTATCTTTGGCATGAATTTTCCTCTCAGAGTCATTTGATTTCCCAAATACGTATTCCGCGCTATATCGGCCCATCCAAGTCTACTGAGCATCAGCTCCTTGGATTTTCTGATGCTGCTGAAGCCAGCTATGAGGCTGTGGTATACATGCACGTCATTTCTCCATCTGGAGAAATCAAAATTTATTTTTTGGCAGCTAAATCGAGGATCGCTCCATTAAAGACAGTCACAATCCCTAAACTTGAATTGTCAGCCTCGCTATTGCTTTCAGGACTGCTCTCTAATATTAGTAATACGTTTCGGGATTGAATTTGTATCCACAAAATTTTTGTATGGACAGATTCTCGTTTTTTTTATCGATATTCAGATAGTTTTATCTTGGTTAGCGACACCACCTCATTTATTAAAAAAATTTGCGGCTAACCGTGTATCTGAGATAACTGAAACAATTCCTTCTAATTTGTGGGGACAAGTAGCCTCCGACGAGAATTCCGCCGATGGCATTTACAGAGGCCTACTACCCAAGCAGCTTCTCAGTTTCCAGTTGTATTGGTCCGGTGCTCCTTTCATTCATTTAAGTGAAGCACAATGGCCCAGCTCTGATTTTGTACCTGTTGCCACAGATGAGCTACCAGAGCGGAAAGGGGCTTCACTTGTCATGAGGTTGACACAGGTGGATGAATCCTCTATTGCGTGGTTGAAAAAATTTTCCTCTTTTGTTCGTTTCGTAAGAGTGACCGCTTATATTTATAGATTCTTAAGTGCTTTCAAGGGAGAGCGGTTCCGACCTCAAACACCCTTGTCCTCTCAAGAGTGGACACATGTCTTGGAAAAGTTCGCTCACGCCACTCAAATGGTTTATTTCGCATTTGTGATCGAATCGATCAAAACTTGCTCCCTACTTCCACTATCAATTAGTCGATTACGACCCTTTGTGGATTCGAACGGGTTACTGAAAGTGGGAGGCAGGCTGCAGAATTCCCTCTTATCTGAGTCTGCTCGGCATCCTATTTTACTGCTGAGATGTTCGCACTTCTCACGATTAATTATTCGGCACTATCATTTAGTATCACTCCATGGCGGTCCTCGAGATGTGGAGGCATTAGTTGCCAGGAAACTGTGGATATTGTCAGCCAGATCTGTCATTCGATCTGAAATCTTGAATTGCGTTGTATGCTCGCGTTATCGGGGCAAGACCATACAACCAATTATGTCAGATCTTCCCTCTCCAAGGGTAGTGCCACAGAGGCCATTTTCTTGCGTGGGTGTGGACTAAAAACTAAGCAATAGAAGAAACTCTGCGATTGGAAAGGCGTACCTATATTTGTTTATTTGTTTTGGAACCAAAGCAGTTCATCTAGAATTAGTTACCTCGCTGTCCATTCCTACCTTCATTGCGGATTTCCAACGCTTCATCGATCGGAGAGGAATTCCTCGGGCCATTTATTCTGATTGCGGTACAAATTTTGTCGGGGCTGATCGTTTTTTGACAGAATTGTACCGACTAATTAGGTCCTCCTCCCATCGGGAAGCGTTAACCTCCAGAATCTATCCAGAATCCGGAATCAGTTGGAAATTTAATCCACCATCTGCTCCACACTTTGATGGTCTGTGGGAGGCCGGTATTAAATCGGTAAAATATCACCTGCGTAGATTTCTCAACGGCTAAAATTTGAATTTCGAAGAGTTTGCTACACTTCTTTGTAAAATTGAAGCCGTTTTAAATTCCCGACCGTTGACACCAAAATCACCCGATCCTAACGAGATAGATTAATTATAGGGACGCAGACTTAATTATAGGGACGGAAAGTTGGTTGTGTAACGAAATCGCAGATAATGAAGTATTCCCGAAAAATTTCACAGTTTATAGAAAAGATAGAGTTGAAAGAACCTGGGGAGGAGTTTTTATTGCAGTGAAGGATTGTTATATTAGTAGGAGGGAGTCATTTTCCGACGACTAGGTAGAAAGCGTATGGTGCTCCAGTCAAAATCCTAAAGCAAAAACAACCTATGTGTGCGCATATTATAGAGCACCAGATACCCATGTAAGCTCGATATTAGGACTTGAAAGTCAACTCAGTAAGTTACCAATCAAAAAAACGACTGTCATATTATAATCGATGGGGATTTCAATCTTCCGTCCATAGACTGGGACACGTACAGTTTTATCACTGGGGGGAAGGACAAAGACCTTTGTGAGTCACTTCTGTATACATTCACATCTCACTCACTGCATAAATTAGACACTGCTCCAACTAGAGGGAAAAATACACTTGATCTTTTAGCGACAAATATTCCACACATAATTGTAAACATAGGTACGAATAAGGGAATAAGCGACCACAAGATAGTTAAAGCTAATTTTTCCGTGAGCATGATCAAGAAACATAATCCACAAAGAAAAATCTACTTGTGTAATAAGGCGGACTACGAAGGTATGAAACGAGAGTTGCAAAATTCATTTACTATTAAAAAAAAAAATAAGTATCAACAGTAATACTGAGGTTTTGTGGAATACTTTCCTCAACGTTACACGATCAGTAGTTAGCAAATACATACCAAGTAAATGGAAAAGAGCCAATGCAGAGCCTAGATGGTATAACGCGGAGGCTAGGAAAACATTAAAGAACCAGAGAACGTGCCATGCTAGGTTAAAAAGGGCAAGAATAAACAAAGCCTTCGAAGAACTGTACACAGTCACCGAAAATTACAAAATATCTAAACTCTTAGCAAAAAAAGCGTCCCAAATGGCGTTAGCTGATTTCAAAAGTAAATTGCTGGGAGAACACTTAAACGATAATTCCAAGGCATTTTGGTCGTATGTTAGGGACACTCAAGGAAATAAATCAACAGTACACACGCTTAAGAATATCAAAGGGGAAATGCTAATCAGCAGTCTACAAAAAGCCAAATCGTTAAACTCATTCTTTAAAAGCATTTTCAATGCTTGTACGCCACATCTATTTGATCCGCAGCCTGTTCGTTCCCAAACATTTATGCCTGAAATTATTATAAATTGTCGCGGCATAGAACATCAGCTAAAAAATATCAACCCCAACAAATCCCCCGGTCCAGATCAAATACCTGCTCGTGTATATAAAACATTGGCATCAGACATAGCGCCTTACTTAGAATTAATATTTACTAAATCTTTAGTAGATCACGTAGTGCCAGTAGTAATTTCTCACGACATATCTTGGGGAAAACATATTCGGGAAATATGCGGTCAAGCATACAGGAAGCTAGGCTTTATCAAGAGAGTACTCGGAAAATGTGATGAGAAAGTGAAAGAACGTTGTTATTTTTCAATCGTTAGGCCTCATCTGGAATATGCTGTTAGTGTATGGGATTTATACGAAACGGGGTTGATATCAGAGTTAGATCGCGTACAGCGAAGAGGAGTTATGTTTGTGAAACGATGCTACGATAAGTTGGCTAGTGATTTCTTACTTACCTCCTTTATTTTAACCTCCTAACTAAATTTCAGGAAAATCATTTCTCTGAAGACGTAAAAACATACTATTAACCCCCTCGTACTACGGCAGATTAGATCGCGCCAATAAAATTAGAGAGCTAGATTGTAGAACCGATAGGTATAATATGTCATTTTTTCCGTGTACCATTCGGGACCATAACAGCTGTGATCATCGTCATGAATAGTTCGAATTGTGACAATAGGCAGACAGTAAATCTTTCTCTTTATATTCTCTACGTTCTTATTTATGCATGATGTAAATATTGATGTTCGTATTTATGCATGATATTTTGAATCTGTAGTAGTAGTCTTTGTATCCCTTGCATGTTGGAACGATTGACGATAGAATGTTTGTTGGTTATTAGATTTTTAATTGGCGCTTTGCATGTGTGGTACGCGGGTTTCAATGTAATTTCGGTGTTCTACCGTATCATTCACGCATGCCTGGTGTGGAAGCACCCCCTGCCACACACCCTTCGGGTGACTTGCAGGGTATGACGTAGATGTAGATGTAGATTGTCTGATCCCTGGTCATTTTCTAGTCGGTCAACCGTTGATAGGTTTGTCTGAGACCACTTCAGACAATGAATTTCATCTCCCTACTCGATGGAAGCTCATTGAGCAATTAGATAAACAATCTTGGCGGCGGTGTTTTCAGGAATACTTACACACCTTACAACAGCGGGAAAAATGGACGCGAAAAACTGAAAATAAAAACTAAAGTTGGGGATTTAGTTCTTCTGCGGGACTCCACTCTTCCACCTGCGCTGTGGAAAATGGGGCGAATCGTACAAGTATTTCCGGACTCAACAGGCGTAATTAGGGTTACGGACTTAGAAACGTCTTCGGGTACATTAACCAGACCAGTCGTGAAGTTGGTACCGTCGCCAGCTTCAATCTAAGTTATTTTTTTATTGTAAAATATTTTTGATTGGGCGGCTCTCGCTGTTATGTTCATAATGGAACGTTTTTTCTTCCTTTCCTCTCCTTATTGACCTTATCATGGCCCAGCCCAATTCCCCATTTAGTCTCTCTGATGGGCCTCTGAGAGTGAAGATACTAGTTTAATTCCTTCGCCTCACTTTTGTATAGTGTCGATTTCAATTTTCTGAAAGCGTCCCAATGCGGTCAAATGATAATTTTTTATTGTTGCGACAATTTTTTAGTTCTAATTATTTAGTTTATTTTCTTTTGGGGCGTAGTCCTGATCGGGGGGTGGCATGCCGTCGGCCGGTGAGTTTTATTCCCATTCCCTATTCTTCCCTCTTTCCTTGTTTTTATTATTTTAATTAATTCTCGTGGGTCACGCGTCACGGCTTTTCCCAGCCACGCGTGCCTTCACCCTGACTTTTCCAGAAATTCAAAATTCCCTGACAATTCCAGGTTTTCCCGGCTTTCCCTGACGATCGCCACCCTGTGATCCTCACCCCATCCTGCCGACTCGCGTCTCAATATGTGCCTTTCTCACCCTTTCTCCGCCGGCCCACCTCCTCAGAACGGAGAATGGGAGACCCCCTCCCCCCATTTAAGGACACTCGTCGTCTTACTTCAACCTTCCCCCCCCGCCACCCCCCTCCCCACTCCCCCTTTCCATCATCGAGCCTCTCGCATCACTCTCCTTCTTTTCTCAATTTCCCCCTCTCCTCCCAGTGTCCTCCGCTCCTCGGCTGCCGCATCCACCGCCGCCGGGTGCCGGGGCCCACTCTCCCGTCCACCACCACGGCCGACACTCTGGGAAAAAGTTTAATACAAGAAAGGGATCGTTTTCGTCAACACACGCATGTCGTTCGATTCGATACATCCGTTGCTCTATCAATATGGGTCTTCATGGCCAAGTGGCTGCCATTTACGTGCTATCTAAGCATTTGCTGCCTAAGGAACACCAAAAGGAAATCTGCGAATATGCGGCGCCAAGTCGTCATTTAAAGCACAAATGCATTGTCTAATCAATGGAAATGGTGAAAAACTATCCTATGCTAATAGGGAGTACACCATAATGATCTCATTAATGGCTTGCTTCTGGTCGTTGTGGAGACCTGTTTCGAAGGAAGAACACAGTCAAAATTGAGCAAGATTGCATGAATGAATGCCAACCTCGCCGTTTCCTTTCACTTGGTGCGATGGCTAAAGTAGGCACTGGCTTTCCGTACCTAGGACCTAGGTTCCAATCCCAGCAGGGGTGGGTATTTTACAGTGGTTAGTGATTTCATAGAACGGTCTATTATCAGTGGAATACATATAAGCTGAGTGTAATGGGAACTCCCCCTACCGGATGCCTATATTTTCCAAGAGTGCAGAAATGCCGACGCCGGGTTTCTTCCCTTGGATGCAGCGTCGAGAGCATTTTTAGGGTTCCGTCCGTCGGATGGTATACCCAGTTCGCAGTCAATCTGGCTCCACCACACTTCCCCATCATTACATCCCTCTCTTGCTTCTGTCAAATTCATACTTCGTACGTGCCTGCTCCTTTGGACTTCTATTGGATCCTCTATCCCTATTTAATGCATGAAGTCACTGGAGGGAACCTAAACATTTTCAAGTTGAATTTGTTTTCTTTAGGACTTCTTTATATGCTTTGACAGCACTTAGAATACCCTATGGTTACCACTTACCCAATCGAGAACCAGCTCCAACGCTACTGCGTCATCTTGCAGGCACCTCTGAAGGTGACGCAGTAGCGTTGAAACTAGTTGTGCCAATAAAGAATTCTGTGGATTTTAACATAGTTGGTATTGTTATTATTTATCCAATTGTGGACTTCCACTTGGTACGTCTGTAAGGATTTTCAAGTTAAGTGATTCTTTTCGAACAGAATTCCACCAAGATTCGTCCATAGTTTACTGGAATTTGATTCTTGGTGTGAGTGTAACATCACGGTGACTTTAACACGGTGACTTCTCGGTTAACTTATTGACCCACGCACATTTTGAAAAAAATAGTCAAGATCACCGGAATACTTGTGATACCAATAAGTAAGGCATATGTCGCGGTGATAGTTGGCAAGTTCCATTGGATGCGACTTTCCAAAGAGATTGCTGGGATAAGGGACTGGAAGGGATGCGGGTATTTTGAAGTGATTAAATTGACGGACCAAGAGATGTACACTAATAAAATGATGCACATTCCTTCTTCCAACGTACCATTAATAACAAAACCAAAAACAGGCAGTGGCACCATTCGTCAGAACACTATTCATCTCTCTTTCTTTTTCCCCTGTCCCTTCATCCCTTCTTTGTTTGTGGCCCGAGTTCTAACACCCCCTGCCATCACCCGCCCCCGCGGAGGTTGATAATTGTGTGTATACGTCGATGCCTTCCTTGATGCCATCTCCTCGTTAATCCACCCCCCCTCATTCTAATCCACGCCACCCCCAGTCTCTTATCCCAGCAATTTCTTATCCCCCAGTCCCCGCTTCAGTCTTCTCACTGTCTGAATCGCGACAGTTAGCGGTCTCCACTTTCCTTCCCACCGTCCCATTCTGAAACTTAGCAGCAACACTCGGATCTACGCGCATTGCGATTATGAATTATCAAGCGATTTTAAGCCACCGATTCACCTCCAATCAATGCAAATACGTCAGTTCTCAGATATGAAGGTTAAGTGGTCAATTTGTCCGAGAATAAGGATTGGCCGTCCGCTTGCATTCGTTCCCGTGTCCTATGCTCAATCCACGGGGATAATCCTCCCTTGTCCTCTCGAACCCAAGTTGAACGAGAAAATAATTAATGCCGCTGCGCAATCGCTGGAAGATGATATTTTGGGCGATTGTGCTGGATAATTCTCTGATCGCATGTGCTTCCAGCGAAGCGGGAAGGGCATTCTTCTCTGTACCGATTTGTAATCATGTTATAATCAATTCGTGATTGTTATGATCAAGTCAAAATCGCATTGGCGACTTTATTTATTTTTTATTTATTTCAAAACATTGTTCATATACAGCAGTTGCGCCAATTTACAGTGAAATGTATAACAAAAAACATGAAAGAGGACAAAAACACAATAACAGCATAATAATAAACAACGAGAGCCCAACATGGAAAGGGGAAATATTTAATTTGTTGACAGGTGGGATGTAGCTTGGGTGGTGAAAATGTTACATGACAAATAAAAAGGATCGACAACGTGAAGGAGTGAATTTAGAAGGGAAATAAAGGTGAGTGCTTGGTGAGAGATGACTTAATATTTTCGCTATGTTCTAAATAGGGAAAATTCATCATTAAGTTCATTATTACTCATCTGAGCAAGTAATCAGTTATAATTAATAAATTCAGGCTTCACTTTGTGAAACCTCTCCATATCAGAAATCAAAAACTTTTAAGTAATGGTCCACTAATATTTTTATTGTTTACGACCCGGGTTTCGTCACATAATGACATCTTCACGACCTGAAGATGTCATTACGTGACGAAACACGGGTCGTAAACAATAAAAATATTAGTGGACCATTACTTAAAAGTTTTTGATTTCCGAATCAGTTATAAATTGTGAATTTAACTAGATTGATCGCAATGGGTTCAAAATTAGTATGGCTGATTGAAGTTTTATAGCCCATGGCCCATATATTGCCTAAGTCAGTGGGTCACATCTCGCGAACGTCCTGCACGCTTCCTCGACCTCCGTGACCCCCATAGCGTGGAGCTTCTCATCCAGAATTGACCGTACGCATTATTATTAAAATTTTAATGTCTAGAACATGATACGACAATTATTGTTTTCATCGGTCTCCTAATTATTGTTTGAGCACCAACATCTTTAGATGGAGGTTCTACGAAGAAAAATAACGATTGCACATAGGTACATAATTCTAAGTATTCGATATTCGGCGGGCGAATAAATGGCAGAGTTGCAGGGAAATGGGGATGGGCGAAGAAAGTTTGAACGACTTGAGGGTATATGTCGACCGTATCCCTATTGCATGTACCTACGTCTCAAAAGAGTACTCAACAAACTTTTTCTTTCAACCATGTCAATCATTAAAGTATTTCTCGTAAATCCTTTCCGCTTAATGAGTGATCCCATATGAAATAGTTAAAACGCTGATTACGGTATGCGAGTTAGGATCTCCTAGAATTCTCTGAATTCCTGTGACAGCAGTTATTCAAAGAGTCTTGATCGTGGAGTGTTTCGCACTCGAGGATGAAGAAAGTGACATTGCGAAAGATGATTTTTGGGTTAAACTGAGGGAGGTAGAGCGTACATGTGGCCCTGGAGAGAGAGAATAATATTGTACTAAGCGACATGAATGATGGGATAGGAGTTAGACGGGATACATCAAAGAGAGTGGTTGGAACTTGTGGAGACCTTCGATTGGATGGTAATAGTTTTAACTTAGTGCGTGCTTGGGAAAAGGATCGACGTGAAAATTGAATGGTTTCAACATGGTGGAAAGAAGTGAAGATTGCAGTGAGTGAAAAGAAAGAGGCGTATGAGAGATTGATTTAAACCAAATCTGGGAATGAGCGAAAGAATGTATATGAAGAATAGAGAGAGAATGAATGCAAATTTGCTGAGAAAGAGAGAATGGCCAGAATACGTGCAGATGAGGATTGCAAAATACAGAGTGATTTTGAAAGCTATAAGTTAATTTGTACAAATTATTTAGCAAGTAAAAAGTAGTTACTTTGGAACTGGATAAAACGGGAAAAGCAAGGCCAAGTCAGGGGAATGGATGCAATAAAGAACAAAACTGACGACATTGTATGGGATAAAAGCAGTCAGTCGCTCCATAGTTTGAGGCTCAACTATGTGGAAGTGAACTATGAAAAAGTAACTTTGTTTCCTTACACTGAATTATTTTCTTGGTACAACATGTTTCGACACAGCGGTGTCATCATCAGGTACCTGTTACTTTTTACATGTTACATGTTACTTTTTCATTCGTGAAAAGCAATCAGTATGTCAATGGCAGTGGTCATGGCACCAGAAAACTACGATTGACGCAAATAAATTTTGTGTCCATTACTTGAACGAGTACTACTTGTCTATGTTCGTCAGAATGTTTCTGGAATAAGGTGTGGTTTTGTAGGCTGATTTACCTGAAGTTATTTATCATTTGAGAGGAATTTGAGAGCACTCATAAAAAGACATGTTCGTGATTTAGAGAGTGGCAAATGCATGTTCGTTTAAGATTGCGCGCACATGTGGCCTCCAAGCCGTCATCAAATTCTCCCGCCGGACACGTAAGTGGTCGCGCAGCAACCAGGCCTCTTGTTTTCCAAAGTACCGGCGGCGTGCGATTGACCAATATGGCCAGCGCGATGGGTGTATAAATTGGCCATCACTGGCAGCCGCTTATGTTCCGGGAATGTGTCACAACAGAATGACGAGCCGAAAGAGAGAGAGGAGGAAACATGTAGAGGTTTCAAGAGGGGACTAGGCTTGAATTAATTACACTGCACGAATCAAGCGTCCTCTAACTTAATAATCAACACTACAAAATTACAAGTGAGTGGTTAAATTACTGACATTTCATACTTAGTTACCATCTTAATTTCATTGGTACATTGCGCGGCGATAACTTAATAAGTACCTGAAATAAAAGACAATTATTCTCAATGCCGTATAAACTACATTATGAACAATTCAACAACCTGATGTATACACTTTTTTATGCGTAAATGAAATAGAAAGTTTGATTCCTGCTCTTCATACTATTACACTAGGGAAAACATTAAGTAAACCGAGTAAGTTACTCTTTGCGCTAAAAAAAATAAACTTTTGGACTACACAACGGTTTTTAACCTTGTTTAATCTTGTTGGAACTCGAAATGATATAAGTATCCTTTATATTTCCGGAGTTACATTACATACTTCATGCTTACTCTAAAAATATTAATTTTCTGTCCTTTGTGGTAAATTTTGAGAAACTAATTATATGAATTACAATAAACTTATGGTAGAAATACAAATTGTGGAATAAGAATGAATAGAGAAGGCATTGAAAATGTTCTGAGAGTGATGGTCTTGATATATCCGAATTCACTCCTGCTTTGTATTTTTAATATAGTTACCGACACAGAACCGACACGGTGGAAGAAATATTTTCTGGAATAATCTGGATTTTATTATGAATAAAAAAAAGAAAAAGTGGGCTTTCATTATTGTTAATATCGTTGGTTCAATGTTAATTGCTTTCGCATTGATTTACTTAATATTCTCAGGACTCGTTTTCAAATTAAATATGGTGGCGTACGACTGCACTTTTTGAATAAAATAGTTCTATCAGGATACACGCTTGTGAGATAAATGCCTGTTTCTTACAAAAACTAATTACCCTCCGTAGACCCATTTTTATTAGTCTTCAAGAAATGACCGCGCCAAAAATCGCACTTCGGCTGAAATAAAGAAAAAACGATTAATTCTTGCGCCCTCACCGAATCCCTATCAGAGGAATGGAAATTCTAAGCCAAGCTGATTAAAGAAGAAGTAGAGGACTCTTGTAGATATCATGCATCAAATGTACTTCAGAATAAGACTCATCACGGGTAATCAGTGCAAGCCCACGAGCCACTGCGAAGTACAAAAATATTTTCGACGTGATGACTGCCTCTTCGAATGCTTATTTCATATTTAAAGTCAGTTGGCTTTACTGCCGTTCCTTAGTAAAACATTAAGACCATTCCACGAGTCCGCCGTGCCTTTGAAATGAGAGTCGTTGAAGAGGCTGCATGAATAATATAAGACTACACACTAGCTGAGGTAGTCAATACACCAACAAAGATTTACGTCAGGCAGAGAGGATGTGATTCACGCAAAAATATTTCTTTTGTGTAGACGAAGAAATATGCAACTTTATTTTTATCAAAACGCACAATAATATTGACATTATATGATAGGCACTTCACCGCGAAAATCATAGAAAAAACACGTCTCCTTTTACATTTACTCATAAAATCATGTTATTTATCCAGCTGTTCCTCTTTTGATTCCAGACCATGAGACTGAAGTGAAATAAACGCGTTGTTTCCTGCGCTTTAGTATTTTATAGCATCCTTTTTGTGCAATGCTGTATGCAATGGTGATATAAAATCACTTCTCCATAATCAATGCTCAATATTCTCGCTGGAAATGAGTGACGAATATAAAAAGGATTGGAATATCCAAAGATGATTTAGAAAGATAAGGAAACTACAAAGTAAGACACTGGATTTGTAGTAAAGAAAAAGGCAAGTGAAACGTTCCTTGCGGGACGTTTTTGTGCACGACAGCGAGGCTTGGACGAATGAAGAAAGAGAAAGGAAAGGGACAGTGGGGATTGAAATGTGCATATGGAGGAGAGGACTTGATATCTAGTGGTCTGATATGGCAAGGAATGAGGAGGTCTTAGTGGGAGTGAGTGGGAGAAAGGAAAGAAAGCTGTGGAACGCCATTCATGGGAGGAAGCGGAATTGGATCGGGCATATTTTGCAGAGGGAATGCTTGCTAAGGGATGTGCTGGGGGGGGAGATGGAGTGGAAACCCATGAGAGGAAGAAGGGAAAGGAAGATGTTGAGTTAAAAACAGGAAAGGGGGAAGGATCGCTAGGATGAGGGCAATAGCGGAGAGGTGGAGCCAGGGACATGCCCTAGCGAATAATCTTAGATGATGAGGAATCCTCCAAAAATGACTATTGAAGTGCAAAATATCCCCAAAGAATCGTGAATACTTCTCTGCCGCGTGCAAGTTCATAAGTCGTTTGCAAAGCGAAGGATAGACCCGTGAAATGTAAAACCTATCCTGCTTTCAGTGTTTACTGACAGTTAGTAATCATTACATTCTGGCTAATATTTTCTTAGATGTAGTTTGTTTTGGATTGACGGAGCGGTAAATACACTTATGAAAGCTTGGTATATGTTTAAATATAATCCATAACTCAAATTAATGTAACTGAAAGATTGTAATGAAAGATTGATCTTGATGCGGCCAATGGAGGCAAGGAATCTAAATCTTATCTATTTGCTACGCAAAATCATGGTATAATTCTATGTAGTACAGAAAAAACAAATTTCCTCTATGGCGTGATATTTCAGCAACGAAATAGCAGTAAATCTGCTCAGGAAATCATCAGTTAGTTCTTTTAACTTATGTACTAAAACCTTATAGAGATTACGGGAAAAAATTTCAAATTTAATTTGAGTTCCAGGTACTTGCCAACTGAACGATCTCCTGATTTTTTTCCATGCCCAATGAAGTGGCTAGAGGTTTATTTGTTTCGGGTACAGTAGACTAGCATCAATTAAAACATGTGATAATCGCCTCTGGCCAATAGAAAAAAATTAATACCATATACTATTGCATCCGCGGCTTCATTCCATTAAATGTCAGCAAAAGGTGTCTTCATGTTGAAATCATCTCAATTGGTAAAATTTTCATATTCGTTAACTTTACTTGGCTGCCATTCTTATTATAAACATTTGCCAGAAAGTAGATGCCATTAGAGCAGGCAATTGAAAACGCAAAAAACGAATAGTAGTGATAATTTTATTTATTTATAGGGGAAAACTAAATATTTGAATTAATTAACTTCACGCTTCAGGGTAATCATAACATTTTACCTCCAATTTAATTAAAATTTCCAAAATAAATGACAAGCCTTGTCGGATGTGACAGTTGTTACTAGGAATTCTCCCATCCTTAAATCGATAAATACGTAATTGTAACGCATATGATGGCATTTCGGATAAAGGAAAAATGATGAATTTGAGAGGCAAAATGATGAGCGGAGAGAAATGAAGATTGAAAGAACTGAAAGTAATACAAATTAGACTACACGCATATTTCAAGCGGTTATTCTCTAGGGAAATTCAAAAAGAAGAATGCAACGGGAAGTAAAGAGCGGCAATATGGCGAGAAAACTGTAATTAAATCAACAATATATCCCCCAATTTACTTTTAGTTGTGGATGGACCTCTTTCAAATATCGGAACAAAAGAGTTGATGTGCGGCGATTTACAGATTTTTGCCTCGGGCTCAATGTTTAACAAGAGTCTTAATTAACGGTAAAATAAAGGATCTTTAAAAAGAATCCATTTCACTGATGATTGCTGAGATTGTAATTTCAGGACATTAAATAACAAGAGAATTTTGTTGATAAAAATGGGCCTGAAGTGGTGGAACTCAATTTGAAAGAGAACAAACTTCTCCGTACCCAGAAAGTTTTTCTTATTAAACATGAATAGGCAAAAAGTACGTTTCAGATCAGCAATGCAATGGAAGTATAATACTAAAGTGTAAAATCAGAGACTAAAAATTCATGAAAATATCACGGTGAGGATGGCTATTGGATGCCACCCTAAGTGAATTTAATGACTACTACCGATGAAAAATACTACTGATCTCAATCGTTAAGTTCATACGAAGGTTTGGTATAATTAAGATTGCCTGGCACATTTGAACTGCCATCATTATTATCTAATCAAGATTGCTAAAAAGCTTAAAGAATGAGGAGATTACGCGAAACTATCGTCGTTAGTTATTCAATAACAACGTTCAGTAATTCTTCACTCATTCCATTTTTGTGATTTCGCTTAGTTTAAACTTGGGAGAGAACACACGAGTGCTGTCTTCAAAGAGCGAGAGAGGAAGCGGTACACGGAGACGAAGGAATGACTGAAGAGTCTTCGACGACGATTGAGTGGGCCTAAGGAAATGCACATCGGACTTGGAGACGGAAAAACAACTGATCAGATAACGGAACACTTTTTAACAGGGAAATGCGCCGACTCCAAAAGCGATCACGGCGGGAACTAAAAGGCTTCGAATGGAATGGGCTTTGGGTTGGAGGATGCTATCTTGACGTGATGAGAAGGAAAGGGAGAAGTAAGGTAAATGATTGGGAGTCTGGGACATCAAGATTGTATTCGAATTTTAGAGGGAGGTAATGGATTGGGAGAAAAGAAGAAACTAGGAAGGAGATATAAGGAATCACAAAAATCGGATGGTCCGTGTTGGCGGTTCGCAACCTTGATCACTCTTACCTGTGGATAAGCTCATGGATTTCGGGAGTCTTTACTGTTTAGAACTAGATGTAGCCTACCAATTTGGTGTACTTAGGTTTGGGAGAGAAGTACTCCTCTGCTCGCCTTTTCCAATGGAAAAAACAACTTTTTCCTCATGTTATTTGCTTCACGCCTCCCTCGCCTCCAACCTCCCTCTTCTCATCCTGAAAGCCAACCCCCTTTCAATCTCTTCCCCGAATCTTCAAAATCATTGCCTTATTTACCATCGTTAAAGGTTGAAGTTGCATTGACCTTAAAAAGATCTAGTGCAATGCATGTAGTTGATTTTTAACCCCCTATCAGACATCCTAGAGGTGGGTTGCAGGGAATCGTGCAGATGTAAATTTAGTGTGAAATGAATGACATTAGGGTCATAAGAAGAAATCATAAGAAGCAGTCATAAGAAGATAAATGCATTAATTGTCTAGAAAAATGAAGATAGGACTGAAAAGGAGAGCAAGAAGAAATGATATAAAGGAGGTGGAACAGTTTGCGTATCCAGGTAATATTTTGGAGGATAATGGCGTTAGTGGTCGGGACATGAAACGTAGAAGGGAGAATACTAAGGAAGCATTTTGAAGTAGAAGGGTATGAGGGAGATTCCTAAGGATAGTAAAGTACAGAAGAGATTGTTGAAAACTCAAATTCAGAGCGTTGCTCTAAATGACTCGGAAACTTGGTCATTATGGAAAGAGGATTTTCGCTGACTATAGAAATTTGAGAAGTAGATCGCGAAAAGAATAGACAGAATGGGCTAAGTTGGGAGAAGGACACATGAGCAAGTAATAGGTATGGTGGGAAATGTGGCAAGGAATCATGTCAAAAATCCTTTGCTTATTTCTTCATTGGCGATCCTACTTCCCAGATAGCTAAATACAAATACATGCTCAAGTATTTGCACTACAAAATAGACGGCAATTCTATCATCTTAATTCCTTTCACAACCCATAGATTTGAGTTCCCAAACATCACTCAATTTTCAAGCTCTATTTCTTCATAGTTTGATCCTTCCAATTCAGCATAATCGTCAAATATTCTTTCCTCTCATCCAAAATTGCTATGTCATCATCAAAGCGTTGCAAATTGACATTGTCTCTGTGCTCTTGTACCTATTCCTGTTTTTAAATTTTACTTTACTGAGTACATTATTTTATAACGTTAATATGGAAGATGAGCCGCTGGTTTATGAGATCGACGAGGCTACGGAGCATTTGGCCGAAATGTAAAGGGCAAACAAGAGGCAGGGAGGGGATTCGGTAGCGGTCAGGAATGGGAAAGAGTCGGGTGGCCTGCGTTTTTTCTTTTTTTCGCATTGAAGTGGAGAGAGCTTTGGCGGGAGACTTTGGCAGAGCGCCCAGAGGGGGCGCTGAAAGCGTCCCCCTTCCCTTCAACCCCCCTCTCCCGTGTATTTCCCCCTCCCGCGGTGCCTTTTTGAACTACTCCCATCCTTTGAATCGTCCCTACCCAACCCATTGGGCGTGTATCCATTAACTCACTTCCACTAAGCTTTCTTTAAATATATCCATTCACCGCTCATCTCTTTAGCATACCCACTATGCCTCCAAGAGCGCCCACGGACTCAACCTTGGACACCATATGGGTTTGAAGTAATGACTTTTAATGTGTTTACTTTCAATATTATAATGAATGTAATTATGGCATATTTTTCTACATGCATCAAATCCGCGAGGTAAGCAGAATCTGCGCTAAAAGTTGCCACCCTTCAAACCCATTGCATTAAACATTTATCACCTGCGCTGAAAAATAATAAAAGTGCTGAGAAGCTATGGTAAGGAACCATAAATTACGACGTACCCTTTAATTAGAGGGCCAAGCCTTCTTCAATAATATATATGGGCAATTTTCCATTGCGCTATGTTGAATAATAACGCTGGCTGTTTTTCAATGGACGATGGTGAAGTGAAGCGGAGTATCCACGACCGGAATAATCTTTAATAGCATGCCTTATGCAGTGTACAAAATAAAGAAAAAAACATCTGAATAATTGAGAAATAATTGAATAGCAATTTACATTTCATGCACTCCAACTTAGGGACCTTTGCGAAGAACCTGCCAAAACACGTGTCCGATCATTACTGACTAGAATTTTCCACCGTGAACGTTGTTCCGAGTTCTCTAGGGTGAGAATTGCGGAGAAGATTCCTTTCTTACCGTTTCCTACAAAAATATCCACGTAAAAATTCAGTTGTATTTCATATTGTAGACACGCGATACGAAAACAGAAATGGCAACGCCAAGTCAACGCAGGGTACGGCAGCTAAAATTCCAAGCGCAGTAAAGAAAGATTTCTTTTTAAATCATCAGATTTTTGGTCCAGTAAATGGTCATGAATATTATTTCAGAGGCTACAATGAAACTCACGCCAGAAAGCTGTTTTTAAACTTCAATGAAGAGACCCGAATAGCCACATTTGATCTTATATTTAGGCAAGTGCTGTAAAATTCAGTAGAAACAGTGAATTAGGTCGTTTGAAAACTGCAGCGAGCAACTCCTGAGAAATTACAACAAAAGTCGACGTATATTCCTTTTATATTTGATAGTAGCTAGTTTCATCTCACTTTAGTTAGGCGGCATTTTGAGTAAACTACAAGCATATCCGCCATATTCGGTGATAGCGGGTCCTTGTCAGCTCGGTTCAAATCCCCCGGGGGTGATTTCCAGCCATTCTGGGTATGGTTGTGTCTGTTCACCTCTATGTATTAATAAGGTGAATAGATGTTGATGTATATTTTTCTCTATTGCTGTAAAAGTGGTCCACCGTAAGTGCACAGAGGTGCTTTCTCTGTGGTTTCAGGCTTGATGGAGTGGAATCGGAACATAGCTAAGTATGAATAAATAGGCAACTTCCACTGTGATAAAATTTATTCCGACCGGTTTCGCTTTTTACGGCATCTTCAGGTAAACCTGCCTGATAAATCTACCTGAAGATTCTGTACAAAGCGACACCGGTCGGAATAAATTTTATCACAGTGGAAGTTGCCTACTTTTTCATACTTTGTCTATGTATTAAATTGGTAGTACATGGCGAAAGGTGCTGCCAATAATAAATTATGTATGACCAATCACATTGAATACACGGGATATAATTTGCCAACAAAAAACAACAACAAAGACAACCTCTTATTATGTTCATAATTACGATGACAAACGGTAACTGCAACGCTGTTATGAAAAGGACTCAGGTGGGACTGAAGTCAAAATAATGACATACTTTGCTGAGTTCACACGAAGAAAGAAGTCTTCGTGTGGTTCAGGTCAAAATTGAGGGCATGTGCGTGAATTTAGCTGTGGAAATCAACAACCACAGAGACAATATCAACAGAGACAGAGGTTTTCAGATAAGCAATGCGTGGAAACCGATCATGAAACTCGCAAGAAAAAGAGCGGGAAAAGAGGACCAATTGAGGAAGCAAGCTGAGCCCATCCACAAGAGTATATAATAAGTGACACCCGCCTGGCCAAAAAAATCACCCTGTGGACGATGACTGACTAAGCCTTCGAAACGTCGGTACCACAAACTACCATCGCTCGGCTGGAAACCCAAGAGCTTTACATTTCTGGAGGGAATAATTTCATCGCCCAATTGCTCCTGCAGAATAGACAAAAGCGACGTGGTATCAAAGACCGTATGGATAAGTTTTGAAATTCGTCCATCCGCTTGGCTTTCATGACAGAAAAAAAACTAGAGGGAGTCACAATTCCACCGATCACATCTCACACTTATTGCGTCTCCCACTGATCCCAATGCCTCTTCCTATTCTTTTCTGTTTTTATGTCTGGTGGCAAATATTTCTTCCCATGCACTCTTGCAATGTGAGGGGTGTACATAAGTTCACAAAGAATCAATTCTAAGAGTTACTCTCGCCCTGTCAAAACTGAGAAAAGTACCTACCTGAAAACCCATACGTCCAGTCATCCTCCAGTCTTCTCAGAACCCCTCGGTGGTCCTTGGGATGCAAAAATGTGCGGCCTCACGATCACTCCGGATAACAAAATGGAGTAAATATACATTTCGAAAACCTCTTGAAAAGCCACAGGAAATGCCAAAATCGTCATCCTCGTGGGAGGAGATGAGGAAGGGCCGTTGAGCTCCGTCGGAGACCACGCCTGGAAGGAATAGAAGGGATAGCTCAGAAGCGGTGCTTTGGCCAGGGAGGACAATTTGGCTCTAAACTCCTTTCTCGAAATTTTGTAGTTATTAATTTTAAAGTGACGCTAAGGGAGAAAGGTATATATTTTCATTCAGCGAAGAAAGCTGAATTCATTTAATTTTTAGTTTAAACAACTTTTGGTATAAAAATGTCGTAACCGCACCCTAAATCGCCTAAACACAGCCCAGCACCCATTTTCAAAATTGCAACCCTCACCACCCCCACAGCTTATACTCGACATTCACCCCCCTTCCGAAACGAACATCTGGCCACGTCACTGCCTAGAAGAGAAAAGGATACATCCTAAGCAATCCACTGAGATCAATTTTGAGAATTTTCCTACTAAGTTTATCTCTCACTGGGTTCAAAGAAAACGTCTCCTAATTCAAACGGTTGGAGTGAATTTACTGAAAATAATTTGTATCATTCAAGTTCACCACAAAGAGAAAAACGTTCCGACATTTATCGAAGTCCCGTCAGGCAAGATTTAAAACTAAAACAACCTGTCTTAAGACAACAAAGGTATATGCACTAATCTCATAAATAAAGGATTCGAGTTGTTCTGTGAGATTTTAAGTGAAACACTAGAAAACATTGATGGCATTTAACATAGCTTTATGTCTATGTGAATGCGCTTTCTACCGATAGCAGATACTTATTTTTGTCACTTACAGTTGACTCGAGGCCTGTAAGACACATGGCTTAGTCGACAAAACCCTGATGATTATTGTATTAATAAGCTAAGTGACATGGCGGTGGCTATGTTCTTAATATGCCTTTCATATAGTCCACAGCAACAAATACATCTACATATACATCTACGTCATACACATATGTCGTCATATGTGTATGTCTTTTTATGTATTTTAAATATTATTTATGTATTTTAAATTTATTTTATGTAAAATGAAATTCCAAAAACGCAACGTCTTGCGGCGTTGAAGGCCCTTGGTTTCCTTTCTAACACCGATGCTACTCATCGTCAGTCTCGACTCGTGATTATATGGGCGATCCATCGGTTCATGATCAAGTGTTGTTGCCACTGCGTTCTGCCAGTGGCCGGACATTTAGAGCGAAATGACAGCAGTCGCCGAAGTATGATATATTGAATTACTTCCACCACTAGTTCTACTCATTACGGAAACATCAACATTCGGAAACATTGGTTAAGAAATATTTGATTTTACTGGTTTCTCTACCAAAGCTTGAGAAATATTAAAATTGAATGTATTTCCCGCCCTAAAAGAGAGTAGATCTGAGAACGAATGCTTTCGCGGTGCTCTACGTTGATCTCCTTCATTTTTCGGAATCTACCGCGTCTTTTTGTTGAGTAGTGACAACAGTTTCGCTGACACTATTGTCAGCGTCTTCAGGTCGAAGATGCCAGTTCATGAGTTTGGCCCTCATAATATAGGACCTTAGTAAAATCTTCTCGGTTATGGCACCGGGTAAGGCTATTCAAGGCCTTTAAAAGCCTTACCCGGTTACAAAACCGAGAAGATTTTACTAATATTATTCGCCGGGAAAGCCTACGATCTAATATAGGACCTATTTCCCGCCAATTACGGGTTCTGCTCTCTCATTGGTCCTTTTCATAATTCTCCTCCTTATAACGTTCAGGTGGTATCCTCTGTCTCTGTTGAAGTTTTCCGTCCGTGCTATCTCGATCGATTCTCTAATTAGCCTAGGGTAATATCTGCTCTCTCTCACTATTGCCCTGGCCTCGTCAAATTTTATGTCATGTCCCAGAGTCCATGCGTGCTCCTATACGGCTGACAGTTGGATTTGTCCATTTTTCGTTGCTCTTCGGTGTTCTTGTATTCGTACCTTTAACGACCGGCAAGTCTGTCAAGCAAGAAACTGTTGTCACTATTCAACAAAAAGACGCGGTAGATCCCGAAAAATGAATGAGTGTAGATCGTTCATTTCAGTGGCAGAAAAAAGCAAACGCAGCTCTTTACCCGTGGGAGGGAGGATGGGGATTGTGGAAGGGAATGTAGAGGACGTCCACGAGGAGGATTTAAGAGGTTTCGACTACGGGAGACGGGAAAGGGGCAAGGGGGAAAGGGAGAAGTGCTCAGGGGACGGGGGTGGGTGGTCACTCGGACTGGAGACCGACCGACCCCAAACCTTTTTCCCTCTCCTTTAATATTAAATCGCTCGCGCAGGTGTGAAGCTTCATCCGAAAAGGGGTTAACCAATCCGCACTTTACCTCTTTTTTCCTTCTTTATCCACCTTTTTCAACTCTCCCTCACCGCCCGTTGCAAACCCACATCTCTATTCGCCCCCCAACCCCTGACCCTCACCCCCCCCCCCGACCCGACCGCTCCTCCACACATTCCCTCAACATCTCTTATCACGGCATCACTCTCCGGATCAAGCGGCTCCCCCGTCCCACGAAGATTTATCCCGTACGATCACTTTTGGGACCGACGTAAACCCATTTAACACGCAGACGCCCGCCTCTTGTGACCTCCCCCATATTATTATTGAATATATAGATACGTGAATGAGTCATACTGTCGAATAGAGAAGAATTAGAGATACAAAACAAATTAAATCTATCCAATAGATGCTCACATGCATGCCACAGACTTCGCTTCGAAATCCCTGTCAAGTAAAACAAAAATTAGACTGTACAAAACAATAATCTGCCCAGTAAATAATAGTACAAGTTCCTTGGTAAATTTGTGGTATTCTATTTTTCAGAGAATTAAATGGTAACATTTACAACATCACAGGCTTATAAACACACTTATAAGTATGTGGTATTGTAAATGTTAGCATTAAATTCTCTGAAATATGCCCAATGCTGCTCTATGCATCCGAAACGTGGAAACTTAATAAGAGAGAGGAGAAAAAATGGATTGCATTTGAAAACAAGATACTAAGAAATATCTACGGGCCTTAAAATGAACAAGGAAGGTGGAGAAGACAGCACAATAAGGGACTTTTACAAGAAGGCAGACATCATAGGTGAGATGAAATGCAGAAGAATGAGATGGGCAGGACATCTGCTAAGGAAAGAGGATGGATATGTGATAAAGGAGGTTATGAGAGGAAACCCAGAAGGCAGAAGACCCCGGGGAAGACCGCGACAAAGATGGTGTAACCAAGTAGAGCTAGATTTGGAGAGGGTTGGAGCTGCAGAGGATGATGCAATGGACCGAAAGAGATGGAGGGGATATGTTGGTGCGGCTAAATATCAACTTTGATATAAACGGCCCTGGGAATATGAGTAAGATACATGAATACATATATTTTATAACCAAAATAGAATATATATATATATATATATATATATATATATATATATATATATATATATATAATATAAAGCTTCGTCACAGGGTGACACTAAACATAAAACATATAAAAAGCAAACTCACGAGTTTAAAATTTTCGGTGGGTCGCCCGCACCTTCATCAGTGATAGAGAGCTCATTCTATCACTGATGAAGGTGCGGGCGACTCTGCTTTTTATATGTTTTATGTTTAGTGTCACTCTGTGACGAAGTTTTATATTGTTTGCCACGTTCGTGGAATCTTCGCAAGAACACTATATATATATATATATATATATATATATATATATATATATATATATATATATATATATATATATATATATATATATATATATATATATATATATATATATATATATATATATATACTCATATAAATGTTTATACAGAAAGATAGAAAGAAAGAGGATAGGAACACGTAAAATTTACAGACACAATGGTGGTGTGAAGATGAAATGATGGCCGATTCCAAGCAGAAAAAATTCGACTGGACCGGGAATCGAACCACGGACCTTCGGATTTCGCGTCCAATGCTCAGACCACCAAGCTACCCAGTCTACTAAGAAACCACTGGAATCGGCGGGGGGTTTATACGAACAAACACTCCCCAGGGCATGACCCACGAGAGCGGCCAATAGATGGCGCGCGGGCTGCTTATCACCCACCGGCAGAGAAGGAATGACATACACAGAAGGCGAAATGAAAGAATAACTCAAGCACACAGACAGTGGTGAAAGATATAGAACAGGCGTTTCGGGGTACGCTAACCCAAGTAGGAAATGAGCCATTCCGGCCATACAATCGTTCATCCATTCACTCAGACCGCTCAGCGGCAAATATACTCATATAAATGTTTATACAGAAAGATAGAAAGAAAGAGGATAGGAACACGTAAAATTTACAGACACAATGGTGGTGTGAAGATGAAATGATGGCCGATTCCAAGCAGAAAAAATTCGACTGGACCGGGAATCGAACCACGGACCTTTGGATTTCGCGTCCAATGCTCAGACCACCAAGCTACCCAGTCTACTAAGAAACCACTGGAATCGGCGGGGGGTTTATACGAACAAACACTCCCCAGGGCATGACCCACGAGAGCGGCCAATAGATGGCGCGCGGGCTGCTTATCACCCACCGGCAGAGAAGGAATGACATACACAGAAGGCGAAATGAAAGAATAACTCAAGCACACAGACAGTGGTGAAAGATATAGAACAGGCGTTTCGGGGTACGCTAACCCAAGTAGGAAATGAGCCATTCCGGCCATACAATCGTTCATCCATTCACTCAGACCGCTCAGCGGCAAATATACTCATATAAATGTTTATACAGAAAGATAGAAAGAAAGAGGATAGGAACACGTAAAATTTACAGACACAATGGTGGTGTGAAGATGAAATGATGGCCGATTCCAAGCAGAAAAAATTCGACTGGACCGGGAATCGAACCACGGACCTTTGGATTTCGCGTCCAATGCTCAGACCACCAAGCTACCCAGTCTACTAAGAAACCACTGGAATCGGCGGGGGGTTTATACGAACAAACACTCCCCAGGGCATGACCCACGAGAGCGGCCAATAGATGGCGCGCGGGCTGCTTATCACCCACCGGCAGAGAAGGAATGACATACACAGAAGGCGAAATGAAAGAATAACTCAAGCACACAGACAGTGGTGAAAGATATAGAACAGGCGTTTCGGGGTACGCTAACCCAAGTAGGAAATGAGCCATTCCGGCCATACAATCGTTCATCCATTCACTCAGACCGCTCAGCGGCAAATATACTCATATAAATGTTTATACAGAAAGATAGAAAGAAAGAGGATAGGAACACGTAAAATTTACAGACACAATGGTGGTGTGAAGATGAAATGATGGCCGATTCCAAGCAGAAAAAATTCGACTGGACCGGGAATCGAACCACGGACCTTTGGATTTCGCGTCCAATGCTCAGACCACCAAGCTACCCAGTCTACTAAGAAACCACTGGAATCGGCGGGGGGTTTATACGAACAAACACTCCCCAGGGCATGACCCACGAGAGCGGCCAATAGATGGCGCGCGGGCTGCTTATCACCCACCGGCAGAGAAGGAATGACATACACAGAAGGCGAAATGAAAGAATAACTCAAGCACACAGACAGTGGTGAAAGATATAGAACAGGCGTTTCGGGGTACGCTAACCCAAGTAGGAAATGAGCCATTCCGGCCATACAATCGTTCATCCATTCACTCAGACCGCTCAGCGGCAAATATACTCATATAAATGTTTATACAGAAAGATAGAAAGAAAGAGGATAGGAACACGTAAAATTTACAGACACAATGGTGGTGTGAAGATGAAATGATGGCCGATTCCAAGCAGAAAAAATTCGACTGGACCGGGAATCGAACCACGGACCTTTGGATTTCGCATCCAATGCTCAGACCACCAAGCTACCCAGTCTACTAAGAAACCACTGGAATCGGCGGGGGGTTTATACGAACAAACACTCCCCAGGGCATGACCCACGAGAGCGGCCAATAGATGGCGCGCGGGCTGCTTATCACCCACCGGCAGAGAAGGAATGACATACACAGAAGGCGAAATGAAAGAATAACTCAAGCACACAGACAGTGGTGAAAGATATAGAACAGGCGTTTCGGGGTACGCTAACCCAAGTAGGAAATGAGCCATTCCGGCCATACAATCGTTCATCCATTCACTCAGACCGCTCAGCGGCAAATATACTCATATAAATGTTTATACAGAAAGATAGAAAGAAAGAGGATAGGAACACGTAAAATTTACAGACACAATGGTGGTGTGAAGATGAAATGATGGCCGATTCCAAGCAGAAAAAATTCGACTGGACCGGGAATCGAACCACGGACCTTTGGATTTCGCGTCCAATGCTCAGACCACCAAGCTACCCAGTCTACTAAGAAACCACTGGAATCGGCGGGGGGTTTATACGAACAAACACTCCCCAGGGCATGACCCACGAGAGCGGCCAATAGATGGCGCGCGGGCTGCTTATCACCCACCGGCAGAGAAGGAATGACATACACAGAAGGCGAAATGAAAGAATAACTCAAGCACACAGACAGTGGTGAAAGATATAGAACAGGCGTTTCGGGGTACGCTAACCCAAGTAGGAAATGAGCCATTCCGGCCATACAATCGTTCATCCATTCACTCAGACCGCTCAGCGGCAAATATACTCATATAAATGTTTATACAGAAAGATAGAAAGAAAGAGGATAGGAACACGTAAAATTTACAGACACAATGGTGGTGTGAAGATGAAATGATGGCCGATTCCAAGCAGAAAAAATTCGACTGGACCGGGAATCGAACCACGGACCTTTGGATTTCGCGATTTCGCGCCATCTATTGGCCGCTCTCGTGGGTCATGCCCTGGGGAGTGTTTGTTCGTATAAACCCCCCGCCGATTCCAGTGGTTTCTTAGTAGACTGGGTAGCTTGGTGGTCTGAGCATTGGACGCGAAATCCAAAGGTCCGTGGTTCGATTCCCGGTCCAGTCGAATTTTTTCTGCTTGGAATCGGCCATCATTTCATCTTCACACCACCATTGTGTCTGTAAATTTTACGTGTTCCTATCCTCTTTCTTTCTATCTTTCTGTATAAACATTTATATGAGTATATTTGCCGCTGAGCGGTCTGAGTGAATGGATGAACGATTATATATATATATATATATACATACGTGTAAATATAGATATAGATGTCCTGCCCATCTCATTATTCTGAATTTTATCTCATTTAGCAAACAGAAGAATAATGTAAGACACAAATATAAAATTATGGAAATAGAGAGCAGAGCGGACGGGTTTGAAATGTAATTTCCCCGATCGAGAGAGCAAATTGAGAAACCATAATGACTCGTACAGATTGAGAAGTCGGTTTGTCGATGAGTAATGAGGATAATAAATTTATTAAATCACCGATACCGGTTTTTTTTCTGACAATTGGTACGAACAGCATATATTGCATTTTTGGAGTTTAGCTGTTTGTTCATTGTACATTTGTTGTAACATTTGTTGTGAATTAGTTGCATTTGTGTAGTTGCAACAACATTAATAAAAATAGCCTTACATAGGCAGTATGCTTATGGTACAGGCCATATTTGTGAAATTCCGTCTCTTGACAAGTATTATCTGGTTCTTGCTAAATCAAGCTATGTCATTAGTCGTAGTTATATTAACTTTAATTGGATGTATTGCAATGCGTGTTGGTGTTAACATCCCCCGGCCGCACATCCTTGAGGTGGCTCGCAGGGCATTATGTAGATGTAGATATAACATAGATGAGCACGAGTCCCTCCACCCCTGTCCACTCCCGCCGCTGTTAATGCTTCCTCCCGCTCTTCCTGCTCCCACTCCCTCCCGCAAAGCCGACTCCCCCACCCCTCCTAACCCCCTCCCTCCCTTCAACGGCCACGCATGGAGCCAGAGTGCGTCACGGCATATGTGCCGAAAGCTGCGCGCGTTCCCATGGGTCTTCGAGTGGATAATCCAAACGAAACGGAAATACCTGCTCGGATTCTCGAGAGAGTGTTTTTCGTGGGATGAAGAGGGGCGGGGTCGAAGCGGACTCCTCGGGGTTTCGAGCGAGGGGGAGAGGGAGGGAGAGGGAGGAAAAGACTCGGGAGGGGGGCTTTGGCGGCCATACGCCGCATTAATACGATAGATATTCAGAGAGATGTATCTATCCGGGATATGTGAAGGTAAGCACCCGGGTCAGTTCTCCAAAGGTGGCTCCTAAATATTTAAACCTACCTATTTAATACTTCATAAACTTTCCCATTCCCTACATTGTGAAGTGAAAGCTGTAACTTAGCAATTCCGTATAATATTTATTAACGTTTATACATATACGTCATACCCTACAAGCCACCCAAAGCGTGTGTGGCAGGGGGTGCTTCCACACTAGGCATGCATGAATTATACGGCAGAACGCCGAAACTACATTGAAACCAGCGTACCACACATGCAACGCGCCAATTAAAAATCTACTAACCAAGAAACATTCTATCGTCAATCGTTCCAACATGCAAAGGATACAAAGACTACTACTACAGATTCAAAATATCATGCATAATTGAGAAATCAATATTTACATCACGCATGAATAAGAACGTAGAGAATATAAAGAGAAATATCTACAATCTAGCTAATGTCACTATTCGCACTATTCATGACGATGATCATAGTCGATAAAAGTGGACCAATGGAACTTCCCTGAGGAGCACCCGATGTGACGCTAACTGTGTTTGACATCAGGTATGTTCAAGCAAATAATTATTTTTTGCATGTATCTGATGATGGCTTTATTAGTCGAAAACTGGGTCGTAAAAAAGGTTGTGGGATGTGGTATGTGGAATTACAAAGTTACAGCTTTCATTTCACAAGTTAAGCGAGTTCCACCAAATTTCGCCTGACTAACTCAGCCATTCCCTACACACAGATTTTAATATATGCTTTCCTAAGTTTAAACGGAGAAAATTCATGGGATTGCTACTTACTAAAAGTAAAAATATGTATAAACCTCCTTTAAACTGCGAGAAAGAAATGTCAAGGATGGTGAAGACCGCGAAACTGCATTACGCGATTGCAAATTGGTGGGTTATAAATGCACAAACACCTCCACTGTCCAAAATGAACAATGACTGAATGTTCATAATTTGCACCATTGGAATCTTTTAGTATTTTAAAATTTGCTAAGCTTAGAATTTTACAATTAGAAACAAAGGAAGTACCGCCAAAAGAAGAATGATGGGAGAATAGTTATGACTCGAAAAAGGGAAATTAGTTTGAGGAAAATTGATATAAAAAGTGCAGAAATACGTGACGAAAAGTGCTCGGTCTACGAACTCAATTTTGCTCAGAAACAAGTACTCATTATTTGCGCAATGTCAACTGAAGCATGCAAAGTAGAATCGGCGAGGCATTTTCTGTGATATCTGCTCATGGATTGGCTGTTCGTAATCCTACCGCGAAGGATGCTAATCGACCGGCATATGGGAGAGGATAAGCTTGAGTTTTAGGCACGGGGTGAATTATGTCGAATTTCCACTGCGATGGACATGCACGAAAATGAGAGTGAAATTGTAAAGAAGTATTGGAGATTGGATGCAAATGGAGAACCTTTAGAATCCTGTGCGGAGTATTTGATTTTTTTATTCAACCCCGAACTTCGCCTTGAATTACAGGAATGGCGATATTGAGCGGGGAGCAGGTGTGGCATTGAACGCATAATATGGAAAGAAGTAAAAATGGAACAGGCGAAAAAATGTGGTTGAAAATGTGCGGTGAAACTGCATTAGAGGGGCGAGTGAGTGTGTGGTCCACTCGCCATCAAAGCAGTCATCAAATCGGCTCATGAATTTAGGGTGCGAGTGTGCTTTCAACAAAGAGCCGCGACCATTGGCAAAAACCGCTATATACCTCGGTAGAGGCGGTGGTATGATCAGAATTCTCACTCGAGAACCTCGTCAGGTGCCACACTTCTTGGTATCCCTGTGGCATTTTGTAAATTATAAAGAGGAAAATACCAACGGGACATTCTACGTCCACGTCCACGCAACACCCTGCGAGCCACCACGAGGGTGTGTGGCAGGGGGTGAAGATCACCAAACATGCACCACTGACACGCAACTAGGACACTTAATGGAGACATGCTAGACAATAGGGTCACATGCAGCTAGATGGTTAGTTTCTACATGATAAGAAAGGGATTATTGGTTGTTATTACATGCATCATTCACTACAGACTACTCTAACTATATTTCACCTAACTATCTATTTGCTACGCTGCTACGTTCTCTCTTATGGTACGCGGGAAAAATGACATTTTAAATCTATCGGTACGACAATCTATCTCTCTAATCTTGTTAATATGATCAAACCAAGCATAATAAGCAGGGGTTCTTAATATTTATCTAACGTCATCTGTGAACAAATCGGTTTCGAATTAGCTTAAAAGATTTCACCTATATTTTAACCTGCGTTCTGATAGAAATTCCGATCCTAGTTCTTCAATTAAACTCGTAACACTTATACAATATCATAACGGCCTTTAAAAACTATACATCTACATCTACATCTACGTAATACCCTGCGAGCCACCACGAGGGTGTGTGGCAGGGGGTGAAGATCACCAAACATGCACTATTGCCAAGTAAGTAGGATATATAATGTAGACATGCTAGAAAATAGGGTCATAGTTTATTAGTTACTACAGTAGATTATTAGCTATTGCAAGTAATTGCAGTAGTTATTACAATAGAATATTAGTTACTACGGTATAGTACAGGTTAAAATATACATAATAAGGAAGGGATTATTGGTAGTTATTACATGCATCATGCACTACAGACTATTCTAACTATGTTTCACCTACCTATCCCTTTTGCTACTTGCCTATTGTTCTCTCTTATGGTACGCGGGAAAAATGACATTTTAAATCTATCGGTACGACAATCTATCTCTCTAATCTTGTTCATATGGTCAAACCTAGCATAATACGCAGGGGTTCTTAATATATATCTAACGTCATCTGTGAACAAATCGGTTTCGAATTTACTTAAAAGGTTTAACCTAAATTTTAACCTGCGTTCTGATAGTAATTCCCATCCTAGTTCTTCTATTAAACTCGTAACACTAATACAATTATCATAACGACATTTAACAAACCTAGCAGATCTCCTTTGCACGCGCTCTAATTCTTTTATCATACCTTCCTCGTAGGGATCCCATATACTAGCGGCATATTCTAAATGAGGCCTGACAAGTGTAAAATAGCTTCTTTCTCGGACTCTCTCATCGCATTTGCCTAGAACCCTTTTTACGAATCCTAATCTACGGTTTGCTACACTAGTTATTTCCCTGATGTGTTTCCCCCATGACATGTCTTCACTGATGGTGACGCCTAAGTATTTAATTGATTCTACGTTACATATTTTGTTTTCTTTGATGCTATAATTATTCCGGGGAAGGCTATTCTTTTTCCAAAAATTCATAATCGCGCATTTCTTAAAATTTAATTCTAGTTGCCATCTATCACACCAATCATCAATCGCATCTAAATCCTTAGCTAAACACTGTCTGTCCTCTTCATTTCTAATTTCTTTATACACTACTGCATCATCGGCAAAAAGACGGAGCTTGCTATTTTTTACTACACTATTTAAGTCGTTTACGTACAGAAGAAATAAAATTGGGCCTATCACGCTTCCCTGGGGAACTCCTATAGCGGATCTCCTTTGCACACGCTCTAATTCATTTATCATACCTTCCTCGTATGGATCCCATATACTAGCGGCATATTCTAAATGAGGCCTGACAAGTGTAAAATAGCTTCTTTCTCGTACTCTCTCATCGCATTTGCCTAGAACCCTTTTTACGAATCCTAATCTACGGTTTGCTACACTAGTAATTTCCCTGATGTGTTTCCCCCATGATATGTCTTCAGTGATGGTGACGCCTAAGTATATAATAGATTCTAAGTTAGATATTTTCTTTTCTTTGATGCAATAATTATTCCTGGGAGAGCCATTCTTTTTCCAAAATTTCATTATCGCGCATGTCTTTAAATTTAATTCTAGCTGCCAACTATCACACCAATCATCAATCGCATACAAATCCTTAGCTAAAGACTGACTGTCCTCTTCATTTCTAATTTCCTTATACACTACTGCATCATCGGCAAAATAAACGGAGCTTGCTATTTTTTACTACTGTATTCAAGTCATTTGCATCTACATCTACATCTACGTAATACCCTACGAGCCACCACGAACCGCGAGTAATAAGTAATACCCTGCCAGCCACCACGACATTCATTATAAGGTACATTATAGGTCATGTCCAGCATAATATTTAGTTCATCTTAACCGGTATTCATCTACATCAACCAAATACCGTGCAAGCCACCGCTAGGGTGCGCACAGGGTGATCCCACACCAGGCATGCAGCACTCATCCCAATTCAAATCAGAACCGCACACGTTCCTACGAATGCCAGGCGCAGGCCAAAAGCAGTCAAGGCAACGGTACGCAGTCAGACCACAAACCAGGAGAGTGATACGTAGAAGAACATGCTACCATGCAGTACACTACTAAAGATACATCTACTGGTTAGTATTAATAATGCGACAAATAAATAGCACTACAAAGTAATAAAACATATAAGAGATTATCATGTCGGAGATTGCATGCGAGGTTAGTAGCTAATAATCATATTAAGATATTTAGCACTACAGAAAAAACCAATTCAGTATCCTAGATCTGATCTGTCGCAACTATTATGGTCCCTTATTGTGCGTGGAAAAAATGGCATTTTAAATCTATCGGTTCCAGAGTCTATTTCTTTAATCTTATTCCTGTGATCGTTCCTACTATAATAGTTATAGTGGGAAAAGTAAGGCTGTGTGGTAACTAGTTAATTATATTCATTAAAATTCGCGTACGTTAACATACGGCTCCGATTCTCGTATTCACATCATAAACTATTAATGCTATTGTAAACACCCCATTACTTCAAATAGAGGCAGCATACCAATAGATGGAGTTCGTTGAATCAACGTACGTATATACATCGCTTCTGTTCATCAGCATTAGGCATAACTCCGAAGAAAGAGAGACTGAAGCACATGTAAATGGAGCATTCATCGCACGAGAGGGCCAAGAATGAGCACTCATCGCACCGTTTGTGTTGTCACCGATTAGAGGTCGTTTGAGCGAGAGTTTTCCCTAGTCATAATAAATAATACATTCAAATTTTATTTTTTTCAACGGGTGTATCAAGTAAGAAGTAATTTTTATATCAAATGGCGCAAAAATGATAAATACGACTGAAATTCACAGAAATCAACTAAACATACATACACAAGTATTTAATTTCCCTGTACACTCTACAGTTTCAGGCTTCACTTCGTGGAAGTTAATAGATATCCATATTTAAAATATCCATATTTAGAAAATACAATTTCGTACTTTTCCATAGAATTGTATTTTGTGTGGTACAACACGTTTCACAGACTTGCGGCATCATCAGGTAAAACCTATCATCAAGTAACCCATTCTGTGGAAAAATACGAAATTGTATTCTCTAAATATGAATTTAATTTACCTCATTTTTTCTCGCCCCACGAGGAAAAATCCTTTATATTAGATGGATTTTTTAGTGATTCCGTAAATATTCCTGTAGTGAGTCATTAATATATTTTGGAAAAATGTTGAGAATACGTACGAGGTATCCACTCTTTAAATTTCTGATGAGATCTAGGTGTTGGAAATTCGTAATATTTACGACCAAGTCACTCTGGATCGAAGTACTTGTACCATTTCTCGTGTAAAATGGCTGGCATTTGTTGGCAACTATCTCGTACGGCTGTGCGGTAAATGCTATATATTTTGGTATCCTCGGAAATGTGAAATGAAAATATTTTTCTACAAAACGATACCGAATTCATCGAATTCTAGGTGAAATGATATTTCCCCTAAACTACCTCAATCCTCATTGCCGTTTTATCCTAATTGTTTGTTAACGCATGCATTTCCTAGATTTACACTGCCAAGAGATTGATTTGCAATCAGATGCAGTCAGGATTATCGTAAAACTAGGCTTTAATTCAACTTACCATAATGTGGGTTGGGCGAAGAATGGAGGTGGAGTGATTGACGGAAAAAAAGACGAAGGAGGAAGTTCTCGATGTGGTGGGTGAGGTTAGGAAACTGGATGAAGAGATAATGTGGAGGCAGAATAGGTGATAGGAATAGGTGAAAATGAAGGGCGAAGGGATGTTGAAGGCCTAAATAAGAGGGAGAATATTGGGAAAGCTGCAGGTAGAATAAATTCGCTCTATGGAGCGCATAGACTGAGACGAGACTCACTCGGAACTGAAGAATGGTATCCTTTAACTGGTAGACCACCAACAGTAAAAAATATTATATTAATTTTATCGCACACATATTATTGATCTAACCGAAAATGAGCATAAATACCTAACCGAGTGAATTATGACAATTGCGACGTTTCCTACGACAAACTCTGAATTATATTTGTTGCCGACGCGCGCTATCTAAATGGATAGACGCGAGACTGGGTTACTCTATCAGACCTAACGACGTCGAAAAACGGGAACAGACACATATATTCATTTAAATCTGGGGGATGTTAAGGTAAAAACTCTGTCTTTAAGTTCTTCTTCCGCCCGCGGGGCAAAGGGAAGATAAAACAACGCAACGCTGCTCCGAGAGGAGTCGAGGGGAGAAGCAGGGAGGACTGCTGGTGCACAAGTCTGCCTCCTTCTTCCTACTAATGCCGCCCGCCCGCCCGCCTGCGTGTGCAAGGCTTGAAACTCCTTAATTGGCGAGTCAGTTGTCAAGGAGGGCGAGTCCATTAGAGCGTTTTGCTCTAAGCGGGAGGAAGGGAGGCATTCCCTCGGCTTGTACTCTTCTCCCTTGCCTTCTGTCTCAGAATGCACTCGGGACGCTGGTTATTTGCGCCGGCGGGCAACTCTTCAACGCCAGTTCCAAGGAAAGTCATAAATTTACATCCACTAATTATGCGCGAGATTTTCAAATAAGGATTTCGGGTGATATGGAAGCGGCCAGCTATCACCTCAACCGAAGCAGCCATAAAGAGCAGTCAATTAAGTAGGTGCCGGTAGTTTTGATTTCACATCCAGTTCCGTCGAGAATAAATTTCGAGGTGAATGTGTATTCTGTTTTCCCAGCTGTACCGGTTGTTTGTAGAGGAGTGCGAGTTGCCGCAAGGAGAAAAATATTGAGAGAAAGTTCATTAACCAGGACATTCCACCATCGCCGCGTCAACGGTTTCCCCTTCTAGAAATAAACGACGATGGCTGTTCAATTAGATGGATAACAAAATAAAACACGCAATTTTACTTCTCAGCTCTTGCTGAGAGCGTTGATATCGCGTGTGTGCAGAATGGTATTTATTCAACGTTGGAATATCTACACGGAAGCTTTCTAATATGCAAATAAAAAAACACGCCTATCTCGACTACAACACCCGGAAACGTAATTCATTGAACTTAAATGGAACAGAACGATATTTTATTTCATTCAAACCTGGCAGAAAGAATTTAGAAGAATTCTGAGGATACGTTTTGATAAAATTATTATCCATTCAATTGAAAATATTACAGCTGTGTAATAGATAAAACGTTTCAACAAAAGATCGTGTGATCTAAGAGGTTTGATCCATCAACACGTGTGCCCAATTATTTTAGCTATATTGCAACGTTCTCTTCAATATGTCACGAAACGCATTTAAGTTCTTATCCCATTTCCAAAATATTTCAGAGTCCAAGTCTCTAACTTGTATGAGAAACACAAAGCATCCAGAAATTTTTCTTCCCTCTTTTTCAAATAAAAATCTAGTAGTGCACTAGGGAATCTCTTCTTCAGTCAGATTTTCATAAATATGAGACTATTTCTAATGAGAAGTGAAGGTGAAATCGATCTGTTTGACTGACAACAGACAGGCATTCTGATGCATATTGGATCTGTTGAACTAAGATTGAGCGCTAACAAAGAAAAACAGTGGTTGTTAGAACGAGTTTATATTCCATCGTAAAATCTAATTTTCCTCCAACAATTCAAGGAAATTTAGCTTGTAACTAAATAAAAAAATCGTTGGGACAGCAATGATATGGAATTACTTCCAGTATTACTGTAAGTTTTCATTTCACTTCGAATGATATCCTTATCATTATTAACCACTAACAGGAAAACGGAACTTAGGAGGCATATCCTCGAAAATCCATGCCATTTAATCAGTCTTGGTGTGGTATCCAACATTTCAATTCACAAGAAAATTAAAGAAAATGGGATGTTCAGGCAAATATCTTTTCGACAAACGGCTCATGCTGTAAAAGCAATGGGCTCATGCTTTAATTTTACACTTTCAAATTTCATTTTTGGAGCTTCTCTTTTTCAGACACTGCAATACATGTGTCAATCATAAATTTACACACATCCTACTTCAGGTGGAATCACTTCTTATGTTCATACCATTAATTTTTGTATCGAGGAATATTTCAGACCATCGAATTGGACGTGTGATCTCGGGGGAAATGATAAAAAATATGTTTGTAAGGGCATTAAAAGTTAAAGTTCAAAAAACCTATCACAAGTTCCTTCTCTCGAATCAAAATGATCTAGATATATCTAAATATAAACTGTCACTACTGCTATGCTCCAACCACATCAGGATTACCATGAATATTTACGATGATATCTCACTAAGCGAAGACTATCAGAATTCAAACACTATGAAACTGGTTTGGCCTTGACACAAGAACCTGCTTCCTGCGAACGAAGAAAACTTCCTGCGAAAGTCTTCACACAAAAGCCATACCTACACCGTGGGTGGAGTAAACATAAAATCTTCAAATAGAGTAAAGTATCTTGGAATTACCTTAACTTCAAATATATCGTGGGGAACACACATACAAAGCATATGCGGCACAGCCTTAAAGAAACTAGGTTTTGTTAAGCATATAATAGGAAGGTCCTCGGATGAAAACGTCAAAGAGAGATGCTACTTCGCTCTGGTTGGGCCACATCTCGAATACGCCGCGAGTATTTGGGACCATGGTCAAATAGATTTAACCAAAAAAATTAACAAAATACGAAGAAAAGCAGCGCGCTTAGTTAAAAACTGCTACGAGCGTACATATAATGTTACACAATTGTTAGAGAGATCAAATTGGGAGCCCCTAGAGACTCGGAGGCTGCACGCTAGGCTTATGCTGCTTGAGATATTCAAAACTGGTGTGTTTCAGAGGGACACAGAAAATATTATCATGACGCCTCACTACATTTCTAGGCCTGACAGATGCGATAAAATAAGAGAGATACTCTGCCGAACAGATAGGTACAAAAACTCGTTCTTTCCGCACGCAATAAGTGATCACAATAATAACTGAGCTCCTCTTAATACACTCCCATAGTACATGTCACCATTTCACCCCCGTAACTTTTACATTTTTACACGGCTGGTGACCTACCACTCTCTGACACACGCCCATGCGGCGGCTCGCGGGGTTCTGTGTGGATGTAGATGAAAGGGCAGGTGAACTCACAATGAGACGAGGGCCACTCAGTTTTCGGGAGCCCAGGCCAATCGGTATTTAAGGTCCCGTGCTGCAGCACTTCCGTCCATTAACGTAACGACAACTTCGCCATGGGAATGTTACGAAAGGTATACCGACACCGAAACCCTTCACTAGCCTCCCCCAACCCCCAGGCACCGCCACCACTCTCTACCTCTTTCCCGTGATTGCTGTTGGGAAAGCCTTCCCGGTAATGAGCGGGGGGCTTAAGTTCCCCGACCGTTAAGGGCAGCGGCGCCCAGCAGCAGTCCACCTAATAATAAAGGCGAGTCGCAGTTAATCTCGGACCTCCATCTCGGGATTCCCTCCCCAAACCAAGCAGCAAACATGGAGGACCCACAACATCTCCCTTCCCTCCCCTGCCTTCGCGTAATCGTGCCCTCGAATCTGCTCTCTCACCCTTCCCTCCCCCTACCCCCATCACCTTCCCCCGGCCAATCCTCCCCTTCCCCCGCCACCGACCAACAATGGGTCCTCGTGCGAGGATACCCAATCAAGGCACAAGCGTCCGAATTTTTCCGAGCGCCGAAAAATCAAGGCATTTGCCGTACATAACCGCATCAGCTCTGGATTATGAGGATTTAACCGAGAATGTCTCCGCTGATTACGCAAAGGAATTCCTCCTTTCGGCCTGAAACGAGCCAGTGACTCAACAGCGGAAGACAATTCTCACCAACAGGGCACTGTGGAAAATAGTATGCAATATGTCGCTAGGTCTTTAAAGTTGCGAAACGTTAGAAATACTCGATCCCCTTCGACTTTCAGCCCTTACTGAAAAAGATTGGCTGACCTGCTCCAGAAATTTCATCTTTTCTGGAACAATACTGAAGGCAACTCTAAAGAGAAAAACTTGGAGAAATATTTCAGTATTCGTGCAATTATAGATGCATGATTATTGAATGCATAATTTTATGGGAACTAACTGAAATTGTTCATACTTATAAGCTAACCAATAAAAACTGTGTTACGCTGCACTGATTACATTTTACATCACTTATAGGTTCTCTCCGCGATAGTGCGTAACTAAGGATGTAATGGCCATATTACCATTTAATTATTGTGAAGCGTGAACTCGATAATCACTCTCGAAATAAATTTCCACATTGCGAAGTTCCACAAAGGAATAATGATTCTCCTCGATCAGATCTTGTACATCGACCCCTCGATCCGTGCTAAGTGCTGTAGCCGGATAAGCTATCGAGGCATCCTCATACCTAAATGATGACATTTTCCATGTGCATTCAGTTATACATAGTTACTGATATGATTAAAATCTGTCTGCCCAGCTTAAAGACAATTCATTTACACCAATCAGCATCAAATACCCAAACCCCTAAGACTTACTCTGAAACTGAAACGAGGTGGTACACACTAATTTTTGACGAGAAGTCAATTCAAACAGCAGCAAGCATCGAGCTATCAAACCTCTTATTTCTTTAAAAACAGCTATTCCAAAAAAAGGTTTGCTCCGCCCCACGCAATACCAACATGTGAAAGGCACAGAGAACATGAATTTTCTCAGTGGGTTTTCTGATCCAGATCAAACTGTAGTTCATGCTGGTGATAAGTCACCCCCTACCAAACACCCCTGTGATGGCTAGCAGCCCTGCTAAAAATTTCCTTAGAAGCTGTTCTGTAGAACGTAAGGAATTCTACAGAAATTGACTCTTTTCTTCAGAACTTTTCTAAGGATCTGTACGGAACATGAGAGCCTGACTCTACAGAACATTTGTTCTGTAGAGGTTTTTTCTGCAGAGCAAAATAACTCCTTACAAGCTGTTCTGTAGAACTTCAACTCTACGGAAATATGCGAGGTTTCCTTGAGATTGTAAGGAGTTCTACAGAGGGTCAAAGGGCTTCTATAGAACGTCCTAAGGAATTTCACGGAACGTCCTAAGGTATTCCCCAGAACGTCCTAAGATATTCTGCAGAACATTCTAAGGTATTCTGCAGAACGTCGTAGGGAATTCCGTAATGTAGCGTTTCAATACTTCAAGGAATGTCTACAGAACTTTTAAAAAATTCTGTAGAAGTATATATAAGGAAACTATACAGAATTTTTTAGCAGGGAGGGTAATAAGTAGATGTAGATGAAATCATGTCCTACAGTTCTCAGGGAGATCGGCGTGAGGACACCCATCCTTTCGGTAGAGGCAAATACAGCGTTCCCAAGAGACGAAACTTGGGGGATCTCTCCGTCTCGTCTCATTATTGTAACCTGGCCAATACACCTCGAGCCTCTTCAAGAGTGTGTGACAGGGGGTAAGATATCAACATCATGCATTACTCTACACGTAATTGAACTTAATATGATTACGACTACTGATTCGCAAAAAAACCTGCAAAACTTGTCAAGAAGCGAAATTTCTAGAATGTTTATTAGACCATGGGCAAGGTACTGATGCAAGACAGTTTTTATAGTTGTTTTTAAAACTACAGAAGAGCACTGAGGATATTCTTCCTTTACATGGCTCTCCCCCTGCTACACACAGCAACGCATAGTCGAGCATAAACGTAGTCGACGGAGAAACAGATAAAAAAACGTGAGAGGAGTCGTGATTTTGCAGGTAGCATGAACGAGCTGCGGTCTCTCCGCACCATGGCCAACCAAACTTCAGAAAGAGAAACACTTCATCTCGTTTTTCACAGGTTACAATAAAATGGATGATCACGATTTCTGCGGTGAGGTGACCAACATTCACATTAAAGGTTACATAGGTTTGTTGATTGGTAAAGTAGCTAGTTATTTGATTTACATTCCCTAATACTTCCATTCTTATCTGCTTTCCAGTACTAACAGGACATTGTACAAGTTTCAGGGATTACTCTTGTATCTCTGCCCATTTGTAAAGCCTTAAAACACATCAATACAAATAGTTTCTCTAGCATTGTTGGCATACATATGATACAATGCTTGATGGTAAAATGTCACCAGACAAGTATTTGTATACTTTTTTTTCTCATACACCACTTATTATATTAGGGTAGAGTTGAGTGCATGTTGGTGATAACTCACAGTTTCAGGGGCACAATTAATTATCCACTCCCCCTTCCCCAGACCCCTCCGAGGAGGCAAATCTTCGGATTAAGCCTCATTTCTCCCTCCCCACCGCTCCCCTTTCCCGCCCCCACATCCGTCGCCTCGACCCGCGGAGGTCATGCACAGACGTGCTCACCACCGACATTCATGATTTTTCTATTCCGTCATGAGTGCACGCCAATTTATGCATTCATGTTTAGCATTGCCATACAAGTTTTTCGAAAGTTTTAGTTGACATACTAGAGAGCGAGTGGGTAAACACTTCGCAACTTCTTGCCTTTCCATTCGACGCGGTTACATCATTCCCGCAACATTGGCTGACAACGTATCCCCCTAAATTTTTAACTCGCGTCTATCTATATTATTTTTCCTAAGAAATTAGAGCTCTAAAGTCTTTCTGTCCCAGTCTTACTTTTACTCGGCTATTCAACTCGCTATACTAGAGAGAAAGGCATATCCTGTTCAGAGCTTCCCACCAATCCAATTAGCAAGTCATATTAAAAAAAATTTACATAGGTTTGTTGATTGGTAAAGTGCCTAGTTATTTGATTTACATATTTGATAATTTGAATGTAAGCGTGGTCGTCTATAGATCAGAAACTTGGACCTATAGGAAAAAGGAAGTGAAGTATCTTGAAAGTTTTGAAATGTGGTTATGGAGAAGGGTGATGAGAGTGAGGTGGACGGACAAGGTGAGGAATGACCAAGTTTTGGAAAGGATTGAGGATAAAAGATCAATCATGAATGCAATAAGAAGGAAGGCATACTGGTTAGGGCATGCCAAGAGGCATGATTGCCTCCTAAGTAAGATAATGGAAGGAAAATGCAAGAAAGGAAGAAGAAAATTTGATATGTTGACGGATTTGAGGGAGAACAGGAGTTACCAAGAGGTGAAAATGTGGGCGCAAAATAGAGAAGTTTGGAGGAGTTCAGCTGGAACCTGTCTTAGGACAGATCTACATTGATGATGATTTAAAAAATCCTAAAGCATGCTAAATCTCGAGCAGCCATCGCAAAATCAAACTCTATCGAAAAACTGTTTTTGACTCAAAAACGGCAGAGTATTGCTCGGAAAATTCAATTTAGCAACCATGAAATATGTAGGTAATCAATAAGAGAAAAAACGGCTGCAGCAAATTTGAAAATATCAACGCCTATGACAGACTGATGCTATTCAGAAAAAATGGGGAATTTTCCTTTTCTAATAAATACCGAATACAAACCCGACGAGCAATTATTGAGCACATATCCGACGATGCTTCTTTGATTGATTTACAGTATCGTGAAATGCTGATAACCAGCATATGCTAGCAGCCGAGCAACCGACCAACAAATTAGAGCTTGTTACCTTCTCTTTTTACTCAATGAAATCAAGTGGAATTTCCTTACTTGAATCATGCGAAGTCCATGCTGACGAACGTTTTGGTGTCCCCTCTGGTGGTTTACCTGGATTCGAATCCACTTTGTAAACGATGATTTGACTCCTTCACCGTGGAAAAAATTCGTATGAGTGGTCACCCTTTTTCGGACGACGACGGAATAAATCTTTCAGCTGCATAACGAAGGGTATTCCAGTTATTTCTGCCTTTGGCACAGGTTGTCGCTAGCCTTGGAACGGAGTGTGGTTCAGAAGAACATGGAGCTGCACAAATAAGGACACAATTAGGCCGAGGTCGACTGAATACGACATAAAGTTGACACTAGGCCGTGATGATGGCTGGGATAGCTATGGTCGCGAATATTCCGCGGCCAACGGACGAGGTTGTCGGCGACGCTAAATAATTGGTCCCTTCAAAGTTGAAGCAGGCAATGACGTGTGGCTTTATAAAGAAAATGTAATAGACTCGCACTACCCTCCTCCTCTCATTGTACCGTCCTCGATCAGGAGGTAGCTCCCCACACCCACGAAATGAGGAACGAAAAAAAATCCCGAGCGCGGCTCTAGCAGGGGCGCCAACGTTTCCACACTAACGTTCAAAATCGGCGCAAAATTTTACCGCCCGAATCAAATTACAACGTTTAGAATTTCTTGCTTGCCTTTTGCATTAGAATCCATGCTTATCCTATACTCTGTAGTAATGTTAGACTGTGCTCTAAAAAAGTAAGCGATGAAAAATATAATAGCGCTTTATTTAATAGGATGGTATTTACATTGCTGCATGATTTAAATAAGATATAATTTTAGAGGATCTTTTGTCGCCCCTTTTTACTGTGCCTCTTCCCTCCTCTTTTAACTCTTGACGCTGTTGGTTTTACATTTCCCGTGTCCTCGCTTTGCTAACCCCCGCCCCTCTACTAATATCCTCCCTCCCTCACAACCTCCTCCTTACTTCCTTCCCCGTGTGGTACCCTGTGTATATATACATATATCAAGCCACCACCTCTGTACGCTGTATTTTGCCTCTGATGATGATGTGTATATATTGAAACCGGTTAGGCTTGTTTACTACTAATAAAACAGTGTGGAATATTACAAAGTTATTATTATTATATCATGTCGAACTTCCACCAAGTAAACTCTTCAACTATCTTGTATACAGGATTTCGCTTATTGTATTCTGTACTGTTAATATAAATGCTCTGAAACGAAAGATGCAAAAAAGTCAAATATAAGAGCAATATACATATAGAGTAAAATTAATTTTGTGCATTCTCAACTACCCTTTTCACCTTTCCAAATCCGGGTAGGCACACACCTAAAACGTAGCTGTATCACCCTCGGAAACTTTCTTTTAATATCTCTCTCCTAAATTCTTGCAGACTATATTTATTTTACATTCCTGCATTACTTCATACACGTTCTCCTTATCTTTAGGCTCACAATATTCTCCGTTATGAGAGAATCTTTCACCAATTTTTTTATTTGGTATGATGTATTTAAAGTTACTTGAAATAAATTTGAATTATTTTAGGTTGAATGTGCGTAATAATATCTGGTATACTACTCTGTTTTGACTATCAATGATGTTATCATAAAGGATGGATGAGGATGTTCATTCAAATAAAAAGCCACCCCATTGTTAAAAATTAAACTCTGCTAGACGTGTCTTATGACAGAAAACATTTTATATTTCTCACAGAAGCCGAATTTATGAATGTATGAATACATTTTTCTTGTTTTTTTTTGTACATTGTATATGACGTTGGTACTAAGTTCTACCAGTTTAGTTTTTCCACTTCATTGAAGTGTAATTTATTTCGATGCTGAAGTGTACTGGGATTTGATTTCTATAGTGTTACAAAGGAGTACTACTCCTGGAGCTATGCATATTATTATTAATCTTACGATATTTACAACGATTTTAACATTTCGTGAGTTGTGTTAGGTTTTAGTGCAGATATGAAAAAACCAGAGCTCAAATATTTAATGAGAAATAAATTCCAAGGTATATACATGCACCTAACAAGCAAGTGCCATTTCAACGTCGAAGGACGAGGGCTCGCGGCCGGAGTTATTAAGGACACCAGCTCAATCGCTCGAAGCTTGCTCATTCATTTTCATATGAGTTGAAATTTGTGAGTTCATTGTAATGCATTCAATTTATGGTTACCTTATGGGAGCCTTACCCTGGCTATTTAGCGGAAAAGAGTGTTGAGAGGGAAAACTATGATGAGCACCAATTAGTTCCAGACCCAATCTCTCATATTTCACCTGATTAATAGAAAGTACCTTCATAGTCAAGGAGCTTAATAACCTCGTCATCTCACCTAGATAGTCTACCAAATCAAAGAGGGTGGGCAGTACCTACGTGAATGTTGGAATTAAAACTCATAATCTTTTAGAAGAGAGAGAGAGGGGCACACAACAAATTTCACTGTTTGTATCTGTGATGTTATTCAAATAGGTCCTCGAATATGAATGGTGAACTTCGATAAATATGTCTTGGGGGAACATCGTCAAACGTCCTTAAAATATTGCAACTAAACCTCCTTCCTAATGCCATCACTTCTAATGGACAAGAGGTGAAGGGGCTTGAATAAAAACGGGGTTTCTTTTGCATCTCTTTGAGTCACGATCAATAATACCATGAGTCCGTGTAATCAAGAAAAAATTTGTTGAAAGATCTTAGATATTCAGAACTCCTGAAGACGGAGAGCAAATCGTTCTCCAAATTGCCGGGACTGCTTACCCGTTGAATGACCCGAGCAACATTTATCCAGCCAAAATTTTGTTCTTTGGAGAGAAGCGTTTTTTTGCTTAAATCATTCTGACCTCATCCATATCCGTAAGCCCCCAAGAATTTACTGCGTCAAATAGTGTGAAGCATCTATATATCCTCATCTACGAAATACCGTGCAAGCCACCACTAGGGTGTGTGGCAAGGGGTGATTCCACACCAGGCATGCAGCACTCATCCCAGTTCAAATCAGAACCGTGCACATTCCCCTGAATGCCAGGCACAGGCCACACAAAATCTTTTAATAATTCATCTTGGTGGATACTTACCGTCCATTAAAAAAGTCGAGTCCGTTGAGTTTAGGGCGCTGTATCTTCAACTAGGATCACCCGATTTTAACGAAATAAAATGTATGCGATAGAATGATCATTTCTACGTTTATTGATTTATGTAAATCATTTTTTATATCCTTATGTACAATTTTGGGATATTTGTTTTGAATAAATACCCTGTTTTCGGCAATCAAAACCCGATGGCCCGACTTTATGTTATCGCCATTCACTTAATATTTATTGTAGACTCGGCTAATTCCGAAACTAACGATGCGATAGAGGTTTGAGTTATACCGTTGTAACTGCAATGACGCCAGCTTTATAAATATGTACATAACCACTTGTCAGTAGTTATTTGACAAGGACAAGCTTCATATTACCTCTTAATTTACACTTCCAGTTAACTTTCGAGACCCTAGTTGTATCTGTCTTGCCTCATTTTGCGTCTAATTTAGAATTTTCTTTGGCTGTCTCGTATTCTTGGATAGACACTTAAGTTGCCTTTTTCGCATACTGAGGAATTATATTTTTTTAAAGTTATCTTACACCTCGATATGAAAAGAAAATTGTCTCCGATCATACCTTTATCTCGGCCCCAAGTTGCCTGTTTTCCTACTTTCTCATTTATCTAGTGCTCATAAAAATGGAACTTTCTTAAAAATTGTAACGGGGTGGTTGATCGAGAACATACAGGAAGAGTCTTTGTTGAAAGGCATGAGTGATGGTCTTCTGTTTGGATTGAGTGGCGTTGCTTGCATTATTTTTCTATGGCGCACGATATGTTGGTGTATAGGTAATACACCTGTGATATTTATTCTGTCAAAAGACTTATGTGGCTCTATTTATGCATCTAAATTATATACTTTCGTTGTAAGTTGTAACATTTCCACTCATATTTCGTTGGTTGTGTTCCGGCATTATATATGATTTTTTCTTTTTGTCAAATTTTTATTCTCTGTTGATGCTATTACTGCGATTAGTAATTTACTGCGAATCGACCCATTTGTGTCGTTTCCTTTTTTGATGTATTTTTGTTTCAGCATGGAGGGTAGGAAAACCAATACAGAACAGAGGAACAACTTACGTTCTTCGATTTTTATAAACTGTATTTTGTAATATTTACCGTTATGAGTTTAAGTTTGTACGAGAAATAAATTAGTTATAATACTTATTAAAATACCTGGAGGGAATGCCGGGAGGGAACGGTCGAGGGCAGGAGAATGGTTAATCTGGAACCCAAGCCGGATTCTCCCACGGAACGATGACGTGGACAGGGGCTGAGGAACACCGCTCGGGAAGCAGGGCTCACTTCAGCCGGGTTCGGCAAGGATTTTGGGCCGTGGTTTGTGGTACACCTACACGATGAAAAAAGAACAATGCGAGGAATGAAAATATTGGGCTCCTGTCGGGAGGGAGGGTGGAAAGTGGGGGAGGAGAAGGTGAGGGGGAGAAATGCCATCAATCTGCTGCAGCCAGCTTCCCTCAAACTGCCCCATCACGAAGTCTCTGCAGGTAGCCGAAAGGGGGGGGGGTTGGGGGGGTGGAAGGTATTGAGTGAAAAAGTGGAGATGAGGGGGCGTGAAAGGAGGGAAGGTCGGTAATTTTTTTGAGCGGGAGGAATAAATAGGGAAGAGGCGAACAAACCGAGCCTCGGAGAGCCCCCGGTGAGAAGGTGAGGCTGGGTGGAGCGACCCGCGCTTCAAGAAAGAGCTACTTCTTCTCAGGTAGGAGCGATCGGGTGGGGGGGGGGAGGGGGTTGGAGGTGGGAGGGGAGGAGGGGGAAAAGAAGTCGAGGAAGGGAAGAGTGGAGCAACATTAAAGGGGTAGCGATGGGAGGAGATGAGATTTTGGGGTCTTCATTGTGCGCTCTTGGCTACCGACGCCCGCGGCAGACAGAAGCCTATCCTCACTGGACATTTGTGTTGCGTATTGTGCAGTTCACCCTCGGAATCGGGTAATTATGAAATATTCTATTGCACTGAGAATTCTTGGTAGAATTTGGCGCAATCTCGATCTAAATGGCCACCAGCAGGCGTAGATCATGATGGCATTGGATTTTTGGGAAGGCGACCGACGGCTAAGGTCATTTGCGCCATAGGGGAAAGGTAAGGGAGGAAGAGTGGATAGAAACCCGGCGTCGGCATTAGCCTGCTCTTAACGAAAGGCGCCAAGGGGACCGCGTTTAACGTCTCATCCGACAGACGGAGTACTGTACTTTAAGTGCCCTTCACAAGACACTCAGGAAGGGATCGGATTGCCTCTGAAAAGTAGATCATGATTGACGGGCAAAGAGAAAACTTACAGAAATGGGAGATTGGAGCACCGTATATAATTAACAATAGGTTCTTCATCTACATCTACGTCATACCCTGCAAGCCACCCAAAGGGTGTGTGACAGGGGGTGCTTCCACACCAGGCATGCATGATAATTCGGTACCAGTAACGGTTTGCGCGGCAAAGGATTTTTGCATCGGTCCATTTAATGGCATGGTCTTCGTTGATGCTGTGTTCCGCCACTGCCGACTTCTCTGGTTGCGCCAATCTAAAGTGCCTATGATGCTCTTTAAGCCTGGTTTCAATTGTTCGACCAGTCTCAAAGAGAAGAAAAGATTATCAAAGAGGCCATCGAGATACGATTGCATCCGCATAATTTTAATAGAGACACCGGATTCCAACCGATTAATACCTGGTGGCCTGTGATTAAATGTATTAAAAAGATGAGAAAATGATTCAACGGCCAGTGGAACACGTCAGCCAATCATAGGGATCGCAATCTTCATTGTTGGGGCATCACCAGCCAGTTTAAATTAGTATATTAGCGGTCACGGCGGAAATAACACGTGCCTTGAAAATGGAAAACAAGTCGTTTTCCGAATCGTCGGCGGATTTTGAAAATATTACCCGGTGCGAAGCCCGAGAAAGATATTTAAACATAATACACTGGGAAAATCTTAAATTATTTATCATTGATAGTTCCTCATCAATTACTTAAATGATTGTTTTGACGTCCTCATTTTAAGATTGGAAGTAATAAGACAAACCGTACTTGAGGAAGGCAATGAAAAACAGCATTATACTTGAAAGGAGGTTGTACACACATACATACCAGAAGAATCATGGTACATATGCCTGATAGGTATGAATACTCGTATATTACACATCGTATATTACAGTGGCGTTAGTCATTTTTGGATACACAACCAAGTTGCCTGTGACTTCATGACCATCATGACCATTCAAAAGCTGAGACAGTGAAATATGTGGCTTTAATACGGGGAACAGCATTAATCTATATGTTATAATTTTGCCAATGGTTCACTAATGACAATTTCCCTCGCAAAGCAGAGATTTTTTCGTGGTCATTATTCTTCACTATATGTTACCTTGTTATCACCGAACTTAATAGTACAATAAACGCATCCAAGATTTGAATCGAATCACCATTGAGAAAACGGAGAGAGGTGTTTTAACTATCAGGCTTATCTTCTAGTTGATAATTACTCAGGTTGAAATATTCTTTTACCTCTTTGGATTTTTAATAATGCCATTTGTGCCAGTATGACGCTTGTGTACGTTATATACATTCATACGATTCCCATTTCAGGGAGGGTAAGGTCAAATTATTGAATTCTCACCGTTAGCCTAGGAAAGGTGACCACCTTTTAAAAATCTCCTCCATAATGCCCCATCGTTACAAACCCCTTTCTCTTCCCTTACACCTACACATTTTTTTCATACACGCTCCCCTAACCTTACGACTCCTACATTGACTGGTATATTATGCATAACGTAGGTGTTCTTAAGCAAATTTTAAATATTGTACATATTGCCACTGGCCATTCCTCTGAATTCATGTTGATATCAACACGGCTTAAAAGAGAAAAGTTTAACCCTAAAAGCGGAAAAAAATATACAAAATCAATTCCGATGGTTTATGAGAACATCAATCTTGACAATTTTGGAAGAGTTGCTATGCACAAGACGTGCCAAAAAAAAGCTGGAATTAAAATTTTTTTCGTACTATATTCTTGATTTATGCGTTCATTTCCACATTACCAACTTATGATGTGGAAAGAAACACCTTTCACAATTAAGTTATATCTCCCATTCTTTTACACCTACAGTTTAATGCGCATTATCTTTCGTAGGTTTTCATAATCTATCCAAATCAAACGATGAAGGTCGATAAGGCGCGTTTGCCTCGTGGAAGAATGGCAAGACCGTCTTCAGACCTCGGTTACATCACCGGCCTTTCCACGGAGGAGACCCTCTACCCACCTTCGTAGAATGGAAGAGTAGTCAGCTGAGTTATGCTCTTCATCTAGCATTAGAGAGCCGAGGTCAGAATAGTTCGATAAACACGGTCCAAGTGGCCATGGAGATTTTGGCTGCTGATCGGAAGGTTTAGATTGGAATAGCAACAAGCACTCGCTGGAAGAATTAGTGTCGTGATTTTCTGTATGACTCCATTGGAAATGCCTCGGGTCACAGGGAAGTAAAAGTATGTTCCTCAAAAAAAATGAATGTGTGACATGTTTTCTGTTCCCTCAAGTTTCTCTCAATTTAACTCCAGCAGATGATACCGCTGAATTCGTCACGCCAAAACTATTCGTCGAGGAAGGATGGCCACCTAGTGAGTGGTCGGAAGGCATGGCTTTTTAAGTGGTTTCGGGATATTCATCGAAAATCCGATAATTTATTACGCACACGTCTACAAAATACCGTGCGAGCCACCACTAGGGTGTGTGGCACGGGGTGATTCCACACCAGGCATGCAGCACTCATCCCAGCAGTTTAAATCAGAACCGCGCACGTTTACCCGACACCAGGCGAGGACAACGGTGCGCACTCAGACCGGAAACTAGGAAAGTGATAGGTTGAAGAGCATGCTACCATGCAGTACACTACTAAAGATACATCTACTGGTTAGTATAACTAATTCGTCAGATAAATGGCACTACAAGGTGATAAATCATACAAGAGTATGACATGCTGGAGATTACATGCGAGGTTAGTAGCTGATAATCATGTTAAGATATTTAGCACTACTGAAAAGCCTATTTAACCTGGTCAGTATCCTAGAACTGATTTATTGCAACTATTATTGTCCCTTATTGTGCGTGGAAAAAATGACATTTTGAATCTATCGGTTCTGCAGTCTATTTCCTTATTATTATTCCTGTGATCGTTTCTACCATATTAGTTTGGCTCTAGCAAAATATTTTGAACGTCCGGCAAGAAATAGTTTACATCAAACTTTCGTGAATATTTAACCTATATTTTTCCCTTCGATCGGACAGAGATTTGCACCCTAATTCTTGCAACAATTTAGTAAGACTATTATTTTTATCGAAACAATTTTTAACAAACCTAGCTGCCCTCCGCTGTATTCGATCTGTATCTGAAACTAGTCCCACTTCGCAAGGGTCCCATATACTTGCAGTGATTAGATGCCTGTGTCGCATTAGATGCGAAAAATGTTCCCCGCGCGGAGAACTCGCAAAATCGATCGGTTCTCGGAATAACTGAAGACTAATCCATGCTCAAACATCGTCACATCTATCTCGAGCTTTCTGTCCATAGTCCGGAAATTGAGTCGCATTTTCTCATCGTCTCATGAAGTTAAACCGGAGTTAATTGAACTACGAGAAGACAGCAATATGATTCCATACCCAGTTTCTACAAATATCATGTGTAGAAGGGAGAAAGTCCTTCGACTCATTATTTGATGTTTTAGGGAATAACGGATAGATGAAATGTCGAAGTGATTAACCATTTTTAAGGAAAAAACTACGCGCAAATGTCACATTTGACATTCTGCAGATAAGTGAGTGATAACATATTTTCTTTACTTCCAATTTAATGCACGCTCCGAATATTTCAAAGAGATGTCCATCACAACATAAAAATGCCTACATTCTATTCTATAAGTCCTCATGGTCTGAACCGAGCGACCATTTCCATAAGAAATGACTTTTTGAGTTTTTGTTATTTTTTAGCAGTGGCGTAAGCCATACGAATTTCCACCACATTGAGGCATTCGCGAAATAGTAATCCCTCATTGTCTCGAAACGAAGCCATTCTTTGGCCATTATAATAATATAAGCAGTATTTGTACTTAGGTAAATATATTCGACGTTTAAGGCCCCATGTTCTGGTTAGGTCACACCTCGAATACACCGCGAGCATTTGGGACCCTGGTAAAATAGATTTAACCAAAAAATTAATAAATTAAAAGGAAAGCAGCGCGCTTCGTTAAAAACTGCTACGAGCGTACATATAGTGTCTCACAACTTTTAGAGGGATTAAGGTGGGAGCCCCTAGGTACTCGGAGGCTACACGCTAGGATTAGATTGCTTTTCAAGCAATTGAAATTCAGAACTGATATTTTTCAGAGCGACATAGAGAATATTATCATATCCTCCTCACTACATCTCTAGGTCTGACAGACGCGATAAAATAAGAGAGATACACTGCCGAAAAGATAGGTTAAAGAACTCGTTCTTTTTGCGAACAATAAGCGATCACAATAAAAATTTAACTCACTAAATACACTCCTATAATTCATGTCACCATTTAATCTCCAAAAAACTTACACCTTTACACGGCTGGTGACCTAACACCCCCTGACACACGCCCATGCGGTGGCTCGCGGGGTATCATGTAGATGTAGATTTAAAAAAGACCTTTTGATCAATATTAGTACTTTTAGTCTTGAGAAGCTCAACTACTTATGAAGCAATCAATCTTTACTTCAGTGGATTTCAAGAGCTATTTCATATAACTGAGCAGCAGAATTGACTATGAGAGGCAAGAAACATGACCAGACCAAAAAAAAAGAAAACAATACGAGCGCCATCAGAAGACGTTCTCTTGTGGTTAAAAGTGAGGAAGAGCATTAGATGGGAAGGAAATGGTTCCAAGGGGGTGGGAGGGTGGGGGAGGAAGAAATAGATAAAGAGACCGCCCAGCAAGGCGGGAAGCGGCGGGCGGCTGAAGTCTACTTGGCCCTACCCCCGGCCACTTCCTGCCCCTTCCCCAAAAAACGCGTCATCACCCAAGGGACATGCTTTTCCGGTGGTATTCACGGCAGAGAGCACTTAACTCCCCTCGGTCGCGCTTACCTAGAAACTCCCAGGTGCTTAAGGGGATTCAGTCATTCGGTGTTGCTAAGCATTCGCCCGGCACAATTCCACTCGAATCCCTACTATCGATGAAGTGCTCAAGATTGGAATATCTTCAAGAAGAGTCGTATTCCCCCGAGTGCTCCATGGATTTCAGCAGAACATTTCAAATTATCGCCGTTATCCACGAAATCCACCATCATCAATGTAGATCTGTCCCAAGACAGGTTCCGGCTGAACTCCTCCAAACTTCTCTATTTTGCGCCCACATTTTCACCTCTTGGTATCTCCTGTTCTCCCTCAAATCCGTCAACATATCAAATTTTATTCCTCCTTTCTAGCATTTTACTTTCACTTTTCCTTCCATTATCTTACTCAGGAGACAATCATGCCTCATGACATGCCCCAACTAGTTTGCCTTCCTTCTTCTTATTGCATTCATGATTGATCTTTTCTCGTCAATCCTTTCCAAAACTTGTTCATTCCTCACCTTGTCCGTTCACCTCACTCTCATTATCCTTCTCCCTAACCATATTTCAAAACTTTCTAGATACTTCACTACCTTTTTCCTATAGGTCCAAGTTTCTGATCCATAGAGGACAAAGCTCCATGAAATTACCGAATAATCTAAGCATCTGTGCCCTTTAAAGCTGCAAATGCAAAACACAGATACCCTAACACGCGTATTAATTTTCATTACATGCATTTCTACTCTTGGATAGGGGACGTTATACGCAAATGCAAGGTGATCCTTAAAACTGAGCCTAAATTGCTCAACAAAATCCTGTCTTTCCAAATAAAATATTTTTGTTCAACCGAATCTGGCCAAGGCAAGTCTTTTTTGAAGAAAAACACAAACAAAAGTAATACATATCATTTACAGTGCTGAAATTAAAAGTAGAATCTGCATGCTTAAAATTGAGTATTGTGTATCTCGACTCCTACTTCTCCCTCCGCATAACTTAAATCACTTCCAACAAGTGCAAGTGCTGAAATTATAGTTCACATCCTCAGAATTTTAATGTTTTTAAAAGTGCTGAAATGTTTGCTTAAGACTAATTCTGTTTTGACTGAAATATTTAAGTATTATCTCCCATAATGTTCCTGAAAGAATACTAGAGAGCTCAATATCCTCTGATGACAATTTTTCAGATTTGCCTAAAACTTCTCTCAACCCATAGTTAAGGTAGTTTGAACGAAATATCATTTTACCTAGAAATCAATGAATTTGGTCTCATTTTAAAGAAAAATATCTCACTTATCCAATGGTAGAAAAAAATTCAACCCCTTATTACATTATATTTGCCAAAGAATACCAGCCCTTTTACATGGGAAATGGTTCGTGTATGCACGGCAGAGAGATATTATTTACAAAATGAGGAATTTCTAACACTTAGTTGTCTTAAAAAAACTATCAGCGTGTAGTTCGTATGTTTTCTCAACTATTTTTGAAAATTAATCATATTGCCACCGCAATAGGTTCTTTGGCACCACAAAAAAGTCTTCCGTTTTGAAGGATTTTCAAACGCACCGTGCGAGAAATAATGGGTCAAGTTAAAGAATTATTTAGATATTGTCGTTTAATTACTTACCATTTCTGTCATCTAAAACTATATTATTGCACCATTAATAATGCAATATTTAATTCATGTGTGCTACGGCTGTTGAAATTAAAACGTTTAGTTCGAATATGGTCTATATAATGACTAGGGAACTATCTCACTCGGACTACCTAAGCAAAATTTGCTTCCAAAATCGGCAATTCCTCGATATATTCCTCCTCCTAAGGTTGGTAATAGGATGTGATAGTCCAAAAGAAAGCATTTTTCCCCTATGTTCTTCTATTTTAAGGTTCGACAATTGAATGCGGTGTGTCCATCAATTACCATTTCATGTGAACACCATACAATATAAATTATGCTGGACTCATTACTTCTTTCAGTTCCCATTCCGGCTGTGGCGACGATATTTGAGAGAGAACCGATCCTTTTGGACATCATTTCAAGAGTTGTGCTCCGCCTGTTGGATGGAACGGTGTGCTCTAAACACCATGACGCCTGAAGTTCTGTTGAAGGCTTCCGCGGGACTGTGATGGAGGTTGATTCCTTCTTTCGGGTTTTCCGCCGCGTTGGTACATGTTGGGGACGATATTTCGCCGGCTGTCCTGCTGGCTTTCTCAGGTCCATGTGACAATTCGGTTCTGGAGGCGCCGTATTATATAGGGTCGTTTTCGCGCCTTTTTTGTGGTCCTCTTCTCTGATTGGTCGGAATCGTTTCTTCTTGGAAAAGTGCTTTCCAAGAAGCGGAGAGAGGGGGTAACCGTCGTCTCTATTGAAGTTTTCACGGTTTTTAGCGATTTCCACCGCTTCTCTGATGAGGCGGGGGAAATATCTTTCTTCTTTGTGGATGATCGTCGCTTCCGGGAATAATATTTGTCACATGGACCTGAGGAAGCCAGCAGGACAGCCGGCGAAATATCGTCCTCAACATGTACCAACGCGGCGGAAAACCCGAAAGAAGGAATCAACCACCGCCTTTCGTTTAGAGCTGGCTGCAGTCGACACCGGGTATCCCTCCACCCTTCGAACATCCCCAACCAACCGCCAGCGTGTTTCGCAAAATATTAGCTCATCGTTTTATCGCGAGGTCCCCTTGTGCTCCCAGCACCCTCCACGATTGCTCAAGATTTAAGGAAATTTGAGTGAGATATCTCATCTCTTAGGATTCAATGAATTTAGGCTCATCATAGAGAAAAAGATCTCACCGCTCCAATACACCGAATCATTAGCTACCAACAGCTTTTCGACTTTTTTTGTCATCAAACGGAAGCCGTTTTCCATGTAATACGGTGTGGCCTCGCACTCCAGAGAGACATTTTCTTAAAATGGGGAATTTCTAACACCAATATCTCGTCATATATTAAGCAGTGTCCAGTTTGTATGTTTTCTTAACTATTAAAAAAATAAATCAATCATAGTAATATTTACAGACTATCAATAAAAACTTCTCTTGCAAAGTCGTTTTCACCGTACAGCATGAGAAATGAGTTAAATCTAAGACTTATACATGTTTTTAATTTCTAGGAATTTCTGCCACAAGAAACCATATTTTTGCGCTATCAATGTTGCAATACTTACTTCATGCTTCTTACAACTGGTCAAATTACAAGAAATGTAATTCGAAAGGGATCGGGGATCGGGTTGGTGTGGTAGCTAGAGTACTCGCCTACCACACGGGCGGCCAGGGTTCAAAAACCTGCAGAGGCGGATGTTTTTCAGAGGGTACCCGATCCCTACTTTACTGTCTTGCGGAGGGCACTTCAAGCACAGTACTCCGTCTGTCGGATGAGACGTTAAACCGTGGTCTCCTTGGTGCCTTTCGTTAAGAGCAGGCTAATGCCGACGCCGGGATTCCATCCACCCTTCGTCCCTTGCCTATCCCTTATGGCACAAATGACCTTAGCCATCGGCCGCTTCCCCAAATATCCAATCCAATGGGATCTATATTATGAGTGGGATAAAATCTCGTTCAAACTGGCTGAAATGTTAACCCAAATGTACACTCGGGGAGGTGCGTTAATGAGAGACACAAGCAATTCCATGCAATTCTGGCATCGGGGGCAGATGGAAGGCGAATGTTTATGTACGGGCACTTCCGAAAAAGAGGAATGGTGGGAGGAAGTTGGCGGAGAGAGTGGTAGGGGGGGGGGAGGCTCATGTCCGAGCCGGACGGACAGACAGAGGAAATTCCTCGGATCTATGGAGCTCGGAGTTGAATGGAGTTTTGTGTGTGACGCCAAGCGGAGGGATACCTATCCGATCGTCAATTGCTGTATTCGTCCGCCTAGGACGTCAAATCAGTCAAATCGTTAAGGACTACTTGACGCCTGTTCATGTGGACGCGACCGTCTTGCAATATCGCCTAAGCAGACGCTTTCACGAATCGAGGCGGTTAGCGTGTGGCCGAGTAATATAACGTTTCTCCGCAAAATACAAGTTTTTCTTGAACTGGCTGAGATCTCTCTTCATCGAACTCAACGCTATGAGATCATTATTCCTCGAACAGCAAAAGTGAGATATAAGCAACGTTTCGCGCTGAGAATTTGTGATCCGAGGAGTGATTTTACATGACTTATAGACTCGTCGAGATGAGGGATCGCACTGTGGATCACGCTCCTCCAGCTTTGTCCAAGTGTCTAACCCTTGCAGCCCGCTGTCCCGACGAGAGCATCTTGGGGGCCAGTTGATTGTCGCCCTGAAGATATGATAACACAATTCTGTTGTGCTAGCATTGTGGTGAGTAGAATTAAAATATGCCAGTAGTTCCAAGGAAAGGCAAAAAAGGACTAATCGCTCTTGCAAATGCTTGAGTGTTTTTTAAAAGTGTTCCACCAGTAAAAGAAAGGTTTTGTTGGAGTTGAAAGAACCTCATCCCAGATATCTGCACTCACAGGGGAGAGGACTTCTAGTATTTCCTTTTCCGCCTCAGCGTACAATCTACCCGTCTTCACCCCTTTCATTAAACCTATTTTCCTTCTGCCCCTTTCTCATTTACCTAACATCCTTCCCTTTATCTTATTCTTGATCAACCCATCGCCACTTATTATACCCACCAGCTTGTCTATTCCGGATTTCCATCAGTAGTTTCCTTTCCTCGCCCACCATCTAAAGCACTTCCTCGTTAGTCTTCCTTTCCGTCCACCTCACCATTGTTCGACACACCCACATCTCAAATTCCTGAAGCTTATTCTCGTCCCACTTTTGAGAGACCAAGTTTCATCCCCATACACCGCTACGCTCTATATCAAGCTCTTCACCAAGCTCTTTTTCACACCCTTACCCAAGGTCCCCGTCATCAGCTCCCCTCTATTGCTAAACGCCTTCTTAAGCTAACGCTAGTCTCTTCCGTATGTCTGTGCTACTATATCAGTTTTCTTCTAGCGTACTGCCTAAGTAGTTAAAATGCTCTACTGGCTCAAGTTTATGCCTTCCTAATTGCAAGTGATGTAGTAATAGAATCGTAAGATGAATGTCCTCTGTCATTGAGTGACAGCGTAACCACTCTTTCGTGTGAAAGAATTTCTCGTCGTAATCCATAATAGAGAGTAGGCGCAGGAAGAGTGCTTTCTGCAGGTAAATTAACCTTTTGATTAGTGACAGGAACATCAGCTCAGAAGTAGTGTATCAAGCTCAAGATCATTTAACACTCGAGTAATTTTACCACGGTTTAAATTGCAAGAAATAGTTCTGGTATGACTATCTCTACTGATGATATCGAAATGTGAATTTTATAAGAGAAATATTTCCGTTTTTGTTTACGGAAGGTCTTATCGTATCCGTTATAATTATACTTTCCGTGAACATTTCATTTTGGTCGCGAAGAGGAAGTGCAAAGGTTTGTGAGTGACCGGTGGTAATACTAATAGTTTTACCCCATCAAATCAAGTAAGCACTTGCACGACGGATTGCTGGCTTATCACCTTATAGCCATAGCAAATCAGAATAATGAGAAGTTCGATCAAGTATTTCTCCGAGTGGAATAAGCCATTCATATCCTTGTCCTTGTGCCTCTTAGCTACGCAGTCATATTGAACGAGTCCAGGAAAATGAAATGATTATGTGGAACTGTGAAGGTATTTGGCCACCAATCTGCTAAACGGTAATTGGCCCATTTGCTCCACTGCAACCGATCTTCTTACCGACTCCTGAGGACGGGGATGAGCCATCACCTGCCGTTCCTTTACTCACGGGCTCTGATCCCACCTAGAAAGTGTTTTCATAGGCAGGCAGACACTTTTCAGGAGTGTTTACACAATTCGAAATGAATTATTGGCCATAAGTCCTCAATAATCTTGATATCGCTCACGTAAAAACGTGCTTTTTACCTCACGCAAATTGTGTGACCTGAGATCCATTTGCGTTGACGCTACCAGCTCCAGTCATTCTGTGGAATATTACTCGAGAAAAATGACATTGGAAGAGTATCACTTGAGGTAGCGAAAGGGAGATAGTTCCCTAACCATAATAGAGACCGTATTCGATATATACGTTTTAATTTCACCAGCTACGAGACACACGAATTAAATGTTGCATTAAAAAATGGTGCAATAATATACTTTTAATATGGCAGAAATTGTAAGTAATCAAATGAAAATATCTAAATAAGTCTGTAACTTGACTCATTTTTCTCACGCGGTACGTTTGAAAATACATAGAATCGCATGGCTTTTTGGAATCCCAAAGAATTTACTGCGGTGACAACATGATACATTTTTAAAAAATAGTTGAGAAAATACGAAAACTACACACTGTTGATTTTTTGACGAGATATAAGCTGTAGGAAATGCCTCATGTCTATAAGGTCTCTCTGGAGTGCATACACGTACCATTTCTCATGTAAAAGGGCTGGAGTTTTTTGGGTAAATGTTTCGGAAAGTAATGTGGTAAGGGGTTGAATTTTTGATGTCATTGGAAGGGTGATATATTTTCCTTTATAATGAGACTAAATTCATTGATTTCTAGGTAAAATGATATTTCGCTCAAACTACCATAAGTTTGTGCAGTGGCTGGAGTCAATGCCAGTTGTCCCTGGGGCTCTGATTGGGGCCCCAGGGGTGGTGGAATTTTTTGGGGAAGTTCCGATTCTGGATTGTGTGTCGTGTAGTAACTAATCCTTGAGTGTCGTCACCATTATGCCTACGATTCAGAAACCTTGGTCAAATTAAACTCTTAATGCCAATTTCGAATGTATCTTCTGTTCGCAGTGGGGTTCAAGTTCGCTGACTGAGTTCTGCCTTCATTCAATTTGACGCTACCAGACCGCATATCCTCAAACGCGTGCACGCAGTCGCCCGGAATGATCACCCAAGTGAACCGTCACGACTTCTGCGGTTGACCGTAGCAGAAGTGAGTATTTAAGGCAGTCCGAGTGAAATATCATTTTGCTTAGAAGTCAATGAATTTGGTCTCATTTTAAAGAGAAATATCTCACCCTTCTAATGACACCAAGAATTTAACCCCTTACTTCATTACTTTCGGAGATATTTGACGAAGAATACCAGCCCTTTTACATGGAAAATGGTACGTGTATGCACTCCAGAGAAAGATTATTTACAAAAATAGGTATTTCTAACTCTCAGATATCGTTAAAAAACTAACACGGTGTAGTTTGTATGTTTTATAGACTATTTATGAAAATTTATCATATTGCCACCGCAGTAGGTTCTTGGGTATCACATAAAACCTTCCGTTTTGAAGGAGTTTCAAACGCACTGCGGGAAAAAAATGAGTCAAATTAAAGACTTATTTAGATATTTTCATTTAATTACTTACAATTTCTGTCATGTAAAACTATATTATTGCACCATTAATAATGTGATATTTAATTGATGCGTCCCACAGCTGGTGAAATTAAAACGTATATATCGAATATGGTCTCTATTATGACTAGGGAACTATCTCGCTCAGACTACCTTAAGTCTATCAACAGCCTCATGCGTGGACGTGGAAATATTTTTCATTGTTGCTTTTTGAGTTTTACTGCAGCATTTATTAAATGTGCTTTTTCGTAGCCAGTTTTGTTGGCAGACAATTAGTCCTATGGGGAGGTACCCGGTGTAAGATCATTCGCGTCATTAAATATACGTGGATAGGTTTGTAAGGGATTGATCTTATTGGCAGAGAAGGAAGCATGGGGAGAAATCTGGTGTTGGAATTGTCCTTTGCTTGACGAAATAAGTCTGGGGTTGAGTAGAATAGCAAAATTACAGCACATTGAGATGGTTTTCGTGAGGCACCTAGGCGGAGTTAGGGATTCCCCAGAAGGAATTATTGCAGCCCACATTCAAACCCAGACCGATGAGGCGGGAAGCCTGTACTCTAGCCACCATATCATCCCATATGAAATAAGTTAGTCCTTCGCTGACACTTAAGACCTCCTACATCCCGAATAAAATGCTCCATCTGACCCACGATACTCGGAATCTTCGACACGTAAATGTGAGTGACGGCTGGAATTCCAAGGAGACAACTTCATGAACTTACGACTGTGGAGAGGTATTGTGAGGGACAGCGACGGCGGCGGATTATGCTATAGCGTACCTTTTATATCGCTCGGATGTGAGGGTGGAGAAAGGCGGTGGGAGGAGTAGAAGGGCCGGGCACAAAGGCAAGGCGTCGTCGCAAGGGGCGGCAGGTGCACACGGCCAGGCGGATTAAAAGCGACAGGGGTCTCAGGCACACCGAAAGAAGGAGAGAGGATTTCAAAGAAGGAGAAGACTCTTGTGTGTATGGGGGGGGGGAAGCAGTAGGGGGGAGCACAAAGGGAAGGCGTTGGGAGTTATCCTGTAAACGTCCCCCCTCCCTATTTTCCCCTTCAGTTGGGTTTTTCAATGAGTTCTCTCGGCTTCTGGACACGTATAAATTCAAGCTCAAAATAACACTCGGGAACTTTCATAGGCCGCGTGGGATGTGAAGACGTCATGAGAAAGTGCCTGTGCGTATTCGAGTGTATCTATGAAATTGGAGGAAATATGAAGTCTTTCGCGATGTGCATTCTAAATGGTTACAATTGGTATGACAACCAATATCTTGGTTAGCTGCTATTTTTTCTGTCTTTAAAAAAGCGATTATACATGTAATTCCTAAGTGTTTACTAAGTTCATTTATTATTTTGACTTTTTGCAGGCAATTTCATTGACAGGTTCATGTAAAATCGATGACTCTTCTTCACGGTTAGAAATTAGGTAATATGAGGACGTTTAGGTTTTGTCATTATGGTATATGCGTTTTCGTCACATAATCGAGGAGGTTAAAGCAAAATATTTCATGATATGTACAGTGGCGGAAGAAATTAACGCAAAATTTTTCGCGCGCCAGAATGCGGCATTTTTGGGAACTTCTAGGAGCAGTACACACTCCAAAGACTGGCAACACTGAGGAAAACATCGTCTACCGCAAATATTTGAAATCCGCAACGGAACTCACATTTGCCGGAGCCTAGAACTTAGTCATCAGTCGCCTTATTTTTGAGCTTTCGTCTCATATTATTCGCACATTCAGTCGCGGTGCATCGCTGTGTTTGTTTCAGCATGGTTCTTACGTCGAATGATATCATTTATACAGAAAGACTGATTATAAAAATTATTCACTATCCCACCCAATTCAGTATACTATATGCTAAAACCTTCATCTTCTACCACCAAGGGATATTTATTGTGGTCGACTTTCCGTGGATCTTTTTGAATGACGCGTACTGCATCTGTTTCTCCGAAATGATATAACTCGAGATTTATCCGCACCAAATGTCGATACAAAAAGATTTAATTGAAATAAGTATAGCCTACGTGATGTAATTTTGCACGATTTTCCATTTGTAGACTGACGAAGTTCCTTTAACGGATATTTATTAAATTCAAAATGGATATTTATTAATGAATCGTTCTTGTCCCGATATAAATCCGTCCTTAGTTCGTCAGAATGGGATTAAACTATGAAAACATACGTAAATATATATAATTTCAAGAAATAAAAATAAATGTGCTCGCATCGATACCGAATTATCTAGGCATATTTTCCCGATATTTCTTTCATCTTAACACAGGAAGCTTGGTGACCAGCTGTCCACTGTTAAGCTTTATCTAGTAAATGCAGGATATACGAATATACATTCAGAAAAGTTTACCCAAATTAGGTGTAGTTATGGATAACATATGGATGATTGCATAATATCTTATATGCTTAGCAATAAATTCACCGCACATATGAAATTAACAAAAAGCCTTTTAAAAGACTTCGGTTTGGAGTAGAATATCATTAATGAAATAAATTAACAGGTAACGTTAATGTTGTAGCTGTCAGATGTATTTGGATAGCTAAAGAGTGGTCCGTGTTCGATTTTTAATGAATGCAAATGAGTTTTTATATTAATTTCCTCATATTGGCGATATGAATGAATGTAATGTGTAATAATAATATGAAATTTTTTAAATACAAAAGAGAAAATTTGCCGAATAAAAATAATTTTACTTGACCAGAAATTGAATGAAAAACTCAAAAATGTCTCGACCAGGGGTGGGATTACGGTTCTTTTCTTCTTATGGTAATTGTTGTCATCCAAAAGGCAAGCCGCGTAGCACCCGATCTTTCTTGATGATGATCACGTTTTCGAGATCATGAGCGAACTCGAACAAAGTTATTATGAAGAAACATGATTGCGATTCAGGTTTGCAACCCAGTAACAACTACTGAGCTTTCTTATGTCAAGGCGACTTTAAGATGATGTTTCTTATCCTTTCGGTGAATTTTTTTGCGTCCATATGCGTTACTGTGAACTAAGTTACTTTTAAAATGAGTGGTGGTATTGTCTATGAACGTTTAAAATAACTAAAGGATAGGAAAAAGCATACTACTCTCTCGGGAATACAAACAGAAAGTAGTAGTTCTAGAATTTCACCTCATCAGCCCAGACCATTCCAATCAAACGCCATTAGTTCCCATCATGCATGGGTTTGGAGGCCAGCTACCTTAAATCTGAGTTAAAGCAAAGAGCAATCTTGGAGGACTCTTGAGGATCCCTAGATGTTTCCCCGTGTCGATACAAAGCTTCACCAATACTAATCCATTCAAAATCGGAATGTATGAAGGGCGCATTATACTGATTTGGGAAATAGTATGCCTTTAATAAGAGCTTACTTTCCCCTTGTGTTGCGGGCGATACCTTTTCTGCTATAGATAATGTTTCGGACGCCAGGCGTTTAACTCACAGGAAAGAAGTGGTATTTGACTTCTCTTACGCCCTTAAAAGTATTCGACGGGGGCTTCCGATTTTTTTGAAGCGCGACGAGCCTTTTCTTTCTGGTGCAGCGAGTATTTGAAACCTATGCGTTATTCACAACAACAAACCACCCTGACCATCACCACCCGGAACTTGGCCAAGGTTTACTGATGACTACTTCATTGAGACGAGCGACGATAGACGAACAAGCAGAGCGGACAGCGCAAGCCGAGATATTATTCCAAGTTTTAGCGGCCTCTCCCAAAATTCTTGGAGGAAAGAAAGATCTTATTAGCCTTTAAGTATGCCTCATTTTTCTCCCAGGCGGAGGAATCGGATAGTAGGTTTGTAAAAGGCAAAAACATCCGTCGAAAAATTACCCGAAGAGGTGTTACACCTTCGACTTTCACCCACTGAACTTTTATTTGGTGTTTACAAGTAAAACAACCTATTTCTCACTACTATCAAACGAAATTCATTAAATTTAGGTCCGTTATAATAATAACTATGTTTAATCAAATGTATATCAATATTCATTTTTCGCCCGCAACTAGGAATACTTACGAGTTCACAAATGTCAAAAATCTAGGAGATAGTTCAAAACAAATCATGTAACATAGATGGAGCGGGCTGTTCGGAGCGCAGAGTTCATTATGAGAAAAATGCGAGAAACAAACGTTTTTCGACCCCCTCAAACGAAACAACCCCAAATTAAGATGCGATGAGGAAAATCGTGGAGGAAGAATGGGAAATGAACCCAGTAAGATGATACCAAAATGTGGACAACTCCATGTCACAGACTGTCAGGAAATCGAGAATGGAGGGGGATGGATTGATTATAAGGCTAATTAACATCCACATTCTTTATGTAAATACCAGCATATTTCTCGATGATCAATTGCTGTGATCATGTGCACACACAACTCAAATTGAGAGAATTACGCATACATTTCAACCTTTTACACTCGTTCTAAATAAAGCATTATAGTGTCCCTTTTCAACATCCGTTAAAATACATTTCCACTAAAAGATGAAATTTATGATTCTGTAAAAAGTCTGTTAATATCTTCATGTGGGAGCACTCACAACTTTAACTTCTATTGAAGCAATAAATTACGACACATTTGAAGAGGAATAGATTCTTTAGGAACGTAGCAATCGTATAATCTTTGATGGTGCACATTCCTAATTTGCACTCCATTGACTACTCTGCGGATTTATGAGGAGTATACAAATGACCATAGGGAAAATATCTAATCACTGCTTAGTCGCTACATGAAAAAGATGATTTTTAGTATTTTATCACTTTCACATACGCGATGCATTTTTGTCGGAGTATTACTTACGCATGGGTATAAAAATACTCCTCATAAAATTTAACTGCATAATTTTAGCCAAACATTTTTCACTGTGAATATGTCAAAAGGTATTTAAGTGATTCATTAATTTACCTTATCCTTATCCTCCATCCTATAAGTTGAACTGTTGAACTACACGGTTAATGTATTGCTCATAGCAAACCTAGAAAACAATACTGGGAAAGCTTCAAATACCGTTTTAATGATATTTTGAAGAAAATTCCACCCTTGCTTGGTCTCTCTTTCAGATAAGTAATCGGTATTAACAAGTTTGGCAGATAGAACCAAACTCTAATTCCTAATAAAAATAATTGCCCTCTTTACTAAATCATTTCAAAGTAATTTAAAGGTGAATGTAGCATCAGGTAAGTTCACTAAATCGAGTAACTGACACAATCAAAGATCCGGTCTATTACCTCCTTCATGAATAGCTTTTCATTGAGTGGTGAATTGGCGAATAAGTGGATATGAGCATCATACGACAGACAGGACGTAGAAATCAAGTGGGGCCGAGTACCCGAGAATGGGAAGTAAACATCTCATTCGGCGACCAAGGAGACCGCTCTGATTCTTTTACAAAGCTCGAATATGTGTAAAACTCACACACTCATGGTTGAGGTCAATGTCCATTTCCTGGGCCTTCCGCAGATTCCTGCGAAGTTTTGGCTGCAATAAAGTCACATCGCGTAGGTTAATTATAAAGGCACTAAAAGAGGCCACGCCAGGATTTAAACCCCAGGCATTCTTGGCCGCAGACGAACGCTCTCCCTCTAGGCTACTTCATCGATCATGAGGAATCCGCGTCCAGTGGTTCTTACTACAAAACGAAAATAGGGAATTCTAATGTTTCTTGTAAAAACTGGATCAAATAAAATGTTCTGGATTTTTGAAAGTAGTTTTCAGAAAGTAAATAATATTACGTTAGGAGGAATTTAGAAATTTAAGTGTTTGAGACGACCTGTATGAACAAGGGCGGAAACTTACGTAGGGTTTTAAGGTATTGGAAATACTTTTAGAGAAAATTTTTCTCCACATGGAAACCATTCTATTCAACCAGATTTCCTATACTTTAACTTGAAATTCTCAGGATATTACGCCAAAATGTTAATTGTAATGCATCATTATTCTCGGAAGTAGTTTAAGGCCTATTAAAACGATGTGCATTAACAGCTATTCCCTGCACGCGGAAATACGTTTTATTGTGAGTGAATTTGATCTGGAGAATAAAAAAATTTTATGTCCCAACGAATAATGCTTTCATCGTAATATTTCTTAAGTTTCAATCAAGAAAATTTTTTTCAGCGGTCCAAAGCTCTAAAAATAATATGGTAAGCATCTCTACATAATCAACTACGACTTCGGAACCTCGACTGAGTGCGGGTCGAAGCAAGCTCATCACGTTTATAACTCCTAGACGATGTCGCGAACTTAAACCTTATTAGTATGACGATTTACATGACGCGTAAAATCGATATCCATTCATAGAGAGTTTGAATATTCCCGGTTTCCATATGCTGTCTCATTGTTGTCAAGTTGTCGAAGGAAAAGCGATTTCAATTAGTTTCCGTGTACGCCGCATTCAGACGCCAATGAGTTTTGCGTTAATTTTTTCCGCCACTGTACATACATACATACATACATACATACCATTCACGCCGTTCCTTCCCGGGTAGGCAGAGTCACAGAGTTTCACTCATAAATACATATTTGTACACCTAACTCTGCTTCAATAAATTATCCTTGCAAACCTCTTTTGCTTCATTTACCCCTATACACTGCTTCATACACGCCCTCCTGTTTTAAAGACTCCTAATATTCCTCCTCCTAAGAATTTTCTCAACCACATTCAACCAAAACTTTCTCGGCCTACCTCTATCTCTCTCACCATTCATTTCACTTTTATATGTCTGTTTCGATATTCGACTCTCGTCCATTCTCTCAACATGGCCAAATCAACGAAGCACACTCCTTTCATATATGTCCATTACTGGAGCATCTAACCCAAATTCATTTATTACCCACACATTCCTGACCCTATCCATCCTACTTTTGCCGCAAACAATCCTCAGATAACTCATACCCACGACGTTTATGTCCATCTTATTCTTATGTCCATCCTAATATACCCGTTTCACTACCATACAACAAAAGGGGAAGAGTGCACTTTTGTACACGGCGATTTTCGCTCCTTAGACAAGCACTCATTTCTTGATATGCTCCACATGCTACCTACCACATTTCTTCCAGCATTCGCACGTCTCTTTATCTCCTCATCTATCCGTCCATCTTTTGTAAACATCTAACCTAAGTACACAAAATCATCCACTTTTTCAATTACTTCACCATTCGCCCTCGTCCTACAGTTATTCTCCCGGAGGGAAATATAAACTCTTTCGCGATGCGCATTCTAAATGGTTACAATTGGTATGACAACCAATATCTTGGCAAGCTGTTATTTTTTGCTTTCTATAAAAAAGCGATTATACATGTTGCTACTAAATATTTACTAAGTTCATTTATTATTTCGACTTTTCGCATGCGATTTCATTGACAGATTCACGTAAAATCGATGACTCTTCTTCACGTTTAGAAATTAGGTAATTTGAGGCCATGTAGGTTTTGTCATTATGGTATAAGCGTTTTCGTCACATAATCGAGGAGGTTAAAGCAAAATATTTCATGATATGTATTTGAAATGATTGGTAAGTGGAATTAAATAATTCAATAAATATTCAAATGATCAACATTAATTTGTTTTCCATCAGAATTATTCACTATCAGCACGAATGAATTAGTGGTAGCAAAACATGGCGGCAGTCACGCTTTAGCCATTTTTCAGTGGAGGTGTAGATACACTGGAGACCAACTGGGTCTGCGCGGAAACGCAAGGCATTTCTGCGCTCGAAAAACAGACTTGGGTACTAAGTTCTGCACTCTCGTTGCCAACTTCAAAATACTCAACTTGACATTCACGTCTACTTTCTTGCTCATCATGACTCTCAATCTGACTGTCTTCTTGGATTGGCTTGGCTGAGCTGGGTAGTGAACACAATCGGCGTATATAACGCAGCATCGTTTTTTATAGTAAACATATCTACCATGTATATACAGCCATTAATACTTTACGAAGCCCTTGTAGACTAATTATTGACTGATTTGTTGGAGAGGAACATATAATGTAATAACTCCTTAGTTCCTGCTATATTGCTACAAAAAAAGATAACAAGAGTTATAACTAAAAGTAAACAATATGAACACATATATCCAATGTTTGTTCGACGTAGAATTCTTCCCATCAAATACATGTTTATTGTTTAGGTACTGAAATAATTTTATTTTAAGAGTGGTAATTTGCCGGCAGTTTCTAGAAGCAAACATACGAATAATTTACGAAGGAAGCTAAGTACGCGATTTCCAAAACCAAATATTAAAGGGCGGATGACTCCCTTGAAGCAACTGCGCGGCTACTTCCGCAGTTCTTTGAAAATTACCAAATATTACGTTGTTCAAGTGATTCTTTGTGCATTTGGGCCATAAAGTGTTTAGCGTCTTGCCTGAATCCATCGAAAGTTTTCAAAACGACAAGTTTTTGAAAATTTCAAATGAATGGACATTGGCACATTTAAATATTGATGTTTTATACTAGATCTGTGTAAATGTACCCAATTTTATAGCTTGTAATAATTTGTGTGTTATACGAATGTAATCTAGATGAATGATTACTATTGTATTTGCTTTTCTTGATCACAATTGGGATAAAATGAAATCGTCTTTTGTTGATTATTATATATGCTTTTGAATGCATTTTGTTTAGTGCCAGCAGTTCATTTCATTATTTTATGGAAGGCAGTCTCCACACATGTCTACACACAGTCTACACACAGTCTACACACAGGTCTACACAGTCTCCACACATGACCTTTGAGGCTGCCTATGTCTCCTTCATATTTGTACACAACACTCTACCAAAACTATTGAGTAGGAAATTAGTCTCCTTCCTATTATTATTGTGAAAAACATTATTAAAACATAAAAATTCTGGTTAAGGCCTCTTATAGGTGAAGAATGGTTTAACCCACGTATTATTAGGAAAAACGGAATTTGCAAAGAATAATTTGAGGTGAATGGAAATATTTATCCGAACTATTTGCAATCATGAAGGTTTATTGAGTGTTTGAAACTACAAGTGTATATGTTTTAAATTGGGGAAAAGGGAATTGTAGGGCGATATGGAGCAGTTAATCGGAGATTCATTGTCGCACTTTTCAATGCATCGAGCGAATATCCTCCTGCGAATAAGTTGAAATTTTATCGCTACTAGAAAGGCACTCGAGTCATTTCCTGATTTGAACTTGATATTGAATAATCAAGGTATGCGGAACCTTTCACTCGCGATACGGTGACCACTCAGAAACAACCTTTCCCCTGCGCAGTCTCTCTTCGCGTTTCGCCTTCGTTTTCCATTCGCTTTAGTCTCTCTCTCTGCCCTTGCTGTCTGTTGCTGATGATTGCACTTCTTGCACTGCATCTCCCCAATCCCCCCCTCCTTCCCGTCTTCCACTCTTCTCTTACCCTTCCCGATACTCCCAGATTTATATCGACTGAACATTTTTTTGGCAATGTATGATGAAACTGAAACGAAATCGGTATTGCGTCACTTGCTTCTCGACTGATTCTTTACTTAGTTGCCACGTAGTTCCGTGCTGTGAATTCTGTCGGACGCTTCCCACCAAAAAGAAATAATGTTTCATTGTATCAAATATTCGACTAATTTGTGTGAAATTGACAGTGGAAAAATCATTCGCCTGGACTGGGAATCGAACCCAGATCCCTCGATTTCGCGCCGAGTGCTCTAACCAATGAAGTTACCCAGGCGTCCTCTTACACTGTGAATCTCATGGGAGCTTTAAGGAGCAAGTTGTCCTCACAGGTACCGTGCACATGATGACAGAGGAACCCGTATGCGAGCGCTAAGCGCCACAGTCCACGGGATAAAGCCCAATCTTAAACACAAAGGTGTTTACTCTGGACATTTCCAAAGAACCACGGAGCTAGCCGCGCAGTTACTTCAAAGGAGTCACCCGCTAGTGATTACACAACTGTATGAAATTCACAGTGAAAGAGGACGCCTGGGTAGCTTAATTGATAAGAGAACTCGGCGCAAAATCGAGGGATCTGGGTTCGATTCCCAGTCCAGGCGAATGATTTTTCCACTGTGGATTTCGCACAATTGTGTGATCACTGGCGGGTGACTCCGTTGAAGTAACTGCACGACTAGTTCCGTGGTTCTTTGAAAAAGTTGTTCCGTGCCGTGAATTCTGTTGGACGCTTCCCACTAAAAAAGAAATAATGTTTCATTGTATCAAATACTCGACTAAGGTTTGCTTTCCTTTAAAATTAGGGAAAAAATAGAACATGCGTTTCCTTTGTTTCTCGTGCATAGCAAATATAAACAATACTTTGAGATAACCTCCCGTGCCTTCTTAGTCTTCACACGAGCAAGATACCTATAGCAGCCATTGTAATTTGTTTCAGGCAAATCTTACAATGCACCTGAGGTTTCAAAGCAATAATTTCATTGCATCTTTAAGAAACCACATTAAAATTTAACCGTTCAGTTCTAAAGAACTTGATGAGATGCAGTCTACGCTTCAATGTCGAACTTTGCAGGAATTCGATTCCTTGTTTGGTCGACTACCAATTTTTCACCGCACCCGACGCGAGGTCTCAAACACGCTTGACCGTACAATGTCGATACTTTATTCCCGCATCAAAACACACTCTGTAATGGATATACTCGCTGATAGGAACAAACCCATCGTAAAGTCCTTGTGGGATGGTCATTAGATCGTCTCTTCGGATTTAGTATCTGGATTGTAATATTTTAATTGATTTGAAACGATATTTTTCTTTTTAATACTGGAATTCAATGTATTTCGTCCAGAATTTGCCATTTCCAATAATATTAAATTTTAATTTTTTAATGTCTTAAACATATAATTCATGACATCGTACAAGTATTAGAGCTTTAGTGACAAGTATTAGAGATTTGGCCCTTTGAGTATTGGCCACTTGCTAATAAAGTTTAGTTCGTCAGAATAAACAAATGTAATTCATTTCTACTGAAAAAGGAAATCTAAAATTCCCATGGTCTTTTCTAAGTTTTTGGAGACGCTGCTTTCATTGACTCAAACAGAGCGTAATATTCCACGGAGAAATATTTGCCTATTCTCAGGATATTGCGTGGCAATTGGTCCATTTTTACCGTGACCAACAGGGTGTGAAGTAAATTTGTTTTGATTTTTGTGTTGTAGTTATATGGTTGTTAGGACAACGTTTACAAAAAACAAACAAACAAAATAAACAACAAACAAATAACAAACAAAATACAAATTGTTTATATAATGCAAAAAATTGTTTTTGTACTGAAAGAGAAAATTAATCCATTAAATAAATGAAGAAAATCAACAGATGCTTTTTACCAACTACCTGTCCAGGGCTAATGAAATAATATCAGGTTGAAATGCCATCAATCCATCTGCCAGGGTCCATACTTTAGAGCAGAGATCATGAAATAGCGATTATTGATTGCTCAATGATTAGGGTATTGCTACTTCCCCTTAAATAACGATAAGGGAGACACATGACTTCAACCTTAAGAGGCTCTGCCATAAAAATTCTAAACAGTGCTATAGATAGATTCTTACTGCAGCTTGTGTCGCTTTGATCGTAAGAGATTAACTTCAAGGATGTCATTCCAAATGGCTGATGTATTGCATATAATTTACACTTTGTTTGCGGAATTGCGAATTTGTTACGGAAGCCTACAAAGTCCAAACGTGGAATTGAAATGGCCATGAAACCTCGGCCTCAAGGAACTACTTGGCAGTTGAGCAGCGCGCATAAATTAACCACGCGGGAAAATATATTTAAGATGAGGTCAGTGTGACTCTTGAGTTCTGTACGCTCGCCTCTTTTGAGTCGCCACGCAGTTGTGAGTGTCGGAGCTTCGAGACGCGCACGGGCGACGATTTGCAGGCGATGATGGGCGGATTTTCCGCCTGGAACATTTAAGTCTCCACTCCCTTAAGGTAGTTTGAGCGAAATATCATTTTACTTAGAAGTCAATGAATATGGTCTCATTTCAAAGAAAAATATCTGATCCTTCTAATGACTCCAAGAATTCAACCCCTTACTACATTACTTTCGGAGATATTTGACGAAGAATACCAGCCCTTTTACATGGGAAATGGTACGTGTATGCATTGCGGGATCATCATGCGTGATTATTTACAAAAATAGGTATTTCTAACACTCAGGTATCGTAAAAAAACTAACACGGTGTAGTTTGTATGTTTTATAGACTATTTTTGAAAATTAATCATATTGCCACCGCAGTAGGTTCTTGGGTATCACATAAAACCTTCCGTTTTGAAGGAGTTTCAAACGCACTGAGGGAAAAATATGAGTCAAGTTATAGACTTATTTAGATATTTTCATTTAATTACCATTTTTGTAATATAAAACGATATTATTGCACCATTAATGCTGCAATATTTAATTCATGTGTCCTACAGCTGGTGAAATTTAGACGTATAATTCGAATATGGTATCTATTATGACTAGGGAAATATCTCGCTCGGACTACCTTGAAGGACGTTCACCAACGGACTGCCGGGAAGGTCATCAGATTATTTCCCTCCACCTCATTTCCCCAGAAAGGTGAGAATAAGCCTTTGAGTGTGGAACATGCTAATTACCCGCGGCCGCTTGCTTCATGTGAATACATATCCACGGCTGACCAAATATTTGAAGTGCCTGCGAAATTTAAATGCTACGAAAATGGCATTTTTCCATTCAAGAATGCAATCTTCGTGATTATCCACTTGACTGGTCTCCTTCCTGAGGCTAGGACTCTAGAATCACGTATTTCCTTATGTTCATAAAGCGTAATGTGTGCCAATAATTTAAGCATGCAATCAAGTCTTGCTCAGCCGTTACGCAGGTTTTTCATTTTCATTATGTGAACTGATTTATCTTCTCTATGACTTGCAACTTCTTTTCTTTGAACTCTTGACTACTCTCCGCCGGACAACATAGTTGCACTGCGTCAAGATTGAAATGGGAACAATTTTTCATTCAATGTTCTGAGGGACAAAATTTTACATTTAATAAATTTATTACTCATTAAAATGAACTGAGAGCAAAACGCCTTTTTAAATTTATACTTTTTACCATAATATTTAAACCTGTCGTTTAATCGTTATCGAATTTGTTAGACTCGTGAGAATACGAGCACTGAGGATGAATGTGGGAATGCGGTTGGGACGGTGGCTGAAAAGCTGGATTTCAAACGAGAGTACCCGGGTTTTAATCCCGCCATTGATGAATATTTTTATTAATCTCGATTGCCACGAAGGGAACACTTCAATTGTAGTAATCTATCCCTTCACCATTGGCGCCTTTCGTTAAGAGCACGCTAATGCCGACACCCTTCATCCTTCCCCGAAATAATCGCTCCAAAACCGTCCTATCCATCAACCCCAACTGCCGCAAATGAAATTAGTTTTCGGTTACCTCTCCTAATTACCACTCTAATTACTGCTATTACTACTCATTAATAATACCCCGCTGATATTTGAGTACCTTGGTTGATAGTCTTAATTACAGAAGTAGACATCTTGTATTAACAATTCGCTAAATTTACAAAAAAATGTTGAATTATTTTCAGTTTTTTAGATATGTCACGACTGCTTGGTTTCTAATCACATTCATACCGTAGGTTCAACTTTATTTAATATTAGATAGATGAAATTAGAGATTAGATTAATATTAAATATTTTAAGTTTGATGCCTATCATTTTCCACAGCAATTCGTAAGAACATTGACAAAATCACCATTACAATTCAGATTACCAATATTTCGAAGCGTGCGTAATATAGATTAATCGTTTTAATAAAAAAAATCAGCTTCAGGAAAACTGCAAAATATTTTTTTGAATTATCTTGCCCAAAAATGTTATCACGTTGCTTTCACCTATATAAAAATGATTCCTACTTTTAAGGACTCCGACTTGTGTAGTGAATGATTTGATGTTGTCAGCCTGAGGAGTAGGATGTACATTGACATCTACGAAATACCGTGCAAGCCACCACAAGGGTGTGTGGCACGGGGTGATGCCACATCAGGCATGCAGCACTCATGCTCGTTTAAATGAGAACCGCGCACGTTCCCCGGATGCCAGGCGCAGGCCAAAAGCAGTCCGGACAATGGTACGAAGTCAGACTAGAAACTAGGAGAGTGATATGTAGAAGAACATGTTACCATGCTGTTCACTACTCAATATACAACTACTGGTTAGTATTATTAATACGACAAAGAAAAGCACTTTAAAGGTACTAAAACATGCAAGGGTATATCATGCCGGGGATTGTACGCAAGGTTAGTATCTAATAATCATGTTCAGATATTTATCACTACTGAAAAAAAAACAATTTAAACTAGTCAGAATCCTAGAACTGATCTATTGCAACTATTATGGTCCTTTATTGTGCGTGGAAAAAAGACATTTAAATCTGTTCTGCAGTCTATTTCCTTAACCTAATTCTTGTGATCGTTTCCACCATAATAGTTTGGCTCTAGCAAAATATGTTGAAAGTCCGGTAAAAAATTGTCTACATCAAACTTTTGCAAAAGATTGAAGATATATGCCAGCATAATTGAATGTCTCACAAGAAGGTTGGGACTTGGACTTTGCCTTGGTGTCTGTTTTAGTAGTGTGCGGATGTATGGTTGAAGATTGTGATGCTCCTAAATGGTTTGGCCAATGATTTTCTGGTGAAAGTCGCAATTTTAATCATTAATTGCTAACGTGGTAACAATAGTTTTCTGCTTAAAAAAATTACCAATATATTTTGTCAATGTAACTTGCCAAGGTGTGTACGATCCAAAGTATTTTGTTTTGATTGAGCAGTTCTCTATGGTTGGCATGTTCGTTTCTCCGTATTAGCCCTGATGATGATTTGAAATCGAAGCGTTGTTCAAGACTACTTGATATGATTATTTGGACCAAAATCCTCACCAGAGGGATTATTTTTCTACGAATATATAATCTCTGGTAGAGATGAAGTGTTATTCATCATCAATGTAGATCTGTCCTAAGACAGGTTCCAGCTGAACTCCTCCAAACTTCTCTATTTTGCGCCCACATTTTCACCTCTTGGTAACTCCTGTTCTCCCTCAAATCCGTCTACATATCAAATTTTCTTCTTCCTTTCTCACATTTTTCTTTCACATTTCCCTCCATTATAATACTCAGGAGGCAGTCATTCCTCATGACATGCCCCAACCAGTTTGCCTTCCTCCTCCTTATTGCATTCATGATTGATCTTTTCTCGTCAATTCTTTCCTAAAGTTGGTCATTCCTCACCTTGTCCGTCCACCTCACTCTCATCATCCTTCTCCATAACCACATTTCAAAACTTTCAAGATACTTCACTTCCTTTTTCCTATAGGTCCAAGTTTCTGATCCATAGAGGACCGCGCCTCATACAAAGCATTTAGCAAATCTCAAAGTGTGATTACAAGATAGTTTTAGGAATCCACGGCGTGTAACGTAAAACATTTTTGGTGAGCATTAACCTTCTGTTTCACACTCCTGAGGTGGATTGGTGGATAGTGTACTTAGTACACGTATGTCTGTGAAATACCTGTGATTTGAGTGATTTTCGACTTCAACAAGGAGAGCTATTGCTGATTACGTCTTGGTCCCATTCCTGATTAATGTTATAATCGGAGCAATTTGATGCCTCTTTACAGCCCGTATCGCCACAACGCAACCGGATGCTGGAGAGCGAAGTGCCCACTAAGCTCGAGGCGCCGGCGAGGGAGCGGATAGCCCAGCCTAGAGCTGTTAGCGTGCGATGTGAAGACCAACGCGAGGCCCAACCAACAGACCGGACGCCACCAATGATCGCTGGCCCCATCAACTGGAACGAACGACGGAATGAGGTGGGTTAGCTGGGGAATGCTGGGGGAAATGGGTCTACCGGGTGAGGGGGGGGGAGGGATGGAAGCCAGCCAGGGGAGGGGGGGACACAAATGGGGGGTTGTTGAAAAAGTAGCTCCTTCTATAGAGCGGGAGGGAGGGGTCTTCTTTTATAATGTTGTGGCTCCCAATCCTCAACCCGCCACCTTTCGTTCACAACCGTCCGCAGCCCAACGGCTTGTCTTGCCTTCTCGCTTGCTTCCATGTCCTCGAAATATCTCTGGGAGGGATCGGCTCCTCTTCATCACATCCACCTCTGGTTTCCCAGCGAGAGAGTTCTTTATCTCATTTCTTATTCTCCCGCCGCCACAAACTCCACTACTTTCCCCTTCCATCTCGTGCCTCTCCATCCTACCATTCCCTCGTCTCCAAGAGGCCAACCATGCGCTGCCATCTACGCCACACGAGCTACCTCGGCGTCGTCGGCTCTTTTATTTTTCTCCCACTCACCTCGTCCACTTCACTTTCCAGGTCGCATTCAGTAATTCTTTTTTCCCTTATCCTGCAAACCTTCGCCTCTGTTATAGGTCTCTCCGTCTTGCTTTTCCGCCACAAGTCACCTGCCCGCAAATAAACCCCATCTCCTTAGGCTTTCTTTTGAACACCTCTCGTATTCTATTTAACACCTACTTATGGTCGCCGATACAACTCCTCCAATCACGTTCCATTCAACCCCCACGTAAATTTCCACCAAGTCCCGGCCTTCAACCCGGCGATATCCTCGCGTCTATTCCTAGGGTATGCTAAGAGAAGTTTTCCGCGGAAATCATAATCAGTTCTCCCTGAATTCATTCAACCATGACTCTGAGAAGCGTTAATGAGTCTTTTATAAGTCTATTCACGGCAAAAAACCTGCAAGTACAGTGGTGGAGGAAAGAAACGAAATGTTTCGCGTGCTCGAATGTGGAATTCGCCCAAGCTACTAATAATGATACTTATGACGAAAGACTGGCAACACTAAGGAATGCCTCATGAATCGCAAATATTGAACTCTATGGTGGAACTTAATTCATCGGGAGCGAGAGAAAAAGAGGCATTAATTGCCTCTTTTTCAAGTATACTTCTCAATTCATCTCTAGTTCTTTCACGGCGTTTAACCTGGTTCCTTTTGGCATCTTTCATGTGACGATATTTTTCATATTTAGGAGTCAATTAGTTAAATAACCTTAATAATCCAGTTCTAACGACTAGTTATCGCATCCAACCCTGATATACGTGGAAATATTTTCATATGTTAGCGAAAATAATAGACATGAACTCTGATTGACTTTTCGAGAGCCATTTTCTTATTACCCGTCCCATGCCTCTTTCGTCGTGCGAATTGAAATTAATAACAAATGTGGAGCTACTACAAGAGGCTTTAATTAAGATAAGTTTTTTCTACGAGAAAAAATTTATTCACTCTTATTATTCAGTGGGCAAAATAAATTCTGCTTGTAACCGGGATCTAACTTTCTAAATCGCTTATCACCTAGTAGAAACGAGTCCTCAGTCCAAGTAAATATAGACAATGAAGCATACCTAAAGATTCCTATTCCGAAATTAGAAACTAATATACTCGCATCAATGCCCAAATATTTCATTTCATTCAGAATATTTTACAAGCCTAACTCGCACCTTATAACAGGGAGCACTGTGACCAGTTAGTAATTGTGAGGATTGCAAAGCAACGTTGTTTCAGGCGTGACTTGGTGAAATTTATTTAACATTGTAGACATGTATTTTTTATTACTTGTAAGTACAATATGACTATTGACTTAAGTGTTAATTGACTTTTAGGTTCACTTTTAAATTGACCTGTCTTATTCTTGTACAGTACTAGTCCGGGGACCAATAAACATTATTATTATTACTAAACAAAAAGGTAACTTTGTTATCTTTATATATATAATTCTTCTGTACGTGTGTATGTCACTGAACTCCTCCTAAGCGACTGGACCGATTTTGATGAAATGTTTTGTGTGTTTGAATGGGTCCCTGGATGGTTTAGATTCACAATTGGACCCGGTAGGTGGCGCTGCGATCGGGTTCTAGGATTTTTTTATATTATTCAAAAGGGTTTTCGCATATCAGAACATATAACCCAAAAATTTCACCTCTCCCCCACTACCCCCCGATATTTTTAAAATGAAAAAATCATAAGTTCATGAATAATTGACCGCTAAAACCTGAGACGGTCATGAATAATTGACTGAGATTGATTTATAATTATGTTTGTGTACCATAGGTGGCGCTGATGTCGAATTCTGTGTAATTTGGCGTACGCATCAATACATGCGCAAGTCGTCGCACTTGCGTCGTCGCTTGGCGTTGTTTTGACGAAACGAAAAGATTGAAATGTCAAACTCAATGTCATATGTCACTTAGTATATAGTTTATCAAAAATTCGACTATCGAAAAAATGTTTGCTGAACCCGCTAATAGCCAACGTTTGGGCAGGAAAACGTCTTTAGGGTCCGCTAGTTTCACATAAATTTATATGAAGACGATACAGGTTTCGGCGTGGCACGACATCATGAGTGGCTTGCTGATGACGCGCCGCGTCAAAACCCGTGTCGTCTTGATATTAATTTTTGTGAAATAAGTAAGTTATCTTTTCATTAATAATATACGGCATGTGAAAGCATATAATTGTGATAAACCAAAAAACGACCAACTTAATTCTCAATACGGTATTAATGAAGGGTTAACTATTCATTGACGCCAGACTTCATTATATTCATAAAAACTGTGCGGACCTATTAATTTGCTAGGAATCGTGATGAATGTGATCAGTCACTATTTAAGGGCGGTAGTGCCGATGTCTAGCATAACTCATCAGCAATGCGGAGGTGTTTCCGAGGTAAATGAGTTTTTATGCGAATGTTCTCGTATTGAGGCAATGCGTACAAGCTAAGATGTAGTTGCAGTGACTGACATATGATCTGAGATTGTGTAAATTAGACAGGAATAAAACTCGCCTTGAATAAATTATTTTATTACAAGAATTCGCATATCCCAGTGATTGGTCACGAGTGATATTCAGTTTCACTACCTCACCATGTCATTTCTTGACGCATTTCTCCCGGTTATTATGTATCTTTTGTTTGTAAATTTGCACCCATGCGCGTGGCTACAAGCTATACAGTTCAAGTAATTTGAAAATTTCTCTGTGATTCGAGAATTTTCCGGTTCACGTTCTTGAAACTGTAGATAAAGGAAGGGCAAGCGATTTTCGCGGGCATCGAAGTGGAAAGCAGTCGTGTATTGAATAAGGTGGTGGCGGACACGATAAGTCTTCTACCAATGATCAAGATTTAGAAGTCCTGTCCTTCAGCTCAATGGAAGGAAGTGTAGCTATTGATGTCATCTTCCAACCCACATATGCATTCGACTGGGGCCTCCACCTTTTCTGCCTTGTCTGAGTCCTTCCTCTCCGGTGGAGCGGGTGTTCAAAAACTTTGTGCCATTCAAAACAGCAGAACACTATAACGCGTCGGAGCTTCAATCATCGTCAGACTGTCAGGTGACTATTACTACTGTGACGTTCGAGTCGATAGAGGAACATGCAGAGCAGACTGCGGAAGCAGAGGTTAATTTCACCATTAACGGGAATGCTCGCATTTTTTGGGAGTTAATGCGCCCAAATTGGAACATGATGGAATTGTCCCTCTTTCATAAATGGGTTGGATATTATTACATAATTTGTTGAATTTCGGTAAGTCAAAAGGAATTTACATCAGTAAATACTTTATTCAGCAGGTGCAGTCAGACAGGTGTAATGGCTGGTGCAGAGGTAAGGTGCAGAGTTGACTACATGTAAACCTATTATGGAGTGAATGACGTAATCGGAGATCCGGTCAATTACCCGCTTCATGGATAGTTTTCATACATTTTCGACCGTGATAGCGGCTCATAGAAATATGAAATAATGAGAAAGTTGACGTGAAGATTAGATGATCGTCTGGAAATGATAATCCAGTAAGGCAGAGTACCCGGGAAAGGAAAGTAAAAAGAAAGCACACGAAATTTAACCCAATGGCTGGTTCCAGAGGTAGGGAGTTTGTGCTGTTCCTCTGCATAGCCCAAATATGTATGCGTTATATATTCATAGCGCAGGTTAGTATCCGTTCTCCTAACCTCTGCACCAGCCATTAGGATAATTGCCGAGTGAGATATTTTACTTTCCATCCCGGGTACCCTGCCCCACTTGGTGACCCCTTCCAATTGGCCCATCCATGGATTTTCTCAAAGATTTAGTAGCAATAAAGTCACATCCCGTAGAATAAGTGTGACAATGTTTAAAGGGGCCTCTCCCAGATATGAACCCCAGACCATTTTGGGCCGCAGAAGAGCGCTCCTACCACTTGGACACTGCGTCCACAAAGATTAGTCGGCGTCTAGTGGTTCTTTTTATACCCTGTAAAAATAAAAACAAATGAAAATAATTTCTTAACAAACCTGACTGGGATCTCTTGAATCTGTAAAACCACTTTTCAGAAATTGTCTGATGGGCCAGCATGACTAAGAAACTTGAGGGTTTCAATCATCTTATCCCGAGTTCAACGCCGCAAAAGAAAATGTAGGGCATTTAAGAACTGGCAATATCTTTGATGAACATTTATATCTGCCTCTGGTAAGGTAGAATAATTGATAAGAATCTAATTTCAAATATTTTCCTGTATTTAGAAGTAAGAGTCGCCAATTAATACGACAAAATGTTGGTTGCAATATTTAATATTCCCTATTAGTAGTTTAGGGCATATTAAAACGGCATTCATCCACAGCTCTTTCCTAATCACGAGTAAATTTTTCTTTTAGGAAATAAAATATAGGAAATAAGCAGTCTGTATCCATAGGAATAATTTATTTATAGTTCAGTTCCTTAAGTTTCAATCGAAATTAATATTTTTAGAGGGGTTACGAGTACTAAAAGTTCTAGCTATTATAATTACGTAATTTACCTCTTATGAACCTCGACTGACTGCGGTGAGTGGGAAACTGGTATCGCATTAATAACTCATACAAGCAACCGCGAAAATTGGGACACATATAGTATCCTTGTTTTGCGATGCTTAAGCTGTATTTTCAATAATATGGAGTTCGAAAATTCCCGGTTCCAAATGGCTTAGTTAGTGTTGCCATTCTGTCTAAATAAGAGCCATTTCAATGATTTATCCCGTACACCGCATCCAGATGCCAATGAGTTTTGCGTTATGTTTTTCCTACATTGTACTTTTAAACATGAATGATATGAAAAGTTAAAATGATTCAAAACATTCTTTCAAATGCCTGCTTAATGCCTGAAGGCGACTTTTAAGCGACGGAATTAATTCGGGACACTAACCAGAGTATTGCCCTTATAGAACCGAGTATGAAAAAGATAAAAATAACATTTGTGTAATTCTCTCGGGCTCGCCACCGGGTAAATTTCTTAATTATATCTTAAATGGCAAATTTATTACCCGGTGGCGAGCCCGAGACAATTACACAAAGATAAAAATAACGTTAACACGAAAGATTGAACCGTGATCCCACTCCTCGTTTTGATTAATAACTTTCGGCTTAGTGGCTTTATTGTGCTTCAGGGAGTTAACGTCGAGTTTGTTGTTTTGATGAGAGCAGTTTCACCCTGTTTTACCCCTCAAGTTCTGAAAGAGTGTCTTCAGGTCAAGATTCTACCTTAAGAACTGGCCACGAAAGGTGAAACTGTAGTCAACAACAAACACGACAGAAATTTCCTGACGCTGATCGAGCCTTACAGTGGACGTCACAACAAAGAAGTATAATCAATAGAGTTATTTTCTTTGTGAAAAACATTCCCACAAGCAGGCGAGATAATTTTGAGTCCACAACATCTGGGATTTTCACATATTGGTGCTGCGTCCCAACTATGGTTTTTTTCCAATCGAATTTGCGAGCGACGCGGAATCACTCGAGCGTGAAACGCACCCAGGCATACCTTTCCAAAAGTAAATCAACTTTTAAAACAGCAGCCAATTTTAGCCGACAATCAAGATATTGGCATACCAATATGGATTGAGAAAGTATGCCAACGAATTGATGATAAATGTACACAATACTTGCGAAAGTATGTCTAAAGATTAATCGTTATTATCCTTCATCCAGTTGACTCATTCTTCACGCAATTTGACGAAGCAAAGGCAAATGGTCCACGACAAAGTATCAAGCATTTTTTTTGTCATACGAATACGTTAGTAATGACTAATATTTACGTGTAAATACACGATTCTAAATTGTTTTTCACAGCTTTAAGTTTTCAGAAAAAGGTGAACGAAAGAAAAATCAATTCAGAGAAATAATTGAGACCACGGTTGGATTTATTGACTTCGCATTAATTATTTTCTAAAAGAAATGCTGGAGATTTTGAAGACAGAGCCAATTGTAATAAATATAGGGAGCCCCTCAATAATAGGGGGGCCTTAGGGAAACGTATAAACAATTATGTGTAATTGAAATAAATTTATCATACGTGTGGCACAGGTAATTTTGGCAAATAAATGACCTTATCGAATGCCTGACGTGGTGTTCTAGTAGCCACCTAATAGGATAGGATATGCGGGGTGGCAAAACCAAGTATGTGATAGCCATCAGACACACTATTCTAAAGTCATTAGCTGTTTTACAAAATCGATTCATTTATGCTAAGTTAGGTAACCAGCGTGGGAGGAGACATCACATGAAATTAAACTTCTTGCCATCGTTCTCCACAAGCGGAATAGAGACTGCTCTCATAACTGCACATCATACACGATTTGCTGAAATCTGATCTGAAAAATCTGATGGAGCACTACCTGCTATTTTCGTGACGTGAGCCATTGCTTTACGATAATTGTTCAGAAGATTGTCGGCTATGTTTTTTGGATACCAACCTGTTGATGAGTTCCGACCGATAGCCGTTAGCAACAGCAATTTTCTCAGTGATATTTAATTCTCGTTAAACATTTTTCCAAAAAAGTTGAATGTAGGAGTGGAAACATATGAGCTTCTGTGAGTAATGATGCTGAGAACCTGAAGGTATCACATTTTCAGTTTCGGTTGGCTTACATCTACATCTACGTAATACCCTGCGAGCCACCACGAGGGTGTGTGGCAGGGGGTGAAGACCACCAAGCATGCATTATTGCCATGCAAGTAGGATATTTAAGGGAGGCATGCTAGAGAAGTTTACGATGGATGAAGAATTTATGCCTGCCGTAATGAAGAGAGATGGAAAGGGATGGATGATTTAGAGTATGGTTGACATAGGTTTCACAGGTGAAATTGATGCTCTCGTTGTAGTCATTCAAGGATTTGGTAAAGAGCTCCAATTTTCTGTTGGTACCCTTCCAAAATACTAAAATTTCATCAACATAATGTAACTAGTATAAGACTTAGTTTAGGAAAGGATTGATCGATAAAAATCTTTTGTTCTAAGTTGTCTAAAATATTTCTGTTGGTAATAGTGATAGCGGTGAACCCATCCATGCGCCATGCGGTGGTAAAATATAAATGGTATTGTTGGAAACAATAATTCTATACTAAACAAATGGTTAAGACAGTGATTAATTAATTTTTTACATCGCTCGTTACTCAGGTTTCCTCCAGCAACATCTTCGTAATGTTTCAAGTGTCTGTAGCAGGCATACTTGTGAATAGGTTGACAATGTCGAAAGAAATCAGCCTTGCTTTTGGTGACACAGATTTTTTTCAGGGATTCACTCCAATCGTAACAATATCTTCGTTTCAAAATAAAGATACAACTGTGGAATCATAAAAGTTATTGTTTTATTGTCGTGATGTTACATGAGATGGAAACTCAAACCTAAGAAATGATCGTACCTCATGGGTTTTGGTTTGCGATGTGATAATTAGTTAACACAATTTGGCAGTTCTGTCGATGCCTGAGAGAATAAAAAATCCCATCCATTTGATACTCACTCCTAAACAAAAAACTCTCCCACATCGATTAAGCAACAATTCACTCGTTATTTTGTGTTATTTCTCAGTGGGTAGTTTTCAACACGCAGTTCATGCGCCACATACTGCACTCCTTGAATGTCGTCTCAGAATGGATCCCATGGCCATATAAATCGCCTTCAGGAAGCAATCTTGGCCGCACTTAATTGGCTATTGTAAGGCTAAGAGCTAATTTACTTCTCCATTCGTCATCACAAACTCTTTATAAAATTTTTCGTCCGCAGTATATCTCGTGGTCGATTGCACGGGTGATGAAACCAGACGTGGAGCGTCGGCAAGGCTTTCAAGTGTGATTTAAGAAGTGATTATAACCGTCGTCCTTATATGCAGGCGCTTTTCCGTCCCTTAGCGTGCGACCCGTTCATCTTTCCATGAGGGGAGAAAATCGCGGCGGCGAAACCTTGAAGGGGGAAAAACATTTAAATCTGCGCCTCGGAATTTCTTCTCATTGAAGAAAAAGATTTGTATAGCAATAATCCTTTGAAACTGTCGTCCTCAGCGATCTTATTTTCTCCTTACAAGGTGGTATTCAAAAAGAGGTTTCGTTCCACTGGAAGAATACCAACTCTTTCCAGTTGATGCTGCGGACTGCTTTTGAGAATAGTTTCCATTATGTCAGAAAATCTTGCTCCTTAGTTTGATCACGAGCCTACGCCTCTCTTCAGCCGTACATTCGTTTATTCGAAGGATGAATTAAAAACACAATTTTGAAATTGAGTCCGGAAAAAATATACAGTTAAAAAGAGAAGTTGCTGGATATGAAAATTAAGGTTACCTTGTTTAAGGAAAAAGGAAGGGAAAGAGGAAATTTATACATTTTCAACTAAAAAAATATCCATCACTCATACAAAAAATGTAAAAATTCGATGAAAGAGTAAAATTGGCTGAATAATAATCAGTCAGTGATGCCTTTCCTTGAAGGGTGGGAACAAGCGAGCATCAGGAGTGATGATTAATTTGAGTCAGTTATTAGCAGTACATTTGTATTTTGAAATACAATAGATATAAAAATTAGATATTGAGTGAACCATTATTTGTGATTGAATGTTCTAAATGTTTAAATACAGATGAAAAATGAGTAAAATTTTTATCACAAAAATAGCTGGGTAATTCATTGATAAATGCCAAAGAGTATCTGTCCTTCCTGGCCGCTATTTTTACACTCTTTTTATAAAATTTACCGGAGCACTAAGGGCCAGTGGCCAAACATCTGGCTAACTATTACCTTGATACCAACATCGGGGTGATTACGTTCTCCTTTTAATACGTCTCACGAAAAATAATCATCAGTCTGATGTAAAACAAGAAATCCGATCTCTCAGTTAGCATCAGGTAAAAGAAAAGGCTATTTCAGTCTGCGAATAAACGCTAGTAATGTATCATAAAGCCGGGTCTATTTGATATGACTTGAATAAGAAATATCTAGGATTAATTTCATTTCAGTTTTTCCTTCTGTATAACGGCATTATCCTTTATTATGAGGACCATTTTGGCCAAGGATAACTCCATTAGGTCCAATTAATAACATTTCCAAAACTCCCGTTTTCAACACAACCAACAAGTGGTGTGTATTCTGTTCTGACACCCACTAATTGAAAAATGCAACTCTAATTCCCCAAACACCTAGTCAGACTAAGAGCAACGAGCCCCAGATGACAGCGCGGTGACACTTGGGTTCTCCGGTTTCCCGCAAATGCAAAAAATGTTTGTTCATGCGTAATAGATGCAAGCATACGACGATAAGGTGAAGTCACATGACTGTAACCATGTCCCTCCTCATAAATAGATCCGTATCAGGTTGGCAGTGAGGATGGTTTTACAGAAATGGGAGGTGCCTAGTACTAAGAACGTTCAATTTGTAAATATTTTTGAATCTCAGGAGGTAATGTGACCAATGAAGGTACTCCTAAAAAAAACAAGCAATTGCAAAACATCAAAAACTTTTAAGACCATGAGCTTACCCGTTTTTTGTCGGTAAAACATCATAAAAATCCCGATGCATAAAATAAGCTTGTAGAATTGTGTTTTACCGCTGTAATTGTATGATGATATAACAGAACATCTGATTTAAGTTCCTTTGAAATGATGAAATATACAGGCTTATTTGTTATGCAATCGAAGCCGTCTCCGATAATAATCTAATGCACCCAAATTAAAACAAAAATGAAACGCAATGGCAACTCTTTCTGCTTTGGATTTTATTATGTTCATTGAAACGAATCCTCAGTGAATAACATATTAACCAAATCATGGCCAATTTGAAATGAGTTCTGCGTTAATTGCTTCAGAGATCAAGTCTGTTTTATTAGCCATGCGTGGCCAATGAATACATCGTTCTCATAGAGAAAGAGAGAGATAGATCTTAAAAGTGGCACTGCTATAAAATTATGTAATTGAGGATTTATAGCAAAAATAAAAACATCCTTTGAAAATAGTCTATTACCATTCATAACTTTGGATTTTTTCAAGCTTTTAAGTATGTGCAAGTAAACAAACAATTGAATTTTTAACATCATCGAGCAAATGGTTGTAGCATCAGCAATACGCATTCCGAGACAGGAAGCTTGGTGACCCAATACTGACAAAAAGACATATGAATGGCATTTGATCCAAGCCCAGATTAATACCACCAGCTGTTACCGCTCCGGCCGAATGTCTGTGTATATACGTGTGTGGTTCGTATAAATAGAAAGAAGTGAGTAAAAAATAAAAATTATTTATAATTTAAAACACCAAATTTAAATAACATCACATTTCTTAATGCTTGCTAAAATTACCGTATTTGTTATGGAGGTTCGTGGAATGTAGGGTAGCAGGAATTATAGCTTTGAGGTATTTTTTTGAAATTTTATGCTATTCGCAATAAAAGCTTCAATATCGATTATGGATTTTGTAATACTATGAACCACGTCGATTTTAGGGTGCTAAGTGAAATGTAACACTCTAAATGGATGGTCAAGGCTGAGTGGGCTCACCTATATCGGTTATTAATGCGATCGAAAAACATTCATATGGGCACACACTCCGTGAGCCTTGAGGCCATTCATCCAAAATTCTTGTGATTTAGGAAAACTCATCGGTGTGCAGAAAGAAAAAGTGAATAAGTATTCATTGCAGAGCACCAGTCATACGGTTCTAGTACATCAATCAACACCAGTCGGAAAACGGAGGCGGAGGATAAGAAAATGGGTGTGGGAGAGGAACTCATTTAAAAGAAAATCGCCTTATCTTCTCACACTTGTGTGCTTCCTTCCATGCCTCGTATGGAAATGGAGACACATTGCTTCGAGAATAAAGAAATAACTCAGTATTTCGAGCGGAACGGAATTCTTCCCCATATATGCTTGCTTCCCTTATCCCACTTCCGCTTCATATGCACGTCCCATCCCAAGCGGAGGTACCAAACCCATTCAACCCAAATCGAAATCGTTTGTGATATGGATTTCCTGCCATTCTGGAATTCTTTCTCTAACTGCTCGCGGCCGTTGGGGTACTGCAATAAAATACACTTACTGTCGGTAAAAACACAGCACATATTTCATTGCTTCCTAATTTTTTTTAAAGGCGGTGAATGTGGCATAAAATTGTTCCGCCTTCGGTGACCGCAGAGCGGAGGGACCAGTGCATGTCGTCAAGGTACGTGACTTCAGGGACGCTGTCAAAAGTCGTTCTATTCTATATCTGTGGACGGCGGCGGGGGGAAAGGGCAATACGTGGGTAAGAGAGGTGAAGAAAGAGAGCGAGAGGATATGGGGGTCGAACTTCGGCGCTCTTCCCTCTCTCCCGTCTCTGCTACGTCCCCCCCCCCTAGATCCCCCGCCTATTCTGCTCGCCATTCGCCACAGCCGGTCGTCCTTTCGTGGTCTCCACGGTTCGCTTCGCCGAAATGTGAAAAAGTAGTTCACGTCTGAGATGGTCACATCCACCTCCCCCTCGTCTATATTTTTCCACCCTCCCTCCCCCCGTCGCGAGGAGGTTATATGGAGGAGAGGAGGGCAATGGTGGCTGATACACACTTGAACCTGATAAAGTGGGTGAGGCTCGTCTTCCCTCCATTTTGGAGTCCCCATACAGCACATATGCATGTGGAAACAAATTCCTTCTTTCGACACTAATGTTGTTTCATGAGCTGGTCGCATTCAATGGCTGTGCATATATTTAAATTGGTTTTCGTGACTTACATGAGGATACAGTATATGAACTGAAGGACTTTATTGAAGTGTTTATTACTTGTTCACCTCAGAAGGATGACGCGGGTCAGGTAAACAACTACGTAACTGAGAGGATTTTTTTCTCACTAAAGGAAGGTGTTATCTAATTCCAGTTCGCTGATTTTGCATCTAAATGTGGAGCAAAATTGTTCAAGTAAAAAAGTTACTCAAGACTTATATCATCATATAATATTCTGCAAAATCAAATGGAAAAAGACGCATTTTTTTGGTTTGAAATAAGTTACTGTGTTGACTTGAATCAATAATTTAACAGATTAACCACGAGGCTCTTTTTTGCATTCTTTAGTGGGCATGAGCAGTCAAGAGTCCGAGTCAAAATGCTTGACAGGCCCTATGAAAATAGTACCCAAGTTTAGGAAAGGAACGAGGATAAGCAATATGGCGGACGGGGGGGGGGGGTCACATTTGTGACGTCATTCCCTCATTCTTTCGACTCCTTACTACTCTCATGGGTCCGTGTGTGTGCTGTGTGTGAGGGCGAGGTTCTCCCACAGCGGCTAAGTGGCGACCGGTTCTTCCTTTAGCCCTCTGACCCATAAAAGGCGCCTCCGAAACGCCGGTCATGTCCCATGCTAGGTTCGTGATCCGAATCAAGACCCACTCGGAGCATTTTTCTTCTGCGGACCCACTCCCACTCTCTCCATCTCTTCTCTCCTCCTCTATTGCTCCTTCCCTCCTTTCCACTCCCCCCTCTCAACCCTTCTTAACCCCCCCCCCCGTCATCTCTCTCTCTCTAGCCTTCCTTTAAAGCTTCTCCCCTCCGACCATCTCGATTCTCTGCCGTTCTGCTGTAAGGGAAGCAATCGTGACAGTTATTTACATTCAGCAGTGTGCAAAAAAATGGAAAGTACGAAACAGATCCCAAATATATAACCCATATGTGCAAATGTCAATATATGGCATTTTGAATTTTCATATAATATGCTTAATGTAGTTCGAGAGAGATAGTTCCCTAGTCATAATAAAGACCATATTCGAATTATACGTTTTAATTTCACCAGCTGTAGGACACATCAATTAAATATTGCATTATTAATTGTGCAATAATATAGTTTTATATGACAGAAGTTGTAGGTAATTAAATGAATATATCTAAATAAGTCCTTAACTTGACTCATGTTTTTGGCGCGGTGCGTTTGAAACTCCATCGAAACGGAAGGATTATTGTTATTCTGAAGAATTTACTGCGGTGACAATATGATTTTTTTTCAAATATAGTTGAGAAAACATACACACTACACGCTGTTAGTTTCTTATGACATCTAAGTGTAAAAAATACCTCATTTTGTAAATAATGCCTCTCTGAAGTGCATACACGTACTATTTCCCACGTAAAAGGGCTGGTATAGTTTGGCAAATAACTCCGAAAGTAATTAAATAAGGGGTTACATGCGTAAATTGTATTTTAAAAAAACATGGTAATATTCTTGTAATTTTTTCACTTGTTGTGGCACTTCAATCCTCTGCAAAACAACATTTCAGGTATATCAACCATCTTAAAGCACATATTTTCTCTTTTCCTTAAAAAAATAGTTTGATACTCGACGTCTCTTTTCAAGTTTCCACAAAATACCTCAATCTCATCACCTATTGCTTAAACCTAAGCACCAACATTAAAGCCATATTTAATTTCAGTAAACGGTACCAACGATTAAAAACCTCAACAAATTTCAAATAGCAAGCATTTTAAAACTTAATCATGTTTGCTTTATCGCAATTTTTCAATCGGTGCATATGCATCTCAAAATATTTTTTCCGGCTGATTAGTACTTATGAGGAGGTATTTTATTGAAGACTATTTGTTTAAGAATCCATATCGTATTTTCTATGAAATTTTAACTGGAAAGCGAACTATTCAAACACGACTTGAAGGTTATCTCTTTAATTCACGGCTCAGTATTATAAACACTTGAATTTGCATTGGAAAGGGAATGTGATAAGCATGTTACGTTAATAGATTCGCAAATCTGTTTGTATAAATAAAATTGAAAATCTGTTTGCTGAAACGCAGCATTCATCCACACCCCTAAGCAAATTACAATAAAATGTGGTGCACGTGATGTTAAAAACAGAGAGAGATAATCGGTTTACATTAGGAAGGGCCGTGGGCCATGAATAACCTAGAAAGGTAACTTCGGGTGTTGTAGATTAACGTCACAACAGAATTTTGCTAGCAGTTGAAGTTGATGACCTTCGAAGCCAATACAAGGTCGCAGACTACAGAAGTGAAAATTGGGTCCCGATAGTCCCCGGGCCATATCTTCATGTGTCACGATTGCTTAGGATACCCTGGAATTTACACTTTCTGTGCTAACATATTACGTATGATCCGATGAACCAATCTTTCAACTTACTCGCAGGGAAATGAAGACGGTGGGAACAACACATGCTAAATAATAGATGCCACAGAGCTCTAAAGGTTCTTAAGTCATTCCTCCGGAGTTGGTAAAAGATTGATAACCTAGGATGTCGTAAGCTTCAAGGGCTCCAAATGGAGACTTATGATGGTTTTAGAATGCTGCTTGACAAGGTTTTGGCACACTGCTGGAAATATCTGCATTACTCCATTGCAGTGGAATGGAGGCCCGAGAAATCTCACATAAAGGTCAGGCCTCAGGCCAAAAACCGGGTGCTTCTTTATCTGCTGCGTGATAACAGACAAACTGACAACCAAATAATCTTAATATGTTGCGCGTAGGTAGGCAATGACATTCTACATAGCAAGGGCCTTTTGGCTCCAAGAGCCACAGGGTACATCCCCAACAGGGGGTAGCAGAACCAAGCCCTTGAGTGCAAGTGAGGTCGGCAAGACGGGGACTGAATCTCCCACATCCCCAAGGAAACATAATTGAGTTCTCCATTCCCATCGTTTGAATTTTGCTCACTTTGTCGTAGTCATTGGAAACAACCCTTCGCGTGAGGAAAAAGTTATTATATCCCTTAAGAGTCGGAATAGGTATTCTCGTAAGAGGCGGAAACCTGAAAACATCCCAATGCTCCTTATTGGGAGCTTCATGATTCGATATCGTACTCTATTGGAGTTGTCAGTGCTAAACTTTCACTGGTGGTGGTGGAGGATTCAAGCGATTGACCATCGGACAAGTCTAATATAATTCGGCCCCCAACCACACCAAAGGGTCCTTAGTCGACATTATAGAGGCTCAAAGTTAATGCTGATCACTGAATTTTTTACATCAGTCCGTATTATGCAACCTTAATCAGGGCAGGAGGATCCAAGAGTCATGGACTTAGGCGGGTGAGACAGTACCCGGCTGTATCATTTTCATTTTGTCGCTTAACCAACCTCAACTTAAGATTCATTTTGACAAATAATAATAACAGTCAATTACTTTAAAATTGATTTTTAGTCAATATTATTACATTATTCTTGGATAAATTTAAGTGTTCTCCCTGAGCTTGGTTCTATTCTTCATGAGTATTATGATTTTTTAGTGCATGCACAGTCCAAATTATCATTTTGAATAGTTCGTTGCTGCCCTCGCGAGCGGGATTGCCAGATTGTTTTGAAATGAACTCAGAGCACGTTTCCCAGCAGTTAAGATAACTGTGGCAAAAGTTGATCGAGATTAAAACCATTTAGTAAAACACTGAGGAGAACGCCAAATAATACTTGGTTTTTATGGAAATCAATAATGGAAGTTGCGCTCAATTACTGTTCAATTGTTAGATAGGATTCTTATGGCTTGCTGCTAAGCAAACAACATAAGGGAAGAAGCATAAACTCGTGAAGATGACATGCAGAAAATTTTGATGGTATAGATTCAATAACTCGGTCCATTGCAAGATGCAAGAAAAATTCATGAATTTAGTGGTAAATGACATTACCTTGAAATGGCGGTAAATATACCTACATACATACCAATCACGCCATTCCCTTCCGGGATAAGTACAGTCACAAAGTTTCACTCATAAATATATATTTGTAAACTAACTCTGCTTCAATAATTTCCTCCATACTGACCTATCCTTGCAAACCTCTTTTGCTTTATTTACCCCCATACGCTACGACATACACGCCCTCCTGTTTTTAAAACTCCTTATATTCCTCCTAAGAATTTCCTCATTCACATTCAACCTAAACTTTCTCGGCCTACCTCTACTTCTCGTACCATTCATTTCACTCTTAAATATCTGTTGCGTTATTCGACTCTCACCCATTCTCTCAACATGGCAAAACCAACGAAGCACACTCCTTTCATGTATGTTCATTACTGGAGCATCTAACCCACATTCCTTTATTACTCACTCATTCCTGACCTTATCCATCCTATTTTTGCCGCAAACTCTCCTCAGATAAGTCATACCCAAGGCGTTTAGTCGTCTCTTATGTCTATCCTGACATACCCATGTTTCACTACCGTACAACAAAGTGGGGAGAAGTACACTTTTGAACACGGTGATTTTCGCTTCCTTAGACAGGCACTGATTCCTTGATATGCTCCACATTCTACCTACCATTTTCCTTCCAGCATTCACAGGTCTATTTATCTCCTCATCTATCCGTCCATCGTTCGCAAACATCTTACGTAAGTCCACAAAATCATCCACTTTTTCAATTATTTCACCATTCGCCCTCATCATATAGTTACTCTCCCCATTGTCCTGATCAAAAACTACTACTTTTGTCTTGCGCGCATTTACCCTCAATTTCATTCTCTCTGTTGATTCTCAAAACTTATCTAGGAGTTTCTGTAATCCCTGTTGGCTCTCTGAGATCAAAACAGCATCATCCGCATATAGTAGAACTCGTACGTTTACATTTCCAATCAAAACACCGTCGTTTTCATTACATGCATCCCTTACACACTTGTTCATAAATGCATTAAACAGCCATGGCGACATTATGCATCCTTGCTTTACGCCCTGTTTTATTACAACCCAATCACTCAGAACCCCGTCAACTCTCACACTTGCCTTACTATTGCATACATCGCCATCATAACATTCAATAACTGCCCATTCACTCCATAGTCCTTCAAACCTTCCGAAACTTCTCTCTATTTACCCTGTAATATGCCTTCTCTAAATTAACAAATGCACAATGCACTCTCTTTCGGACGCCCATGTATTTTTCTATCACTTGCTAAAGCGCGAAAAGCTGGTCACTACATCCTCTCTCCGGCATAATTCCACACTGCACACCCCATATTCTGTCAGAAGTAATATTCCTCACTCTTTCGATTAAAATTTTGCTGAACACTTTTCCCGGAATGCTCCATTAACTAATGACCCAAAATGACTAACTCGTACTTCCTTACTAGTAACTTAGCTCTCTCATTAAGAATGAGTCCTACACCTTGACTGCCGTGTACATTACCGTCAACTCCTGACCACAGTGCCAGACCACCGCCATCTATAGTATCAACATCCCGCCCCTTGCGCTTAGTTTCACATACCTACACAAATCCTCCATTCGTTTCTTTTTCATATCATTCAAAAACTCAGGCTCCTTTCCATCTACTCCTCTCACATTCCAAGCACCGATAGTTCAGGTTGTATTTATATGTCCGTATCTTGATGGGCCAACCTTATTAAGCTTCCGCCGACCATCATGACTTCGGCCGTCCGAGGCTACTTTGTGACTCTTATGAGTAAGTTGTAATAGAGTATGCAAGGTTACCAGCCTTTGCAGTACCCGCACCACGTGAAACTTTCCCTGCTAACGGTTACGGCGCTCTACCTGTCAGTCTTGGTACATTTTTTCCAGTATGCCACAAGAGAAACCAAAGCATAGTACTACCCTAGGTCCGCTTTCACTATTCTACTCAAGCTAGGATCCCTTCTGAAAGGACTACCTTCAGATCCAGCATACCGTTGCCTGCGACCCACCGCTATATAGGAGGTATATGCGGTGTACTCACACACCGGGTCACGCGGTAAACAAAATTACAATAATAACAGCAATACCTGCTTATTCCATGCTAGAGAGGGCTCTCATTTTAATGGACACTAAAGACACGAAATGAGAGTCTGTGGGCAAGCGACTCCTTTAATGCGAATTAATTCGCTACTGCCTCCGAAGCTGCAAGAGCCTTCATTTCTTAATGTTGTCTTCACCTCATGGATGTCTCATAATATCCAAGGAAATAAAATTTTCGTTATGAGTTTAAAAACGACTATGGCACTTGAAAGCGATAGGTTTTTGCAACGCACTTTCCTTTGCACGATTATAATACTTTCAAGTTAGCTACAGGCATTTTTTCATCTAACTCACATGTACTTTGATCATTCTTATATTTTAATATCCTGATATGTTTCTCTTGTTTCAGGGGATTCATTCCTTGACATATAATACCATAGTTTGAAAATTCTATAACGGGACGTCTTCCTAGTAATAATACTTTTTGCCGTCTCAGGATTGTCCAAACACATGACTTGAAGGTGATTTATACTACTATGCAAGTTGTTGCATTTACTCTTTTACCGTAAGCAAATGTGCTAAAGTTGAAAAACAATAAGAGGGGAAAACCATGATAATTAGTTGTAATGTCTTTAAAAATATGTATGAGAGGTACTGGCGAAGGATGCTTGCCAAGAAAGAAGCAAAAATTAGGGGTATATATGGAATTCCTTATAGTTTTTACGACGCTATCCATGCTTCATAAGCCATGTGAATTTTATCCGCTAAGGATTGTTTTTACCTTGGGTTGAGTACATAATTTCTTGGGTGTCTGTCTTTTTATTTTTTATCTTCTTTTTTCCAATAAAGAATATTTAAAGGTTAAGGACGCAAATATACTCAACAATTTTGTAGGACTAATTTATTCGAGAATAGAAGATGCTCAAGAAAGAGATTTAGTGCAAAACGACCAATCAGCAGGGAGGTAACATGGCCGTAAGCCACAGAGTCGTTCTACAAATCTACGACATGGGCTCATGCGCGCGGTTATTAGACTTCCAGTGATTGCCTTAAGCTAATAGACACAGATAACCATATTTGGGGACAATACAAGTACTAGTATGAAGAGGGATTATACATCAACAATTTGGAGCCTCGATGGAACTTTATATTTCATGCTATGGGCTACTTGTTGAGTAGTGCTAAACTTGATCTGCAAATATATGTGGTTGTATCAATTAAATGAAACACTACTCTTTATGTATATAAAGTAATAATTGTTTCCGAACCGTCTATTATACATTATGTTCATTATTATACTAAATTAGGGTGCTGTCGCTAATATTTTGGCATTATTGCATCATTTTTCAACGCTCTAATTTTAATTTAGCCTGATAGCGTACCGCTGCACCGCGGAGAGGAACATTGAAAGAGTGAAATATGATTTTAATCTCTCGAAATTTCGGCGCAAAAAGGAAGCATCGCTTTCCTTCAATGGTCGCGCTATTATTGCACGGGTAGGTTATTCATTGCACACCCACTCCGCCAACCCACGAATATCATACTCGAATGATTTACGCGGTGCATATTAACATTCGGAAAAACCACAACATTCACACAGAGCAGTGCTGCTGGAGGTGGAGGTCCGCCGCGCAGTATGCAAACGGTATTTAACGTAACCGCAATATCATACCGGGGCCCCACTAATTCATCCCATTCTTAAACTCCGTGGGGCTGCAATTACGCATCCCGGGAAGAGAGAGCACCATCAATTAAACCAAATACGCGATGACCCTAATACACGGCGGTGCGCGGAGCGACTTTTTACGCGCCTCGGGCCGAAAATTGAGGCATAAACATGAGTCGGAGCCCGTGCGCGAGGAGGGAGTGGAAAGGGGGTGTGGCTGAGGTATGGGGTAGGGCAGGGGGTGGCGGGAGGGGGGATGAAAGAGAGAGAAATATGGCGACCGCCAGGTTCATTTTCGGGAAATGCAGGGGTCGGGGTTTGTTTCGGAGGGGAGCGTGGTGGTGGGGGGTCAGCGCGGTGGTGGAGTTTTAAAGGGTGTGGTCACTTAATGTACACCCATGGCGTTGGCGGTGGGGGCAAGGGAGCGGGAGAGGGTTTTGGCGAGCGTGGTGGTGTTGGGGGTGGGAGGATGAGGGGGAGGGGATGGGGGAGAAAGAGGATAATGAAGAGGAATAAGCACCGCTGTAGGACTTTTTAGGGGAGGGAGGAGTTTGTACACTCGCAGGCGATGGGGTGAGATGAGGAGGAGGAGGTTGAAAGGAGAGAGGAGACGGAATGAGGCCGTAAGAGGAGAGATGGCGGTGCGGCATAGAGCCGAAGCTCTACTATTCACTATTAATCCTATTTTACTAACTCCAATGCACCACGGTAGAAGCTATCGCAAGCACAAGATGAAGGTATTTTAGCTTATTTTGTAGATTTTCGCAGCTTATTGTGTATATCTGGTAATCTTTGGGTTTTGCGAGTATTTTTGTACTATTTTGGTGACAGTTTCGACGTGCTCTGCTGCCGGCTTCGTCGGGATTGCTAACAACAGTGGTTTTTTTAAATAAACAAATTCGGCAGTTGATGAATTCAGAATTAATAAAAAAAATTAATAAATATAGAAAGGACTTCATAATCAAAACCGAGATATCGATTATTGTCTTTTGTCTCTTCAAATCCTTTTCTTTTTTCTCGTAGGGAAATATGTAGATTAGGGTTTCAGGTAGTATGAGCGAAATATTATTTGACTAAGAAATCAACGAATTTGGTCTAAATTTTAGGAAAAATATCTCACCCTTCTAATGATACCAAAAATTCAACCCTTTACCATATTACTTTCCGAGATATTTGCCAAATAATACCAGCCCTTTAACATGGGAAATGGTGCGTGTATGCACTCCAGAGAGACAACTCTGTTTTCTCAACTATTTTGTTTTAAATTAGTCATATTGTCACCGCAGTAAATTCTTCGGAATCACAATAAACCTTCCGTTTTGAAGGAGTTTCAAACGCACCGCTCGAAAAAAATGAGTCAATTATGACTAGGAAACTATCTCGCTCGGACTATCTTAATCCTATTTTACTAGCTGCAACGCACCACGGTAGAAACTATCGCAAGCACAAGATGAAGGACATATGTTTGAAATTTCATCTTTTCAACTTACAAGGAGTTATCATGAAGTTATAAAGAATGGTTTCAGAGTCACTGTGTTCCGTGCACATTTCAAAATATTCAGCATGTCGCGCCATTTGTGAGGCGCATCATAAGGAAGGTCCAGCAAAGGATGAAACTTAGTAAATTGTTTTAAAACATGAATCATAGATGAAACTGAAAATATTTTACAAAATTAACATATAATCCTGTGATACTATTAAAGGTAGGAAACGAAAATAATTTTATGGATATTGCTTCTAAAATTTTTGCTCTGATATTTATATTGGGCACTTTTGATTCATAAATGTTAAATTAATGATAAATTTTCTTGTAAATTCAAACGCCTCATCCCGCATTACTCGGTAAATTAATATCTTTCTCTCTTTAAATAGCATTACATAATTTCGAAACCTCTTTGTCGAATACCACCCTGCTTCCGTAACATAGCACTGCCATAGCTGATGGTCTAGTCTAGCGTAGTGTTTCTGGCTCCTTTTTGTCCTGGCATAGCGACCAAGGGACAGGCGCGTAGTTTATGCTTGATATAGGACTACTATTGCTTGCCTGGCTTGGAAAAATCCCGTGCTTCACATCTTTGAGGTGGTTTGCTCCGCACTCCGTGTGTGTTGTAAATGGAGGGTCGTGGTGGACGGGTCTTTCTTTGAAATCAGGGGTCGCGTTTAATGTTGAGCAAAATATAAAGCACGCCAAAGGTATTTGGACCCTGCACGAAAACATTTACCTCAGAGAGAACCACTCAGTTCATTCAAAACTGCTTCTAGTCAGCAGAGAGTGAGTTAAGTACAGCTGAGGTAAGGGTTATGTTGTAGAGCCGCTGCAGATTACCCACCGCCCTCAGAGTTTACACGCCAGGCTAAAATTATTTGTTACATGAAATTTTAATAAAATAACGCATCCGGAGTGAATCGGCAGATATGATTTGAATTTCGCAATACGCCACTGGAACTTAAAGGAGCTTCATTATAAAAGCCCGTCAATTACATTGGAGATATTTATTTCTTCTTCATATTTCATTCACGACTTCATAATCAAAACCGAAATATCGGTAAAGTCGTCTCAGTTATTGTCTTTAGTCTCTTCAAATCCTTTTCTTTTTGTTCGTAGAGAAGTACAGCAGACCCTCGCTTTACGATATTAATCCGTTCCGGAGGACCGATCGTAAAGCGCATTCCATCGTATGTTGAATCGGCATTATTTCCGGACGAGGAATCGGTTTAAAGAGCATCAGTGCCAATCCATTCAGTGTACGCGTCAGACCCAATGCATACGAAATATCCTGGATTAAAATTATTTAAAATATAATTAAACCAATATTTAAAACACTATCGATATTTAAAACAAAATCGGAGAAATTGGAAATTTTAAAAAGCGCGAGCAAAATCAGCTCAGATCGTAAGTCGAATCCATCGTAAGTCGAATCCATCGTAAAGCGGTACTGTATGTAGATTTGGATTGAAGGTAGTATGAACGAAATATCATTTTACCTAGAAATCAATGAATTTGGTCTCATTTTTAGGAAAAATATCTCACCCTTTTAATGACACCAAAAATTCAACCCCTTACCAAATTACTTTCGGAAATATTTGCCAAAAAATGCTAGCCCTTTTACATGGGAAATGGTGCGTGTATGCACTGCAGAGGTACATTATTTACAAAATGAAATACTTCCAAGTCTTAAATGTAAAAAAACTAACAGCGTGTAGTTTGTATGTTCTCTCAACTGTTTTTGAAAATTTATCATATTGGCACCGCAGTAAATTCTTCGGAATAACAATACTCCTTACGTTTCGATATAGTTTCCAACGCACCGCGCCAAAAAAATGAGTCAAGTGAAAGACTTATTTAGATATTTTTATTTCATTACTCACCATTTCTGTCATATGAAGCTATATTCGTGCACCATTAATAATGAAATAATTAATGTGTCCTACAGCTGGTGAAATTAAAACGTATAAATCGCATATGGTCTCTATCGTGACTAGGGAACTATCTCGCTCGGACTACCTTAAGTCAGGGAGTGCTGCTAAGAGAGAGAGAGGGAGAGAATCCTGCGGAACGAGTTGGAGTTGCCGTGGCCACAGGGCGGGGGCGAGGGGCGCCAGGGGTTTCCACCCCTCTGGGAAGCGTTAGAGGATGGGAGGCGAAGCGAGGAGGACGAAGAGGGTAACGCAAGTGAAAGAATTGCAAGGTTGGGAGGACAAGAGACTAGGATGGTACACGCTAGGCTTAGATTACTTGAAAAAATCCGGTAAGGCGAGCTTCCGTATGACACGAAAGGCCGTGTTTTTTCCGTTCGCTTCATCTCTAGAACCGACGAAAGCAACTGAATAAGGGCACTGAAGTGGAAAATATAAAATTCCATCCCTCCCTCGCAACGTTAGTGACCATAACAAAATCAGAGCCCCCTGATTTCAAAGAAAGACCCCTCCACCACGACCCTCCCCTCTCCATTTACTACACACGGAGTGCGGTACAATCACAACAATCGTCAACACACACACACACTTCACTTTCGTTCTTTTCCTTTCCGATCCCTTTTCTCCATTCCCATGGCTGGTGACTCAACATCCCCGCTCGCTGGCTGGTGCGGCGACGATATGTAGATGTAGTTGCAGGTCAGAGCGAAGGGGGAGAAAGGCGAAGAACCTGCGAGAGAGAGGAACGGCATCCCGGCTAAGATTTAGTTTTCGGCTTCCGCGCACAGCACAAGAGAGAGAAGGGAGGGATTGTCTGAGCAGGATCGAGGGTGGGCAGCGGGGGGTAAGAATGGAAGTGGGTTATGGGTGGGAGGGAGTGTTGGTTAAGCCACACGAAGGTGGCCACTCTGGGCCTCGGGGGGACGGGGGGGGGGGGGTGTGGGGGGAACCAAGAGCCTCTACGTGGAGATTTGGGAAAGCGCTAAGGTTAAGGATTGGACCGGATATGGGGGAAGATGCGGGCGAGGAAAAGGGGATTTTGAATGCGGAGGGTGAGTAACAGAGGGTGGAGTTGGAATGAAAGAGGGAGGAGGGGAAGTAGAAAGGAATATTAAGGGACTTTATTCCGTTTTGCGTATGTTTACTCGCTCAGATTGCTGTTGCATGCACAAATTGATGTGGTACATTCGACACTGAATACTTTCGTATTGATGTACGTAAGAACTCACATAAACTCAGGTGAATATTTTGTATCGGGACACAAATTTACATGCAACATCATAAACCAGTGTGGAAAGATCAATCGCACAACAAATTGTACTGCGTTTTTGGTTCACTTGAATACAATGAAAGGCTTAATGATTTCTCGGCGAATGTGACTTTGTGGACTTGCAGTAGCAAATGTCAGCCACGTTAATGGAAAACAATGGCAGAATAATAATCGTCCAGTTAAACAAGAAGCGAGTTGCCACATAGGTAATGAGAGACGGGAAAAAATTAGAAGCCAAAATTAAAAATGAGTTCGACAAGGATGCAATCTCTCACCAACAGTTCAGCAAATTCTTGGAGGAGAAAATAAAGGAGCACAAGTAATTGAGTATTGGATGGAATGAAAGTTAACGGAGATGAAATTAACACACTCCGCTTCGCAAATGACATTGCATTCTTTGCAGAAAATCATTATGATCTTCAGAGATCACTGAACACACAGACCTGTACTTCAAGAATATGATATGAAAGTAAATAAGAACACTAAAATCCTCGTAAGAGGAAGAATACTGAATTCAAAATTCACACTAAGAGCATAGGAACTAGAACAAGTGGATTCCTTCACTTCACTCGGAAGTAGTACATCACTAGGGATCGGAGGAGTATAAATGGCATCAAGCGTAGAATAGTCCATGCTGAGAAAGTGTTCATGATGAAACGGCTACTACTGTACCCAGAATAGATGGGAACATGAACAAAGAAACATAATAGAAAAACAGACAAAGAAACAAAATAGGAAAATATTCGTGTCGCAAGTCGAGTGTGACGCAATATGTATCGGACACATGGGCCATTGGAAAGGCAGACCAGAAAATATGAAGGGATTTCGAAACCTGGTGTTGGAGGCGAATGGTAAAGATCGAATAGACTTATAATTAAAAAATGTGGAAATATAAGGCCGAGTAGCACAGGATGGACCATGTGGAACAGAATACCCAAAAGAGGTACCAGTTGGGTCGGGCACACCCTGCGGCACGCTGGATTTGTTTGAAATAGAGTTGAAGCAAATATTAAGGTAAAACTCCAAAGAGGAAGGCCTCAGCCATTAGCCAAATATATGGGGGATGCATAAGAACTACCGCGAAGTGAGATAAATAAATTAGATATGTGGCGATGAAGTCAACCACTGTTAGAATTAAATGACTAATGAACGGTGTATGTTCAATGTCTGCTCTTCTGTATTCGCGCCGTGGTTTTCTGTACTGGCCTACACTTCGATAGATAACTTTCCAATCATCTTCAGAGATGCTGATAGTGTAGCTTTCTTGTCATTCATACCCTTGAATGGAGGAGAATACAATTAATAATTACTCTGGGTGTATACCCTTAACACAAAAATAGAACTACATAAGGCATCGCAAGGACGGGAAAAATTTAATGTTAAAGATTTGAAATTCTCTTAAGAATTTATTGTTTTATGTATCAGATGGCATAGTGTCCCACCCTTTCTATGAGGTTGCAACAAAGGAATTCCTTAAGGTAGTTTGAGCGAAATATCATTTTACTTATAAATTAATGAATTTGGTTTCATTTTAAGAAAAATATATCACCCATCTAATGACACCAAAATTTAACCCCTCACCACATCACTTTCCGAGATATTTGCAAAAAAATACCAGCCCTTTTACATGGGAAATGGTTAGTGTATGCACTCCAGAGAGACATTATTTACAATATGAGGTATTTCTAACACTTAGTTATCGTAAAAAAACTAACAGCGTGTAGATTGTATGATTTCTCCACTATTTTTGAAAATTAATCATATTGTCACCGCAGTAAATTCTTCGGAATTACTAAAACCTTCCATTTTGAAGAAGTTTCAAACGTACCGCGTGAAAAAAAAGAGTCAACTTAAAGACTTATTTAGATATATTCATTTAATTACTGACAATTTATGCTATAGAAAACTATATTATTGCACCATTTATAATGCAAATTTTTAATTGATGAGTCCTAGGGCTGGTGGAATTAAAATGTATTAGTCGAATATGGTGTCCATTATGACTAGGGAACTATCTCGCTCTGACTACCTTAACGTGGTCCTATGTCCTGGAAAATAAAGCGATGAAGAATTTCTTCGATGACTGCTTGAGGATGGCAGGGCAGTTTTCTATCTAAACGTCGTCAAGCATGGAGTGTATAAGTCGGTGGTGAGGCCGAAAGTAGTTCAGCTCACAGAATACGTTTTATATACATTATAGCAGAATCATCCCCTTCCCTTCTATTTTACATCTTTTTTTCTTACGAATTATTTGTTTTTCAAAGCGTGGCCCTTGCACCTGGTATTGCTGATAGAGCTTGCTTCACTTCTGTATACGTCTCTGATTCTATCCGTCCATTTAATCTTCAGCTCCCGTCTGCAGCACAAAGTTTTGAAAGCCTCAATTCTCTTCAGTTCTGGCTGCTCCAGCTTTCCTTAGTTTCCTCGATATGCTTTCATCTTGATTTGAAGGACCCATTTGAAAGTTCATCCATCTTGTTGGAAAGTGCACGTAAACTTTTTTCTTGACAATTCTGTCACAAGTTTAGTGGGTCTAAATGATCTTTGAAAAGTATATTTTTTATTAATCAATTCTTTCTGTTGAGGGGAAATGACATTTGCTGATGACACGAAATACGGCTAAACTTAAGAAAATTAATATATTTCTATAGCTTTCTCATTACGATTACCTTGCGATGGACGCAGGGTCATATACGTATACAGAGAAGTTATCTTTCGGGAAGAACTTGCATAACTTCCGGAGGTAAAGGCAAACGTGATTATAATCGTTTATAACTAAAGGACGTAGGGCCATGAATCCTTTCTTGTGGCTCTATGGCAACGTAAACATAATATTCCGGAGATTATGCTGTCACCGTCTTAAAGATATAAAACTAAAATCTTCGGTGACCACATGGAGAGATTGATATCTGTATTATGCACTAATTACGCAACTTTCGGATCGCATCAATGGGTATTGACTACCTTTCATCATTCATCATAATTGTGATTCTCTGTCCTTGGACAGGTTTCAACGGTACAGTCCTCCACTGCATTCTGTCCTGGGCCCCTCTCTTCATCTCTTCATGGCTCCTTCCTTTTTTGATGTCTGTCAGCATTCCATGACTCCTTCTTCCTCTTCCTCTCTTCCCTTCTATTTTCCCTTCTATAATTAATTTCTGAACACTATTCCTCCTTAAAATATGCCCAATCCAATTAGTCCTCCTCTTTTTAATTTCTCTCAAGATACTCCTTTCTTCTCCAATCCTCCTCAGCACATCATCATTCCCAACTCTATCTTTCCACCCAATTCTCTCCATTCGTCGCCACAGCCACATCTCAAAGCTTTCCAAGTACTTTTCTTCTCTCTTCTTCAGAGTCCATGTTTCGGGATCGTACATTATAATACTCCATATGAAGCATTTTGCGAATCTTTTTCTTATATCAGTCCTGACCATCCTCGATGTCACCAGTTCCTTAATCTTGATAAATGCTACTTTTCCTTGCGCAATTTTTACTACCTTTATTTTTATGGACATGCAGAATGAGCTGGGTAATTTTTTTGTTTCCATAGCTCCGTAAGACATTGCAATCCCACATTCATTCTAAAAAGCGTCTTTGAAATCATATCCCCTACCACCTTGGGGAATTACACAAATACCAACGGAAACGCTCGTTATGTCGTGTCGGCGTGGTGACTGTGTACGTTGGATGCATGCATGCACTCGGAAGGGCGAGGGGGAAGTGAGGAGGCGGGGCGGGAGGAAGGATGGGCGAGGCTGGGTCGCGAAGGTGGAGGCCGAGGGTGGAATGGGAATACAGGAAGAAGAAAGGAAAGAGGGGAAAGAAGAGGAAGGCCCTTTGGCCCACTCGGGGACCCTCACGGTGCAAAAGGCGTTCTCTTGATGCGCACCTAATTCCCGTCGGGTAAGAATACGGTGAAGTTTGCCCGTAATTAGGTTTCTCGCAAATTTAACAGCTCCCAATTCCCCCTCCACATCCTTCGCGCCAAATCTTTCCTCTGCGCAGATATTTTTAAAAATTTCACTCCGTGATGGTGAGGACGTCATGGTGACTGCACTGATGTGGATAATTCTCTTAGATTCTGGATTCAGCCTCGTCCAAATTGTTTCAATAAAGGGGGTTAAATTGGTGTCAGAGGAATTGAAAGACGCCATTTTCGTCTCATCTCTCTTGAGTGCCATCGGATTCCGTACTTGGTCAAATATTGGGGATGAAGTCCTTCGTGAAATTCATTTCAATAGGTAGTTCAGTCCCTTGTACTCTGTTCTTAATCATCGACACTGCTTTTCATCTACATTATTGGCTTAGAATCAGATAAAAAGTCGTAGTAATATAGCTACATAAAGCACATTTTATAGAATTGAAGTCAACAGAATTCTTGCTAGAAAAAAATTAAGGTAAAATCACAAGAAAACCGGCGATTATCCGTAACGGAAATAATTCAAGTTCCTTAGTAACTTTGTGGTATTCCATATTTCAGAGAATTCAATGATAACATTTACAAATACCACAGACTTAAAAACACACGACCCGGGTTTCAACGCTTTGATAATGAACCTGAAGATGACACTTAAGCGTTGAAACCCGGGTCGTGTGTTTTTAAGTCTGTGGTATTTGTTAATGTTATCATTAAATTCTCCGTTGCGGAAATATTGTCATCACCATTGGTCGTTCAATCCTAAGATTGGGTGACGGCAAACCTCTATCCTTCGCTATCTAATATTAGTTCTCTTACTTCCTTGTATCTCTCCTCGTGTACATTCCTCTTTATTGGATCCACGGACTTATTTATAGGTCTTCCTTTGAGAGTTTCCCTCTTTTTTACCTTCGGTTATGTTACTCACAAACCGTTTTGAAATATTAAGAGAATTGATCTTCGGTCAAAGTTTTGACATTTATACTGACAAACTCTATTGAAAAAGGCAGTCCAGCCTATTTTTGTACATCTGCATTATACCCCGCGAGCCATTGGCAAGTGAATCATCTCATTGCTCCTAAACTTTTCCTCGAGAACTTTCTAACATTTCTCTCTCCGTAAGAGAATCACCAATGAGCTAGCTTTAAAATTATTCTTCATATATGCTTATCTTTTTCTTATGCGTTACCTTCACCCTATTACTACCCGTGTTTGTAAATTTAGTGCCTAATAAAAAATATTCCATATAATTCTTCATTGTCTTACTAAATGTCTTCCTCTCCTGCGTCTAATTTTCGCATCTCTCCTTTTCTAATTATTTCTCATGAAGTGTGGATTTAACAATTATTTTTTAATTAAACTTTCAAATGTTTAATCTGCAGTCCTTGTAGTCCTTCCTCAGATATTTCAACTTTCATCAGTATCGTTATTCTTTTGTTTTTTCTCTCAAAAAAATTATTCGACATGAAATTAATATAGAACACGTGTTCAAGTAACTTTTTAAATTCATCACCTTGGCCATTGTACAGCATCAACCCGTGAACATAATTCCCAATTACATCATTGAATCCCGATCGCTAATTGTTGGCAAGCACCTTTTATTTTTTAGGCCATGGATGCTTCTCAATTTTTTACGATTTCCTGAATTGCGTTGAAAATCTGTGGTTAAGATCCATAAAAATTTAATAGTTGATAACTCAATGATAGCATCAGCCTTCGATAAATATATTGTATTTTTCTTCTCTATCACGGACTTAGAAATGTGCTAATACACATTTGCATATTGACTCTATTGCATGCCTTTTGGCTGACGTCACCTTTTATATCTGAAACTAAATTATCTTAAAAAATAGAATAACAATTGCTCGTAGTATCAGTTAACGCCATAGTAGTATTAGCCATGCGTTCATATATATTTTTGGATTAAATCGATAATGATATTTATAACCGAAATCCTAAGATCCAAACTTGACGAACCTTTCGAGTAATGAGAATATTCATTCAAGGATTTCGCCATTGAAAGTCTCTCTAATTTATGTTTATACGTAATTTAACGTTAAAATATTCACGAATTACCTTTAGTTATCATTTACTGAGTAAATTTTCGGATTTTTTCTCCGTTAAATCTTGTAGTATATATTGATTGCAATATACTTTGAGTGAATATGGTTTTCGAATCTATGTTTCAGTCACCATATATTATGGTTGAGTCGACATCAAGCGTGGCAGCAATTGATTTGATGGAAAATTTATGACACATTGAAGTGCATGTTACGAAATAATTGTTTAAATATCCCTTATTTCCACGAGGATAAAAATCTTTCCTCCATGTCTGCAACATCAGAATTTCATTGTCCTTCTCTACTGTACCCGAATTCATTGCCACTTCTTTGATTTCCGCTTTCAAATATCATCTTACATATTTTCTGAAGGCTTGCATATCTTTGATAATGTATATGCATGAGGTTTTCTGAGAAATTACACCAAATTTAATTGGCGATCAGACGACGGCAATGCGTTAAGGCAGGCAACCCTTCCGAGATGCGAACTCAATTCCATAAACAACTTTCGGTTAGATTTAACAATGAAAACGCTCCAGGTGACATTTTGAAAGGAAACAAATTCCCTGGGATGTAAGTGTGGGATTTATCCGAGGAACACGCCATACGGAGGGTACGTGTTGATGCGATGAGGAGTCTCTAAGAGAGGTTGGAGGGATTGGGGGAGGGGATTAAAACTGAAAGGTTGTAGGTTAGGGAAAAGAAGGAGGGAATGGGAGTAGGGTTAATCTTGCGGAGCACAAGCAGAGGACGAAGAGAAAGATTGGTCGTGATGTAATGTATTGTGTGCATGGGAGGACGCCAGAGAGGGAGAGGAATGCGAGGAAGAGCCGAGAAGGAGAACAGGTGAGGGAGGGATTATTGGTTCGTTATTCGGGGATGCGACCGATGTTTACGCCGATGAGGACTCGTGTGTTTAGGATTGTGATGGATGATGGGTTATTTTGAGGTGTGTTGGGACTCGGAAAGACAACCCAGCGTCGGCGCTGCTAAAAACCAGCGGTTTTTAATCTTTTTTAAGTCCCACACCCCTGAAAATGTTTTATATGTCCTCGCAACCCTTTGAATAATACCTCGCACCTCGTAAAGTAATAATTATTTGGAAGAATATTAGTTCAACGTAATATATTTTGTACGTAAAACTCTTTCCAAATTTGGCTCAATCAACTCTCTACTTTAGTTAGTAGTACATGGTAGCAACATTACTCCAGAATTCTCAACCTTTAAGTTTGTGTGTTACTCACAACACATTATTTAAACCCTGCTATATATCCACAAGGAGGTATTGGAAGGGATGGTGGAAGGAAAGGGTAAACGAGGAAGAAGAAAGAAAGAAAATGACGGATGATTTAGAAGAAGAGACAGGGTACGCGGGGATGAAGAGGAAGGCACAAGACAGAGTTATCTGGAGGGAAGGCTACTGAGGACCTGCTAAACAGCAGACTACCAATGATGATAATGATGATACATCCACACAGCTGACAGAAGCGATAACGCACCGGCAAACCGATAGGTAAGAAACTTATTCCTACGCACTATTAATGATTGCAACAAAAACAGTGCACCGAGACACTCAGCTTACAATCATTTCACCATTCGTTCTTCCCTTAACCAATGGCTTTTCGTAATCTCTCTCCTTCATGACCCATGTCCTCACCCGTGCCACACACTTTCACTGTATCTTGTCGGTTAGCACGTTGATACAAGTAGATTTGGATGATGAGGGGACATTATTTGACCAAAAATCGACTACCATAGCAAGAATTCGAACCCGGGTTTTCTAGAAGGGAAGGTAACACTCCAGGCACACACAAATTCGACCAACTCGGAGGAACCAAGCTTGTAGAAAAAGAAGTGTTAGATTAAGGATGGGCGTAAGAATGAGAGGATGAAATAGGAGAAAATCTACTGAAGAGAAAATGAGAGAGAAGAAGAAAGAACGCGCGCAATAGAAGGAGAATGGAGAGGGAGAGTGAGAGAGAGCGAGTGAGAGAGAGAAATAGGATTGGGTTGTAGGGAGGCGACCAACAACTAAGGTCATTTGCGCCAAAGGCGACAGGTACATCTACATGTACATAACACCCCGCGAGCCGCCGCATGGGCGTGTGGTAGGGGGTGTTAGGTCACCAGCCGTGTAAAGGTGCAACTTATTTTGAAGATGAAATGGTGACATGTATTATAGGAGTCTATTTAGTGGAGCTCAACTTTTATTGTGGTCGCTTATTGTTCGTGGAAAGAACGAGTTTTTGTACCTATCTGTTCGGCAGTGTATCTCTCTTATTTTATCGCATCTGTCAGACCTAGAAATGTAGTGAGACATCATGATAGTATTCTCTGTGTCGCTTTGAATAATATCAGTTCTGAATTTATCAGGCAGCCTAGGCCCTGTGTGCAGCCTCCGAGTCTCTAGGGGCTCCCACCTTAATCCCTCTAACAGTTGTGTAACACTATATTTTCGTTCGTAGCAGTTTTTAGCCAAGCGCGCTGCTTTTATTTGTATTTTATAAATTTTTTTGGTTAAATCTATTTGACCAGGGTCCCAAATGCTCACGGCCATAAGGGAGGAAGGGTGGATCGCAACCCGGCGTAGGCATTAGCCTGCTTTTAACGAAATGCGCCAAAGGGACCACGGTTTAACGTCTCATCAGACTGACGGAGTACTGCTCTTGAAGTGCCCTTCACAAGACATTCAAGTAGGGATCAGGTTTCCTCTGAAAAACATCCTCCTCCGCAGGGGTCTGAACCCTGGCCGCCCGTATGGTTAGCCAGTACTCTAGCCATCGCACCAATCCGACTGCCGAGAGCAATAGGGAGGAATTGAGATGCAGGGAAGGGAGAAATTGAGAGAGAGAGATGCGAAGAGGGAATAGGCGACTGGTCGGGGCACTCTGTCTCCCGTGGGAATAAACTCGTGAGCGTGGGTGGCATTGGGAAGGGAGGGAGGGGGTAGAGAGAGGGCGTGCAGGGGTTGGGAGGGGTAGGGGAGTGGGAGGGGTAGACGGGTCGGGCGGAGGAGGAGTTGGGGATGCCACGGCTTAGCATTCGAATGGTGGATGTGGGAGGGGGTGGTGTGAACCTGGGGACGGGGGGAATGGGGTGGGAATTTAGCGCAGGCGACATTATTTATGAAACGCATAAAAGCCTCGCGGTTCCCGACATTGCGACTGACGCCTCATTTGCCCTCACACCTCTTCAACACCCTCTTCTCCCCTCACCCCTTCCACAGCCTTCGAAACACACGCACACATTCCCACCCCCTGCCACTCACTCCGACCTAACCCTATTTCACTGCAATCGCCCCCAACCTTGCTGTTACACTTGATCGCCGTTATCCTATTCGTTACTCAAGCTCGCCAAAACCCTTTGCACCAAATCCTTTGTCCGCCCTGGACAACCACGACCCTAGCAACCCTGTCTGATCTCCCTGTGCACGACCGAAATATCCCGTCCCCCGTGTCCCTTCGCCTCCTCCCGGTTGGTGGTCTCTTGCCAATCCCTTTTTCAGACTTAAACCTCCCAAATCTGCTCCATTAAATTCAAATGCTCCAGCATCAAATCTCCGGTTGATCATCATCCATCACTTCCCTTGTGTACTCATTGACCATTAGCAGTGAAGAGGAAAAAATCAGATAAAAACATGCTACTGAATAAAATAGACCAACACTAATTATTTGGTACATTTAATTCCAGCGCTCCTATATGTAATCTCTCGATAATTATCCACCATTTCCAATTTTATCTCATCAATCAGGAAAGAGGAAAACATAAGAAAAATATCAAATTTCTTTACAGGATATTCTAGGTCACCTATAACTTCCTTTTTCCAGATGATTACCATCAATCGTAATGAAAATACGAGGTTAATCAGGCATCCGGAAACATTTTGTGACTTTGGTGACCTCATTGGAGAAAATAATTAGCCAAGAGATAATTTACGAGCAGGAATAGCTGCATTTCTCTTCTCTAAAGCTTTGACCAAGTGTTGTTTCGTTCTGCCCGCTTGTAATCTTTGAAAACTGAATTTCACTAGAGCATTTCGATGGTAAAAGTTGTACTGAATAAAAAAGGAGTTCTTTGACCCAATCTTCAGCAATTGAAAATAAAGTCCTTGATGCTTTCACCTGACTAATGCCACTCACTTTGATTAAACATCCTTACTGCCCCTCCAATCTTCAGACTTTAACCCCAACCCTTTTTGTAACTCAGGAATGTCCCAGTCATTTTCAGCCTTCACCAGTCGTAGAAAAGTAGCTCTGATAAGGATAAAATATATATCCCTAATCCATTGAAATTCTAGCTTTACCCCTTATTGGTGCTTCTGATCAAGCACTCAGTTTTATTCCTACGATTCACACTAAATGTTGTGAGCAGGAATAGGAACAAGCTTCGTGGGGAGAAAGGAAGCGCTGTTGATACTAATTACCCTATTATTTTCTCTGTTCGCGATGGATTCTCGTAGTAATGACTTCCTTTTGTTTCCGCGATCTATTACAGTTTGTGCTGCGATAGTTATCACATTTAAGAAGGCCAATTAGGCTCGCGTAACTCCGGGGGCACAGGAAGAAAAAATTGGGAGGATGGAAGGCAGAATGTTGCATTTGATTAGCCTAGAGGTCGATGTACTTACAAGTAAGTGAGATTGTATCCTTCAGATAGAAATTTCGAAAGAAAACGGAAAGCTTCATATTTAATACGTTTCGAAATGTTTCTTGGAGACTTTCAATTAGTGATGGATGGGTAGTTCACAGACCAGCGATGATTTATTTATGCTGGTATTCAAGGCATAAATGACAGTTCCAAAATGTTCTACCACTTAAATTTGTGGTGGCACCTAAAGTTTAATGACAGAAATTTCCATCAGATTAGTGGGTTTTAGAAGCTAGAGTTTTGGGAAAGACGGGGTACCAAATGCAAGGTATCCTCCGCAAAACATGGTGATCGGGACTATGCTGAAAACACTTTGCCACCGTTTGGTTCCAGACTGGGACACTTCGATATGCGAAGCCAGGTCTCTGGGAACCACATCTACCCAATCCCCATGCCATCAGTGCCCATTGCCTCTTTTGGTCCTGAGGTTGATGAACTGAAGAAGAAGCAATTCTTATTTAGCAGGTAGACCTTCCATGCTGTTTGAAGAAAAAGGAAAATAAAACCTCTGCATTGGGGTTCGGAAATATTTTTCGCGCACTTGTGACTAGTGACGTTTGGATAATCAGCCGACTGGTAGTGTTTTATACCGCGGAATCACGACGAGAATGTCACAGACATGGAAGAATGTGTGGAGGGCGGATCTAAGGGCCCTCAAGTGAGCGAAGAAAGATAATTTTGATCCAGAGGAGACAAACAGCCGGCACTGGAGTCGACTGGGCGCCGCTACGTGAAAGAAACTGGTAGGGAGAAATTAAGGCATCCAATTTTGACCCGAATCCCTACCCATCTTGCGAAAACCCCCGGCACAGCACAAGGGGGGGGGGTCCCTATTCCTCCTCCTGCCTCTCTTCCCCTCCCTCAAACTCTGACCCCCCCCCTTCCCTCGTTCCTCCCCGGCCCTCATCATCCCCCGCCCACACCAATTCTCTGCCCTCGTCAATCGCCCAATAATTGAGTTGGCGTAATGGAATCCTCCCTAATGAAAACAAAACACCCTGGGTGCTATTACCCCATCCTCATCTCGGAGCAGTAGTCTCCTCCCCTACCCTACTCTACGCACCCTTTCCACAACAGGGTCTCAATTCCACGCACTCACGGCCCCTCGCTTTTCTACCGAAAGACCCCTTCCCGCACTCTCTTCTCTTCACTACTCCCCCTCTCTCTCTCGCGCTCACCTTCTCGACTTCCACACGCCCTCTCTAACATTTCACCCTCTTCGGGCCATCGCTGATTTTTCTCACCTATCCACACACACACGTTTTTCCCTTCCCTCTTTCTCTCTCTCCCTTTGCCTTCCTGAACGACCCCCGTCTTTCTCCCGCTAAGTTATCTGCCTCTCGTCCGCTCTAACCCTAAACTGGTCCCCACCGTTCCTTCCGCACCCTTTTGTTTTCTCAACGCTCCGTCATTTATATAATTTCCTTCGCACGGCTTTACCTCCTCCTCCTCCCTCCAAAATCTTCTCCCACTCTTCGTCCCGAAGCCTTCAAAGCTTCCTCCGCTTTTCCACCAGGCGGCGATCTTTCCGGGATTTACACACTCACTCGATCGATTCTCTCATCCTCCTGCCTTACGCTTCCCTTTCCGCCTCCTCCTCCCTTCCACTCACCTGTCTCTTCCTCCGCCCGCATCAATCTTAGTCAGCCCTCCGTTAAAGCCTTGCTCAGTCGTACATCTGTCTTCATCTGCGTAATAATCACTCTTTCTTCCTTCATTAATTTAATTTTTTTAACTTTTGTGTTGTCGTCGACGTGATTTTTAGCGTGCGTAAATTTTTGAGACATGAAAAGAACACCCAGGCGAGTGCCAAATGTTGAGATGCGCTGAAACTGTGAATGTTGGCTCTTATTTTCATATTGAGAAGTTTCTTAAAATGTTGCCTGTTTCCTGTTACCCTTCAATTTTTCTCTTATTAGTGGTTGACTCCTGTTTTTTCTAATTTGATGGAAAGCCACTTATTTAGAGTTGATAGATAAATTCATTAAACCAGATTAAAGTAAGCAATGAGCAGTGATGGGATCGCATAGAATTAATTAATGTCATTACTATGAAATGTATTGGGAGGTTCCTCATTGCGATTTCCCGGAAGTAAGACGGAGAGTGTTCTTAGCAACTTTCGTCTTAATACAGTTCACCTTTTCTTCTATGAAATCCTTTTTAAACTCACATGTATCCTCCGTTCAGTCTTTGTTTCATCTTATTTCCCCAGTATACCTATATTTGTCCCTCATTAACCCTCTTCAGTTGGTCATCATCTTTTGTTAGGTACTAAATCCGCTTTTTTCATTTTAATATTTTTTTTAACAATATAGTCAATGAAATTTATTCTTTCTCTAGACTCCAATGATTGCACACACAATCGTACGCTTTTAGTTGGAAACTGTATGAGTCCCTGCACTACATGCAGAGTGATATTTTCAAGATTTCAGTCGATACTGGTATAACAATGAAATGGTCAAGTTAAATGATCTGCAAATTTTAAGTGTATCCTTTCCGTCGCATCTATTTGCCTGACATGCATTCGCTTCCAAGTCTCTCATTCGCTCTCTGCGTTTCTGTGTTCCTTCCCTTCGTTTCCTAATTACATCCTCTGTGTCCACTGCGACACCCCTTGGGACGCCATTGCTACCCTTAGATTACGGAAAATCCCTCTGCTCCACTTCTCTCTCTCTCTCAATCTTTCCTGTTTTCTGCATTCAACTCCTCCCCACCCAAATGTAATCTCACAAAACCACCTTTCACCCTCACTTCTCGGAAAGTCCTTCTTCTGAAGTGCCATTCCCACTTATTTTATCTCCTTTCTCCCTTTCTCCTGTCTTCAAATCCTTTTTTTCAGGAAAATCCAATTGACTAAATCATGAACTGGTGAATATAATGGGAAAACGTTTGTAATGCTAATTTGCCGATGTAAAATTCAAGAGGATTCATATTTCTCGTTCGTTCGTTCGTTGCTGTAACTATGCACCTTGGGGGCAATGTCGGTCTATGAAATAGCTGGAGACACCATAAACAAGATGGAACTGAGTTGAACTTGGGAATCTTCCGGTGGTTGTAGCATGTAAAATATTGAGCCATAATCGCTAAAAAAAACAATGACACTCTACATAACGAATGCCTTATAACTTTAGGAAATTCCTTGCGGCTAATTGAAGGCAAAGATATTTGACAGGGTGATTTGCCTTGAAAATGTTACAGATATATAAGAATCTATCGAATTGTAGGATTTTCCAATGGAGAAGAACTATATGCATAAGAAAATTATTCAAAATTTTAAACATTGGTTTTTGGAAACCCAAGAAAAACGATTCAGGCATTCACAACTACAGATATAGGCAGGTATTATAGCTACCCCTTTTTATATCACTGACGTAATTATTTAACGGAAACATATTTAATAAATGAAATAAATGCCTTCAAGTGTGTATTTATTCAAAGGTAGTAGTCGTAAAACGATATAAATATAATTTTTTAAATCTTGAATACTCACATAAGAACTTGGCCTCTTCCTGGATCCGTCAAAAGATCCTAAACTACACGCATATATATTAATATATTACTTATGTAACTTAAATAAATGAAGGCGCATTATAATTGTTGTTACAAGGAGTTAAAGCAACAAATAGTGATATTGCTTATTTGAGCTACTGATACAAAAAAGCAATATCAGGAAATTTGAAGATAATAAAACGAATCAACTCTCCCGTCTTAAAATTTTAGTTCTACGTAAGTGATTGAAATTACCGACGTTGAAGCGTTCTGTAAAATGTGAAATACAATAAATTTGGCTTCTTGGCCTTAAGAAAGTACTATTTGTCATTAGTTTGCTTGTCCTCTAAATTGAGCCATAATTGAGACTATTTGTAACCTATGAATGGAGTCTATTTCATAGGACAGAAACAAAAATAAAAGGTTTTTTCTCATTTTATTGTCCTCTATTTGGTCGCGTTGACATTCTCTTTCATGTGGTCCTATTATTATCACATGATTTGCGTGTAATTCACGATCACTCTTGATCAAATGAAGGAGAAAATCGGGAGGTTGTCATCTAAACGTGATCGGGGACCAATGGAAGTCCCGTCGCTCTCCACTGCACTCGCTTCAACCACAGGGAGAGAGAGAGAGTCGCATTATTTTCCCTCGGGAAACTGAACACTATTCTGATCAATTTTGATAAAGTGAAAGTGATGAGACATCAACGAATCATCACCGCGGCATGAATGGAGCGATAAATCGAGAGCATTCCCGCTCGCAGCCACTATGGTCGGTCATTTCCGCGACAGGTAGGCACGCGCTGCTCTTTATGTGACCATCTATTATGCTGCACTCCGTCAATTAGCAGCCTCCATCAATTCCACTTTTATCTTCCGTGCACTCACTGCCGGTCGCGTTCACGATCAAATAGTATCCTCTCAGTCCTCCCAAACCGCAGTCAGGTATCCGTCTGCATCATAGTTATGCAACCGAATGAATGCGATAACCTTAGACAGTTGTGCCAGTGACTTTCCCAACCACCTGGCGTTTTTCCCCAACCTCTCCTTTACAAAACTAGATAAGTTTCAGGCATTGATTTTTTAAAACTTCACTTTTGCCTTCCTGCATCTTCTTCATCATTGCTTTTCTCCTCCACCATCACAGAAATGCATAAGGTTCGGACTGAAATCACATAGGAGATATATTATCTGAAACTGCGTTTTTTATGATACCGATAACCCAATTTGAGGTCTTCCTTTATTACTGCAACAAATTATCATTAGGTACCTCATAGCCGGAAAAAAACTCGGAATATATGCATACATGTAAATACAAATGGTATACAAGTCTTCTACATGCAAAGGAGTAGTAATTTTCCGATGCAATTCACGCAACTCTTACTGAAAGCACAGCTTTGGATCAATACATGTGCTTTGTTTATATTCATTATCACAATGATTTTAACAATTTTTTAGCCAAATTTTATTTTAACTTTCGTTCCCAGGTGAATAAATACGTATTTTATTCTCTTATACTTAACCCACATTGTCCCCTGATTTTTCCCTCTGCAGCATGTCGCTTCACCTCATAATGTCCTCCAAATCCGCGTCTTCTCCATTTAATATCTCCCGTAAGCTTTCCATCCACTTTAACCCTACCTATACTCACCAACAAATTTTCCTTTTAAACTGAATTTTATCAGAGATCTACCATAGAAAGTGATCATCTTCTCGCAATTCCCTTTGATATCGAAATCAGCCTTTTTCCTTAGAATATAATAATATTTATGAAAATACCCCCCAATGTTAAGTTTTGATTTTACTTCTTCGGGTATACAAATTGTCAAATTTATTCCGTATTTATTCAGTTATGCGACCATTGCCATTTACACGCTGGACCTATCGCCAAAATGTCATCATTTCTAGGACCCATTAAGATGTGCTTTGGATTAGTGCCGGTGGCATTTTCTTCACTCACCAAGGCGCCTTTTGGGATCATTTCTACTCTACACTGCTCCATGGAGATGCGCCACGCTAATATCAAACGGCTTTGCATGTACCACTAATTACAACATGTATTGCTGCGCTGTGCGTTTACTAATACACTCTACTAAATAAAATTGTACTATTATTAGCGGACAGTATTTTGTCCGCCAATCATGCCGGAGGTTCGAATTTCCGCGAAACAACCTAACTCTTATGTAATTTCCTATTTATTTGGTCTATGAATATACATACCCCTTGGCTTTTTTTGGATCTTTTCACTCTATTTCTCCTACAATTATATTATTTATAAACCCATTGCGCCTCAGGGTGTGTTCAGTCCGCCATGTCCTTCCTTTATCAATAGTTTCACATTTGACTCTTTCCTATTCTAGTGCTTTATAAACTACATTCCTTATTTTAACTGTCCATTTGATCTGCAGCATCCTGCACCAACACCAGGTTTAGAAAGCATCTAATCTTTTTTGGTCTGCTTTCCCAATGGTCAATGCTTTCCATTCAGAGAGTGTCACACTCCACACGAACCTTTTCACATCCTCTTGCTTTGTCCGTACCATTATCATGTTAGAGAAGTAACCTTTTCACCTTGGCGCTGTCTTTCTTCCCTTGATCTCCGTTCCACGTCTCCCGTCCCTAGTGATCATATGTACATACGAGATTGGTGAGGAATCTATTTATTCAAATTTTTCATCTCTCAGGACCAATTATAGACGAGATAAATTCTAAACGGTCGGCACTCGGGGAGATTTATCATATTTTGTCCTGCTATCACTTGAGAAATTCGAAGTAAGCTCAATATTCCCAAGTCTAATGCAATTTTTCTTCCCCTTCTTACTATCCTAAGACTGGATGGTCAATGCCAAGGGCTGAATTTCATATTTACGTACTTACTACTAAAAGGTAGGCTAGTAGTAGACTTTGGTAGGCCTCAACTCGACTGTTACTTGCTGTAACTTGGACTCGTTACATAAATATTGCTGGCCAACTCATTTCCGCTATGTCAATAACTCTTCCTTTCTAAAATGGAGTTTAAAAATGGTGGTTAGAAGTTTCAATCAAGACCGTACACCTTTTCAGCCGTACATCAGTGAAACTGGACGCACCATAGAGAAACACTTTACAGAGCACGATGGATGCATCAGGCTCCTCCACTTCGAGAAACCAGCAATTGCGGAACACAGCCTAGAGAACGGGCAAAAGGTCAATTTCTAGGTCAAGATTCTGCTCTCGCTGCTACTTATTGGGGCCGGATGGTGAAGAAGGCTGTAGAAATCAACAACCACACAAACAATATGAACAATGGCAAAGGTTTACAGATCAGCAGAGCATGGAAACCAATCCAGGTACAGACAAGAAAAAAGGCGGGAAAAGAGAACCAATCACGAGCAACTTGACCCCTTATGACAGAAAATAAATAAGTGGCCTCCTCCTGGCCAAAACATTCATCCTGAGGACGGTGGCAGACTCGATGCAACAAGGCACCATTACTCAATTGGAAACCAGAGAGCTTTACATTCAAATACCTAAATCACTTATTTACAGGTACCTAACATTTCGGTGAGAGATATGCAGAATGTTGAGATTTTTAGATTTAAGGATCAACCTAATGTAAAAACCTCATGTACTCGTTAAGCTTCAGTCTACGCGGTCATTAGACATTGCTAACATATCGAAAGGTAGACTGACATTTCCAGTCTGTCTTTTCTGGCATCCCTGACGGAGGCAAGTTTTCGTAGCAAGGAAGAGACAGAGTTTAGTTTTGCAGTAAAATATTGAGTTTCTTTATTTTCTTTAAAGTTAAATTCTGAAGAGTTATTTTCGTAGAATTCTGGGACTAACCACGGTATACTCTTTACGAAGTACCCGGCAAGTTCACATAAGTGGTTTTTTTGTTTTTTGATTTGATAACATTTGATAAAAGCTTGAACATGTCATTGTGTTCAAAGTTGGACTTCAACCTCTTGAACCCTGTTACCTAGCATACCCCTTGTACTGTTTGTCACATTGTATGTCTGGCAGTTATTAACTCAATGTTCCTTAAAAACCCATGAATAGCCGCTGGGAAGCAAGATGCACTGGTAGCTTAACTGTCTAAAGCGCCCGGCGCTATATCGAGGGAATCGGGTTCGAGACCATGTGTCGAGTCTTTTCCCATTTGTTTTTTCTTACTGAAGGCTGTGTTAGCTTTGCAAATTTTTTAAAAGATATCGGTGCTATTGGGCTATGGTGTGAGAGATCGCATCGAAGAATTGTAGGAAACAGTTTTGTCATGATTGATCATTTGAGTAAAAATAGTGTCATCCAACATTTCATTCCCTGTATTGGTGGGATTAGGATCCTATCCTTCCCCAATTTCCCATTCCCCACGCATTCGAGATTTTGAAGGGATGCAACTTCCGTGGTAGACGATCTATACCTAATACACTTATTTATTTGTTTTGTGTATATTATATATATTTATGTATATTCTATATATTTCTCTATACTATGTATTATTCTGGCATTAGTAAGGCAAGTGTGAAAGTTAACGGGGTTCTGAGTGATTGGGTTGTAATAAAACAGGGCGTAAAGCAAGGATGCATAATGTCGCCATGGCTGTTTAATGCATTTATGAACAAGTGTGTAAGGGATGCATGTAATGAAAACGACGGTGTTTTGATTGGAAATGTAAACATACGAGTTCTACTATATGCGGATGATGCTGTTTTGATCTCAGAGAGCCAACAGGGATTACAGAAACTCCTAGATAAGTTTTGAGAATCAACAGAGAGAATGAAATTGAGGGTAAATGCGCGCAAGACAAAAGTAGTAGTTTTTGATCAGGACAATGGGGAGAGTAACTATATGATGAGGGCGAATGGTGAAATAATTGAAAAAGTGGATGATTTTGTGGACTTACGTAAGATGTTTGCGAACGATGGACGGATAGATGAGGAGATAAATAGACCTTTGAATGCTGGAAGGAAAATGGTAGGTAGCACGTGGAGCATATCAAGGAATCAGTGCCTATCTAAGGAAGCGAAAATCACCGCGTACAAAAGTATACTTCTTCCCACTTTGTAGTACAGTAGTGAAACATGGGTGTGTCAGGATAGACATAAGTGTAGACTAAACGCCTTGGGTATGAGTTATCTGAGGAGAGTTTGAGGCAAAATTAGGATGGATAAGGTCAGGAATGAGTGGGTAATAAAGGAATGTGGGTTAGATGCTCCAGTAATGGACACATATAAAAGGGGTGTGTTTTGTTGGTTTGGCCATGTTGAGAGAATGGATGATAAAGTGTATTGTGTCGTGTATTGTATCGAATAACGAAACAGATATATAAGAGTGAAATGAATGGTGCGAGAGGTAGATGTAGGCCGAGAAAGTTGTGGTTGAATTTGGTTGAGGAAATTCTTAGGAGGAGGAATATTAGGAGTCTTAAAAAGAGGAGGGCGTGTATGAAGCAGTGTATTGGGGTGAATGAGGTTAAAGAGGTTTTCAACGATAGGTCAGTATGGAGGAAATTATTCGAGCAGAGTTTGAGTATAAATATGTATTTATGAGTGACTTTGTGACTGTGGCTACCCCGGAAGGGAACGACGTGGTTGGTATGTAATTATGTATGTAAAGTGAAACCTCGATTTTACACTCCCCTATTATACGTTTTCCCTGATTTTGCACAGTTATCATTGGGTCCCGACAAATACCTCATTTCAACAATGTTAATTTTTTCCCGATTTTACACTTCTTCGTATTTAAGTTGTGCGGGTTGCGTCCCGAATTTGTTTTTTTTTTTTTAAATATCATAGGACGCGAAATTGAGATGGCTAGCAATTTTTGACCTCTTCCGAGAGGAAAATATTACAGTCTTATATTCAGGCCAATACGGTATATAATAATCCATTATTTGTTATTGTTATCAAAGAAATGGACAAAAAAGCGAAACGCATTTTCATTTGATGACAAGATGAAGATTTTGGCTGAAGCAGATGCTCATGTCGGAACACGGATTGAACTGGCATCAAGATTGGGACTTTCCGTATCAACATTGAATATTATTATTAAAGATTTCGAAAAAATAGATAGGTGAAGAAGTAAAACCTTATTTCTTATTGAGTATATAGTTCTCAGCTTCTTAAGCGAATTTAGTTTTTCTATTGTGACTTAGTGATATTTTTAATTCGTTTGTGATATTCTTCATCATATGACGACCGCTATGTCTTTTGACCAATTAAAAGATATAAATGATTATTAACAGGTGTTATGTCCGATGTGGACCCTTTTCCAAGCATCGGAAGTCTCTGAAAGTCTCGCCATTGAAGAAATTGGAATCGACTCTAGTTGCATGTTTCAATCGGTCACGTGAAAGTAATGTATCAATTGATGGTACCCACCTAAAGGAGAAGGCCTTACACATAGCCACTTGCCTGGGACTAGATAATTTTTTCGCATCTAACGGTTGGATTGACAGGTTTTAAAGGAGACATAATATTACTTACAAAGTTTTATCAGGGGAGAGTGTTGATGAAAAAACTGTTGAACAGTGGAAAATTGAAAACCTGCGGCAGAAGATCCTTGGTTATGATCTATGTGACATATATAACACCGATGAAACTGGTCTTTTTTTCAATTTGCAACCAAGCCACACACTTCCTTTTAGAGGGAATCCTTGCCATGGTGGCACTAAGTCCAAGCAGCGTGTCACTGTTCTTCTGGCATGCAATGCTGATGGAACTGATAAGCTCCCACCACTAGTTATAGGGAAATATAAAAATCCATTCTGTTTCAAGAATGCCAGGACATTGCCAACAAAATATGAAGCTAAAAAAATTCTTGGATAACTGCTAAATTATTTTAGGACTATCTCATTCACTTAGATCGAAAAATGGGTGGAAAGAACCGTAAAATTTTGCTTTTCATTGATCGGTGTGCAGCCCATCCAAAGAATGCATTTCTCAGAAACATTGATGTTTCCAATTTTTCCATTTTTTCTTTTCTTAAAAACCTTATTCGGACCGTTATGAACAGTATAAAAAAAAACAATTAGCCAAATCGGTCCAACCATTTTCAAGTGATGTGCTTACCAACGAACATCATTTCATTTTTATTTATATAGATAGACATGCACATACGAGATGGGATACCAAGTTTATAATTATGGCATGGCCAGTTGAGCGTAATATTCATTTCCTCAATTTTACACTTTCCTCGATTTTGTATTTTTTTAAGCGGTCCCTTCAAAAGTGTAAAATAGAGGTTTCACTGTATTTGTTTTCTTCATCAGTGAACTCTTTCTTTTCGTCATTCATCAAAGCCTCTCCTATAAAACCTTTATTATACGATCATACTCATCAGGACCAATGTTTCAAACCACACTAATTCCTCGCTCCTCATTAGCGTGTAAACCAGTCTTTCCATGCAGTTTTTGCTCAAATGTATCCTCTTGATCAAATTTCCCCTACGCTCCCATCGATGATGAAAGCCTTCCCTTGATATCTTTGCTGAAAAACTTGTTCTTATCCAGAACACTCCTCGGTTGCGTGAACTGTTCAGCCTAGCGTGTTTATTGGTATTGAAATGAAAACTGAAACGAATTCAAGAGAGAGAAAGAGAGTGAGAGACTTTTTCCGCCAATACAGTTATTTTTGTAGCCGCAGCTGACCCGGCAGTTTAAAAAGAGGAAAAGGGCAGAAATATGAATGCTTCCGGCTGGACGGTTAATTTGCTTCAGCATATATATATATATGTATGTATAAAATGCGAGGTCCGATGGTTCGCTCGGCTGAGTGAGTCGCGGGCGGGGAAAGAGGGACTGGGGGCGGGAGAGACGGACATGGGGCGGGGGGGGGGGAGGAAGCGGAGGCAGCAGCAGATGCGGCCCAGAGGAAGTGGAGGATGTGACGCAACCTGATACGATCACGTGGCTCGGCGGCCACCCTCGGATGTATCAGAATCAGTGCTCATCGCGAACTCATTCGCCGTCCCTGCCCGTCATCAGCAGACCGTTGCGTTCACCCCCTCACCCCACTCATTCCCCGCCCATCGCCCCTCCCCGCCACGCCTCAAATCACCCTCTCATTCCTCACCCCTCTCACCCACCCTAAACATTATTTCCTCGCATGCGCTAGGTCCTGAAATCCTTCCATAGGCTTTAAGCAGCACCTTGGGAAATTTGAACCATCTATTCGCGGAAAGTGTTGTTGGTCGCTTTCGAAATCGCGAGCGCCCCATAGGTGAGATAGTCGGACGTATGCCTCCACCCCGAGGTGAAAGGCAACTGTATTTATTTGTATTCCTCTTCTGTTTATAGGTACTTATCCGTATTCCTTCCTCATTCCTACGGAATTCCGCGGTATTCCATCATATTCCTCGTCCAGGGCGCAGTATTTATTAGAATTGCTTCAGTATACCGTGGAATATGAGGAATGTAAACAATGATGCCCAGCAGTATTCCAATGGAAGAGTATCGTATTTATCAGTATTTGGGTTGGTACAGTATTCCTGGAATATTCCATTGTATTTCCTAAGAAATATGTAATTAATAACAGGGCAATCGTGTACTTGGACTTTATTGACCAACTCCAATTACTGACAACCCCTGTCGTCTTGGCGGCTTATTTATTTACTTATTTAATTATTTCATTGAGTACATCAGCCCAACGTCCTCAACCAGTCGTTTGTAATGGAACTATATAGGCATGTCTCGTACTTTACGCGATCGTATCTCGGGTCCCTCGTGACTTCCAGCAACTCAGCACTTCAACATTTACCGACAAACGACTTGTTTTGGTGCTAAGTTTATCTTTTATTGTGAGAAGTATCGGCTTGGAGAGGATATTATGCGCTACATATTTCTTCAGACGTATTAATATTCGATTTCTATCGTAAATAGTGGCCAAATGTGTTTTAATATTGTAGCGGTGCATGTTTCCGAGTGTGTCTTCAATCACGGCTTGTTTACAGTATATGCCAAAGGTGGTGAACATTTAATTTGAACGCTTTGTTGCCGCATGGTACCACATTTGGCATCACTTAAATACGTCAAGAAGTGCATCTCCGATTAAGTGAATACATTTATGAGAAAAGGCATCGCGAATGTTTGTAGTAACCAAACAACTGTGTTGTGAGGTGGATTATTGGTGGATTGGGGTGTGAGAGCCGTATCTCAGCAGTGCGTAACCAGGGACGCGGGAGAATAGTAAATAAAAACAAAAGAAGGTGAAGAGGAGGGCCGCGATTGTGAGAGAGGGGACGGTTTTCGAGTGGGACGGTGTTACGTGTGTTACAATAAGTATATTGAGTCTAAGGAGAGACGGTGCTGAGTGAGTGTATATTGAAGTGTTAATTACGAGAGATACTAATAAAAAGATTATAAAACCGAGTGTTACATTGTGATTGTGAAAATTGTGCGTTACTTGTGAATAACCATGTTAAGTTCTTGTGAACGAAGACGGATTTTGCGTTTGTACTAATGTATCTTATCTATTCATCATTAGCAGTTTATTTCAACCATCGTCTTCACGATGATATAGATGATAAAGTGACTGTATGAGTGTGAGAAGTGTGTTGTTAGGTTTCATATACCAATGAAATGATAAAGATATCTGCGTTCTCGTGCTATGTATGTCTAATGATGCATAATTAAGTAAATTTCTCTACTTCGAGTATTAATTTTTTTATTTATCTCCTCTTTTGACGGGTATTCATTTCATAAGACGAAAAAGTGGATTTTTTCTCTAGGTGACGTTTTGTCGATTTCCCGTCCTCGGAATATCGATAAGTACGTAAGGAATATAGATAAATACAGCCAGAGGAATACCTGAAAATACGAATAGAATACTGATAAATCGGAATGAACATATGGATTGAATATATATAAATACTAGGTAAATACCAATAAATACTTCCAGTGTAATTCCCATAAATTCGTAATGAATACCAATAAATACTCCTAGGTAGTATTCCTCCGTCTCAGTGGAAATACTCTTGGAATATAAATATCACCGAATACTGATAAATACCGTAGGAATACGGTTGTCATTTTACCTCGGGACGCCAATCGGGGCTTCGCCACATTCCATCTTGTGTATAAAATAATCACCTGGTGTGCTAACTACGTATCTTACTACTCTCTCTGCCTGATTTTCCGACTGTTTGTCCGGGTTTCTCCGTCAGTCTCGCTGCAGTTCGCGGCCTCAAACCAACCGAAATACAGTAAAAATTCAGAACAAGAATTGAAGCTGTTAGCCTTTTGCTGAACAAGAAAGGAAAGAGATTGGTGCAGGCATTGTTTACTTTTTAAGATCAATTGCACTCAGGCCAGGGGATTAAAGTTTACCCTTTTGTTTGGCTTTAAGAATCCAGAGTAAACCATAAATACAGTTAAAAGAGCGAAATATAATTTAAAGGAGCTGGTTTCCCCAAATTTTAATGCTTCTTCCCTCGTAAGTTAAGCATTGGACTTGGAGGAGGATTTTACTATTTTGCTTTTTCAAATTGCTTGCACTCAATACACAAGGTTGAAACTTTCAGTGCCGGGTGCCAAACAAAATGTAGTTTCAAAAGTTTTGCTCATGGCTTTCTTCTACGTTTTGCTTTTGGCTGAAATTTGAAATTTGTCTTCGAAGCTGACTTGTTTTTCACTGATGAAATATTATCTTTAAACCAAATTATCTCTTTGATTGACATACATTCACATCCAAGTCTCTTATTCGCTCTCAGCGTTTCCATTTTTCTTCGTTTCCTATCACATTTCTTGTGTCCACTGCTTCTACGGTGCCCCTTGGGACGCCATCGCTACCCCTAGATTACGGAATATTCCCCTGCTCCGCTTCTCTCCCTCCCTCAATCTTTCCTGTTTTCTGCATTTAACTCTTCACCACCCCAATGCAATCCCACAAAACCACCTTTTCCCTCACTTCTCGAAAATTACTTCTTCTGAAGTACCATTCCCACTTATTTAATCTCTTTTCTCCCCTTTTCTTGTCTTCAAATGTTTTGCCCACTTGGCCAGAGGGCAATTGATGCATCGATGAGTCTTTGGCTCTGCAGATGATGGCAAATAAAACTATCTGGACGTCAATAACCACCTTTCTCACCCGGTGGGCAATCAGAAAATTTGCCTTGATCGCCGAGAAAACACTAAACTTTATATATTACTCACCATGCCAATAATAAATACTCTACAACGTCCTTGTCAATGGCAGCATGAACTTTTAATTGCAATTTGCGCCTGGAATTTAATTAATTAAATTATGTGGTCAATATGAGAGGTGCAGTGATATTGTATAAGAGGTGTTTTCCCCATTCCCTTCCATGTGTGGTTAATAAATAGTCTATCTGACGATTGTATACTTTTACACGCTCTATTATGGGGGTTCTTCCAATGTTATAAGCTCATTTGTATATTTTTCAGTTGAATTTTGGCACCTTATCCTAGCTAAGAGAATCACATAGACTTCATTTGTTCTCTATGTCTTGAGTTTTTTTTAGAATTTCTTTAATTTATTGATTTTTTTATTTATTGGGGCCCACTTCACAATCGAGCCTGCACCTAATAATCTTATCGACATTCTGACCTTATAAATGCTTTTTAGCCGTTGACATTAAATCACTGAAATGATCTTTGTAAAATTCATTTAACCTTAAATTATGCCCACTTCCCAAGCGTAGTTACACCTGTGGGGTATTTTGCGTCACGGAGGGGACGGTTAACTACATAAAAAGCACTATGCCACTTGCAAGTTTATATTTAACAAAAAATTCATTTACATGATGGAGTATTAGTGGAATTTAACATTACTTCCATACATATTATATCTAACAGAATCAAAGCCTTTCGTACCACGGATAAATGTCACACAAATAAGGCCTTTTTGGTCTGAATATATCTACCAGGATATATTTTGCCATTTTTCATTGATTTGTAAAATTGTTACTCAACGTTTTAATAGGGACTGAATAATACATTATGGCACTGAACAAATTTAAACAATTTTTACTCGTTTTCAATTGAGAGTATCGGGCAGTTAATTATGAAAAACGATTAGTTTACATTTAACAATTTCCAAATTTTAATGCTCTTATCCGTCTAACAATTTCTTTACTTCTTTGAAACTCAAATTTTTCTAATGCATTAAAATTTTTATATAGTGGCCATATAACAAAATCCAAGTGAGCTAAAAAACCGACAAAACATCAGTCATGCTGCATGTGATACACTGGAAAGCAGATGTCATTTCTTCTTGCACTCCCCTCATTGTATACGAGCATTATATTGTATAAAACGCATCTTCCTTGCGTTTTCTTCTTAAGGGAATATCCTTTCGACTTTGAGAAATTGAGATAGAGAGAGAGGCTATTCGCCCCGGGCTTCTATTTATTCTGGGACGTAGTTGAATTAAACATGTTTCAACGTTCCTCCTGTACCTAGATGGCACATCGCTGCTGGCATTCATTGCATTGGAAAATGATTCCATACACTTTTCTTCACAGCTCAGGGCCGTAACTACTAAGTCACCTGTTATTTATACCCTTGTACCCCATTCCAGCGTTATATCTCTTGATTTCACGTGGATGAGGAGAATCCAATTTTTTCAGTCTACCCTGGAATAAAGTCGCGTTTTGCTTCTGTCTTTAACATCCTCTCTCATGAGTTTTCGTGAACAGAACGCCAAGTTTCGATGAATAATTTTGGGAATTTGAGCACTCGTCAATTATTATGTCGCCCTCAGTTTTGAGGGGGCAGACATTTTGTTACTTACTTTATCCACCTTTTATCTGAGAGACTTGATTTCCTTCATAGAGTTGGATTTTGGAGTTATACTAAAAATGGTTGCGCTAGGAGTTTTGCTCCAAAGGAAGGCTCTGTCCTTTCCAATGTACTTTTCTATGAATGTAGCTTTCGCGTTATCGTTTCTACAATAGATTATTCAAAAAATTGTTCATCAAAGACATCGCCTTCAGAAGAGGCGGACTGATCGGAATCCGTAATATTACATTCATCTCTAAGCCTTATCTCATCCTTAGAATTCTTCTTGAGATTCTTGAAATATTGCAAACAAGCAGCAACAAGCAACAAACAGGCATCAACACCCACAGCTGGTGTTAAAATGAGTAAAATACATCACGTAACGGGTATTTTTCAAAGGAAAATAGTAGTCACTGCAAAATAAAATGATAATTCACAGAAAATGTAAAATAATTTGAGAGGTGTAAAAAATGCTCGTGTTGAGCTTCTGAGCCAATGCATATACTCATGGACTCGTTAAGTTGAGGTAATCCTCTCTAATACCTCAAAAGGAGGTAGGTAATTGAGTCTACATCCTTCGCTGACGGTAAACTTTCGAGTATAGAAAGAAAAAGTGTCATAGGAAATTTTTATGTATTTAGTATCACTGTATTACACTTCAAGCAGAGAAGGAAACATTTATGAACTGAGAATGATGCATGATCTCTTGCTTGTGTGATTACACGCCTGGGATAAAAGATCGAAGTGAAATCTCTGAGGACATAATCGAAGTGATATGAAATAAATATTTCTTGTGATCTTATTTGCGCAAAATTAATCCGATGCAATCTTACTGTCCCAAGAATTTGTTGACAGGAGAAGTTTTGATGACCGAGGGAAGAAAACCTAAAGCCTTTTAAAATTCAAAGTTATGCATTGATTGACGCATCACTTACTGCGGCGCATAAGAGTGCTGGGGAACGCGTGAATGAGGTGGTTGGAGCGATTTTTGTTCACCAATAGTATTGCGTGAAACGTTACATGCGTATACTGATAAGTTATGTTTATATGAAAGTGAAATAAGTTCATGTAACTGTACAAATTGTAAAGATTCAGGCGGTATTGTGTGGAAACAAAGCACTTTTGATAAAATCAAAAACCCCGTGGATTCATGTACCGTTTTCCCTTCTTTCCAAATGAATGTTATTTTAACTTGTAGCTTTATGGCACTTGACATGCATTTCATAATAATTCCATTGCATGCACACAGATTATCTCCTAAACTCAAAATAATACGTTTCATATTATTTTAATGGAGGATTACAAATATAAAGGTATCACACTGAGTAAAAAACTCGTATTAACCCATAATTTTCACTTAAATTTGCAAATTCCGCGTCGTATAGCCTATTAACAACAGTGCTTTAATGGAGGAAAAAAATTAAAATATATATCTTGCATCTAAATTATTACCTCATGCATGGTGATTTCCACCTAACATACAGATGTACTGATTGAAGTGTGGTCCAAAATATATTTTTAACTCTTATTTTTACCTTGAAAAGTTGTTCAAATTTGCACGAAATAACTCATGATTACCGCTTTTGCCTTATGGAATCAGGTAAACTGGTTAGTCCTTCTATTCTTAAATTTTTGAAGGGTGCAACTATAGTATTTTATGGAAGTGTTTTGAGTAAAGAACTTATTACAAATATGATGCTATTTCAATTTTTTCATATGTGTATAGGTAATGGATAATGACAGCATATCATCAAGTTAACATTTTGGGCTCAAATTGATATCTGCTGTAATAAACATCTGACCTTATTGTGTACCAGCGTGATGAGAGGGACAGCATTTCACGTTTATATCTATAGCACCTGAAGCTGGGTGGAGATGAATGAGGAAGTTGGTCATTCAGAACACTATAGTTATTTAGAAATTCCCCTCGAAAATATTTGGTCACGCTGCAGCCAGATTCTTGCATGGGTGCAGGAAACAAATCACCGTAGATTTACAAAAGGTGAACATGCTCGGTGTCTATTGCAATAGAAGGAAAACGAGACGAATTTTTGTCTCACGATGATGTAGGGAGGAATAGATTAATAAGAAAACGGTGCTGATTATCATAAATCAATTTGTAGAGAAAACATGGAAACATAAGAGCTTCCAAGGAGGTACAATGAGCAAAACGGTTTACCCAGGAAGGGAAATGATTGAGAATACGAATCAAAACAAGGCGAACATTGAAATAAGGAATAATTATGTAGCAAAGCTATGAGCTGAAAAGAGGCGATGTGGTGAGTAGATTGCGACAATTAGAACAGATGATGAAGTAATAAGTGTAAATTTCCGTCTGCACATTATTGGACTAGTGAACTGTGATTTCGATATATTACGCCCATTTTAAGGTACCTGCGTTTAAAATTGTGCCGGTACTCGAAACAGCCGAACAAGATGCCAATTGCAAATAAATGGGCACCATTTCAGGTCTGCATGGTACTTTGACGTAGCGAATTGCAGTGTTTCTTCATTATCCTACGCTCCCAATTGTAAACACTCCTTTCATAGCCACCTCGCTAGCCTTGCGTATTTGCATGGAAAGTGTTTCCCCAATCACCAAGGTTTGAGAGAATGATTTTGTCGTGTAGCACATGTTATCGTGAAACCCGACGAAATCGACAATAAGAGCAATGCATTAATACAAAGTAACTGTTAATTGAGTATAAATCAATGTAAAATTTAACTTTTTCTTTAAATCAATCAGTGGAAAGTCTAAATATAGATCACAGAATTCCTTCAATGGAACCTTATATTTCATGTGCTTGATAGTGAATAATATCTAGTTTAGGGAAACAGTCAATATTCATGCAGTGTAAAATTTAGAAAGGTAATGATGGAAGCGCAAATCTAGTCTACTGGCTTTTAAGGGGGAATACTGCTTAAGTTGCATCTTATGTGCAGGAACTGTATTTAAAAAACCAATTGAAATTAAGGATGTGGTGTTTTAAAATTTGTTATGATTAACATTTCATCGATTTCAATATGAGTGCCTCTTTGTACGTCTTTTTGAAATTCTTTTCATTCTCAATTATCAAAGGTTTACATTTAACAGATTTGACAAAAATATTTAAGGCATCTAAATATTAGATTTTTTCGAAATTATTTAAATTTTTAACATAATCAAAAGAGCAGTTTTTAACAACAAAAGCTGATGTTCATTATTTTTAATTCATTCCTATCAAAAACGGTTCGCCCTTCTACTTATATCAAGGTCTCATATTTAACCATATTACAGATACATATTTCATGATAGGGAAAAATTATGCGCATTTATTGCCCATCGGCTTTGAAGTATTTTTTCACTTCTATGTCTTTAATTTTCTCGTATCCAACAAAGTAACATAATCTGACATAAGCAGGCAATTGGTGTTGCAAATGGAGTCAGAAAAAAGACAAATTTTCCCCAATGCCTTTGTAAGATGATACCTTGTACATAGCTTCAGGCTTTCATGTAAAGTTTAATGCTCCAATACTTAACACACCGTTCTTTACATTACTCTAGACCAGTGTTTTCCAAACTTTTTCGAGCTTTTTCCCACATATCTTTACCCAGCGCCCCCAACCATGAACTTTAAAATCATGGACTACATGACCAAAGCTAGATGTTTATAAAAATAAAGCTAAAAGTACTGTGGTTAAACTGTTGTTTGTTTTAAATCCAATGAAGAGATGGTTTACTCATCCCTGGACATGTATATTTGGTAAGAACTCAGCCTTCAGGGCCCCCTTGTAGCCCCCTTAGATGAAAGAACCGCGATCCAGGGGGCGGTAGCGCCCACTTTGGGAACCACTGCTCTAGACCAAACACTTCCTGATGTAAAAGAGGGGACGGACAGCAAAATAGATGGACGCAAGCATGGTTACAATGTGAATTCCTACTCGAAGGAATTAAGTCGAGGAGTTTGATATAGTTGAAAGGGTATTACTTGACTATGGGAACTTAGGCGGGAGAGTAAAGAAAGGCTAAGGCTGATAATTTGCTAACGTGATGAACACAAAGACAGAAATTATGATTGAATAATGTCACCAAGTCACGCAAAAGCCGCCATTTTCATATCCTAAATGCCTACCTAAATTTTCACTATCGTCGAAATTTTATTCAGACACCATGTTTCTCAAAACCCTTTATAGCGAAGAATTACGATCCGTGTTGGAGGTCGCAGCTGAATAATTCCTCTCTTTTTCCCTCCTTGCCCGTAAAGCATTAAAAAGGACGAATCACACGCACACGAAGTTGTTTGAGGGTCGGTTTGGGTGAGGGGGGTGTGATGGACAGGTGGGCATTCAAGAGGCCCCCGCCACACGTTTTCTGATTCGATGTGGGAAGAGCGCTCCCATCTCGTCTCGTGATGATATTGAAACGTCAACACGCGACTCTTGGCGCCCGCCCACGTTGCACCCGGCGACAGAATGCAGACGACGATGAGACTACTTCATGGGGAAGAAGTACAAGAGGGGGCGGTATTGCAACTCTGGTTGCTTCTTCTGGCACCCGTCCGTCTGTCGCCCTCTTGGCGCACTAGTTTCCCAAGTACATACTCTCAGCCCCTATCTTCCTTACCCCCAACCATTCCTCCTCCTTCCAGCGCCATTGATTAGACCTTCTTGTCACGCAGTTCCACGTGGATGTAATCTCGGAAAGTCACGAGCGAAATGCGGTTACGGAGAGAGAGGGTGGTCTTCCCCCTTCCCAACCCCGTCACTCGGGTAAACTAATCGCGATTTGCCATGCGTTCATCCATCGCCGTCAGGATTGTTGCTGTAGTGCCCTGTAGGCGGTGGCGGACTACTGGCGGCTTGGCTTCATTTTTTAGTTATATCCCATTCTCACCCTCCGTCTTCCCATAGCCACCACGGCCAAAAATTTAAATGTCAAACGGTCCTCGGCACCCTCCTGATAAAACTAGATAGCACTTTTAACATTTAATTGACAGTGTGAACTCTATGGAAAACTGTCGGCGTGAGCAAACATTATATAACGCCGCGCTAATTTTATTGGGTTACTTTAAGAAATGACATTTTCTCATTGAAAGATGCCCAGATGCTTGGTGGGTATGCAGTTATAATTATATATTTATTTTCCTGCTTTCATTGGCAACTTAACGTCTCTGGCCATACATAGATTTACACAGGACACGTATCTTCTTAAGGTAGTGCGAGCGAGATAGTTCCCTAATCATGATAGAGACCATATTCGATGTATACATTTTAATTTCACCAGCTGTGAGACATACGAATTAAAAATTGCATTATTAATGGTCATGTAAAACTATATTAATTGGAATTAATATAGATTTACGTGACAGAAATTGCAAGTAATCAAATGAAAATATCTAAATAAGTCTTTAACTTGACTCATATTTTCACGCGGTACGTTTGTTAACTCCTTCAAAATGGAAGTTTTATTGTGATCCAGAAGAATTTACTGCGATGACAATGTGATTTATTTTAAAAAATAGTTGAAAAAATACACAAACTACACACTGTTGATTTTTTGACGAGATCTAAGTGTAGGAAATGCCTCATTTTTTAGATAAAGTCTCTCTGGAGTGCACAACGACCCATTTCCCATGCAAAATGGCTGGAATTTTCTGGCAAATATCTCGGAAAGTAATGAGGTAAGGGGTTGAATTTTTTATTTCAATGGAAGGGTGATATATTTTTATTTAAAATGAGACAAAATTCATTGATTTCTAGGTGAAATGATATTTTGCTCTAACTACCTTAAAAGCCCATAATTTCAACTAAATGAGAAGTGGACTATGGACTTGGAAGTACTCGGCAATAATTTTTTCCAGTAGAAAGAAACTTACACATCATCTTCCCCACTGTACTGTATGGGTCTGTTTTGGTTAAGTTATCCATACTTTTCCGATCTAAAGCTTTACCTTCCGACGTCCACCACCACCCTCTAGCCTGTTGTCTAACCCCTGATACTTAAGTCGCCCACCTTCAATCTGCCCACCCCACCGTTCAAGTCTCCGAGGGAAGAATTGTTTGAATCGCAAATGAAATAGAATGCAACATTTGATTTTTTCGATTGATTGAAGTAAATGTATGTAGGGAAAGAATGTATGTCATGGGTTTTAGAACATAGGCTTAAGGATCATTTGCGAAGCACTGGAGAAGGACTAGTTGATCGTTTAACTGGATAATGCACTCGAAAAGATATCAAGCGATCGGGGTTCGATTCCAGTGTAGATGGATGATTAATTCACTGTGAAACTGTCAAAAATTTGTTCCCTTGTAGGTTAGGCCGTAAAGGTATAACGCAGGTTGTTCACTGTACTCTCCCGGAAGCTGAAATTCATGGAGAATGAAAGACTCAATTCTTTCACTCTACTATTTACGTGGCTCGAAGTGTTTCACAAAACGGTGTCAAAATCATGTGATATCACAACGAAATGAAAATTCGACTTTCCGCCCAATTTACACTGAAAGTTAAGTTACAGCGTCTCTTTCCATTATTATTAAGCGACTGATATTGAATCAAGACTTAAAATTGTCGGACGCTTTGTGCTAAACCAGATGTCTTTGCACTAACATATCGCAACAGAAACCGACGCTTTGTTTTGAATCTTTACCTAAGGTTACTAAAATGATTAGATCAGATAAGTTACCTGATTGCACGAAACTAGGGCAATATTAATTTTACTTCACATCACGCCTCTATGAATGTCTGAAGTAAAATAAATAAGAAGAACGTACTTTCAAGCATGTAAATAAATCACTTCCTCTAAGTCACTATTGGTATCCAGAGACTACAACAGGAGTGGATCGGGACTCTAATCCATAAATAGTTCGTCATTCACCTTCTCGACCTTCCCCTATTCCAATCAAAAAAATCTTTCTCTCTCTCTCATTCTCTCTCTTCTACATGATTGGCCCTCTTTTGTTCATTATTTATATTAATGACCTAAGTTCTCGAGTCAGCAGTAAATTAAGACTATATGCAGACGATACAGTTATCTACCGTACAATAAGCGAAGACGCGGACTTTGAAGTTCTGTCATCTGACCTTAACAACGTTCATTTTGGTGCCAAAAGTGTGGTTTAGAATCAAATATCAGTAAATGCACCAAAGTTCACTTCGTGCAAAAGTCATCACACAAATGCCATACTTATACTGTGGGTGGAGTAAACATAAAATCCGCAAATACAGTAAAATATCTTGGAATCCTTTACTTCAGATATGTCGTGGGGAACACACATACAAAACATATGCGGCACAGCATTAAAGAAACTAGGTTTTGTTAAGCGTATAATAGGTAGATCCTCGGATGAAAAAGTGAAAGAGAGATGCTACTTCGCTCTGGTTAGGCCACACATCGAATACGCCGCGAGCATTTGGGATCCTGGTCATAAAGATTTCACCAAAAAAATTAACAAAATACAAAGAAAAGCAGCACGCTTCGTTAAAAACTGCTACGAGCGAACATATAGTGTTACACAACTGTTAGAGGGATTAAGGTGGGAGCCCATAGACACTCGGAGGCTGCACGCTAGGCTTAGGTTGCTTGAGAAAATCAGAACTGATATTATTCAGAGCGACATAGAGAATATTACCATGACGCCTCACTACATTTCTAGGTCTGACAGATGCGATAAACTAAGAGATATACACTGCCGAACAGATAGGTACAAAAACTCGTTCTGTACGCGCACAATAAGCGGCCACAATAAAAACTGAGCTCCTCCAAATACACTCTCATAGGACATGGCACCATTTCTTCTCCAAAACATTTACATCTTTACACGGCTGGTAACCTAGCACCCCCTGCCACACGCCCATGCGGCGGCTCCCGGGGTAGTATGTAGATGTAGATGATGTCTCAGCATTCCGTACTATAAGCCCTACTTTAATCTCGCAGGATAGTGTGTGGATACAAACGCTCCGTGAAGTTTGCGCAACTCCCGCACCTCGAAAATCACCGTCGCGAGGGGACGGGAGGAGATGAGTGGGGGCAGGGGGCGGGAAAAATGCGGGTGGGGGGGAACTGGAGGGCGAGAGGGGGAGGGGGGCGGTGCCAGTCAACCGCCGCTCTCTCACCCCCGACGTCCCATCGGGGTCGGTTGACGCGGACTTCCGACATTTTTTTATAATTCCTTTTTCATCCTATTTATTCCCCCCCGAACGCGGAAAAAATACGGTTTAAAAAAAATAGACGAACGTTGATGTATGCACATCCATCCCTCCGCTGCCGCTTTGCTCCTCTTTTTTTTCCTCTCTCTTCATCATCCATTCTGCCCACTCGATCCATTCCGCCAAACTGTCTGATTGATAAGAGGAGAAGTTCGCCTTGTCAACCGCAGGAACTCTTCTTCTTCCGCCCGGGATAGGCTAGTTTGGAGAAGTAATAAAAATACGGGCGCGGGAGAGAGTCCTTGGAAAAAGAAAATCGGTGATAAATTCGTTTATATATTTATCCTCGAAGCTCAGTTGAGAGGGATGGATGTATGAGGTACGGAAGAGAAGTTTTTGCTGCTGCGAGATTGGTTTTCCACGGAGCAGTTTCGCCGGGGTTCTGTCGGGATTCATGGGGAATATGAAATGCATGAGTATCCCACGCGCGTGTGTGATATAAATTTATTTGCTTATATTAATGTTTAAAGTTATTCGCAGTATGAGTGTAATCGTTGCAGTTTTCCATTGAACGAGTACCATGGTTTTGAGAGTTGGTCGTCGGATCTTCAAGTAAATCCGTGTCAATTGGTCAATATTTCGCGAACGCCTTGTGTAATAAAAAACGACAAATTCTAAGAAATGAGCTCATTGGATAATACAGAAATATTGTTAAGGAAGAATTCTCAATGAAATGTTTCCGGCGATACTTTATGGAATTCACTTAACATTTTGAATGAATAGAGTAAACTTGAGTGATGGACCTGATGATGACGTTAATCGTCGAAACAATGGTTGTAAGTTATTAAATTCATTGTGGAAAAACAAAGTTTACTCTATTAATTTAAAATGAATTCTCAGTCCATTCTCTTATTTAGTGCTTATTGAAGGTAAAACTCCATCAAATTATTGTAGTTAATAATTATATGAGCTCAAAGAGACTGCTGAAAATATAGCTATGAAAGGTGGTCGGACAATTATTAAAATATTTTACTTATGAAATGTTATGAGAAATAACATACCAAAAACAGAAAATAAAGTGGTCACCTGGAAAGAGCTGTTTTAATCCAGATTCTCAAAACTTAGCTCATGAGTGATCAACGATAAAAATGCCTTTAATTCAGCTTCACCATCATCGGTCACCACCAATCTGAAGAATAATATGCTGCAGCACTCCACCTCACTGTTCCTTCAGCCAACGATTTATTCCTGCATAAATATTTTGTCTGATGTCTTTCATAACTTGTCTGATGTCAACAAAAGAAATGGGTCAACGAAGCAAATATGTTAGCTGGTCCCTTTGATTCATCTTTTCTTCAAGTTTCAGAGTTAAAATGCAGCCATTCGATCCTGTAATTTTCCTGAATCCGAATTTTTCTTTATCCAGACATTTGTACATCTTATTTTCCATTCCTCATCAGATTATTGGATAATGTTATGAATTGTAATAAAAACGCAATCGGCTAATTGTTCAAAAGTCATCTAATTTCTCTGTCCTTTTCTTATTTGGAATAGGGAAAATCTTTTTAATAAGTCCATTTACATTTGCCCAGATGATTAAATGTCACAAATTAATTTGTATAACATATTCAGGATCCTCACTACTGATATCCATAAGATCTCCGGGGGATTTTCTTTAGCTTATCGATATCTTGGTGACAGGGTAGAGTTCTCACCGATAGAAGATCACGTCGTCGAGCCCCACATAAGTGGATTTAGAAGTGTGTTGAATATTGGTGTTTGAGTTCGTCCGTAGTTTATAGAGGAAGGATTCGATATAAAAGACCAGTGTAGCTGTTTTGAGAGCTGTGAAAATAAATTAAATTAAAAAATATATAATGAATTTCAGGTATTTTTATCTTAGGCCCTTTACTGCAGTATCAATCAAACGCTGATTTCAATCTAATATTCTATATCCCTTTACAGTCTCTTTATCGTATAATATCCAGCATTTTCATGCTTTGCTACTGTAGTGTTTCTCTCGGAGTTCTTTTTCTATGCTCTATCGTCAGTTTCGAAGAGAATTAATTTTCTTAACGCCGTGTGACACTGAAATGACACTTTGATTGAAAAAAAAATAACTTTATATAATTCTATGAGCAACTTTAACTGTTCTTATGAGATGATTTCGTCCTTTTTCTGTGCTAAGCACTTTCATCCATTCTTACTCGGCCTTTTTTGCTTTCACAGCTGATTGTGTTTCTTGCCATTTCACATGCCTGTTGTTCCTCTCGCATTTTCGTGTATTTGTGTTTTATTCTTTGGCCTATTATTCATTAGTATCTATTAGTTATTACATAATTCTGTCAATGTTTTCTCGTAATAATGAGGTTTTATGATTTTTCTCATTTCGCATATCTCCTCGTTTCACCTCGTAACACCAGCACAGTTCACGTGCCGAAATTCCATCTCTCTAAATGACAACGTTCCCTCCTTTACAGACTCTCCTCCTTGATCAGTTCCCCATAGAGCAGAAAATCCCTCGCTTTGCCTTTCCTCCTCAAACCCCAGCTTCGACTACGTCACGATGAAAATCAGTTATTGTTACTTTGGCCATGTATCCGTTAATACTTGTTTCACTTTGTTCCTTTGGTCGCATCTTTTAGTTATTTATATACAATATAAGGAAATTTAAAAGGCATTGTTGTTTTTTTTGAAGTTATAAAAATTGTTTGATATTAGGTATTAGAATTCCGCGCTACTATGGTAGGCTCGATCACATGCATAAAACTTGAGAGAGATTATTGGGTTGACAAGTTTAAAACGCAATTTTTTCTGGACACGACTCCAGGTGCCTCCACAGAAATGTCGATGCCACCGATAACGTTAATGCATGGTAATATGGTAATATAGGTCGCGTTGTTTTTTTAGATATTTTATATTTTTTTTCATTTTTTATTGCCTGCGTGGAATGATAATGAGTTTCATGCTTCGTGTGTTTGAATCTTGGATATGATTTTTGCATTTCAGCATGATTATGGAGGCATAAATACTAGAGTGTTTTCTGTTTTCTGGTTGACTAGAATTTGTCTTGAGTGTACACTTACGCAGCTATTGATAGATGCTGATATGGCCTTCGAGTTATACCACTATTGGAATATTTCTTGCTCAAATTTTCGCTCGTCTTTCCGCTCTTCGCGCTGCAGCAAGCATCTTCAGGAGCGAAACTCGAAACATTAGGGATGAGAAAGCACTTCGCTCCTGAAAACGCTTGCAGCAACTTGGGGAACAAAAAAATCCTCCAATCGCAACAAAATCCGTAATCCACAAACAATTATTAAATTAGGAGAAGGCAGGACCTGGACTCACGTCGCACATCTTAAGATCAATCCTTGTCCTTAACCTGGTGGATTGTCTCGGCCGCGGTGATCTAGAAACAAACATTTTCCTGAATGTACTTAGCATTGCTAAGTTTCTGATGATATTACAAAAAATTATTATAGTGTTATCTACAGTACGTTGTCGGTGCTACGGAGAAATACTCAAAAATGATCTTGTTTTAGGCTAGAACTTTGCACAATGTATAATATTAGTTACGACAAGCAAATTTATTGGTATTGATGACACTTTTGTTCCACAGGAGATTGAAAATCACCTTAAAAGCATAATTCGTCTTCACGATAGACCCAAAAACTAAGTGATCACCTGAAGTTTGAAATAGAGCAGAGAAAAGAGGCTGTAAATGTGAACCAGATTTGACTGGAATAATGTAGTGCGTGTGTTTATGTGTTTTGGGCATTTCACACTCCTTCCATATCTGTCGCTAAAGATGAAAAGATTATACACATTCAAGGGGAGATATAGCGACCAAAACGACCTAATTTTTGTGCAGGGCGGACTTCCGGAGTTACTTACCTCACTCATTTTTATCGTTTCTCCTTTATCTACCTGCCTGCTTGGCCCACCAAGTTCTCTCCATCGCAAGCATCGATTCTACTCTTAAGGAAGCAAGAAAGAATATTTTTGCGGTCCAAATTGCGAAGGGAATGGACAGAAGTTTTAAAGGTTTATATGGCAGGGGTTCACATGATGTTTTTATAAACGCAGTTCATAAAATTAACTGACAATTTCAATCGTATTACTCAGCAACTTTAACGGATGATTCCGGACCAAATTCATGAAAAAAGAATTGATCAGTTTTGAAGGGTATCCTTCGTAATTCTCAGAGCCTCAGATACTAGCAATGAGCGTAGTAAATTATTTTCATTGCATGTCGTAATAACAGTTGTCCCTATGAATAGTTTAATCCTTTTTTACTTGTGGGTCGTTACATATCTGTGTCTAATACTCCATTTCCTCTTATTATGTCCTCCACAACATTTTTGACATAGCTACTTACAAAAGTGCTCTTAATTAGGAGACCGTGTTTGACAGTACAATTACGTAAGTTTCGTCTTGCCGCTTATTTTTGGACCCCTTGAATTTTCACCTCTTCAACATATCCAAAATATTTTTTTAAATAGCTCTTAGTCCTTTTGCCGAGGAAAATCCATTTTATTTTGCATAAGCAGCTTATATACGTCTTCTTTTTAAGCTGAGGCAGTTTTCTGTTGAAATTCCATAACATGGTATAAAGTAGATCTGAGCTGAAATACGCATAATAACATTACTAAGTTAACATCAACCGGCTTACCAACAGAACTCGCAAGTCTCGAGGAACAATTTTCGTGCTCAAGTTCTTACTACGTTATTTATGAGAGTACGCCAAGAATGATGATTAAAGTCATCACGTGAAAAAAAACAAGGAGAGCTTTCCGATAAGAGATCTCCTTGGCCGTCGGGGGAAAGAAACTGCGAAGTTCAAAAAATTTACGAGGACTGCTTCACTGATAAAAATATAAAAAACAGTCTCGCAATTTTATATTATTTTATAAACTAGTAATTTAACCTATGGAGTGGGTAGTTTATGTGTTTTGTGTTAAGCTTTTCTGTCCCCAATCTCATATCTCCTTTCAGCCATGTTAAGACCTGCGCCTCTGTCAAAAGTTTAGGGTACGGAGTAACTTCTGAATTAAAGGGATGAAAAACGTCGCCAAAATACTTCTTACTTCGAATTCTGCCTTTCTTTTTCTCCGGATACTAGTAATACAATTGATAATGATCCAATAAATATGTAACGCATAGAGTCAAGAAAGTTATATCGTGTGCGACAAAAAGTTGCATGAATTTCAAACATTCCCCCAGGCTTTATACAGTAAAATGAGAACTACATGAAAGCCAATTCTATGAAGCTCAACCTTTTCCCTCCCTATGAACTGAAAGACTAGATGAGAGCAACAGAAAGGAGAGTTTTATCGGAGGTAATGGTGAAATATTTATCTTAAGATACCCTCTTAAACACAGTCTACATATTTACGTTACTCCAGCGATTTTTGTCAAATCTATTTTTTTTAAATCAAGCGATTATGCGATCATGCTTTCCGTTCACCATTTTTGATAGCCTTTTTTGATAGCTTTGATAGCCATTTTGACTGCCTAAGAAGCATTACTGAATAATTGACTAATTGGACGGAATGAAGAGAGAGGAGACTGTTGCTGTGGCATAGACAAATTATTTAAAGATACATGAGTCTGCAAAAGTCTGGAGGAACATTTTTTACCTCCACTCAACTCTTTCAGTTCTAATGTACAGCACACTGCGCATGAATTGTATTGGTTGATACCTTCAGCTATATGGTTGCACTGATTTTAAACATGAGATGATCCAGAGTTCTTCCTTTTTATAGCCATGCAAGTGAATTCCTGTTTTTCTATTCCTATTTCTTTATGCGTCCACTCACACCCACAATTTCTTTTAAAAGTAATCACGTAAATGTGCAATATACAATGTCCAAATGTACAATGTCCAAAGTAAAGAAATATATGATGTGTAAGAGATAAAATTTCACCATTCAACAATAAAAAACTAGCTTATTTAAGCATTCACGTAATTGTGACTTAAAGCAGAAATAATTCGTTTATATTTTTTCGTAATGACTAAGAAGATATTTCCTGTATTAATTCACATTCTGAAATCAGGACTGAAGGGGATAACCTACCTTAAGTGGGTGTATATTAGTAAATTTTCCCCAATACGCGTTAATAGTACAAAGAAGTAGCTAGCGATGTGCTGTTGAGCTGACCAGATGAAAGTTGCAATTGGGCTTGGTGCATCATTTTGAATCTACATTTTGGTTAATTAGTGTTCATCTGCATCTACATCTACATAATACCGTGAGCCGCCGCTTAGGCATGTGGCAGGGGGTGTTATGTCACTAGTCGTGTAAAGGTGTAAGTTTTTGGAGATGAAATGGTGACATGATTTGTAGGAGTGTATTTAGTGTAGCTCAATTTTTATTGTGGTCGCTTATTGTTCACGGGAAGAACAAGTTTTTGTATCTACCTGTTCGGCAGTGTATCTCTCTTATTTTATCGCATCTGTCAGTCCTAGAGATGTAGTGAGAAGTCATGATAATATTCTCTATGTCGCTCTGAAAAATATCAGTTTTGAATTTCTCAAGGAAACCAAGCCTAGCGTGTAGCATCCGAGTCTCTAGGGGCTCCCACATTAATCCCTCTAAAATTTGCGAGATACTATATGTACGCTCGTTGCAGTTTTTAACGAAGCGCGCTGCTTTCCTTTGTATCTGTTTGACTGAAAATAACGTGAAATCGAACGACACTTGAGTATTTTCTTCAAGGCATTTACATATTATCGAGACTAGCACCAGAGTATCTCAGAAATGTATGCATGAAACGTATAACGGGATAATGCATGCGTAGTCGAAGTCTCACCTGAATGTAGATGGGGAGAGATTGCTCATCGTCGTGCACGCGCAGTCCGTATATTCTTGTCACTTCGATGCTCCTCCACTCTCTTTCTCCACTGTCTTTCCTCTGAGTTCCTCCCCTCAGCCTTTTCACCCTTCCACCCCGCCACTCGACCACCTCTCCATTCACTCGCCTCCTCTCTCTCCACCCTTCTCCTCTTCCCCACGTCCTCCGTCCCGTCACTCATTTCTTTCAAATCCTCCTCTCTCCCTTCTCTCTCTCCCTACCTCTCTCTCTCTCTCTCTCTCCCCCGAGGACCATTAAATTTTCATCGGGGGTGAGTACAAAGGGGTGGAGAGAGTGTGTGTGTGTGTGTGAGAGAGAGAGAATGAGAGGGAATGAGTTGGTTAAGAGGGAGGAGGAAGAAGAGGGTGTGAGGGGATGAGGGAGCAATGAGAGAGAGAGAGAAGATGAATTTGTTGATTTAGGATGTGCATCCTCTAAGAAATAAAAATGATTTCAATGATAAGTATAAGTCATATACATAAAACGCAAACGCTCTTCCGATGTGAGCAAAGACCCCGTAAAGCGCAAAAAAAGTCAGTCAAATTAATTACATTCAAATTTCAAAATTAATTAATTTCAAAATTAATTTTCATTATAAATTCATGATGTTAGGAAATATTATTACATTTAAACTTAATGGTCGAAGGTGTAACTTTGTGGAACGTTACCGCAGACGTGATGAAAGAGAAAAATATCTTAGTAAATTCTACACGTAAAACTTTTATTCCCGACCTAGGTTTCGATTGCCTTGCAATCATTTTCAAAGGAAATTGTTCACACCTTTGAAAATGATCGCAAGGCAATCGAAACCTAGGTCTGGAATAAAAATTTTAACTGTGGAATTTACTAATCGATTTTCCTTTTACGTCATGCCAATGTTATTACAGTTGAAGCGATATTAAGATAATAACAAACGTGACAATATAAGGATAATTAAAAACAAACAATAATGAAAATCGGAGGATAAAAGAAAAACCAATGTTTCTAAACATTACGCATTATTCATGAAGCAATTGGCACCAGGTAAACTGTGCATATTTGTCTAAAATATATTTAATGTGGGAATATTTTCACCTCATCTGTGAGGGTAGGTGTTCCAGAAATTGGAACTCGCATACTGGAATGATTTAAGAAAGCGAGCTGTGCAATAAGTAGGATAGGAAATGAAATTTACATTTGTTCTCTTAGTGATATTAACGGTTATTGGAACAGTTTTGAAGAGAAAACGTAAATATTCAGGCTTTTTACGTAGACAAAATGCGTAAAAGAATGCAGGTATGAAATAGTATTTTTGTTGTTTTTAGGCAGTGAGAATGAGTAGAGAGCAGAGAAAAAAAAGGAAGTGTGTGGAGGGGAGGAAGGTGAGAGGTCAATTGTGTGAAATTCACGACGGAAGAATCATTCGCCTCGACTTGGTTTCGAACCCAGACCCATTGATTTCGCGGCGAGTGCTCTTAGTAATAAATTTACCCAGGCCTACTCTTTCGCTTTGAATTTTATAGAGTCTTAGGCTCATTGATAAAGAGCACTTGGCGCAAAATCGGAGAGTTCTGGGTTCGAATCCCTGACCAGGCGAATGATTTTTCCCCTGTGACTTTCAAACAACTGTGTGGCCACTAGCGGGTGACTCTATTTAAGTTTCCAGGAATCCAGGAAGGGAAAAAATCCGTGAAGACTGCGCCGCCATTACGCAGTTTTTTGAAGGAGGGAGGTGATCACATGGGGTGACATCATAATTAGTCATTCTATCCTATGATTGGTTGACTGCAGCCCTCCAACCTTCCCTATCTAATGCCATGTCTCTTACTTCCTCTTAGCTCTATCCGTGTACTTTCCTCCTTATTTTGTTCATGAAGTTATTCATGGATCTTCCTCTGGGGAAATTTGCCTCTATTTACCTTTCATTATGTTCTTCACAAACCTGTAGTGCCTGAGGGTATGACCAATTCATATTCGTAGTTCTTATTATATCTGTAGTGTTCCATACGGTCCTTTCCTCTCCTACTCTCCTGAAAACTTCACCATTTCTTATTTTTTTCAGTCCGATTTGTCTTCAGCATCCTCCCCCAGCACCAGATTTTGAATGCTTCTAGTCTGTTTTGGACTGTATTTTCAATGGTCCATGCTTGCGATCCATAGAGTGCCACGCTCCACAGGAATGCTTTCACATATTGTTTTTTAGTTTATAGGCATACCTTCTTTGAACACAGCTGTTGTCTTTAAATCATGATCGCTTTCTTAGCTTGGGCTATTCTTCGTTTGATATCCGTTGTTCCTCTTCCGACCCACTTCATGGTCCTTTCGTGATTGATGCAGGAATCCACTTGCTCCAATCTCTCTCCTCTCAGCGTAATTTTTGCATTTCTCCTCGTTTCATTTATTTTTATGTTGTATTCTTGGAGAACTTGGTCCATTGCGCTTGTTATAATAGCTGAAGTCTTGCTTCCCGGCCCGATAGAAGGTCCTAATCACGCGGTGGCACTAATTTTTTCTTCAAAATCCCCACATCCCTACTTAGGTGACACGCGGGGAGCACCTCGGAGAGTGATAGTAATATGTCCGTTGACAAGGATGTTAAATTGTTGATCACTCGTCGATTTTCAAAGATTGTAACAGTAAGGTCATGCCGACACTACAAATATTTGGCAAAAAACTTCGGTTTTGTTTTCTTGGCAAAAAATCTCTTTCCTCCGTTCCTTACCCGTTCCTTACCATCACGCCCACCTATCCTAACCGTCAATAGATGTCTATTGTTGGTATCCTCCTGAAAAGCATGAAGAAAGGAGAGGGTTAGGCAGGGTAACAAGCTCTGTGATCACCAAGGAATGATATTCGCCATTACAATCATTTGACTTGACCGGAAAATTTTCAAGTTAGTCGATATAAAAACTACAATGGGTGGTTAATCCACCTTGACAGTTGCTTAGTTACTTACGAGTGCAATACTTCCATACATTGCTAAAAATATGGATACTTGAATTCACTGTGATATAAATGTAAAATTGAGCCGGGGCCACAGCTGTAGTGTTAAAAGCACTGATGCAGTCACTGAAAGCACTCAATGCGATGAATAATAATTGAAAACGAATGAATAGAGCGAATTATAAAATGAAATCTATTGTCATCTCAATACTCGAATGAGCACCAATCACCACGGCGTGGCATGGAAAATTAACATTAACCGTATCCTTCTCCGCTGCCTCAGAAGCAAAGATGCGCGAGAAGAGAAAACCAATCTAGCATCACCGAATTCGATGGTGCTATTTTTCAGATGTGACGTACGCTTCAGTCCATAGTTATTGATTAGCCAGTTTCCATCCTAGATGACTAAGACTGTCAAGCTTACTTAGTTGAAAAACTTTGTTTATTCCACTCTGTTTTTATTATATTTAGCCGCGACCGGTTTAAACAAATGCCAATGGCCTGCCATGATGAAAACACAGATATCCGATCGGAAATCTACATCTACATACTACCCCGCGAGCCATCGAATGGGCGTGTGGCAGGGAGTGGTAGGTCACCAGCCGTGTAAACGTTTTGGAGGTGAAATGGTGACATGTCCTATAGGAGTGTATTTGGAGGAGCTCAGTTTTTATTGTGGTCCCTTATTGTGCGCTGAAAGGACGAGATTTTGTACCTATCTGTTCGGCAAAGTATCTCTCTTAGTTTATCGCATCTGTCAGACCTAGAAATGTAGTGAGACGTCGTGATAATATTCTCTGTGTCGCTCTGAAACACAGCAGTTCTGAATTTATCAAGCAGCCTAAGCATAGCGTACAGCCTCCGAGTCTCTAGGGGCTCCCACCTTAATCCCCCTAACAGCTGTGTAACACTATAGGTTCGTTCGTAGCAGTTTTTAACGAAGCGCGCTGCTTTTCTTTGTATTTTGTTAATTTTTTTGGTTAAACCTTTATGACCAGGGTCCCAAATGCTCGCGGCGCATTCGAGGTGTGGCCTTACCAGAGCGTAGTAGCATCTCTTTTTTTCTTTTTCATCCGAGGACCTTCCTATTATACGCTTAATAAAACCTGTTTCTTTAAGGCTGTGCCGTATATGTTTTGTATGTCTGTTCCCCATGATATATCGTTCTTCCCCTCGACACAACATCGAAGTTAAATATCGTTGAACTCTGATCGATTTTGGAAGGGGTGATCTTCCTATGTGTCCGAGTGCTGTTAACCCTGTCTGCTGTTGGTGCGACAGCGAAAACACCCCATCCGTCGAAGCCACGTTCTATCTAAATAATATCATATCTATCAAAGTTTTTCTACAAAGCTCCAATAAGTCACCGCTCAAACCGTTAATGGTATCCATTGGTTGGTTCTTGGATTCAATGAGCGTGAATTGAGTTTTTTGTGCCACCGAGGAGAAAATGGTGGATTTGTATGAGTAGGGTTGTGTGCAGAATGGAGCACGGATGAGTAAAGCCCGGAGTTGGCATCAGCCTCCTCTAAGTAAAGGATGATGACAAAAGAACCGGAAAGTCGCGAACATTTCCCATCGGAAAGACGAGCTGTTGCCCTCAAAGTGCTCTTCTTCATGGCTCCCAAGTGTCGATCGGGATTCCTCAAGTAATCCTCTACTTCTGCCGGTACTCGAACTCGTCCACATGGGATGGGAATCCAGAACTCTGAACTTAATTTTTCCTGGTAAAAAACTTGCTTTTTACTCTTGGTCAAGTTTGAAACTTTCCCAAATATTTTAAATATATTCCTTACGCAAAATACCTCCCTTCAATGATTGAGAAAATTATGAGTAGTCGTTTGATTTTGACATCAGATTACTTGAGTGTTTCCCTTTTTCCGCTAGGAATTATGAAAAGTCACTCATTTCTTTACTCTATTCAAATAATACCTCTAATCTTTTTAAGTCGCTTGGTAGGATATTTCGAAGACTTAACGTAATATAAAACATGGTTGAGGCACACTGACGCAATTTAAACAACTTTCTCGTCTCTGTTCCATTATTTAGCCATATTTTTTAAAAGATAATTTACAAAATTTAGTGTTGATAGTCAAAGTCAACACCGTATCCACCACATCCGACTGAAAACCGCGGTGTTTAATACTCAGAGCGGACAGATTCATTTATAGTATATCTTCAATAAAGAATGGACAATCCACCTGCAATGATGATTTATTGGGCAAAACACAAGAACAATCTCTATCAAGTTTAAACGATTAGTCTTTGCTCAGTTTCCCGCTGTCAGTTTGATCAAATTTTATGCTCATCATGTGCTACAGGTCACCCGATACTCAACCCCGTTTGGGAAAATTTTCTGAATGTAATATGCCTGTGAAATATTTGCGAAGAGTGTAATTTGTTCCCATTCTGGTCGTGTTCTCCCTTTAAACGAAAGATGAGAGCTGGTGAAATAAACCCGATGTTGATGTGGATGGAATGAATGGGCGAAAAGGGAAGTGGACGAGAACGGAAATGGTGAAAAAGGGTGCAATATGACTAGAGAGAGAGAGAGAGGCGAAAGGAAAAGAGGAAGAGAGAGAGAGTGATGAAAGAGGGAAACGGTGAGAATCGAGTGTGAATCAGAGGGTGGGTAAGAAAGTGGGGGTATGGTGGAAATTGAAAGAGATGAAGGAAAGGGAGAGGGCGGAGGTGAATGGTGGTTTGACGTGAGTAAGAAAAAAGAGGAAGAGAGGGAAATGACAATCGATTTTCGGGAGAGTGAGCGTTTTAGGAATAAGAGATAAACATCCTTTTTTAGCGTATCTTTTTTCGCCCATCTTTTACTCACGACGTCAAAGACCTCCTCGCTTACACATTCCCTTTTCAGGGATATTTTTTCATCGCCCTTTTCCAACTCATCCGGGGAACGTGAAAGAACCGGTACGAACAGAATAAAACAATTCGCGAACATCGTGGTGGAATTTAGGCGTGGTCAAAATTGTTCTACTGTCGGTGCAAAAATTATGTAGACTCGAGTTTGGACACTGATTAAAAATGAGCCGTGGTACCCACATGAATGCGAGTTACATCCAATTTTAGCTTGTTTTATTTTACGTTTAACTGTGGCTGCCAATTATTTTTACAATACACTCTCGGTTTTTTATTCCGGTGAGAACAAAAAAAGTGCCGGTTTTTTGCCGTTTTCGAACGGAACGCTCTCTTTGACGTTTAATAGTGAAAAAACTTGAAGTTTAATCGTAGTACCTGTAGTATCTTGAAGTTAAATCGTAGAACCTGTAGTATTGTGTGGGAAAAACATATTTAAATGTATCTTTAAACGTTCAGTTCTTTCTATTGTGCCATAAAAAAGTTATTAATAAGTTTATGAAACATCTTTTTCTTGGTAATGGAAAGTGGTAGAAGATCTTGGTCTTGTTTTGAAGCTCTTTACAGCAGTATTTAATAACAATTACCATCGTAAAGTCACATTGTGATATCGATTTTGAACGAGTTAATAAACAATCGAGTATTTTAGCGGGCGTCGGGTATTCAAGCCAGCGTTAAGGCGGCCGTTTTCGCGAGAGGGGTGGTGAAAGTTTGAGTGCTGTTGCAACTTGCAGGTTCATGTCTTGGAAACTCTTTGGGCTAATTGAAGAAATTCAGTGCATCACGAAAAGGCCCTTATGAGTAAAAGGTGATGAAATATGGTTAGATACTAAAAAGAGCACAATTGCTACCTAAAATAAAATTCACGAAAAGAGCGTGTACAGCGATTTTTTTCGCCCTTCGAGGCAATGCACAGAGGGAGCGTATGAGTAACGGGTTCGGCCCGGAAGTAGGTGGAAGCTGAGATTTAAAAGAAGTAAAGAATGGATGCCTCAAGAGAAAGATAACTGTCCCTCGAAGAATATTCAGAGTTTTCTCGGTTAGAAATGGCAAATGGATGCATGCGATGCGAGTGAGGTTAGTAAACGAAGCCGCAGAGGGAGGGAAATATTTTCCACTTCACGGACCACACAGATTAGGACGTGGGTAGTGACTGAGAAAAGAAGATCGTTCTCCAAATTGTTGCTACGTGGGCTGGTAATGTAGAAAGTGGAGTGGGTGCTCAATAACTCACTCGGAAATTTTATTAATTTTTCAACGTAGGTTGTGGAATGTTATCCGTTTATTTCAGCCTTTGCCTGGTCACTGTAGTTTAAAAATTCTTAGTGAAGTTCATTTCCCAGGATGTATTCAATAGCGGTTTATAATCGTCATATATTTCATAAGTTTATAAATTTTTGATGCACAAAACTTTGAGTAGATATGAGGAAAAATGCTCACTTCTGAGTAGAGATTCGCATTTGAATGAATCAGGTGAAATCAGAGAAAGGAAAAAACTCCATGGGCAGTGACGGCAATTGAATAGTAAATCTAGACAGCAAAGCCATATCACCTTCACTTGATGGAAGAATTGAGATGCCAACAGCTAACCATATCTTAACATTTTATGATTACACAAAAAATACGAATAATTTCTTAATGTTTCTAACGTATGGAAGGTAAACCACCAATGTCTTATTTATGTTTTACGCCGAGTGGAAGAAACGCATTCAAATTTGAGGCATATACTGCAGCAGTAGTTCCATTTGGATCCAAACATGATTTTTTCTTCTTAGCTAGAAAGGAACATCCAATATTCACGCAGAATAGGCCTTAATTTGAGTAGATAAATACTCGCGTGGAAATTAATGAATTAAAAAAACTCAAAATCTGAATCAGAATTCGAGTACACCGGAAAAAATTTACAACACGCAAGGCTATAAATGTTGTCTAATTGAAGGGTGGACTTTTCCGCCAATTGGCCAATGTTGTTGGAATTTCGTCAACCACAGAAGCGTAAAACAATGATTGCAAATTGCGCACAAACCCATTCAATGTTTATATTCAATTGCTTGCAACCTGAAATTGTGACAATTAGAGTACATATTGATTGAAATAAAATGAAATTTTTAACATCTACGCAATTAATTGGTGAGTCACGATCGGTTTCAACACTTTTGTGTCATTACCAAGGGGAAATATGTAGGTAACAAGTGCTGAGGCCAGTCGAGGTTCACCAATAAACTCAGTGGAAGTTACACAGCGCATTTTGTTCCACTCTAATATGAGCCCACTTAATGAATTCAATGGCGACTCTTGATTTCTCTCTCTCTCCCTCTCTCTCTCTCCATCTGACGGATTGTTTCGTGGAACCGCTAAAGAAATCCACGGGAAATTCGAGTGCTCCCTCTCGCTTATTCCGTAGGCCTGCGCCCTCAGAAGGAAGATGAAAGAAGCACTTTTCTGCGGGTGGAACGCGAATGAATAGGGATGATGATGGTTCAGGTGGGGGCGAACTAAACTCGGCTGCGGGCGGGAGGGCCCCTCCCACCCCCTGCCTTCATCCCGAGGCGTAATTTCCGCACCCTTCCGACGCAAGGCGCCGCCGCATCCACAACACGCGAGCACGCATTCAGCCGCACCCTCGCTCAAACCCCTATTCGGACGCAAAGCGGCGATCACTTGCGTCCGAGTGCTGGTTTGCTGGTCGGTGTGCGCTCCCATGGTTAACCAATACCCTCCCCTCCTCCCCCTTCCTCTTGCTCGCGCATCTGAGCGGTGTCGGCGATGGGAAGAATGGTGCGGTGGTGGTGCTCGGGAACAGAGGAGGGCATCACCAACCAGGCGGCCGACCGCCGCCGCCCAGCTCAAAACCCTTCCTCCTCTTTCGGTTGCCTCCATGGTTATCTACATCGTGAAACATCCACATACACGTTTGCTTGCTACGCTGCGAGCCGCCGAAGGGGTGAGAGGGAATGGGGAAATGAATAGCAAGAGGTAAATAACGATTGTGAACCGCATTTTCTCACTCTGTTTTCGTTGCCGTCACAAATGGTTAGATGAAAGAGGACCTTTCCCATATCTAAGTGGAAAGTTCGTTTTGCTTCCGTGTTTTGTGGGAGGAAAGAGGCGCTTTGGCATCCTTCTTCACCCACGCTATATTGTGCTTGGTTAACCACGCAGTGATACATTTACCATATTGAATGTCTAACCGTATTGATATAGATACATTAAAACGAAAACTTAGTATGATTATAGATTGAACTATATGCAAACATGAGTGCACTGGAAGATTATAAAAATGAAGCTTGGAGAGTCCGATGAAGAGTGGAGAATTGCGAGACTTCGGTTTGAAAACTCGAAGTATTTCGGATTATTTTTTAACTGAAAAGTTAGTTGACCAACGCAATTGGCTAAAAAATATTTTTTAAAAGTCATTCATGGTCATAGTTAATTAAACATCTTATCATCGTTAGTTGAAAAAGGAAATTCCATTTATATTCCATATATCTTTAAAACACATAATCGTATTTTGCTTCCATCGTAAGTGAAGTACAAACAAATTAAATTATTATACATTGAAGCTACAAACGAAGAATACTTTTATGAAACTCTCTTTCAGATGAGACAACAAATTATGTACGCAATACGGGAAAGAAGTAGGACTTCGCAAGAAGCGGTTTATCTCGGGTAGCAATATCCCTCGGGTAGCAAATTCCATCTTCCCTCCCTAGTTATGGAATATACATTATCTCTCTATTGAGACATGTATCTATTACCTTTGTCGCTCCTATAAATTATAGAAATATGAAACTGTATTATCATGATTTCCTTTGTATCACCCTGAAACTCTCTAGGTCAACAGTTTTCCAGCAAAGTGGACCAATCGTGTCGCCTCCAGGCCCCTTGAGGCTCTAGAACTAGTATGTTCATCAGCTGTATTACAATCTACATGCCTGAAATATTTGTTTTGGTGAAGCGTGTGGCTTTTCATTGTATTTTTTTTGTAATTTCACGCACTAAATCAATCTGTTAACTAACGAATGGCGTAAAGGAGACCTCTGTTTAGCGTCATATCCGACGGATTCCTAGCATCCACGAATGTGCTCTCTTTTGTGTTCTACTTTATTAAAAAATTGATCCAATACTTCAACTTAAATTGACACTGTCCTCTTTCCTTGCTCTCATCTAGAATTGGCCGCAAGTATTTCTAATTCCAGCACAAAAGAATATGAACTGGTGAATTCAACAGTACACAGAGAAAGATGGGCACATTTTTTAAAAACTTCTGGGAGTGGACTGAAATGGTAAAAAAAAACCGTCATTTGACAGGGTTGGAAGTAGGTGTTGAATTTTACCTTTTTACCATACTGCATAAAATTAATATTAGGTGATATCAAAGGGCTATAAATTATTAAGATCCGCTGATGAGAAATTTCTTAATCTGAATACAAGAGTTCTCCAAAATATTTCATTTTTACCGGAATCTACTATGCTGTAAATTGTTCATCGATGCAATCTAGTCGTCCATATTTGTGATACTTTTAACCGTAGAGATTAAACGGCTGGTGATTCGTTTATACGGCCCTGAACTAAAAACCTGAAAAATTCAGAGAACACATTATTCCACAAGTAACTATGATATTCTTTATATTACATTTCGCGGTGAGACCACCACATTAAAGTTTATCACTTTTTAAACGTTTAACGAGAAACCGCTTCCTGAGCACAGCTTCAGACGAGAAACGAAACGAGCCGAGCCCTTAATGAACAGAGAGAGTGTCTATTGGCGCTTGTCAAGCTCGATCGGGTGTATATTTCTCTGTCCGATACAAGTGTGGAACAGCGGCAATAGCGTCCCTTTCTTCATAAAACCACAAGCACTTTAATTGCCGAGGATTTTCCTTTTTATTCCCTTTTTTAATCCCCTTCGATCAACGAATTCTTGATTTCAAGACTCCAGTGAAGCCTTTAGACTTTTTGTGAAATAACTAGAAACTGGTTTTCCGTATCCTGCGGTTCGACCAAGGCACGCCTTGGACACCGTAAATGACACGATTCCAGAACGCCGCCCTAATAGAAATGTAAAGTCTAGATTCAAAGTGAAAGCAAAGGGAAGTGGAAAATACATTCGTTACTCTTTTAATGTCGTTAAATATAAATAAGTCATGTATACATGCGTATCATGTCATTCCTTTTTGGGGCAGATACAGCCAAATAGCCTAACTATAGTTATTAGGCCTAGGAATTACTGGAATAAGTGAGCCAGTAAGAAGAATACTGAAACAAATGTATTAAGATAACAAATGTGCTATTAAAATCGGTCCAAATATATCACAGCCCTTCACAACCTCCAAAGGAGTTCTTCAAGGATGTTGCATCTCACCTACATTATTTAAGATTCATATAGACGTCAGCTTAAGAGGATGGACCAGAAAATGAGGACGGATGGGATTACCTCTGAGTGAAAATATAATATTGGCGAATCTTCTTTTTGCTCACGGCCAGGTCATAATTGCACAAGACACTAAAGATATCAAGTACATGTGCAGGAAACTAGCTGAAGAATATAAGAAATGGGGTCTAAAAATTAACTGGAAGAAAACTCAACATCTAACCAGCAGCAATGAAGATGTAGAAATTGACAGGAATAAAATCAAAAGAGTATCCAATCTCAGGTATTTAGGATCAGTAGTACAAATTGATGGATCCTCAAAATTGGAAATAGAAAATCGGATGTGTCAGAGTAGACTACTGAATCCCTTATTATGGAGCAGCAACATACTCAACAGAACAAAAACAAATATATATAAAGCAATAGTAGAAAGTATAATGCTTTATGGAGCCGAAACATAGACTACAAATGAAAGAGAAAAAAGTAAAGTACGAGCCAGTGAAATGGACCCTTGGCGGAGGTCGGCTAGAAAATCAAGAATAGAAAGATGAGCAGATAAGAGAAATAATGGAGGTAGAGAAGGATGTAGTGGAAACTATTGAAGAAAGAAGATTATGATGGTATGGACACGTCCAATGAATGGGGGATGAAAGAATACCGAAAGCTGCTCTAAAATGGGTTCCGGAAGGCAGAAGGAGAAGAGGAAGACCCAGGAGTCATGGTGGCATGGAGTGAGGGAGGAAATGGATAGAAGGGGGTTTGATATGGAAGATGCATTTGAGAGAGACTGGTGGAGAGTGGGGATTGGGTGATGGACCTGATGAGTGGACCCTACGTATGGAAAGATAAATGTGTTGGGTTTGGGGAGGGAAACTGCTGTAAAGTGGAATATCCCTAATTAAAAAAATTAATAACTGGCATTCCTATGTAACTATCCTCCCCACTGCCCCATTCTCGCACACTTCCCTTGCCTCTGCCGCAATCGACATTATTTCATACACTCTCTCTCGATCCTAAGGCTTCTAATAATCCTACTCTTTGAAGTCTCTTCGATCACTTTAAACCGTGACTTACGCTGCCAACCCCTCCTCTCACTCTACCATCATGTGCCTGTTTAGTCATTCTATTCTCTTCAATTCTCTCGACATGGTCAGACCAAAAAACCACAATCTTTAAATATATGCCCCATTACTGGAGCATTCAACTCGCATTTTTTCATATCTCCACACATGTCGAATCCTGTTTTTCTTAATTTTGCCAAACATAAAACTCAGGTTACCATTACACATTGTATTTAGCATACGCTTATATTGATTCTGGCATAAAAAAGTTTTCCTGATACACAGCATAGTGCAAAGAGGAACACTTTTTAAGATTAAATTTTCAGTTCTTCAGGCAAATACTATTTCCTTGATTTTCCCCATTTGCTAACTGTGACTTACCGGTCACAATTAGTGCCCCTCTTCATTCGGATCCTTTCATACTTCGCAAGAATTTGGCAAAGGCACAAAGAATTGTCCAAGTATTAACAAAGTTCAAAATTCTTCCTCAAAAAATCAATTTTCTTATTTTTAATATCGACAAGTTGGATCTCCGACGTGTTTATGTTCTTTCCCTTGCTTCTCAGAATTAATCCTCAAACCCATTTAATCTCTACTAATAGCTCCCAGATTGCAGTATCACATGTTCAGAGTACATGAATAGTTGAATAATTGATCAAATCCTGGAACGTCTATCAAAGTATAAAATTCATGATGCAGTAAGAGATTTTGCTTGAATGAAAACAAACATTGCTTACTTTTTTGCGGTTTGTCACAAGCAAATACTTAAGTCCCCTAAAAATTCAAAGGCAATTTTTCAATTTAATAATGAAATTTCCGTTAGACGCCAAGGTGCGACCAAATTAATTTCAGAAATTACTTATAAACCGCGAAGAACTTCGAGTATAAATAAACCACGCATCACAAAAGAGCGATTGGCAAATGTCATGGAAATGTGATTAAAAACTGAGAGTTAAGTTACTGTGCTTTGCTTTCACCGCAATCAAAAGAAACACTAAAGGATTCGATATTTTTGGAGAAAGTTGTATTAGCAGAATTGAAAATGTTGAAAAAATATTCGCTGGATTACGTCATGAGGAAGAAGAATTTGCAACAGATTTCCCGCGGAAATACAACAGTAGTCCTTATATATGTTGAGCACATTCTCTGGTTCATAATCACCAAGAAATTATCACGACCTAATATAATTTAAGGTTCTTGTGGACTCTCAGATACCAATAACAGTACCACTATTCATTTCAACTGATGAAATTGGGTTGTAGCAATATCAATGTAACAATTTAATGTAAAATTAACGATTTTCTTTAAAAACTCACATTATTTAGAAAAAAATGCGAAATACTACTGAGTCATGGATAGATATTATTTTTAGTCCGACTCATTCTAAATAATCTATACCACATAATGATCGAAAAATAAGAACACGAAGACTAAGATTATGGCTTTTCTCAGATATGGACTTTAAAAGTTAATCATGCGTTTTTTAGGATCATGGGAATTGGAAATCTCTCCACGAGATCAATCTAGCGTCTTACGAGGGATTCCATACTTTGATCTGCGATAGCTTAAAAATATTCATGCATGTTCCATTATTGTTGTTGTAATTTGCTCAGTATTTCAGTTTCCTTATCAAGTAAGACCTTTAGTTACACGCTTACCTTAAGGAAATACTTAGAATGTTATGAATAATTCAGTCAATGGCTTTTGAATGATAATGCCTAGGCAATGTTCTGGTATCTTGAGCAGTGAAACTAATTGTCTGTTACTTATGTTGCTATGTTGTACTAATGCTGCATATTAAATGTCCCTAGAATTATCAACTCATCACATTTCACAATCGAAATCATAACTAAAACTTCGACTGATATGTACTAATCTGTTGTCAGCACACAAACCTCGTGAGGGAAGCATATTCTCGTTAGTTCCTCTTACTCATTCACAGAATCTTCACTCGGAGAATTCGTTAATTGTTCTTGAGTTGCATTTAATGGTTTTCAGAGTTAACTCTATCGTAACTGCTGAATATTTTCAAAAGTAATAAAACGATATGAAAAAACAAGTTTTTCCTTTAAAAAATAGTATATAACAATATCGCTTCAACCCCATTTGTTCACATATCCCACGCAATATAGTCTCAGACAAATAACCAAACTTTGTTGTCAGTCAGTGCCTTGACAAACCAGACGAAAATCGCAATGCTTCAATGTGGGTTCAATAGCCAACCTACCATAAATTCAGGAGCTAAATGGGGGATAGAGAATGATGGAGATAGTACCAAGAGGTTAGCGAAGTCGAAGCCAAATTTGGCTCGATAGACACAGTCTGCGCGCGTCACTCCCTGGCTTGGCTTTATTCGGTCGCTAGTGCGATGAAAGCAAGAGAGGAAGGCGATAAGGAATGGAGGAACTCCAGATCCTTTGGTGCTTCTGTGAGGCAGAATCCCAAGCTTAGTGAAAGGGGGCATTGAAGCGATAAATCTTTCGAGGGAAGGGAGGAACTTCCACTCTTGTAATAAATGGGTCGTTCCGGTTGCGCAACGGACCACGCAGCAGCAAATTAAACGCGACTTAGATGACAAATGAACTGATATTCGACACCAATAAGATATTATTATCCGGCGTGCCTGCAACGACGCTCTTTAGAACTGTTGTTCCCACCTCTTCTCTAATCGACACGTATTATGGAGATAGCTCGGGATAAACCCAATTAACCCTTTGGGAAAAATTGGCTAAAACTTTAAGGAATTTACCCATATTATTAAACCCGAATAGTGAGAAATGTACGCTTTTTTATACGTTTCAAAAGCGTATATGTGCTGAAATTGAACGATAAGCTTTATGATGAATACCTCAAACAGCTGATATCAAATTGCTAGCGCAATTGTAAGCGTGCATTTTACTCATAACGATCAATTTATCAATTCATTTTTATATTACTACCAATATTAGAAGGGCTGATTAATTTTTTCTTTAACCACTTTGGTAAATATATCTAAAGGCTAATCCTAGAATGTCCAATCTATTGATCTCATAATGATCAAGCATACAGACATGTGCTGTAGCCGAAAAAATATTTTTTTAAAGTCTTTGGAAAATTGATTTATTTTTAAGTTATACATGTACCAAGTATGCCCAAAGAATATGTCAAATTCCGGAACAAACACGATGCCTTGGCGGTGAAGAAATCGCTCAAAACGCTTCCTGTGCAAATTAGTACTTTTATACCACTCGAGAGTATTGCCGGGGCAACAGGTTCATGTGCAAAGCAAATGAAATCATTTTAAATTCCTCATCATGGACGATAAATACGGTGATAAAAGCAGTGCAAATATGTGAAAGAGCTGAGACCAAAAGCTATGACTATTCTACCTGGAGGAGCGTCGAAAAACAGCGAGCAGCATAAGCTTGGAAGTAACGAAACACTTAACGAAAGTCATTGAAGCATAGAGTACAGAACATTCTGTTGCACGGCAGTGAGGCTGGGAAGATAAAAAGCAGAATAATAATTTATCAAAATAATGCCGAAGATTCAAAGGACGGAGAGGATTTTTAATGGAGAAGTCCAACAGAAAAACAGTGAGAAAAAGGGTTTGATGAAAACTCTGAGAAGAAGAGGAAAGCTTATTCGACACATTGCACTAAGGAGTTATGTTGGAAATAAATACGTAGTTGAAAACAATTTAGTCGAGAGTTGTAGCAAATGAACCGTTGGATTGATGCCTGCAGCTGCTGACATGGAAATGGCAAGGCCGTTGAATTAAAAGATGCAACAACAAAACGATAGCAGTCTTTGAAATTCCAAAATTAATTTGTCATTGCTTAAATATCCCTTCACTTACTGCTCACACCCACTTCCCAACATTTTCTCAGACCCTCTTGTCTGAGCATCAAAGGACTTGTCGTCGTTCCTTTCTTGTGACATCGCATTGAAGTTCCATCTCTACTGCTCCAGTCTCTCTCTCTCTCTCACTCTCCACCAACGTTTCCCGTCCATCCCACCTTTTATTTTGAAAGGAAAAGCTCTTTCACGGGTGGTCTCTTCGGACACACCCCTTCGTCAGCTCATTCCACCATTTGTCGCTCACGTAAAGTGAGTTATGTTTAACTTACCTTATCTCTCATTCATTCTATTTTGTGGTGGCGTAATTCCAGTTCGTCCTTGCCGTGCCTGAATGTATAAGGATCGTGATTTCTTTATGAGGGAAGCCACTAGTAGGAATGCCTTTTTTTCGGCGAGCACTTATCGCGGGGAGTTCTCAAATCTATCTCCCGAATACGCATTTGCATTTCTGATCACATTCTCCTCTTTGTCCACCATCTATCTCGAAGGATGGAATGGGTTCACCTTGGCCACGAATCGGCGTAAATCTTGTCGCCTTTTCATTTAAGGATCCTCTCTCCCTTGCCTTTTCTCTCGTTCAAAATTTACAGTATAACCAACGTTACTTCCGATTGTTTACGTGCTAAACAACGGATTTCAACCATTCTCTCCTATATCTATCTCCCACTGGCGGTACTTGAGTTTTGATGGATTTGTTAGTTTCGCTAATTTCAAGACCACTTCCTCTCGAATCTAAACCACGGGTGGGTCGAATGTTCTTGTCCACACAACGCCACTGCATGCCTCTTTATGTTAGAGATTGGGAGTTGATGAATGCTCGTCGTTTACTTGACGAAAGAGAGATGTTGCCTGTAAAATGATACTGCCATTAGTTGTAAACGCTCATTAATGTTGGGGTTCGTGGGCGTTCGCTGTGGATAAAAGTAAGTCAAAGGCTTCCCGCTAATGGAAGGTAAACAAATATTCTTCGAAAACGAAAGTGATCGGGAAAGCAATACTTGATGCTCCTCATCGTTTACTTTTCATTTGACTCCAATTTTGAGGCAACTCCTCAACCAGAGTTAGTTTAAATATGACGGAAAAATTAATTGGAATAAAGTTGTGTTTTGAATTCTTGCGCTTTTAGGTTTATATCTTTCAACCACAATCAAGACATATTACAAAGCAATTATATACTACACATACTTATATTATGTACTACAAATATTTTTAATAGTCTACTTCCAGTTTCATTGACTTAATTTTTATGACCATGTTCCTTCGGGCATTGAGTTTGCTCAGACCCCATTGGAAACTCAATGTATGTTAAGGTAGAGTGACTAGTTTGGAGATGAAGCCTCAAATCCCCGTATTGGTTTTTCAAGCCAAGAGGTTATGAGAGGTGAAATTTTTCTCTGTGCATCTAATGACGTGAGGTCCAGACTCCGAGATTGTAAATGCGCGGAATGTACATTTAAGTGCATGAAATATTATCTTAAATAAATCTCAAGAGTAAGACTAGGGCTAATGAGTAACTAATATCGACTGCTTCTTTTGGAAAAGCAAGACACTTAGAGTTCTTCAGATATGGTTAGATATAGTAATATAAAGTATGCATTTGAAATTGAGATTTACTCATTGACTATACACTCTGGATTCTATCCAAAGTCCAATTAATACATATTTTAAAATTTATTGCCAATGACCGAGTACTTAGGAATAAATTGATAATATTTTTTGTTCCGTGATGCTTTCTGGTGAAACATTTATACATATATTGTTATCACTCTCAATTTCATTAAAAATATTCAGTTTAAGAATTTTCGACTGAGAAAGATACAAGTTGATGTATAGAAATGCTTTAGCTGTAGTTTTCTCAAATAGGATTTCATTTAATATTTGTTTTATTGAAACTTTCCTTGATACTGGATAACTTTCAGGGATTTTGTTATAGAGTATTTTTTGAGTTTTCTATGTATGCTGCTCACTTTATAGATTTATGAAAGAATCAACTGCAATTTTATTTCAGACTAAAGGCTTTCATGATGAATCTAAATTTGAAAAAAATATTGAACTGTTGGTAATTGCTTGTCAGAGGAAATCACTGCTTTTCTCCAGTCTAAATTCTTTCTTTCCTCTGTACGTTTCCTCATTTAAGTTACGGAATCACCCGGGTGTTTTCATGGAACACGAATTAGGCTGAGACGCTGAATTTGAGCGTTTTATGCAATTTTTTCTATTACATTCTTTCGATCACTTCTTCTGAGACGAAACGATTTTCCTTGAGCTTATTGGAGTTGAGCGCCGCAAACCCTAATCCAAATTACTTTTCAAAAACTTTTAGGATTCGTGTGTTATTTTTGCGAACTTTTTGTGAAGACTGAGGCCAATGCTTCCGATCGACGGACCTTTCCTTTCCATCATCGGCAGTGCAGTGTGCGTTAATTGACCCATTTCTCAAGATTCGCTCCGTTCCGAGTAGGTCGGGAGGAAATACCATCATCGTCACTCTTTTCGTGAAAAGTGTGTTACAGTAATAACCTTGATAGGCTGATTAATTTTTTGCTTTTCGAGTGTGGGAAGTATTTGCCATCCTTACACCGAGAGTTTGGCAGTGACGGTCCATGAAATATTAAATATTAGCGGCAACCACTAATGGATGATTTTGGGAAAAATCTAAAATCTGAGATCTATACTATGGTTTTCATAATTCGAAAATAGCGATGAAACCCGTTGTTTACCAAGAATCATTATAAAATCTGAGTACTTGGTAAGTACAAGTAGACAGCACAGTTGATTATAATCATCGATTATCAACATGAAATGGAAGCTCAGATTAAACGGAGGAGAAAAGGAAAACATTCGGGTTTCTGGCGTGGATATACGAAAATACTCCATTTTTTTAAAGCGCGAACAGCATTTTTTCTTTAAACTTAATTTGGGTTGAATTGGGCTATTTTCAGTTTTATTAGGTTTTTAGAGGGTTTACCTTGGTTTCAGTTATTTTTTAGGATTGTAGAGCTTTTAGAGCTTGAGTTTGAGCTACTTTGAATTTAAAGTTCCCATTATCTTATTCTTTTATGTACTTTTTTAACACGAATATAGTGTTTTCCTATGCCCGATGAAGTTAAAAATTGGCTGGCTCTTTTTATTTCTTTAGAGGAATTTAGATTTGCAGAATGGACGGAAAAAATCACTTGTAGCCATAAAAGGATAATGGTTGAGTATTTTTTACGGCTATAAACTCATAATACACAATGTGGTTAATTGATTTTTTTATGGTACACGGGCGTACGTTGTCATGTAAATAGTCTTTTCCGATTCGGATTCCCCAGAGAACTCATCCCTTGCTAACGAGAATATCCAATGGTGTGGCTCACAGAAGCATGACTCATTGCCAGATCATTGACATGGGTATACCTTTAATTGCCATTAACTGATCCAACGTCACAGCGCAATTACTCCTTTCATTAATGACGGAGGTTGAAGTTATGCTCAATAAATTTGACGGATTATTTGATCAAAGAGGTTATGAAATTAATGAGCAGAGATGAATTTATTTTGCCAAGTAAATCCAATGCTAGCCATAAGGTTATTGTTTCAATCTATGTTCGTCGTGAGTTTAAATAGCTTAAACCAATTCTACTTAGTTTATATAAATTCTTAAACTTGAATTTTCAACTGTGTATTAGATATTAGGGACATTCAGGTAGATTCGGCTATAACTACATCTACATAATAACCTGCGTGCCGCCGCATGGGCGTGTGACAGGGGATGTTAGGTCACCAGCCGTGCAAAGATGTAAGTTTTTGGGAGGTGAAATTGTGACATGTATTATAGAGTGTATTTAGTAGAGCTGAGTTTCTATTGTGGTCGCTTATTGTGCGCGGAAAGAACGAGTTTTTATATCTGTCTTTTCGGCAGTGTATCTCTCTTATTTTATCGTATCTGTCTGACCTAGAGATGTAGTGAGGAGTCGTGATAATATTCTCTGTGTCGCTCTGAAAATTACTAGTTCTGAATTTCTCAAGCAACCTAAGCCTAGCGAGTAGCCTCCAAGTCTCTAGGGACTCCCACCTTAGTCCCTCTAAAAGTTGTGAGACACTCTAAGTACGCTGGTAGCAGTGTTTAACGAAACGCACTGCTATCCTTTGTATTTTATTAAATTTTTTGGTTAAATCAATTTGACCATGGTCCAAATTGCTCGCAGCATCTCGAGGTGTGGTCTAACAAGAGCGAAGTAGTATCTCTTTTTGACTTTTGCATCCGAGGAACTTCCTATTATACGTTTAACAAAACCTAGTTTTTTTAATGCAGTGCCGCAATTGTTTTGTATATATACTCCTTACGACACATCAGAAGTTTAGGTAATTACAAAATATTTTAATGTACCTGAAGATTTTATGTTTACTCCACCAAGAGTATAGGTATGGCATTTGTGTGATGACTTTCGCAGGAAGTGAACTGTGGTGCATTTGCTGATATTTGATTCTAAACCCCACTCCTGGCACCGTGAATTAACGTTGTTAAGGTCAGATGACAGAACTTCAAAGTCCGCGTTTTCGCTTATTTCACGGTATATTACTGTATCGTCTGCAAATATTCTTAATTTACTACTAATTCGAGAACTTAGGTCATTAATAAAAATAATGAATAAAAGAGGGCCAATAACGCTTCCTTGAGGAACACTGGATGTGACTTCGACTATATCAGAGCTAAAACCGTCAATAAATACTTTTTGGTTTTTGATCACTGAGAAAGTCACTTATCCAATTCAGATAACATATATATGACTTATTGCCGTGATTTTATCGGATGTTATTGTGACCCGGTGTGTCAGTACACCGCATATACCTCCTAGTGGAGGGTCGCGGGCAACAGTATGCTGGCTCTCAAGGTAGTCCTTTTAGAAGGGATCCTAGCTTGTGGAGAATAGAGAAATCGAGCCTAGGGTATTACTACGCTTTGGTTTCTCTTGTGGCATACTGGCGAATATGTGTCAAAACTGACCGGTAGAGCGCCGTAACCGTTAGCAGGGAAAGCTGCACGTGGTGCGGGTGCTGCGAAGGCTGGTAACCTTGCATACTCTAATACAACTTACTGCTAAACGTCAAAATGTTGCCTTGAACAGCCGAAGCCACGATGAGCGGCGGAAGCTGAATAAGGTTGGCCCATCAAGATACGGCCTGGAAACGAACTGGACTCTCGGTACTTGAAATGTAAGAGGAGTGTATGGAAAGGAGCATGAGTTGTTGAATGAAATGAAAGTGAGGCGAATGGATGTTTTGTGTGTATGTGAAACTAAGCGTATGGGGCGGGATGCTGTTACATTAGACGGCGGTAGTCTGGCATTGTGGTCAGGAGTTGAAGATAATGTACATGGCAATCAAAGTATAGGACTCATTCTTAATGAGAGAGCTAAGTTGCTAGTAAGGAAGTACGAGATAGTATCCCCTAGATTGCTCTGGGCTCGCATGAAAGTAGGTATTAGGAGAGTTGTGATTGTGCTATGAACCAGTGGATGGAGAGAGTGACAGCGTGAAAGATGAGTTTTGGGAAAAACTGAGAGAGGTTTTTAATGAATGTGATCCTGGTGAGAGAATAATTTTCATCTGCATCTGAGAGAGTGGTTTTTTGGTGACCCCCGAGTGAATGATAATGATGAAAACTGAAAGTGTGTGTTTGGAAAAAGGATTGTTTGTGTCGAATTCATGGTTTAAACATAAGAGAATACATATGTATACCTGGAAAAGGGGTGATTTTAAAAGCATGATTGATTTTATTGTGTATGATGAGAGATTGAGATAGTTAGTGTGGGACACGCGAGTGATGAGGGGTGCTGAATGTGGAACAGACCACTATTTGGTATTATCCAAAGTGAATCTGGGCAGAAAGTGGGTGCCAAGGAAGAATATTGCGCGTAAGCAGTTGAGAGTAAAAGTGGAAAGGTTGCTAGACAGCGAGGTGAGAATGCGGTATGGTTGCATGCTTGAGGATGCTCTATCGTTGAAGCAGAGAGAATGGGACGAGCATATCAGAAACGAGAATGTGATTGATGCATGGGAGTGTTTAAAAGGAGTGAAGAACGAAAGGTGATGCTTGGTGGAATGAAGTAAAAATTGCAGTCAGAGAAAAGAAAGAGGCGTACAAGGATATGATTTCTGCCAAATCTGAGGAAGAGCGTACTAAGGTATGTGAGATTTACAGAAAGAAAAAGAATGAATGCAAAATCGTTGTGAAAGAGAGCAAAGAAAGAATGCGTGCGGATGAAGCTAACAAAATGCTGAGTGATTTGGAAGGTAATAAAAAGCTGTTTTGGAATTGGGTAAAAAGGGCTAAGATTGGTGAAGGTAGGAGAGTGAATGCGGTAAAGAGCAAAAGTGAGGAGATCATTTGGGACGAGAGCAATACCAGGGACTGCCGGAGGGAGTATTTTGAAGAATTGTACACTAATATTGTAGGCGTTGAGGATGAGCCTTGTGAAGTGGTATGTGAGAATGTGATGCTGGAAAAGGATATCAGTGAGAAGGAATTCACAACGGCTCTGAGAATATTGAAAAATGGGAAGGATGAAGGCATAGATGGGATATCCAGTGAAATGTTGAAGTGTTGGTGTAAATTACTAATTTGTAGGCTGCGTGAACTCTACAATTCATGCTTACAGGTTTCTTTTGTTCCAGCGGATTGGAAGAATGCTATCATCGTTCCGTTGTACAAAGGGAAGGGAGGAAAGACCGAATGTAATGATTATAGGGCCATTAGTTAATTGAGAATCCCGGGAAAAGTGTTCCGTAAAATATTAATCAAAAGAGTGAGGAATATTACTTCCGACAGAATATGGGGTTTGCAGTGTGGGTTTATGCCTGGGAGAGGATGTAGTGACCAGCTTTTTGCACTTCTCCAAGTGATAGAATAGTGTACGAGTGTCCAAAAAAAGTGTACTGTGCGTTTGTCGATTTAGAGAAGGCATATGACAGAGTAAATAGAAAGAAGTTGTGGAAGGTTTTGAGAGACTATGGAGTGAATGGGCAGTTATTGAATGTTATGATGGCGATGTATGGCAATAGTAAGGCAAGTGTAAGAGTTAACGGGGTTCTGAGTGATTGGTTTGTAATAAAATGGGGTGTAGAGCAAGAATGCGTAATGTCTCCATGGCTGTTTAATGTATTTATGGATAAATGTTTTAGAGACGCATGTAATGAAAACGACGGTGTTTTGATTGGAAATGTAAACGTGCGAGTTCTTCTGTATGCGGATGATGCTGTTTTGATCTCAGATAGTCAACAGGGATTACAGAAGCTCCTAGATAAGTTTTGTGAATCAATGGAGATAATGGAATTGAATGTAAATTCGTGCAAGGCTAAAGTAGTAGTTTTTGATAAAGAGAATAGGTAGAATAACTGTAGGATGAGGGCGAATGGTGAAGTAATTGAACAGGTGGATGATTTTGTGTACTTAGGTAAGATGTATGCGAAAGATGGAAGAATAGATGAGGAGATAAGGAGACGTGCCAATGCTGGAAGGAAAGTGGTAGGTACCATGTGAAGCATATCAAGGAATTAGTGCTTGTCTAAGGAAGCGAAAATTGCCGTGTACAAAAGTGTACTTCTCCCCACTTTGCTATATGGTAGTGAAACATGGGTATGTCAGGATAGACATAAGAGTAGACTAAATGCCGTGGGTATGAGTTATCTGAGGAGTATTTGCGGCAAAAGTAGGATGAATAGGGTCAGGAATGAGTGGGTCATAAATAAATGTGGGTTCAATGCTCCTGTAATGGACGTGTATGAAAGGAGTGTGCTTCGTTGGTTTGGACATGTTGAGAGAATGGATGAGAGTCGAATAACGAAACAGATATATGAGAGTAGAATGAATGGTGCGAGAGGTTGAGGTAGGCCGAGACAGTTGTGGTTGAATGTGGTTGAGGAAATTCTTAGGAGGAATAATAGGATTCTTAAAAACAGGAGGGCGTGTATGAAACAGTGTATGTGGGTAAATGAGGAAAATGAGGTTGGCAAGGATAGGTCAGTATGGAGGAAATTATTGAATCAGCGTTAGGTGTACAAATATGTATTAATGAGTGACACATTTTGACTGTGTCTACCCCGGAAGGGAACGGCGTGATGGGTATGTATGATGTATTTATTGTTGTTGGAAGTGGACAATGAAGGGAAATATTATAGCAAATAAAATACACCAATCTTGCTTTGTGCGACAATGTATCTTCCTCCTGTATCTCATGCATCTGCAAATCTACATAATATATTCGCGCACGATACTCCCTACTTATTTCTTGCGAGATAAGCTCTCTCTTTGCAATCACCAGTTAATGAGCACAAAACAGATAAATATAACTGGTATTATGAGAAATGTCAGCCATTATGGAGTACCATACTAAGAGCTCACCATGAGTAGAAGATTGTGGATACCTAGTGATAGAGCATAGCATAAGGTGGCACGGAGTAACTTATGTTCTCTTATTATCGATCGTTAACCTCCTTGTTTATCCACTAAGTGCTAATAAAGTGGATTCCAATGTGCTCAATTATGTATGTTTCTATGGGAACCGTTCAGGAACTTAGAAATACGCCTGGCCAATCCCTATAACAATACGTGTGAGTAAAAGAAACAAATTTCGCCACGTAAAAGTTTCAGTAAACTCGGTTCTTGGGTCCAGAAGTTAGATAATGGTGGCAAGGAGTAACTTATGCTCCCCCTCCGAGCGCCTAAGGAAGAGAATTAAGCAATGTTTCGTGACGGGGCCGCGCAATGAGGGGTGGGGTTGCCGAAATTGGCCATTTGCAGGGGAGACGCGTAAAAGGCATCGCGAAGGGATGAAGACGCTAATGGAGGGATGTGGGATGAGAAAGGGGGAGAGGGTGGGTTTTTTTCTCTCTTCGGCCGAAATGAGTGCGAGGGCAAATGGACCGCGGAAACTGTGAAAGTGCGAGGCAAGTTCGCAAGAGGGGAATAGAATTAAGTGCGGCTTCGAAACGAGGTGGCGATGGAGAGGGAGAGACTCTTTTGGCGGAGGGAAATATTAAAAGGGCGTCGGATGGAAAGGAGCGCGGTTACGCATTCATTGCATGAACATGAACGCTTGACGAGGATCGGGTCGGTGTGGTGACTAGAAAAACGGCACCCTGACCAAAAGTCTAGGATTTGAGTCCCGATGATCGAGGAAAAACTTTCATCTAACTGAATTATATCAGGGATAGAAGGATTAACTTTGCAATCTATCCCTTTCTTCTATCCCTGATATCAAGGAATTCCACCGAGTGAGGTCCGAAACCATCGTTTAACTGAATGATGATTCAAATCCTGATCTATATATACATCTACATCTACATAATACCCTGCCAGCCGCCGCATGGGCATGTGGCAGGGGGTGTTAGGTCACCAACCGTGTAAGGGTGTAAGTTTTTGAAGATGAAATGGTGACATATATTGTAGGAGTGCATTTATTGGAGCTCATTTTTTATTGTGGTCGCTTATTGTTCGCGGAAAGAACGAGTTTTTGTACCTATCTGTTTGGCAGTGTATCTCTCTTATTTTAGCATCTGTCAGACCTAGAGATGTAGTGAGGAGTCATGAATATATTCTCTGTGTCGCTTTGAAAAATATCAGTTCTGAATTTATCAAGCAAGCTAAGCCTAGCGTGTAGCCTCCTAGTCTCTTGGGGCTCCTACCTTAATCCCTCTAAAAGTTGTGAGACACTATATGCACGCTCGTAGCAGTTTTCAACGAAGCGCGCTGCTTTCCTTTGTATTTTATAAATTTTTTTGGTTAAATCTATTTGACCAGGGTCCCAAATGCTCGCGGCGTATGCGAGGTGTGGCCTAACCAGAGCGAAGTAGTATCTCTCTTTGACTTTTTCATCCGAGTACCTTCCTATAATACGTTTTACAAAACCTAGTTTTTTAATGCAGTGCCGCAATTATTTTGTATGTGTACTCCTTACAATATATCAGAAGTTAAGGTAATTCCAAGATATTTTAATGTACCTGAAGACTTTATGTTTGCTCCACTTACATTATCGGTATGGCATCTAAATGAGGCAAACGGAAGCAATAATTTCAACTTCAAGAGGGATCCAAGTGATGAAAAGCATCCAATTTTTCAACTGAAATCTTCACTTAATTATTGATTTTATTCGTTGCTCAGATAAAAATTCTACGCCATTAGTAAATCAGTGAATGATACTTCTATGAGAAGCAATTCCATCATATGTTTCATGTGTATACTTTTGCTACAAGCATTTTCATCACTGGCGGCGAATGTTCACCCGTGAAGGGTTTCTTCGAAAATGTATCTTCATTTGAATGCTTCGAATTATTTTTTCACTGAAACGCAACACAATTTTTCCCGCGATGCTACCCAAATGCTACACAATGTACAGCGGACGATTTCCAAAAAACAACTGATCGAAAGACCTTTTTGTAAAAAAACTTTGCCGACAGATCTTAATATCTTACCTATTCTCATGTTAATTAGGCCCCTGAATTTAAATCTCTCCATTTTGAAACCAGAACCTATGAGAGACATTTCTATTATATATTGTTACAACTCCGGGGATAGGTAGGGATGGTAAAAGGATTGAGAAACACTGCTGATTTGTTTTCTCCTTTTATTTTCATATTTTCGTTGAGAGAGACGCTGCTCCGTCCCACGCACCCACACTCCTCGGTCTCGCCTTCTTCGCTCGCCGCTATCACCTCCACCACCACTGCACTCTCTCCGCAGCCGCACACCACGCACTCCCGGGTGGGTGCACACTCCTCGGACTGTCAGCTCTTGCCGGCGCCGCCGCGCTTCTTATTCTCGCTCGTAGTCCTTGTAAAATCTTCGAGGGTTTTTGAACATTTCATCCAAATAGACTTCCCCGGCTCACGACTTCTCTTTCCCCTTCGAACCTTCTCGAATCCGTCGAAGCCTCCATTCGACGGCCCTACGCCCTCTCGCCGGCACGTGAAAACATCAACAAAATGGCAATCAGTACGTGATGCATGTTTTCCAACATGAAGAATACATACATACAAACACACATACCAATCACGCCGTTCCCTTCCGGGGAAGGCAGAGTCACCAAGTTTCACTCATAAATACATATTTGTACACCTAACTCTGCTTCAATAATTTCCTCCATACTGACCGATCCTTGCAAACCTCTTTTTCCTCATTTACCCCTATACACTGCTTTGTGCACGCCCTCCTGTTTTTAAGACTCCTAATATTCCTCCTCCTAAGAATTTCCTCAACCACATTGAACCACAACTTTCTCGGCTTACCATTACCTCATGTACCATTCATTTCACTCTTATATATCTGTTTTGTTATTCTACTCTCATCCATTCTCTCAACATGGCCAAACCAATGAAGCACACTCCTTTCATACACGTCCATTACTGGAGCATCTAACCCACATTTATTACCCACTCATTCCTGACCCTATCCATCCTACTTTTGCCGCAAACACTCCTCAGATAACTCAGACCCACGGCGTTTAGTTAACTCTTATGTCTATCCTGACATATCCAAAACATGAACAATTATGCTGAAAGTTATGGCAAATATTCGTTTATAGCTGGGCAACGGACAATCGTCCTCGAGGGCTCTCTCACAACTGACACCGAATGGTAGGCGGTGAGGAAGAAACCCTACGGTCGTCTCAAACCGACGACTACACGGTTGATATTAGACTACTTACGATCATGTCTACCTAAAATAGGGAAACGATACAAACGTATTGCGATGAGGATTTTAAATGCAGAAGAGCTGTGGTTATCTGAACCTGACTAATCGAGTTCCAGATTAACCGTAAAAACCGGGAAAAAACGGCGACGCGTCGGACAGTTTGCAGGGCATAGTTAAAGGCCACGCGTGGGGTGAGCAGAAGACATAGTGACGCCGCTAGTACAGAGGAGCTGTGTGGTAGAAAATTTCATTGAATAAATTCGATGTTTTACCTCACTGCTCACGTCTCTATCTATTCCAAATTTGAACGCACAGTACTTCATTTCCCCGAGAGTTCTTTTTTTTATCCGAGTTGCTGGTAACCCGGGATCACTCCGTTTTAAATAACTGGAATAATAAGAAATCAAGATCAGTTGGAAAGATAAAATAACATGAAGAAGTTTATCAGAAAATAGGAGAAGTGAATGACATATGGAGAGGTATAAGGAACAGGAGGACAGGACTTGTGGGGCACATTCTGAGGCACGAGAGCATGTGATGAAGACGATACTAGAAGGAATGACTGAAGGAAAAAGATGTAGAGGAAGACCTCGACTTGATTAAACGAATCAGTTATTGGAGGATTTGAACTGCACCCGCCATCAGGAGCTGAAAAGAAGAGCCGAAAAGAGAGCCGAGTGGAGGACTGCTCTCGCAGACCAATCTAAGGATTGAATACCTAAGAAGAAGAATGAGGCTGTACTGCACTTAGTCTCGCTTTTTGGGGGAACATGGAATTATTTGGTTTTGGCCAGCTGTTTTCGCTATCACAAAGGAAAGCAGCGCGCTTCGTCAAAAACTGCGACAAGTGTACATATAGTGTCTCACAACTTTTAGAGGGATTAAGGTGGGAGCCCCTAGAGACTCGGAGGCTACACGCTAGGCTTAGCTTGCTTGATAATGTCAAAACTGATATTTTGCTGAGCGACATAGAGAATATTATCATGACTCCTCGCTACATCTCTAGGTCTGACAGAAGCGATAAAATAAGAGAGATACTCTGCCGAACAGATATGTACAAAAACTCGTTCTTTCCGCACACAATAAGCGACCACCCTCCAAATACACCCTCATAGTACATGTCACCATTTCACCTCCAAAACTTTGACACCTTCACACGGCTGTTGACCTACCACCCCCTGCCACACGCTCGCAGGGTATTATATAGATGTAGATTTGTAAGCCGTTGCGGAGTGTAGTGGGGGACTAAGGGGAATTCAGTCTTGGGATGAGGAGATGAGGTGTGAGGGAATCCAGGAGAGGCGAAGGAGAGGAAGAGGGTGGAATGAAAGGAGGAGAAGGTGGTGTGGGGAGGAGAAGGAGAGAGAGAGGGAAGGAGCGCTGGAATGCGAGAAGGAGAGGAGGAATGAAAGAGGGGCGTTGGGAATGGGAAGAATGGAAGCGGGAAGGAATGAGCAGACACACCCACGACGAGTTGACGGTTAAGGCGACGTGAAGAGTTTGGGCCAAGTTAGCTTTCTTCCTCCCACACCCCCATCTTAGAAATTTTGCCTCGGATGTATGTTGTCTGTGCTCTGAGAACACTGCCGCTGCCACAGTTGAGCTTTGATTTGCTCTCTCGAGACTCTTGTCTTTTCATCCTTGAGCACTTGAGACGGCGGTTTCGTTGGCTGCATAACGTCCCGAATTACATTTTCGAGTGGAATGAATCCGCTGGGTTGGATCGCTCCGTAATAACATCGCCCCTCGCATTCTTGGTGTTGGTGTCCAGACTGTTGACGGGCAGTATTCCGCATTTCATTAAGTGTGATACTGCGTGTATCTACTCGGATGTGAAGAGAGATCTCTGATGACAAAGTGAAAGAAAGTTGTTATTTTTCAATAGTTAGGCCTCATCTGGAATATGCTGCCAGTGTATGGAATCCATAAGAAGCGGGGTTGATACCGAAATTAGATCGTGTGCAGCGAAGAGGAGCTAGGTTTGTAAAACGATGCCACGATAAGTTTAGTAGTGTGACTGGATTGTTAGAAGAATTGGGATGGAAATTGCTATCACAGTGTAGATTAATTAATTATAGGCTTAACCTCTTAACTAAATTCAAGGAAAATCATTTCTCTGACGACGTAAAAAACATACTATTAACCCCCTCGTACTACGGCAGTATAGATCGCGCCAATAAAATTAGAGAGGTTGATTGTAGAACCGATAGGTATAAAATGTCATTTTTTCCGCGTACCATTCGGGACCATAACAGCTGTGATCGTCGTCATGAATAGTGCGAATAGCGATATTAGCTAGACTGTAGATCTTTCTCTTTATATTCTCTAGGTTATTATTTATGCATGATGTAAATATTGATGTTCTTAATTACGCATGATATTTTGAATCTGTAGTAGTAGTCTTTGTATCCCCTGCCAGTTGGAACGATTGACGATGGAATGTTTCTTGGGTATTAGATTTTTAATTGGCGCTTTGCATGTGTGGTACGCTGGTTTCAATGTAATTTCGGTGTTCTGCCGTATAATTCATGCATGCCTGGTGTGGAAGCACCCCCTGCAACACACCCTCTGGGTAGCTTGCAGGGTATGACGCAACTGTAGATGACCATCTTGATTTGCTTTGTGGTATTTGGTGCGCGATCATTGTTCTTCATGTTTCGTGCGTTATCACTATTTTTCAAATGCGCTCGCGAGAGCGAAGGCGATTTGAGAGGAGGATTAGTCTGTTATTTTATATCTTTTAATCGCTCATCATAATTGATAGAGTGAGTGATTAGGACTAAAGCTTTGAGCATTGACCTCTTAGAGCACTGTGCGTTTCAGGTAACGATAACGAGAGTGCGGAGAAAGAAATCATAATCACACTCCTGGTCTGGCGAAATATCACGAAAATTTGGCTAATTCAGTGCTTAAGAGTTGTAAATGTTCAACGGCTGATCATATATATCCAGTATTGCCAACAATTTTAGGTCATACAGCAAAGAGCATCCTAAAAATAATTTGGGAGGTTTGGTAGGAGGAAAAAAAACAGTATTTTCAGGTAATTGGAGGAGGAAGGCAAATGAAAAAATATTGTACTGTGGGGAAGAGTAATTGAGCCTTGGTAGGATGTGTATCATTGATCATAATTCCTAATTAATACCACCTGAATGCCGCCCTCTCATTACAATCACATCATCTAGTCACAATGATGGATCAAACTATGTGAGATACCAACTTGTTTGTGCTTTCCTGCAAATCTAAAGGTTAATGCTTTATGATTCATCCCTAAAGAAGACATAATGTTCGCAAAAACTATATTTCACTTTGTATCGATCGCATTTGTCGAGGAAACCATTGGTGAAAAGAGACTGAGAAACACGAATACGTCACGAGCAATGGGGACCCCGCGGAGAAAGATTTAATTGGAAAAATAAATAGAATACAAAAGAAAGCGGCGCGCTTCTTCAAAAACTGCCTTGAGCGAACACAGAGTACCTGACAGCTTTTAGAGGGATTAGTTTGGTAGCTACTAGAGACTCTGAGGCTTCACGCTAAGCATATAGTATTTGAGAAATTCAGAACAGGTCTGTTTCAGTGTGACACAGCGCTATATTGTGACGCAGCGCTAAATCTCTAGGTCCGACAGACGGAACAAAATAAGAGAGGTATATACATTGCCAAGCAGATAGAAACAAAAATCCGTCCTTTCCACGCATAATAAGTGAAGATAATAGAAACTGATGTGAGCTCCGCTCCAAACACTCAAAACGCACTCAAATTACATTTCAACCTCTTCTGTACCTTTCTCTTGTACTCCTTTGGACGGCTGGTGGCCAATAACCCCCTGCCACACGCCACGTCACAGTGGTGGATCACAGAGTAGTCTGGGACTAAGGTGTCGGCACGGCTGCTGATCTCCGATTGGTGGTCGCCTCCCGCCCTTATATATAAACAGCGGCATTTCGGCACCAATATTTACTTTCTTGTGACCTGAGGATGTCTACAGCAAAGTGATTGAAACGTCGCCATCATCAAAATATATATCTTCCTGTATAGTTTGTAAAGATATATACCACTATTATTTAAATTATATTTTTGGTGATTGTTAACTAAAGCTCTCAAGTTTTCAATCTGCAATATTTAAATAACGTTTTTACTCAGATTATGCGGACCTTATTTAGGGAGGGCTGGAGGTTGAAGATGTAGGGAATGTGACATGACACGCTCTAAAAGTCTCAAATATATAACGGCTTAATTTAAATTTCCCGAGGTTGTGCCGTCAAAGCTACGTCACCGATGAGCCAGGAAAAATTTCCATAATATTTCGAGTAGAAAACCTGAGAGATAGTCTAGTGTCAATTGTTTTAGGAATTTGCGCACTCAAGCCTGTGAGAAAAGTGTATTTTTTTGCCACCATATAAGTTCAGAAAATATCACAAATTGGGAGCGCTCCAGTTATTACCCTCATATTCTTGTGCAAGTCGGCACCTATTCAGTATAATTGTAAACCATTCCATAAATACAATTATATTTTGTGTCATACTAGTTATAGGCTCGTTATATGCTTTTGGAATAATCTTTATTCAACAATGACAATACGAGCACTTAACTCTGGGCGAAACCACTGGCATCGACGAGAAGTTTCTATGTGGCATTTTAATAAAACAAAATACCAAATAAATGAATTCTTCTGCACGGCTTAAGCCTTTGCGCTTTGTAATCAACAGATTGGATCACAAGCTGCTTCAGCACTGCCTTTTAACTGAGTTTTGTTGCCTTGTTTGTAACGAATTGCTAAAAGGAAATATCGAGGATAACTTAATTTTCCTGGAATTCAAGGCTCCGATTCTTGTGAATCCCATTTGAATGCTCTCCTCGCAAATAACAATGTATATCCGAAACCGATGATGGAATGAGAATTTATTTGCCGTGGAGAATCGACTCAATGGATGGAATGGGGACTCATTAATCCCGTTGACATTGATTCCCCGCATGAGAAGTATCTCACCTTGGGAAAGTAATTAACTATTGCTTAAGAGCGGCGCAATATTTTTATTCAATTTAGGAGCAACTGATGAAGCATCTGTCATTTCATCCCTAAAGTCTTTAATGAAGTTCTACTTTTTATACGGGGTTCTATAGGTATTCATATAATTGCACGGTTGAATTAGTGACAGCGCGTGAGGAAGTGATGACTCGAGTTCGTTGACTTCCTTCACTTTGCCCTGGATACTTTGGGCTTAGCATCAACTTTATTATAGTCAGGTTCTATTTTTATGCACAGTAATGGCCTTGGAATTCCACCCCGAAGACCAAGGTGAGTGTGCATGCCACTTTAATATGCCTGGAGGAAAAAAGGATTTTTAAAATGTAACATCATAATGTGGAATTTACTGGTTTAGGGGGGCCAAGGAGGACAGACATATTAGCAATATTAATAACATTTTATCGATCAACTGTTTACTAATCGTAATAGCTCTCGAATGTATTTGAAAAGTTCCTGTTACTCTTGTTTCCTGGAAATAAGTCATTTCCCTGTCCTGACGGAATTTCAGATATGATGAAAAAAATGAATTAGTTATTAAGGTCCGCTGGTGATGTAAAGACGAGCGACTAACAAATGGGAAACTTAGAATTATTTTGCTCTTTCATAGTAATTAATTAGTTATGAGGATTCGTCATTAAAATTAATTGAATTGCTATGTCACCTTCAAAAAGCCTTTCTTCATCAAATTGAAATAGATTCCGAAAAAAATTTTTCCACAATGCTTTGGCCTTCGTCACGCTTTTTCAAGAGAAACTACGTGACTCAGCCTTTTCCATACGCCCTGGGGAAAAACAATTTCGCATAATCTTTTTTGCCTTTTCAGTCAAGTTGCAGCAGGTGAAAACTCAATGAGAATGGAAAGTAGTCTTAGATTGGCTTACGCTGATGACGAAGCAGAGCGCGTTAGCCCATTAATGCTGACGGTGTTATCCTTATTTATGGACTCGGTTTCCCACAATGGGCAGTAACATCTTTGCGGAATGCACAAAGGACATAGTAGTCACTCACATTCACGGGTGCAAATTAAGCATTAATGCATTGAAATTCACCAAGATAAATTGATGTTTCTCAAGAAGGAAACTGCGTTTCGAATTACTGTTTTCTTAAGATGTACAACATTTGCTATAATGAGTAAGTTAGGCTTAGTGCTGCCAAATTTTATTTTTTATATTTCATTCAAATACTCCTTCGGGTAAAATATTATAGGACAAAGCATTAAACGGAAGCTTTTAATACCAGTAATGATACTGGCAGCAGGCTCCATTGTTGTTTCGACCGGATTTGATATCATGGTTTATATTTGCAGCAATGTATATTTAATAAATACTAAATAATATTTAATAAATAAAAATGGATACATGGTCATAGGAAGGCATCGCCTACCGGATGTTTTACAGATAAAAATAAATGAAGAAAATTATAAGAAAGTTAGAGTTTAAGTATCTTGGTGCAATTTTGTCGGAAGAGGCATCAAATGAAGTAGAAATAAAAGCGAGAATTCAAGCTACTAATAAGGCATTCTATGCTCTGAGCAATATTTTGAAGTCCCGGAATGTATCAAGAGAGCTTAAAATAAGATTGTACAAGACATTAATTCTCCCTGTGGTTCTCTATGGGTGCCAAAGCTGGAGCACACGAAAATAAGATCTAAACAAACTCTAAATATTTGAGAGGCGGGTGCTTAGGAAAATAAATGGGCCAGTCCAAGACGAATTAACAGGGGAATGGAGAAGACGACATAATCAGGAACTATATGATTTTATTACCTTTATCGAGACAACACCATAGTAGGATTACTAAGTAGCAGGAGATTGGAATGGATAGTACATATGGAACGGATGAACGATATCCAAAACTTGCAAATTACATGAGCCCTGAGGGGTAAAGACCAAGGGGAAGACCAAAGAAAAGATGGATGGATAATATAAGAGAGGATCTACAGCAAATAGAAGCCTGGGAAGATTTGAGGGAAATTGTCAAAAGAAGAGAAGAGTGGAGAGCCTTGGTCCTGACATCGCGCGGTCCACTGGGCCTGATCGCGTAAAGTATATTAAATGCCAAATTATGATGCATATATGTATTGAAAAGAAAGAATTGGTAAACTAGGAAACAGCAGAGGTCGTCTACGTGCTCCGACGTAAGCCGGAAGTCTGTTATTTGAACCTAAATACTTGTGTTATATTATCGATGACCTGAGCTGAAAAAACTATATTTGGTACCTCAATATGGAGTTCATGTTGTACAAGTTTACAAACAGTATTTATTCGGGTGCGGAATTTGAACAAAAAAGTTGTGTGAAGAGATGACATAGCACTTCCTGTAAGGGAATGAATTTCAGCGTTAAAATTAATCATTTTTAAACCAATTGATTCGATGACCGATGGCATGGTATTTTTTTAAACCATTTTAAAAGTAGAAGTCTAACTTTATAATATAATATAGCAGAAGCAAAGGTTGGTCATCTGGCGCCCAAAATGGAGGTACCTTCTTAACTGAATTTGAGAGCGAGGTCTTCCAGTGAAAGGGGAAAAACGGAAACTCCCAAAAATTTTCTAACATGCTATTTTTCATTGCCAGAAAATTGTTTTCAGAACTGTATGCTGCCTCAATCTAAAGTTAAATTACATCTAATTGCTACAACTGTGGCACTTATCTATTGCCTAAAATGTTGTGTGTGTCTAATGACTAAATATTTGACATTTCTCATGTCTACAAAAGTAGTTTATTTCTCTCAAAGCTTAGAATTTTACGATAGAACAAGTAAATTGGGCGTCTAGCTTAAGCAACATTGAGAAAATCGTATTAGTGGTACTCGTCCTATATTTTCAGAGAGTTGAGAGAATCAGTCGTTAATATAAGTCGAGGTCTGTAGACCAGTGCACGTTCAAGCATTCTCAAGATGGTTGATAAAATAAAAAAACCTCACCTCAGTAAAATTTCAGCAAGCTCTCTCGGGAACAGAGGGAACAAAGCGTCAAATCTTTTAGATACGTTTTTGGAACGAATAGAGCTGTAAAATGTAGCAGTCGAAGTAGGTCTGAGAAAAATAAATATGCCTGATAAAAATCTTACGCTGGGAAGGAAACCTCAAATTTCCCAGTCGTATCCCAAGGTGTATTCTCTCGGTATGAATGAGAACGGTCGTAATTAAAAATGCACGAGGAGTGGTGTGTGTGTGAGAAAAAAAAAAGAAGGCAGAGGAGCGGGGACACCACCATCGGAATGAAAATAGACCGACCGTTCGGGATTGCTCAAAAGGACGAGAATGAAACAAAAAGTAAAAACGGAACATACGGAGATGGGAAAAATGGACGGCAAACGGCTGGCGAAGAGAGGAGATGGCACCGATGGCAGAGATGGAGGCGGGGGAGAGATATATAGGCGGACAGTGTGCGCGGACAATGAAGCGCCGGGCCGACTCCTGTGGCATTGCATCGGCGGAGGCGGTGGCAGTGGGGACGACGGGGTTTGGGCGGGGAGAGGGAAAAGTGGATGGGAAAATTGTCTAAACAGCGGGCGGGAAGGCGCATTGTTGTTTGCCTTTGGATGGTCTGAAGGTTTTTACGAATGAAGAGGTGAAACGAGGTGGAGAGCAGGTGAGTGGGTGGTTGGTTGGTGGTTGGTGGGGGCTGCGTTTCTCTCTTTCTCTCTCCATAGCCGAGCCGAGGGTTTCCCTCCTTCGCATTCGTGTGAAGACCAGTGAAGAGGATGGAGCGGGATACAAGCCGTGCATCCATTTCCAGCGCTGTTGTGGTAGCGGCATCTACCTCCCTAACCCCCCTTCCCCGGGGGGGCTGCTGAGGAGCTCTCCCCCCCCGCTGTTCGACAATATACCCTTCGCCTGATGATGATGCCCGGAATGAGTCGCCGATTTTTTGGAACGTTGAGAAATTGAACAATGTAATGGGAAGTTTTCTTCTTCTCGTTTCGTGTCCTCCTCCTCCTCCATCTTCCTCCCCTTCCTCTGCTCTTCTAATCTCTGGAATTCCTTGCCGTTATCCTTAAAAAAATCTTCCTCGCTGTCTGTTTCTAAGGAAAAACTCTTTAATTATTACCATAAGCAGCACAAACGCCAATAATTGAAATATGTATCCTGTTATAGATTTATACGTTTCCAAAGTGAATGGAGAAATTATTATTTGTTTGTTATCTATTTGTGATTGGTATTATATTTACATTTGTTGTATATTATATTTGCCATTGTTTTTTGTGTTAATTATCTGTGACTGTTACATTTTTTTTCATCACTGTAAGATGTGGACCAGGTATATATATTTCTGTGTTATTTTTTCACTCAAAGCAGAAGTTTATATGTATTTTCTATGTTTTTCTCTTATGGGAAAACCCAGAGCATAATTAAACTTATTCTATTCCCCTTTTGTGTTATCTCCTCTCTCCTCCATCCTCTTCTTCCCCGTGCGTCCTTTTCACTCGCGCTACGGCGAAAGCGCTCCCCCACACTTTCCCATAATTATGATCATTATTCCTTTTTCCTGCTGCGTCTTTTGAGTTCTTTCTGCGTTTTTTTCGCCGTTTTATGTTTGGACCTAATTCGAAAAGGGGGGAAGCTTTCCTCGGGAGAGCGTTTAAGGAAATGCGAGTCCATCTCCCGTCTCTGGGCGAAAGCGCGGCGTCACGTTCGCTCCCCGTTGTTCGATTGGGCGATGCCGTTGGGGGGGTGTTAATCCACTGAATATGCGGGTTGGATTTCGGAAGGGAGAGCTGGAGACGAGAGAAGTACTCGGAATCCGATGGATTGAGAGAAAGGGTAAATAATAATATGCGTAAAGGCCCGTGTGGAAAATGTCAAATCTCACTTCCTAATTGCATTCATATTTTGTTTTACATGTTCGACGGGCATGGGTCGAGCAGTGCGAATGCTTCGAAATCGAATCGAATCGACTCGAATGAGGCTCAAATCGATTCGGTTTGCCTGCGAATCGGGATGCTTCGAAAGGGAATGATTCTTAATAATCGAATCAGATAGATTCGTCTTCGAATCGTTACAATCATTCAATCATGGCACTCATCCCCGAATTGCGCGCCGTCCGTTTAGAAGATGTTTTCCTCACGCGAAACGAAACTTAAATCGACCACACGTTATTCTGTGCTATTCTTTGTGCCACTATATAGAGGTATAAGCTAATGTAAGGCCCTGAAATATAGTGAAAATCTATGTTACTTTATCTTTGCATTTCATTTAGAATTCGAATTCGATTCGCAAGCGAATTTTTTTAGTGATTTGATTCGCTAACGAATATTTAAAAAAAATCGTTTCGATTCGATTTGAAATATCTTTTGGGAGATTCGATTCGGTTCGATTCGAAGTGAAAATCCCTGATTCGCACAGCACTAGTCGTATAGCTGCTTGTCATTGCTTGTCACTCACCTCACTTTCAGAATTGTAGAAATGCATGCAGGGAATTCAAACCACGAATTCGCAACGCGTGTTTTTTGTCATTGAATATTGAGAAGGGCTAACGCGTCAGTGAATAAATGGCATGACTATGAAATGTACCGAAGAAAATGCTTTTGATTTGTTTTTGACTATTATGATTAGTAATGACCCATGACTTTTAACTGTTAAGTGAATGCTGAGGAGTAATAGGTATCATATTTTTACTTATAGCGCTGGTCAAAATATACCTTAAGGTTAAAAAAATGAATTTTCTGGAAATTATAGTTTGAAAGCAAAAATTGATGTTTCAACATGTCCCACTGTTTCATTTTCACCTTATTAGGTGATGGAAAGGTAACATGAACCTACTTTGAAAAATAGTACTATCAGCATACCCCAATGAAAGACCGAGGTAAATGGAAATCAATTACACACGTTTTGCCACTATATTTAGAGGGACGAGGAGTTCTGCGATTTAATCGCAATCTAAGTAAAAATCGGTGGGTATAACTTCATTTCTTGATGGAAAACTTAGGTTGGTAGAATCGTTAATTTAATTGAAATCTACGGATACATAGAACAATTAAGAGTATCAACAGATGTTTCGCTACTGTTGCTTCGTGGGAGGAAAATGTATGCGGAATGGTCGCTAGCTACTTCATGTTGCACCAAAGTAAATTCGATAGTCCTTAAAACTTGTTCCAATATTTCAAGTCAACATTCATACAAGTCGCAAGTTCATGCTTATACTCATTGACGTCAATTTTTAATTTATTGGACCAATTCTCAGTTTATGGCATTTTTCAAGGATGACCAATCTATAATGTCGTTCACGTGTCGACCACCATACCATGCTATCTATGCACAGTTGAAATTGGTGTCGCTTGCACATGATCGTCAAACCGACTCCAGCTCCCTTGTATCATATCAAAGGTCCATTCTGAACGACGAAGAAGGTCTGTGACCCAACTATTTTGATTGGCCAAGTGGAAAGTTAAACGGATGCCGTTGATCAATGCATCCCTTCCCTCCACGCCTCCGCTCTGACAGATCTAATTTAAAACTCATTCGTCGCCCCAGAAGTTCACCGATCACAAAGAGGGCATTTGGTGCTGATGGACGAAGAGGGGAATTGAATATTGAGAAGGGCTAAGAAGCCTTCTATTTTCTCAGCATCCTCTGTCGGAGACAATGTCAGTCCTCCGCGTGCGTGCTAGTGCATTGATGCTTGAATGAGAGAATGATTGCGGCTGAATGTGCCCCTCGATAGTCCTCTGAAGGTGACCCTCAAAGGAATGCCTTAAGTTGGTGCGTTTCTGCCCTGCGGGCAAGTCAAATGAATCACACACTGGATTGAACAGCGTTGGCGACGCCTAACCTAAAATTAAGTTTCATCTTTGGATGTCAGCGGATTCTCAATTTGCAGAAAACATCTGAAATTCACGCGATGAAACTGCCGCTGAACTTAATTATAACTTGAAAACTGCTGCTGTCATTCTCCTCCAAACTTTAAGCCAAGCTAATTGCAGGTCTGCACTGTGTCTGAAAAATAGGAAAGCAGATCATTCGACTTTCTATCTTTACTGGAAACAACCCGACCATGTGACCGAAAGATTGTTTTCGAAACTGCAATTTGAATGGAGTCCTGCCTTATTAAAGTGACGTCTAAAATTCGACCTATGATTCGTTTCCGCATCGCTGGTTCAGTTTCTTGCCTGCGGTAACGAAATTCAATTGATCATCACTGAAAAAATCCCGTTTCGGAGACATGTATCCAGACCTAAGTGTTATTTAGCACCATTAGAGGATATCGAACCAAAGGCCAGTTTTCTGCAGCTTTACCACCCACTAACCATTCATCCATTTGTTTTATTTCTCCTCAAGTTTTCATTTTAATTCCCCTCAAAAGTTTCCAAAAACACTCCATCCATGGTCTTTCCTGATAATTCTCTTTGTTCCTTTTTTCATTTTTATTTTTAGAGGCTGAAATAGTGTTCTCCTTCATTTTTCGGGATCTACCGCGTATTTTGTTGTGTAGTGACAACAGTTTCGCTAACACTACTGTCAGCGTCTTCAGGTTGAAGACGCTGTCATCGGTCATTTACGACCAAGATGTCAGCGTCTTCGACCTGAAGACGCTGACAGTAGTGTCAGCGAAACTGTTGTCACAACAAAAATACGCGGTAGATCCCAAAGAATGAAGGAGATCAACGTAGAGCACCGCGAAAGCCTTCGTTCTCGCTAAAATTGTGTGTCAAGTTGCCAGGATGTTTAAAAATGTTTCCATAAACCCTCTCATGTAGCAGAATTTTCATTAATTAAACAACCTTTTGCCCCAAACTCTCGAGGATCTTGTCATTGGTAATTCTCTCTGGCCATACGACCAATGTAAGACTTTGACATCTCTTTGTTTCCATATTTACGTTGTCTTCTTACTTCTGCACTTGCTATAGCCTCAGCTTTATCGCTATGCATTAATATTATCCACGAACGTTTGTATCAAATTCTTTCTTATTTCCGCCGTTATTAGTGTTTCTAAGCTCGTCTTTGACTAGTGTGCAATGATATTTCGATATTCAACATCCTCAAAATTACCTGTACGTGTGATTTTCTAATTATTTCATCACCTACATAATGCTTAGTTGAAAGATTTACAACTTTCTTAATTCGCCAATGATAATGAGAATCATGAAGTCTATCTTTTTAAACAGCATTTTTACATCGACCTCCTAGATATAACCATTTTTGACGTCTCGAGGTTAGGTCATGTGGAAATAAAACTATATCTCCTTGCCTACGTTTCGGCGTATAATGTACACCAACATCAGGGCTATCTAAAAGAATACAATAACCATGTACAATAACATTACATAAAAATAAAAGGGGGATCACGATACAACCATTGTAAGATAAATATCAATATAAAGTACATGGTTACTGTATTCTTTTATATAACCCTGATGATGGTGTACATCAATCGCCGTAACGTAGGCAAGGAGATTGATCCACATGACCTAACCTCGAGACGTCAAAACTGGTCCGTATTTTTATTAAACTATCAGCAAAACAATATCTGGAACTTAATATTTCCTTGATAGCCATGTAAAAGACATCATCACGTTTGTTCCCACGAGATATAATTGAAATTCAAATATGTAGCTACAGAATCCTAGCAATGTGCTCCTGATAATTTTGATAGTAATTACCGCAGCAAAAGTTACAAAAATAGTAGTTTGAATAGTGTGAATAATTTCTAAAAAACCTTTCATCGGGAATTTACGAAGCACCACGATCTATGTCATGATAATGATTCCATCCGCTGTTTAAACCTTTTCAAGGTAACTCGCCGATGAGTGAGTGGAGTGGAGCACTTGTAGCCCCGCGCCTAGCTCGGTCGATCTGCAAGATTCATTATACTAAAAAAGTGTCTTACGGTTAAGCTTTGCTCGTATCTAGATATGTACACGGAGTATGAGGGGATATCTTTTTACACGAAAGGATAAAGCGTGACGCGACTGGAGCGAATGTTACGCCTTTCTCGAGCATCTCTGAGAATCAAATTTACGAGGTCGCTGACACCCGACTGTCGAAGGGTCTGCTGGAGATCACAAAAGAATTCAAAGCAGAGGGGGGGAATGGAGAGGGGGGGATCAGGCAAAAAATCTTGGGAAAGGGGGGGAAGCATTAGCGTGCGCTGTTCTCCGAATTGTTGGGACGAATTTTCGGAGACGCGGTGGGAGCGAGAATGAAGGAGAGAGAGTTTGAAAGGAAAATAATGGAGAATGAGAAAAGATCAGAGCGTTTCGGGACTGGTTGAGCCGAAACGTCTGTTTACACTCTGTTAAGGGAAATCACTTAGAGGGCGTCGGCGAAAGAAATAAATGAACGGAGGGTGGTTTGGGTAGGTGGATGGGGGGGGGGGGGGGCGGTGAGCTGGTGGGAGGAAGATTGTGGCAAAAGGAAGATCGTTGGGAAAAGGGAGAAGAGTGTGGAAAAGAAAAGAGTAACGAATTCCGAGTTGAAAAGTCCCGAGAGGAAGAAAAGAGGAGGTGGTGGCGGAGATTCTTTGCGGCGTGGAAGATGGGCGGAGCAGGAAAAACGGTCTCTCCTCGAGGGAGAGAGACTGTCCTTGAGCACAAGTGCCCACTGCAAGGAGGGGGGAATGGTTGTTTTTTATTTTTTTAAAGCGCGGATAAATACTCCCGTGTGAAGCGGCTGAGATGGTCGTTACGACGGTGGGTGGTGGTTTGGGGATTGTCGCTGCGGTGCGGTGAGAGCGGGGAGAAGCAGTCTGAGAAATGATATACGATAAGGTGTTTCAGTCGCGTTAATCTCCAACCATTCCTCAAGATTTTCCTTTTCATCCGCCCCCTCCCCACTCCATCCTACCAAGCATTCCCCCCCTCCATCCCGGCGATGTTCAATCTTTTCCCTTTTCACTCCGCCTCTGGTGCTTCACTTCGCCTTTCCTTAGCCCAACACCTCAAAGGTGTTCACAAAAGAATGTATCTGGTTCATTCCGCTTGGCCTTGAAGGAAGAGAAGATGACTCCTCTTTTTGATGAAATCAGTTCTTCAGGACGTATATAATTGAAAAATATGTGCTACATATTTTTACATGGCATATAATTTACAGGTACTTCAAAAATAGCCGTAGTTATAAATCTTCAATCCCTCCCAGAAAACTCCGAGGATTCACTGGACTAGTGAGTTGGTTGACATCAGAAGCAGAAAAATTTACTCAAGTGTTGAATAATTTATGTTAAGATTGCTCGCTATGGGCCAGAATAAAATCAATAATTTAGTTAAGAGTGAGAGCTCCGATGATTGCTCAAGCTGTATCGTAGAAGAATAACGTATTTCAGTCCAGCATATAGCCAAAATCATAGAGGGAATTATTCAAACGCCGCTCTCTACGTATCAGCTCATTAACCAAGGTTAGGAGGCAACAAGCCTCAAAGATTTAATGCAAACGATGTAATTCAAAATATTTGCCGTTCGAACTGAGCTTTACGTGGGCGCAGTTATTGGAAATTCCCCTTTATTGAGCAAAAAGCGCTTTGAATGAAATAGAAGACTATTCTGGTTGATTAGGTTATTTATATTTGAACCGACATGACACAGCGTAAAATTACTATTTTTTTGTAACTGAGTTGCTTCAGAGAAATCATTTCTTTCAGGAATTTTCTCGCTATCTTAATGGGAAAAAAACCTTCTCCATTAACTCTTCCGCTGTTCATTCAGTCCAAAACATTTGCACCTACTTTTTGTATTCTGTCTCGTTATAATTTCGATTGACATTACTTCATTCTAATACTTTCATATTGAACAACTATGTCTCCTTCCCTCTTTCCCTACCATTTTTATTTACTTTTTACCACGAAAATTTCATTTTTTTGGTCATGCTTTCGTGATTTGGACTGCCGACCAATTATGAGCATATTTCATATCTCATGCAGACTCCTTACCTCTTTGCTCTATTTCCTTTTCAGCTAGAAGCTCCTCACCATACAAGAGTTGCGAATTTCTTTCCTAGGCCATTAAACCGTGGATTACTATAATCTAATCCTCATTTTGCTGTTTAGAACCACCCAATGTCATACCGTAGGTAGAATAACAACTTTCTTCCGTTTATTACTCCTCATTATTCAGCCATTATCAGGATATAATACTATCCTGTTGCTTTCAAGAGAGAGGGTAGTGATTAATGATAATAACCCGCAGTATCAGTTTTTTCCTCCAGATCTACAGTTTCAATTTGCTTTCCTCTTTTTCTAAAGACCACCAATAATGTAACGCACTAATTTTTTCTCGGGTTTTAACTTTTCACGCGTACATTGCATCCGAGTTTCATCCGGCTAACTCCTTTATTCCTTCTGCTTCTGCTATTTCTATACCGCTAACATCGAACGAGTTGTGCTATGTTTCCAATCGCTTCCCGACAGCATAATCCTTTTTTTAATGACTCTTTCGTTTATTTATTTTAAGATCACAAATATTTAGGTAAAGTTCGGAGTTAAATATTGGAAATAGACTTCAAAGACAGTGAAATAAATCATTTCAACCAACCTTCCTTCCATATGGAATTTCTTCGGTTCAGTCAAATACTTCTGGTGACACCAACACCGAACCAATTGTTTCAACAGTTCGTATTGGGTTCGTATTTTGGAGAGTATATTTTCTGACATTAGTACAGGTTTTATCTTACATACTGGTTATTCTTTCATATAATATATTATGTTATTATACATTATTTCTCGCATAATGGGTCTTATTCTGAAGGATCTTATTTCTGTGGAAAATTCTGGTGGTATTTGCGTAATTTGTAGCCTTAATATGGCATTTAGAGAATAGATCTAAAGTATATTAGTTTGATAAATGATTAGGTTCCTATAAAAATTACGAGCTCATTTCTGCCGAGTAAAAGATGAATTGGGACTCAAGAAACCGGGAGTATACTATATTCCATGCCAACGTGGGAAAATATACATTGGTGAAACAGACTGCACGATTGAAATGCGCTTAAAAGATTTCGGGAGATGCATTAGGTTGTATCATCCTGATAAATCCGCCGTGGCCGAGCATAGCCTAAAGTAGGACCATCTCATCTCATTTAGTGATGCGAAAGTCATATGCAAGGCCAATGGTTATTGGAAGAGGCTGTTTAAGGAAGCCATAGAAATACATTTTCAGCCCAATAACTTAAATCGGAACTCAGGGCATTCGATAAATCAAGGGTGGAAACCGTTAATTTCAAAAATAATAACGGAAAGAAGTAACAGCAATGGTCAGTCAGACGTAACCGTCTAAGACCCTATATAAGGGAGAACACAGGTGGCCCGAGCATAATTACCCTGATGATGATGGAAGTGTTATCCATCGAAACGTTGGCAGCAGCCAAAAATTTAACCCAATCTCGAGAGAATTTCGCGCATACATTAGTTTGTTAAAAAAATTATCACAGGGTTAGGCTCTCCTTGTTGTGTTGAGTCTATTCTTAAAGATATGAATACAGTCCCATTGTACAGCATGCTGCAATTCAGAGCATGACTTGCAAAAAAATTATGAAGTATTTAATTTACAAATTTACACCCTTATTAAATGGCAACTCATAGTCGGGGGTAGAGTTTGGCGGTATTTCAAATCAATACTCAGTGACCAATATCCAGACTAATTGGTTGTGATGACATTATAAATACTGGACATAGCCAAATTATACGCCGAGTGTCAATTTCAAACATTGATTATTGAACTTATAAACACTAAGTGTCAGTGTCCAATATTGAAAATACTCCAATTTATACTTTGATAAATTGATTTGAAAAATTTCTAGTTCTGAATATTGAATTAAAACGTTGCAATTTAAACATATGATTGCTAAAAAATTTCAAAACCTTTAGAAATTGTCTATGGCTCAATACTCTGCTAGAAGAGCAATAAAAGAAACATACGGCTGCTTTAAAATATATTTTGCTGTTGAATGGAAATGAATGCTGTTGAAAGATTTGACAAGTTCGTATTTGATAAATGTTGCAGAAGTCAAATTGCGCATAAAAATAGCTGGGACACGGCACACAAGGAAAAGGGGGTTAAAACACTCAATAGCCGCACAGAACTAATGTTTCTATGTTTTCTCTCTGAAAAATAAACGGCTGAAATAAAACGGCTAAAATAAAAAAATGAATGTCCATCGAGATTACTCGAGATGCGGAGCGATTTCGTGCGATACATCTGTCAATACATAGTTAGTTATCTGCTCATCAGGGAAGAAATATGCCCGTCAGTGTGTATGCACTTGGAGAGAATTATTGAACGCTCCCTTGTTAATTACATTAATATATTGTGTGCACAGTATTCAATTTCTTATGTTGACATTTATAATATCGATTTTCGGTCTTAATATTTATATGTTGGAATATGGGGTGTCAGTACTCAATAATAATGCATTGACATAATATTTATTTCTTCACGTTTAAACATCCAGGTGACTCATTACAACTTAATGCGTGATAAAACAACATGAATTTTTATGTCGATTATTTGAAAACACATACAATTAAAAAGGTAACAGAAAATAAATAGCAACAAGAAATGCTTTTTTAATAATGAGGTGTTCTCTTGTTGGTAATGTAGACATTTATATTTATTCTTTTGAACAAAAACAAGGACTTTTGAAATCCAACTTAAAAAACTTAATTTTATACCTGAATATTTTGAATAGCTCAATAATGTCAATGTAATTTTGTGTGTAGTACACAAGTTACGGTTGAGGCTTCACTTTGTGGAAAAACGACCCATGAAAAGGGAACTCGCTTTGTACTTTCCACTATTTTATGCTCTCCGAACATGGTTTCGACAAAGTTATGTCATTATCAAGGTACAGATTAACATTTTCGTTGTCCATACATATACCAAACAGAGGGTGGGTGGGGTAGACGAGGGAGGGAGGGTGTAGAAAGGAAGAAGGGGGGGAGTGTAAGAAAAGGTTGGTTGAAAGGAGAATGACGATGGGTAGGGGATAAACATCACACAATGGCAAGGTTGAGTATATGACGCAAACAAACATTAAGAGCTGATTGATATCAGTGGTGAATGCACGTCAAATGTGAGGTAATTTACCAATTTTGAATTTTGTTTGACGGTATTTACAATTTCATATTGTTCGAGGAAATCTAATTTTTTGCCCTTATCCTGTATATGTAAAATTTCAGGTTTGAAGTCACTTGAATGTTTACAATGTAATAAATGTTTGGCAAATAAAAGAAACGTCACCAGTTAAAAAACATTTTCTATGCTCCTTAATCCTAATTTCAAATCTCCGTCCAGTTTGGCCAATTTATCTAGCGTCACATGAGTCATAATTTAAAGCATAAACCACAATTTTCCGAAGTTTCCATTTTGTCTTAATTATTAAAAAGAAATTTTCCTATAGTTATGGGGGAATAAAAAGACCAGTTAAACTTGTTCACAGGCATGGATTTCATGATCCTGTTTAAATGGAGTCCTGATGGAATGCTAAGCATTGGCTTAAGTGAAGGAAATGAAATAATTATTTTCTTGGACCTAAACTGCGGAGGAAAATATACAATAATCGTAATGATATATTTTGCATTGATATCTTGATCGCTTTATTTATTCCAAGTTCTTCATTTCAAGATTTTTCATAGTTGGCCAAATTGGCTCTGTCGTTTTTATTTTTCCGTAAAATTTCAAAATCACGTTCCTTCCGATTGCTATTTTTGCGCAGAAGGACGTTGACAAATTAAAAGTCAAATAGAGTTAAAACTGTATTTGTTCTTGCTTTAAAGATAAAGGCACGATAGCTCCTTTTAAGTATTTCATTGCAAGACAGAGCAAATAAGCAGTGTCTCAACCTCCAAATCTCATCCACCTAGTAGCAGTTAGTGACTTTATTTACCGCGAAATTGAAAAAAGATCTGACAGTATTGAGCGGCCACCATTGGGCCCATGAAATAATGGCCACCTTATAAAAAGTAACCGCTGAAGGGAGAAAAAGTTTTGTTTGCTTCATTCATTCCGCTCCCGAAAAAACCGGCCGCTTAGAGAGGTGACCGCATAAGGGAGGTGGTTACCAAAACAGGTTTCGCTGTATTTAACCATATATTCCCTACTTCGAATTTTTAATGAATTTAAACCTGCAGGAGTACTTTCAAAAACCCTGAGGAGGCACGAGACCTATATTGTTCAATTACGGAACATACTTGACCAAGAATGAAGGCCAAATTTGGAATCTCATTCGATCAATGCAAAGTGGTACCTACCAGAATACGGAATATTTTTAGTGTTTTAAAATGTGGCGATAAAGTTTTTTTTTAAAATAGCTTCCTTTATTTCATATACAAACTTGGTCCTTCTAAGCCAAATGGCTAGTAAGAAGATTCCACAAATCGTTCAAACAAAGCGGCATGTACATAAATGTCCAATTGCAATGACAAATGGCAAAGAACAACAATTTTCAATGGTCTAGTTGCAATACATCTTGTTACATTCAGCAAATTAATCGATATATGAGCATAACCTATTACAAGTTTTAAATTACAAATTTTAAATTTCATTAATTAACCATGCATATACTTTTTTCTTGACCTCTGCTACCCCTTTTAGTTCTTTTAGATGATTGGGTATACAAATGAGTGTGTTTGGTACATGATTTTTTGCCAACCTTTTACTATATAAGTTATAATAATTATATGTTTCCAACACAGGAGAATTTATTTTTAGCATTCAATGAGTGTTTTTGCATGGAATTTGAAACTCTTTTTAAAAATAATTTTCTGTTATAATTATCCATTTTTTAATTTATCAACGGTTAACACTTTATATTTTATACACAAATGTCTTAAGTCAGTTGCAACGCAAGCCACGGAAACTTGACGTCGCGAGTGAATTGACTGCGATTGGTGGGCGGAAACGAGAGAAAAATGACAACAACCTTAGCCAGTTTGATTAACTTCAAGTAACACCATTTATTTAAGCACAATTATTACAATAGAAAACAAGCCCGTAGGCTAAATACCGTTAACTTGGTCTATACAAGACGAACACAAGTCACAACTGGAACCAAGCAGATGCGTCCTTCCCCGGTGACAGTCAGATGCCAAGAGGGCGAGCACCGAGCTGTGCCGATGCGGCTGGCAATTGATGGGAGTCAGCTGACCGATGCAGGAGTTGGGGATAGTAGGGGAACTGTTCTTCCAGCCATTGGTTGAGACGGCGGCGTAGAGGAGCACTATTGCCACAAAGTTCCGAAAAGAGGACGCCAGATGCGAATTCACTATAAAAGTAGAGCACCTTGCTCTTGTCGCGCAATATCGCCGACAACGCGCAATATCGCCGACAGTGCACACTTTGAAATCTCCCTACCGCACTTAGAACATCTCGCGTTATGTCCGGCTCGCGACGATGTCCGCGAGCGAAAATGTCCGCGGCACATCATTAGCACAATACTTACCTCTTTCTACGTCAATTAATTTCAATATTCTCTTTTAGTTTCTGATAATTGATTTCAATAGAGTACTAGAAGCCATACCCCACACTGTTATTCCATATCTCAAAATACTTTGTACCATGGCGTTATACATCATAAGTTTTATGGGCGGAGGTACTATATCTTTGATCATAAAGATTTGGTATGCAACAGTTCTCATTTTTAAATTTACTTTATCAATATGATGTCGAAATTTAAAATGGTTATTGACTATGACACCAAGACATCTGTGTTTTTTCACCTGAACCAAAGTTGGAGAAGTACAATTGACATTGCAAGCAATATCATTACAGTGAATACACCTGTGAGAATGCAATTTTATCTTTACCTCTTTCCTCTTGTAGCTCGTGGAATGCATACCTATAAAATAAGTACCGGGCAAGCAACTTGATGTTTCCGTATTTTCATTGCAGTTAAAAAAATATGTTTTGAATACTTTTAAATGGAGGTTTTTTGAGGTGAGCACATCACCGTAAAAACTCGGTCTAGCAATCGAGCAACTGTCCAGCCTTAAAAAAAAGTTGAAAAGAGGCCGAAATAGAATAGGCCTTGTGCATTGAGACACGTGCGCAAGTGATGTAAAAATTGCTTTATTTTACAAACTTGAATGTATTTCATGAGGCTATCAAAGTCAATAGAGCTGAGCTGTGTAATTAAATTGCTCCGCATTTCCGTCATTTGATAGCGTTCTTCAGTGGAGAGTTGTTCGATTTACAACGCCCTCCGGCGTGAGTTTCCTTTGATGAAATGCTAAGAGATAACACGTCACTGCGATCATCTGCAGAGAACCGAATGCATTAGATCCTCTTTGTGGAGTATTTATGCACAAATTTTCGGTCTTTGGAGGTAAAAAAAGACTGGTTTCGATGGTGTATGTAAATGAGAGGTTGTCTGGGCGGAGGAAAAATCCCAAAACGGAAACCCGTCAGCCAATGACTTCCTTCTCGCTTTAATTATTCAACCTTCTTTTGCATGTTTTGTTTCCGCTTCGCCTCAAACGCATCCCTACTTTTCACCCATTTCCTGAGAGGTAGATAGTTCCTGTTTCTAACTTCTCTGGTTCCTAATTGTGTCGTTGCTTCATCCGCTCTCCTTGCGCCGCTAATCGGCTTGCTTTTTTATCTCTCCTCTGCTACACGCTTTCGTATTGAACCTCAGAATGATCCGTCTTCGTCTCTTTCCTTGACCTCCAACTCACGGAGGTGGGATTCACTTCCTCACTGCGCGCACCTGTGTGTCGCGAGGGAAGGTGCCTGGGAACTGACTGCGCGTGTGGGAAGAGGGAAAGAGAGGAATAAGATGCTTTATAGAAAGGGGATCTTTTGTCGCTGGGATATCCTCACCACTCGCTCGAGAGGTCTCCCTTTAGGCTTCATTTCCCTTCGGCACCTCTTCTCCTCTTCCCTTCCCTCTCTCCCTCCTTCCTTTCTTTCTTTCAGCTCTCCCCTTTCGCTTTTATGATTTCCTTACCTTTCTTTTTATTCATCTTCCACGGCAGTTAGTTCTACCGCTCGCTCTTTCTCTGCTCCCCCGAGTCGTGCTGTCTTTTTTATTACCAGCATTTTCAGCCCTCCTCTTCCCACCGTCATTTCAGGCCGTTCACGGTCTCCCGCTAGCCGGACTGAATCATTCCTTGAGTCATCGCAATGAGGGTGGGCGGACTGCGGGCTTCAATACGGCTCTGTCATTGTGCGCACCCCCTACCGAGAGCTGATGGCATTAATGGGCAAAGTTACCACCGCTCAATTTTACATAGGCTAAAAGGAATTTTCGTGCAGTTTTATAACTTTCCTTAAGCACACTGCCACATCTGAGAGAAGTGGCAGTTGTGTTCATTCATGACTTATGACGGTGATTACCCTTATACACTATTTTATGCCGAAATAAATTCCCCACCATCAAATTTAAAGAAGCACTCTTTGGATTCAGAAGAGAAAAATTTCAAGTTTTTTTCTAAGAAAATCATCCAAACGTATTACATGGATGTCGCTTCCCTTGTGTATTTACTTATTTACAAATGGATTCAAATTCATGAATTGGAATCAGCTGTTTCGATTAAAATAAATTTTATCAATGTGTTCAAGTCATAGAGAGTGGTAACAACATCGCGAAGGTTGAACTTGTATAAATTTAACTAACTCATATCCTTATCTATAATTCATCGCAAATCTACACAGTTTTTATGTACATATTTGGTTCTTATCCATCCCATTTGAAATACAGAAAAACAGTTTTATCCGCGGGTCGCTCTTCAAGATAACGCCCAAAATAGGGATGAGTCGATTCCACTTTTTTTCGATTCCGATTCTTTCAAATTGATTCCCGATTATTGATTCCGATTCCATCGATTCTTATTCCTAATAACAGATGGGATATTGATATACCAGTAGCGTACGGCTATTATTTTAATTCAAGTATTGCTGGAATAAAATAACAGAGACAATTAAGTCGCTCAAAAAGTATATTTATCAACAAATAGCAAATATATCCTCAGCTATTGAGTTAGATGAAATGTACAAATTGATAGCCTACACCCAAAATTTCTGAGATAAATATGATGTGATAAATGAACTTTGATCTGAATATTTATCTAGCTGGAATCGGAATCGACTTTAGGCGATCGATTCTCGATACCAGTTCCAATCCTGAGAATCGGTGGAATCGAGAATTGACATTTGGATTCGACTCATCCTTGGCCCGAAAGTATGTAATTACGTATTTTAAGCTTTGAGTAAATGATGAGAAGCTCAGGTCATGCGTAAAAGTTCAATCTTTTTCGTACTCTGTATTTTATTCCAAATTATCTACAGATGCCGTTGTCGGTCAACAACTGAAAAATACTCAAGGTGTGCATAGGAGAACCCTAGAGGTGCTTCTGTTTCCGAAAGAAAAGTGGGTGACCTGCTGTCGCTAATGCCACCTTTCACGAGTTCAATGAGTTCACTCTTTGCCGCAAATAATTCAACAATTTCCGTGCTGCAACTAACGACGGTGAAAAGCAGTTATAGTTTCGGATTAAAATACAACTTTTTATCTCTTATTTTTCCTATTGAGTCATTCTTAATGACTATCCTGGGTTGTAATGTTTGTTGATTCCATGCTTTCAATGAGTCTTAAAAAATAAAAGCTGCGATTAAGATATTTTTCGTTAATAACAAGGTCTTTTAAATTTATGGGAAAAAATTGGTAGGTATTTTCAATGGGATTCATATATTTTACCAACATACATTTAACGTATTCCAAAATTTTATACCTTTCCTCTTCGGTCAAGTAAATTATTTCATAAAAACGCATAATTTAGCAATATATGCGAAATAGTTTATTCTGCTTCCCCCTATCTTTTCGTCCGGTGCCTGGAATTCCATTTCTCATGAACATGTCATGCGTTTTGATGACACTTGACGGAAAGAAATGCTTTTGGAATGTAAGAGAGAGGAAAAGGGAATAACTTCAGAAATTGGGAATTAAAAAGCAAACTCTTCGCGGTCGGATAATTCATTCAAATTGTTGATTATTAGAAAAAGACTGGTGCGACAGTGGTTTCGTCAATTTTTACAGAGAAGAAAATATTCGATTGAAAATCACTTATTGGGATTATTTTCCAGTTTGGAGACATGTGCAGTGTTAAAACGGACAAATGAAAAAATTTGTCAGTGGAGATTACTAAGGCAAAAGACTTTTTTTGGGTTGTAAGTCAATCATATCTAATTTCAAAAAAATCAAGATATTTCCTGGTCCGTCAAAAAGTGATTGATTTTTGGAAATTGGTTCAAATCAGGTAGATTCAGAAAATATACTCCGATAAAGTTAGCAATTTTCCGGTTAAAATTTACTTACTCTTACTCCCAGGGCCATTTATATCGAAGTTGATATTTAGCCGCACCAACATATCCCCTCCATCTCTTTCGGTCCATTGCATCCTCCTCTGCTGCTCCAACCCCCTCCAAATCTAGCTTTACTTGGTTCCACCATCTTTGTCGCGGTTTTCCCCGGGGTCGTCTGCCTTCTGGGTTTCCTCTCATAACCTCCTTGATCAAATATCCATCCTCTTTCCTTAGCAGATGTCCTGCCCATCTCATTATTCTGCATTTCATCTCACCTATGATGTCTGCCTTCTTGTAAAAGTCCCTTATTGTGCTGTCTTCTCCACCTTCCTTGTTCATTTTAAGGCCCGTAGATCTTTCTTAACATCTTGTTTTCAAATTCAATCAATTTTTCTCCTCTCTCTTATTAAGTTTCCACGTTTTGGATCCATAGAGCAGTACTGGGCTGATTATTGTTTTGTAAATTCTAATTTTTGTTTTATTTGACAGGGATTTCGAAACTAGAAGTCGGTTAAAATACTAGGTAGGAAAAATTCTTGCTTAACTTATAGACTAACCTTGCTAATGATTATTTGAAAATATTAACTAGCTGCTAAAGAATTCCTTCATTGACGACGACCCATAATATGCAACGGATTTGGCAAATACGCAAACCGAATGAAAACTCCAAATCTCAAATCTGGTCCTCATAAGATTTATTGAACATTACAGGTCATACTAAATTGTTTTTTCATATACTCCGCTGAAAACAATAATAAGTGTCCTTTAAAGGATAAAAGCGTCATATTTTCCAATATTTCTCTTGGCACAGCACGTGGACACTGACCGGAAACCAACGACAAAATCTTACTATGATACAAAAGTTGTGCGTGGCTCAAGTAGACTACTTTTTCCCCTGCAGAGGAGAAAATCATTTTTTGTGATTGTAAATTTGGTGTATTCCGGTAGTAAAATTTACAGATATGGAACAATCGATTTGAAGTGTTTTGGTCGTTTGAATTGTCCTAGATGTTTCGAGAGGAAATAGCGGAAGTAATACCAAGAAAAATTAAAGTAAATTTCTAAGTAAAGTACCAATTTTTAGTCAGTGAATTACCGATCGTCGTCCAGTGAGGCGAAAACAGCCAGGTGCTCATTTAGTTCAACCTTGCTCTTAAACTAAGGCAGAGAGTAAATCAATGTTCTCTTGGAGGCGGGAAATAAATCGCATTTTATCTTGCCGCAGCAACGTCTCCACTGATGACTGCTTATATTAAGTGGAAAATCTCCATTGAATCCGCTCCGCTGCTGAGGTATAAACTTGCCACATGAGTGCAGAAGCAATTACCACTTACTTCGATAGATCTGTGATTAGGGATAGTTCCGGACTGAGGGAACGAGGGAAGGAGGAAGAAAATACTTCTTCTGCTGCACTGAAGCGTTATTTAAGAGCGGTGGCGTTAGAATGCGCCTTCCGTTAAGCTCTCACGCACGGCGTCCTGGAAGTAATCTTCATTCTGCATTTTAGTGAAGAAGACCCGTTGAAATGTCCGCTCAACGGCTTGTAAGAGAGCACCTGTCCCCGGAAGAGGCAGCACAAGCAAGCATTAGTCTCGTCGGCGACGCTCTCTCGATTGATTTCCCTTCAATGAACACTTGCATCTAAGATCTATTTTTCTTAGAAGATAGACATAATGGTGTTACTAAATTGTCGAGGGAACTAGGGTGGGAACCCTTATCCGTTCTAAGGGAAAATTATAGGTTAAATCATTTACGAAAATTTGATGTAGACTACTTTTTGCCGGACGTTCAACATATTTTGCTAGAGCCAAACTATTATGGTGGAAACGATCACAGGAATGGGATCAGGGAAGTGGACTGTGGATCCGATCGATTTGAAATGTCATTTTTTCCACGTACAATAAGGGACGATAATAATATGCGATAGATCAGTTCTATAATACTGACTAGGTTAAATAGGTTTTTCCAGTAGTGCTAAATATCTTAACATGATTATTAGCTACTATCCTCGCATACATTCTCCGGCATGATATACTCCTGCATGTCTTAGTACCTTGTAGTGCTACTTATTTGTCGCATTAATAATACTAACCAGTAGTTGTATCTTGAGTAGTGTACTGCATGGTAGCACGTTCTTCTACCTATCACTCTCCTAGTTTCTGGTCTGACTGCGTACTGATGTCCTGACTGCTTTTGGTCTGCGTCTGGCATCCGGAGAAACGTGCGCGGTTCTGATTCAAACTGGGATGATTGCTGCATGCCTGTGTGGGATCACCCCGTGCCACACACCCTAGTGGTGGCTTGCACGGAATTTCGTAGATGTAAAAGAGTTTTTTTTTATAGACTCCCTTCGATGAGCTTTCAGATCTTCATGAGAAGGTTTGGTAAAACTGGTATTTTAACGTGATATTTACCCATGACGATAGTACCAATTATTTGTAATTAAAAAAGGTTTAAAAGATTTAATTGCTATTTTTGTGCTTTCTCATCCCTGAGAAATACATAAGAAACGATATGAAATCCAATAATTTCCGGTAGAGGTTATTTTAAAGGAATGACTCAAAGAAATAGCTCATCAGTTTTAGTTAATATTTTCTGATGGGAGGGGGGGGGGAAGGGATTATGTATTATTTCAGGAATTCGAATGTTTGATTTACTTTATATGGTCCTCTGAGGCAACAAGGTTGCCATCCCCTGGGGCAGCACTAACAGGGTTAGCACTCGGTTGACACCACTTGAATGAGTCCTTTAAAGAGCCAAATAAGTCTCGGATAATCCAATTACTCACGTAAATAACGGGAATAATGATCCCGGCTATGAATGGATTGAAGATATTTGGCAATTTTTGAAATCCTTTCTGCACGCGTATTAGCTTGCCTGAATGCCACCTTTTTGGATCAGTTGCATTTGTGTGTGATCGAAGGAAGGAGTGTGATTCACCGTTGGGCAAAACAGGGAATTATGGCGATGTCATCAACGTCTGTGTTTATTTTCTTCCTTGATAACGCGTTTGTTACGTTTTTTACATCTGATTTAGAGTAAATATATTGTGTTACCAATGTAGGAGAAATAAGTAACTTATTCGCGTTTTTGTGGATATTATATGCAGTAACTATATGGTGTACCTTATATGGTACGCAAGGTGCTTACGTAGTCATTTTGGTATATCGAGCTTTTCCTGATATTTTGCACACAGTCGTGGTGTAACGCTAACCACTTGGTTAAATTTATCTTTTATGCCTTTTATTACCAGATTGGTTGCTTTTTACGATATTTTGACAAGTTGTCGTAATGATTTCTTTGATAAATTTTTTTTTGAACTCCAGCAAGAAAATGTTTGCTCGATCAAATAATTTGTTTTTTTTTATATCAGCTTCAAATGTTGTCATGGTTTTAGGTCCCTAACACTTGAAGAAGTTCTTACAGTATTAGAGGAAGAAGAGACACTAGATATGAAAGAGATATTTCGTGAACCACCGGAGCCAAATATCAACTCAGACGAGGATTCAGCTGACGAAAATAGTGGTGGGTTTATTGATAATTTGTCCGGGAGGCACACAGAAGTGGTACTACGCGGGGTTCGTCGTATTGGCATTTGCAATGACAGTGATTTTCTCGACGGCCTGCTTCAACGTTACCTGGGTCTTCGATGCAGTCCAAAATCAATGCCTCTCAGTAGGAAACGAGGCATACCTCTTTGCCGGCAGTGAGTCCGCGGCCAAAGTTGAAGAAGGTATATCATGGTCAGATTGGAATTTTGAGAGTGGGAATTCGGTGCGTTTCCTGAACAAACTTCACCACAGAGTCCCCGGTTGACATTCTTGAAAGTGTTTTTGATGTTGATATCATTGAATTCCTTTGTAGGGAAACTACTCGATATGCACTTTTCAAAAACTGTCCCGACCCAAACGTTACACGTGATGAAATGCAAGTATTTTTAGCTATCCTAGTACTCTCGGGTTACAGTGTGGTGCCAAGTAAGAGAAGTTACCGGGGAAACGAAAAAGATCTTCGGAACGATCTTGTCGTAAATGCAATGCGAAGGGGCCGTTTCCTTCAAATATGCCAATTTATTCACTGTGCTGATAATAACTGCATGGATAGCAATGACAAAATGTGGAAGCTAAGACCTTTTTCTGGCATGCTTCAAAAGACGTACCTGAAGACATTTCGTCCGGAAAGACACCTAAATTTTGATGAGTACGTTTCCCTATTACGGCCGACATAGTTGTAAACAGTTTATAAAGTGTTAACCCATACATTTTGAATACAAAATATGGTGCTTGAATACACTCGATGGCTATTTGATCTATTTTGACTTTTATCAGGGAAAATCAAGTAAGCGAAACGCAAAGTATGAGGAAAAATTTGGGAAAGCACCCACTCCTATGGTCATAATGCTGGACAGGTTTCTGACATCAATAAAGGACTTACCGTCTCAGCTGTATTTTGATAACCTATTTACGGGGATCAACCTACTTCAGCATCTAAATCGAAGAGAAATGGGGGAACGGGAACGGTGCGCGAGAATAGGGTTCCAAGAAATTGTCACCTCACGCCATCAGCTTCTATGAAAAAAAGTCTAGAGAAAGCGTGGAAAGTAAAGTATCGTCTGATGTATGTGCTTTATTTGTTGGATGGATAACTCATTAGTTACAGCAGCACAATCACTTATGGGGTAAATCTAGGGTTGCCCGTAGGACGGTACTGTCGCTCGAAGAAAAAAAGAGCAGCTATTCCCCGACCTTACGTAATTAGCCAGTACAGTAAGTTCATGAGGGGTACCGATCGTATGGATACAAACATAGCAAACTATCGCATAGGTTTCCGAAGTAAGAAATGGTGGTGGCCATTGTTCACCTGGTTGATCGATACAGCATTCCATAATGCGTGGGTTATTATGAGAAAAGCTGGAAAACCTTTATCTCAATTAGATTTTAGAAGGCAGATCGTAGTGGCCTATCTTATTCGTTACGGGTCTGCGGCAAGGGGTCCGGGAAGACCACTAACAAGGCAGAGTAGCATAAATAATCAGGGTAGTGACACCATTCACAAATATGGTTTGAATAATTTTGTTTCAAGCATTGCAGAAAAAAAGAGAAGGTGTGGACTCTGTGGCTCTAAATCAAGATACGAGTGTGAAGTGTGATATTGGCTTGTGCATTGACTTTAAACAAGTTCCATACTTCATAGATAAGTAATAATTGAACTATTTTACTATAGCTCATGATATTCACAATGTTTCAAAGACAGGTAGCAGGTGTCACTTTTTTCTCATGCACTACAATACGAATAGATATATATATATATATATATATATATATATAAATACGTTGATGGATTGGAGTCAGCCATGCGGCGATGAACACACGATGTGGATAGGATGGAGGAGATAGACACACAAAAAAAGAGACGATCACACTTACATAGCTAGCTTTCGGAACTAGTCCGTCTTCAAGGCGTATCACGGAACAAATGTCAAATTTGTTCCGTGATACGCCTTGAAGACGGACTAGTTCCGAAAGCTAGCTATGTAAGTGTGATCGTCTCTTTTTTTGTGTGTCTATCTCCTCCATCCTATCCACATCGTGTATATATATATATATATATATATATATATATATATATATATATATATATATATATATATATATATATATATATATATATATATATATATATATATATATATATATATATATATATGTATGTATATATGGCCAGTCTCTTAAAGTAACTTTTATTTGCGTAATTTAGTAATAATATTTTTTTTTTTGACAGAATCGAATCGAGTTTGAAAGACATTGTCACAATGAAAGTACATGAAGAGCAATCAGATTCAACGCGAATAAGCGCCTAGCGTACCAAATATGGTACGCCCTATATCTCAGAAACCATGATGAATATTTTAATGATATTTTGGATTTTAAATAAGAGTAAAATAGTAAGATAAATTGTTGAATATAAAATACAATGGATAAATAATAATTCAGGCGTAAACGGTTTAATTAATTTTTTTTAAATGTATGATTTAATGGGTTAATTAATGCTGTTTTTCTCTAAATTACTGTAATCGTGCCATTTGTTTTTGGCTGAAAGTTTTCATTTCTGGCCAAGCCCTCCCATCTATCTTTTTACGCTTTCATCAGCGGTTCTTTTCCGAGTGATCCTTGGTTGGTCTCTCCTCACCTCTTCTTACCGATTCCATTTCATGGCATGATCAGCAATACCTCTCTCAAGTTGCCTTAAGACCCGTTAACACGATTTAAGTACTTTTGCAAGTAAACGCAGCAAGCAATGAGCAAAATAACCTCCAAAGTTTCAATGAGTTCAGATAATGCAAAAACCTGTCCTTGAATTATTAATTATTCTATTCTTTGATTATTTTCCAGCAAGTGTTGATACGTCCACTGGGTATCTTGCAAACAAAGTAAACATGCTCTCTGCGAGTGACCGATCCATTTTTATTCCCTGCAAGACATCTCGATGTCGATTCGTGTCTTACTCGTAATTCTATTCTTCTTCAATTAAGAGAAGAATTTTTACCAGTCTTGTAATTCTTTAGATGTTTCTCATACAACTACAAATATGTAGAAGTAAGGCTTTTTCGTTTTCCTGGTCTCGCAGCTATAGAGAGGCAGAGGATAATAGTTAGTGTCTAAGACGTGCAGTTTAGTCCTGATGTGGATTCACTTGGGCTTTCATGTTCTTGATATTAACTTATCGTCCGAGTTTTCGGCGTTGTATTTGCATCGAATTCGCCAAAAATGTCTGAGAGTATTAACGCTTTAAAATAATGAGTGAAACGTAAAAATTAGTTCAAAACCGGAAAACAGTTGAAAACATGACGGAGGTAGGAGTTGATAGTACGGGATGCCGCGAACAAATACCCCTCAAAGTGATACCGACGTTTCTGTTGAATGTGCGCAGCTGAGTCACAATATGAATTTTCGTTGGTTTCAAAGTATTAACCGGGAAATTGCAGAAAAAGCAACATTGGTCTTCTACACAGGTAATTGGTTCATGGATTCCGAAGATTTAAGGTGCTATTAAATACCTTCAGAAGTATACATATGTCCAAAGTGCTCTGCGGCCGATATCTTTACCATCCTTCTTATAGGAAACCGTTTTACCCCTTCAAAAGTCTTCGGGTAAAAAGTTCTCAGAATATAGTGGTCTTGGTCTCTCTCGGCAATTATTCACGCTCACTTTTCCTTTCACTTTTGTCTCAAATATGCCGTTATTTCGTTGAAAGTTTCAACTAATAACTTATAATGAACATGGGGCCAAAACAGTAAAAAGAATGTTGAATACAAGGCAACATTAAAAAAAGGGAGTTCTAATGTAAGAAAAAATAAATTCCTGGTGACCGCCAACCGATACTCCTCTAAACCCTCACACTATCGACCCGGGCCATCTACCCTTCTCTTCTCTCGGTAACCATCTTAGCTCAGCAGGGGTGTGGTTGAACGGCGGATATAAGGATCGCTATCGGGCGCACCTTATGGCGCTGTCTTCCCGCATGTCCCTTCCAACCGACCCTTATAAGAGGGTGCGGCGACGTCGGTCGAGAACAACCCCCGCCAGCGGTCTCTCTCGAGGCCCCTTATTCCCATGATCCCCACCACCCTCATCCCACCGCACCCACTGTCAACCCCTTGAGGTGGCTTCTTCTCCTCCTCCTCCCCCCTGCTCCCTTTTCACCCCCACCTCCTTCGGCTCACACACACACTCACGCGGCCCGTTCCTCTCTGCATTACATCCGCTGCACCTGACCTTGTTGTGTCCCGGGCAGGTAATAAAAACCGAATCGTTTTTTCGGCCCTTTGGGTGCATGGCGTGGGGGAGGGGACGGGTGGTCGACTATGGGTTTAGAGTTTGGGTGTGGGGCGGAAATTGTGGCCTCCAGGGGGGGGTAGGAGGGGCGGTAGGGGAAGGGAAAGGGTGCCCTCCAGGCGCCTCCGATGGATAGTGGCGATGGGGATGTGTGTGTGGGAGGGGGGGGGCAGCCGTCGCGACGGCCTGAAATATGTAATACATAGTTTGGTGGAACGTATATATATATATATACACGTATGTATTTATGTATAACGCGAAGGTGGGGATGGGGAAGCAGGGTGAGTGAGGAGACGGAGGCAGGTTCTAAAGAAGGTTCAAGAAGTCGGGATGAGAGGAGCGATGGATGAGATAAGGGTTTTGTGGAGAGGGTGGGGACGAGGCGAGAGACTAGCTAGCCAGTGGGACGGTCGAAGGAAAGTGAGAGTTTGATAAAGCAGAAAGGCCCGAATGAAAAGAAAATATGGCTCTTCGTGTGTTGGTGGCTTGTTCACTCTCACTCATTGGCGTGGAATGTGTTTGTGGAGGATGATGAATTATTGCGTCATTTGCGGAGGGTTTCCATGCCAACTCATCTTGTTTAGGAAAAGATTAGCAACCACAGCATCACCCTCTACCTCATGCTTTGAGATTGGAGAAGCAATTTATATTACTAACAAATTATTTAATGCTAAAGCATATGCTTTACAAGACACGAACCGTAAGGAAGACTAAGTTATTGAGTGTGGTATAAGAATTATGAGAAGAGTATACATGTGTGAAAATAATAAAAGTATCAGGAATTTCAAACGTAGATATTTTATTTTATTTATTTATTTATTTAATAAGATTGTTCACATACAGCATTAGCGCCAATTTATAGTAAACATATAACAAAAAAACAAGAAGGAGGACAAAAACACAATTCTTTCAAAGCATAACCTCTCGTGAGCCATTAATAAATGAAACCTTTTTCAATTGTAGTACATATATATTGCAAGTGGATAAAATCGAGGTCAATGTGGCAAACAACTGTTTATTCAACAATTTAGAACAGATGCTTGTTAAATTCAGTGGGTCAAGTATGAATTAAAACCGATTCCTGCAATTAAAAGAATCCCTCGGATGTGACATACAAAGTGCATGTATACCATTATAGACACCACGACCACCCATTAGAGAGTGGAATGGAAAGTAACTCCACAGATATCTCACTTTAATTCTAGAATTGATCAAATAACGTAACTTATAAAGGCTTGAGGCGCAGTTCCTATTTTAAGCCCACTCTACTATTACCAGGGAAATTATAAAAAATTGATACAGTTGAAATTGTTAAGAAATGGATTACCTAGGAGCCAAAAACACAAATTTAAGGCCTAAGCGTTAATTAAAATTGAGTTCAAGGATAAAAACTGTCTTCCTTTAGCCATTCTATAGTGAAAAATACAACTCTATATCTATGGATATAATTTTAAATAGCAAAAAATAAACCTAGTTCAGTGTTTTTCTTATTTAGAAAAAAGTTAACCATTAAAGAGTAAAAATTTATTCCCTCTATTGTTGTTCACTGAATCAATATATTTTCTTCCGATCTATATTCTTTCAACAGGCCAATAATTTAAATTTCAAGCGAAACGTGGACGTTAGAAAATTAAAATGAAGGGAACCATGTATCGCTTCAATGCTTTTTTAGGCATGAAAGTCAACAACATGGTGGTAACGGCAACTCCTTTTATGAGTTATTCGGAGCTTTTACTGTTTCTTTGGTCCTTTTTAAGTCACAGCCTGGATTTATGCTAAATTTCTGCTTCTTACGACGCCTGAAAGTCTTTTTTAACAGACTCACTGTCAATGGAACATAATTCTCAATCGCAGCGTCACAGCGCTATGCAGAATGACACACCGAGGTAGTTGTATTAGGTATTATGCCAACAGAAGTCGATATGCATTTCGATTCCAGTGGCTTTCCACTTGTATAAAACGCATAATTTGGATTGTCTTTCGAGGAAGTGGGCACCGGCCCACCTTCTTAAGTGCGATGGATGTCTCATATTTAAAGACGTGACACTAGAACGACTCCAAAATCCTCGCCAGTCGTCTGTTGGCTCTCGTAGCGCACTTTGGGATGGAGCTGTTGGAAGATATGTCACTGAAAATTGCCTTTCTGAAACATTCAATACCCTGTATAGCCATGGGGATGAGTATAAACTTTGGTATGAATTTGGATTTATTATTTAACCAAATCCGTTACGTGCTCCAGTTTTGGATCCAGGGAGTAATCGTGAGTGGGGAGATTGTAAGTTTTGTGAGTGAGTGAATGGGTATGTACGTGCTTATGTGAATCTTATGTGGTCACATATCGTATATTACCTGATAACTATGCCAGTATATTGATCCCATGCGGATTGAAGATCTACATAGTTATTATCCATTACGATTAGATCCTTTATGCACGGTTTTTTTATAACTTCCCTCCGCACATTCTACCACCAATCTGATGACGCCTGTGCGTGGTCGATGGAACGCCAGAACGAAAAAGAATTAGCAATCATCAAATTACCCGCCTGCGTACGCCTCTTTTTACTCTACCGTACCCAACACCCGCTCGAGCTCTCGCAAATCACCAGGGTCATTACTCTCATATTCTCTTAATCGCCTGCATTTCTATTCTTTTTCAATCGTACCGGACGGCTAAATACATATCAGACATCGGAAAATGTTGAACTGAATATGTATCATCTCTAAAAATCCGACAAATTACTTTTGTCATACAGTAGATCCTTATTTGGAATTCAATATTTTCCATCTATTTTTCTTTGTGTTTAAACTGCTATGTATGCTATAACAACAATGCCGTTTGCATTAAATTTATTTTTCGTCTTCATTTAATAACACCGTTATGATGCATAAGCTTTTTAAAAACAAACGAAGCGTGAAAACGCTAAGAACATGCTCCTTGTCTAGTGAGCGGTTTAAAATCAACTTAAAACATCAATGGGATGCAACTAAGAGGCAATTAGAGGAAAAGCATTTGATTCTATGCGCAGCAAAAAGCGAAAGAGAATGAATCCCAACTGCTCACGATCAGCAAGTAACAATATAAATTCAGTGTGTTTTCCAGCCCCAATTACAAGGGCGGTAAGGCCTTGCATACTGTTAGGGGTCAGCCTTTTTTGCTTGAAAACTGCATGTGTTTTGCCTCTGTCATCATAAAACGTTTCCACAGCATCAAACCTGAATCTTTATTTTACATAGACTGTTTAACCATGAAAATGACACATCTGTGGAACCATTGGTCAGGTTCTTATTTAAATTAAGCAGTGTGGAAAACTCATAAGTCATTCCTTCAATATAGAGCAATTCCTTAAATTAAACCGTCGTCTATGCAATATTGCACAACGATTGAGTATTTATTGCGATCCGCTCCATTGGAAAATGGCGCACTTTTGTTTCTACGTTATATCTCACCGAGGAATAGGAGAATATTAAGTTAGCGGCTAGTGGCCAAGAAAATGAACTTTTAGGCCACTTTCTATCTTTCTTTCATCGCCACAGTTTTATATTAGAGGATAACAGAATTCTAGTTACACCACTCATGATTAAAAATTGAAGCAAGAGGACATTTATCTGTAAAGTTAGGATCAATATATCGGAAAAAACCGCTAACTTCGTCTAAAATTGACTGATTTCAACTGAGGGATACCACTTCTCTAATAAATGCACGAAAAATGATGTTAGAGACAAATTAGGAAATATTTAATGTGATGGGATAAGTATTAGAGGAATCTTTCAAATTAACCCGAAGCAATATTTGTTTTTTTCTTGTATTTAAGTGAACTGTAATGAAGAGAATGAAGTGGGAAGGTCCTTATGGTCTTCTGCCTGATCATTGGATCCTACTCTGCCGACGTTCCGAAGAACGACTTACTGCTCATTTTCATGGCTTTTGAACACCAGGAAAATATCAGTTGATTTGTAAAAAAAAGTGTTTGGCAGCATAATGCGATAAACATTTGTTTGAACTCATCACAATATGGCGCTCATTCATTCTTGAAAGCTTCCCAGAATTTATACGCTTCCGATGTTTGTTTTCAGAGCAGCCCAATGAAGGAAGGCTTTAATATTTCCAATAAATGCTGGCGTCAGAAACGAGGCTGTTTTCAACTTTCCCTCATTAAAATTAATGACGATGTTATTTCACCTCTATCAATAAGTACTGAATTATTCATTCAGAATGAACTTTCGGTACTTACTCCGAAAATCAGGTCGATAAAAAACGATTTCCCGATAAGGTCAAATATTTTGAAGGCATTTACCGATTCACATTACCGCGCCGAAAAAGTTGTAAATGCACGCAATCTGAGAGCATCGACATGTTCACATCAATCTTGTTTGAGTTACGACCGGTAATGGGGTGGCAGACAGAATGGTGGAGGGTTGGCCCACGCCCTGTGCGTGGTGCGATGGTGGTCCAATGCCGACTAGCTGGTTGGAAAAAAAATATTCCCTCAGGGATGAGAGAAGACGGCCGGGATATATTATCATATTCTTCGTGGGGGGAAAGGGCAAAGGAAGAGGGGTAAAAGATATGTTGGGTGGTTGGAGATGATGTGGCGCGGATGGGGTGAGGAAGGAGGAAGAGCGTGATGCATTAATGGTGCGGAGGGAGGATGAGAGAGAAAAAGGAAATGAAAAGGATGAGCTCCCCTTTCACCTCTCTTACCTTCCGTAGGGTCTTCAGAACCACGAGGATATATTTTCCGTCGACTAGTCTGGAAGGGAGAGGAGCACAAGCATTCTCTTCCCATTCAAAACAGTACTACGGAATGGATTTCCGGCCGTGGAGGAGATTTTTCAGCGGATTATTTGGTTAAAGATGGTTGAAAGATAAAAAATAAGACAATTGGTCAAATATATTTGTATTAGTTTTCCAACTGATTAGAATACAATTAATTTATAAAAAATCAAATATGACCACTACTAGAATAATATTGTATATTTATCGTTGTAAAATAGTTTAATACAAAGGTAGTACAAAAGTATACTTCTCCCCACGTAGCACAAAAGTATACTTCTCTCAGTACAAACGTATACTTCTCTTAGTACAAAAGTACACTTCTCCCCACTTTGTTGTATGGTAGTTTCACTCTCTCACTCCGCAGAGAGAGGTCTATTTATATTATTGAGAAAGGATGGATAGGGTCAAGAATGCATGGATAATAAATGAATGTGGGTTAGGTGCTCCAGTAATGGACATATATGAAAGGGGTGTGCTTCGTTTGTTTGGCCATGTTGAGAGAATGGATGTGAACCGAATAACGAAACAGATATATAAGAGTGAATGGTGCGAGAGGTAGAGGTAAGCTGAGAAAGTTGTGGTTGAGGAAATTCTTGGGAGGAGGAATATTAGGAGTCTTAAAAACAGTAGGAGGGGTATGAAGCAGTGTATGGGAGTAAATGAAGCAAAAGAGGTTTGCAGGGATAGGTCAGCACGAAGGAAATTATTGAAGCAGAGTTAGGTATACAAATATGTATTTATGAGTGAAACTTAGTGATTCTGCCTACCCCGGAAGGGAACGGCGTGATTGGTATGTACTATATGTGTATGTAAAATAGTTTAAATGCGTATTCCACTTTTATCTAATTAGGCTCGATATTAAACACGCATAATTACATGTAGATTGAAGGACATCACGGAAACTGTCCTGCAAGTGAGCGTTTCTTTTTTCTTTCATATCGATTGATTTTTTTCTATCATCTAATCAAGTTGTTGTTTACTGATATGAACCAATGTTTTAACGATATTTTTCCATTGTCATGGAAGGCCTAAAAACTCTAATTATCACTGTTTTAATGATCCCCATTCATGATAGATTAGGGACGGAGGAAGGTGGAGAAAAACCATGCTCTGGCTTATGCCAACTCACGGGGCGCCAAAGGGGCGTCGGGCATTTTTACGTCTCATCCGATGGACGGAGCACATCACTTGAAACACCTCTCCGCATGGAATTCCATGTCGGTTACTCAGAGAAATCATTCTTCTGAGAATAAAAATGAGCAGGTTCTGCAACGGATAGATGGGTGTCCTTAATGTGGAACAACGTAGAGTGAAGATAAATCGCATGAATGGGAAACACTCCACCAAAGAACTGCACTCCACAATTGAGGAGACGTTGGAAGGAAGGACTACGCGATAGGATGGCCTTGAGTACATCGATCAAATTATAGAGGGAATAGGATGACTGTAAACTATGCTAAGCCATAAAGATTAGCGAATGATGACACGGAAAACGACGGCTGTAGTCCCAGGATGGATTAGTATTGATTATGATGATTAGGGTGATGTTTGGTGAGCACTGCAAGTGTGGTATGTACTCCATCCGTCGGATGGGATGTCAAAATGCGGATGATTTTGGTACCTCTCGTTAAACGTAGCATGACGGCGACGCTTAGTTTATCTCCCCCTTCCTCCATTTCTCTTACGCAATTTTAACCCTTTTTAAATCTACGCACTTATCCTTCTCCTAGGGTAGATGTGACCTCGGTTGTCTCTCGCCTTCCCGAAGTACCAGCCAACTATTCCATTTTCCCCATCCCATTGAATGCTCATCTCCGTCTCCGGTTGCGTACGCCTCCCTTTGCATCATAGCGTCTGCGTACACAAAAACATCTATTGAGTCACGTTTGGAGGGTAGACAGAATGGTAAAAAAGTATGAAAGTGAGATGAGAAGGGATTGGAGAGGTTGGAATGTGGGGAAGGGAAGGAAGAGAGGAAGGAAGGAGGGGGGATGGTGGAAAGAAAGAGTTGTGTTATGAAGGGAGCAGAGAGAGGAGAGAGATGGGAAGAAAACGAAAAGAGCTTTTCAAGGTTGGGATGTAGATTGGATCCTTCGCCTGGAGGGCATTATCGGGCGTCTTTTGTTGTTTTTGTACGCTGCCGCCGCTGCGCGCTCGTGTTGCCAGTGTAAAGCAGGTAGGAGCGGTTGCTAAGCAACGGCGGCCACCCCCTCCTCCTCTCCTGTATTCCCTCCCAACTTCTCCTCCAAATGAGAGCATCCACGGTGGGGCGAAAAATGAACGGAAAAATATATATATATCTCTCGGCGGCGACTTACCGAAGATCGGGTCTTTTGGTTTGGTTGGAAGAGGAAGACGATGGCTATACGAACGCCGCTTCGATGAGCGATCACGTAAAGCTCAGTCGCCGGAGTCTCATTGTTATCTTTCGAAGAAAGCACCAAATATGGGAGACGATATTGTTTTATTTTTTTCTGTTTAATGTTCTTTTGGAACCTAATCTGAAATGTGATTTCCTTTGTACCTTGTACAATTTACGTTCATTGGGCCATTGATGCGCGAATTTTCAATGGTTGACCGACTGGGCAGTTAATGGCTTCATTTAATCAAACATTGGCATTTGTTTAAATTCCTAGACCATAATTCTTAAAAATCAGCAACAGAAAGGAATCGAATCGATTGATTCGAAGAGAATGAGAAATTTAAAGTGCAGAACGAAGAAAGTTTGAAGTTGCGTTGAATGTTTTGCCACCAATGAATAATGAAGATCAAATGGACGTCGAATATTGCTAATTAAGGACTTCCGATAGGCAGAAGAAGCAAACTTAATGGGCACATATCCAGCAACTCAACAGACTATTGACATCCATTGTGGAAGCAGAAATAAACAGGAATAACTATCGATATAGGTAATGCAAATCATTAGATGCTGTTTAATGATGAGTCAAGAAAAATATCAATGGTTGATGGACAGCAGGTTGGAGAGAAGGGCTGTAACAAACTAATCTCTGGATTAACAACTTCTAGTGAGGATGAGGTCACGATGCCATAGTGAATACTTGACCCCTCCTAATCCCTATTGCCACTCCAATTTGTAATATTTTAACGTTCCGTGAAGTCCTGAGGCGGCGAATTAGTCGATTTGCTGGCACAAAAATGCGAATGAAAATCGTTCAGAGAAAGAATACACCTCAAAATATCGGACGGTACTTAAGGCCATTTTACACGATGCTTAAATTGGCAGCGAATTCAGCACTGAAATCAGTGCAGTTAACTCGGAACCAAATTCAGGACACAAATTGAATTCGATGCCCCAGAGCCCGTGTTTACACGATGCTCGAACACATTGTCGTTAGCAATATTATGGCATTCCTGGATAATCGTAACCTCTTACACAGCAGTCAGCATGGTTTCCGAAAGGGCAGGTCCTGCGAAACACAGCTTGCGCTCTTCCTTCATGATATCATAAAATCAGGTGAATCGAATTAGCAAGTTACGCGATATTCCTTGATTTTAAGAAGACATTCGACAAGGGTCCTCACAAAAAACTCATTTATAAGTTGCGTTCATGCGGAGTTAATAAAAAAATAGTGAACTGGATAAGGGACTTTCTCAGTGATTGAAAACAAAAAGTAGTTATTGATGGTTTTAGCTCTAATACGGTTGAAGTCACATCCGGTGTTCCTCAAGGAGGCGTGATCGGCTCTCTTTTATTCATTATTTATATTAATGACCTAAGTTCTAGAATTAGCAGTAAATTAAAATTATTTGCAGACGATACAGTAATCTACCGTGAAATGAGCGTAAACGCAGACTTTGAAGTTCTGTCGCCTGACCTTAACAACGTTCATTCGTGGTGCCAGGAGAGGGGTATAGAACTAAATATTAGTAAATGCACCACAGTTCACTTCCTGCGAAAGTCATCACAAAAGTGCCATACCAACATCGTGGGTGGATTAAACATAAAATCTTCATATACGGTGAAATATCTTGGAATTACCTTATCTTCAGATATATCGTGGGGAACACACATACAAAAAATATGCGGCACAGCATTAAAGAAACTTGGTTTTGTTAAGCGTATAATAGGAAGGTCCTCGGATGAAATAGTCAAAGAGAGATGCTACTTCGCTCTGGTTAGGCCACACCTCGAATACGTTGCGAGCATTTGGGACCCTGGTCAAATAGATTTAATCAAAAAAATTAACAAAATACAAACAAAAGCAGCGCGCTTCGTTACACAACTTTAATAGGGATAAAGCTGGAAGCCCCTAGAGAGTCGGAGGCTGCACGGTAGGCTTAGGCTGCTTGAGATTTCAGAATTGTTGTGTTTCAGAGCGACACACTGAATTTTATCATGATGTCTCACTAAATTTTGAGGTCTGACAGAAGCAATACCTTAAAAAAGAGAGATACACTGCCGAACATATAGGTACAAAAACTCGTTCTTTCCGCGCGCAGTAAGCGACCACAATAAAAACTGAGCTCCTCCAAATACACTCCCATAGGACATATCACCACTTCACCTCCAAAAATTTTACATCTTTATATGGCCGGTGACCTATCACCCCCTGCCACACGCCCATGCGGCGGCTCATGGGGTAGTAAGTAGATGTAGATGCTGGTTTTGGTGGGCAGTTGCGCTGTACGGGCATTCGATGAACTACGCAGGGTAAATAACTGCGCCATATTCTTCGCATAGTTTCTGTATTTTTTAGTAAGCATTCTAAATAATCTTAACCCTCTATGAACTAAATTATGAAACATCAGAATGAAAAAACACTGCTACTATATTAGGTTTTGAAAGTGCTATTTAAACATTTAAAAAAATTGCAGTTTATTTGATAATAAAATTTATGTTGAAATGTGACGTATTAGTATTGTATATATTTAATTTAAAATTATACATTTTATAATAATAATTACACAAGGTATACTGCAACATTACCCCATAACGTGCATTATTTTAATCTTCCCAATTTTGTCTTCATATGACCGCTGAAACTATTTATTTCAGGGCTCCACCAGGCGTGCCATCATCAGTGAATAGCGTCACACATTCATCAAATCAAATTATTTAACAAACCACCGAAAGAGACGCTACTTTCTAATCACTTAATCCGAAATGTTACAATTCTGTTTATTGCAGCAACTACCTGGAAAAGCTTCTTGTAAAGCAGATATTTCAATTATTTTGAAATGTAATAAATTTGACTCGCTCGTACATAGAGGGTTAAGAAAACCAGTTATAGGGATCCCAAAAAATCTTTTTTTAGGCTATAGCTCACACAGCTACCCCTAGGATTATTTTGGTAGACCACAGTTCCATCTCCGGAATTATTTCAAAACGCTTGACTCGACTGTGATTGATCGTTGGATCCAACAATCGGGTGGAAATCATATATGGTTCATATTTCTATTTTCAGTAATGATAGTCAAATCAAATTCCGTAATCGGACGCATTCACTTCCTTTACTTCAGACGATTTGATGAATGCGAGTTCAGTTCAATCGCCAGTACTGAATTAAGCATCGGCTACAACTGCCTCTACACTTTGATTTAGACATTGGAGCTGGACACCCCTTCACAGCTTCGTAATTTCCCTAAGCTTAATACAGAAACATAAGGACAATGATATTCTAATATTATTTAAATAGGGGATTAGCCTAATTGTTGAATTCGCCCAGCGGGGATGGTTTGGTTTCTAACTGCGAAAAAATGTCAAATATCCCTGACAGTGGGAATCAAGGTGAAATTTGTAAGCGTATTATATTTTTTTACAAAGTTATTCCTAGCATAACTTCATGGAAGCGATTCATGAATAAACATTTGGTAGATACTCATGAGTGACACTTCTAAATAATTATTTTAATGTTACACGAGGTGTTCACATTCACAGGTTTTAATGATTATATTGTCAATTAGATGAAGACATCATAATTTATTATAATTAAATGATGCCTAATTTTTTACAAATTCATTGATATTTCTTTAATACAAAGATAATAACGAACCTAACGAATTTCAAGAGTTATTTATTGTATTTAGATATGACTATTTCCAGTTCATATCGAGAGTAAAAGGTGAAAGTAAGTCTCTAAAATTTTTTTAGATCACATAAAATTCATTATAGTCTTCCTTTTCAGATGTACTACCTTGCAGAGGGGTAATCCTTTTTTGAAGAGTTGTAGACAATCATTACATGTATATGTGAATTTCCCATGCGCTTCAAAACTGGTTACCCCTGTGGAACGGGCTGGTATGTATATACTAAATTAAATTCTTTAAGAATTGTACCTCGGCCATAGCTAAATATAAAATGAAGACCTTAACTTTGCAGTAAAATAACAACCTCCATGATGGCTAGTCTTGGGTCCTGCCGATTGATTAGGATGTACACGAGGACTTAGTTCAAGGGCCATAGCTCTGCCATATGGTTCTAATAATCGAGGCAAAATAAGCGGAGATTGCCTCTGATTTATTATTAGTTGCGTATAGACCCTATTGGATCACGCAAAGCATTATGACTCATTTCATATTTCTTAGTTCCTTTCTTATCTTCCACACTTCTCTCATTCTTTCTCCATGGATTCTCTTTCTCTTTTCCGTCCACTTTGTCCCTGGTTTCTTTGGGACTTCGTTCTCTGGCATTACATTCCACTGGTGTGTCTTATTTCTGTAGGTGATTCTGTTTTCAATTTCTCTAGGGTCTATTTTTGCTTTTTCTATATCACCTCTGATTTGTGACAACAATGGTACTGTTGATTTGACACCTTTTAAATATGTGATGACCTTTTTGAAGAGTCTTTTCGGTGGGAGTCTATTGATATGTCCGAAAAATTGCAGTCTTTTATTTCTGATATCCGCCGCTAGGTTGGACATCTTCTCCGTAGTTTTCTTGGAGTGCAGCCTATACCCTTCTTCTGTTAACTTTGGGCCGAGAATTTTCCTCATGATTTATCGCTTTTCCTTCAGTATGTTCTCCACATCTCTGGCTGGCTCAAATGCAAGGAGAATGTAGGTATCATTACCCAAAGCGAAAGAAAAAAACATTAAAATAAGGTAATATTTTTATGCATTGGCAAATCCCGTGGAAATACTTAGCAATTGACAATTGACCAAAATCATAACAAGATAACATAGGCATTAATAAACGTAAACGGCACCACTATTTAATATTAGTTAAGATTTTCCTTTTGCTGTAATTTTTTTATTTGTTACAAACACAATTAATTTTGGCAATGTTACGTTTATCATAAATCGCGTATATCAGATTACTGTTTCAGGCACTTTGGAGGAAAAGTATATTGCTGGATCACATAATGAAGGATAGGACAATGAGGGATTCTGAAGGCCAAGTGATAAAAGGGAGGATTTAGGGCAGGCGAAGAAGTAAGACAATAGACCTTACGAATGGGGTGAAGAGAGGAATTAAATTGGTGTATGTGTCTTCCTTTAGTGCCTTCCTTATTCGATGCATCAGCTTTAATGGTCATAATAATATAATTTCATCGTATTCAATTGCATCGCATGTCAAATTAGCTCGGACAGTCAATATCGCAATGCAATAATTTGGGGCATATCGCATTTTTAGTCCATATATCGCAACATTGCAGAAAACCACACGCAAGAATGGGTTAGAGGAGCCAAAGAGAGGACCAAAGTTCCGCAGCATACGAATCATGGTGTCTCCCCAGTCGACGCCTTTCTTGGACCACTAAGAATGCTCTCTTTGGACTGATGCCTTTCGAAGAGGGGCTTTAGACGGGAGGAGGGTCGACATGCGGCGAATGTTAAATAGCCCCACTGCTAGCCAACCACCCGCACATTTCACAACTGACATGCGAGCACCCATCCGCCCTCATCGTGGGAAAATAATAATTTCCTGTAATGAGCCAGGGAGCGAAAGGGTGATGCTCTGTGAGGGTGGGGAAAGGGTTGGTATTAGGAAGCTGGGAATGGCTGGGCTGTTCTAAGTGTCGCCGCCCATCCAGTTGTTAATTTCGAACAATCCTGTTTCAGAAATATACATTTTGGTGCCATATGAGTTCTTGGTTGAAAATCAGCCTCGCAAGATATGCATTTCAGTTGCTTGTACATTACTTTAAACGTAATTCATAGCTCTGTTTTATTACATAGCCAAGCTTCAGAATACCTCGAGCAGAAGGAATATGAACATAAACTTAGGTCACAGAGAAAGATCACATTTTTCCATAAATCATCATTGCCTCGGACTGGCTAAACCGGCACGAATAAATGCAATGATGATAAAAAAGTTAATGAGCGCAATACCAGAAGCCTACGTGATCTGAGGCTGGCATTCATAGTCCACAATATTACAGATGCGTTCCAATATATGGTTACATCTCTCATTAATTATTTCTAATCCCATATATATAGCTGTTAAAGAAGCAATAATTTATCAGTCTCTGATTAAAATGTATTTACAGTCTTCAATTTATCATTGTTTATTATTCTAATATTCATAGTCCAGTAAACTAATTATTTGGAAAAATAATCAGTGATTCGTGAATTAAACTTTCGACAGTAATTAATTTGAGTTTTTCACTGTCACCTTTCGATAGCTCTATTGTTATTAACTACGCATTCGTGTGTTTGCGTTCAAATGGTACCACTTTTACGGTCCAAAGAGAACAGAATACTCAAACAGACCGTTAATTACCTTGAATTGATTCGGATATTTGTACGATGGAATTTCCTTTGGGTATATTGACGGATGTGAATGACGACGACACTGTACCAGTGTATCACGAAGGCTGCGGAAAACATACATTAGAGACAAGACAAATCTTCTGTATTATTACTCAGATGAAGAGTTCAATAGGATATACTTATTCTCTAAACCCTCTGTGATCGAGTATATTCTTCCTAGAATTGAATATCATTTAGCGACACCTTGCGTAATGATTGCCTGTTCCTCATATTATACCATAGCTAATATTTTTTAATTTTACGCTACAGTATCAATACGGAAAAGTTGGAATAATAACATAATTCAGAAAAAACATTACAGTGACTTCATTTCACGCTGTATTTTTTTACAGAATGAATTTAAAATTAGTCAAATTTGCTATGCATGATTTACACATATACTAATCATCCATTACTACTTCTTCAAATGTAATTAATTCAAATTATTGCTCATATCCGTCTTTAGTGTTAACAAATTTTACATATTTTCTTTATCAGTAATAATTTTAGTCATAAATTGTAAAACTATGTCTTTTTTTTGGTGCTTTACGTACAATTTTAAGGGATGTTGTTTCTGTTTTGCAGCCAAAAGTGTTCAGAACTGTGAAACGCATTACTAACCTTCTGGCCGTCCAAATAGCTGACGAAATCAGAATGTCTGCATCTTACTATGTTCAGGCGACGAATCATTGTCTCTTTGTGGGACCAGAAAAGACAATAGACCATGCTGATGATCGGGTAATCCCTAATGGTAAACTGCATACGCTACGTCATCAACGCTTGCTGAAATACGAGATGACTGTTTGTCGATTTTTCCCTTGTTATGTCTTCATGTTCGTTGATAAATCATAAGAAATAAGAATAATGAAAGCACGGTCACTTTATTTTTATCGAAAAAGCATTGAAAAGGTTAAAAAGGCGAACCAGTATCGAAAAAGCTAATGAGTTTTTTATTTCCTCTTTCGGTTTGTAATAACAAAAGTATATTCTCGACTTTAAAAATGATTTATAACTACCCATAAGATATGTTTCCACTTAAAACCTTCTCATTAAAAATTTCACACCATCCTAACTTAAACAAATATTCAACCTACAATCCACCAATAACGGAATAGTCTAAAAGAATTGAGTTAAACATTAATGATTAGATGATTCATGAATTGGAGATTGTTTACTGTCAATGAATTCTTGATCCAAATCGTCAATGGTTGACGAATTTTCGTAGGTTCACGAATAATTGATTATTTATCTCGACCATGAATACTAGCCTGAGTGTGGTGATAAATGAAAGGGGTTGATCTGGACTGCAAACATAACTAGGAAGAATTTTTAGATACGGCCGCAGAGGGAAGGAAGCTGTTTCGTAACACACCCAAAATGAAGTGAAGTGAAATTAAGGGCCGGCATGAAACTTAGAAGTATAAAGTTAGAATGACCAGTGGCATTAATTCTCAAGCAGAAGCAGTTTCAAAACGGAAGGGAATGAGACAAAAACGAGGGATCATCACTGAGGAGGAATTAATCTTTTCTTTAACAATACCTTAGGGTATAATGATCCACTGTGTCGAAACTCATTGGGTTCAAATAGGGTATTTACAAATCATTATTTTCCTTAAATCTGACAGTTATTAAAGACTACCGTCCGGAGTCTGAAAGAGAAAATAAATGGGACATATTTCGGTGAAATCTCCAAATTCCTGGAGGGGCATGGGTCCTGGTTAAGGCATTTTATTGAATATTTTTTGCGTTCCTTATTTTTCAATATGCCATCTCCACGTGCTATCCTCTGCTGAATAAGTTATCTCGAATGTTTAGAGCTTCGTTAGTTTTTTGCATTTCACACCCACAGTCTTTCTGACTCACTGAATGTGTTTTGCTCAGTGCTAGCATGATGGATGACAAACCACTCTCATTTTTACTTATCAAACGGCCTTGATGAGGTCCCTTCGTGACTCTACAAGTCAGATCAAATACTTAATCCTAATTCATAGTTTAATTGGTTAAAAAAAACCTTGCTTTCTCTAGAGACCATGATTGAAAATCAAAATTTAGGTGCACAATATGCAGGTTATGCAATACTTGTAGTTGTAAGTAGCATTTCATGTACGGCCATAGATGGAGACTGCAGCTGCATTGAAGTTTTACATTTTTACACCGATCATCGCAGTAATTGGCCAATGACTATAAAATACGGCAGTAAAATGCATGTATTTTATTTTTTATCAAACTTCTGCGAGTTTTCCCTTCCTATTAACAAGAATCCGCAAAAATTACATTTATTTAAAAATAAAAATACTTTATTCTTCATGTTTCTCCCAATTTTGTATTGAAAACCTAGTAATTTCAAGATTCGTATATGAAAAAATAGCGCACATAGATTTCATTTTACTGCTAATACCATATAGAGGTTAGGCTTTTCTACAAGTACCATGAATATTGATAAATAATATTTGCCCTTTTGAGGTTGAGCCATATAAACTGATCAATTTCAGAAATTGAAAATTGATGATGCCCAAGGCGTATTGATGAAACCTCATTCAATTTCTCTTGATGCTCAACGCCCCTTTAGCCCCCACGACCATGTACTGTCTTCCCACACGTGTATGCCTAACTGCTATTGTGTGTTCTTCTTTTGCTACTAAATGGACACATACATTTTCATCTTATTGGTTTTCACTCAAATTTATAATGCCTTCGAATTTCCTGTCAGCTAACCTTAGAAATGGCTGTAATTACTAGTTTTTTAATGAAATAATTTAAATCTAAAGGTTCTCAGCGTAGGATAATTTATGTACCCATTCTATCTGCAGTTTTATCCTTAATCTACAGTTTAATTAAGTAACGCATTAAAAATCCCGAGATTCCTATTGACAAGGTCACAAAAATATATAGGTTCTCGAAGTCTTACACTTTGTTAAATTTAATTTTGACATCTTTTGAAAGAAATGCCTAGTTTTTAATTTAGAAAGAGCGATTATGTGTAAGCTTTAAATCACGCCATTGTGTTGCATAAAAATTACTCTCAAAGAGGTGTTATCGTTAGATTTATCCTTTCTTTGTTATTGATCTCTTCTTGGTGTTTCACACTTGATTCTATCGAGAAGCTGCAGGAAGAGACAAGAGGAAGAAAGTGATGAAGCATTACAGTATAATTTTTATTTGAAACGATGGTATCCCATGGGAATGCATATTTTGTGCATGGAAAACACTGATGACCAACCGAAATTTAGTTGTTTAATTGGTGAAATATTATGAGCCTCACAAATTGGTCCGTTTTTATCAGAAACGGTATTCTAATCTTCAATTCATCGGTTGCTACCGCGTTTTTATAATTCACTGGTCTACATATCGCAAGAATAAGATTCTAGAATACATGCTGTTGATGACTACGAAGCAAACCATATGTCCCCACTCACTACAGATGCGTGGCATTAATTTTAAGAGTAGAGGATCTGAAGTTATTTATTTAAATGATGCAGTGTATATACAGACGTTGTCCTATTGTAATAAAGAGTTCAGGTTGGTAATCAAAAGAAACCGAGCAGTTTTCACGGAGTCAACCGATGGCAGCAAAGAAGCGCCATTTTTCATCATGTAGACGAGGGAGCTTGGCAACATTTGCGGGCTGTCCAAGAACCCGGCGGAGAGAAGTGTCGAACTCAACAGTTTGCCGGGAAGCATGAGGCCGACAGTTCGCACGCCACACGCACGTTAGTCGAATGCAGATGCGGATGTTTTTAAACAAGGAAACCTCAGCACCAAACTCAGCCCGTGGGCGAGTGCATAGCAATTCTAACGGACTACATAATGGCCAACTCCGATTAATCTGCAGGTGAGTTTCGGAAGAGCGTACGATCGTTTGCTGCGTGTTGCTCTTCGATGAGACGCGATTTGCAGGATGCATCCTTCATCCTATTCTAATAATATAGAGGATTAGCATTGCAAATCAGCTGACGACGTGCTTATCCTCGAGAAAAGATGAACTGATATTCATCCACGTCCTATGATTAACCACTATAATATTTGACCTATATACTAAGAGATTACGATTTAATTTCACATTTGAATTAAGAATTTAGATGCATTGTAAATAGGTAATAAGGTACAGTCTTTTCCAGTGACATCTTGGTAGGATAGAATTGAATAACTTCCGACATGGCTGTGAGGTTCAACAACAATTATAAGACAATTCTTCCCTATTTGTGGAGAAGCTAAGTGTATAAGACAGTAAAATGTACCGGTTTGGTGATCATGAGGCTGAAGATCGAGATAGGGATCATCACTGTCTTTATACTAGGATGCCAATACCCATGTCCGGAGTCAAGTCGTTGCCGTACCGGCCTCTGTGATCTGGTTCGTTCGTGACGCAAAGTGTTCATGAAGTGTCGAGCATGAATAAGTGCCTTTTGTGTGATTTTGTGGAGCGTCTTGGAGGTGAAATATCCATGGTAAATTTGTCCATTGTAATTTAAGAATGGGTGGATGGATGAGTCCGTGCTATTTTAGTCCATCCGCATTCTCTTTAGTTACAAGACTTCCATTCACTGTTTCAGTGTGGTACAATGTTCTTGATACAATTCATACAAGCAATGCAATAAGTCAGGATACAGTTCGTGACCCCTTAGAAGGAAATAGTTCCGTAATGCTACATGTCGAATGTCGTTAGATCTAAATGAAGCGACCAAAATCTCCCTCTGTTCCTGAACCTGAGCCGCAGAAAAAGACATGATCATAGACTCTAGAATTCGATTTCATGTTGCACTGTCTGCTCTGTGAAAATTCAGAGAATCCTGATCATCCTAATCGATCACCCTGCTGTCAAGTTCGGACCTTAGAAGTAATCGAGAGCATTTGTGAGCAGACGTTGGGTATAGATGGAAGCAATACATCGACGAACTCTACCGAGGGCCGGAAGAAAACCTAGTAAACGACGAGAGTGAGGTTGACGGGGAAGATCGGGGCCCACTCAAACTGCGGAATGAATTCAATAGAGCAGTAGAAGACCTTAAGTGAAACAAAGCACCCAGAGAAGACAATATCAATGGATAATTCATCAAAGTGCACGGAAATAAATCCAAAGATAATCTGTACGAGATACCCAGAAATAACTACCAAAGCGGAACACTTCCATAGGACTAACATTGGAGCGTAATGATTGAGATAACGAAGAAGACAAGGACAAAGAGATGTGAGGAGCACCAAAGCTTGAGTCTAGTGCCCGACATATCAAAAATACTCACACGAATTATAGGCCAAGTAATGTAGAGGAAAATTGAAGACAACCTCTCAGAAAACCAGTTTTGATTTAGAAAGAACAGGGATACCAGGGAGGCTATACTCTGCATGAGAGCAATCGTGGAAAAAATAATATATGTGAACAAACCATTGTATGTCGCATTTATGGACCTGGAGAAAGAGTTTTACAACATTGAGTGGAACAAGATACTCAGACTGCTGAAAAAACTGGGAATGGATTACGACGACAGTAGAATTATCTATCGACAATACAGGAAGCAAGTCGTTACAATACGAATGAGAGACGGAAACTAAAGAAGCTAAAATTAACAAAACTTGGAATGTTGGAGGAGTATATGGAAAGGAGCATGAGTTGCTGAATGAAATGAAAGTGAGGCGAATGGATGTTTTGTGTGTATGTGAAACTAACCGTAAGGGGCGGGATGATGTTACATTAGATGGCGGTAGTCTGGCATTGTGGTTAGGAGTTGAAGATAATGTACACGGCAGTCAAGGTGTAGGACTCATTCTTAATGAGAGAGCTAAGTTGCTAGTAAGGAAGTATGAGTTTGTGTCCCCTAGATTGCTCTGGGTTCGCATGAAAGTAGGTATTAGGAGAGTTGTGATTGTGGCGTGCTATGCACCAGTGGATGGAGAGAGTGACTGAGTGAAAGATGAGTTGTAGGAAAAACTGAGAGAGGTTTTGAATGATTGTGATCCTGGTAGGAGAATAATTTTACTAGGTGACATGAATGGGTGGATTGGTGTGAGGCGGGATGCATCTGAGAGAGTGCTTGGGCCTTTTGGTGACCCCCGAGTGAATGATAATGGTGAAAATTTGGTGAGTGTGCTTGGAAAAAGGATTGTTTGTGTCGAATACATGGTTTAAACATAAGAGAATACATATGTATACTTGGAAAAGGGGCGATTGTAAAATCATGATTGATTTTATTGTGTATGATGAGAGATTGAGATAGTTAGTGTGGGACACGCGAGTGATGAGGGGTGCTGAATGTGGAACAGACCACTATTTGGTATTATCCAAAGTGAATCTGGGCAGAAAGTGGGTGCCAAGGAAGAATATTGCGCGTAAGCAGTTGAGAGTAAAAGTGGAAAGGTTTCTAGGAAGCGAAGTGAGAATGCGGTATGGTTGCATGCTTGAGGATACTCTATCATTGAAGCAGAGAGAATGGGACGAGCATACCAGAAACGAGTATGTGATTGATGCGTGGAAGTGTTTAAAAGAAGTGATTGTGGAATGTGCTGAAATTGTAATCAATCGACTTAAGGTTACCGAAGAAAATATTGAAAATATGATATGCACTTAGGCAGTCAAACAGGCTATTCGAAATATCCATAATTGATATCTCTACCGCGCCATGTTTTTACTTTATTTTTCATAAGAGCCAGAACTGAAATGTTCTCCTGATTGTGCAAGTTTTCGCTTCACTTACCTACAGTCTCAGGCGCAGTGTACTAATAAAATAATGCAAATAAAAAATTTGACGAAAGGGTTTTATTTAAAAATCCGTAGTTCGTAGCAGATAAGGGATCTTCAAAGACTGTTAGCAAATTATTCCTTAAGTTAGTCCGAGCGGGATAGTTCCCTAGTCATAGTAGAGACCATATTCGAATTATTCGTTTTAATTTCGCCAGCTGTTGGAAACATCAATCAAATATTGCATGGTTCAATATTATACTTCGATATATCTGAAAATGTAAGTAATTAAATGAAAATATCTAAATAAGTCTTTAACTTGGCTCATTTTTTTCGAGCAGTGCGTTTGAAACTCTTTCAAAACGGAAGGTTTTATGTGATAACCAAGAATTTACTGCGGTGACAGTATTATTAATTTTCAGAAATAGTTGAGAAAACATACAAACTACATGCCGTTGACTTTTTGACGAAATCTAGGTGTTAGAAATTCCTCTTTTGTAAAATAAGGTCTCTCTGGAGTGCAAACACCATTTCCCATATAAAAGGGCTAGTATTTTTTTGGCAAATATCTCGGAAAGTAATGTTATAAGGGATTAAATATTTGGTGTTATTTGAATGGTGAGATATTTTTCTTTAAAATGAGACCAAATTCATTGATTTCTAGGTAAAATGACATTGCGCTCAAACTATCTTAAGCAATCTACGGGGATAGCATTTAGCTCTATCCATATGAATCTCCCATAAGATGTGCTACTTCCCCATTGTCCTTGATAATTCTGGAATCACAAACATAGCTCACTAATTCTTAATTATATTTTGGACCAATAATTACCACTTTTATCATCCCTTTGCAGCCGTTCCACCGAAGTCTCTGTCTCCTCCCTTAGTTTCAACTTCATCTGCATACGCCTTATTCGACACTGCGCCCCTTTCATCCCTTGACTACCACCACTATTTTAACTCAATTACTCCAATTCTAACCCCAGCCCACCCACCGCCACTCCTGTCACCTCCTTGACTACTAACCCTTTCCCATCACGCCCCGCCTTTCATTAGGGTCCAACTCTCCAGGGGCTAGAGTCACGCACTCATAACTACTTGACGGCGGCGGAGGCAATGCGCTTTTCCTTTGGCATACAATTCGGAGCCAGGTTTCCCGCGAACTCAGTCCCGATCAGTCTAACTTACCCTCCCTCAACAGACCCTCATTTTTCAACGAAGTCGTTCATTATTGCTTCTCGTCCAAGCCGCCCTCTATATTTTTCTCTAGCTACTTCCCGCCGGAACGGCATTTGTTCGATTATTTACATACGCCTTCTTTTGTCAAGTGAAGTTTGAAACCTGTATGTTGTGGATTTCTTCATTTTTTGGAACTATTTTTATCTGTGGTTTATAATTTATTTTGTAAAAAAATTGAATTTACTAAATAACAATACTATTTTGATCTGATGAGCCAATCTTATTCATAACATTTAACCTACTAACTATCGGTATTGGGGCATAGTGGAGGATTATTTTACGAAAAAAATATTTGGCCACTTTGGAAAGATAATTTCCTCGGAAGAGCATATATTTTAGCATGCTGACAAATATTTATCGATGTTCGGAAGACACCAATCATCAAATAAAACACTTTTTGCTGTAACTAGGTGGTATTCGATAAAAATAAGAACTAGGGATGAGTCGATTCCACTTTTTTCGGTTCCCGATTCCGATTCTTTCAAATCGACTCCCGATTCCATCGATTCTTATTCCAAATAACAGGTGGGATATTGATATACCAGTAGCGTACGACTATTTCTTAAATTCAAGTATTGGCTGATATAAAATAACAAAGAGAATTAAGTCACTCAAAAAGTATATTTCTTAACAAATAGCAAATATGTCCTCAGCTTATTGAGGTAGATAAAAAGTACAAATTGATAGCCTACACCCAAAATTACTGAGACAAATATGATGATTAATGAAATTTGATTTGAATATTTATCTATCTGGAATTGATGGAATCGGAGTCGACTTTAGGCGTTCGATTCTCGATACCGATTCTAAGAGAATCGACATTTGGATTCGACTCATCCTTAAGAAGAACCTTTCTTAAAGATGAGCTTTTCAAAAACCATCAAAAATATGTAAAACACTCGATTCGGGTAACAACGTTCAACATACAATCTATTTAGTGGTACAGTAAAAGTTTACTTTCATTAATTATTGACATATTTAAGTATATATTCTCATGAGAACCATTTGAAAGGAATGATAGGAGATCGATCTTTGGAGTTCTATTCAGAAAACACTCATGAAGGGGAAGTACTTTCTACTCTCAATTGGTATGCTCCGATACTTTTTATTCACACGGATCATTAATTAATATAAAGCCATAAATGAATAAATAGCTATAAATATATCCAAAATGAGCGTTTATCAAAGTTGTTTTCGTAATATCAGCCAGTAAATGGCCTGGGGACGCAAAATAATTGCCTCAGCATAATTTCCGGTACGATATTGTTCATTGCTCCTCGTGTTCAAGGGTTCTGTTAGTTTTAATCACATCGTCTACATTGTCGGATTAATAAAATTCAATGCTTGCGTCAAAGCGAGTGAGTTGCAATACTAAAAAAAGCGAGACATGGCTTTCCTTTCCAAACACATTTCCAATTTCAGAGCACTTACCTCATCTCTGTCCTATGCTTGGCTGAGTGTCTTGTAGGCGCGCGCTATCTCGCGAGTGCATAGAAACGAGAATGGCCTCGCGTAAAGACTCGCTAACAGAGTGCTCTTGATACGTTTTCTTCCCACACCTTTTTCCGCGCGGCATAAGCACAATTTCCATCCACCCGTTATCCATCAGATGCGGAGGAGTGAGAGAGCAAGAGAACCATTCCGGCTTTACAGGGCTCTTAATGACGCACGCCAACTACCTCTCTCCTACTCCGGTGCCGAGGAAAGAAAGGAAAGAGGAGAAAAAGAAGAACGAGACGCGGAACTCTTGTTTCTTGACCCAACTTTTCGAAAACTATAAAACGTAAAGCACACTCACTCGCCCCTCAAGACTCCACTCTCTTCGTCTCCCGGCCCTGCGTCCGCCTACAATGTGTGCGGCTTCCGTCTTCTCCCCGCCGCTCACCATGCACACAAAAGTTCATGGAGCGGGAAATATTATTTTTTACTACGGATCTCTCCTTACGCCCCGCGCCGCCGCCGCCGCCATATTTCTGAAGCATTCATTTCCATTTATGGGCAATCAACTAACTCCCTTGAGCGAGAGAAAGAGGGCGACCGCCTTCGACTCTTTTTCGCTTTTCCTAGTCCTGCTCCTCTATCTCTCTCTCTCCCTCTCTCTTTCTCTCTCTCTCTCTCTCTTCTTCGGCATTTCGTACACGAGAAGGCGTATATGTTTGAGCGTGTATAGTATGCACTCGGTGTGTTTTCCGTCCCGCAGAAAATGTGGTCTTCGCCGAAGTATATTTCACATTCTCGAGTGTTTTTTTGTCTTTCGGCGCATCACTAGAAGGCTTAAAGGGAAACAAATAATTCACACATACTTTGAGAGGATTACAAATTGCAAAAACAGCCTCTCGGACTTGCTATGACACAAATTTTTTTATGATAAAATTCTGAAGATTGCGATGAGAGAGTCAGGATTATGAAGCAGAATTTGTAAAACAGAGTTTAAACATTTTTTTCTCTGATGTAGTTTGGACTTTTACAATGACAAAGGGGAAAATTTTGCCCTAATGTATACATATAGACGCGCTACGGATAGCACTCACGAGGGTGCTATCCAAAGACTGTGAATACCCTAGTTACAGAAAAAAATTGGATAGTTAAAATATTTCCGTGCGTGCATTGCATCAGCATTGCTAGTAGCTGGGAGAGAAGCTCTCAAGTCATTACAAAGGCCATGGATGAATTTTATTTTTAATATACTAGTTGAGCAAAAAGTTCCGAATATGGTTATTGAATGATGCAAGCACTTTATGTTTATGACTCAACTTTTTAGCAATCGACAAAGTACACATATGTGAAGCTTAAACCTGGTCTTTTTCGGGCAGTATGATAAACATTTCTTCACAGCCAAAGGAATATTTAAGGAATATTTGAAAATATATAGTGATGATTAGGAACATTATTTTTAAACAAATAGTTAAACATACAAACTATATGTTACTTATTTTTTTACACAATTTGAGTCATGAGCAGCATTTTTATTAATGTCTCCAGTGAGGGCACAGACACACCTTATGCCTATCACCTACATAAAATGGCTTCATTATTTTTTGGCAAATATTTCTAAGACGTTTGATGATTTCAACGCAAATCACTATTTTTTATGGATTTTGAAAAAACCCTATAATTTTTATGATTTGAGAGAAGTAAATTAAAAATAAGAATTTTTAGCACACATTTATACTAAAATAACGAAACATCAAAAGATACTGCCTATAATGTCATGAATTCTGAAAATTTTCTTTGAATTTCTTCGTTTGGAACGTGCCATCGAGTGGTTGAAGACGAGATATTTTAATAAAATTTCTTGTCTTTCAGTGTTAGCCGGATGGCTGGCTCTCAGTTAAGCCCAGGATGGAATGCCGACGGTGGCCAAGAATTTGTTCAGTAGAATCCCAATTCCGACTTGGGTACCACATGAAGAGCACCTTCACTGCAGCGCTGGTCCATTAGGTGAGATGTAAATGCCATTGACCCCTTGGCGCCTTTCCCAAAGACAGCTAACATCGACTCTGGATGTTACTGTTTAGTTTTTGCAATTATATCCAAGAGTAGGTATCCTGAAGGTGCAAATAACTTCAGATATCGCTTGACGCTCTAAATTAACAGTCCAACGATTACAAACATTTTCAATGATCTCATTACTGCGAGGTCAGATGCATCCCAATAATTCCACAAACTTATTGACGCTTTCCAAAACTGAAGTAATTCAGACTAGCCTTCTCCAACCGCATGCTGACTCGTATATGAAGTGATCTTGTCAATTGAGGCAAGGCGGGCAAGGCAAACACTATATGGACTTGACGCATACCGGCAATTCAGCCTGTATTGAAGTGAGGATGATGATAATCCATAATAAATTGCTTTGGAGAGAACTCTTTCCATTAAATTCTCATATCCGCAAGGGTACACTAAATATAACCTGAATTCTTCCTGCATAATTCTCACCTGTCCTCTATCATATTACCTAAACACGTAAACAATCAAGTGTTTCCGTATGCAGTTGAAGGGTTTACATCCGTTTTCTGTTTCACATCATGGGAATTCTTGGTGTCAGCGAGTATTCATTAGATCAGTAGGAATAATTCATACCTTGATGCTTCACATCTAAAAATTCAACGTGAAGAATACACATACGAAACATAGGCGGCACAGCATTAAAGAAACGAGGTTTTGTTAAACGTATAATAGAATGGTCCTCAGATGAAAAAGTAAAAGAGAGATGCTACTTCGCTCTGGTTGGGCCACACCTCGAAAACGCCGCGAGCAATTGGGACATTGGTCATAAAGGTTTAACCAAAAAAATTTAAAAAATACAAAGAAAAGCAGCACCCTTCGTTAAAAACTTCTACGAACAAACATATAGTGTTACACAACTGTTAGAGGGATTAATGTGGGAGCCCCTAGAGACTCGGAGGCTGCACGCTAGCCTTAGGCTGCTTGAGATATTCAGCACTGGTGTGTTTCAGAGCGACACATAGAATATTATCATGACACCTCACTAAATTTCTCGGTCTGACAGATGCGATAAAATAAGAGAGATACACTGTCGAACAGATAGGTACAAAAACTCGTTCTTTCCGCGCACAATAAGCGACCACAATGAAAACTGAGCTCCTCTAAATACACTCCCATAGGACATGTCACCTCTTCACCTCCAAAAATTTTACGTCTTTACACGGCTGGTGACCTACCACCCCCTGCCACACGCCCATGCGGCGGCTCTCGGGGTAGTATGTAGATGTCGATGTAAATTGTGTCAGCAAAGTTACAAGTGTATTTAAAGAGAAGCAAGTGTATGTTTATTATGAGATGAAGTCGTGAAGTGGATTGGAAATATAGCATTTCGATGGTTTGGAATGAGATCATTAAAACCCCGTTTTGAAATATTTTCACAAAGAAACCACTTTTTGCCTAAAAAACTAAAAGTTGAAATAACGATAGCGGAATAATGGATAAGGTATTAGATGAAAGGATTCCACTTCAAAATATTCTAAACCTTGTGTTGGATAAAATGCTTTTTCATTTAATCATGTTGATTTAGATTCATTACTATTTGGGGCGGTGATAACATCTCATCATAGTGGAACTTCATCGTAGTTAATCATATAAGCTGTAATTTGAAGGGAGTATAGATGGTGAATATATTGAGGCTTAGATACTTTTGATTCTTTTCCAATCCCATTTGCCACAGCATCAATCTGTTTCCAATCTAATTATTTGATCCGAATGTGTTTACTGGAGCGTGCTGTTGTTTCAGCGGGAACACAAGCGCCATGGCAGCGGCAGAAAACACGCGCCCAGCACGTGAAACCATTCCATCAATGACAAGTTCCGAATTTTTTTTAGCTTCCTTTTACCCCCACAGCTCTTCGCAAAAGCTAACTTCTGGTTTTTACGCGCGCGCAATAAAAGAAAACAAGACCTCAATTGTCAGCGGGAAGGGCGGAGTTGAGACGCTTCGGTGATTGAATGCGTGTGTTTGCACTTCCATCGCAGTAAGAGCCCGCGACATGGAATCGGGCAGATGGAAAATGCGGAGAAATATGGTCCGCGAAGCAGTCTTAACGTTCCGTGAAGAATTATCGCCCCCTCCCCTTCCCCCTTCCCCAACCCCTACCGCCCCTACCCCCTCACTAGGGGGAATACAACATCCGCCTGTTCACACTCTCTGCGACTGTCAATAAGCTTCTTTCAAATTTTTTCATTGAGGTAAAAGAAGATGAAGAAAATATGTGTAGCAAAGTTTCCATAATAATTAGCTTTATTTGAATTTAATCTCATTTCTCTTAATTTTTACCACTCAACTGAACATAAGTGAATAGAGGCACAATTCCTTCCGTTTATTTTAACACTTCCTCTTTTATACAGTACTTCTCGAGTGAGCGAGCCCAACTACATTTTCATACTCTATGCATGAAGTAGGAAAATTCTATACTGCAATGGAACATTATCGACATAGAGGGATTAAGTGCTTACCCTAAACCCATCGAGAGGGGCTTAGACAGGAGGCCATATGACGAACACCATAGCACAGGCGTTCAAATTAGCACAGTATATCAGCTTAAAATTGACTTTGACGTTTCCTGCCCAGTATAATATTTAGTGGATCATCAGGATTTCACAACCATTCAATATGAGAGGAAGATAAAGTTATTCACTGGTTTCCCTCTGAGTTGCGTTGTCCATCGCTTGTGACAGTATTTTTAGGAATCTCCAGCTAAATGTCACATGAAATTCAATCCTCATAATATATTTAAGAATGTCAAGATAAATGTAGAGAGGGAATTGCCTTGTTTAGAGCCTCATTTGACAACGTTTGTGTGCTTACATGGCGTAGAACTTCTTCATAAAACTATTAAAATGACCATTTTTCATCCATGTTTTTTCTTCAGTAATTCAAACTATTTACAGAGAGAGATAATTTTTGAGCTCTTCCTCCTCGAATATTAGAGGCGAGTAGAATAGTCGGTGGCAGACATAAAGATCCATGCCTAGGAAATACTTAAGCATCAAGACGCTTTGTTTATTCTATTCTATATGGATTCTATTTATTAATAATATTTTTAGCTCTAGCTTCTGACTTCGATTTGACTAATTAATGATTCAATGCATTGATCTTTTCTCCGTCTTTTTACATTTCCAATTGCTTCTTTAGAACTCCGAGTTCCTTTGTATTTCCTTTTACGATTTATTGGGTGCCTCGTTAATGATTTGGGATGTGATTACACCAAATTATCTTTATCTAAATAATAGAAAAACAGAAGTAGCTCTGAGCCCTGAAGAAGCATCAAAAGTAAACGCAAAGTCGGACAAAAGAGAGTGATACTATACCTCGAGAGAGAGGATAATATTAATGCTGAGAATAGTTGCATTGTATAACTTATCTTTAATATCTTAATCCTTAATAATAAATAATTTAATCCTTAATAAATCCTTAATAACTGTTAGGTGACAATTTATCATTTTAACCCTGTATGTGGTTATATATACTTAAATTATAAGCTTATATAGCAAAAAAAGTTATTGATATTAGTATTTTAAGTTGCGCTCTGACTTAATCAACTTTAAAAGAGATGAAAAATGTTAAGTTTCTTCAAGCCTGAATGACATTACCTTTTGAAGTAGAAGTGCAAGAACGCTGTGACAAAAATAAACCGTTTCAAACACAGTTAATTCTTAAGAACGAACCAAATTTTAAATGTATGTATCCGTCATCAAAAGGCTAGACCTTGTCCATCAACATTTAAATTTATTTGATAGTTGAATGATTTTTAGACTCTGTAATTTGCCATCACGCTTCGTCGCCCTTCAAAAAGAGTGGGAACATATGATGTATCACTCTGACTTTGTTTAAAACACGGCTCTTACTGGAGAGCTATATGCTATAATAGACTAAGTGGGAAAATGATATAATCGAGTGAGCTAGCATGCGAATAATAACTCAGTATGCCAAGACGAAGTAATTTTGTTTGAAGATTTATTTCCCTCAGCTCTTTCGTGAGAATATCTTATCACTATGCTCAAACATAGAAATGCAAATTTTGCAAATGAAATGGAATGTAGAGTGGCAAGAGAGAAGAAAACGGATTAAGACATTTATTAAAGGCAATCTCTGAATTGCTGACCGTAGTATCAAACGGGTGAACGAAAGGACACAAATGTTGGAACCTTCGCGTTGATACATGACTCGTTAGAGATTTGTTCATCTCCCGCAGAAGAGAAGAAAGAAAAGACGGGAAGAAAGGGATAAGAATGAGGCGCGGGGGGTAGGGGCTGTTTCTGTCCCACTTCACAACCCTCAACCCTCGACCACTTTCCACTTTCAGTGGCACAGGGAGGATGAAATGATTTACTGTTCCAGAGGAAATAAATTATTATTGCTCCTTCCGCTCCTTTTCATGCGAGGAACGCTCTCCACCCCCCAACGCCTTATCTTTTGCGTTTAGGTGACGCGAAACGACCCTACGTGAAGAATATAAAAAAATTAACCATTTACATCGCGACGGCCGAGAGCGGCGGATCACGAAAGGCAGGAGACCCCTTGAGATAACTGTCGTGTCTCCACACAGGGTGAGCCACGCGAATATATCCCTCCCTTCCTCCCCCACCATCACAAGGCCCCAGCTCACACGGAACGTTTTAACTCCCGGCCATCTGACGTCCGGCCGGCGCGGCGGCGGTGGATGGCGTGCCGCGGTCGCGCCGTCCTCGTCCTCCCGTCGCAGCCCGGCGTTGGCCGCGTCCCCCCAACCCTCTCTCCACCGCCGTGCGTCTTGCCGAGAATACGAAACCGGCTGGCTTCAATGGCCAGCTCGACGACACGCGCTCTCTCTCTCTCTCTCTCTCTCTCTCTCTCTCTCTCTCTCTCTCTCTCTCTCTCTCTCTCTCTCTCTCTCTCTCTCTCTCTCTCTCTCTCTCTCTCTCTCTCTCTACACAAAGGGAGCGAAGCGAAGGGAGAGAAAAAATGAAGTTCGCTCGAGGAGGAGGTTGCGTGCCGCAGGAAATCCTTAAGAGCCAAAGGGGTTTTCTTTTTTTATTCCTCCTGCTGCGCCTCTCGTGCGAGCCCCAGGGCTCCCCACCTCTCGCGCTTCTAGGTTAGTGTGCGATCCGTTTGATGTGGCCTGAGGAGGACGGGACTTTTTCGGTCGAAGAAACGAAGTACTTACGTAGTGGTGATGGGGATTAAAGGTCTCCTAAGGAGCGTTGAGTTTGTAGTGGATGTAATAAAGAGGGATCGTTGATTTGTGAAAAAACCTCAGAAGGTATCGCCAGTGGTGCCGATCTTGCCTCGCCGATTTCCGCGGCCTAGGAATTCGTGGTCTTGAGCCCACATCAAACGTAATGCCCAAAGATCACTGCTTTCATTTTTAGAATTTCTGCACCTCCGGCAAACTATTGTATATTTATTAAAAGGCATGAAATAATATACTTATTAATTCAGCGAAACCTGTTTAAAGGGAAGCCTGAAGAAAACGTAAACCTATCTTGCCCGGACCAAACCCTTTTTCCGGGAAAGAGGTGATAGAGGTTTCACATGAAATTATTATGTCGTGTAAAACAGAAACCCAATCGATTACTCTCTAAAAGTCTTCGAGTGAAGTATCACTCCAGTAGAGTGAGGTTTTCCTCCAGCTTCGAGTGAAAACTGTACCCATCGTATCGAGTGGAACGTCACTCGAGGCTTCAAGTGATTGTTCTCTCGTTGTTTAAAGTAAAAGATTCATTCGAAGCGTCGAGTGACTGTTCTCTCGTTTAGAGAGAGATTTTATTTCAGATTCAATTTAGAGTGAGTTTATTAAAGTTTAGAGTGAATTTATTTGCAACACACAAATATCAAAATTACAGATTACAGTTCAAATGCAGCGTCAAAATTGAAGAAAATACACATAAATTATAAATATCAAGATACATAGTTGAACAATACATCTATTTATACATCTTCTACATCTATTCTTAAAAGTTGGGAATGGAAATTATCCACACAATTTAATGGTGTGGCCAGGGTTGAATACATAACTGATTCCAGGAAAAAAATATATTGGGGAAGTAACAAAAAATTAACCTCTAAGATATACAAACACACATTATATATTTTTCAACAGGGACGAATAACCTGTGGAATATATTTCGTTTCAATTATTATTCGTTGTGTTATCATGGTTATATTTCCCTAATATCGCCGACCTTCCATCTTTGATGACGTAGGTATGCCCGGAAGGGTTATCTGGGCGGAACCCTCGATTCGAGTGAAGACTCACTCGTAGGTTGGGGTAGTTCACTCGTGCCGTTTGAGTGAAATGTTCACTCAAAGGGCACGAGTGAAAATGTTTGACTCGAACGGAGTGATTCGACGGCTTATTTCATCGAGTACAAGTGAAAGAGGCGTTAACTCGAAGCTCGAGTGACAGATTTCACTCGAAGACTTATTGAGAGTACCAGACGCGTGAAACTCATCTCGAATTATGAATGAAACTTAATGTATTTATTAATCTATTTTCAGCAATTTTCGATTAATAAAAGTGGAAAACTGCCTTAAAAAGGAAACAAACATCGTATCAAGAGATTCTGCCAAAGATAGGTCAAGACGTAAAGCTAAGTCCAAGCGCTCAAGTTGACTCCAGCAACTTCCTCTAAATTGAGACGCTATAGTTTGCCCATTTTGAGAATATACGCAACAAACTTGAATGTGTTTAAAGTGATGATGTTCTTCCACTATCAAATATTGTATCTTCTTGCATAAAATCTTAATTATGGCCAACTCTTTTCGATTTCCCATTGGTACCGATTTTGTCTTACGTCCGGACCCATTGTCTGGTCTGTTGATGCAATCACGTCAAGACACAGACGTTCAGTTTTGCATTTTTTCATTAGCTCAGAACAAAGGTGATTTATTGGCCTTCCGACTATGCTTTAGCCATTTTTTAATGGAAATCTACGCTCTGAAAAATCTTTGTTGAAATTCCCGGGTTCAAGGCGGATTTTCGTGCCTTTTTACGCCTCCTACTGGAAAATTTTAATCCTGAAAAATAACAGGAAAATGGAAGACAAAATATCCAACTCTCTTCGACCTCTGAACCAATGAAAAGAGGGAAAAACGCGATATATTTTATGATGGACTGATATCGCTGATGTTAAAAAGAACAGGGACAAAGACGGGATTAGACATCTCGGCCTGAAATGATGGGCAGGTCTCCTGACAGCACTTAGGCCCATAATATGGGGCCCAAAGCCGATGGGAAGCACAACAGGAGTTCGTCATGCATATTTTTTTGTAAATATAAAATATTTCGTCCTAATATGCAGTGCCCTTTAGTAAATTGTTTCCTCAGAAGAGATTGGTACCAACGAGATATTTTCGAAAAGATGTTTATGTGGCTTACTCAGATTTTTCTTTACTATTCGCCTAAATTCAAGACAAAATGTTTCCACGAACTCCTAAAAGTCATTGTAACCGATCTATATGAGAGAAGAAGATGACGGTCGAAAATTAAGAAAATATCGCCTTCATATGTTTCTAGATAATTTCTTCACCATTTATACCAATAACAGGAAGCCCATGACGCATCCTTATTATTAATACATGTGACGTTGTTTCATGTGTGACATAGGACAGTAGATAAAATGTGTGGATATGCTGGTAATAATTTAAGAGGTGTTGTTATTCGTTTTAGAATTGAATGAAACTGAATCGGGGATATGGAGCTTGGTCCGAACTGTTCTCGAACCGATCAATTGATTGGATCGACTTTAATGACTCATATTTAAGGATAATGAGTTCATAATTGCTTGTTTTTAAGAAAGAGTAAGCTGCTTAGTACCTATTACCTATGAATTTTAATGATAGATTTTAGAAATGGAATTATTCAGAATTCCGAAAAAACTGAAAAACTTTCATTTGCTGTCAAATCTTGATCTCTCTATCGCTATGGCATTACAGCTTTGCTGTCCTAGATAAAGTCATCCACTAGTTTTCCTATGCAGACGAAGAGGCATTTGTTGCTGTAAATGATTAATTTTCTAATAAAGGGGATGGGCTCTTTTTACAAAACGGTAAAACGTTCCAGTTTTGGTAATATATCGTAGACCGCTGCAAAGGCAAAATTCCAGAAGGGAGATTTTCAACCCCTTTAGAGCAAAACCTTTATCTACGCAAACAAAAAATACCTATTACTTCGGTTTCTATATTGAGGCTACGGCAAGGTAAATCCTACAAGCCTGCATTACTCTCTAAACGCTCAATCCAGGGAAGTTTTTTGACCTAATGGAGGGTTGTCCAAGCTGTAGGAAATGCATGTACCGCCAGGGATATGAATAGAGAAAAGTTTTTTTTCTACGGTCATGAAACAATAATTTGCACTTCATGCAGTTGAAAATTCTATTCTGACGATTTATTATTTAACTATTTTATGTTTCTCTATTGGGTGTGCCTTCATAGAAAATGTGTTTTATCCTTGGATGCCAAATTTAATGAACATCTGACTCTTGAGAGTTCTCTCAGAACAACCAATAATGAAAATGAGCATATTATAGATTGAGTTAAGTTTATTCGGGTCTTTCCCGCGTTTCTTCATTTTAACGAACAACAGTTTCGCTAACGTTACAGCTGTTGTACGTTAAAATGAAGCAACGCGGGAAAGACCCGAATAAACTGAATTAAATAAATCACCGCGGAAGCCTCCGTACCATATTATAGATTATCAAGTGCTAAATTGGTATAATTCACCGAGTGAAATTAGTATTGCCGTGAAATTACGGTATCACGCTGATGTGTCCCCGTCAATAACTCCTGAGTGTAGTAATTTCAAACTTGGGTAATGGTGGAGCCTAACATGAGGAAAAAATAAGTCATTTAAAATGACAGGAGATTAAGAGGGAATATAAAATTGCTTGCGAGATTCAACAATCTTTTTCAAAAGAATTATCTTTATGTTTTGTACTTAGGCAGGAATCCGTCGTTTGTCATTTCTGAAATCGCGTAGCTGATAAATCTTTCCTTGATTTGCAACAGTTCTCACGTATTTGTCAACACTACCCTTTAGTACGATGACGAAGGGCCTCCACAAGTACTGAGATCTCGAGGAACTGACAGTGAGGGAAAAATCCTACGTCAGAGTCATTTTACAACTTACAGAGGAACCAAATCAAAGCCACATCTGTAATCTGATACGGCTATGTTCTGCATCCACGAAGCACCGTGAAAGCCTCAGTTACGGAGTGTGGCACGGGGTGATTCCACATCAGGCTTGCAGTGATCGCCCAGTTCAAATCAGATTCTCGCAGGTTCCCCATTGGCCGTTTGACGCACGCCGGAATGCAGTCACGAGAACAATACGCGGTCAAACCAGAGTCTGGGAGAGTGCCGAGTGTACGAACATGCTCAGATGTAGTACATTCGTTAAGTTACAATCATTGGTTAGTAATATTAATGTTATTAATAAATAATACTAAACCAAAATAATTCATCCAGAATACAAATAAACATGTCGACCACTTAAAGCGGTAAGAGTTGTTAATATGATGGCATGCTATCAATCACAAGTACTAAGTGCACTCTTCACAGTGAGGATAGGAGTCTCGTAGAATTGGTCAATCTCAACTATAATGGACACATTTTGCACTTGGAAAAATAGAATTTTAAATCTTTCGGCTCTTAAGTCTAACTCCTTTATTATATGACCGTGATCATTTCTACCGTAATAGTTTGCTTCTTGCAAAATTTGTTGAACGTTCGGCAATAAATAGTCTGCTTCACACTTGCGCAAAAGATTTAACCCATATTTTTCCCTTCGATGATTTCGAGGTTTCCACTCTAATTCCTTTAGCAATTCGGTAACACTGCTAAGTTTATCACAATAATTCTTTATAAACCTTTCTGTTCTCCGCTACATTTGATTCATTTCTGAAACTAATCTTACCTCGTAAGGGTCGCATATGCAAACGGTGCTACTAACATTTCTAGTGACATTCTTCTAGAACTCTTTTAATATATGGCAATTTATGATTGTTAAATTAAAACAGAAACAACAATTGCACTATTCCACAGGGTATTTATTGCGTATTCAACTCACAGAGCCATCATAAGGTACGAGACATAATAGTGCAATTGTTATTTCTATTTTAATAAGACGAACTTCCACGATATCTCGCCTGAATCTGTTGACATTTACGATTGGCCTGTCCTTTAATTTCTTTAATGTGCTTCCTCCAAATGCACGAAAGGTGAAATGAATGAATTATTGATGAATGAATAAATGTGTCAGTTCTAGGCCTTATCTTGGTGGACGCAATCCAATTATCGAAAACAGAGCTGACCTCTTCCAACCCATTTCATGAATTATCGTTTCTCACTCCTTCATTGTGAGCTCCTCCTTCACGGTTCTCCGTGCAACTTTACCGCCCAGTCAGAGGAGACTATTCAATCACCTTAAGGTAGTTTGAGCAAAATATCACTTTACCTAGAAATCAATGAATTTGGTCTCATTTCAAAGAAAAATATCTCACCATTCCAATAACACCAAAAAATCAACCCCTTACCGGTAAGGGGTTGATTTTTTGGTGTTACTGGAATTACTTATTACCATTACTTTCCAAGATATTTGCCAAAAAAAATACCAGCCCTTTTATATGGGAAATGGTAAGTGTTTGCACTCCAGAGAGACCTTATTTTACAAAAGAGGAATTTATAACACTTAAGATTTCGTCAAAAAATCAACAGTGTGTGGTTTGTATGTTTTCTCAACTATTTTTTAAAATTAATAATATTGTCACCGCAGTAAGTTCTTGGGTATCACATAAAACCTTCCGTTTTGAAGGAGTTTCGAACGCACCGCTCGAAAAAAATGAGTCAAGTTAAAGACTTATTTGTATATATTTTCATTTAATTACTTACATTTTCAGACATATAGAAGTATAATATTACAATATTTAATTCGTTTGTCTCACAGCTGGTGAAATAAAAACGTATAATTCGAATATGGTTTACATTATGATTAGGGAACTATCTCAATCGCACTACATTAAGAGAATAGCAAGTACCCAAGGCGGATATCCCGTAACTCTCCCCTTCTACCCACCTATCCCAATGGCAAAAATGATCGAGGTATTCGATCAAGTGGCTAAACAAACTTTTATGCTCCAGCTATTCCGCGTTTGATGCCCGCTGACTTTCCCACTGTCTCATGTTCTAAATTTTCCAACTTAATGATGTGATTGAACTGGTTCTAGAAATTCTCCTTATAAAGGCAATACCGTGTCTAGTCTCGGTATCTTCCTAATTTGTCTAAAATATGGAACACCTAATGGTGTTCGAAGTTCGCCTCCAACATTCACCTCGTGAATAGTGGCGCCCTGCGCACGCTTTGGTCTGCTCATTATATTGTGTGTACGGCAGTATTTATACCTGGTTCCTTCAAAGCCCACAAAAACCCAACGAGGAATAGGACGCCTTGGTAACTTATCGGGCTAAAGTACTTGGAAGTATTTCGAGGGACCCAGGCTTCTATCCCGATCAAGGCGAATGATTATTACTCATGGGGATTTCGCTCTCATTGTAGCGTAGTATAAAGGTATTTCAGCTTCTTTCTCCTGTCATCATTATTCGAAAGCCCGTAAAAAGTGACGCATTACCCAGTATGAAATATGCCTGGTGACAAATCGATGCAATCGCGTAAAAAAAATGTTTAAATTTTTTTGCGGTGGCTTTTACTTTCTGGTGATAAACTTACGATTAATGACGACAAAATTTCATTTTTTCAGATAATGGTATTACGTTTTTAAGGAGTCAATCTCGAGATTAGCAGAGTACATATATTAACACTTCATTTCCAAGTAACACGCGCGGAAGGCTAGAGGTCTCCCCGTCGCTCGCAAATGCGAGGCCTGACGCGACACACTCACTTATCGGTGTCCCGATCGACACGACAGCAACGGCGTTCCCCGAAAATTTCAACGCTAAGAAAACTTTCCCCCTCGCTCACCGTCACCAGGGAAATTGAAATTTTCTGGAAGTTGGAGGTACATCGTGTTTCATTCCCACTCACACAGATGGTTTTTCTTCCGTTGTCCGTTCTGAATTAAATTACCAACGCAATCAAAACAGAAACTCACGCGAATGACATCTTATCTCGGCATTATTTTGAGTAGTCGTTAATTTTTTTCTCTGTCCAATGTCTCCACACATTCACCCATCGATTTTGCTAGTCTATAGATTAATTTGTGTGGTTGTCTTGTACTTTATCAAAATGTGACAAGTATTTTGAAAAGCTCGCTGGAAAAGCCATGGATGGTAACAATGAGTCAAACAAGAATGGATAGAAAGAATTTAAATAATGTTCACAGACTATCTCACGGTAACATGAAACGCCGACACTACCACCATTCTTCGATGGAATATGAAGTGCTGTTAATAAGTGTGAGAATAGACCATAGTGCAGCATTTCATTCCTGCCTAATTACACTGTTAACGATTCTCCTCGGTGTAGTTATTGTTATACCTGCCCCACTACAAGGCACCTTCGGGTAAACCTATCTAACAATGAGTGCAACGATTGAAGAAACTAACTAAATGTTTCAGGAGGTCTATGGCTTGTTTTAGACTAGGCTTATTCACGAATATTATCATCATTTATATGGAAAGATTTTCTACGTTATTATGAGTACATATTATGGCACATAACAATCATTACGGATTTGTATATTGTTCATTTAAATAAAGAGAAAAATGTCCACAGATATCGTAAATGTCGTAGGGTGAGCGCATCTTTTCACTGCAGTCCATTCGACGGTTTCACAAAAAATTTAGGTAAAAAGTAAATGTACAGTAAATGCTAAGTATAACTTGGTTTTTCCACATAGATTTATTGAAATAGACGACCTAGGTTTCATCGGGAGATGATCACGAGCTTTGTCGAAACCTAAGTTATCTTGTTACAATAAATCTATGTGGAAAAATTCAGTTATACTTATCATTTACAATGCTAATCAAATTCTACGAAGTCACGCCTGAAACAACGGATTGGAAAAGTCACACAACTTGGGTTGAAATGAAGTGTGTCCAGGATTTGTCCAGTGGCGCTGGCATCACCTACCAATCGCCCGACTCCTGAAGTTATGTACAGTCCTGGACAAAAAATTCTTACCACCGCTTTAAAAATTTTCTAAGTACCGAGTTGACGCCGATTAGACAACCGCGCCCCCGTGCGAGAAATAAACGCATGGACCGGAACGAGGACCATTTCAACCCGCCACTGGTGAGGGGAGGGACCCATTGGAGAATGATTTGAGTTGCGAAGGGATTTTTTGAACAGGGGAATGGGGTGCAGGCTGGGTTTCGGACTCTTTTCGTAAGGGGTGGATGAGAGAGAAGGAGAAAGTGTTTTAAGTCTGCTCTTTGAACGTTGGTTGAGCCTAGAATTGCAGTATACTACAACTGCTAGAACATGCTATACAAACTGCTAGAAAGGCGCCAAAACAAAATACATTCTTCAGTTTCCGCTCCGGCAGTTCGTTATCGTTTTAACTGCACCAGTCCGTAAGTGAACAATTGTTTATAAACACTTAGCGATTACGCGAAATGGCAGGTATTGCATGATGTAACTGTCTCTCTTTGTTAAGAACATATAAATATACAAGCAAGCCCGCACATTTTATGTAATGACTATTTGTTCCCGACGCATTCCCCCCTCCTTAAAATAGACCTCCCCCAACCCCAACCCAGAACCGTTAACCGCCCTGGTCACCTTATCCGTCCTTCACCGTAATAGCGCACGATCCTTCCTTTTACTTTGTCTAAACTCCCTCCCCCCCTCCACTTCGTCCTTCCCAACCTTCAACCATATATTTACCCGGCCACCGGTGATATTTTTTACCTGACGATGGACGAAGTTGCTGAAACCCGGGTTGCATGTGTAATAAAATTGTATTTTATTACACATGGAATTACACACAAGTATTTAGGAAATAATGGGCTGGTTCACCAACAATTTTATTGCCGCATCTGATATAGTTCGCCAAAATTAAAACATCTATATTTTTCCGTTTTTGATCCATTTCTTTTAAAGTAGGTGGTGTCCTCACATCTCTGTCTCATTAGCCTATTCCTTCGCTGGATGGAGGGGGTAGGGGAATGCTGCGTAGCGCCCGGAGTCATTGGACGGGAGCGGCCAGTGACGTAAACAACTTTCAAAGACCCTTTCAGAGAAAGGATTGAGAATATCGATGTTTCTTCGCCGATTATTCGAAAAGTAGGAAATGGATCAAAAAAACGGAAAAATATGGGTATTTTAATTTTGGCGAACTATATCAGATGCGGCAATAAAATTGTTGGTGAACGGCGTCAACTCGGTACTTAGAAAATTTTTCGCTCCGCGGTGGTAAGAATTATTAGTCCAGGACTATACCTACCTAACCAGCAAGTTATGATAACGAATTTAATTGTTTTATATTCGTTATTGAACAAAAATAATTGCATATCAACCCAAACTAAGGCAGGAATGTTATATTTTCTCCGAAGTAGACGGGGGCCTTGCCACGCCAGAGTTGAAATTTCAATGGAATTGTTAGCCTGAAAGTTTTTTCCTTTGCAGGATATGCGTAGGCAAAATAAATGACGCTTTAAGCCGAAGTGTGAGCGACAGAAGTGTATCAGTGGAAAATGACTAGGAGTGACGAAAATATTCAGCTGTGAAAATTGTAGCCTAATGTATTTTGGCGAGTAAACAAATTGAATAGCTGCCATATGTTTGTTTATGTTTGCTAAATACTAGCAGCTCTAAGTGAGCCGGCGCATTTCCACAATAGAAAATTAAAAATAAAAACAATCAGATTCAGCGTCGGGATCAAGTTGACATTTGGGCTATTGAGTCAGTAAACTGTTCCTCATTGGACTGTGATTTGGCGCAAATACTCTCAGATTTTAACGGATGAGCAATCAGGAGAGAAATTTTTTTAAAGAAGTAATTTATTTCAGCAGTTATTATTTATGCTTACTTTATGAAATTAGGTGCATGGTTTAAAGCTGGAGGCACAGTAGACAAACCTTTAACCTGTAAATACCACTAAAAGTAAGTAGAATTCACGCATTTGCAGGCATGAATGCTAAATGACGTAGAAGTAATGAGCAAAATATTAGGAAAATTCCAGTATGTGATGTGAGTTTAAAACTATTGCTGCACATCATTAATATTAAAATATGCATGTTGCCATTTTCTAGAGTGTAGCTGTAGCAAGCATGTACCACGGTAATTTTAATTTATTTACCCTTTGGTCGCATTGCATAAAAATGTAATGGTCTAAAAGGAGATTCCTTGTTCAATTCAGATAAAACCAATTTTACTGAGCACTATAACGCAGAAGAAAGCTATTTGGCATTGAAAGGAGAAAAAAAGTACAAATCCTGCCGTAATGAAGAGGCACCTCCACGTACACGGTTCCCACTCGATCTCTGACGTTAAGAAACGTTTGTCTCGACGTGGAGATGTGTGGTTCTCTGATTAGCCTTTGTTCTGCTTCCTGTACGAGCAAGAGACAGACAGAAACTGCGGTATGATGTAAAATTTTGAAGCATCATGTACTCACTCTACTAAGTAAAAGTTGCTAATGACAATTTTGAAGCTTCACATAGCATTTCATTTTTATATTATGATGGGAAAGTAATCGCGTAACTCAAAGATAAAGCCCGTAAGACTCAATAATTGATTCAGTACCAACTCTTGGCGGTTGGCGTCTATGGCAACCTTTCTGTATCTTATGATACTCAATGCGGCGTACTGGATAGAAATTGCGATCGCTGTCGTATTTGCTGAGCTACTTGATAGGGGTAAACGGGGAGTTTTGAGGTGACGGGAGCCACATTTTGACCATAATTGGTCCAATTTGACCATCATTGGTCTGGTGGGGCCCCGATCCGATGACGAACTCCGGCAGACCACACGACGGCTGCCCATAAAGGGAGTAGGTGGACACCCTATCCCAAGACTTTGGGCAATGGGCTTCTGCCGGCTCTCAACAGATGTGTGGGAAGTCTTCGCGCAAGCGAGACTGGCTATGACTCGTCTAACGTTGCTGGGGTAACCCACCAGATACGAGGACTAGGGGGAGACGGGGGCCCACTGTCGTCCTTTTGACGGCATTCCGCCTCATAGTGTCGGCCTCCTAGTGGCTGCGTTTTCGCTAACCATTCCCACTCCTTTTACCCTTTCTTCCACTACTTACCCATCCCAGGCGATAAGGGAGAAGCTTCTAGACCTAGTAGGTTTTTAACCCAGCGAGGTGTCTCGAGCAAGGTGAGCTACTTCATTTCAAAATTGTGTCAGCAATGACTTAAACTTCGTTACTGCCTGCTCGACGGCCGATTGTTTCTCACCATTCTAATGAAGATTCTATGGCTCTGAAGATTCTCATGAAGGTTCTACGGCTCTGAGGATGATGGAAAACCCTTCAATAGAAACTTCATGATGCGTCGGCCGTCATGCAGTCATTATCTCGGAGAAAGCCCGAGAATAGTTTGCTAGAATAATTATGGGGAAAGCTTTGATTCTTTCATCGATGCGGCTTTAATTTGCCACTCACTCCAAGTAGGATAAGTGGCCGTCAGTCAGTCACGTAAGTTAGTTAGTCGGCGTCTTTCTCACTTTTTGAACTAAGCGCCTGCTGTACCTCCATGTGGTTAACTGTAACTTTCTGACAGTGAATTCGACAGTGGATAAAATCATCCCCAGTTTTTTGGTCGGCTGCTGCCGTACATTGCTTAAAATGAAAAAAATAGATAGAAGGTTTTTGCTTCGATATTGATGAAAACATCTCTTCCGTGCTGGTACTATGTCAGTGGTTGTGTGAAGCATTCTAGGGTAGATCATGTAAAATTCTATTTTCAATATCAGGTAAGTGCATATACAAACACTAAGTCGAGTCATTTGTCAAGTATCACGCGATAAAGGGGTTAGATATTCTAACACTAAGGTAAAAATCTTAATTATATGTGTAAATCATCATGCTTTACTTAAGGTAGATTAAGCGAAAAATCATTTCACTTAGAAATCAATGTTTTTGGTCTCATTTTAAAGAAAAATATCTCATTCTTCTAATGACACCAAAATTTCTACCCCTTACCACATTACTTTCCGAGATATTTACCAGAAAATGCCAGTCCTTTTACATGGGAAATGGTACGTGTATGCACTCCATAGAGACATTATTTACAAAATGAGGTATTTCTAACACTTAGATGTCGTAAAAAACTAACAGAGTGTAGTTTGTATTGATCTCAACTATTTTTGAAAATTAATCATATTGTCACCGCAATAGGTTCTTGGGTATCACAAAAAACCTTCCGTTTTGAAGGAGTTTCAAACGCACCGCGCGAAAAAAATGAGTCAAGTTAAAGACTTATTTAGATATTTTCATTTAATTACTTACAATTTCTGTCATATAAAACTATATTATTGCACCATTAATAGTGCAATATTTAATTGATGTGTTTTAGAGCTGGTGCAATTAAAACGTATGATTCGATATGTTCTCTATTATGACTAGGAAACTATCTCGCTCGGACTACCTTAAAATGTTGCACAAATAGAGTCCAGGACAAGTAATCATCGAGAGGGTTTTTTTCTCGTCAGTAAATTCAGCGGTGGAAGCTTCCCTGGCGCACTGTGCGGCAAATCTGTGGACCACAGCCAGTGGGAATTATTTTTTTTTGCATTCACGAAGACGTTTACTATCGAATATCGATTTTGCTTCTGGGGTGATAAATGAGATGCAAGAGGGAAGGAAGGACCCGTGTCACTCTCCACCCCCCCTTGGGCGCATAAGGAAGGGGGTGGGGGAGGGGGTGAAGAGGGTGGGAGGGCGGGGCGAGGACTCGTTTGCTTCGCGTGAGAGGAAGGGAAAGAGATAGAGAGAGGACCCGTGACGGGAGAACGTGAAATACGAGCGGCGGTGGAATAGGTGGACACGCCCGGGCGATGCACGCGTCTCCTCCGGCCGCGAAGAGAGTCACGCAGACAGTCAACCCTCTCTCCTTCACTCCACCCCCTTCCCCGATCCTCATTCCTTCTCTCTCTCTCTCTCTAGCTTCCTTCCTTCTTTCTTCATTCTTTTCTTCTCTTCCTCTTTTCTCAGCGATCGAAAACAAAAAGTTGTTATTGACGGTTTTAGCTCTGATATGTTCAAAGTCACATCCGGTGTTCCTCTAGGAAGCGTGATTGGCCCTCTTTCATTCATTATTTAAATTAATGACCTAAGTTATAAAGTGAGCAGTAAATTAAGATTATTTGCAGACAATACAGTAATCTAACGTGAAATAATCGAAGACGCGGACTTTGAATTTCTGTCATCTGACCTTAACAACGTTCATTCGTGGTGCCAGGAGTGGGGTTTAGAATTAAATATTAGTAAATGCACCACAGTTCACTTCTTGAGAAAGTCATCACACAAAACCCATTCCTACATCGTGGGTGGAGTAAACATAAAATCTTCAAATAAAGTCAAATGTCTTGGAATTACCTTAACTTCAGATATATCGTGGGGAACACACATAAAAAACATATGCAGTACAGCATTTAAGAAACTAGGTTTTGTTAAACGTATAATAGAAAGGTCCTCGGATGAAAAAGTAAAAAAGAGATGCTACTTCGATCTGGTTAGGCCATACCTCGAATACGCCGCGAGCATTTGGGACCCTGGTCAAATAGATTTAACCAACAAAATTAATAAAATACAAAGGAAAGCAGCGTGCTTCGTTAAAAACTACTACGAGCGTACATATAGAGTCTCACAACTTCTAGGGATTAAGGTGGGAGCCCCAAGAGACTAGGAGGCTACTCGCTAGGCTTAGGTTGCTTGATAAATTCAGAACTGATATTTTTCAGAGCGACATAGAGAATATTGTCATGACTCCTCACTACATCTCTAGGTCTGACAGATGCGATAAAATAAGAGAGATACACTGCCCAACAGATAGATGCAAGAACCCGTTCCTTCCGCGAACAATAAGCGATCACAATTAAAATTGAGCTCCACTAAATACTCTCCTATAATACATGTCACCATTTCATCTCCAAAACACTTACACCTTTACACGGCTGGTGACCTAACACCTCCTGCCACACGCCCATGCGGCGGTTCGTAGGGTATTACGTAGGTGTAAATTCTTTCCTCCTCTTTCCTCTTCATCCGCCGCCAAGGGTGTGTAGCAGGGGGTGTTGATGACACCAGCCGTGACAAGGGAGGAAAATTTGTGGGATCAAATGCACGACGGGATGATAGAAATGTGCTGAATTCAGAACATTAACTTCATATTGTGTTCTAAGGGCTCGAGGGGGAGGGTGTTTCTGTATCAGTCAAGTACGAGGGAGAGAATAGGATGACGGAATCGGGAGAGAGGAGGAAATGATGATTGATCTAAGGTTTTCCTGGCGTATCTGCTGGATAAATGTTTCCCGGGTGTTGCACCGGGTAAGAGGGTCCAATGTTCCCGACGTTTTAGAGATCGACTTGATCTCCATCTTCAGGGGTTTATCCAGCAGATACACCAGGAAAACCTTAAATCTGTCATCACTTACCTCTACGGGGAGGAGATGTATCGCAACGTCTGTAAACTGGAAGACCTGCGCAAGGATAAGGCAAAACGTTTATGTAGTCTTGTCTTTCTCCTGAAATGCCGTGCCGAAGAAGCCATTACAACCTTCACCAAGGTGAAATCATCACTGAAGTCGTCAAAATCAGATGGTACCTGAACCTAGCGCAAAGAGTATATATACCGGCCAAAATGGTAAACACGGCATCAAACCCCTGAAGATGGAGATCAAGTCGATCTCCGAAACGTCGGGACCTGTGGACCCTCTTACCCGGCGCAACACCCGAGAAACATTTATCGAGGAGGAAATGATTTAAAGGTGTGACTAAATAAATTACTTATTCACTGAAAATCGCGGAATCCGCACTTGTAGAGTATTCTAAGCCTACAGCCCCACACCTTGGATACGCCAGTGGCTCCCAATCTAGTCCTTTCTCTGGCTTTGTTGCACACTCTTCTCCCTGGTAGCAGTTCTATTTACGAAGCGTCCGTCTTTCAGTCGTATTATATTTCGCGTACTGAAGCATTCCAAGGTACCATTCTAAGTATATGTTACTTTCTTTCTTCCTTTTGACCTTCCTCTTAGTGTACACCTCGTCCCTTTTCACGTCCTCATATACTCCGAACTCCTTCTGCTTCCTTCCCTCTCATACACGTCCCTTATCTCGCCATCATCATATCCTCGGCAGAATATTCGTTCTGGGTTGGGTCGCCTCGCTGGAGAGGATGATCCAGCTTCCTCAGCCCACTTTCTTTAAAAATATAAGCGAAAAGGTGGAACATTTTCCTTTTCACTTGCGTTCATACTTCACAGGTTGGGAGCCTCCTAGCTAACGGGCACTTGCAGGATGCTGGGGAGTAATTGCGTGGAACTCTTTGGATCGCAGAAGACCGAGAGATCAAGTCGTTGTCGTCGTGTGAATTCCTTAAAATTAGTTATTTCTGCGAGGTTATCACGTTTCCTCGCGTTTAATTTATTTTTTAGAAAAATGCATTCTTTAGAAACATTTTCGGCTATAGCTTTTTTTTATTTTCGGTATTTTGGTATTTTGAACTATAAAAATGACCGTGGAATATTTTAAAATGGTCATAAAACTACATCCGTTTCTATTTCTGTTCCAAGTTCCAAACTGTTACCTCCAATCTTTCAACGATAGTAGTGGTTGTAATAGGAGTAGGTGGAGGGCAATCAACATTTCTAAAAAATATATTTTTACTGAGAGATTAAACAATAGTCACTGAAAGACTCGGAGATTTTAATTGAGGGATAAGTGGACTGTATAAAAAAGACATTAAATAAATTTCTACCCATGCTTGCCTAAACGCCATTGAAAATTACCCAAGTGACTCTCTGCCAAGAATGTGAACTTCGACACCACAGAGTAACTAAGGGAAAATATTGTAAACTCTGCTCTGTTTCCATTGTTTCAGTAGTAAGGTTTCTATTAATTACAAATTAGTTACATCCCTATTCCATTTTTTCCTTCTACGAGATTACTGCGGAAAAACTGAAAAAGAGAAAATCAGCAATCGTTGTTAAGCGGAATGGTGCTGCCAGTGGAGGAAAAACCCAGCTTTCATCTTTTCTCAGTACGATTAATAAACATTTTTTTAATCATTCTAAGTAAATTTGGCTAGATGTATGATATTAAGATAGAAAATATCCCCACTGATATTCAACTCTCTAAGACTACGCGACAGAGGATCCGTTAAGTGAACAGGAACCATATCTACGCGAAGCAGGAAAGGGTCGAAAGCGATATGAGATACCTCTACATGGAGCACCAGCAAATCTTTTTATTGCATACTGATGGTATCACTGATCTATATTTGATACTGCACGCATCGATGGATGTATTTTTGACAGCGGTCGAGCCTTGCTCTGAACATCCTCCATGTTCTTCCTTTCAGAATGGGTATAGGCGGACTGCTGCTGGAATACATTTTCCCGAAAATTGAGAACTTTCATCCTCTTAGTATACGGCAAATCTAATTCCTGGATATTTTTGAGGGTCGATCCATGGTTCTCAGGGTCAGCAAAGATCCTTGAAATCCTGCCTCTGAAAATCCGCCTCCATACCTAAGTCTAAACATTGGTAGTGGTCCTCCTCCATTACACCCTTTTTGATTGACGAGCACTCGTGCTAATCGTCAGGTCTTCGCCTTGAACTAGTTTTCCATTGGTCGTTTGATCCATCTAAGCTTCACGATAACAGCGATTATGAGGATTATTCAAGTTAGTTCTATTTCTTTTTTTGCCCTCTAAAATGAATAAGAAGTTAACGCACTGATTGCCAGTTTGCTTATGGTCAAAAGACAGTAGTAACAGATCAACTGATAGCTCAGAATCAAATTTTGCGCGAATACGTTCCTAATTTCAATGCCTTTTATGTGTAGTAAGATTAGCCCCATATGACACTAGTAGTAGACGGTCTATTTGTGAAATTATTAATAATGTTTAAAGCTTCATCAATCGTCCTTATCCTTTATGCCAAAGCATTGGACGTTATGTTCGTTTTCCTTTGTATTGTTTTGGATAAGACCAACTATAATGTGAAACGCAATGAACTAATTGTCATCAACAGTATATAAGCATCTGTCATATTTTGCAGATATAGTTGAGTCTGTCATACTGTCAATTGTGGGATTTTAAGAGGATGCCTAGGAATCATCACTTTCCCTATTGTTGCCTCTACAGACCTATAAGCCCAGTTGTTTCATCCCTATAATGTAAACAGGTTGATAATTTTAGCTTATTTTAGAGTTATAAGCGTTTTTATTGGTAACGCCTCTTTTATAGGTATTTTAAAATTTTCTTTCCACGGATATTTCCTAAAAGAATTATTTTTGTTAAACTTCACAGTAAAATTGAAATTAACGTGTTAGAAAACTTTTTGAGTACAATTTTTTTTTCAGTTGGACTACAATCTGATTTTTTGACCTCTTTTTCGCGATTTGGAAAACTGTGAGATATTCCCCCTGGGGGTACCTGTGTGGTATATTTGGTTCCCTTGACTCACTCATCTACGCTCACTTCACTCTTTGTGGCCAAAATATCTTTCTCTCCGAGTTTCGCGATACCAGTACTAGTTACTAGCTGACCCGTGTGAATATTTCGCGCAGCATGTAGCTTCTTCCTGTTTCTTCCTTCTTTCTTCCTGTTCTTCTACCTGTTTCTTCCCATGGACAATTATATGTTATTTATGTTTGCGTTAAAGATACATAACGTAAACGGTCACACTGACTGCATGTAGAATGTAAACAATCTAACTCAACGAATTGTTAATAGATGGCGTCTCCTACAGTCTTTTAAGCACGTAACCATAGGCAACATATTAGTTAATTATATTGTCAACAGATGGCACTGTCATATTTTAACAAAAACTATAATTTTAAATTTTTTAACAAAAACTTCAATTTTAAACCATTTGTGTATTTTTCGTCAATAGTGAGGAACATAAGCTTTAAAACGATGTTTGAATCATTAATTTTGATAAAGAATTATGGGAGCAATGACGTTGCGACAAAAAAACAACTTTGAGAAATAATATATATGAGTATTTGAAGTTCTTGTGGTCCAAGTTTGCAGGTTTTGCGGGAATAATCACACAAATAACTAGCGCTGTGCCATGCTCTAAAAAGTGGCCATTTAGTCAGCATTTTTACCTTTCGCGTCACGCGTTTTACATATGCAAATCACGATCACTTTAATGTAATATCAATCCCGTACTAATATAGGCGTACAGTGATATCCGTCCCAGAGAATCCAATTTATTTATCAAAAGAAAATACTTAGAAAATGCTTCGAGAATAATGGTACTATCGCCTGCAATTTTCAATTATTTATGACGCTCCCAACTAGCGTAATAGATATGATTTTTTTCTCAGCGTTTATCATAAAAAAAGAGAAAGAGGGTGGATAGGTCTTGCCCCTAACTCTACAGTTTTTTTCTTCGTACTATCAATAATATTTCAAGGTCTTGCCGTGAGATAAAATTTGGAGTTAATTAAATGAAACATTTTAACGTAGTAACCTTGAAGGAAATAGGGGATCGAAGAAAACTATTTACTGATGGACATGTAATCTTTAAATAAGAGTAATTGGTCGAGAAATACGTGGAATGGTAAGTAATAATATAAAATGTCTCTTCTTATATTATTGATTGCCTTGTGCAGTCATAAGTGGCAAGCTACGAAACTGAATTTTTTCTCTGAGCGTAATCTGAGTCACTCGCAAGTTTTGAGGAGTTGCACGCGGAACAATTTTCCCGGAGCTAAATTCGATCATTTTTGCGTATCTTACAGGTAAATGTTTTACGTGGCGTTTGTGGAAGTGATTATGCCAACGTATTGCCCTTCGTCGTTTTATTTGAGAAATAAACAAATTGCTGCAATAAATTACAATTATTCCTGCTTCCCTTAATGGAAGAAGCATCTTTTAACAACCCAATTTTATTCTCTCTTAAAGAGTTGCGTTTCCCATGGGATTCTCTGTGGCCAAACGACAATCAACAGCTCTCTGTATGACTCACAGCCATGCCATAACACTCGGAATTATGGCATGAAAACAAAACCACACATCCCTATTTAGCTCATTCATAGTCTAAATTATCATTGCTGAAGAACCTTTTTTTACAATACGATTATAATAAGGAAATGCGGTAAGGGGCAGGAATAAACTGAAATTCTTTAGCTAAATAATTTAATTTTATAAAAAAGCGTGAGAATTTCTTCCTGCACGCCTAATCTTTGCAACAATTTTGTTATGTAGCATGGAACTGAGTTCCCCGCAGAGGACAATTTGGGATCTGAGTCCTCTTATGATACCTTTTCGAATCGGTTTCCAAAAAACTCTAGCGCGACCGATTAACTCACCGCTAACTTATGTATAATTGTGACCTGTTGTGAAAGTTTTCCGAAAATATTCAAATTTGATTTCCAATTAAAATTCAGGACTTTTTTTGGAATTGCCATTAATGATACATCATTCTATTTACTCCGGACGACAAATTGATTTCACGCTCATCCTAATATATAAATTATTCAAAAATAAAATATATCCTAATTTACTAGAGACAATTTGGAATCAGCCTGAAGCTCCCCATGTGTTTTTTCGTCTTTTTATGTTGTGTTAAGCATTTTTGATGGTGAGTAAATGATACTGAGCCAGTTGTTTCATTATAAGAGGAAATTGTTCGAGTTTATGCCGGTCAATCAAATGCTGTCAATGGAGAATGGATTGGCAAAATATTAGACTTAGAAATTGGAAATTCTATCTCATAGGTGTAATTTAGTGGTGCATTGTATTTCATTTCATTGAGGAGAAAGAATTGATGTACAATATAAAATAACAGTACTCGATAATATAGCTACGGATGAGAAATTATGACGGCTTGTTGGTGAAAAATTTGAATGGTAAGGAAAGAACTTGAAATGATAAATGCATAGCTGTATTTGCACAAACTATTGTCTCTTTTGGTTCACGTTTTTTATACCTCTCACATACTTACATACCAACACTGCATTTGTATGGTTTGAATATTTTTAGCCCTTCAATAACTGTCATGTTATATTTTTTCAATGGTTTATAGAATTAATTGCACTTTTTACCCCTTTCAATATTGCAATTTATTTGGAGATAGAACACCATTAGTACAAAAATAACTTTTCACTCTTGTAGGTGTGTCCGACTTATGACAGCTGCGGATCCAAACTTAGTGTAAGTCATCTTACTTCGGAATACGAGAAACATTAGTGATGATTTGGCAAAGTTTTGCATTACGGATCATGTGTAGTTACCGGGAAGTCTTGTCACGCAGGCACACAGGTAGCGTCCGTAGAACCCCTTTCATAGGGAAGGTCGTAAAAATGCATTTTGTGTCCTTCAAGCTGAGAGAGCACAAAATGACTCATGATGTGACGGCATATTAACGCTTTATTCCCACCAACGCCGGCAGGGAGGTGTCATTCCGTTTGATGGGAAATCGGAAATCGGAGTCGAGGGCTGTGGGAGTGGGGAGGGGTGTGGTGGGAGCGGTGGGAGAGTGGCGATGTCTCTGCGGTGCTTTCAGTGGCTGCACCCGATCAAGTTTCCTTGGTTCCCACGCCTTCCAATGTTCCCACGAAACTTCAGATTGTCTTCCCAATTCGGTATCCCGTTAGCATACAACTCACCTCTGCAACTCGGCAAACATGACAAAATACACGAATTAAATGGCATGTGTATCCTGTGTGGGCTAAAGTAAATCTTAATGCCCTGCATTAAGGCGTCCTTGACCTCTTAAATGGTTACACAATCTTATTAAGTAAGGCGACATAAGTGACAGTAGGTTTATCTTCGACTTTTCGGTCGGACTTGATTCAATTTAGATAGCTCCCCATTTCCTGTTGGAATAATATTACGTGATCATTATAAGTTTCATACCTGAGGAATGAATCTAGTTCTCTTCTACAGAAATTTGAACTGAAGAGGGGACAGAACCTCTCCGAGCCGTAGTTGTCGGGCGTGCAGTTTCCTCGCATTGTCATCGAAGGAATACCTCTTGTGGTGATAAATTTTGCGAAATAGTGCCAAGCTAGCCCGCTGTAGAAAAGGCTGATCCTCAAAAGATTTGATCGATGACCGAACCAAGGCAAATGATGGAATGATGTTCTCGTCGCGGCATCTCAGCAAGAAGCTAAAGAGATCCCTATGGCGAGAGACAATTTCTATTGTATTTTCTTCTAAGTATGACGTGGCTGCTAATCCTGAAGTAGGTGGAATACACTAGGAAATATTGGCACCAAAAACCCTGATCGATCATAGGATTTCCCGCCACAGTACAGTCGCTATATATATAGCGACTCGCGACCGCTCGAGGCGTGAGCATCAGATTCCCTAATGACGAGGGCCGTGTCGGACCTCGAAACGTTGGAGGACATGGACCAACTCACTAGCACGACGACCCGAGAACTAGTCATTCATCACTTTAGCCCCTCTTTTACCTTCTTCATAGAAAAAACATTTCTCTTAATCTTTATTCAGCTATTTCTTTTAATATGCCCTAAATCACATTTCTATTGCTCAAAGCTAGAACTCTTCTTTTTTGTATCTTATTCTCACAAAGTGTTAACAGATGGCTCTATACATGGATATAAAGGTTATAGACGACATTTCGATATACGTATGATTATACTTTTTTCCATTTTAATATGACGATTAAAAAGTATCAATATATAGGTATATATAATTTAATTTAATTTTTTTTTTACGGAGATTACTTTCCGTCTATTTTATTCTTTAATTTTGGGTACAGAAGCAATCTTATTTTACTAAGCGCTGTGGGTAAAATATAAAGATTACTTTAGTCAACCTGTGTCCCTGAAAACTCAGTGTATCAATGAGTTAATCCATTATCTTACGGATTTTGGGGGAGTTTCACCAGCCAAAATTAATATTATTAGCATTTATTCTTAGGAAATAGACTTATCAAATCAAGTTCAAAGCTTTAAATGCGGAAGAAACATGAGCAAACGAGGGGTAAATAAGGGTGAGATGAGACCCCGCCATGGGCATTGTTGCTTCAACAAATCTGGCATTTGATTTGTGAACTTACCAGAGTGAAGTGGCATCCCTTGTTCATGTTTTCGGTCTCAGACTACCCACTATTTGCTTTGCTTTCACCTAATCTCGAGAATTCAGTTCCTTAGATCTTTCGAGTGTGCTTTCTCTGCGATAATTCCCAAACTACATTGAGGCCAGGTGTTTGATGTCACCCACTAATGTTTCATCTATTTCCTTAACAATATAGATACTTGGCTAAATATATTTGATTTGATGTGATTTCCATTCATAGAACATTAAAGTTTGGATTCTCTCTCAAGATGTTATGAATACTTATACGCTTTTTTTAAGATCAAACGAAAGATTCTTAAAGTCTTCGGTGATTTATCGGTAATTGACCGAATTTTTGACTAACCGCATTAAGGCTTGTAGTAATTCTGTCATTAACACCGAGAGTATAAATAAAATGGTGCGAAAATGCCGTTGGTGTTTTGAGGGAATCAAGAACTTCGAAGAAAGATGTTATATGCGAGGGGGGGGGATAACGGGAGGGGAATTCGGTGGAGCGTTAGGCGGGGAATGGGGAGGGGGATAATTGGGGGCGAGTTGAGGGGAAATGGACGGTGGAAAGGGACGGTGGGGGTGGGGGAATAATAGGTTTTAGGAATCCGGAATTGGGGGCTATCAAATGGGAGGTGAGCGCTATCGCTGCCGGGCGAACACTTCCTATGCCTCGGCATGGAGAAGCCCTGTTTTCTTGTTCAAATTGGAGTTCCTCCGTGCTCATTGAGATTTATTGCTGGAAGAGGATATAATGAATCGAGAACGATGAAATGATCGACGTGATCAGTATAATTTGACTCTTTAATATGTTTCCCAGGCTATACTTTTATGAATGACTTCCAAGCCCGCGGAATGGAATTAAGTTTGATGCCTTATGGTTGGGCGATGACCATAATCAGGACTGAGTCCGTTTCGTTCGCATCCGCTTTTTATCGAATATGAAACTGCTTATTTAGTGCGCGCGGCCTTGCACGCACATTCCACCCCCAAATCACTAAAAAGGGATGTGCTCTTCGAATTGACTTTCCCGCTTTCTCTCTTTCTTCATGCATTCCAATGCAGCAAAGTTTATGTCGCCTCTAATACTTTGTTTATACTGACTCTATGGATATATCTAATAAGAGCATTGCACACATCGATAGTCACACGATGGCACTATGAAAATTCATTACCGAAGACAATTCATTCCATTTTAAAGTAGGATCCAGGCATTCCTCGGCCTTCATGTTCTCCTGTTTAGCTATTCACCTAAAATTCCATTTTATGGGTATGTATAGAACTGGAACTTTTATTTTTGTACCTTGAGAATGACATAAAGTGTTGAAACCATGGTCTGTGCTTATTAAACAGTGTGGAAATTTACTCTTGTCTTTCCATTCTTACCACTATGGGTATTGAATATTTCCACCAAGTTACGCCTGAAACTCTTTCAAATGTCGCTTATATGTTTTGATGAAAACTAGCACATCAAACTTGCAGATGTAAAAATTATATTTTCGAGATTATTTTTAAGATTAGAGTACTGTAGAATGATGCAATTATGAGGAGAAAACCTATTTAATATTATTTTTGTTGCTTAACTCCTTAACATTTAAAGGAGAAACAGTTTTTGAAAAACATCACTGAAAACTACGAATAAATCTGGACAATGCTAAAAACTGATTACCTTTCTGTGTTTTTTATCAGAACTGTGTTAGAGAAAGAAAGTTGGCCACCAAGAGAAAGTTAGACTGCTTTTCTCTTGGTTTCCTATTGATTACAAGCTAATAATCAGGGAAAAGTGTTAATTTTTTCATTCTACATCATCTGGGTATATTCGACTGTCCGAGAATCAGGGAAATTTATGGCGCAATATTTTGAATTAGTTTGAGTTAAATTAAACAGAAAAATTGGACGGCGCTTTTTTAAGTAACTGGAAATTTTTCCTTCAAAATAACATTAACAATTGCTGATTATTTTTTTTAAATATTACATCATTAGATTTTATTGCTTACATTCAATTTGACAATATTTACCAATCATAAATACAAATATAAATAGAGATACACACATCGAAATAAATTAGACATTTTTATAATATAGTCATTAAAAACCCATTATAAATGTCATGAAATATATAAAATACGATAAAAGGCTTAAAAACACTCATAAAAATAAATAATATGCCCATTTTTGGTCCTGCTAAGCTGCACATTACATCTTGTCAGCAGGTGCCAGTGTTAAATAAAATAATATTTCAATTTGTTTCCAAATTGTTTAAGCTTAGCAATGAAACACAAAAATCATATCTTTATTGAATACCAATTTTAAGTACTTATTGTCCTATTTTTGTTTAAATAACCAGTTTTTAATTTCCCTTTTAACCGCACTTAGAGTAATTAGTGATTTCAATTTTTTGGCAATTCGTTAAAGTAAGTAGGCACAGTTATTACCAAATTTCTTTTCCCATGAGTGATGTAATATTTATTAACATTGTATTTTTTATTGTCCCTCAGCGTTAATGCAGATTTAGTCATATTCTGAGTTTTGTACTTTTCACTAAAATAATTATTAGTTATAACCACATACTTACGTAATTTATGGACTGGAAGAATACCAACCAATTTGAATAATTCATCTTTGTTGAGATTTTTTACATTTCCAAATTTTACTCCCACCATTTTCTTAATGAGTTTCAATTGTTTCCTTCTTAATATGCTAATGTTTGTTTTGCCACTTGCAACCCATACTGTGATACCATATCTTAGAATACTCTCTATTAAAGCAAAATATATAGTTTTCATTGTGCTCAGATTGCATATTCCAGGCAAATAATTAAATGTACACAGTATATAGTTCAAATTGTTACTAATTTTATTAATGTGAGCACTAAAGTTAAGATTTGGTCGATAACAACACCCAGGTAATTATATTTGTTAACCCGTTCCAGTGTGGGACATTGACATAAATTAGGAGTGTCATGTAAATCTGCCAAATTATCGTCAATAACATTGACATCAAATAATAAACTACAGCTCACGTGGGGTCAACAAAGTATTATCTCTTATAATGGGAAAAAATCGAAAACCTTGTCTGCGGAGGTAAAATAAAATTACCCTCAGGTGAAATTTTCGAATGAGTTTAAACAGAGTGGCGATCGTCAGGGAAAATCGGGGAAACCTGGAATTGTCAGGGAATTTTGAATGTCTGGAAATGTCAGGGAGAAGTCAGGGGATTCTGGTAACAGTCAGGGAAGAACTGGGATATGAATCTTCATTATTTTTCTACCATAACGTTTATCGGCCAGTCTTTCCCGTCCATTATTTCACCAACTGAAACTAAAGTCCGTCGCTTACGTGCATGGAATAAGCACCATCAATTCGTGAAATATTCCGTTGTGAATCAGACGTACGATGTATCCCTTTTGTATATCCTTATTGTGATATTTGCCTAGTAGTGTTAAAATTCATAATCACAACGCTCAACACAAGGAATCCGGGTCTATGTTATTCAGAAATTTTTAACTCAAGTTTTATTTTAACTTCCGAAGCTAAAGTCGAGAGGTAGTATATGGAGCACACACACAATAGTGCACTATAGTCAGTAACCACATATGGTTGCAGTTCTAAAAATACGAGACGTTGTTTAGAAAAGATAGAAAAAATTAAAAGCTGCTTAGCTTAGTAGAAGATTTAGAAAAAAAATATCCCAACAATAGGTGACCTTTTGGCGATCGGTCAGAGAAATTGGTAAATCCATCAGAGAAAAGTCGAGGAAAAATCAGGGAATTTAAAAACTGGATATCAGTAGCCACCCTGTTAAAGAGAAATAAGTATTAGGGCGAAAACATTTTGCGCTGAGACATTCTTTCCAGAGAATAACTGTATTTTTAGTCTTGTGGATTTTCGAATATAAAATTTCGAGGTGAATGAGCCACACAGTGTCAGAATTATATTTCATCATCTAAATACTAAATGTGATAACCATGAATGTTCAAATGTTACTCCATGACAAAAATAAAGATTCGCGTTTCTCAATTCCAATAGGCCATTAAATTGAGTGTAGTAGTTTTCCACTCTCAATCCACAACCTTTGAAATGTGCATCTCGTAGCCATGTAATTTTGCCAAGTGTCTCAGCTTTGTCCCAAATTATTATCAACTATCGAGTATACTATTAAATTTTAGTAAGATTTTGCGTCATGTACTTAAATTGTACTACAGTAACTGAAGTGTTGACAACAAAGGTACATTTTATGCATCCTTCAGGAATCTACGGGATAACATGAGCACTGAAATTCTTAAGAAATTCATCTTCAAAAAGCTTTTAGAATTGAGTCGACTAAAAACATCATAGAATATTTCGGAAAACAATTTCAATTTGTGAACCTTTGCTGTCAATGTATATATTTCAATTCCAACAGGTCATTAAATTGAGTGGAGTTATGAATTTCAAGAATCGAGGACTTTAAGAAGTAAACCTGGGATTCACCGTAACTTCAGACCAAATGTGGAAAAACATGAAAAACATTTCCGGTGCTGCATTAAAGAAACTTATAATTTGTCAGGCAAGTTCTTAGAATGTTGTCGGATGAAGAAGTGGAAGAGAAACGCAATTTCGCTCTGTTTAGCCCACATCTCGATTATACCGCGAGCCTTAGAGTCCCGGCATAGAAAGATTTAATTCGCGAAGAAAACTTTTAAAAATTAATTCGCACGCCTCGATTAAAAAAAGCGAACAGTGTGTGTAGCACAGGTGATGGGATTTTTAGGTTGTGAGCCGCTATACACTTGGCGGCTACATGCTAGTTTTAGGTTACTTGAGAATTTCATATCTGACGATTTTCAACTTATATCGGGGAGTATTATTTTAACCCCAAGCTACACCTCTAAAAGTGATAGATGCAGAAAAATGAAATAGATTCGCGCATAGTCACCAAAGTTCCTTCTTCTCCTGTACTGTAAATGACTACAAAAGTGTCCGTGAAGGAACCAATAAGTATTAGGAACTAATAGAAGGAACTGCACCATCCTCAGATCTCAATACGTGCATCGCAAGAAACTTCAAAGAAAGGAGCATTTACATACATGTAAGGAAAATTACTCTTTATATTTAATGGAATTGGCAAGGAAGTTAGAAGAGAAACAGAAATTGCTATAACCATGCAAAAGTTATAGTTATAGCAAAAACAGACCAATACTGACGTAAATGGAGGCCGTACATATGCATCTGCAACTGAAAGATTTTCAGCACACATTGGGAGGAATAATTGCGATAAAAATTAGAATAGATCACTGTGAAATACATATCTATCCAAGGACGGAAGAGTGTATACCCAAAACTGACAGCAAGGTATTTTATGAATAACTGAAAGAAGTAAATGGCAAAAATCATCAAAGGAAATATTCATCCTAAAAGGTGATTTTTATTCTCTCATTATAAAAGATATTATTCCATTTTTAAGGCAACAGCTCAACGAGTAAATTTTAAATAGATATGGAGAAAGATTTTTGATGACCTGAAGGATGGAGGGAGTTACAGAGAATTGAAGAGGAGAGCAGAGGACAGAGAGAGATGGAGGCACCTGCGAAAGCAGACAACTAATGATGATGATGGTGAAATGATAATTTAATTCTGCTCTCATAATAGATTAAAATAAACAACACCTTCTTTAACCATAATGTTCGATAAAATAGTAATTAAAATTCCAGAGACCATCAATCAATACTTGAATACATAGTAGTCAGCCCAATCTGTACATCTTGTGGATGGTAAAGTTTTTTAGCAACAAAAGTACCTGCCTTGAATATCAAATCGTTCAACTCTCAAACCGAGGGGGTGTAAAAAAATGAGGATAAAGAGCAGGTTATCAAAGCAAGTAGAATAGCAGTCTCTTTCAATGATGCAATCTGGCGGAACAGACTCTCGAGGAAAGAATAAAAAGCTGAAATCTATTAAGCCAAAGTGAGACCTAAACTGACATACATTGGGGGTCATAAATATTCATCTGCAAATAGAAGGCATCCGAAAACCGCAGAGATACGAGTCCAACAAAAAATCTCAGGGAAACCAGGATTAGACGGAGAAAGGAGTTTTCCCGAATGAATAGAATGATGCGTAGAAAATAGGAAAAATTAAACAGAAAAGATTGAAATGAGAGCATTAATAATTGAATTAATTATAGATTAATTCGTCATAATTGAAAGAGAAAAAATCATAATAGGTAAAATGAGCTTTTGAGAAAAAGATGGCCAAATAACATAGAATCTGAACAAAAAGTAAAAACCTTAGTCATAAGAAGAAAGAAAGGAAGAAGAAGAATAAAAGATATCAGAGCAGGAGACAATGAGGCAACCCTGAAATATAGTAGTAGTTCACTTCCATCATCTACCTTTATAGGGCTACTTTCATCACTCTCCCTGCCATACACCCCTACGGCGGTGGCTAGGGCGGAAATGTGTGGACGTTGAGTTATTGTGATAATTAGCTGTGAATGATCGAATTGAATGTAGCTAATGTTCTTTTTCCTTATGGCATACGACAAACATTTATAGTGAAAATAAGAAATGGATCCCCTGGTTGAGACGAAATTTCCCAATAGCCCCTCTCATATTTAGGAGTTGATATCAGTGTGAATTTTAAACGATTAAGTTATAATGAAGTTCTTTTAAGATTAAGAAACGTTATTTTTAATGGCGATCATTCCCTGATTGAAGTAATGCGATGGGTTTCCGATTTATTTGAGTGGCGTTCTTTGAAGCGTCATGCATCTTGGAGAATTTAGGAATAGCACTTTGAACAATGGAAGCCACTCGATGTCAAACGAAAGAATCGAATAGTAAAATATATGAACTGAAAAACTATTCACCATCAGATTTTTAAGAGCCTATAGTAGAGAAAAGCCTATTTTCTCAGCTCTGCGCTTTAATTTAGCGTGCTGAAAATGACCGTATATGTGTGAAGAAGACCTACCAAATATCGTTTTTCTAGACAAAGTAGGGACAGTAGATGTGTTCAGCAAGCATATCCAATTATCATTTAAAGCAAAATTTCTGCATTATTGAGATCATTTTTACTAGTTTCTAGCAAAAATTGAACAAAAAACGAACTGCTTTAATTGGAGGCTGCGTTTTTTTTTTCACTGAAAGGGTTGAACGTTTATGTTTGCTCAGTGACCTACATATAATTTAGAACAAAATTGCAGGTATATAGGCGTTTTCATTTAATTTGCTAATAGGAGAAATTAAGCAATTCCATTAATTACTCACTCAGAAATGAATAAATAGCCGTTGTTAGCCGTGATTGTTAGTGCCAAAGAAACCATATTTTTGCTGCTAACTGTACCACGTACCTCAGCCTAATAACACTGCCTGATTTTTTTGCCGCTTGTGTTTTAATATATGAATGTGTTGAGCAAAAAACCCACACTGGGAACCGGTGTACACCTCTTTATGTTTGTTTGAGCCTTCCTATTTTCTTGAATGCCAAACCTTTATAGGAAGGTGGGTTAACTACTCATTGTAAGCTATCTACAAGTAGAAAATGTTTAGTGATCATTATGATTAGTAATGAAAGGGTAAGGTCCTCATTGATGGTCTTTGTGACTCAACAATCAATTTTCCGGTCCTTTTTGTCCAAATATGAGAAAAATCATGGTTAATTTAACAAATTAAATAAACATAAATTCCAGTAATAATATAATAATAATAAATTTATTCCATGACAACAAGTTATACATGGGTTATTACATAAATAAACAACAACAAAAATTCCTGAAATATAGGTATCCCATTGGTAATCCCCGCTTTGGGGTTACCGACTCTATCATCTATTAACAGTTGTCATCTCTTCGATGGCGTGTTGACTCATTAAAAAGAATAAAGATAAAATAATTTTTTTTGCATGTTGACTCCCCAGCTGGTAATACTACATAATTACATTTATGTTTTAAGTAAAAGAAAACTTACATTTTGACCAAAAATTGGCGATTATATGCTCAAAAGGGTCAAGTTTCATTGTTACATATTCACACTTGTTTCAATAATAAATTAGAAACATCTTCAGTATTAAATAACAATTTTTTCAGCATTTGACAAAATTTAGCTTCACTTGTTGATGTTACAATATCTTTTGGCAATGTAGATAAAATTTTGGGTCCCAAGAAAAGATAACTTTGTCTAAATGTTTCATTTCTTGGTCTTGGTGTTGCGACATTCAGTCTTAAGAAGCCGAGTATAGTCTTAAAATTCTTAAAAGGAGGATAAAAGCATATATTCTATTCAGCTGATAGATTAACGGATTGACTGTAAAATAGTATGCTTAGTGAGTTGAGATTTCGAGAGGATGAGGGACTCTGGGAGGCCATGCGAGGCTCTTTAGTACTCGAAGAAAAGATCAATCAAGGCAGCGAACCACTCTTGGTGGCACAATTTGGTCTACAATTTGCTCATGGACGATTCAGAACAATAAAAGATGTTTAAGTTGCTAAAAATAAATTGGAATTGATAGCAATTACTAAAGTGTAATGTATTGCCTATATTGAAATCAAATCACCATCAGGAGAAACACTATGGAAGAAATGAAGATAAAAATAGTCAAAAAGTTAAACAAGGATACAAACTTTCACCGGAGCTAATCAATAAATTCAGGGAGGAAGAGAACAAAGAGACTAAAAATTTGGGAGTCAAAGAAATTGAGGTGATTTTAGAAGACATTAACGTGCTTCGTGACCCTCGAAAGTTTACTGTTAAGACATTCTACATCTACATACTACCCCGCGGGCCACCGCATGGGCGTGATGCAGGGGGTGGTAGGTCACCAGCCGTGTAAAGATGTAAAATTTTGTGGAGGTGAAATGGTGACATGTACTATGAGAGTGTATTTGCAGGAGCTCAGTTTCCATTGTGATCGCTTATTGTGCGCCGAAAGAACGAGTTTTTGTACCTATCTGTTCGGCACAGTATCTCTCTTATTTTATCGCATCTGTTAGACCTAGAAATGTAGTGAGGTGCCATGATAATATTATCTGTGCCGCTCTAAAACACACCGGTTCTGAATATCTGAAGTACCCTAAGCCTAGCGTGCATTGGTGATAGAAGACTTGCAACCATTATTGAACAAGATGGATTGGAAACTACAAAGATCCTAAATAAAGACACACGAAAAAAACGCATTTCCAAAGGTGTGGAAGAGAAATCTGAATGCAGAATTTACATTTAAAGAGGAGTTGCTTCAACCAGTGAAATCCTTTACTTACCTTGGAAGTTACATCACAAGGAACGGAAGAAGTGCTGAATAGCTCAAACCAAGGGGATATTAATGGTAGAAGACTTCGGATATGACGAATACAATGACCTAAATGCATTTAAACATTAATGAGGAGTGAATTGAATCAGAGACAAGGAACACGTGATAATAGACTCTAAAGCCATAAACCTTTGGTGTTTGAGACGGTGATCAAATAAGTAAATCGGAGACAGAGAAGTATATGGCAGAGAAGAAAACTGCATAGAGAAATCTTGGTAATAGATAATTTTTTTGACATAGCACACCATTATTCGCAATGCACTCATATATCATAAGGAAAAAAAGATGATATTTAGCTCGGAAGGCTGAAGAATTAATAAGATGGAAAATATGACGGCCCAGGAAAGTGATGGGCTATATCACATAGCCTATTGGGGCTAAAAGAGTTAGCGTTCGATCGAGAATAATGAAGGATTTGAGATAGCTAATCATTGAACTGAAACTAAGTGGATGACAAGAATCTAGAGATGGAAACTATGACAAGAGTTGAAATCTCTTGAGGAGGCTTAGTGGAATGAAACACTGTCCATTGCGAAATTATTAAAGTGAAATAGTTCATTGGTCGTACAATGAACTAATTCTTTTTTTTCATTCCATAGCTTTTGATTGTATCATTCTGACACATGTGTGTAACACTCCATTTAGCTACAGTAAAGTGCTATTCTTAGATGAACAGAGCATTATAATTATTTGGCATTAGATATATGTGCCCTGTGGTCAATATTACGTATTCATTGGGAGTGGAAACGGAGCAATAGAGTTTTGAATATTTCTTAATTATACTCACAATAGCATTTGCAGGTCCTGAGCGGTCAGTCTAGCTTCTATCGACGCCGCAAAAATACGGGAAGTAGAGTTTTCTGATTGAGTTAGTTTTGAGGGGAGAGTTTAATAGTCATCATCACTGAGGAACTAAGACCCATAAATTTTAATATATTTGGAAATACATATTTTTTAATTGCTCTTTCATTTAATTTCCTTGGAATCTTATCATTATCCTGTGGCCTCTTGTTGTGTGGGTTGTTTTCCTATCTTCTCAAAAATAGCACCAAAGAAATACCATCACTTTCATTTGGCATGGGTTATGTAAAATTTTATGCTTAGTGTCAAAGTCTATTCTCACACAATATAATGTGCACAGTCGCAGACGATTAAAACAGGAATAATAAAAAAAATGGAATGTTGCTTCAATATTAAAACTTAAAATATTCACAGTTCAATGATATTTACTCAAAAGATTAGATATTGTTCGGTTTTTAAAAAATTATTCGTCAACAATATTTCAGCCATTCCAAGCATCTTAGCAGAACTAAAAGAAGGAAATTCCCAAAAATATCTTGAGAAATGATCGAAAGGCAGTAATATTTTAAACTTACCTAGTGTCGAAAGAGCTAAAATTCTTTGCTTCACTTTGAATTGGCTCCGCCTTAGGAGACTGTGAATAACTATGATTATTTCTCTTATATCATTTCAAAACTTTTGCGGCATAAGTACCTTCAAGCGCCGTACTTCGACAAAAGCTCACTGTGAAGACAGTTCATCAGTCACCCCAATCTGCTTGAAATCTGTCAGCTAGTCGCATTAAACTATTCGTAGGCATGATGATTTGTATCACCTTATGCCTGATTTTGTCTATATACATCGTATGTTGCACATAAATGTGTCAGAAAGAGTATTAGCGATTTCCAGTAAAAGATTTATTTATGAGCACAGTCTTGAAGCCTAAGAACTACAAATAAATACTCGCAGCGCCATAAAAAATATTCCATTCCATTTTTAAAACTCTCCCGTCAATAATAATTGAAAAAGTAAAAGAGAGGTGCTACTCTGCTCTGATTAGGCCACACCTCAAATATGCTTCGAGCATTTGGAACCCTGGACTGAAAGTTTTAGTCAAAAATTAATGAAATACTAAGGAAAGCTACGCGCTTCATCACAAACTGCTACGAGCGAAGATACAGTGTTTTACATCTTTTAGAGGGATTAAGTTGGGAGCCCCTGGAGACTCAGAGGCTACACGCTAGGCTTAGTTTGCTTGAGGAATATGGAATTGATGTGTTTCAGAGCGACACAGGGAATATTATTTTGCCGCCACACTAAAATTCTAGGTCTGACAGAAGTGAAAAAATAGGAGTGATACACTGCCGAACAGATAGGTACAAAAGTTCTTTCTTTCCACGCACGTGTGAAATAAGAGATCATAATTAAAAGTGAGCTCCACTCAATATGCTCCCATAATACACGTCACCATTTCACCTCCCAAAACTTTATCCCTTACATCTTTACATGGCTGGTGTCCTAACACCCCCTGCCAAACGCCCATACGGCGGCTCGAAGGGTAGTATGTAGATGTAGATGAATAAAAGAAATGTTTTGCACTTCTGCGGATTATGATGTAGCATTACAATCTTATATGTTACTATCACTTACTTATTGCAAAATTGTTTATTTTGTGATGATTTAACGTCTAAAAAATGTGATGAAGTGGAGTTATGATATTTTTCCATCGAACTTCGTACCATTAGGTCAATTACCATAGCACTTTCAAAATATTTGCATTGAACTAATAACTAATTGATGCCACATGATATGAGAGTATGTCCAGCAGGATAACCCCTTTAAACATAACCACGTGATTGTGTCAAGAATAGATACGGCAGTGGAGAATAACTGAACTCAGAAGCCTCCCTCGAGAGTGAAATTAGACTCGTCGGAGACTCACCACGACATCCTCTTCCATCTCTATCTAAAAAAGAAACGGAGGTTTTTCAAGTCAGGTGTCGTAAAATGCATTCCATCAAATCCGCATTCGAGGACGTGAAACATGGGAGGGTAAAGGAGATCGCGATCGAAAAGATCGAACTCAGCGACCGTTTATAATTCTTCGAGACAAGTAGTTTGTTTGCAACGCTGCACACGTTGTGCAAAAAGCGGAGAGTGAAACTTCATTTGGTGCTCTACATTCTCGAAAAGTTTCTCCGGCAAGAACATCGAAGCGGCATTCCGACGTCCAATGACGAGATGCCATGCTTCTCCACTTGGGGCCAGAAACAAAAAAAACGCGCATGTGCAACGCTTCCGGCTGTGGGTGGGGCGGTTGGATCTGCACTAGCGGGTAAACGGCTGGCAAAAATCGCTGTAATTGGAGAAGCTGACCGCGAGGATTTAGCACGCTGATATTCTCGAGCCTCGCTTTTTGAGTTCCAACCGATAACTTTCTCCCATGAGTACTGAAGTTCAGGAAGTTATGGAATCGAATACGCTCAAACCTACGCCCGATTTAAGAAATCATTTCTTGAGTAGTTTTTCGTTGATGTCAATTTTTTTTTCTCTCGGAAAATTTCACCTCTTGGCGATCTTTAAACATTTTGCCATTAATTTGGTGAATGGCTTGTAGCTGGCTTCATTCAGAACACTATGTGTATAAAATCAGAATGTTTTTTAAGCTAAATGCTTGGTTTAATGCTATTATTGTAGTACAATAATACAAATAAAAAATGAAGATGCTGCTTGGTGAATATCAACGGGAAGATTGAAATATGGCATAGATGCGTATGATTGAAAGAATTCTCCCAAAGTGATATTTAAAATGCATAGCAATATGTAATGGTCACATGACACATAAAAGGATATAAGAGGGAAAATCGCTCTACTAGTTACCCAATTTATTCATCTAATTTTTATCATATTCATCCAATTCACCCAATCTGTTATATTGACTATTTAACATGAGGTGTAAGTCCCTCGGTCATATTCATTTATATTACCATTCCAAGCCGATGGTTGCCGAGTAAATAAAAAATCTCTTCACTCATAATAAAAGATGCTTGGTTTTATTCCACACTATAATCTTTTGGGTCGCGTTCTCCTTTCATATATATAACAAACACAAACAAAGTAAGAAATGGAGGTAGAAGGAGGGTGGAGGGAGAGGGGGGGGGGAGCGAATCGATAACGATCACAGTTGAAGTTTAGAGTGCCAAGGTCAGAGGGCTCAAGCCCTCTGATGAAGCCTTCAGTGATTCTTTGACGATATTATACAGTTACTCGCATTATCAAATTACTCAAATACCCCATAAATACAACCAAAGTTATTGTCCGGGGAGGTTTGGAGTTTGACCAAGTGGAAATGGATGGCCCTCTGACCCATTTTTTGCTGGATAGTGTACTGCGAGAAATATGCCTAACCCGGCCGAATCTTTTTTCTTTCATTTTTTGGACTGCATGAATTTCTCATACTGACATATAACTGATATATTTACAGTCTTGTAAGTAGGCTTTGTAGTAAAAAATTGTCAAAAACCACAAATAAGTAACTAAATTGTATAGCTCAGAAAATCTACGTGTTAGTACGAAATTCATTAAGGTAACTATGGAAATCATCCGCTAAATTATGTTTGAAACAGAATAAATAAAAACTCCGTCTTCAGTAAGCTGGTGGAATTCCATAGTTTATCAAAATTGCTAATAAAAATCTTACAATGCCGCAGGATATTACATATGAAACAATCAGGGTTTCCAAGAATTATGGTTGTCATCAGGTGAGTTTAGTCCACTCGTACCAATAATATCGTTCATAAATAAATTCAAATTAAATAAAAAATGTTTTTGTTTTGTGGAATATTACAATGTGAATTTATTTACAAACCATCACATTACAAACATTCACAATGTTGTTCCACCTAGTGAGGCGTGAGAATTTATTATATATATTGATATCGTTCAAGTGATGAATGGCAGTGTTCTTCGACGAAAGCTTATACCCGTACAACTTATCATCCATATTGACATGTTACTCATCCATAATCAATAAATTATATAATACGCATAATTAAGAAAATTCATAAGTCCGTACAATGTCATTTTTTTGTTAGCTCGCAAATGTAAACTTGTAAAAGGGATATGTTCACTAAGCGAACACGTCTTGAGAATTTATCATGTAGAATTGCAAATGATTTATATGACTATTGAGTAGAATCATTACATTGAGGTGAAATTTTGTGTGCAATTTGTAAATGAGTAGATGATTTGGAGTAAGCTATCTTTAAGAAATAGAAATTGGTTTTGAAAATCAGTGAGTGGCCAGAAAGATTTCTAAATCGAATTTGCCTTTCAGCTGCCTTTGGTTTTCTGCTAGAATATTCAAAATACAACACCCATGTAGTGATAAGACGCAGCATTTGGTGTCGCATGAAAGGCCTAGACTCAGGACCTCCGTTGAATTTGGGAGAAATACAGTTCGTTGAACCATTCCAGTCCACATGTTGAGATCCATGAACTCCCATTCCCTGTTGGACAATTCAAGTAGTATTGTTTAAGTCTTTTTCCACGAGGCACTTAATTGAGCAGTTTGATGAAGAGGAATTGTGGGAGCGTGGGAACGAAATTAGATTACGGACTTAATAACCGTCCTTCGTCTAAACATTTCAATAGTCACTGAAGCAGTTCTCTACTTGACACGACGGACTTTCCACTGCACATTCATTCAAGTATTAGACAGGACAATATATAGGATAGTGCAAAAACGGCTTATAAATGTGATGATTAGGTTATTTTGAAGACAATTTAGATAAATTGTCGTAAACGAGGTAAATTAAACAGTATTTTCACGTGTTAATATTTTAACCCATTAATATAATATATGTTAAAATTAAGGAAACTAGAGCTCTACGGCCTCGTAGAATTAACAAAGCAGAGTGAGAATACTTCACAATCAACCTTGTGTCGTTAGTGTCTTTTCCCTTCAGTGCGCTGAAGAGGGCTACCGTGTGGCCGAAATACGCGTGTACGACGCACACCTTCGTCTTTTCCGGTTTCATTCCTTTGATCAAGTTGGACCCTGTTGAATGTGTGAGTGAGTGATTTTGTGAGTGCTTGTGAGAGTGATTGCTCTGTGTGTTTGTGATCATAACTCAGGCATCCTTAACGGAGTCTCTAAAGCCCTGTGAAGGATCCCAATTGGGTTGACTGTGTCTGTTAATGGTCACTGGCGAGGAATTAACGTTCCCGTAAACCTTCACAAGGGTATTCTGGTTGAGAGGAGGTGGTTGGTCACTGATGCTGCTGTCAAACCAGCACAGTAAATATTTTCTTTTCTATAGTTTGACAAGTGGTGCCATTAGTTACGGCCATTGGAGAAATATTTTCACCCTATTTTGTTAATAATATCATTTAATCATTGAATCGATTGAAAATAATGTTTTAGTACTGCATAACATAATTAATGTTACGCATGTTTACCTAGCAGAGATAGATATTCCGATTACTTGTAGGCCTAAGTGAGATTCAGATTTTCTACTCGTGCTGGAGAATTGAAACGTAGTGTATGAAATAAACGAATTACCACCAAAGTGTCACAAAATATGTGAGTGTATTTCAAATACAAAGGCACTAGCATCACTAATAAAGAGAGACACAGAGAAGCGCATTTTCAACATTAATCATTGTGATGTGTGGGCCAAAGAGAGGGGTCGGTGCGGTTAAGAATTTTTTCCGATTCCCTCTCGAACCCAAGTTGAATTTCCATTGTAAAAAACCTTGGCTTGTCCCATTATTTGCGCGTGTCCAACCTCTTTACTTTTACGTCGGCAAATGCCTCTCCGAGGATGCATGGAAAGAGTATGGCTTGAGGGACGGCAGCAATGACAAGCGTTGGAAAACTCCGGGTATGATGTGTAGAGAGAAGAGGAAGGCACCTAGACAATACGACTGTGGTTTTTTTTAGATATGCGATGCGAATGCTTTCGCAAGAGCATTTTCCAAGCTAAGGCTGCGAGGATGAAATCCAATTCGCAATACATGCATGCATTTCAGTTTGAAATACCACGACAGTTAAATTTATCAAATTTCACAGTTACATTACTCGCGTGCCTGCGACATTAGTCGGCTCTATCGACTAGGTGTTCACCAACTGAAGGCAACAACCGAGCTTACGAATAGGCTTTACACCGAACGGTGTCAACTTTCTCTTTGTTTTAACCGCTCCCCTCCAAATTCGTTCGCCACTCATAAACAACTCTCTTGAGTCCAGTAAGTTTAGATGTTTCTTCTTCTTCTTAGTGAAGTCTTGTATTCTGACAGGTTTCAACTGGATGACCTCCATCGCAGTCGGTCCTGAGCATCTTCTTTCATTTGCCTGTAACTTCGGCCATTTTTTATGTCATCGAGCAATCCCATTCTTCTTATTCCCCTTCCTCGCTTTCCTTCTATTTTCCCTTCAATAATTCTCCTAAAAAGACAATTTTGGCGTAATATACGTCCCATCCAAGCTGTCTTCCTGTTTTTTTATTTCCCTCAGCAGTTTTCTTTCTTCTCCTATTGTCATTGTAGTACTCCCTCATTTCTCATTCTATCCGTCCACTTCACCTTAAGCATTTTACTCCCCAACCACATTTTGAAACTTTCTAAGTACTTTTCATCTTTCTTTTTGACTGTCCATGTTTCTCTGCCGTAAGTTACCACACTCCATACAAAAAATTTAGAAAATATCTTTCTCAGTTATATTGAAATGCTAAATGCTGTAAGAAGTTCTTTCACCTTCTCAAATGCTTTTTTACCCAAAGGTATCCTCTGTCCTAGTTCCTGGGTACAGCTCCCATTCTCAGTCACTAAACTTCCCAAGTGCTGAAATGATTTCACTTGCTCAACAATTTTTCCTTCTACGGATATATTAATGATTGTTTCATTCTTACTTACTCCCAACACTTTTGTCTTTTCAACATTTATTTTCATTCCAAATTCTTTCCCCACTCTTGCACTACTCTCAATCATACAGTGTAGCTCCTCTTCTGATTCCACCAGTACTGCTTGATTCAGATATTTACGTGGCTTGATAAGACAACCAGTGAGGCCAAAGTGGCAAAAAAGGCTCCCGCGATGTTGATTTAACTCAAAAATATTAGGTAATCGGAACTCTTTAGGTACCCACGAATTCCTCTTGCATTCCTGTAATTCTCTACATTCGTAGGAGAGCCATATTGATGGTAGGTAGGAATTTTCACGAAATTTAAGGAGAAATCACCTTGAACCACTTACTATTTACGCATATTCTACCAACAATCTAGTTTTTTATGATATTCTACGCTCCTTTTTGACCTTTTGCACAAGAAGTCCATTGACTCTTAACTTAAGTCTCTTAAGAAGTGAGCTGGCTGATCCAAATGCAAGTAGATAAACTGCGATCAGTGGAAGAACTTCGTAGAGATTGCGGATATTGGGATCAAAAACTATTTCCATTACTCCTAGTGGTCCCAACAGTGCATTTCGAGGCCGCTTCACGATTATTGCCTCGCGAAATGGGTGACATGCCGCCTAACAGTCCGCGGAAGCCTCTCAAGGGTACGAACCCAAGACAACCTGGGTCGGATACAATGCTGCCAGAGGAAATATCCAAGGGAACTGACAATTGAATCTTTGTCCTTTAGAACCTCGGGCCTAGTCTGGGTGGGGAAATGCGTAAAATACCGCGCTACCTACTTCAAATGTTTTGATATTTTTAGATTCGCAGAAAATGATTGATATGCATTTTTAGATATTTTTTTCCAATTGTATCAATTGTAGAGTGGATATTTGGTTGAGGCTTCGGGCAGAGCAAATATTACTCCTGTAATAAAGCACAATCAATAAGAAATTAAAGGTGCCCGGCACTATCAACTGTTCAACATGAAGAACACGCTTGCGTCGCAATCCAAGAAAAGAGGCGACTTTCAATTGAGGCTTCCGCGATAGGCACCTCGTTGAGTGCTTACTCGGTTTATATCCACCTATGAATAACTTTTTGTCAACAACTATCTGTCTTGGCTTTGATGCTTTTTGACTTTAACACAAAAAAGAGAACAGTATCTGTTACATATATCCATAAAATTTCTTCACAATATAGTTTATATGACCAGGATTATTTTTCGCTGAGTTTTTCAGTGAAAACAAATGGTACAAAGTTTAATCCTGGGAATAATTTATTTTTACAACACAAAATATTAAAGCATTTAATTTTGGACTTAAAATTTAGGTAAAGAAAAGAACGACTCATATTATATTCATATATGATGGATTTGATACGATACCTTGATACCTTTACGTGTCATTTTCAAATTGATTATATTGGACGTGTTTGACGCTCAGCTCATTCGCTCAGAATCTTCGGGTTGGAATCTGCCGACTGCTGCTCGTGATTGAGATGGAGAAAAACAGATATTCAGATGGAACATAAGCTTTACGAAAAAGTTTCACACACACTACTTGTGTCTAAAACTAGATGAAAAACTCTTGAAAGAGGAATCTACATAACAAACAATAAGTATTTGAGAGTACCGCTATTTTAAAAGCAACCGACCTTAAGCAAGGTGACAAAAGAAGGTTTGTAGTTCATTTTTAGCTAAAGACCCTTAAACCTACGTATGTAATTCTTTTTGCATTTCCCTATCATGAATTTGATTTGCTTGCTTATGACTTGACGCAAAGCTGACGGAGATCAAATTTTAACATAAAATTTGAAACGAATCATTGAATTGAATCGAGTGTAATTGTCAAATATTTCGTTTTAGATATACGCGTTACCTTCTTACAGAGTCATTCGGCTGATTTTTTCCATCAGGCCTGTTTCTTCATAGTAATCGTGCATCTACACGCTTTGATTTGCATAGATAGACACAGGAAATGTAAGGGTTTTCTTCAAATAGGCATAAGACACATAATATCTGTAACTTAGAAGAGACAACGGTGCAGGGTTACTACTCGAGCACAAGCCGTTTAACGTAAAAGTCCGATGTAATATCTATTACTCATAGTACTTGATGAAGCTGACTGGAATGCAGGCAAAACTGTCGTCCATACAAATGGTTCAACGCGGGGAGAACCCGAAAAGTGCGAATAAACAAGAAAACCGCAGAAGCATTCGTAGATCTCGAGTAACATTGCTATCGCTACATACACAGCCTAAATGCTTAACCCGGTTTGTTAATGGGTCATAACTTTCTCTCGGGAAATCTCGTCGCCTTGACTGTGTGAATCGTGGTTCGTGCCGGGCGTATAGCAGGATACATTCGCACGTCGTGTTGTTGGTACGGTTCTCAGGGGAGTTGACCACCCTCGAGAAAAAACGAAGCTCGATATGGAGGGCCAGTCCAGTGGCACGACTGACGAAGGGCGAGTTAAGGGTGAGGAACTGGAGGATTGACAAACGCGAGACAGCGGAACGTGCTGCAGCACGCGTCTTCCGTTTCAGAACCCTTTCAGAGTGGATTGTTTGCTTCCACTCCTTTCGATGGTCAGAGCATCGTTTCTTTCATCTTTTAGTTTCTCTTCTCTCTTAACGCTCCCTCTACACTCTGCATCTCCTCACGACCACGTGAATTCTACTAAACACCTTGCTTGCAAAACTGTGCCACGTAGTTGCGTGTGTCTACTGAGAGCAGGAATGGACTCAAGCCCATCTATTCTTCATTCTAGCGACTTTCTTGTGCGGGTGAAATGTCACTGGAAACGTTCCGAGTTTGAAAATTTCCCGCAATGAACGTGGCGAAATGTCGCTCGGGGCGATCCATTACTTTTGCGATGTTCCTTGCATTCCATACGCGAACGTATTTTGCAACCAGTTAAATTGCGCAGATTTAGGCTGAATTTATTCGACATTAGACGAAAGTGGAAAAAATATTTTCTTAAGAGATATGTTCCTTATAATGCAAATTCCTCGGTTTCCACGGCAATTTTGAGTAGATTAACTGCGGTAGCACTATTGGCCCAAATCTGAAATTCTATCTCTATATTTGAGAATATGATTGAATCACATAGTTTTCTAGAAATTGAAAAGATTCCGTTGCATTTGAAAGTATTGAAAAGGACTATAAATCGTGAAACGAGTGAATTATTTTTCTCTCGACCAGACATACCTCTTTTCACTCATTTCAAAGTTGTAAACATACCTCATGGCATTAAAGGGAGAATTATGGACATCAATGCTTATTTTATTTGATGCAAAGAAGGCTCACCGGAGGTTTGCATTTATGTCAAGATTGACTAACACAAATCGCATCTTTTTAAATTGAGTCAAATATTATCGATTCAAATTGAATCAAGTTAGTGAATGTCAGTTTTCAAATATAGCATAGCAAATAAATTTTCAACTCTCATTTTGGAGGATAAGACTATCTATAAGTTTATGACTACTTAATATATATTTTTGTAAATTTTTTCCGTATTTCGTTAAGTGAAAATTCGTTTAGAATAGAATTTTTCCAATTTATTTGCGTTTTTATTATTAAATAACTTATGGCAAAGGATGGAATTATCTCTCAAAAATTCTTTTCTTTCCAAATTGAGAATATGCGCCGGGAAAAGTCAAGATGCTAGAAAATAAGAGGATTTGCTCTCATATGACCTGCACGAAGCGATGTTTTTCATAACGAAGCTATTTACCGGAAGGGCGGATTTTTCTGTTCAGATGTTCTCATAATGGGGTCAAATTGTCAAGGGGTGCGCGTGTAAAATAATAAGTAAGGACATCTTCTGGAAATAATTTAAATTACAGGCTTAAGTTTCCATCGCTGAGTCACGTAGTAGAGCCTAAGGATTTCAATGCAGTGACTCTTTTGCTGCAATGGATCAATCATCGAATCAATGGACTTATCATCTTGCTCTCAGATTTCACCTTGGTTCGCCTTCCTCCAATTCCTGAGTGGGTTCATTATTCCGTCACATTGAAGCTGAAGTTTTCGGTTCGGCCATATCTCCAGTATCTTCTCTTACCAATTTATTCCATTCCCTTTTCAGCATTTTTACCTTATTCGAGTCCTTGTTCCATCATAATTATGATTCAATTCAATTAATCATGCAAAGTATTATTTACCTACTTTTGTGTCCTCAAGAAAAATTTACAACCGACATGGAAACATTGTGGTACTGAATATTAAAGCAACTAAGCTAAGGTTTTTCACAAATGACAAGGTAGAAAGGAATAATGCTATGGAATTTTATTAATATCCTGTTTTATAACTCCATTATGAAGGAAAGCAATGTACATAGGAAGAGCTACCAGAAAGTAAGGGATCTAGCATTAAATAGGGAAGGGTGGAGGGCTGCCATCAACCAATCTGAGAATTGTACGACCGATGGTGAAGATGAGGGGAAGTACCGAGTGATTTCTCCGAAAGTGAGTGAATATGACGAAATGTAGCGAAAGGGAGTGGTGTTTGAATGATCAAAGATAAAAACTGCGAAACCCTGCACAATCACTTGAAATACTAATGTAACTTGGATATTTGACGATATAGTTGGGTAGATACCTTTTGACTAAAAATTATGTCTTTTTAATACTTGCGGCTCAAAAATCATCGTATGTTTCTCGAATATCCTTGCACCCTTGTGTTCGCCTGACCATAATGTTTCGTCAGGTAGCTGCAATACTGGAGATAATTGAAGCCCATTTAGGCATTCGGTGCCCTCACTTTAGACCACTTCCTTCGCCTTTTTAGGGGAGGACACACGGCAGCCATCTACCCAAAGGCCTTCCCACACCGGATGATGGCGACTTTCGGTGCCGTGGGATCTTTTTATTTAGCGCCATCACGGTCTCGTTACCGTCAACCGACCTCTGGAGTGAGGGGGAGCCACTTAAAAATAAAATGACTCTCTGTTCTCCGGGGAGAGGCGCGGCGGGCCCGAAGGAAAGTGTGGTCTGAAACCCCGATTTACGATTTCCTCTCCTCGAGGCAAGCGTAAAAGGAAACCTTTGCCTTCGGAGAGAAGGCGGTTGATGGGCGGGCGAGACGACGATCAGTGGGAGGAGGGAATGAAGGAGGCGACGGTGTCCACCGAAAAAGAGGTGGACTACAAGAGAGACAGAGAGAGAGAGAGAGAGAGAGGGGTTAAAGGGAGCGGGGAGGGGGAGGTTCTGGGGGGCGGCAGAGGGGAGCGGTGACGACGGTAGTTAGGAGTTCAAGGTGGGATGGAAGCCAGCTCCTCACTTCGGCAGTGAATACTTGCGATCAAAAACTTGGGAGAGTGGTTGGGAGTTAGGCTAATGCCACGCCATCGGAACCAGAGTCAATATTCTATGTATCTTACTTATGGCTGGTTGCAAGAACTTTTAAGTATGGAATCAATAGCTATGAGATCCATGGAGTTATGAATCTCATAAAAATATTCGGGTTGCAAGAACACATCTACCATCGTCATAACTTATGAACCAATAGTTAATTGCTTCGAATGTTTGATCTAATATTCCTTCGCTTGATAATATTTATAGTGATTTATCCGCCGCATAATTGCAAATGCACATAATTATTATTCAGTTAGAGTAAACAAACTGTTATTGGTCTCAAACAATTATTTGATCAAGTTATTAAAACTCCAAGTGGTTCATCGCGCTTCCGCCATCTTTGCTACTTTTGAAGATCATAACTATATTCCGTAAGTCATTTATTTAAGTCATATATTAAGCCATTTATGAAACCAATATTTTATCGAATGTTTCTGCAACGCTTAAAAAATGGTTGCCATGGCTTACGGGTCCCATAACTTTATAGAATATATATGAGTTGCTCCTGCAACTGGCCACAAGAGAAGCTACCGCTGGTCTGCCAAAGCGAAGCCTGTGTGAGCAATATGAAGTAGTAAAGCCAACACAAGCTCCCATACTCTAGCTCAGCACAAGCTCCTCATTTCATCCCTGGAGTATATGCGGAGAAAGGGAAGAGTTCAAGTAAATGATCGATCTGCATACACTTTTAATTGTATTTACAAAAAAAGCATTTACTTTGAATTATTATAAATTATTTGTTGCGGAGTATCACCATAAAGTAATTAAGGGCATGAATGCTAATGGGTTCATCCTTACTTGCTCAAAATTAGCTTGGATATATTTTGTGGTGGTTGGATGAGCTTCAAGTATTTTTATAAAAATATATTTGCAATTTCGAGCTTATTTCTTACATTTGAAGTTATCCAGTTAGTTAATTTTTCTGTTTGAGGCACAAACCAAATTCCATTTTCTCTGGTATAGTAGAAAATACGCACTTTCGGTTTTATTGGCGATTTCAGGTGACGGTTAGCGTGCTCATACGCGCAAGTAATAAGGTCTCGCGTTGAGGTGATACTCACCGATCAAAGTGGATTTTGATGGAAAACGTCCAACTGATCCCGAGACACCAAATTTACTGAAAAGATACTCATCTTGTGGACTAATACGACGCCACATATAAAAGGGCGAGGCATTCGTAGACAACGCAATTTGTATTCAATTCTGAGATCCAATTGCTCAGCACTGCCATGTCTTGTTGGAAAAAAATGCTTATGATTAGAAACTGAAGGCGCCTCAAACGAATGCAAAGAGTGAGGGTGATATATGTTGTCAGGATTAAGCTTAATTATGCTGGAAAATCTAATTCATTCTTATCGAAGAAGATGTTTATTTTTTATTTATGACATCATTATTGTCTACCTAAGAAGCTGATCTTCCAAAAAGTATTTCAATGTCGTTGTCAAAACCGTCAATGGAACTCAATAACTGATCGGTAAAGCCGCTGTGTCGTGTCAATATATTTTACAATTTGCACCACACGAAGATCTTCAATAACGTCAACGGAAAAAAGAATGGCGAGGTGGATAATGAGTTTGGCTTTCCATCCCAAGGATCTCGGCTTGAATACCGGTGGAGGAGAAGATACTATCGGTGAAATTACTATCTCCATTCGGATCGATCACATCTTGCATGCTGTGTGAAATGCAGTTCAAATACTCGGTCCTTCGAATGGCACGTTAAACTGAGGATTCGAGGCACCTTGACATGAGGAGGCTAATGGTGGAATAGGACTACCGTAGTACCCTCTTATCTTAACGGCGCAAATGGTTAGTGTGTCAGTTGCTTCCCCAAATAACAATCTAATCGACCAAACTAGTGTCCAAGAAGCCGCTAGAAGAGAACACTGGAGAAAGAAGATGGAAGGAGGGCGGACATGAAGATTTTTGTTTGCAGGTGAGTGGACACTTTTCGGCAAGGTAACAAAGGAGTTCACCAACATGAAGAAAACATTACGCAAAGAACGAGTGAAGGAAGTGGCGGGGAAGAGATTTGGATGGGCTCAGAAGACAAACGACACTGCTGGACAAGTAGCCCGGGAAATAAACCGTGCGACATCCTCCTCTGTAGTGACGCTAACATAGGATTTTGCATAGATTCTCGAGAAATGAAAAACTCAAAGGTGATTGATTATTGTATGATATACTAGGGGAAGGTACCCGTTGAAATTCAACGGGTGTGAAAAACATTGAACTTATTTAATACTACCTATATCAATTGAAATATATCGATACATATTGCGCACAATGTATTTCTCATGGATTATATGGATTCTTCTATTTCAGTTGAAACATTTCTGGGCGGATATTCTCCATATATGACGTTTGGTTTCAATAATGCTATCGGTCTTCATGGGGACAGCGAACCAAAAACGCTGAATTTTCTGCAATTTTAATATTGTTTTTTCAAAATTTAAAGTAAATCAGTTGAAAACAAAAATCAATTGCATGAGTAAGAATGTTTATTTATTTTTCTTCCCAAAAATCTTTGTCGTAACTTTGTGCAACCATTATTTCTAATTTAAATATGCAAAATAAAAAAGGTCTGAATGCCAGAAGAACGAACTATACATGTATTTCTTATGGAAACACTTTTATTCGTCTGGAGTCAAACCGGAGACCATTAGGTAAACAAAAGGTTGATATAAACCTTTTGAGTGACATAATGAGTCATGTTACCAAGTTTTACGTCATTCCGTGCAGTGGTTTGGCAGTTATAAGTGATCGCACATTCGCACTTTCTTTTTTATATTTAAGGTCGCTAGTTTTCGTATCAGTCCCCATTTCCGAGAAGAGAATAATTGGAAGTGGTCAATTTTCAGAATTGTTTGCAATTTTTCTCTCCATTATGATGAAAAATTTACAAACAAAACTTATCCCCATTGTCCCGTCATTTAAGCCTCGGATGTTGTTGAAAGCAGTTTTCTTTAACATCTATTCACCTAGTTTGCAGCTGTGTCAGTGACAATCCCGGCGTTTTAAAATCGCCCATTTGGGAGTGGACAACACCCGCCTTTAGCAAGGGAGAAATCCCAAGTGGATGATGGCAATTAAGTAATTCTAAGAAGAGTGAGCGAATGAGTCACTTCGGACAGCGCGCGGGTCAGAACTGAAGCCATAATGATTGTGGCCTCCGGTGGGGACAGAAGGAGGAAAAGGGAGACGAGGTGATACGAGCGCACGAGTGGAAAATAGAGTGAGGAAATTGGCGGAGATGAACATCAACCGGGATACGATTCAATTTGAACTGTCTCTCATTATCTATTGAAATTGTTCAGAACTTCTCATAAAAATATTTTTTTTTCAAATCGTACACAATTCAGGACAGAGAATCACACGTGCCGTTCAAAATGTCAGCAGAGGCGGTGAAGAGTGATTGGAAATTTTTAAGAGAGAGATTATGGTTTCTCAAGCAAGTTGTAGTCCGTAAAAGAGGAGCAAACTGCTGTTAACGATTCAAATAAGTGATTTTCCACTTAACGATTTGCATTTGGTGAAGCAAAATTATTGTCTACGCACTAAATTACCCTATTACTATGCCTTGTAGCGAGGACAGCCTTCCCATAACAACATTTAAAAATGAAGGAAAAAATTACTGGCTCGCTTACACTGTACGACGAAACGTCAAACAGTATGTTGACAGGCAGCTATAAAATTAACTGGTTACTGAATAACATCCGGTGATCACAATTTCACTCTAGCCTCACAGATATGCAATTATTCGCCGAGCATCTTCAGGAACAAGGCTTAATCAACGAATGAATCGCTATTAAGGCAGTGTTCACCTATAATTAGAGTACATACATACATAAACTGAATTCCAAAGGTGTATAGATTTCCTACATGTTACCTTCATGCATACGTAGCGCCAGCGGACGCGCGACGGTAATTTACCTTCTCCTTATTTTGTGTTTTTTTGCTCGAAACTACATCCTAAATCTTTAATGTTGGCATGAGTTTGAAGAACAAGGCTTTTACTTTTGAACATAATTTTTGGGACAAACTTTGCTCGCGCTTTTCTGAATGAGACGTTGAACCTCCGTCCGCGCGTCTTTATAAAGGCGAAGGGAGAATAAATTAGAAGTTTACATTACTACGGACTCGGAATACACCAAGTAAGTTAATAAGTCGCATTTTAACCATTAAGACTGCAATTATAGCATTCAGCGAGCATTCAGGACTCGTGGGAGAAAAATCCAATTAACTCTAATTAGATGAAGTCCAAGGAAGATCAGCCAGAAATTCTGATGACTGAAATTGGAAAAAGAAAAGAGTTGTGGTCGTGAAAATTAGTAGGTTGGAAGTTCCTCAGTATAAGAAGAATTCTGACAAGATTTAGACTCCATGAGAGGGAGAGGGGAGCCGGGGGGACTTCTGACTCATTGCCTGTCGGAATTACTGTCGCTCCGTCACCCCTCTGACAGATCGGCCAACCACGAAAATATGGGTGAGAATGGACTGGGAATGATTGGTTGAAATGCTCGTATTTTATCAAGAACAGTTCGTGGTGTCAGACAGAACCGCAGCATAGCACTTGGGCGTACATATTAATTTATAATTGAGAGAGTTTCGAGTAAGTGATAAGGAGTGAGGACGAGGAAGAGGGGTGTTGGATCGTGCGGACTGCCCGAATACGGAAGCACAGGGAATGCACAGCGCGGGATCGACGGTGGTGGAGATTGTTCAGTTTTCGATTACCTGGAAGGGGAGGAGGGTAAGGGGCTAAAGGTGAGTAGGGGAGGGAGGGAAGAAAGAGGTGGTATTGTGGTGGAAGAGGTGGTATTGTGAGGAGGGAGGGCGAGGGATCCTTTTCTCTTCTTGAGGGAGATATGATGAGGGGAGAGGGAAAATGGGGAATAGCCGCATATAGGAGAAAGCACAGAGACCTACATTTACGCTTGTACTACTCTGAGATCCGGCACAATGGCGTGTAGTTGGATGACTCCAACCATTTTTGTGCATTGTGAACGAGGAAAGTGTTCCACGAATATATAATTATGCCTTTTGTATATCCTTGAGCCAGATAGTCTTCTTCCAGCCTTCCAAACCTGATACTGGAGTAGGATGCTGAAGATAAAATGGATGGACAAAATAAGAAATTATGAAGTGTAAGGAAGAGTAGAAGACGAAAGGACCACGTGGAACACCATGGTGAAAAGAAGAACTAGATGGATTGGACACACCCTGAGACACAATGGGTTTATGAAGAACATAATCGAAGGTAAATAGAGGGTAAAGTCCCCAGAGGAAGACCCAAGAATTAGTCCATGGACCTAATAAAGATGAAAGTACATAGGAAGAGATACCAGGAGGTTAGGAAGATAGCATTGGATAGGTAAGGGTGGAAGGCTGCAGTCAACCAATCTTAGGATTGAACAACCAACGAAAGACATTCTTTAGTGGTTTGTAGCTATGGCTGTTACGGCCTCGAATCGTGTGAGGAATAGTTGAGCATTTCAATTTATCGGTCCTACGGTCCATCTCGCTTTTTATCTGCGTGGTCGAATCCGTCGATGTACATCTACATACTACCCTGCGAGCCGCCCCATGGGCATGAGGTAGGGTGTGTTAGGACACCAGCCGTGTAAAAATGTAAGGGACAAGATTTTGGTAGGTTAAAGGGTGAAGTGTACTATGGGAGTGTTTTGCTTGGGTTTTATTATGGCCACTTTTTGTACGTGGAAAGAACGAATTTTTGCACCAATCTATTTGGCAATTAATCTCACTTATTGTATCGCTCTTATAGGACCTAGAAATGTAGTGTGGCGTCAAAATGATATTCTCTGTGTTGATTTGTAACATACCTATTCTGAATTTCTCATGCAAATGAAGGCTAGCGTGTAGCCGAGTCTTTAGCGGCTACCAAGCCAATTTATCTAAAAAGCTGTGAAACATATATGCTTGCTCGTACTAGTTTTTAACGAAGCGCGATGCTTTCCTATATATTATATTTTTGGTGAAATATTTCAGTCCAGGGTCGCCAATGCTAGCGACGTATTTGAGAGTTGGTCTAACCAAAGCAAAGTAGCACATCTCTTTTACTTTTAGAGAGGGAGCTTTAACAAATCTCCTTGAAGTCCGGGACAAAAGCGGATCACCTTTCAAGAAGTCTCAATCTCGCCTGGATTTTCGGAGGTATTCCTATGCATTTTCATCCAAAACTCAGGCGTTCTTTTTTTGCTGTTGTAAACGAATTTTTGTCAATTTATTCACAAATCCGGCTGAACGTTGAACCGTACATATTTCTTTGACTATCTCATCTTCTGCCCCGTATTCTAGTACCATATTCCAGCTATGACCTCAAAATATCGTCCGATAACCTACTGGATGTCTTCTGTCCGCTGGAGTCCAACCTTACAACTATCTATAATATAAAAAAGATATCGTACTGTCCACCTTTTATTACAAAATCGCACTACACGTGTTTCGACTGTCTTGCAGTCATCATCGGGTACGACATCAGGTAGGTTTGTCATAAAAGGTAGACAGTACGATATCTTTTGTGTATCATTGAAAATGCTGTTCTACAACGTCTGAACTCGACTTGAGAAAGTGGATTTTACAACTATCTGCTCAACAGTGATGGTCCACCATTGACACACTATTCTCGACAGTTGGGAGGCATCTTCCTACGATGCCAGGACCCACGATGAAGACGGGAAGTTTGTGGAGACCGAGTGAGAAAGAAGGGTGGGAGGAATGAACGCGACTCACGGCGGGAGAGGAGCCGAGGATGAGATGAGTCTGAGAGAGAGGAGGGAGAAAGTGAAAGAAGAAGAGCTTCGGGTTCCCATCGTCATCATCTTCGCCGTCTTCATGCAGGGGGGGGGGGAGTGAGAGGGAGAGGGGCAGGGGGAGAGGGGGAAGAAAGGGGAGTGGCGGACGGAGAGGTCCTCGGGCCACGCACTGTTTTTTTTTATTCCTGCTTCTTCCTCTTTTGGAGGCGTCTTAACATAGGGGAGGGGGGGAACGGGGAGAGATGGCGATGGGTGGGGGACTCTGGTTTGACTCTAGCAGCAGGGAATTGAGAGGGTTGGTGGGGGGTGGAGAAAGGGGGAAAAGAGGGCGGGAATGGGAGGGAGGCCGGGGAAAGGTTTGCTGAGGGGTGGGTTTGAGTCGCGAAAGGGGGAGGCGGGAGGGAGGGGGGAGTGATAGCCTCCCTGCCCTGGGGGTTGCCTAAAGATGGCGAAAATGACCGTGGCGAGGAGGCGGAGAGGCAAAAGAGGCTGATGTCCGCAAATGATGGAGTCTGTTCTCCACTTTTCCTTCCCTCCTACTAACCCCCGCTCCCTCCTCGTCCTCATCATCCCCATTTCAACGGAAGGATTCCCCTCAACGGAGGATGGAGAGGCCGGGTCGAGTCGTCTGGCCTGCTTTGCGAGTATTTGTTACATCGGGTGAAGTAGGTAAGCTTGCGAAGGTTGATTGTGAGCGGTCGCCAGAATGCCTCAAGCACCAAAGATCGCGAGAAAAAAAGTGGAACGAAATACGTTGCGAATAGAGAATATGACGTTTGGCCCTGCTCACTTGGGGAAATTAAAATATTTGAATTAAGAAACGTTTTATTTGTAAAGAATTTTGGAAAAATCCGATTAACAGTTTTATCTAGTGCCGTAAATAATTTTTTGTAGGCTAAGCAAAATATTTGTCGTTCCTCCATTATTTGGAATAAATCAGTAAAAAGCAGGAGTCAAAACCCTCGTTTAAAAATTTTTATAAATGCAATACATCAGTCAACGTTATTAAAAAACACAACAGTGATAATTCGGTGGCTTTGAAGTTGGCTGGCTTAGTGCGTTATAGCTAAGGTATTGGATTTTCTTCCTTTAGGCTCAGGTTTAAATGATGGGAGCTATGGAGACTAAAAAGAATTTCTATCCCCAGTTAGTCAGGTCCGAAGGGAGAGGAGTCAAGAGTTCGCTATTCCGTTTTTTGAACGGGACATGAAAATAGTAACTAAAAGTATAAACTAGACACGATAAAATAAGAGGGATACACTGCCGAACAGATAGGTACAAGAACTCGTTCTTTCCTCGAACAATAAGCGATCACAATAAAAACTGAGCTCTACTAAATACACTCCTATAATTCATGTCACCATTTCATCTCCAAAAAAACTTACACCTTTACACAGCTGGTGACCTAACACCCCCTGCCACACGCTCATGCGACGGCTCGCGGGGTATTATGTAGATGTAGTAACCGCTTAGCGCCTCCTCAAAGTTGAAAAATGCCGTTGCGGGGTTTCCTCCTTCATCCTTTCCTTGAATATCCTCCTTGTCCTTCAAACCCTTTGTGGAATATATAGGGACTTCAGCCGTCGATAGGCTTCCCTGATTTTCAGTGTCGCTTAAGAGAGAGATAACGAGAGCGAAAGCCACATCGGCATGGTGCTGATCAAACACTCAAATCTCACGTTTTTGAATCCTGATGCAGGCATGACCAGTCTAAAGACAAAGGTTTAAGTTCAGACGGTGCGATTTAACCTTAGTAGTCAGGAAGCAGACCATGAATAGCCACTGGTAATATAGCATAATTTGAGTGATCATCCTATCATAAAGGCATCCGTTGGTTTCTCAAGTATGCCTTTGTAATCTTTTCTACATTTTTAACTTCCTTTATAAAAGGCTCCGAGGTGGAAATGCATCTCCTCCCTCCATTTTATCGCTCTCCTTACTTAGCTTGTGCTGGTTTGTGACATCTACATACCTGAGATTCCTCGCTTTCATAAGTATCTCTTATCTTGATCTCTCCGTGCAGCCCCATAACTTTCAGAAGTTAGTTAAGGAGTTTTAACCGATTCTTTAGACTTTCGCGGTGCGCCTCTCTCCTTTGGAACGAGGCATTCAACTCTTCTCGAGCTCCTCCAGGCGATGCTCACTCCGAGTTCACTGAGGAACGAGCGAGCCTACATTACTCCAATTTCCTCGACGGAACCAAAAAGTCATTTGCACGCCTGTCTAGACTTCATCCAGCACTTATTCTTAGGATACGATGCGAAGGCTAAAGGCTTACGGATGAGGTAGAACAAGCGGAGGCATATGAGACTGGGCGAAGAACAAGTGGCTCGAGTACGTCTGGCACGTTTAAGATGGTTTCAAATGCCCTGGAAAAATTCTGAACCCCCCCCCTCCTCTTCCCCCGAACCCCTCGCATCCTTTTACAAGGACTTGACGTCCATTCTAGGATTTAAAATTCTTGTCTGAAATCTGACTGCACATTATTACGAAAGTTCCTTGTCCATTGCAATCCCTCTTCAAGTCGAGTTGTGTGATATTATATGTACCTCAAGACTATCGAATTCGAATTTCGAATTTTGTACTTTTACTTGCTCTTCATTCTATGAAAAAGTTAATGGGTGGACACTTGCGACAAAAGACTATTTCAGAACATTGATCTTGCAAACTTAGTCATAAAATTCCTAAAATTCATGGTGACGTAATCTTTTTTACTATAACACAGAATAGCCCAAAATGAATTTGGTCGTAACCATAAATAACGTTTTTGTGTTATTTCAGTTATTGAATACATTAATTCAATTCCAAGAAAAGTATATTGATTGCTCGGAAACAGTTTTCAGGCAAATTTCCAACGGTTATCACTTGGTTTTTGGAGTGAGATTTTTTTGTTTGACCTCCAATGACGGATAATTTTTTCTCAGTGTGCGCTGTTTGAGGATCAGGAGAATTCTGATTGCGTATGCTTAATAGCAAGACGAGAGGGATGAACGCCTTTATTTATCTGCACGATTTTGTTTTAGAGATTGCACTACGGGTAATGTAAGTGTAGGCTATATCTTTCTAGAACCAAGTACAAATGATAAATATCGGGAAAATCTTTATCCTTGGTAGAGAAAAATACGAAGATGGGAATGAACTGCAGCAACTACTGAGATCACTAATGGAGGAGTATATAAAATTTCCATTGAATCGAAGTAGGCTAGTGTAGTTCTTAGGGAGGAAAATATTTATGGAAAATATTTCTATGAAAGCAGTGTAATAAATTTGATTGGAGACTCAATAAAAAATTAACTCCCCGACGAAAAACCTACGGAAGGCAAATCAGGAGGAAAACTTCGAATGGGAGAATTCCATCAGCAGAGCCGCACCAATGGAAGAAACCATGGAGTGTGGAGGCAGTTGGATGAGTTAAGGGGAAATACGGGAGAGGAAAGGGCGGAGGGTGCCCTCAGGCTACTGATCATAAGATTGAATCGTGATGATGATGAAACTTTAAAGGCATCGATTCATTAGAATGTTATTATATCGGATATATGCCACTCATAATAGTTTACGCAAATGAATGATGGCGAGAGTATTTTTTTATCCCATCTTCCTATCCAGAGAATTTGGTATCATATCAGACAGCCCTGTAGTTCAATCAATGTGATTCTCATCCCTACTATGGAACTTCGCAGAAAGCACAGAGATAATTCTCCGTTCGACGAGTAGAATGGTATGTTACATTCTTAAAGTCGGCACAGTTTGATACTGTTTTCCTGGAATTTTGTAAAGATTTCTACTCCCCCAATCATTCCCTACTTTTTCACAAACTCAAACACCATTTTGGCATCCACCATTACTTCCTCAACCTCATCTATAGCTTCCTTTCAAACAGAACACAACGACTAATACTCTCCGGTTTCTCCTTTTCTTCATCCGAGGCAGCGTCTGAAGAACCACAGGACAGAGTCATTGGACAATATGTTTTAAAGTTGTTAATTAGTGATCTTCATTCTCAGCTTATTTCTTCCAAAATCCATGCCCCTCTTTACGCATAGGCGACTATAAGATATTGAGGTAAATCGATAACTGCTCTGCCTGCCATTATCTCCAGGACGCCTTGAATAAGACGTCTGTATGGTACAACGCCTGGAGTCTAAATTTAAATCCTAGTAACTCTAATGTCATGACTATTTCCATTAAGAAATCTCCAATACTTTTCGAATACACTTTCAACTCCGCCTCATTGAACAGAGTTTCGTCAATAAAAAATCTCGGAGTAATAACGGACCAGATACTTCTCTGTACCTACCACATCCATACTATTAAAAGTAAATCTATGGCCCTGTTAGGTGTACTATATCGTTTCACAGAAAGTTGTGATTCCAGAGCTTTATTGTTCTATTTCACATCTATTGTCCTTCCTATTCTCTCATATTGCTCCCCTATTTAGTAGATTTCAGCCCCAAATAATGTTAAATATTTGCAAAATATCATTAACTTCTTCACTCATATTGTTAAAAACAGAGTACCAAATCTCCACAACCCACCCTCTGATGCTGTCTATTCCTCACTCTCCGTGGATAATCATGATAATATCTTTCTTAAAACTATTCTAACACTTATCCACAGAACTCTGAACTCAACCATTGACTGCCCTGACCTTTTTCCCTTCATAAATTTCATAATACCTACCAGACTCACCAGAACTAACTCATTGCTCTATATCCCAACTCCCAGGCAATTAATTAACAAGCACTTCCTTATTTCTCACCTCTCTTCCCTTCTACGATCTCTACCTGAGAACATCAACCCTTTCACCTCATCTTCCTAAGTCCTCGCTAACCTAGCCATACGTCATTTCCAAACTATATAATTTTTACTAGCTCCCCATGTTGGAGTATTATTTGTTCCCACCTCCTTGTATTGTTTTGGCGTTTGTGTCTCTTTTTGTTTGTTAAATGTTCACTAAAAAATGGCTTCTTGCTATATGTGACCCTTTTTTCAAATAAATAAATAATCCTTGGTATCTTTCTTTTAATAAGTAGGCTGACGGAAACGACCCTCATCTGTCCTCCCTCTTCTTCCGTTCCATAAAAGAAATCCCTTCCGCAGAGCCCAATAATTATGGCGAAAACGCTCTCAACGTTCTTCAATCATCAATCAACTAGTAAATTCAAGTCCTCATTTGCGGAACTATTATTTTAATGTACAAATTGCAAGAAACAGGTATTTTTAACAGTGTTATCATCCTGGTTATCGGTTTTACAAAAATGGTTTACGCTTTTTCCACCTAATTTGAGGTTCCATGAATCGATTGAATATGGATATTTAAAAAAATATTCTTATGCTGTCTCCAATTTGCGCGCTGAAAAAAACTAGTCATCGAGGATATCCGACTCTTCTGCGGCTGACGGAGGCCCATGCTCTTCATCATTTCCTATCAGCGTCACCTGAGCGATCCGTTCGGTCAATCAAGATTGAGGCAAGCGAATGACTCCGATGACTCGTGGTGGGCCAATAGAATGGGGAGTGATAAAGAAGGAGAGAGAGAGAGAGAGAGGCATAGTGAGGGGAAGGAAGGATATGAAGAAGCCATGCGAGTTTCACCCCTCGCCTCTCCATAACCCTCGTCTGAAGACAAACAAATCATTCATCTTTTCGCTTCGCTTGGGAAGACGAGATGTGCTAAACACTGCCAACTCTCCATCTTTCCCACGGCTCGGTAGAGAGGCGGATTTAAGCTGGTACAGGAAGGTTTCTGCGGGATGGAAATTGGGGATGTAGGACAGCGGAATATGACGGAAGTGGAGCTGGAATCTCTAATGCTGCCACCGCAGGAAAAGAATGGATAAAAGTGACCCTTGAAAGGATTCCCATCCTTTGCCGAGAGTCGAGTGAGTGAAGCGGAGAGAGACGAGATAATTCGTGGCCGAGGGACGTCCCATTTCATGCCATCGCCTCGCATCCCGACGCCTTAACGTGATCAGGAAAACGTTCCCTCTGGAGCAAAAACACCACATCTTCAGTCTTTCTTAATTTCCCTCCCCATTCCTACTCCAGTCTTCTGTCACGCAAACCGCCAAACGAGATACCTCCTCTCACTTGCACAATATTCGTTTTGAACTACTATCGCTGTCACCAACGTATCCATTGGATCTTAAGCCTGAATCACACGTTACTTGACCTTGTACAAGTCCGAGGATGCTACCGAGTACTGGACTTCTAGTACGAAACCTAGCATGCTTGAAATCTTCCTAGGAGCTATCACACGATACTTGAACTTGCATAAGGTCTGTTTAGTAGATGTTTGAACTAGTACAGTCGCGGAAGGAGTTTGACGACCGAAATGGATGATTTCAAACGAAGACGACGGCTTTTAGCCGCTGCAGCTCCTCGACCTCAAATGTCTCAGGTACCCAATCCGTTGTGTCTTGTTGTGAGGTTTGAGTTGTTTATTTGATCGCGGGAAATTGTAATTGTCACGAGGGACTATGGAGGCGCTGACATAAAAAATTGACGACCGCATTGCAAAGACAAAGGTGATTGGTCGGCGACTACTAGGTCCTACTAGGAACAAGTATCAAACTAGTACTGCACCAATTACGAAAACAAGGATACCAGCTAGTATGCTAGCGATAATGCAGGATTTCCAGTATGCTTTGTCTGTATCACACGATACTTGACCTTGCAAAAGTCCTAGTATGCTAGCTAGCATCCTCGGACACGTACAAGGTCAAGTATCGTGTGACTCAGGCTTTAAATTATTGTAAGAACAGATTATTATCGGAGACGATCGCGATTAATTTCGGAAGCGGAACTTGTCACATAATGGTAAAGATTAGTGAGGTGGATAGAGAAGTGCCTGGCTTTCCATCTTAAGTCCCCAGGTTTGATTTTCGGCTTAAGCTTAGGTTTTTAATCAGGAATTCCTTCAAGGGTATTGAGAGAGCTCCTCAAGTGATTGGTAAGTTGTCGCTTTTCTTCCGTATTCATTCATCCTGGTGGATAGACAGTTTTGCTGTCTTTCCAACGAGCATCATCTGCCCCGTTTGTTATTAACAAAGATTATTACCCACCACTCCACTATTTTTACTGTTGTTTATGACTAGCCTGAGGCGAATGATTAGAGGATGATTCCGGCAAATTTTGATCGTTTGTCAAGTAACACGGTACCGTAGTTTGCAGGATAGGATGAACACTAGTGTTGGATTGAATGAGAAATAATGATGATGAACCCGAATACCCGATCAATGAGACGTGTTTTTATCATGATTTCCCTCTGCCCATCTACCACGGAATATGTCTTCTATTCTTTGCCAATCATCTCGAAAAGTAGCTTAGTAAGTGGCTAATATTTATCTTTGCTTAAGGTAGTTTGAGCGAAATATCATTATACCTAGAAATCAATGAATTGGGTATCATTTTAAAGAAAAATATCTCACTCTTTCAATGACGCCAAAAGTTCAACCCCTTACCACATAACTTTCGGAGATATTTGCCATCAAAGACCAGCAGCCCTTTTACATGGGAAACGGTACGTGTATGCACTCCAGAGAGACATATTTACAAAATGAGGAATTTATAACACTTAGATGTCGTAAAAAAACCAGCAGCGTGTAGTTTGTATGTTTTCTCGCCTTTTTTGGAACATTAATCATATTGTCACCGCAGTAAATTCTTCGGGATCACAATAAACCTTCCGTTTTGAAGGAGTTTCAAACGCACCTCGCGAAAAAAATGAGTCAAGTTAACGACTTACTTCGATATTTTCATTTAATTACTTACCATTTCTGTCATATAAAACTATATTATTGGACCATTAATAGTGCATTATTTAGATGATGTGTCCTACAGCTGGTAAAATTAAAACGTATTTTTCGAATATGGTCTCTATTTATGACTTGGGAACTATATCGCTCGGACTACCTTAAGAAAGAGCTGTTCTTTTACCTCATGAAGAGTCTAAATTTGTATAATTTTATGTCTAATCACGACTCGCAGAAAGCACAATGTCGCGCATGTCCTCAGTAGTTACTCTTTTGTTGTTATAGCGCTCGAAGTGCACGATAATCGACATATTCCGCGTGTACCTTCGCTGGTAGGGTGAACGCCGGCGTAACCGGCTGGATCCGCACTCCGTGTTCACGGCCCAGAAGAAGTTGGGTCTTCTTCATCGCTTCCCAGTCACACTCATCCCCCCACCACCCCTTCCCACCCACCCCTCCGGTGTCTTTCCTGTCGCCCCATCCCACCCAGGCAACGGCGCCCCCCCGCCACCACCGCACCCCGCACACACCGGGAGCAGGAGCAACATCGCCTTCTCCGACCACATCTTCCCGCCAGAGGCCAATCTTTACCTCTCCCTCCCCTCCCCGCCCCTCCTCGGTGCCGGTTCTCCCACTTCTTCCTCCTCCTACTCCTTCTTCCCCCCCTCCACCTCCCTCCACCCCTTCCCCCCTCCTCCTCTTCGTCCGACCGTCGCCACGGGCAATTCACCTGCCGCTCTCAGCGGTGGTGTGTGGCAGGGGTTGGGCAGTGGGAGGAAGGGAGGGGAGGGGATGGAAAGAAAGAGGTGGGTTGGGTTTGTTGGCGGGCGTCGTGAATTTGAGAGGAGGAGGGGGCGGGGTCGGGGGGGATGGGGAGGGGGAGTCAGAGAGGAGAGGGAGAAGGAGTGGGATGCAAAAGATGTTGTTTCCGTGCGATGAGACGTCGTGGAGTGGAGTGAATGATTCCGAGAGTTGGTCACTGATACTACATTAACACATCTAGCATTTCAGCTCGATACATCTGCAGCTATGTAATAGTAGTGCTGCACCTTCACGGAGACGGACTGGCAGACACCGAACCTCCAAGAAGGGAAAGATATTTATACTTCCAGGGCCGGCGAGCCCACGTATAAGGAAGAAACCAAAATGATTGTTTGCATTGTATTTTTGACTCTAAAATTTTTAACTCTATATAGACCCCTATGCCAGAGAGCCCTGGGGCAGAGATAGAGGGGGCCATTGGGCCTCATCTGCCCCAGGAAAAATAAAGCCTAAGTCAAGTCAAATAGTAGCCCGCGAGCCATCGCGAGGGTGTGTGTGTGACAGGGGATTTTAACACACCGACAAAGAAGAACCCTGCTAAAAAACTCTCTATAGTTTCCTTATAAATACTTCTACAGAATATTTTAACAAGTTCTGTAGATATTCCTTAAATATTGAAACGCTATTTTACGGAATTCCCTACGACGTTCTGCAGAATACCTTAGGATGTTCTGCAGAATTCCTTAGGACGTTCGGTGGTATTCCCTACGACTCTCCATATGGGTCCTTAGAAAAGGAACTGGGTCAACGGAAACCTCACATATTTCCGTAGAGTTGCTGAAGTTCTATAGAACAGCTTGTCAGGAGTTATTTTCTCTGCAGAAAAGGACTCTACAGAACATATGTTCTGTAGAATCTGTATCTGTAGAATTCCTTACGTTCTACAGAACAGCTTCTAAGGAATTTTTTAGCAGGGAAGACGTGGAAATTGAATAAAGAATCGATGAAGATGGTAATGAGTAGGAATTAGATTGGCTTGGTGGCTGAAGCTCCCTCCCATTCAGAGGGCACGGGTTCAAATTCCGGGAGTGACTCAGATTTTTCACTGGATTTGAAGTTTAATTCTGCTTTATTATATTGTACTAGCGGACCCGACAGACGTTGTTCTGCCCAAACGTTCGCTTACCTGCTATTAGCGGGTTCAGCAAATGTTTTTTATATATTCGAAATTTCGATGAACTATATATGTACAAAGTGACATTAGGCAATGAGTCCATTTACACAACGTATGAGTTTAAGTACATTTCATTTATAATTTAAAACGTTATTTCAATATGTTTTGTCGATGAAAAATACACACAATATGCACGCAATTGTGATACATGGAATGTCGAAACAAAGCGAACTTAATTTGAAATGTCAAAACAACGCCAAGCTGCGACGCAAGTGCGACGACTTGCGCATGTATTGATGCGTACGTCAAATACCACTGAATTCGAGGGTGGGGAGGGTGGATGTGTGATGTGAGGCGAGTAGGTGGCGGTTTGAAAGAAGGAAAACTAAAGAGGGAGTGGAGAGAGAGAGAGAGAGAGGGAAATACAGGAAATGCCTAAGACAAGAGAAGGAGAAAGAAGAGATATGGGCGCGATTCCTTCGGAGCGAAGGGATTGGAATAGGGAATGGGGAAGAGGGGGGAAGGGGGTGGGTGGCAGTGTACCGGAGGGGTGAGGAAAGAGGATTACGCAAGTGTGAGGAGGCGAGGAGGAGGAGGAGGAGTGGATAGAGTGGCGAGTGTGTCGATGCCGTGCGATGGAGAATCGGAGGCGGAGATGAAAGTGAAACTGGAGATAAGCGGGGGTTGGGGTGGGTGGGGGGCGTGGGTGGGAGTGACGAGTGGGGGGGGGATTTTTAAGGGGAGGGCGGGAGATAAAGGCTGCGGGTCGGACACCGGAGTTGGGATGGAAAAGGTGGGCTGATTGCGAGCAAATGAATCTCCGGCTCGAATGACGGACTTGTTCTTGAAGCGAGGAGAAAATACAATATGGCTTGCTTTATGTTCAATCTCCTCCAACATGGGAACCCACAGTATTTAATTGATCTTTTTCCCCCTAGCTGTAAAAATACAAATGTAGTGACAAAACAAGACCCGTGTTTTTTGTATGCCCCCCAGTTCCGGACAGCTACATTTCAAAAATCCTTTACAGTCGTATCTTCAAATTTGTGGAATGACCTGCCAAAATATTTAAAATACAGAGCAGCACTCGCAATATTTAAGAGAAAGCTTATCAAACATTTACTTGTTTGAGACCCATGTACATAGATCATGTTGTTTTGTAATGGATTTTATTCATTGATATGTCTGTGGTAAATTTATGTGTTTGAAGAAGTAATTTAATTTTCTAATTTACTCTGGTTGTTGTACGATTCTATTGTTAATTTTTACATGTACAAATCATTTTCTATTGGGTTCCCCATGCTTTGTTGTATGATGAAATTGATAATTTTTATATGAACGAATTATTCTTTATTTGTTTCTTGATGGAGTGTATGATTTATTTTCTTATTATTTGTCCTTGCACATCACATTATGTACTACTTGGTTCTAAAGGAGTGCACTCCTAGTATAATAAAATGAATTTATTATTGTTATTATTAAAGGAGGGAAGTAGTGATGAATGAGAGGAGCTACAAAGGAAATCTTTCACGGGGGAGGATTTCGTTATCAATATGCAAGCATTTGACATGAAGACGGTAATGAAAGACGAAGCAGTTGACTTGGTAGTTGATACTTTCTTGAGCAAAAGAAGAAAATTATTATGTTGGAAAACAACGATATTTACGATGCAGGGAATGGTCGAAAGGGGTTGAATGGAGTCGAAACGAAATAACAGAGGTACAAGTTATGAAGGAATTCATCGCTATTGTGACGAAGAGCGAAGGTTACTAAATTAAAAGATCTGGCTGCGGGAAAAAACAATTGCATTAGCAGGTTAGTTCATTATGATTTCTCGTATTGCCTGGTTGTAGTTTTTATCAGAGATTGAAGGCAGAACGCTGGAATCTGGGTACATTAATGGTAGATAAAAAAATTTATAAAACCCTTATCTACTGGCCTCTGAGAGTTTCATTTTTTAGTTTCAATCTAGAGAATCTGTGGCAATTGGAATGACTTGGCAATGGGATAAGATGGGTTGGCGGCATTAACATTATCGAATAACTATACTGGTGAAACTGAGCGGAGACGGAAATTTAATTCAGAGAAAAAATACGTTTTTATGGTTAAAATTTCTATTGTTTTAAATCCACCGCACTTGGATCGATCCATGCTATAAGTGTATGTACAATGATAGCATTCATTTCCACACATGCATTCATTATTAAGCATTTCCTGGAAAAAAAAAACATTTTAACGAGAACATTTTGCTATTTCATACCAATTGCAGAAGCGGACACTTGTTTGGTTCATCACAAACCTAAGTTAAATGCATCACCAAAGCTAAGCAATTGTTTCTTACATAACGTATACATATTAGACTATAAAAGGAAAATGTAATAAACAATTCATTTACTGTCATTTCTTGATTCTTTTGTATACTGGGGATGCGTATTGTATGACGCAAGTAGGTATGCTTGCCATACTTATGCCTCTTTACGAGGCTTAAATTACTAAGGTAAAAACTGAAAGATACAATCTGTAGACGAACGAATTATTTTCCAAGTTGAAAGAAGGACAAAGCAGAGTCATCTTCATTCATTAAACTAATCTCCATCATCTTTTTTTCTTCACAATTAAGTCATTCCCGCGATACTAACAAAGTTGATCATGGCCTCATTTATCTTTGTTCATTCAGACTCACATTATTAATTGGGAAACTTCGATGCCGCCTTCGGTCAGTCGAGTAGCCCAGCTTTCATCCCACTCATATGAGGACGAACCTCCAAGGCACTTGAGAAAGAGTGACATTAATAAAAAAGAGGGCAATGCTGTTTCTGAAATACTGCTAAGCTTTTGGGTAAACCCGCTTAGTGAAACGTAGATCCTGCAACATGTATGCCGTAAATCTATAGAAAAATATTGCTGAAATTTCTTAGGCTTATGGTTGGGGGTACCATTGAAAATAATGATACGAATATCATGCAAAAAACTGCTAACTAACTCTTACTTAATTACTATATTGCGCAGAAGACCATCCTAATCAACTAATAGATTCAAATACAGTAAAATATCTTGGAAATACCTTAAAATCTGATATATGGTGGGGATTACACATACAAAACATATGGTGCGCAGCATTAATGAAACTAGGTTTTGTTAAACGTATAATAGGAAGGTCCTCGGATGAAAGAGTCAAAAAGAGATGCCACTTTGCTCTGGTTAGGCCACACCTCGAATACGCCGCGAGCATTTGGGATCCTGGTCAAATAGATTTAACCAAAAAAATTAATAAAATACAAAGGAAAGCAGTGCGTTGCGTTGAAAACTGCTACGATCGTACATATAGTGTCTCACAACTTTTAGAGGGATTAAGGTGGGAGTCCATAGAGACTCGGAGGCTACACGCTAGGCTTAGTTTGCTTGATAAATTCAGAACTGATATTTACCAGAGGGACATAGAGAATATTATCATGACTCCTCACTACATCTCTAGGTCTGACAGGCGCGATAATATAAGAGAAATACTCTGCCGAACAGATAGGTACAAATCTCATTCTTTCCGCGAACAATAAGCGATCACAATAAAAATTAAGCTCACTCACACTCCTATAATTCATGTCACAATTTCATCTCCAAAAAACGTACACCTTTACACGGCTGGTGATCTAACACCCGCTGATACACGCCCATGAGGCGGCTCGCTGGGTATTATGTAGATATGCAGAATACCATCCTAATCAACTAATAGCTTCACACACCGGCTGTCCGGCGTCAGTTTTATTTTAAATCGTAATTCGCTCGAGGCTGCTTGGACGGAGACTTTTCAAAACTTTACTTTCAGCTCTTATAGTACTGAATTTCTGACAATGATTGCACCTAGCTTTCCCTTTGTCGTTAAATACATGAAGACCGTGTGGAACGGGGCGGATCAAGAAAGAAGTGCCGCAAGTGTGGTGTATCTTTATTCCTTGCACAGAGATCCGTTTTATATTCAAAAGAAAAACATCTTTACAAATTTAACCTTCAGAATTTCGCCATTGTGATAGTTATTACTCGAAGGGAGTGTTGAACAAATCGCCATTCCCCGCCTCCACGAAGCTCCGCACCTGGTTCGACAATAGATGCCTACACTGTCAATCAAATACACAGAATTACCACCTTTTACCGAGGAATATAGTGCTCCCTTCGTCACGATGTTCGAAGGCAGTAAACATCTGGAGGAACCGTATCCAGTGATGCAAATTATTGGAGCAAAATAAAGTGAACAGGAACGCGATCCTCGACGTGCATTCAAGTGCCTAATAACAAAGATTGAGAAGGAAGTCTTGAGATGAGGAGGAAATGAGTTGAGAGGGATGGGGTTGAAAAAAATGACGGGAGGGGGTAAGATGAGAGGCTAAGGGAAAAGAATTATGTCGGAATGGGACCCTCCTCTTTACTATCTGGGCGAATGACTGAGGGTTAGGAGGAAGAGGGACGAGGGGAGATACGGGAGGAGAGTAGGAGGGTGTTTTTAAAGGCATCGATGGCCATCCATCCAGACTGCTTATTAACCAGGAGATCGGCAAGAATGACTCCCTCGCGAATCCACGCCGAGGGTGTAAATTGGAAGGAATGGGAAATGGATTTCACCTCCCTCCCCCCCCCCCACTCCTCCCTTCCGTCCGGCTTCCCAAGTCAAGGTGAGCTGTTGAGGGAGGCACTGTTGGAAGAGTGTCTGCTAGTCGGTTAGCAATCTTTAGGGGAAGATTCACTTAGCGTTAGGCCATAGTGATCTACATCTACATACTACCCCGCGAGCCGCCGCTTAGGCGTGTGGCAGGAGGTGGTAGGTCACCAGCCGTGAAAAGATGTAAAAGTTTTGGAGGTGAAATGGTGACATGTCCTATGAGATCGTGTTTGAGGAGCTCAGTTTTTATTGTGGTCGCTTATTGTGTGCGTACAGAACGAGTTTTTGTACCTATCTGTTCGGCAGTGTATATCTCTTAGTTTATCGCATCTGTCATGCCTAGAAATGTAGTGAGGCGTCATGATAATATTCTCTGTGTCACTCTGAAACACACCAGTTCTGAATATCTCAAGCAGCCTAAGCCTAGCGTGCAGCCTCCGAGTCTCTAGGGGCTCCCACATTAATCCCTCCAACAGTTGTGTAACACTATACGTTCGTTCGTAGCAGTTTTCAACGAAGCGTGCTGCTTTTCTTTGTATTTTGCTAATGTGTTTGGTTAAATCTTTATGACCAGGGTCCCAAATGCTCGCGGCGTATTCGAGGTGTGGCCTAACTAGAGTGAAGTAGCATCTCTCTTTTACTTTTTCATCCAAGGACCTTCCTATTGTACGCTTAACAGAACCTAGTTTCTTTAATACTTTGCCGCATATATTTTGTAAGTGTGTTCCCCAAGATATATCTGAAGTTAAGGTAATTCCAAGATATTTGACTGTATTTGAAGATTTTATGTTTACTCCACCCACGGTGTAGGTATGGGTTTTGTGTGATGACTTTCGCAGGAAGTGAACTGTAGTGAATTTACTAATATTTAGTTCTAAACCCCACTCCTGGCACCACGAATGAACGTTGTTAAGGTCAGATGACAGAACTTCAAAGTCCGCGTCTTCGCTTATTTCACGGTAGATTACTGTATCGTCTGCGATAAACTTCACTTCATGAACTTCATTCCAATTTGAGATCTTAGGAAGCTAAAACTCTTCAAATTCATTCAAATTTGTTATATTAGGAAGCTAAAAATAACATATCGAATGCTTATGAAATGCTTTGGGACAATATCCCGTCCATTCCTTATGCAATACACAGCAAATATATGAAGACTTGTGAAGAGGGCTATGACGCAGTAGTTTGGAGACGGATGGCAGAACGGAGAGATTACAAATGTCATTTTTTTCCCAAACAATTAGGGACCTTAAATACATACATAAGACAGCATTAGGTTATTGTGTTTCTTAATTTATTACAATTAATATAATTTGAAATTAAAATATTTTGAAATGAATCATGAAGAAGAAAGATTAAGATGGCCAATCGTCGAATTCATGATGGCTGGCAATGATTGAGTCACGCTACGCGTACAAAATATAGCCCCGCATGGAGTAGTGTCCACCAACAATCGACTTCCCTGCGTGGATTAAGTTTCCCGAAGCCTTGTTGACCTGAGTGTTTCCTGCCTGCGGTTGGAATCTTAAGCCTGAATCACACGATACTTGACCTTGTACAAGTCCGAGGATGCTAGCGAGTACTGGATTTTTAGTACGAAACCTAGCATGCTTGAAACCTTCCTAGGAGCTATCACACGACACTTGAACTTGCACAAGATCTATTTAGTAGATCTTTGATCTAGTATAGTCGCATCCGCAATATCTTTTAAAGCCTTTGCCCATACGGCCTTATTTATGGTATGCAGGTGATTTGGTATTATTAAGACACGAGTTCCTACCATAATTATCGATTAAGACTTCTATTGCCTCAGGTTCCCAAGCCATTGTGTATTGTTGTGAGGTTTGTGTTGTTTATTTGATCGCGGGAAATTGAAATTATCATGAGGGACTATGGAGGCGCTGACATAAAAAATTGACGATCGCATTGAAAAGAGCAAAGGTGATTGGTCGGCGGCTACTAGGTCCTACTGGGAACAAGTATCAAACTAGTACCGCACAAATTATGAAAACAAGGATACCGGCTAGTATGCTAGCGATCATGTAGGATTTCCAGTATGCTTGGTCTGTATCACACGATACTTGACCTTGCACAAGTCCTGGTATGCTAGCTAGCATCCACGGACTTGTACAAGGTCAAGTATCGTGTGATCCAGGCTCTAGACTAAAAACTCTCCTAGTTCATGACCCAAATATACATGCAATATACACCTGGCCTGTTTGGGGCGCACATTAAGCGATCGGGAGGGCGATGCGGGGTTCGGGCTTACATTGGAGCGAATATTTCATGCTTGGCATGGAATCACCCTGTGCCACACATCATAGAGGTGGCTTTCGCAGCTTTATTGAGGACCAGGAGTGGTAGATCGACATCGTAAATAATTTTCTGAGGCCAACGACCTGCCACGAGACATCGACTCTCGCTCACTCACCGGAGCGTCGCTTTGAATTCGGATTTTCACGTTCGTTCGAGAACTGTGATGCGCCTGCCTGCAAGTGGCGGACATGATGACTTTTTTCATCGCAGCAAGAAGTATCATTGCTGTGTTGCAACTTAACACGAGAGGATAACCAAGCCTTGCATAGTCCTTGTGTTCGACCATGTTTGGAGAATTAATAATACTATTCGGAATTGTGAATTCCAATATAAGGGAAAAGGCTTAATGCTATTATTATTTCCGGATAGCTTTGATATCCATCGACTTAAAAATGATGCACGAAGTGCAACCGAACGGTTTGAAGTATTTCTATTAACTATAATCGTGGTTTTATCAGAGTTAAGTAATGCGGTGCGATAAGTAATGGTCTGCGGTGAGCGTCATCCTGTTCAAATTTCGCATCGGATGCACAGTATAAAATCTGATCCTTTTTTGCGAGAAAATTTTTTGCTAAGCCACCGCCGACTTGCCGACAATGATTTTGAGCGCACGGAGGTTGGCCGGGGGGGGGAGGTGTTGGGGGGTATGAGGGAGGATGGTAGGCGAGTAGGCGCTATAAAGAACAAGCGAAAGGTGGATGGGGGAGGTCTCCCCTCTCGGGAACACCTGAGAGTCAGGCTGTCGCGGTGGCCCCGGGATGGAACCGGTCTCTCCGGCTCTCTCCCGCCGCCGAGTTCCTCCTCTTCAGTGCGGTGGTTTCAATTCCGCCCCCGGGGGTGGCTTGGCTGGCTGGCTGGCTCCCCTTCCCCCCATCACCCCACTCCTCATCCCCCGCCATCCGAGAATTTCTCTAGAGGCGCTCCCTCTCTGCCCCCAACAGCGTTCGCCTGGCAGCGACTAACTCCCCCTCGGGGGCCATCCACGGCGTTCCCCGCTCATTCCCCGTCCACAGGTCGCCTCCCCACCCCACGCTATCCTCACTTCTACGTCTACTTTCTACCCTGCAAGGCACCCCGAGGGCGAGTGGCAGTGGGTGAATATTCACTACAGCAATGCATTTTCTAAGTGCTGCAAAAACCTTATGGGACTACCAGTATTAACGGACCATAAATTTCACCATTATTATGGACATATTTCTACGTGGATCTTTGGAATTCTTCTTCAGTAAGCAGCCCTGTGGCTGGTTTGCAGCAACTCTATTCTCCGCCATCCTCTTCAGTTCGTAATATGAAGTTGTGTTAGTGTCTATCATTATCTGTGTGATGTATGCAAGTGGTGGTCTTCCTCCAGTGTCTCTCCCTTCCATCATCCCTTCGATGACTCTTGCTAGCAGGCCATTATGTCTGAGAGTGTGTCCTATCATATTTGCTCTTCTTGTTTTTAGCCTCCTCATAAAATAATCTTTGGACTGTCCAGTGTACTTTTAAAGACCTCATGGACTTTTTTCTATCGTTATCTTCATGAAGCTATATATTTTCCACAATTGAAACTCTGAATTTAGCTTTTCGTAATATTTTTGCTCCCCTTTAGTGCATATATTAGCATACGGAATTTGCTTAGCAATGCCAGCGTACGATCCATGATGTTATTTGGTTGTCACCTCCACATTCACAACTCTTCATCCTCTTGAAGCATCCACGAAATTCATTGCGGGAAATGACATCTCTTTGGTGGTTTAATTGGCCCCCGTCGCTGAATCGCTAGTTTTTTGTTCGAATCCCAGTCTACGTCAGTATTTTTTTTTTCCTCTTTAAATTTCAACCTTCCATAGACAGCGGGTAATGTCCGCTGACATTTCATACTTTAAATTCAGTCTTCGCATTGATGTCTGCAGACGATGATAACAGCACTCTGGAAAACCGGGAACACCGGGAAATCTCAGGGAATTTCATTTTCACTGGTAATATCAGGGAAATCTCAGGGAAATATCGAATTGACTCTGGAATTTTCTGTGGTGTCAATTTATAAAACAGCAACGGAAGCAAGTTGCTAAGTCAAATTTCCCTTGCTTTGTCGCATTTTGCATTCCTGTAATCACCGACAGTATGTACAATGTTTTCTATATAGGTACATTAAGTTCTTATTGGTCATAGTCCGTAAATCAGTGGCGAAAAGAACGTGCCTTTATCAGCAAGTTGCGAAGTCAAATTTCCCTTGCGTTGTCGCATTTAGCAAAATAAGGAAAAAAATCAATTCCTTCGGTTTTTTAGGTTGTTGATCATTTTATATCAATGCTATTCATAGCAAAGACTGGTTGTAATATAACCTTGTTCCTTGAGCAACAGCATGACAAAGTTTAAATATAAGAAATGGTGGTGATGTGACTTTCTCTCAAACTATTTTAAAGTTATGTGTTTAATTTCCTCCAAATATGCAAGTTTAAGAATAATCCTTACGTGTAATCACCCAAAAAAACATATCGAACATTCTCTTATAATTAACGAGAAAAAAATCAATATTTCCTCTGGAATAGTATAAATTATGCCTGGAAAACCTGGAAATGTCAGGGAATATTCAAATGCCCAACTGCTGGACACCCTGAATGAGCAATGTTCACAGCTCCCCACTGAGGAGTGCTCGTTCGCGTCCGTGTCTCGTACGTGTTAATTCGCGGTGCCAACACGCGGTGCGACGCGGCGGGCGTCGTGCGGAGGTGCCCCCGTTGGTGCCGCCGTCTTTCTTCCCTCCCGTTCGTCTCCTTTATGAAAGTGAAGACGGGGCATCACACGGTCCACTGCGCAGTGCCGAAATACGTCCTGGCGAATAAAATCAGTTCGGCGTCGTCGAGCAAAAGTTGTCTCTTTCGAGGAGCGGAGTGGTGTGCGCAGGCAAAAAGAAAGACGGCGGTGGGGGATAGAAGGGAGGAGATGATGGAAGGAGAAGGAGGAGAAAGGCAGAAAGAGGAAGGAAAGAGGTTCGCCTCGACGCGACGGTGGTTGGTGTGCTCGAGGAGTATGAGGGGAGGGGGCAAACGCAAGGAACTCGTTTCCTTCAATTACGACCACGGTTTGACGCAAGTTGATGTGGTTAATTTTTATTTGTAAATAGTCGTATTACTCAATTCTTCAATTCTTCATTAGGAAAGCCAGAAGAGAAGAAGTTGATGTCTTTTGAGGCTTGGTTGGATTGGATAGTTTGGGAGGCGACCGACAGCTAAGGTCATTTGCGCCATAGGGGATAGGTAAGGGAGGAAGGGTGGATAGAAACCCGGCGTCGGCATTAGCCTGCCCTTTACGAAAGGCGCCAAGGGGACCACGGTTTAACGTCTCATCTGACAGACTGAGTACTATACTTGAAGTGCCCTCCACAAGACACTCAAGTAGGGATCGGGTTTCTTCTGAAAAACATCCTCCTCTGCAGGGATTTGAACCCTGGCTGTCCGTATGGTTAGCCAGTACTCTAGTCACCACACCAACCCGATCCTCTTGAGGCTTGCTGATGGAGAAGAATGCTTAGGATCAGTTGGGTAGAGCATGCAACAAATGAATAAGTATTCAGAAGAGCAGGAGGAATCAGAAGCTCTATGAGGAGCCTAAAAACAAGAAGAGCAAATATGATAGGACACACTCTCAGACATAATGGCCTGCTAGCAAGAGTCATCGAAGGGATGATGGAAGGGAGAGACACTGGAGGAAGACCACCACTTGCATACATCACACAGATAATGACAGACACTAACACAACTTCATATTACGAACTGAAGAGAATGGCGGAGAATAGAGAAGAAAGGCGATTTGCTGCAAACCAGCCCCAGGGCTGGTAACTGAAGAAGAAGAAGTCGTATTATTAGGAAGTGATCGATCATGTGACGGGTTCATTACTTTGGGCATTAAAACAAATGAATGGCGTCTCCATTGTAAATGTCCTAGAAATAAATACCCCGCACTCATCAGTAGCATTCCCTGCATTGATTTGTTATCTTTTTAATTCGTAAACCGTGGTTTACGTTCATGGCCATCATTTAACCCTGAATAACCACCCACATCTCGATGCTCGAATCTTTTCTGTTCCAGCGTATCATTTATTTTTCTTCATACTTTCTAAAATTTCTGTTCTTTTCCTTCCATTCTATCATCTAACGAATAATTCCTCCATTTCTAAACCATTTTCAATATATCCTAATCTCTCTAGACGTAACTTAGGCGTTTCTTTGTAATACGATGAGTTGTAAAAGATGAAGATCAAGTAATATTATAGAATTTTACACACTCTTATTACAGAATAATAACCCACGAAAAAAAATATTCCTCGGAATTTCAGACGGAATTGTAAAATGTTTTATGAAGTAGAAAATTAAGTCAATGAATGGCTTATGATTAGGTTAACCTTTTTTCTGTAGAAGCAATGGAAGAGTATACCGCAAATTCAAATGAAAACTAATCGGAAAACCTTTCAATTCAATGACTTGTTATAATAGATAGAATGTACATTTATATGGTTCCATCAGGAGGTTAATTTGGCTTGTCGAGGAAATAAAATGCTCCATAGAATATTTTTTTTCTTTGTTAGTTGCTATTAATATTGATGAGATCAAACGAGTATGATTTTTACATTAAAAATAGCATAATAGTTACAGTATTATTCTTCTCGACTTCTTGATATTAATAACACATCCAATATATCGAATTTAGGTCATACGTAATGAAAAAACTTATCCTCCGCCAACGTTTCGGAATTTAATTCTTCCAATATCAGGGCTATACATAAAGAAAACCAGAGGGTACCATAAGGTACAATAACCACGTTCGAATCCCGGTCAAGGCGGATGATTTTTTCTCTGTGGAAATTCGCACATGTGTGCATTGCGGGTGACTCCGTAAAAGTGGAACTCCGTGGCTAGTCCCGGATAGCTTAAAATTTGTCAACCACAATTACAATTTAAGAATCACATGAAAGCATCAGCACCAATCAGCACCTATAAAACTGATAATACCTTGGACATTCTTACTACGGTACTACATGAGCAATCATTATTAGTCATATAAATCTGTTAATGCACTTTAAATAAAGATAAACATTGAGCAACATCATCTTGTGCATTGTCATGATAGAGACCTCTATGAATAGACAGAAAAAACTTTCAATTTTTGGTAAAAACAATTGAACATCAGAATTCACAACATGTACAATATTACAAATATGAATCTCTAAACAATGTTAAACTCTATGTATAACAAAAGTAAATTATACAATAATCACAAGAATTTAATTGTTACTGTACAATATTTTTTTAAAAATTCTCAAAAATTATTTTTAACCAATTCGACACAGTACAACTATTTTAAATATTTTCTCCCATGGAATTAAAATTTATATGCATAATCATTTTCGCTAGAAAGCCCTTAAGATTTAATTCTTAGAACAAGAGAAATTCTTGTTCATCTGTTCATGTAGAGCCTTTCTGCCTTTTTTTGTGGCAATAATGCCCTTTTGTGACCCGTTTCGCTGAACCCACAATACAAATATCTCATCCTGTGCATCAGAACACCTAAATGGCGACATTTCAAAAACCTTCTCGGTATCACGCTCTTTTAAGAGACACTATAAAAATGAATACATCTTATTATAACTTTCACTCAGAAGATGGGGATATATGGAGAGGCGAAAAAATCCATCGATATCCATCAAACGCTTATAAAGTGAAGATAAGGAATAAAATTCCCCTGGGTTACATGCCTGTCGAGAAAAATATGGCAATGGATGTAGTCACGTCCGTCAAAATGAATTATGTGCGTCTTCTTCATGGCGGTGAAAGGGCCTTTTCGTGAGACAGAAATGGGACGAGGGCACCACAGTGCATTCCTCCGTCGCGAGTCGCACCATCACCTAAGCTGCCTTCTCGGGCTCATCTTCCTTTGCTCCGCGGGGCTTTACCGACGAGCATGGGATTTCTGCGGAGGCCCGAGGAGGCGATTGTCTGAGTGAAGAAGATTTTCGGGCGAGAATGAGGGGGAAAGGTCTCGAAAACTCATCGCGAGAGACCACCTGGGGAAAGCGCCATCATTCCCTACAAATTATCTCATTCTCTCCCGAGAGGCCATATCATTCATGCTTCGATGATTCCAAAATATCCTGATAGGTTTCCTTCAAAGTTTAGCCAGCAATGTGTATAGATTGAGGAGGCATCAATGGGGAAGTTTATTTTCTCAGAAGACATACTGCTTAGGCGGTTGAGAGCGCAAAGCTCGAGCACATAGAGTCAACAATAATCTGTCCTTTATAAAAAATGCCCAAAAATAAAACGTTTACATTAAATTTTTTTAAACTATTACATCGTTACTCATTTCATTTTTATCCGAAAGAGTGTATTGCTTTATTAAAAGAGTTTATTTGGTAATGTGGGGGTGAAGCTATTTTTCTTTGGTAGGTATTTATTAACTTTTAAAAATTTATTGTGATAGAACTCAATACAACCACAGAATAGATTTCCATTACAGAAAGTTGAATGCCGAGACGTAACTGAGCGCTTGACACATTCAATTGCACAAGAATATAAATGACAAAAATGTGTTGGTAAAAACAAGAATATCAACAAATTCACGTGCCAATGTTGAAGATGGAGGTGTAATGTGACCAGATCTCTCGGAATGTCAAAGAGTAGAGAATTGGCATTGGATTCCTAAATGAGTGAGTTACATGTGTCGATGAAGTTGTACATAATGAATTTAGTAGGATAGGGAGATGTAGTCAGAGGCCATATATGAAATCGGATACTATTGAGAACAGTTTAAAAAAACAATTTGTAAGCTTATTCTAACTCTACTTACTTAAAAACTACTCACTCTTTCCTCTATTCTGGTGAATCCCTCAGTCTCCCACCTCTGAGTCTATACCGAGGAAAGAAGATAGTACAAGCCTAGCGCACAGTTACATTCTTAGATGGTTGCGGCAGAGTGCTAAGTATATCTCAAAGAATTATGATGGAAGTTAGATCTAAATTGGCGTTGCATATTCCTGGAGCGTATGCGCAAGAAATGATTCTGTATTTTTTGAGCCGCTGAGGCACGTGATTTCGGACTGTGATGAAATTAAGCAAGGTGCTATATATATTGAGCGCGTAGCGAAGTACCTCACGCACCCGGGAGAGGCGCTTGCGTAGTCCGTGGAATGTTGCACTTAACCTTTGGGGGAGACTCGAGGGATTATAGTACGCATCCAGTATCTAGGGTGTGAACTTTTCGCAACCTCGTAGCTTTCATCTCCTCATCGACACCTCCTATCTGAAACTATCCGTCGCAACTCGACATGCTAAATTTAACATAAAAAAGCTTACACCGATCGCGGATTCATTCCGGTGGCTGATGCATTTATAACGCTTCAATAATGTGCCGGAGAGCTCCCCAGAGGCAAAAGGTTCTGTTTCGCCACTCCACGCAAGAATCTCTCCCCTCGCCGTATCTCATTCTCGCAGGTGTCCGCGTTGCGCCACCGACGAGACGTCGAGGGCTTCTGCCCTCCCTGAGGAGCAAAGGATTGAATCCTCGGGAGACCGGGCGAAGACGGACGAGGCAGTGGTGGATGGATGAGCTTCCAGAAATTTGGAACGAAACGAAACGAATGGTGTGAGGTAACAGCGATACCACTCAGATACCGGTGAAAAAATGGGAATGACGAGGGGAAACTTGAACTATGGTATCAATTAATATTATAGTTTCTTCTTTAACAAGGTTTGGTCACTGTTTTTCTTCATTGGGTTGAAACATAGCACAGTAAAATCTTGGTCGTTTACCTTCAGACTCAATATTAGCCATGGCGTGGTATTCTGAGCGATATAGCTACCTCGCTTTTGGTCTAAATAGCGTATAAAAGCGCTTTCATTGTACCTATCAATGTGTCCATCCATATTTTTCTGTTTCTTCTCACTTCAGGTGCATAATTATCCATACTAAGTCGTCGAACAGTATCATTTCTGACACAGTACAGCCAATCTACATAACTTTTCTTTAACATTAATAGCAAGGAATTGGCTGGTGAATCATACTTACGTACTCATCTTAATTGGTGCTAATATACCTCTGTACTGTTAAATCCCTTATGGGCACAACTAATGTTGCTGTCAATCGTCGAGATGATCGAAAGTACATATTATCTTTTATATTGACTGTCGTCGGTAATTGATATTTATACTTAGTAGTGAAGTATAGGTGTATATTACCGTACGGTCTAAAGTTAACTGTTGTAGCTCAGTTGTGTAAATAGCATAAAATAGGCCATAATTTAATATGGGAGAGGACCCTATATTTTAGTGTATAAGAAAAATATGTTCAATGGTTTTTTTGTGAATATTGCGTAAAAGTAAATATGGAAAAGACGTTTTCTTCGCGAAGGCAATATTCTTTCAACTTCAGGAGAGAGATTTAAGCATCGCACAGAGGGTTGAAATCGAAAAAAGCTGATCAAAATTAAATAAATTGGATGTTGTCATTCCGGTAGTTGAAATATGACATAGTGACTCTCCTACAAATGGTGCATATGATGTGTGATTTATTTTTCATAATTCTTCCGCATCAACATTATAAAAGGCCTTAAGTTGGACAAAATTTCCCAAAAATCCAGAAATGAGATTTGTTAAAAATCTCATTTCTGGATTTTTAACAAATATATATCTGGTTTGATAAAATGTTGAATCGCTAATAATTCCCACAATATGTTTAATTTTCATGGTGTGCACATGGGGAGAAATTGATGGAGAGAAGTGAGGGGGGGCACGTAGATAACGGAAGCACTCCGAGAGGAGAAGGGCAAGGTGGCGGGAAGGGAATGGAGAGGCGGGAGCTTGAATCAGGGGTGGCTGGAGAGGCAACCGCGTTTCTCTCTTTATAATTCTTTTTGCTCCCTTACTTAACCACTCCTTGTCTTGGTGCACCTGTTGCCGGGCGAGCCGGCCTCTGTTGGTGACGCCGCCGAGCAGTGGGGGGCGGGAGAGAGGGACAGGGGGGTGGGACATTGGGGGGGAGTGGGGGTGGTTAAGAGGGAGATGGTCAGGGGGGGAGGAGCGAGGGGCAGAAAACAGGGAGGTCTCGACCGAGGGTCGCTCGAATCTGAACGCACGGTAGGTACCGTACCGGAGGAGGGGTGGGCGATGACGTCACGTGGGCAGTGTGAAAAATTGGAGCACGCAAAGGATAGTGGGAGGCTTGGAGGACTCGAAAAACAAAAGAAGTTTGATTCAATTCGTGTTCGGAATTCCTTCCCAAGTTTTGAGGGAGAGAAAGATGGCGTGTTTGAGTCGGATGAATTCAGAGCAAACTTCTTGCTTCAAAGTCGTAGCGTTAGGTGTTTTCCGCTTCACTGGATACAGAACTCTCCGTGACCTTTCATAATGGGCTCCGCATATTTTCTTTATATGTGCGCGGGAAAAATGGTGCAATGGTTATTATTAATTAAGTCAGCTGCAGGCGCGCAGCGAGCGATATGGTGGAGAAAGTCGGCTCCATTCTTACAACCGAGCCAACTGTTTCACATTCTCTGCGTTCCTTACACTTTGACGCCACACTATCGGAAACGAGGGCGTTCTCCCTAAAATGGGAAAACCACGCGCTCTTGCACATACCAACGTACTCGTATCACAGTTAGTCGAGTGGCTTCATTCCATCGGGAGGTAAGTATGACTCGTAGAATTATGAATTATGCGAAAGATGGACAGATAGATGAGGAGATAAAGAGGCGTGCGAATGCTGGAAGGAAAGTGGTAGGTAGCATGTGGAGCATATCAAGGAATGAGTGCCTGTCTAAAGAAGTGAAAATTGCTGTGTACAAAAGTGTACTTCTCCCCACTTTGTTATATGGTAGTGAAACATGGGTATGTCAGGATAGACATAAGAGTGGACTAAACGCCGTGGGTATGAGTTATCTGAGGAGTGTTTGCGGCAAAAGTAGGATGGATAGGGTCAGGAATGAGTGGGTAATAAATGAGTGTGGGTTAGATGCTCCAGTAATGGACATGTATGAAAGGAGTGTGCTTTGTGGTTTGGCCATGTTGAGAGAATGGATGAGAGTAGAATAACGAAACAGATATATGAGAGTAGAATGAATGGTGTGAGAGGTAGAGGTAGGCCGAGAAAGTTGTGGTTGAGGAAATTCCTAGGAGGAGGAATGCTAGGAGTCTTAAAAACAGGAGAGCGTGTATGAAGCAGTATATGGGGGTAAATGAGGCGAAAGAGGTTTGCAAAGGTCGGTCAGTATGGAGAAAATTACTGAAGCAGAGTTAGGTGTGCAAATATGTATTTATGAATGAAAATTAGTGACTCTGCCTACCCCAGAAGGGAACGGCGTGATTGGTGTGTATGTATGTATTTATTAAAGCTTCCTATTATAGTCTTTGTCGCATCTGAAGATTACCGTCTCGGGATCCATCTTGACTTAGATACATTGTTGAAACATGTTGTTGTGTGAGTTCAAAATTAATTTATAAACTCACACAAGAACCACTTGTTCTTTTTCCTCGTTCACTCTGGCCGAAATCGGATGCTCAAGGTGTAAAATTTTTTAGATCTAATTAATGAGGATATATTAAGGCGCTATCGATAATATGTAACAATTTGAATCAAAGTAACTTAATATTACGAATTAGGTGTCAATGGGTAAAACAGAATTTAAAAATAATTGTGACTTAAAAACCAAGGTAGGCTATGAAATTTGCTTGCAGAATTCATTTTATTTTTTTTAATCGTTTGTATGATGCACTTATTCTCTAGTGCATGCTCCACAACATATGTAACACTTTTGATTTTTACAGGAATATGCCAATATGTCAACCATAGTTAAAACCTTTCAATGTTTATTGTGTAAAAAACGCAATGTGAATAATAAATATTGATAAAAACTATCGGTTATCAACCAACAACAAATTGCAGACCTCACCATCCTTTGATTGTGAGCGATTCTCTTGGGGGAGTGGGTGCAAACCAACAGCACCAAGTGAAATCCACGTGTACTGTTGTTGTTGTTTAGATTTTTTAGGCAGAGTTTAATTCGCGATTGGAACAAATTAAATGTCTTGTCTCCACATTTCCAACTGAACAGAATCCGATTGGGAGGAGCAGAAATCTCTCCATTCCTGCAATTTGCCGAGAAAAGCAGTACCTACGCCAAAGTTCTGGGTGTACTAGGAATATTGAAAAGTACAAATTGGGCGTACATAATTTTTAAGATGAAATATTGTCTCATTTTTAAAAAAGTGAATAAAACATTTTCATATAAGACATAGTTTCCGGCTTCACATGGTGGAAATTTTTGATGTCTCTCATAATAAAAGATACTTGGCTTTATTTCACACTATTTAATACAATTCACAATTTAACACACAATTTAATCCAAATTCAATACACAATTTAATACAAATATAAGCTATGTAAAACCATTCCAGCTCAAAAGGCCAGGGTATCTTTTTATGACCCTCTGACTTTAGGTAAATTACTTTTCAATTCCAAAGACGAATACGATATCTGAGAGAGAAGTGGAGTGTATGAATTGAAGTGTGAGCACTGTGTCTGTAAATACATCGGACAGTCTGGAAGAAATATTACAACCAGAATAAAGGAGCATAGAAGAGATTTTATTAATAGTGACGAAACCACTGGAATGGTGAAATATTTAAGCGAAGAAAAGCACTGGAGTAATTTCGACCCAAGAATTATACATTGTATTAGCAAAGGGCGGAAGCTTGATTTTATGGAACATTTTGAAGTCGTAAATAGCCCTGATACCTTATGTAATGACCAAATGTTCCAATCTCCCTCACCCCTCCTCCGAATCCACCTACCATCCCGACGGCTTCACAGACTGCCCCTCTGACCCTGCCCCCTTTAAACTTCAAATGTAAAACCCCCTCCTCTAACTATGACTGTTATGGACTATGTGACCGTTAACAATACGCTCCCCCTCTCTCCCTCCACCCTCCTTCCCCCTCCATACTTTGTGTGTGTTTGTTATATATAAGGGGAACGCGACCCAAAATATTAACCTGAGGATGACACGCGGTGTCGGAACCATGGTTGAGTTGTATTAAATAGTGTAGAATAAAACAGAGTATCTTTTATTAAGGGTGACAAACATATTCAGTGAGGAGGGCCGCAGAATGTAAACTGCCCTAAGAGAAAATAAATTCTGGTACAGTGTCGAGATGACCTCATGGTTCACTTCAGATTTTATGCCCAGCAATTTTTATGGAAAATGTGACGAGTAACTTTTCCGGTACAATTAATACAGCTGCAATTTCACCGATTAAGAGCAAGAAATGATATTTTATTAACTTCTCAGATAATTACATCTCATTTTTTGCATATTATTACGGCAATATTGCCCCTTAAAAGTTATGTAAAAAAGATATTTCTCCTAGTTTTATGAAAAGTTAACTATTTTTTTGATGAACTAGAAAAGCTACTTTGCCCCGGAAATCACATTTGTATCCATTATTACCTGACTATACGAACTTAGCAATTCTTGCAAAAATTTGATTTTTTCACGAATATAATTTTGTTGTTTCATCATAGCAACCATCTTTTTGCTATCACAGCTTGGAAGAAAATTAGCCGAAAGATATATTGGCTAGTTTAATTTTGTTTAATGTTACTCTGATTTCCCAATACCTTCTTCTTTTCTAAAGATTATCCTTGTTGTTGCAGCCACAACTTCCAACAATCTCTTTTTTCATCCTTCCTCTTCATTTCATTGTACGAGGTGCATCCGATTTCCATCGAAGGTACGAAGGTTTTAGGTACGAAGTTCTCGGTTGAAGGTGCGAAGTTCTCTGTCTTTTGCCTAGAATTTTTCCTTACATAATATTTTGTATGAAGTTGTCGTGCCTGAGTAAGTGTCCGATGAGCTTTGCTTTTCTTGCTTTAATTGTTTCCAATAAGTCTCTTTCTGTATGGACTTCATTTAGTACTTGCTCATTAGTTTTTCGGTCGGTCGACCTAGTTCTTGTAACCCTCCTCCAAAGCCACTTTTCTGCAACTTCAAGTTTGGTCATTTCACTCTTCCTTAGTGTCCATGTCTCGCATCCATATGTTAGCATACTCCATACAAAGCCAATACCTGGATAGAAATAAATGTTTCCAAATATCTCTAACATTTTGCTCATTTTTGGTACTATCATTGGTTTACCATTATTATATTTCATCATTAATGAATATGCTCGACCAGGCCTATTTAACATCCTTTTGCGGTATTAAAATATTTTGGGTATATCGTTACGACTCCGATCGCAGTGTCATTATTGACAATATTTATGTAAAATGGTCTTTTTTGCTTACATGGCCCAGGTATGATCGTATTTGTTAGCTTATGTCAATTTTTCCAAGGCACTTGTTATTAGCCGCAGGATGAACACACTGATTCAATATTTTTAATCTTTACTTTTTAAATTTGCGATTAGCATAGTGTAGCACGTTGCGAAGATTTGGGATAAACGATAGATTTGGAAGGTGACTAGTTGATGGGGAAGTATACTCATTCAGAGGAGTTAAGGTAGTTTAAGCGAAATATCGTTTTGCCTAGAAGTCAATGAATTTGGTCTCATTTTAAAGAAAAATATATCACCCTTACATTGACACCAAAAATTCAACCCCTTACCACATTACTTTCCAAGATATTTGCCAGAAAATTCCAGCCCTATTATATGGGAAATGGTACGTGTATGCACTCCATAGAGACCTTATTAAAAAAAATGAGGCATTCCCTACACTTAGTATCCATTTCTCGCATCCATATGTTAGCATACTCCATACAAAGCCAATACCAGGATATAAATAAATATATTTCTTTCAAAAAATCAACAGCGTGTAGTGTGTGTGTTTTCTCAACTATTTTTGAAAATTAATCGTATTTTCACTGCAGTAAGTTCTTCGGGGTCACAATAAACCTTTCGCTTTGACAGAGTTTCAAGCGTATGTACCACGCGAAAGAAATTAGTCAAGTTAAAGACTTATTTAGATATTTTCATTTGATTACTTACAATTTTTGTCATGTAAAACTCTATTATTGCACCAATAATAATGCAATATTTAATTCGTGTGTCTCAAAGTTGGTGAAATTTAAATGTATATATCGAATATGGCCTCTATTATTATTAGGGAACTTTCTCGCCTGCACTATCTTAAACGAAAAAAAATGTGATTGATGATGTTATGACAAAGACGATAATTATGGAATTGCAACTCAATATATCCGCGAAAAAACAGTAAATTATTCGTCGATAATGGCCTTTACAATCATAAATCTGGTGGAAACCTCAATGTAATAAATACACTTACAATTGATCAGATAATTGTTAATCAAACGGGATTTTGCATTTTTTCCATAAAGTGGACTCACAAGTTAGTTGAATCGATAGTTTCATTGTATCAGGCCTCTATATTTTGAAGCTTTACCGATGGTAATTAGGCACTTCGTTCTTTGTAGTCATCTTAAGTGACAAGCATGAAAGTCATTGCATTAAAAACTCTCAACTTCGTTCTCTGCTTGGCTAATTTTTTTTCCATTGCACTTTCGAAGCAAAGGGTGCTCATCACTCATCCTGACATTAAAAAATTTCCTGGACTTCGTTATTAAATATCATTATAGTTTAAAATCCAAAGACTACGTAATTAACTAGCACATATTATAACTATAATATTTCTTTGATATATACATATATGCACGGATTCTATTCATTTCGCCGAAAATATTCCTCTCTCATCACTGCATTGATGGAAACTATGATAATCCTCATTATGTTAGTCTTTTTGGCTTTTTCCTCGGTTAGTTCCCCTTCCATATTCCACTCTTTAGCTTTCAGGTTCCCCACGCGGTCAGTGTATGTACCCAATTTAGAATATGCTTTCTTTGTCCAAGGGACTCCCAGCCCATCTCTGCTCTTCCACTCCACGCGTCATTTCCCACTTTGCCCTTCCAGTTGATTTTCATCAGTCATCTACAGCATCATGTTTCGAGAGCTTGACGTCTTTGATCTGATTTTCCAGCTGTCAAGCCTTTCAGCCTAAACACCGAACGAAGATTCCCGTCCGCAGACAAAGCAAGCGGCTCAAAGTTAATAAACAGGAAACGATGGAACATGAACTCCCCAACTGGGCCATCATGCATTACCTCCGCAATTCGGATTTTAAACTACGAAAAAGTGGAAATTTCATTCTGAGTTGGTCTTTGCTTTGGGACGGTCAAGTGGAAGACTCTTTTGACTTTAAACCCGGGTCGAGAATTTCAGGTCAATTATTTTAAAATAAATTATTCATCTGAGAGTTCGCATATTTGGTACTGAGATCCAGCAGGAGGAATTATGCCGACAGAGGAGAGCCGCCATAGAACTTTGCCGTTACCCCACAGGGTGTTGGAATTGCTCGGATTACATTTCACGGCACTCAGGGTGAATGGAGAGGGGATTAGGGAGGGAAACGCCCCACCTATTCCCTAATACTTACCGCTCTTTTTGTTGCACCAACCCTACTACCGGATAAAACCCGGATATTGCGTTTCCAATAGATTCTAAAAGATTCCCGTTGCTTAATCCAATTCGGTGTGCTGTGATCGCGGGCGGCTGGCGTGCGTCGGGCAAAACGTGGGAACCGAAGCGTGTGAACACTCTCTCGGATTTCCCATGAATAAACGACGAAGAGTCGAGGGGCTGTACTCTGGGCGTGGCGGCCGCCGCATTACAGGCGGTATATGTGTGCCTCTCGGCGAGAGAGCAACGGCCGCTTTTGAAAAGGGGGCTTCTGTGCGGCAAAAGGGTGTCGTGGGAGGGGAATGGGAAGGAAGTAGGAGGTAGGGGCGGGGAGAATGCATTATACGACATGCAGGTGAGCCAATTTTTGTTTTCTCATTCCAATTCAACTGGGGAAATCTCTAAAAAGAGACGTTTCAGGCCTAATCTGGTGGAATGACATAATTAATGAAAGTTGGCAATTTTCCACAACATAAACTTTAATACGACCGGTTTCGATGTACTGCATCTTTATCAGGTAAGTTTCATTGTACTAAATCATCACCTGATGATGATGTAGTACATCGAAACCGGTCGTATTAAAGTTTATGTTGTGGAAAATTGCCAACTTTCAATAATTAATAAAAAAGGGAAAATCTCTAATGATCTAATATGCCAATCCCAACCTTTAATTCGCACAGCTTCCAAATCACCGCGGAATATATCTTCTTGTCAAATTTGTTTTCATGTCATTACGGTTTCTTTGTAATTGTATAATTTTGTTATTTGTAAAGTATTGAACTCAGAAGTTTTTGTGCTGTATTTTAACTGGCTTGATGTATAACTCTACTTGTCATTTTACTATAAATACGTTTCATACTATGCCATGTAACGAGAAGACATATTTCTATATATATCATCAATTTTTTTGTAATAATTATTTCGCCTGTTAACTATATAACTATTATTTTTTGTTCTTATGGATTTGTCCCTGAACAATAAATGTTTTTCTTTCTTTCTTCTTCCTTCTTCATGAGGATAAAATCTTGGTAAGAGGATGACAAACCTCCGGGCTTGCGGGTATTCAACGAGGGAGGGCGGAGCGATCATTATGCAGTAATTCTTCATCGCATAATTTTTTCACTCTACTGGAGTACAATTTGTAGTACAGGTTAATGAAATTAGCATATATTTTGCAGGCGGGATGAAATTTGAAGAATATTATGAGTGATCACGTATGATAATCTCAACCATGCTTCCTTATTAACTGAGAGGACGTGATCATATCTCGTTGCTCTCCTGGAAAAGCCTTCTTAAAAATTAAGACTTTGCTGCCATTTGTCATTTAATGGTATATGGAAAGCGTAATTGTAACTTAGATCAGGACCTATTTAAGTGCAAGGGACTTATTTCCGTTCGTGCGAGGAATGTATGCACCAGATAAGGTTTTGTCAAATTTTTTGTCCAAGCAACTTCTAGAATAGCAAATAGAACAACTATTTGTGAAGTATTTTATTGGATAGGAGTCAAGGAACTGTTGTAAATATAATATACGAGGGAAAAGTAAAAGTTTGCGGTGCTACTAAAAAACGAATGGAAGTATTTATGTACAGTACACAATGTTCAAAAAATGAATTGATGAAAAAAGAACGTGAATAGGCATTCGGAGCGTTTGAGCCGCAGAAATGACAGACAGAAACTACAATAGAATCGGCGACATTTGATTCTGCCAAATTCACTTGTGGTTATATTTCAAAACATATTGCGAGTTATTATATTTTGTTGCTAACAGCTAAAGTGGCACTGAAGTACTATTTCTAGCTCACTCACAACTGCATTGCTAGTAAAATCTTCATTGATTAGCAAGATGGTTTATAAGACGCACTTGTACGTGTCTTGGGTATTCAACTAGGATGTGCGGGTTCTTCAAGCGTTAAAGTTCTCCCAAATTACTTATTCTTCCTGTTTCACTTGCTATGCGTACGTTTATGAATTCACTTAAATTAGCAATTCAGTCAAATGCTGTACTTTATATTCTTTGACCTGATAATCAGATATTCGATTTGAAAATAATTTGAAGATAGTCTATGATATGCAAGGAGAGCCTTGACTACTAGGCGGGGGTCTTTGCTTTGTTCAATTTATAAAAATATCTGCGAATAAATAGTGGATCCATGATGAAAGGCCCGAGAAGAAGGTTAAAATCCTCGGGTCGTTTTGAGTCTAAACAACTCTTTTCATACTTGAAAATAATCCTACTAAATGAATGCTGGAAGAGGTCATTTTGCAGAGTATGATCCTTGTAATGACTCCACATGAAAGTGTAACCTTACACGTCTTGGTGAGCAGGGGTAGATTTCCGATTGGCAATTGTTCCTATACGAGACAATTTCCTTTGATGTATGGTACATAGGCGGAAAAAATTGACGCCAAACTCATTGGCGTCTGAATGCGGCGTACGCGGGAACTAATTGAAATCGCTTTTCCTTCGGCAACTTGAAACCACTGACACTGCCAATGGAAACCAGGAACATGCAAACTCTGCATGAATGGATATCGATTTTACGCCTCACATAAATGGGAATACACATAAGGTTCACGTTCGCGAGATCGTCTTGGAGTATAAACGTGATGAGCTTTCTTAGTCCCGCAGCCTGTTGAGGTTCCAAAGTCGTAGTCAATTATGTATAGTTACTTATCATATTCTTTTTAGAGCTTAGAATCCTTTGAAAACATTTCTCCCTATTGAAACTTAAGAATAGTTACAATGAAAGAGTTATTAGTTGGGACACAAAATACTTATCCCATATCAAATCCACTTGAAATAAAAAGTATTTCCGCGTGTAGGAAATAGCTGTGGATAAACTTCGTTTTAATAGTTCTCAAAATACTTCCAAGGAGTATCATACATTACAATTAACATATTGGCGTATCATTCTGTGAATTTCAAGTTAAAATATGGGAAATCTGGTAGAATAGAATGGTTTTCATGAGGAATTTTTCCTTACACTTATTCCCGATACCTTAATACCCCACGTAAAATTCCACCCTCGTGCATTCAGGTCGTCTCAATTACGTAAATAGCTTAATTTTCTTAACGTCATATTATTTAATTTATGAAAACTACTTTCAAAAGTCCAGGATATCTATTTGGTTCACTTTTTAAAGGAAACACTGGAACTTCCTTTTTTCGATATACACTGAGAACCACTGGACGCGAACTTAATTTGATAGATGCAGTAGTTTAGAGGGAGAGCGTTCGTCTGCGGCCAAGAATGTCTGGGGTTCAAATCTTGGCGAGCCGTCTTCTACTGCCCTCATTATTATTCTATGCGATGTGACTTTATTGTTGCCAAAACTTCGTGAGAGGGGATCGGGTTAGTGTGGTGGCTATAGAGTACTGGCTAACCATACGGACGGCCAGGGTTCAAATCCCTGCAGAGGAGGATGTTTTTCAGAGGAAACCCGATCCCTACTTGAGTGTCTTGTGGAGGGCACTTCAAGTGCAGTACTCCGTCCGTCGGATGAGACGTTAAACTGTGGTCCCCATGGCGCCTATCGGATGCCGACGCCGGGTTTATATCCACCCTTTATTTTGGGTCATGAACAATTCAATAATTATTAAATCTTCAGAACTTCATCAATCTACAAATTGAAAATCGTGAAAAATTACATTACGTAGACTCTACTTATTTTATTGAAATATTTTATGTATCAATAGATGGTGTGAATAAATCTCGATTTATATTATTTCGATGGAAGAGACAGGATGGGTTATTCAAAAAGATCCTCGGAAAGTCGACCAAAATAAATATCCCTTGGTGGTAGCAGATGAAGATTTCAGCATATATTCCGAGTTGGGTGAGATAGTAAATATATTTTATAATCAGTCTTTCGGTAAAAATGATATTACTTGACATAAGAAACATGCTGAAATAAACACATGGATACACTGCGACTGAATGCGTGAATAACATAAGAAGAAAGCTCGATAAAGAGGTGATTGATGAGTAAGTTCTAGGGTCCGGCAAATGTGAGTTCTCCTTCGAATTTCAAATATTTGCGATAAACGATGTCTCCCTCAGTGTTGCCAGTCTTTCGAACTGTGTGCTGCTCATAGAAGTATCCTAGAATGGTGCATCTAGGCGCACAAAAAAATTTGCGTTAATTTCTTCCGCCACTGTACATATCTGAGATTCTTCAACCCCTTATGAATTTTTGGAATTCATTTTTATATTAAAATTAGGAAACAATTTTACTAATGAAAATATATTCATATTACAGCTTTTAATCTTTTACTCATGACAGCTTATTAACCTTAGTTATTATCATTACTATACAAGCTTACAAAGAAGAAGAAGGTATCGTACAAATAGCAATGGTTCAAAAATTATGATTTAGCTTGAAAATATTACATTAACTCTATTATATTATAATACTATTTTATTACATTTCTGCTCATTTCATTAACTCTTCAAAAAAGTGCCTCTTGTGAAAAACAGAACTTGTGCAGCTGAGTCGATGACATGATCAGAGTGCAAAAATATTTATTTTGATGGATCCATTAGCTTTTAAGATTAAGGCATTATATTCACACGATCCTCTACACGTTGTTTTTGGTAATGAGATTAACACTAGGACAGCCGAGCTTCTCTACCACCCGAGAACAGCCAACGGAGCCATTTTAGCTCCGTCGCTAATATCATACACTTGGGTAACTGAAATGAAGAAATAACTTTAGAAATGTGATTTTTATTTGGTGTGCATAATGATTCACTCATATTTTAGCTACTTTACAATTCCATACAGGAATATTATTTTAAAAAGTTGGAACTTTGAAATGCCTTTCTCCTGGTTATAATCCTCACAGTCTGAATCGTCGTCACTGTTGGGTGAATCATCTACAACTTCTGATTGATCTTCAGAAAGTTTGCTTAGAATCTTAAAAATGTCTTCAGTTTGTAGGCGCCGCTTCAAAGAAATTGACGGAAAAAAAGCTCGTATCTCTTGCGAACCGATCTAGATTTCACAGTGAATGATGAAGACTGAGTGATGAAAATACTATTTGGACAATGTATTTGCCAGTGTGAAGCGATTTGTGCAATTACCCAATTATTTGAGCAATTGAGTTCTGAAACTCTGAATGGATACAAAGTAAACACAGTCATAACATGGTTGGGGTATGTAGAATTCTTCAGCTTCTTGGCGTCATTTCAAATACATTGTCGTGTAATGAATGCGACGTATGTGTTGTGACATTGTAAATGGAGGAAAGGAGCAGATTATCGAAGTTAAGTTAAATATACTCTTGATACCTTTGATTGTACAATGTAAAGAAGCAATTAAATACATAGTTGTTTGATATTTGTAGCAAACTCTCGCTTTAAATACTTGATGGCATTCACGGTCCTTAATGGAGCCAAATTGGCCCCCGTGGCTTTTCGAGGTAAATTACCTTTTTTCTGAAGAAGTACTCTCCATGAGCACTAGATATTTTTCCAGTGGTATCATCATGAAAATTAATCAAAAGTCAGAAAACATAATGATTATCAAGGCATAAAGAACAAAAACACAGCTCTTAAAAATGTAAAAGGAGCCGAAATGGCTCCTTCGGCTGTTCTAGTGTTAAAATACGGAAAAGTCACCGTCCAGTTTTTCTCACCACTCAGCCTTCAATTAGACACAATGAACTTCAGTGAATGAACTTGCTGCTCTTTTGACCACCCGATCTACGATGGTTTTTCGTGGAATCACAACGATATCCCAGGACAAGAGGAAAAGCCCGTTCGGAGGAAATGAACTCCTGGGGGAGAGTGTATAGCGGTGCGGCAGCAAGCGAGCGGACGAAGGCCTTTAGCGAGCGCGCGGGGGAGTTAAGGATAAAGGCGGTTTGGCGCGTGCTCGACTCTTTGAAGGGAAAAGGGTGAATGCACCGCCATTCCTCACTCACCCGGCAAGAATGGGTGAAAGGATGAAAAGACCGTGACCCAAATAAGGCAATATAACGACGCTCGGGTGGACTCGAAGGAGCGCATATAAAACAAGAAGAATAAGGGAGAGTGGGGGCGGAGGGCGAAGGGGAGGATCGGGGAGGCTGGGGGTGGCGAAGGGGAGGAGGGGGGTGCAAGGAGGGAGGGAACGGAGGTTTGGCGAAATTCAAGCGTGTGTGGGCGAGAGGGAAGCAAAGAGCGAGCGAGGTATATGAATGCCCTTGCGGATTCAGCGGCGTAAGCGGCGGAGTCAGATGTGTCGCCCCGGGCGATGTGTACAACCGCGCGGAACCGAGGCACTGTGGATGAAAAATTAACACGCCTGAGGTGAAGGGGCGATTGGGAAAATATGTTCTCTAGCTATGCGAACTAATTTCAAACTCCTCTTATAATGATGGGCTTGAATAAAGCATGCAGGGATGTCTATGGAATAGTATGTGATTGCAGGAACAATGGTGGGAATGGTCACAAAAAGAAGTCCCTATGAATGAGTACAACGGTCAAATAATAATGGACGTAAGGAAAAGTGGTGGAGACCACGACGGGGTAACGAAATTAGCTCTGAAAATGGAAGAAAAGATGAAAGCCATCCAAAAATCATGGGATTATAGTATTAAAAATATCTACAAATTATATAACAGCCTCAATTAGCTTCACAAATATCGGAATCCTAAATCAGACTCGTGATATTCTTTCCCTATCGGTGGACCTTGGCGTTCCAAAAATTCGTACAAGGACGGCCGTGCAACATAACCTATTACCTATGGTGCAATGATGGGTGAATGAAATTCACAGAATTCCGAAAAGTGGATAAAGAAAGAACTCTTGGTTATATTCCATACGTATTTAATACAAAGATAGATAGAATGACTCTAATTATCATATGTTTACTTTTTGTTTACACATTCCAAAAAGTGTATAAATAACCGAGGGATACACACGAGAGTAGTTTATCCATTAATGCAAGGTCTAAAGGTCGCACAGACTCAAGTATTCTCGATTCTAATTGAAGACTCTTTCAGTTAGCAATTAGAACCAAGATGCGAAACGATGAAGCAAGGGAGTAGAAAAGAGAACCGAAACATTTGACCATCAATTGGGACGAATGGAAGGAATTCCACACGTTGATTGTCACAATTTTGACTGAAATAGACGGAAGCAGTGAGGAAGTAAGTGAAACAAAATGTAATATGGTCGCAGGTTAGTGTATTTATTTACGTGTGGAATATTCCTAAGTGGTCTTTATTTATGTACCGTAGCTATGGCTTAAACAAGTCATTAGACAGATATTTTGCAACTAGTCCTTATGCACTGCCGCTTGTGAGGCGTAAATGCGTTAGTGTTTTCAACAATTAATTGAGCGGAAGGGTTTTGGACCGGTTCTCGATGGTTGTGGTAAAGATACAATGAGGTAAAAATGAACCCACAGTTTTAAACATCTTCTCAATGGCTACTAAATAAGTATCATATATTACGCTAGGTATTTGGGAGGAAAGCGTTGACAACGAAGCAATGAGAAAACCATGTCTCACAGGGTTCATTATTCTTTTTTTTATAAAAAATGCAGCCATAAGGATTGTCAGGAAGGAGAAAACCGACGTGGCATTTTAGATATGGGGGTATTGCAGAAAATTAATGTGATTAGTGCGCTGAAATACCACAGGTGAAGTGCTGTCAAGTAGATTTATGAGAGAGGACGGGATATAATCCACCATATTGGAGGCTGGGGCCATCAGATCCCTTTTCATATCTTAGCAAACGTAAAATAGTCAAAAGTTGGATTGATGGAGACTGAAGGAGAAAGAATCACAAAGTTCAAGTAAAGTCATTAATGGATAGCGGGACTTAATGGGAAAGGAAATTCGTTTCGAAGTGGATAATTAGAGGCTGGCAACGGCGCATATTTGCCTATACCTCAAGATAAAAATTCTCATTTCCAAACTCTGCCAGATCATTTGGATCCTGCGGAAATGGAATAGTTCCGATTCATTTATAGGCAGAGAAAACGCTTTGCGATGATCACCCGGTTTTTCCGCATCGTTCGCCTGAAATTTCCGCTCCATCGGCACTCATCCGAGTGTACCGCACCTGAAATGCATGAGCAGAGTGTTTACCGCGTAGAGGGTTTGAGAGGGTTAGATTGCAGGGAATTTCCGCTCGCTTGTTTGTTACAAAGCGACACTTCTATGAATTGAATCGAAGGTAAAAATGAGGTTCTACTAGTGTTATCCACGTGTTTGACTATTAAAAATTCAAGTATTCCATCAAAATTTCTTATTTAATGCTCAACTTAAAGAAAACTTGAAGTTGAGCATTAGATGATAAAGATATCACAAATAAAATAAACAATTTTCAGAGGATAAGTGGGACAATAAGAGGAACTTTAAAAGGCAAAACAAGAAAAGAAAACCAAATTAAGTTCTATAAGGTGACGCCTCGGTAGCTTTCGTAGTCGGACGTGTTTCTACCGAGCTCTTGTTTAACGGGAACGCGAAAACTCGACCGGCGAGCGAGACCTCGTTCGCCGGCACTCCTTCGGCTTCGGCCCCCGCTCAGGCGCCCAGTCCCAACCATGGCGACTGAACGACGAAGCACCCTTCTTCTCACGACGGAGGAAAAGGACGATTTTCCCTCACCACTGGAGGTCTACATTTTCTTAACGGAAACGCTGGGCCTCGTGGATGAAGATATCTACGGAATCCAATTTGGTTTTAACAGAAGAATGGTTTTTGTGAAACTACATACCGAAGAAAGAATGCAGATAATCATGGAAGATGGACCGAGAAGTCTGCCCTTTCCATCAAGAGGAAACGAGAGAACAAAGTGCTCCATCGAGGGCGCAGCCGGAACACCTGTCCAAGTAAAAATCATTGGTCTCCCCTTCGAGATTGGATTGATGGAGATATCGCAGGAATTATCCCAATTTGGAAAGGTTCAAAGAATTTGGGAGAGTACATGGGGAAGCCACCGCATGCAAAGGTTCTACACAGGTACGAGATTATCCCGCATGGTGATAGACAGCAACATACCTTCTTTTATTAAGGTTTGCGGACAACGTGCTCTCATAATATACGAGGGACAGAAGCGTACGTGCGCAAGATGCGGTCAAGTCGGCCACGAGAGAAAAAACTGCCCACGGAACACCAACGGAAGAAGTTACGCAGAGGCAATGGCTGCCCCCCTCTCCTCTGCACAGCTCCTGGATGAAAGGTCCTTGGAAGAGGCAGCACGAGGCCTTATCGCGCTTGAGACCGCACCGAGAGACGAATTTCCAGCCTTACCCACGAGGCCCCATTGGACCAGACAGCCCGAATCGGACCATGGATCCCCGGATCGGAAGCGGCAAGCGCGCGAGGCTCGCTCGGCTTTGCAGGACGCCCCCGAGACCTCGACACCCCCTCCTGCAGCTGTGGCCGACATTTCCCCCTCCCACACTTCGACACCCCCTCCCGCCGCAGTCGACTGCTCCCCTGCCTCTCCCAAGCCGGTAACGCAGCGCGAACGGGAAGAAGACGCCATGACGGAAAATAGTGGCGTAATTGTGGCCTCCGAACTCCCCCAAGTCACGATCATCAGCGAGGACCTATTCCGGACAATGGAGGAGAAGACCGCTAGCCAGCCTGCGGCATCACAGGACATTGATACCCTGACTCTCACACCTGAGGATTCGGAAATCAACATTTCCGTTTCACTCTCCCCAATCAGGGACAACCCGACCATAGAATCCCTTTCTCTCCCAATACTACCTCCGACATCCTACTCCTTGTCCCCTACGCCTGAGGACATGTCCACTGAGCACCAACATGCGAACTCTGACTCCTCCCTGTTTTGCCCACCCGAGTCGAGACCAAGCGTCACCAGAAACCGTTTCTTCATCCCTGTCTCCGAGACGACGTCGGAGACGAGTGCGGATGAGGAGACCTTGGATGGGGCGCAGTTTAGACAAGAGACATCAGCACCGAAGAGCCCCAGGCGACCCGGGAAACGGCGAGGGGAAACAGGCCGTCGGAAACCACGGCGCCAGGGCGACACAAGTGGGAAAAACAAAGAGAGTAAGTAACACCCCGCCTCACAACCACCATGCGCAGTCTGACTTTAAATATTGCCAGGATTTCAAACCCGATCAAAGTAAAACTCCTCTCGTCCTTTATCCAAAATTTGAAGCCTGATATCGTCTTGCTACAGGAGACGACTTTTGATTTTGTCTGGCCGGACCCAAACTTTCAGATATTTTCTAATAACCTAGGGACTAACCTAGGTGTTGTCACACTTGTCCACAATAATATCTCCTGTCACCACATCCGGCGTCACCCCTCAGGACGTATTTTATCACTCGTTGCCGCAGGAACCCATTTTATCAATGTTTATGCCCCATCCGGGGAAGGAAATAGACATGCACGTGACCGTTTTTTCGAAGACGATCTTCTGTCATACTTAACAACCTTCACTGGGAAGGCCGTAATGGGGGGAGATTTCAACTCGATACACAGACGCGAAGACTCGGACACGAACCGCGAAAAAATCACTTACCGGCCGAGCCGCTCTCTCGCGCGGCTCATCCAAAGCACGCGTGCCTCTGACGCCTCTCTCCTTCCCGACGCCCGCCCCGCCCCTTTCACGAGAGCAGGACGCAAGTCTCGCACTCGAATTGACTATTTCTTCCTTTCCTCTTCCATCAAACCCCTATTCATTTCTATCCAAACTCTACCTGTAAGCACCTCGGATCACTGCGCTCTAGTGCTCGACCTTAACCTCACTGATACGCCTTGCACTGCCCGGCATCCCCCCTCTCCATATTGGAGAATGGATGTAGGCATCCTTGGGGAAGAAAACATTCGATTAGCCATTGGAGATCGAATCACAGGCCTAATATCCTCCATCCGCCCCATGACAGACATCACGAATTGGTGGGAAAAGGTCTTCAAACCTAAAATAGCGAGTTACATAAAGAAACTACAGAGGCAAAGGTCGAAGGAGATCAATTTCACACTCTTCTTTTATAGAAGTGCATTGAATGACCTGATGCAAACACCAGAAAAACATGCTACCTTTCAAAAACTTGCTACGTCATTGAAAACTGCTATTTTTAATTTAGAACTAAGAAAATATGCCCCACGGTGCTGGCAGCGGGAATTAAACCCCGACACATGGGGTCCCCTTACACTTGCTGACCTCCAACGCACTGTAAGATTACAACAAACCCAGACACACTCGCCTCGCCTCTCAAACAACAAAGATGGCCTTCTCCGGGAAGCCACCGCACACCTCACGAACACCTTCCAACGCTACCCCCCTTGGAGTGAAGCCGACATGCCCCCTTTGCCAAATCTTCCAACCCTCCCGCTCGAAGCGCAAGACACACTCACCGGCGGCATCGCTGAGGAGGAGCTCGATGCTGTAATAAAATCGCTACCAAAAGGAAAAGCCCCAGGTATGGATGGACTACCCTTTGGATTCTATGTAACTTTTTGGAATATACTAGGGAAAACATTAAAAAATGTTCTCAATCAGTCATTGACTGATAGAACTTTGACTCCGAGCCAAAGATGCGCCGTTATTAGCCTCCTTCCAAAGTCAGGGCGCCCAAAATCATTCCTCGACTACAGGCCGATAGCGCTCCTCAATAGCGACTATAAAATATTGGCGCATGTGCTTAAAAACCGCATGATCGAAGTTACGGACCTTGTTTTGTCTCCGTTACAATTTGCTATCTCAAGGCAACGAAACATAATAGATGCCACCTTACTCATCCGAGACATAATTCTATCCGCATCCGAAATGGAAAAAGACCCTTGCTCCATACTTGCTGTAGACCTCAAGAAGGCCTTTGATTTTGTTCGCGTTCCATATATTATTGAAATTATGAAACGCATGCTCTTTCCTAATAAATTCATTGGGTTCATCAGCACCCTATATTCAAACGTGAATGCCAGAATTAAAATAAACAATGCCCTCACCCCGGTCGTTGAAATAAGGAATTCCGTGAGACAGGGTTGTCCGCTATCTATGCTATTATTCGCCATTGCGATGGACCCGGTTATTCGCACACTAGAAGCAGCGAACATTGGCTTCACGTGTGGAGGTTTTCGTCATACAGCTATTCTATATGCTGATGACATCAGCATATTTGTAAATTCAGACGAGCAGCTGGTGACTGCAAAAGAGATTATTCAAAGATATCAATCCGGCGGGTTAATCATCAATGAGAAAAAATCAAAATTCCTCCATATCAGCGGGCCACGACCAGTATTGCCAGCACCCTGGGCGGAGGTGTCTCCATTTGTGAAGATATTAGGCCTATGGTGGGGCGCTAATCCAGAAGATATGCTTACTCGAAACTGGGAAGTGGTGGAGCGGGCCGTGCGTCAAGGAGTGGGGATGTACACACTCAGCTCGCTGCCTCTCACGGGCCGTGTCCGCGCAGTTGAGCAGGTGATAACGCCCAAGATATGGTATACGGCTCACGTTTGGCCCCTCCCTAACAAGACTCATGCCATCATAGTAAAATCTACGAACGCTATGATTTGGTATAAACATATGCGGAAGGTCTCCCGCTCGCAGCTCTACGGTCCGTTTGATCGCGGAGGGCTAAAATTGACGGACGTAGCGTTAAAATGCGATATACTGCTAGCGAAAACACACGTACGAATTCTCGCGGGATCGGACAATCCGAGGAAAACCTTAATGAAAAATGCATGGACAAAAGCTGATAATCTCATTACTTTCCGAAAAGCCTCTACAAACATTAAAAAGTTAGTTGAAATTCTTCGTGCGGGGGAATCATTTACTACGAAAATTATTTACGAGAGAGCACTGGGAATTAAATACCCGCACTTTACTCGTCCACCGTCTAATTCGTGGCGGAACTGGGCTGATAGTGGGAAAGATGCTAGACTCATTAGTACGATGTACTGCGTGATAGCCGACCTGTTGCCTATAAGACAACACCTCCACCGTATGCGTCTTGCCGCATCCCCAAACTGCCCTTTTTGTGGGCAAGAGGACACCAACAGCCATCATATTCTTGGCTGCAATGAACCCCCTATGGAATGGCTAGTCTTAAGGAGGATCCTCAGAACTTGGGACACTTTCGGTGCCGGTCCAGATAGTGACGATAGGCTAATTTCCCTAAATTTTCGACTTTTCCCTTCCTATAAAAACAAAATCCTCTCCACATTGATATCCAAATTTGTTTATCTAAGACTGCATGGTGGGGATGTGGGCGGGGGTCTCTCAATGCTGCTCAGCAACCTTCCCCTCCGCGACGCTCCACCGTCTACACGACCCTGGCTCCTAAGACTCTTGAAGGCGAGGGAGTGAGTGAAGTGACTGGACGTCGCCCTGATTGCTCGACGTACTCTTGATGTGGGAGCACACCAGGGCAGTGACAGCTGTATGCAGAGAGGACCTTGAGCTATAGACTACCGAAAGGCAACAGCACTCTTCAAAATGTTCTAATTGTTCTAACGTTTCTTTTTTTTTTTTTAATGGTTTTTTTTTTGTCTTTAAAAATATCCAAATGAACTTTGAAATAACTCTGTACATCCATCTTGAAAATAAATGCAATTTAATCGTAGCTTAACTGGCTAAAGCACTCGGCCGGAAATCGAGGGATCCGGGTTCGAATCCCGGTCAAGGCGGATGATTTTTTCTCTGTGGAAATTCGCACATTTGTGCATTGCGGGTGACTCCGTAAAAGTGAAACTCCGTGGCTAGTCCCGGATAGCTAAAAATTGTGATGTCAGTCCCTACAATGTTGTATGGGTCAGAATGTTGGACAACAAGACAAAAAGAGCTTAAACAAGTAGAGTCATTTGAAATGAAATTAATTCTGGCAGTGAAGGGGTGTACAAGAAGAGATAAATTAAGGAGTGCACCTATAAGAGAGGAACTAGGTGTTCGGGCGATATCAGATAGGTTGGTGGAGTACAATAATAAGTGGAAAGAGCATGTGCAGCGAATTCTTAAAGAGAGGTTTCTAAAGCAGGCATTGGAATATAAGCCATTAGGGAAAAGGAGTGTTGGGAGGCCAAGGTTGAGATGGTGATGTGGAGCCGGAACAGGCTGAAAGCCTAACCCTGGAAGGAAGAAGAAGACTTAAAGAGAACGCGCTACGCAAACGATATATTATTCAACTATTTCAATATGTCGAAAATGACGCACCAAAAATGTGCGGTTCACTAAAAACTTTTCAAATGTACAGTCCCATTTAAATTCGTCAATTGCAGTCAGGACTATTTTTTCGCTCGTATAAAAATAGCTTTGCTAACATTGAATTCAAACAGGTAAGCTTGTTATCATAGTTTTTGGGAATAGAGCGCCTATCATGAGTATCAACCCAGCATGGGATATTTATGTCAAAAGATAGCTTATTTGACGCTAAGGATGTATTATTGCTGTGTTGGATGCATATGCTTTGAATTATCCCGAAAAAAAACGTAAATAGTGGTAATAGGAATAGTAAAAACAACATAATTATCCGCTTCTTTTAAACTGACGCTCTTTTGCTGTCAAGCATTGAGTCCATAGCAAAGGACCTCCTTTATTGGTCGCCATCCCGGAAAGCAACAGATTTTGCGTCAAAACCGTGACTAGGTTTTTTATGTTTACATAATATAGTAGAATATAGATAAGGAAAAGAAATCAAGATACATTTTTCAACTTTGAAATTTGATTCATCACGGTCAACATTTGAGATTATAGCTAAATATTTTAAAGTTTAGGAATCTTCCCCTTTTGTATTTATTCAGGAAATATTCACGATTTTAAATATCGAATTGATCATTACCTCCTTGAGCGTAAAGCAGTAAACTACCGTCGGTTCAATGCATTTGTAGGTTGTAAAATGTAGTTTTATTCAAAGTGTAGTATTCAGAAAACTTGAAAGTCGATATTTTACGTCATGTTACTCAATATTTTCGACTTTGCTGTACGTGAAGGTCATCACGTCAATGTAGTAATGTGCTGAACTCTATTTTATGGATTGTTTCTATTTAATGGCATTGTGGGATATGGTATAAATTCAGAATTGTCTAATAACCTAAACTAATATTCTTGTAATATTTTGCATCAATTAATTTCCCCTCATCCAAGAATTAAAAAATAAATATATCGGCTCCATACCCATGGCTCATATTTCAGCGGACTACATGAGATTCATAGTCTTGCAAATGGATGAAAAAAGTGAGTTGATGAGCAAGTATTTCAGTTGAAATTTATTCTTACCTAAATTCTTATAAGTTTATTTATTCTAATTATTGTTTCTGCTTTATCGACCTTTAGCGAGCTGATTGCCTTCTTAATTAAAGTACTCCAATGTTCGTACGAACCCAACTTTCCTGTGTCTCTCCATTGATAAAAAACAACCCCACTGTCATATACCCGCTTCAAGTGATATATGGCACATGAGGTCGTACTGGACATAAATGTGATTTATCATAAGCTAAAAACATTGATCACAAAATATAATGATTATGGAGCTAAAAAGTTAAACACTGATCTTAATGACCGCGCTATTTATTTTGTCAATCCGAGTTAACATTTGATATCATCTTCACCAGCATTAATAGATATTTGTCATCAAATAGGGGCCTCAATGATGCAATGTGAATGAAGAATGGTGAGGTTTTACGCGAATGGATCACAACATTAGAATCACGATCAAGCCATCAATCTTATCGGTTATTTACGTCAATTAGGTATCCTTGAAGAGTAAAATGAGTTTTCAGAAGGGAAGCGAAACTATTTTAAACTTTGTCCACTTATTGGCTGGAATTCTGCAAATAAAACTGTTATTTTTTCATTCAGAGAGATATATTTTGACAAATAAAGTTTAAAATATCCTGCTCCTGTAGATATATTTTGGTACTGACGGAAAAAGAAATGAAAGGTAAATAAAATGCAGGCACGTTATATGCCACAGAATTACTCCTTAAGATGGCTAAATATTTTTTCTATATGTCAAGTTGTAGCACGTGGGTTATTTCTCCACAAATACGCAGGAAAACTCTAAAAATAAATCATTTTGTTTTTCTCAATTAATACAACTACAGCTTCAGGCTAAGGACTTATAACAATCTGCATATTTATTTTGATAGAACAAGGATAGATATAGAGCGCTGATTATTTGGCAGTTAGGGATGGGAGAAAGCGAGATGAGAAATATTTTTGATTCTAATTTTCAAGAATAAACTCTCACCATCAGACATAGGGTCTAATCATGAGGATAAATAAAGCTTTTATGCCTTAATAACATAATTAAACGTACAATCATCAAATGATCATAATGACCTGTTTTTTAGTCATTCACCTTTATTTTGCATGAATTCGGGCTTATTATTTCCACCACATTTCTCCAAAGTCAGAGTGTTGATATAAACTGTAACAAAAATGAGTGTGTGAAGAGCGTTAACATTCCGAATTTGTCGAATCCGATTTCCAAAATGTTTAACCTCCCCTGTTACCTCCATCCTGAAAATTATTCCCATGAACGTGAGACGAAATGTTTCAATATTTATTTGCCTGTTACTTTTATAAAGACTACCTGGAATTATCATACGTGAAAATTTTACTTTCTCATTCATCTGATGATATCATATTTCACTATAATCAAATATGTATCCAAGTTTTATAGCCTTTCGTCTCGTTTTGGTAAATATTATAACTTGGCGGGGTTAGATAAAAGAACTAATTTAACCAGAGCAAGAGCTATCTCGGTGCAGGTTTAAACAGTGACTACAGCCTAATATTTATGGAGAGCTGCCTCCGATGCAAGACAATTAAGAAGATAAAATATAAACCAAGGTGAGATACAAAAATACTGGCTGAAGAACGGAACAGGGAATGTTTTGCCGCGGCAGTCGACAAGAAAGTAGATAATAATGGAGAAATGGGCACCGAAGAAAAATGGGATGAACTAAGGAGAACAAGTAGCAGAAGAGAAACTGTCAAGCAAGAGGGCCGATGCGAAGAAGCCATGGATAACTACTGTGATGGGGAAACTAATAGAAGAGAGAAGAAAATACAAGAACCCCAGAAACGAAGGTGAGGCAACCCTCTACAAGAAGCTAAAGAACCAAGTCCATCGAGAATACAAGAAGGCTAGGGAGGATTGAATCGAATGCTGCTGTGAGGATGTTAACGAAGACATAATGAAGGGAAGTACCGAAACAGCATACAAGTATGTGAAGAAACACTTCGGAAAAAGGAAAACGTGAAGTAACAAGATCAGAGACGCGAGCGGGAATATATTGATAGAGGATGAAGATATTGGGAATGTATGAAAGCGATACATCGAAGGACTCTACCAAGGGCAGATGCCGCTAGAAGAAAACCTTATGAATGACGGGAGTGAGGTTGACGAGGAAGACCGGGCCCATACATGCTGAGGGGTGAATTCGATAGAGCAGTAGAAGACCTCAAAAAAATAAAAACAAAGCACCTGGAGATCAACGAAGAAATCATCAAAGCGCTCGGAAGTAAAGCCAAGGAAAACCTATGCAAGGTAATCAAAAATATCTACCAAAGCGGAAGACTTCCAGAAGAATTTCAAAGAAGTGTGATGATTACGATACCGGAAAAGGCAACTGAGATATATAAGGAGAAAAAAACTTTGAGTCTAGTGCCACATACATCAAAAGTACTCACACAAATAATAAGCCAAAGGATGGGAAGGAAAATTAAAGACAACTTCTGAAAACCAATTTAGATTTAGGAATAACAGAGGTACCAGAGAGACCATACTCTGCCTAAAAGTAATAAGCAATACAATTGAACAAGCCATTGTATGTTAAATTTGTGAACTTTGAGAAAACCTTCGGCAATGCTGAGTGGAATAAGATGTTCAAGCTGCTGGAAAAAACTTAGAATGGCTTACGACGACAGAAAAATATCCTACCAACTATGCAGGAAGCAAGTCGATACGATGCGAATGAGAGATGGGTAACAAATAACAGCTAAAATTAACAAAAGAGTGAGACGAGGATGCAACCTCACTCCAGTACTGTTCAACATGTACTTGAAGGAGGCATTGAGGCAGTTTGAGCGAGATAGTTCCCTGTAGTCATAATGGAGACCGTGTTCAAAGTATTAGTTTTGATTTCAGCAGTTCGGGGCAGCATGAATTAAATAGCGTTATATTTATGGTGCTATGATATACTTTTATATCAGAAAAATTTGCAGTAATGAAATAAAAATATGTATATAAGTCATTAACTTGACACCTTTTTTTCACGCGGTGCGTTTAAAATTCCTTCACAACGGAAGGTTTTTGGTGATCCAGAGATAATTACTGTGGGAAAAATGTGATTAATTTAAAAAAATAGTTTAGAATACATGGAAAATACACACTGTTAATTGTTTTCCGAGATTTCCTCATTTTTTAAAGTAAGGTCTCTCTGGTGTGCATGCACGTACTATTTCCCATGTAAAAGGACGGATATTTTTCGTCAAAATATCGGAAAGAAGTTCGGTAAGGGTTTGATAATTTTGTATTTTTTTAAGGGCAAGAAACTTTACTTTAAAATGCGACCAAATTCATTGATTTATAGGATAATAATTTTTCAGTCACACTACTTTAAGGGAAGCACATGAAATGGGACCGAAAGGAATTAAGATAAACGGAGAAGAAATAAATGTGGTCCTCTTAGCGGACGGTATCGCAATCATGGCTAGAAATAGCGAAAATCTTCCAAAGTCACTTTACGCAATGGACGAAGTTCTCCAAGAATACAACATTGAAATAAATAAGATGACACTAAAATCCTAGTATGTGGGAGAGAAAAACTGAATTAAAAAATCACACTGAGAGGAGAGGCGATAGAGCAAGTGCCTTTTGTACACCTATCTCGGAAGTACCACCACGTGGGACAGAAGAAGCACAACGGACATCAAGCGGATGTTTGTCCAAACTAAGAAGGCGTTCATGGAAAAAAGACTACTGCTGTGCTCAAAAAAGATAGGACTACAAAACAGGACGAGGGTATGTGAAACATTAGTGTGAAGCGTGCACTGAACAGTAAAAAAAAGTAAAGCTAAAATTCAATTAAGAATAGAAAAGCCTCCTTTTGCATTTATTTTTTTAATTTCCAATAATTAACGATGGGAATTATAGCCGCGTGCTTGAAAATCTATGCGAATAGCACCAGCATGAACAGTGTGGTAATAAATGCGTAGGTGCGAATGAGAGTCACCAAATAGCACTTGATGCTTGATAAAGATAAACGGCACTTGTCAAAACTGCGGTGAAAATGTATTTTGCCCAGATGTTGCACCTGGCCAAATATTCTAGATTGAGCTTATTATGTGAACATGTACGTAAAAATATAATATCGTCTGATTTTATTAATTTTTATCCCAATAAATGACAATTTATTTACATAAATTTGTTAATTTATTACATTTTAATAATTATTCCAAAATTTTGTTTTTGGTCATCAGTGAGTGGAGAGTGTTAATATAAATAATAGATCGGATTATTTATAAAACCATATTGTGTCACAGCCGTAAATATTGCTCTCCAAATGGTATGCCACTCCTGAAATAAAATGAGAAATTTTTACCAGAAAAAAGGTGACAGAGATTTTCTTTTTTTAGTACGATATGTCAGCAGTCAGAAAGACAACTGCTGCCCTCATAGGAAATAGGACTATATTCCATGAAACAGTATGTGAAAACATTCGTATGAAGCGTGGCACTCTATGGATCGGAGGCATGGACCAACGGAAAAGCGGACCAGAAAAGACTTGATGTCATCGAATCCTGGTGCTGGAGGAAGATGCTGAAGATAAATGGACCGACGAAGCTAGAAATGATGAAGTGTACTGAAGAGTAGATGAGGAAAGGACCATATGGAACACAATACAGAAACGAAGACCCAGAAGGATTGGACAAATTCTGAGGCATAATGGGTTAGTAAAGAATATAACTGAATGTAAATTAGAGGGAAAAGTCCCCAGAGGAAGACCCAGGAATAAGTCCATGGACCCAATAAAGAAGAAGGTACATGCAACGAGGTAGTAGGAAGTTAGAGACCTGGAATTAGACAGGGAAAGTTGGAGGGATACAGTCAACCAGTCTTTGGATTGAATGATCAATGATGATGATAAATATTTATTATTCTTTAATATGCTTCCAGCCATTTATTGTGATGAAAGATTTAAACTGGTTTTATATGGACGATTAAGAAAAGAAAATTACTGGAAATATAAAAAAAACACGCGTAATATATACCCGGGAAATTAAGCACCAGGAGACTTTAAAGGGTAAAATTTACAAGGTGGGTTGATAGTATTTTCTGGAACGGCCTTCTGTAACACGGGTTCAGGAAAACGTGCGAGAATTAAGAGGAATGGTTTTAACGAGGAGATTTCTACATCTGCATACTACCCCGCGAGCCGCCGCATGGGTGTGTAGCTGGGGGTGGTAGGTCACCAGCCGTACAAATATGAAAAGTTTTGGAGGTGAAATGGTGACATGTCCTATGAGAGTGTATTTGGAGGAGCTCAGTTTCTATTGTGGTCGCTTATTTTGCGCAGAAAAAACGAGTTTTTGTACCTATCTGTTCGGCAGTGTATATCTCTTAGTTTATCGCATCTGTCAGACCTAGAAATGTAGTGAGGCGTCATGATAGTATTCTCTGTGTCTCTCTGAAACACACCAGTTCTGAATATCTCAAGCAGCCTAAGCCCAGCGTGCAGCCTCCGAGTCTCTAGGGGCTCCCACCTTAATCCCTCTAACAGTTGGATAACACTATATGTACGCTCGTAGAAGTTTTTAATGAAGCGTGCTGCTTTTATTTCTATTTTGCTAATTTTTTTGGTTAAACCTTTATTACCAGGGTCCCAAATGCTCTCGGCGTATTCGAGGTGTGCCCTAACTAGAGAAAAGTAGCATCTCACTTTTACTTTTTCATCCGAGGACCTTCCAATCATACGCTTAACAAAACCTGTTTCTTTAATTCTGTGCCGCATATGTTTTGTATGTGTGTTCCCCACGATATACCTGAAGTTAAGGTGATTCCAAGATTTCTGTTACTCTGTTTCTGGTACTCTTGCGGTTGACGTTTAAAGTTATTGTCACGGTGAAGGCTATTGAGACGCCGAGCAAAGGGAAGAGGAGCACACAAGCGCAGAAGGGAGAGAGGAACCTGCAATTTAGACTCTCTTCCTCTTCTCAACTTTCTCATTTCACTCCGTCCCTTCTCGAAACAACTCCTCTCTCTCCTTAAACCATTTTCTCCGTCCTCCATCTTCACATCTACACATACATGCGTAGTTACTCCTTACACCGCGAGTCCTCCCTCCTGTGTTTATGCTTATGAACCACCATCCCCCGGCGCCTCGGAGGAATAAGTTGATGCCGAGGTACAAGCACATCAATATTAACGCCGTAGCGGCGAAAGAGCCCCCCCTAGTGACTTCCGGCCCCAAGAACGCAAAGGCTTTTGAGTGCGCGGCCGCCCAACGCATCACACGAGCATACACAATGGAGAAAGGCCTTACACATTCACCTTCTTCTCTCCTGCATCCATCTTCCTTCCTCCCCCTTTTCGACCTCCCCCTCCTGCTTAGCCTTTGCAGCGAGGCAGACAGACCCTCTTCCTCTCCTTCTAAGGACCCCTTTCTCGCATCTTGCTCGAGTTCCTCGCCTTTTGCTCCAACCTCCTCGCAAATACATTAACCCTCAGGCCTGATTTTTTTAAATGTCTGGTAACCTTTAAACAAGGGACTGTAAATTAACTGTTTATATCGATGTACTGATCCAGTCTTTATTGTTATTTCATTCTTTATTGTGCCATTTTATATTTTTATCCCTCTGTATCAATTTGCCCTAGAGACTCGGAGGCTGCACGCTAGGCTTAGGCTGCTTGATAAATTCAGAACTGATACTTTTCAGAGCGAGCGAATTCCACTGGAGGTCCATCCTCCAAGCTCAATCTTCAGTTCACTGTTTTCATACGCATAATGAATGTAGTTACAGCATGCATTAGGAACTCCTCTTGCCTTGAGTGTGTTTAAAATCGAGTCATGGGAGAGCAAATCAAATGCTTTGGCCACATCCATGGAGGCCAGATATAGCGGCAGATGTTTTTGCCGTCTTTATCGTAACACTATATTGAGGAGAAAAGTATTCTCGCTGCACCCGTTTGCATTTATAAAGGCTCTCTGTCTCTCGTCCATTTGGATTACTTTTAACCTTGTGGCCAATATTTTATGGAATAATCTGATAATTACTGAGGACACTGAAATAGGACGAAAGTCACCAGGATCCTGGGCATCCTTTTTCTTGGGGATCATTACTGTACGTGATTTTAATAACAGCTTTGGTACCTTTTCACAATACAGAAATATATTAAAAATACGAGCGAGTACTTTCACTGGAATCGCCCTAAGTTGCCTGGCTGTAATCCTGTCCGGGTCCGGCGCTGTCCTTAAATCAGGGAGGGCATTTCTAATTTCCACCTCTGAGATTGGTTTCCATATTCCTGTAATCTCTGGCTCTGTCTTTGGGAGGGAGGTTTGCGACTGCATACCTCCTGGGCCAGTTATAACTTCTCTCCAATATGGGACCATCCTGTTAGCACTGATGCTGGAAGACTCTAGTATTGTTCCACTTTCAATCGTTGACCAGCAACTTGATGTATCTTTTTTCCAGAGGTTCTGAACCGTTGCATACTCACTTCGTCGTCTCTGTCTTTTACTCTCCCTCGTATTTTTTGGCTTTGTATTAGTCTTTTTATCTTTGCCTGTTGATAAGAGGTTCCTGTTTAAAAAGATGTTTACTTCAGCAATAATCTCATCGACGCACAAAGTTGGAAGTCTCGAATAGAGTGAATTCAAAAAGTTGCATTCGTATTCTTGGCCATTTAGTTTTTCCAGTGTCTAGAAATAATGTTTTAGATTCATGTTCAGTGCTGAGGGCATATCATTAGTCGTTCTATCATCGGATAGAATCTCAGTTACGGCCTGTTCAAGGGGGGAATTGCCTCCGTTAAGGTCTCAGAGACTGCATTAACTATATATTTGTAGCTCGGCCTTTTTCTAATCCCCTGTATGCCCCCCACCGTTCTGTCAGGTAAGGTCTCATGCAATTTCTGATTGATGTTTGACCTCGATGCCTTCTTCTTGGCGATGAGGAGGACCTCTTGTTTCGCCATCAGGATCTTCTCTTCCCTGGTCCATCGTAATTTAGAGGTCGATTTTACCTTCTCTAGGTTCTTTCGGTCATGCCAATCCTTGTGGATACGACTCAGGTGCACCCCAAGGCCAATCTTCGTGGGGAAACTTCGACCACCACCAGGGCACTTTTGTTTGCCAACAACAACTTCGCATTTGTAATCTTGAGAGGGTTCATTACGCGTTCCTTAGTCGTTGTCCGATTCAGGCAAAGGTCGTTCAGGGCCAGTGGACCCTTCGGTAAATGAGTAATCCGGCTTTCTCCGAGGCAATTATTTTCTGTTTGGACCAATGCAAGTACAGGCGAGCGGGTTGGTAGCCCGCAAGCCCATTTAGCCAGAGCCCTGTTTGCTGCCGCGAGCGGCACCCAGCCTGGACCACGTGGAGGAGGGGTTGACTTGGGCGGGTTGGAAGATCGGACCAGTGGTCAATCTCATTATCCACCGCGCCCCTTCCAGGTCCACGTTTCTGCCCCATTCAACGCTACGCCCCATAGCAAACTCTTCACCAGCCTCTTCCTCACATTTTTACCCAATGTCCCCGACATCAGCTCCCTTCTATTGCTAAACGTCTCCTTAGCTAGCGCTATTCTCTTCCGTATATCTTTGCTACTATGCCCATTTTCCTCTAGCGTGCTTCCTAAGTAATCAAGTTATTCTACTTGCTCGAGTTTTTGTCCTCCAACTTTAATTACAATCCTCGCTTTCTTTGTCCTGGAGAATCTCATTACCTTACGGTCGGGAATATCCTCTCTATTGTGTTTCTTACACGTTAGTTTTTTTTCTTAGCGCTCCATATTTTTGTACACCTTGTCTACAAGAAAGAGCTCCATATGGTTTTATCCTATTCTACTTTCCTGCAAATGCCCTGTTTCTGGTCCTATCCGTCCATTTGATCATGAGAATCCACCGTCATTACCCAGTTTCGAGAACCACCTCGCTCTCTCGCTCCAGCTTTCCGATGGTCCATGCATCTGAGCCATCCAGCGCAAAAATCCACAAGATTTTTTTAGGTTCCTCCCCTTAATTTTTTATCCTAATTTCTTTGAACTGATCAGTCGTTTTAACAACATAGTGTCTCATTTTGGGTGGAACTGTTATTTGCTCCTTGTCCGCTAAACTTACTTCATTCCATGCAATGGAACTCTCAAGATAGGCGAAGGATTCAACCAATTCAAACATCTCTCTTTGAAGCTTAATGTCTGCATTCATATTTATTCTTACACATGATAAGTTGTCAAAAGCCTTCCTTAAATAATTAATGGCACATTGAGATATTGCACCATAGCGTGGTCGTTCCGTAGAGTGGTTGTCCTTCGAGTCGGTGGGTGGAAAAGCTCTATCTCACTCCTTTTATTCGGAGATGTACTTCTTCATAATTTTTCTACTTGATCCGGGATTATTGGATTTCATGGTGCATTTGATTGACTTTTGACGAAAAATTTTACAGCTATCATAATATACTTGCACAAGAGAATCGTGTGTGAATTTTTTTAGCAATCGATGTACGTTACAAAACCCCAATTTACAAGGTTGATGACGAATTTACACGTATGCATGTGAATAATTTGCAAGGGAGCTAGCTGTGCGTAAAAAAATCGCCTTTACTCGAAGGATATGATTAACCTATCTTGAGAAACGATGTTAATACGTTGAAATTTGATTGTTTTGCCTTACTTAATAAGGGGATTCGATAGCATTAAACGGGCTAAAAAAACGAGCTACTCCAAAAGATTAAAAGACTAATCCTTACTTCGAAAAGGTTCTTTATCCTTTTATTTATAGTTTGAGAATTATACATGTGTATAATTTTACTAAGGTGTCTATTTCAAAACTAAATTTGTGCTTGTATTGAGGAGTTAGCTTTGTTTATTATTTATGACAATGCTTATTTGTTATCGGGGCCGGTTGAAAAAAGGGAGAATTGTGGAGAGATTTCTGGAAAAAATTATGAAATACTGGAACTTAAATTAGGGGTGAATAAAACAACACTTTTTGGACATTCTTGGATTATTGAAAGTTTTCCACCTCTCGTAGCACTGCATCGATGATTCCTCACTCACTAACCTCGTACTTTGATTTATCTTTAAACCTGGGTTGTTGGCTTATGAAGATTTCACATTCTATAAAAACCATGGTCAGGCATCTTTAAGAAATTGAGAAACGAATTTACTCGCTCAGCGAAAGCTAAAAATAATGTCCTTTCCGTGGCTATTAAATATCCCCATCTTGGAGTCGTTTTTTCGGCAAGAGAATTCGAGAAAGCTGATGTTATCATGCACCGTGACCTTTTTTATATTTATGGACCCGTTTGAAGTTAGCGAAATGCAGGGACGCGGTTTTAAGCGCCTTTAAGCTGTCTTATTTGTCGTCGAAAATTGGTTGCATGAGGACTAAATCATCAATTAGTATCGCGGAGAAATTTCTCCTCGGTCATCCTCGCTGTATGGGCGAGTGAATATTTTGTCGTAAAATCCGAAATTCGTGCATCTGTATCCTTATATATGAATGTACTTATATTGCTCATTAATTTTAGCTCAATATGTTAAATTAACATTTTGATCAATTTTAAATGCTTAAATACAGGGTTTCGGCCATGTATTTGACTATGTGACCTTTCATTTTTAGAATGCTCGTAGATAGGTATAAAGTTTTTAACCATACGGAGAAAGACAAAATATGCCGAAGCCCTTCGCCGTTAGATTTCTCTTACTAATGAAGTGAATTGACAATATTATACTCATGTGGATATTGCTAAACTTCTTCATACTCTAAAGAATTTTATCATGACACGAGTACGTGGTTTTACGTGGTTATGTAAAACAATCAGACTGATAATGAAATTTCAACATGAAAACGAAGGTGAAACGTTTCCAGGGTGATCAATATCGACTCTGTAAAATCACAACTAATAGCGCGATAAATGTCGAATCCAAAACGATCTCCACCAATTGGGCCAGTGTCCAATATGTGAACACTACCTTGAGTCACCTCTTCGTACGCTCGAAGAGCGGGACTAGGAACCGCTTTGCAACCTGGAGGCCACTTCGGGTCGCCGCGAAAATTTCCCTCCTCAGTTCCTTTCGTCTCCGATGTGCTAGCGCGCCGATATTGGTGCCTAATGCAAGATATCGTTTAGATCTATGGATACACACAATTGAAAAATTACTTTATTTTGTCCTTGGAATTCGAGCAATTTATTTAAACATTGAAAGCAATTACGCAAGTAAAATGTAGACGCTGACTCATATTCACTGAAATACTATAAAGAACTACCAGTGAATGCATCACATCGGAACGGGTATCTAGAGCCTGAATCACACGATACTTGACTTTGTACAAGTCCGAGGATGCTAGTGAGTACTGAATTTCTAGTACGAAACCTAGCATTCTTGAAACCTTCCTAGGATCTATCACACGATACTTGAACTTGCACAAGGTATGTTTAGTAGATCTTTGATCTAGTACAGTCGCGGAAGGAGTTTGACGAGCGAAATGGATGATTTTGAACGAAGACGACACGAATTGTAATTGAAATTATCACGAGGGACTATGGAGGCGCTGACATAAAAAATGAGGACGACCGCAATGCAAAGAGCAAAGGTGATTGGTCGGCGGCTACTAAGGAGGTCCTACTAGGAGCAAGTGTCAATCTAGTACCGCACCAATTCCAAAAACAAGGATACCAGCTAGTATGCTAGCGATCATGCAGGATTTCCAGTATGCTTGGTCTGCTTCACACGATACTTGACCTTGCACAAGTCCTAGTACGCTAGCTAGAATCCTCGGACTTTTACAAGGTCAAGTATCGTGTGATCCAGGCTTAATTTACTGTCGTGAAGTACTGCTCTGTCAGTGGTGGAGAGCGTGAGATCGCCTGGGGAACATCGAGCGCTCGACGCGGAACGCGTCGCAGTGGACCATCTTATGGCTGCTGATCACGGCCTATTACGCTAACGCATATTCAAGAATAACCCGTGGCCAAACTCCCAAAGCAGCCAACAGCAACAACAACTTTGCCAAATACATTCTTTTCTCAGTTCCGTAATTGATTGATCCCTGACAGGTATCATACAAAAAACCTAAAAATCTTGGTGAAGTAGAATTATGAATACTTTCAGCAGCTGAAAACCATATTACTTAACAAAGTCGGCATAGTCGGCCCCGGTGGCGGCGAGGTTAAGTCCCCACCTTCTTATCCGAGGGTCGCGGGTTCGAGTCCTGCCTGGGTAGATTATTCATTGCCCAGGACATGGGTGTTTGTTCTGTTCGTCAAATGATATATTCAAACACTTGTAATTGGGAAACCTGTAAGTGTTAAAGAAATTATTATTATTATAAAGCAATGTCTTTCCCTTCGTCCATTAAGCAATATTAACTCAACGGGCATATGATTTTACTATGCAATTTTTTAATTTAATACACTCGTTACTATTTTTAAAATTTGAAAATTTTGGGTGTAAATATACATATATATGGAATGATATGCAGTCAATTGATCCTGGGCTCAAGGTTTTGATCTCCGATTTACTTCCATCATAGCTTCTTTTCGCATTTCATTTTCCCAAGACCTCATTTCCCAATTGGAACTTAATAATGACTTCTTAATTGGATATAGTCTTTGATAAGTAGATACACGTAAGGTGTCATTTGGAGTTGGTTTACTCAGTTAGATGTAGGCATTATTTGCACAAGTTCATATCTCTAATAGTAATATTACGATTGTCGTCTGAAAGAGACGATAGGAAAGTCAATAGATGTGCCCTCAAGACTCATCACCTAGTCTGTGGAGAAATTTGGAGGTTTTTTTATTTTGCTCTGCTTCAAGACTTCGAGTTTGTACTCTAATGTTTTTCGTAGTTTTTTTTATTTGAGTAAACCTCAAAGATAATATGTCGTAACCAATTATCAAGAGCGAATGAAAATGGCAAAAAGCAAATTTAGTCCAAAACTCACATTTAACCGCCGAAAAAAATTATAAGTTACAAGTGTCATCTCGCAAGTTACCGGCAGCATCGATCTATGTTGCGAGAATAAACTTACGAAATCCTTTTGCAAAAACGTTGCGTCTTTTATAGCTTCAGATCTCAGAGGCATAACGCTCAAAAGAAAACTCTCGAGGGCAAAAAGTGCTAAAATGAGATCAACTTCTCACGTCTGTTGCCCGTGTGGAGTTTACGACGCATGAGAGAATTACATCATCATATATGGAGTGTTGCAAGTGCCCTTCGTGTATGCGCTGCTCATATATATTTATTTGGTCACATGTATATTTTTGGTACAAAGAGAGTTTTACTGCGTGTCAGAATTTTGTCAAGCTAAGGAGAATGAATATATGGATGTATCATAGGAAAGGATGTGGAAATTGACAAAAATACAATGTTCCAATGGTTACTGCAGCCAATCCTTTTCAGCCCTCCTGTGGAGATTCCATTTCCTAATCATAGCTACGCTTAAAAGTATGCGGTTGCATTTTTCATCCTAGAAATGTTGCTAAGGTTTGCCATTCCATTATCATGCCTTTGTACGCGACACTATCCACCTGGACCTCCTTTCACGCCATCCGTCTAGCTACATTCTGAATCTATTCTGAAAGGATTCTTTGCACTTTGTTTTCCCTCGGCAGGCTTTATTTTTCCTACAATTCGCCCCATGTTTTGTTTTAGTCCATAATTTTCCATCCCCCTTGATGGTCACACTTCCCAAGCCTTCAATATTTGCTCAACTTCTTTCCTCTCAGTCGAATTTCTTAGATGGCAGAGCTTGAAATCATAATGAATCTGTCATTAATAGGTATATTGATGAGGACATCCATAGTACATAAATCATCGTTTTCGCACCCTTAATTATCACACTTAACTAGTAGTCAGTCAATTAAATACCTACGAACAGCGGAACACACGTTTCAAGCAAAGGAATCCAGAAAGTAATTGAAAGGTACACTCGATAATCCTTAATATTTCCCCCCACATTCCGGTCTCATTGACCGACAATAGTATCCAAGGATACCGCTTATATTCATTGCCCTACACAATTGTCTTTCTTTTTAAGCAGTTCTATGCAGAATTTAACGATTTCCTGCTTTTTATTTACATTTAAAATTCATTTTGGTTTTAGGACTGTGGTCAAATTTATTTCTTGGTAATTGTACTTCCTGACTCCTTGCTCACCTTTGAGTACATCCATTTCACTCTAACAAGCCTGGTCATCCGCTGACCTATCTAACCTAATTGCTTCACCTAAATTCATATCAAACTTTATATTTCAGTTTAACTGTTATCGTATAAAGAAGCGCCATCAGCTAGGTCTGCTAAAATGAGTACAGTGGGTTGTGGTTAAACCAAAGAAGAGTTTTCTGGGCAAACATGGTTTAATGATCTAAAAATGCTGTTGCGCCCCCCGGGAGGTGCCAAGGCTATCTGGACCAATGTGATAAGCACTAGGAAAGAATTATGCTGGCGTGTTGTCAAAATGAGGAGCTAAAGACTTCGGCTGACGGTCATTATTTTTCCGTTAGTAGTGGCGCATTTGGGAATATGATGAATTCATTAAGCTTAAAATTTCACTGATGGTTTTCGCGCCGTGTGTATCTAAATACGGCCACTGATTCCAAAATGGTTATAATTAGGGATGAGTCGATTCCACTTTTTTTCGATTCCGATTCTTTCAAATCGATAACCGATTCTCGATTCGATTCCATCGATTCTAATTCCTAATAACAGGTGGGAAATTGATATACCAGTAGCGTATAACTATTATTTTTAAATTTTATTCAAGTATTGGCTGATATAAAATAACAAAGACAATTAATTCGTTCAAAAAGTATATTGATGAACAATTAGCAAATATATCCTCAGCTTATTGAGGTACAATAAAAGTACAAATTGATAGCCTACACCCAAAATTTCTGAGACAAATATGATGTGATAAATGAAATTTGATTTGAGTATTAATCCATCTGGAATCAATGGAATCGGAATCGACTTTAGGCAATCGATTCTCGATACCGATTCTAATCCTGAGAATCGGTGGAATCGAAAATTGACATTTGGATTCGACTCATCCTTAGATATGATATGTCCATTGAAAATGTCGTCTTTTTCAATCTTGGAATGGTGAATCGTGATGAAGAATACATCATAGCGTAGTTGAGACTGAATAATCTCGCAAAGGCCGTCTCTCATGTTTTCCCCTGACGAAATGAAATGGGTGAGGGAATTTGAGAGGAATGGCTCGAGGACCAAGTTGACGCCTATTTTTGATGCGACGTTCATCATTTTGTGACCGACTCATTTTCTTATCATGTATAAAGTGGCCATGTATATAGTGCTGAAGAGAATTCCATGGACATCGAAATTTTATCCCAGCATTAAGACTGGGACTTGCTCGGCTCACGATATTAAATAGCACTCCATTTCTGATTTCGAGTACTTACTATCGGAGTTCAATCAAATATATGTAATTGGAGAACATACCCGTCAGAGTATATAGGTGTATTATATAAGATGAATACCATTATTTTAAATTACAAGAAATATGAAGGCTATCAATTGATTAACGTGACGCTGTAGAACGATATATTTTCCCTATCACCGAAAATTCTGAAAAGCCGGCCAATAAATGCTCATTATTTTTTCTTATCCATGAATTAATTGTCAGTTTTATAATACAGGGTGTACAGTACTCTATAAAACCAGGAAGACCGGGAAATCTCAGGAAATTTAATCTTCACTGAAAATATCAGGGAAATCTCAGGAAAATATCGAATTGACTCTGGAATACTCTGTGGTTTCAATATATAAAACAGCAACGGAAGCAATGTGCCTTTTTCGGCAAGTTGCTTACTCAAATTTTACCTTGCGTTGTCGCATTTTGCATTCCTGTAATCACCGAGAGTAGGTACAATGTTTTCTATGGAGGCACATTGTGTTCTTATTGGTCATAGTACGTAAATCGGTGGCGTAAAAAAAAGTGTCTTTATCGGCAAGTAGCGAAGTCTAATCTCCCTTAAGTTGTCGCATTTATCAAAATATGGAAAAAAGTCAGTTCCTTCAGTTTTTTAAAGTTGTTGATCATTTTATATCAATGCTATTCATAGCAAAGTCTGACTGTAATATAACCTTGTTCCTGAGCACCAGCACGACAATGTTTAAATCTAAGAAAGGGTGGTGATGTGATTTTCTCTCAAACTATTTTAAAGTTTTGTGTTAATGTTCCTCCAAATATGCACGTTTTAAAATAATCCTTTAGTTTAATCACCCAATAAACATACCAAACATTCCCTTATAATTAACGAGAAAAATAAATATTTCCTCAGGAAAATAAAAATTATATCTTGAAAACCTGGAAATCTCAGGGAATTTTCAAATGTCCAGCTGCTGGACACACTTAATGTAACAATCAAAAATCTTCCATTGAAAAATTAAAGGTCTCTGAAAGTTCACCTGCTTTGATGCCATTCAGTAAATAGCGGGGGATGTGAGTGTTGATGAGATCAGGAAATGGTTAACGTCAATAATCATACTTTTTAGAGAATTAGGTATAAAGTAAAATAAATAAATAAATAATTAAGTCCCAAGAGATGGTGCTCTCTTGTGTAGAAACACCAGACCTAGACTCGCACTACTCAAGCACAAAACCGTAAACCATTAGAGGAGTACTACTTAGAGCCAAACGAAAATATGAAAAAAACATTGATAAAGATAACCCACTTTCGTCAGTAAGAAAGTCAGTCAAATAAGAAAGAGGACAAATTTTACTAAAACCACTAATTTTATTACAAACCGACCCGGTTTTCAATGTGCATTCACATCATCTTCAGGATTGTGCATTCACATCATCTTTATCATCATCACCTGAAGATGATGTGAATACACATTGAAACTCGGGTCTTTTTGTAACAAAATTAGTGGTTTTAGTAAAAGTTGTCCTCCTTCCTATTTAACATTGATAAACACCACTTTTGCTCTCAGCAGCTCATATATCCCAATAAATTGAAAATAATTCGTACACTCGAGAATTTTTATGAAGATTTCAGTACTTGCTAAATTAAAAACTATGCCATTCCTTGGTTTGTAGGACTTGACGTGTAAAGGCGTTAAAAATCTGACGGTGAGAGAACAATTATTCTCTCTGCAGTTGTACTCTGCAGGAGGAGTGATTTTAATTCTCGGCGTGGATATCGTGCGTCTCTCGCCACCGTCTTAAAATTCCTTTTAATTCCGAGCTTGCGATTTAATTTCGGTCGATTTATTTCGCTTTAGTCTCGGCGTCCTCCTTTACGACATGCAGAGAGGTGCAATCAAGGTGATGAGTTGGCGCTTACGCGAGCGCCGCGGTGCGGGGTGGCGTGTGAATGGCTGAGCGGGCACGAGTGCTCGGCAAGACCGAAAACAGCGGACAGGTGTGAGGAGGAGGCTCGGTTAAAAGATATTAAAGGATCCAAGCAAGGAAACGACCCTCAAACATTCTCACAGAAACGAATATTTAAGCTCGCCAAATGAGTTTTCCTTAGCTTCTCGGCGGAAAGATATGCCGGTTAAATTTTTGGCTGGACCCGTTTTTCAGCTGATGCCATGAATACATTTAACGTAGTCCGAGCGAGATAGTTCCCTAGTCATAATAGAGACCATATTTGAATTATGCCATTTAATTTCACCAGCTGTAGGGCACATCAACTAAATATTGCATTATTAATGGTGCAATAATATAGTTTTATATGACAGAAATTATAAGTAATTAAATGAAAATATCAAAGTAAGTTTTTAACTTGTCTCATTTTTTTCGCACAGTGCGTTTAAAACTCCATCAAAACGGAAGGTTATTTGTGATATCTAAGAACCTACAGAGGTGACAATATGATTAATTTGCAAATATAGATGATAAAACATAGAAACTACGTACTGTTAGTTTTTTATGACATATAATTGTTAGACATACCTCATTTTGTATTTAAAGTCTCTCTGGAGTGCATACACATACCATTGCCCATATAAAAGGGCTGGTATTTTTTGGCAAATATCTCGGAAAGCAATGTGGTAAGGGGTTGAATTTTTTATGTCAGTGGATAGGTGAGATATTTTCCTTTAAAATGAGACCAAATTCATTGATTTCTAAGTAAAATGATTTTTCGCTCAAACTACCTTAATGGTACTGTTAGGGTCGATATATAATATGAAAACATCTAGCAATCACGAATATATTCAAATATTTGCGACTAGGTTTCGAGAAGCTTCTGCTCTAAATTTCAAGGTATTTCTTTGATTTGTATCACCAGAGAGAGTAAGTGAAGGAAGACGTGCTTTTAATAACGGGTTGCAATTTTTTAGGACGGCGTGAAAGGCGTAAAAATCTTGAGGCGGCGCTTAAGAAAATGGACGGCGGTACTCTTGCCAGACGAGCAATGGAAACCGCGGGTGCATTAAGAAAATAAAAGATATAGGGTAGGCTCGCTGCATCGTTGTGTCTTCTCATGCAAAATACCACCCTCTTCAAGGATGTTGGGATGCACAGTTTTTTGAACGCGATGCATACATAATACACCGGCCACCAGCAGCACGCATCACGCAGCTCTGTTGCAGGATAATTGGGAGGTACCAAACCAATTTATTCTTCAGAATAGTTGGCCTTATTGTACGCTCACTTATCTTCTCTGGAGAAGTTCTAATCTATGCTGTAATGATAATCCATTCAATTGATGGCAACGCAAAAATATAAGTACCAGGGTGGCGATCGTCAGGAAAAACCGGGAAAACCTGGAATTGTGAGGGAATTTTGAATTTCTGGAAAAGTCAGGGAATTCTCGTAACAGTCAGGGAGAAACTGGAATAGAAATCCTCGTTATTTTTCAACTATTACGCTTATCGGCCAGTCTTTCCCGCCCTTTATTTCACCAACTTAAACTAACGTCCGTCGCTGACGTGCACGGAATAAGCACCATCAATTCGTGGAGTATTCAGTTGTAAATCTTATCAGTTGTGAATCATAGTTAATTAGCTGTGAATCAGACGTACAGTGTACCCCCTGTGAATCTTATTAGTTGTGAATGTGTGGATGTGAATCTTATTTGTTGTGAATCATAGTTATTTAGTCGTTAATCAGACGTACAATGTATCTCTTTTGTATATCCTTGCCTAGTAGTGTTAAAAATCATGATCTCAATGTATTACGCTCATTACAAGGAACTCGAAGCTATGTTGTTCGGAAAATTTTACCTCGCGTTTTTTTTAACTTCCGAAACTCGAGAGTCGAGAGAGGTCGAGAAGTAGCTGGAGCACACTTTACGCGATCTCACGAGCTTTACTTTACGCGATCAGGCCCAGTGGACCGCGCGATGTCAGGACCAAGGCTCTCCACTCTTCTCTTCTTTTGACAATTTCCCTCAAATCTTCCCAGGCTTCTATTTGCTGTAGATCCTCTCTTATATTATCCATCCATCTTTTCTATGGTCTTCCCCTTGGTCTTTTCCCCTCCGGGCTCATGCAAATTGCAAGTTTAGGATATCGTTCATCGCTCATCCGTTCCACATGTCCTATCCATTCCAATCTCCTGCTTTGTAGTAGTCCTACTATGGTGTTGTCTCGATAAAGGTCATACAGTTCCTGATATATCGTCTTCTCCATTCCCCCGTTGATTCGTCTTGGACTGGCCCATATATTTTCCTAAGCACCCGCCTCTCAAATATTAAGAGTTTGTTTAGGTCTTGTTTTCGTGTGCTCCAGCTTTGGCACCCATAGAGAACCACAGGGAGAATTAATGTCTTGTACAATCTTATTTTAAGCTCTCTTGATACATTCCGGGACTTCAAAATATTGCTCAGAGTATAGAACGCCTTATTACCAGCTTGAATTCTTGCTTTCATTTCTACTTCATTTGATGCCTCTTCCGACAGAATTGCACCAAGATACTTATACTCTCTAACTTTCTTACAATTTTCTTCATTTATTTTAATTTGTAAAACATCCGGTAGGCGGTGCCTTCCTATAATCATGTATTCACTTTTATTTGGGTTTAATTTCAGGCCAAATTTCCCGGCTGCAGTTTGCAGTGTAAGCATTACACTCTAAAGTTCCTCCTGGGACTGTGACATTATTACAATATCATCAGCATTGGCTAAATGGGTAATATTCTTTCCACACGATAAAACACCTATATGATTATGGTTATCAACTTCCTTCATCTTTTCAAGGACTATATTGAATAAGATCGGTGATAGTCCAACCCCTTGTCTTAAGCCAGTTTTTACAGGAAACCCTTTAGTTATATGATTTTCTAGTTTGATTTTCACTTCTGAATTGGTAATACATAGTCCTATTATTTCAACGAGCTTTTTTGGAAACCCAAACTCGATTAAGAGATGTAGTAAGCTTTCTCTATGGTTTGAGTCATAAGCTTTTTGAAAGTCAATAAACAGTAGATGTAGTTCTTGGTCAAACTCGTACATTTTTTCATATATCTGTCTTAGGAAAAATATATTATCAGTTGTTGATTTTCCTGGGAGAAAGCCACCTTGATATTCTCCTATAATTTCGCTGGCTAAGGGTTTAATCCTAGCTAGGAGATACTAAGAGAAGACTTTATAAACCACATCTAATAGGGCTATTCCTCTGTAATTATCGCACTTCAATTTATCATTCTTTTTATGGATTGGGCATACACATATCATTGAGCATACTAGCTCTTAGTAAGTACATGCTTGCAGTTCTAAAAATACGATGCGATGATTAGAAAATTTAGAAAATTTGAAGCTGCCGTAGAGAATTTAATTAGGCAGAAAAAAATATTCCAATAATATGTGACCTTTTGGCGATCGGTCAGGGAAATTAGTAAATCCATCAGGCAAAAGTCAGAAAAAGGTCAGGAAATTTGAAAATTGGATATCAGTAGCCACCCTGAGTACTCAAGTGTTGATAAATACGGATACTTATAATGAGAGGGATTGCATAGGATTTCGTCAACGCTTGAAAATTCCTCTACTAGCCACATTATGATCGTACATTGTAGGATATCGGTTAGCCATAGAAAACGGAGGATGAACTATGACAGGAAAATTGAAATGTGTTTATGAGGACACTGAAGTATTATTCCGTAATTTTAAGGACAGAATTAAAAAAGACGGTAATTTTATTTTTATTCAATATTGACTTGATTAATATCCTATATTATCCTAGAAGTGTTATTCAATGATTTGCTTTCCCTCAAAGAAAGTAATTTTTCAACAAACATATGTGAGCATAGTGGAAGGTGAGTGCTAGATATCAAGAGAGGCTTCTTTTTCCGTCCATATTCTCATTATAATTATGTTTTACCGGTTGATTAAAGGAAATCTCCATTCATTTTCAAGCTGCAGGGCCAGCACGAGGTAATACAATCAATTTCCCATGCAAGGCGACCACTGGTGTAATCTCTAGCCCACAGACCCTGCAATTAGCTGTGCAATGCGTAATAAAACAAGTTACTGTTTCCGAAATGCAAATGAAATTTAATTTCTAATCTATGAAAAACCAATTAGAGTGGCTTCCTCTGTGTTCTCCTAATGCTAATGAATTTCTTTTACCAAAACAATGATTTGCACTGGTCGCAGCATTAGCTCCACCAATTTCCCGTGGCAACCTAACTGATCGAGTACCTGTGAATGTTTCCGCGGTTTTCGCTTGGTTAATCCGCGCAGCCTCAGTGCTTCCTGCAGATACATTTCGGTAATGCCGCTCAATTCTAAAAATGAGAAATTAAGTTTTGCAACTGAAAATTGTTGTGAGATTTCTGGATGAAGGTAGATTGGGGTGAACATTAAGGAATTGGTTGGCAGTCATGACGACTTGATTTCTCTGCCGTTTCAATCCTATTACCCTTGTTTATCTCACTACCAAACAACCTGCAGAGCATATTCACAAAGCTAACAATTAATTCTTGATCAACTCATTATACTAATGAGTAGGAAAAACATAATTAAACGTATGGAGGCCAATATTGCGTTGTTATCAGTGATGGAGGTAAAATGGCCGGTAAGAATTAAAATTATTTGATCGTCGACGATAGAAAACAATCTAGAGACATCTTACAAGTCCTCTTCTCTCTCTTTCATGAAGCGAAATGGTACATTTTCCGTAGACACGGGTGTAACTGGGAGAGAAAAATTATTCTTAATACTTCATTTGCATCCATGACGCAAAATTGGTTTCCCAGTTCAAGTGACTTTTCAGTTTATAGACTCTCGGATTAAGCCAAATAAATTGATTCCCAGGTAACATATTTTGTTTAGCTTTACGTGTTCCTCACACCGAATTTTAATTCTGTTTCTTCGTTTGATTACATGACCGTTTAGTTGACATTTATTAATGGATGGAGGAAATGACACGAGGGAATTCTGGTGATCAAGAATTACAAATGTGTACGCAAGTGGATTGCATATTGTTTCGTTAACGATCATGATTGCAGAGGTCTGCCGACAATTAGCTCAGATTCAACTTCCATCTCCGCTCATCTGTATTGTCATGGAATAGCACACAATATGCTAATGGAGTTGGAAAGGGAGATTAGCCGCAGCATCCAGATTTGCTCTCTACAGCGTACTCCCAGATATACTCTCCAGCGTCCGTAAGCGCTTATATTCCAATCCTTTCAATGTGAATTTGCTACTCCATACCTAATGTAATATATGTATATATGTTATATATATATATATATATATATATATATATATATATATATATATATATATATATATATATATATATATATGTGTGTGATGGTTTACGGGAACAGTACGAGGAAGTAACATTCCCGTGAACCATCACAGAAGGGGATTCTGGTGGAGAGGCTGTGGTTAGCCCCTGCTGTGGAATCCCTATTCCCGCAAACCAACACAGTAGGTAAGTGTTGTTTGTTGCATGTTTGACGAGTGGTGCTATTTTTTACGGCCATTGGAGACTCATTTCTTTTTGCTATGATTTTTATGGATGTATACTTGTTCTTGTTCTTTCTTCTCTTGAGTGTATACAATTTCCAAAAAGTTCAGTTTCTTTTTTTGTCTCGAAGTATTCGCGATCTATTCATACGTCATTGATTTATAACTTAGTTAGGGGTGCCCCCCACCCTCAGTCTCCCATCATCTCCTCCCCTGAGTCCCCCTCCCTCGGCGATAATCCCAAACACCGCCTCCTACCACCCACCCATTATGTATGGGATTTTGAAGAGGTGAACAAAAATTTCAATTTATTCCATATCGATCAGTATTGAAGTAATCTCACGAACAGTATCCCCATTTCAAGGAAACGCAATGTCAGCAATTGTACTAAAATTCATGACCCAGTCAACTCTTCCAGAAAAAATAGTGGAGTAGCGATATCTCACCTGTGAAAGGGCGAAAATGAGGCGAAATATTTCGGGGTAACTTCATTTGACCCACATGCGCTCCTCTCTATACGCAAGCACGCGAAATTTCTCCAATTTCAGCCATTTGCGCACGTCACGTTTCCATGGTAAAACTATTTCCATTATTTTGTCGTTTTCTAGCGCGCTCATTCAAATCCCATTGTAGTCTCCTCGCGACGGTTGCATCACAAGCAGCACGCCTCCCAGAGCGTGACGAAGGCTTAATGGACCGTCGGCTCCCTTTCCTCCTCTCCCCCTACCGACCCCAGTCCCCCTTCCACCTCCGGCACCCCTTCCCATCCTGGAAGGTAATCCCAAAACCTCCCTCCCCAACTACCACCCACCCACTCCTCGCCAACCCCCAGGCAATCAGCAGCCACTCCCCCTCACTCCCTACCGCCCCCACCCGCATCTAAAGTAAGCTGAGACAGAAAGACGCTATAGCAGTTCCAAGGCCAAATCCTCCCCCCGCATCCCCCCTCCCCTTCCACTGTCTGTCCGATGCCTCGAAGATTGCGGTCCGCAAAAAAAGGCACAAGCAAGAAGTCTTTTAAACTCCTCAAGGCTAATATTTAATGAAGGATAGGTAAAAAGTACGAGGCCTGTGATCGAGTAATCTCGTTTTCGACGGAGACATCGCAATTGAAGCTTAGAGGGTCTTAGGGATCCTCCAAATTTCGCGAGGATGTACTCGAAGTGAGGTCATAGTTAGTCGGTCATTGGCATTTAATTTCTTTCATAAAGAATGCTTGACCTAAACTCAGACAGAATTTCTCAATCTATTTCTGCTTGGGCGCCGTATTCCGCAAGGAATCGAACCTCGGTAAATCCGTGAAGGTGACGTAAAAGCTCCCGAAAACATTCAACTTTTGAATGGCCCCATATGAAATTTTCTTACCAATGACGTAAAGATTTCGCGACTGCCGTGAATCGAATATACTGTAGCAGTACGGAATAACCCCTCGATAATAACACATTCCTCCAGTATCATAAGATCAGTGTGGAGTGCGAGGAGACATGTAATAAACTATAGCCCAGAAAACTTTCTCAATCACATCACGGGGTATTTTTAATATGCCAACCGATACCCATGATAAAAACAACTTTGCTTCAATCCACACAATTTACAAAAAAATACGACCTGGGTTTCAGGAACGTCGTGCCATCATCGGGTCTGCTTCTCTGATGATGGCATGAAGTTGCTGAAACCCGGGTCGTATTTATAATAAATTGTGTGGATTGAAACAAAGTTGTTTTTATCATGGATATAACTCACTTCCACTAAGTAAAGCCGGAGACGATTACTTACAACCGATACCCTCCTGCTGCGGGGAATGTTTCGTAATATTATATGTATTCGCATGTTTTTCTGTGAGACATTCCTAATACTTATTGGTTGATAGGAAAATATTGAACAGAATTTTTGATGGGAAACAAACATTCTTTTAGAAAATTAAATTAGTGATCATTCTATGGAAAGAACCAAGGAAACTACGGTTGGACTCAAACACTGACATAATGAACAAAAGTTCATCGAGAAAATCCCTTCTGCCGTACCAACGAATGATACAAATATCATTAGACCATTATTCTTATTTAAACTTGCTCACAATTCGAAAATGTTTCCTTAAAAAAGCGATTCCACTCGCGTATAAATAATTCTATGCCATACCACCCTCTCCACCTCAATGTTTGAGTTCTTTCATGAAGGGCGAAAGTTTTGCGATGTACTATGGGGTAGTGTTTTTTGGACAAAATAATTTTTCCATTAAGATTACACCATTTATATCCCTCAAGCAACATGAGTCGCCCTATGCCGTTTCCGTTAAGTGTTCACGTTTGTTTTAATACTAATTGTGTGTTATTTGCGGGGGGAACCTTGATTGTTGTTGAAGAAAGCAGGCGCCTCTTATCGTAATGATGGTCCTACAAATGCCTGCATGCGTCGGATTTCATTCGAAGGAGCAAAGTGTAATACTCAGTGCTAGTTCACTCTTGTCAAAATCATTTTATTACTGTTTTTGTACTAGAAATTTTGAGCCTAAATATTAAAAAAAAGTCTCTTGTCATTTAGTATTAAAAATGTTTACGTGTACTCGCCTACCTCACGGGCGGCCAGGGTTCAAATCCCTGCAGAGGAAGATGTTTTTCAAATGGAACCTGATCCCTACTTGATGTGTCTTGTGGAGGGCACTTCAGTTACAGTACTCCGTCTGTCGGATGAGATGTTAAGCCGTGGCTCCCTTGGCGACTTTTGTTAAGAGTAGGCTAATGCCGACGCCAGGTTTCTATCCACCCTTCCTCCATTACCTATCCCCCATGGCACAAATGACCTTAGCCGTCGGTCTCCTCCCTAAATATCCAATACAAAATTTTAAGTCTTTTATTTTAAACATATTGCTGCATATCTTGCATTTGTAAAAGTTATCGTTTCATCATAGCGGAAAATTTAATACTAATCAAAGTATTATGATGGATTCTGGGGTGAAATCATGAGATGTAGGAATTAGGCAGATGCAGCTGCGGTAATTACAATGGGAAGATATGTAGACACTTTTTAAAGACATCTATAATGAGAGGGAATAAAATAGGCATTCCAAGAGTAACACAATTTTAGGCTTATCAATTTTAAATTCAAAAGCAGTGATTTCAAACACCTTTAAATTTTTTTTCCAAATCGATGCGATAAATTTGTGCAAAAGTTGATGCTCGGATAATGAATCTCCCGTCTCGTCGCTCAATCGTGCATAACTGGCCACTTTTATGCGGTCAACATTTTCCTTTCGATGAACTGAAAGAAACAATTTCCCTCTCGTTTCGATGCCTCGCGATAGTCCAAGGACAAGCGACACGCCGAAGGGGCCTTTCTCCTAATCCGCGCACCACCGCTGCTGCTCTCGGCTGGGTGGGTTGGTTTGAATTGCCTCCCCTCCTTCAATCCAATCGCCTTGCCTCCCCGTAGTCCCAACACACACATATCTCTCTCTGTCTCCCGCGTTCCCATTCCATCGCTTCAACTCCTCGGGCCTTGCGCCATTACCCGTGATGCAACGCGGCTCTATCACACACACACACACCGGTACGCCTCATAGTTCCCGTGATTCGGGACGCATTTGAGGGGATCGGGACTTGATTTGTGGCAGTCGCCGCCCGCCGAGCGAGCCTCCCGCTCCGCTGCCTGGTACACAACACAAGGGCTCCCTTCGAGCGCTGGTGGTGAGGGCGAACGAGAGAGGGTTTACCCGCGGACTTCGGCTGCGTGGCAGTATTACCTTCGGGGTGGCGACCTAGAGCTTAATAGAGCGTGAACTTAAGGCAGTTTGAGCGAAATATCATTTTACTTAGAGATCAATGAATTTGGTCATTTTAAAGAAAAATATCTCGCCCTTCCAATGACACCAAAAATTCAACCCCTTACCACATTACTTTTGAAGATATAAGCCAAAAAATACGTCCCTTTTACATGGGAAACGGTACGTGTATGCACTCCAGAGAGACATTATTTTCAAAATGAGGTATTTGTAACACTTAGATGTTGTAAGAAAACAAACAACGTGTAGTTTTTATGTTTTCTCAACTATGTTTGAAAATAAATGATATTGTCACCGCAATAGATTCTTGGGTATAACAAAAAAAACCTTCCGTTTTGAAGGAGTTTCGAACGCACCGCGCGAAAAAAATGAGTCAAGTTAAAGACTTATTTAGATGTTTTCATTTAATTACCTACAATATCTGTCATATAAAACTATATTATTACACCATTAATAATGCAATATTTAATTGATGTGTCCTACAGCTGGTGAAATTAAAATGTATAATTTGAATATGGTCTCTATTGTGACTATATAAACTATCTCGATTGGACTACCTTAAAGCAGTCTCTCTCTCTCTCGAGAAGGAGAGGGAGAGAGCTGGAGAGGGTTTACCTATGGACTTCGGCAGCGTGGCAGTCTCACCTTCGAGGTGGCGACCCAGAGCTTAATAGAGCGTGAACTTAAGGCAGTCTCTCTCTCTCTCTGGGTAGATGGCGAAGAATGTGAAGGCCAAAAGGTGTGTTCTGAGGCCTGGAAGATAGAGCACTCGTGTTTGTATCCATGTTTATGTCGTTATTTCATCGTAAAGAGAATACGCACGCGCGGTTTTTTTACAGAAAAAAAGTGAGATTGCTCAACCATTTAAATTAAAAAAAAATTCAATCATAGGTCCAAAAGTTCAGTCATAAAAAACGTATGTAGGGCATGAAAAGAGTAATCGATTATTATCTCATTTACTTGCAGCCGAGGAATTCTGGGGAAGACGCGTCAGGATGGATGCTCCTCTTGTTACTGGCCGAAGTTTAGTGAATTTGAGAAATAGGAAAAATATTTAACGACCGTGAACGCTACTTAAAATTGCATTCGAACCTACGACCTTTGAGCCCCAGCACATGCTCGGTTTATATCACTGGGATAATGTCCCTCGATTAAGGAAGCTAAAAATAATATATATTTTAACCATTTGCTCACGTCAATAATGTTAAAAGTCACGACCTTCAGTATCACTCAGAGTAATTTCATAACGTGAGTAAAAAATAATAAAATGAACTTTGTTAAAGATGAATTGAAATAGACGATTCTGTGTATAGGGAAACAGATTTTTTGATAAAATCAAAGTTAACTGGAGTGTTTTGGGTGAATTTTATTCTACTATATGCTAGAGTTTTATAAAATATTTAATGTTTAAGTCTCAGATTAAATTTAAAAAACTAAGGAAAATTAGAAGTTAGTAAAATGCATAGAATAGATCGATAGCAAATTGATCAAAATTTAGTTCTTAGTTTCTGTGGTATAAAAAGAAAGTCTCTTGTGTGTATTTTTTCAAGCAGTCATAGTCATCGTATGATAAGTTAACTAACAGTTTTTCAGGTTATTGGTTTTCATATTTTTATAACAGCTGATCATCCCATCCCAGTTGCATAATATAAAAAAATGAGATTGCTGGGTGAATTTTCTCAATAATTAGCCATATCGGATGTACTGGATCGTCACTTGAAGAGCTGAAAAATGTATTATCTCACCGTAGTGGTCGAGCCCATTTAACAGAGGCTAAAATAGTCCAATAGTGCTCATTAATCAGTTAGTGGGACTTCAAAAATCTTGAGTATTTGTGAATGTTTTCTGATCACTCCTAACTTCAGCCAAATATACTATTCTAAGATGAGGCAGTTGACTCAGTCTTGCATTGGATGGAGGGACATAATTCTCTATAGACATACCTTGTAACAGGTATGGGTAGTGGATGTCTTCCGATGAGATGTTGCACGTTAGGCTGGAGAGTGTTTGGCTGGCGGCAGCCCTTGAAGTGGTTTTGTCGGTTGGCAGTTCTGCAATACGCGGAAAGTTTGGCTGAGGAGGTGATAGTTAAGATTCGGGCATTGGGTGGTTGGGGAGAACGGGGGAAAAGTATTGTGATGTTCGTGGGTATAATAATGCACGCTACATTTCAGAACACTATTTATTTCCGCTATTTATATAAAGAAATACTTTTACATCCGCTCAAAGGGACACGATCCATAAAACATCCGATGTTTAATATCTTTCTTCCACAGCAACCCGTTGCTAGGGCCCGCCGAATATTGACAGGTTCATTTACCCCGTTACAGTATTAACAATGGGGTATAGAAGGTTATGTTAGGAAGGGGGGAGTCGCTGTTCACCCATAGTGACAAGCAGACACGGAGTCTCGAGTAGAATTAATATTCAAATATAAGAAGAAGTTTGTTTTAACGATAGTGGTCAGGAGTACGAGGAATTTCTCTGCCGGAGCTGAAACAGCCATAGGGGTTTGCCACCAGCCGTGGCCGACAACTCTCCGCGGTTTTGTTCCGGGCACCGGAGGGAAAACGAGGATCAGAGAAAGATGGGGACATATTTCCACCCGTGCAGCGCCTGCTTGGGTTCATAAGTTGTGTGTTTGTTACCCTGGCATGATACTTTGAAGTACATAAGTGTTGAGCGAAACTTATTAGTCGAAAAGTGTTGCTGAAAACTGTTTTACAGGTAGAGAAGATTGGTGTGATTAATAATTTGTTTTAATATGTAATCAAAGGAGTGATTCATACGGTTGATTTATGTAAATATAATATGTTATAGATTTTGGCATAATAAATTAAGTCAGTAATTATCAAGGCATAATATATTACATGTAAAAGAAATAGTTATAGCAATCGGTAACTATTAACATAGTACATCTTGAGGTCCATGATGGAGGGGTTTTTAGAAAAGGAAAATAAATAACATTGGTTTTAAGATATGAAGTGAGGATTACTTAATTCATACATGTTACAGCCTGAAGAGAGAAAGAGGAGATATTTCTCCCTATTCTGCACCCTTTCGAAGCAACGGGTGTAGTTATGTCTCTTCGCTATTTAACATTGTGGAAACAATATTTCTCTTCATATCAATAATTTCAAACAACACTACTTCAACAGCCTGAAATTTTAGGTTGGAGTCATCACTGCCATTTGTGTTCTTTCTTAATGTGATTCTATCTTGAAATATTGATCTCATCTCAAATTGAACTCGTCAAGGAAAGGTGGAAAGTAATTAATTATCAGTGAGTAGGAATCCATAATTTTATCTTTATAATATTAATATCTTGGTTAGTTCCCTTGAGAATGACCTCTTACAACATTCAGATCTCTATGTGCAGGTATCTGCTTCTGAAATTTGTGCATATCTGTGATCGCAAAAAATGTTCACCTTCTTTTGAATAGTACCTTTCTGTGTAACCTAAAAAAATCAGTCACCAGCACCCCACATCATTTGCCACGAGCACCTCACAATGTTTGAGTGACACTAACGAGAACAGATAGTCTCAAGTTTTCAGCTCGTTCTAGACGCTCAATATCTCCAAGGAAGAGCCGTTTTTATAGCTTAACTAACGGTGGCAAAAATCCTTTGGTTCTAAAGCTATCTGGAATGGTTCACATAGTGGCTTATTGAGATGTTGCAACATCTGCACCCCACACCCACCTGCCTTAAGTGCAGCCTTCGTCCCGAGTCCAAAAAGTTTCTTTCCCACGATCCAAGGAGTGGACAAGGGATTTATATCGCAAGAGTTTACGGGGTGGAACGCCAAATTAAAAAGTAAAATACTGGAGAAGTTTCTTGATATTCCCCAGAGTGTACGCAAAGGCAAAAACGTACCAACGCTTCGCTGGCGTCCGAAATTAACCCGAGAGGAATTTTGGGCTAAAAGTGAAAAATAAAAATGAACCAACTCTTTTCAGGCTCGGAAAAGTTGTGAAATGAAAATTGAATAAACTTCTTCCCTTAGTTAGTTTTCTTATCGCAAAGTTCGACAAAATTGACCCAATATCTCAATCTCGTAAAGCAAGCATCAAGAGTTGTTATTTAACATCAATGATACTCCAGTTTTTTCTTCTTTTTTGAACGTTATCATGACTCCACGCGAGGAAATCGAACGCCATAACAGGCACGACACGATCGCTCTCTTTTTTTCCTTTTGGCTCGCATAAATTTATTCCAGTCTTCGCTCCGACGGTGAACCGTTATCGTAATCTTGAAAGATGTAATCGGCTGGAATGAAAACGCACGAATCCGAAGGAACTCCAGAGAGCTGGCCGAGATGTACTAATATTCACACGCGTATTTCTTCGTTGAAGGCAGAGAGGGGTTATTGGAGAATTACCGAAGGCAGATTATGACCTACTACGCTATCTCTGCGAAAAGATCTCGACTTCTTGATGGCTTAAGGGCCGTGAGATGGATTGGCGGATGAGAAGAGATCGATCACTTCGAAAAATGCTAGGGTCAATGAATGAATTGGAAAACTCCACATTGTGGTCCTTGAAATGAGAATAAAATTAACTTCTGTCGATTTCGTAAGACAACCGTTAGCATGATATTAATTATAACAGATCCAGCTGATTTCAGCGATCATTGAAAAGTCGCTCTTTACCACACCCATTGCGTAAAAATTTGGGAAGACGCGAGTTAAATTTCTGTTGGGATTTATGCTATTTTTCCACATACTGTTGGGAGTCTGTCTGAAATTCGTGAATGATAGTTACACTATGGTTTATTGGGAGTGTGAATCTCCGGCTTAATTCTTTATTCGCTATCACTGATCTTGTTGATTATTTTTCATCAGATACGTATTATATGAACCCGCAATTACATCTCCAATGAATAACTGTATAAATTTATTTTGCAATAAGAACTACCTGCCAACAATTCAGTACTATTTGGTGAGATTTGTTGGATTAAATTTAATGACAAAATGAATATCTTCAAAAGCCGCAAAAAGATGTAAGGTTTCGAATACGGCATTCAGTAAGGTACTAGACAAGGAGATAAAGAGTAATTTGGAGTGATTCGTGAGTGGTAAACCCACATTGGGGATGAATTCAATGCAAAACTAGAGCCGGTTTCACTCAAACTCAAACAAGAGAAAAATTCAAAATTAAGGCCATTCCTATAGGAAAGAGATTATTCGCATCTCTAATTTGATATTCTTATTTTAGGAGAAAAAATATTCTTTGTTTGAAACGGTAAAAAACTTCAATGAGCATGCTTTACAAAAGTATAATCAGCATATATTCTGAAATTTTTAATAGATTAACATAGAGATGTAAATTTCATTCTGCAAGAACCGGAATTTTTTCATAAGTTTTATTCTAAAAATTAGATTCCAGGATTCTATCACATAAAATCTATTGTATATGGTAATTTATTGAAGAAATTAAGCATTTATTACATTTCTCCAAAAATTTCAATGGCTCTATTGAGTCCATTTTATTCAAACAAGAGGTCTTTGTTATTAAAGTGATTGGTCAAGCAAGTCCATTTATTTCATCGATGGAATATTCTGATCATAAATTGATGCTGCTCTGTGGCAAAACCGGTCGTGCCAATAAATCTTATTACCATGAGGAGTTGCAGTATTAATTCTTCTATCCCTGATATCAAGGAATTCCACCAAAGAAGGCCAGAAACTATCGTCTTAATTTATTTCGATAAAATGAAGTAGGGTTGTGACACTTCAAATCATAAGTGTAATTTGAATCCAATGCATTTCAAAAGCTTATAAAAAATAAATACTGTGCCAAGTATGGAAGAAGAGTAAAAACAGGGCGGGGCCGTCAGGGAAAACCGGAAAAACCTGGAATTGTCAGGGAATTTTGGATTTCTGGAAAAGTCAGGAAATTCTCGTAACAGTCAGGGAGAAACTGGAATAGGAATCCTCATTATTTTTCTACCATTACGTTTATCGGCCAGTCTTTCCCGCCCTTTATTTCACCAACTTAAACTAACGTCCGTCGCTGAGGTGCATTGAATAAGCACTATCAAGTCGTGGAGTATTCAGTTGTGAATCTTAGTTATTGAGTTGTGAATCAGACGTACGATGTATCCATTTTGTATATTCCTATTGTAATATTTGCCTAGTTGTCTTAAAAATCATGATCACAATGTATTGCGCTCATCACAAGGAATCCGAGGCTATATTGTTCGCAAAATTTTACCTCGCTTTTTTTTAACTTCCGAGACTCAGGTCGAGAGGTAGCTGGAGCACATTAGATTATAGTAAATACATGCTGGTAGTTGTAAAAATACGAGACGATGATTAGATAATTTAAAGCTGCCGTAGAAAATGTAATTCGGCAGAAAAATATATTCCAATGATAGGTATTTTCTTTTTTCTTATTCCCCCTCTTTTCCAAGGCTGGTGTCCTCAAGCCCTGTACCAAAGGCCTCTGCAGCTTGTGTATGGTTAGTATAAAAATTTTAACATCACAATCCGGGTGCGTTTATGAAGGTATTTGACTATCCTTCTCTTCGAGTGGATGGAAAGCTCTCCTCCTAGTTTCTCCTTATTTCACGTAACTCACACTTTCTCCTCGTAACTATTTTTGAAAAACCTAGAGGATCTTCCAGGACTACAAGCAGTTTCTTAATTTCAACTTTCTCCATTTGACTGTTAAAACCGGCTGCAGGCCAAGAATGTGGACGTACCAATGTAAAGTACATACATCCACGCTTTTATTTATTCATAGTTCATTATTGTCAGTACTTAAAATTTTGACTAGGGACAACATATTCTTCTAATTGATGATTCGAGAAAGACTTCAAGTGCAATACTTCTGATTACTTGGATTGTCTCCACATTATCTTAGATGCATCACCTTCGTATTTAAAGTTAGCCTTTCATTTTACATATTCAAACTACTTTGCGAGCATCCAGGATGATATTTGGCGGGGGGTGTTGGGACACCAGTCATGTAAATGTGTAAATGATAAGGTTATGCGGGTTGAAGTACTGAACTGTATTATGGGAGTGTTTTGAGTCGAGCTCAGTTTTTATTATTTTCTCTCGGTGTACGTTGAAGGGACGAATTTTTGCACATATCGGTTTGGCAATTTATGTCTTAATTTATCGCTTCTGTCGGATCTAGAAACGTAGTGTGACGTCAAAATTAAATTATCTGTGTCCCTCTGAAACCAGCCTGTCCTGAATTTCTCGAGAAAAGTTAGCCTAGCGTGTAGCCTCCGAGTGTCTACCAGCTTCCAGCCAAATCCCCCTCAAATCAGCGATACACTATGGCCCATATCGTCAGTCTCTCCTACTAATCTCTCCTCCACGAAGGCGGCCTCGTATTGGAAGGACGACATTACAATCGAGAGATCGACCTTCATGGCGGTCTCCTCCACCTCCAATTAGGAGAAGTGATTGTTGTCGTTCACGAACTGATCCGTTGCGAGATTCGCTCAGTACATCAAACAAAGACGCAGCGGTACTAACATAACAGTCAACAATTTACATTGTAGAGCAAAATCACTGAAATGAGAAAGTTTAGCTATTATGGTTTTTTGTAAAATATATTAATATAATTGAAGATTAGGACCAATTTCGTTGTTTTGTCGACCAACGGAAAGTACTGGGTGAAGGTGCAAAATGAATTCAATGGAAACGGGAACATGAACGAGGTAATTATACATCTGTTTATTGATCTAGCATATTGGTGATGGATTATTTGTCATCGTATTGGCTATGAAGTACCGTTGTAGCGTGCACCGTATTGTGCTACAGGTTAATCAAACCAGTTAGCATTGCATCACAATGGAATCTCGACGGTGAATTGTTTTCCTTTGACCGACGCGTCGTGTATCGTGGGATATTAAATATACGGGTAGAGTACCTGATCGCTTACATGTCAAACCTAATGACCTTATCGCAATATCATAAATACCGGCAGTTTATATAAACAACTGTGCTATATATAGCCAATGAATTAAATAAAATCCAAACCGCTGCTTACTCTCCAATCACTCTTTCTAGAGTTGTATGGTGCTGCTGTAAATCAAGGCTGTTTCCAGTTCTTTATTGGATGTCCTTTCGGTTTCTTTTCGTCCGAATTTCCTGCCCATGAGTTTCGAAATTGCAGCAAAGACACTGGTTAATTTAATTAGCATTGTATTCCCACTTAATTGTTTTTGGAGCGCCGTTCTTGTTTTGAAGTTTTTGGACATATTTATGTGACCTGTGACTCTGTGACCTGTGACTCTACAGCGAAATTATAATTTCTGTGAATAAAATTTTAATTGTCCCGATATGTTTCCCTTTCATTTGAAGCTACGGCTATTTAAGAGCTTTGTTCCCGGTACAATAGCACGGTTAACAAAGAGTCAACTTCGATACTAACTGGTCGCGGAAACATGATGCTGAAAGTTATGATAGCCCGCAGGTAATTAGATTTGTGATCCATCATTATACTTTCTATTGAATAGTAACTGAAAAGAATGTTCAGCCTTAATTAATTAATATTGGGTATAAGTTTCCGGAACAGTAAATGACAGTGGTTCAAATTATTAGTGCGTGAATAGTGAAATCTTACCATTTTGCTATCGCTATTTGCTCCGTTCGCAAGTGTCGTTTGCATTTGCTTGGGATGTAATTACAATAAATGCAGTTTTTATTTTTTTGTAAAAATTTATTAGGTTAGAATTGAAAATATAAATTACATCAGGAGGTATCACTTTAGCCTTCGTAGATCCATTTGAAATTGGCAAGGAGTAATTCCAATAAAAAACAGGCAAATTATGATAGAACATATATGCAGTGATATGTTTGTGAAGACAATTCATCATGATTTCACGCCACCAACACCGTGATTTTTTATGGTCAATGGACATCGTCACCTGTCATTAGTCAGCGCTGGCAATCAGTAAAAACAAAACCATGAAAATAACACGTGAAGATAATCTTGCAAATGTCACTTCATCGAAACTTAAATACTATGAACAATGCATTTCGCAGAATAAACTTTGGTTACCATGATAAGCTAATAGAAACTTTCTTTTACTGGGGATCAATGATACTGCGGATATTTGGGTTTCCGTTCTTGCGATTTGGTTAGCATTTTCGCAGAATAATTGATTAGACGTAATTATCTAATTCTAAATCATGCGAATCATTCATATTTTCATCAATAAATCAAATATTTACGTGATATATTTGCGCAAAATACTGTCAGGGTCAGATTATAAAAATAAAGCAAAGTATCAACTTGTGGGCAGCATTAGCGTTTGATAACATTCGTACACAGGGTAGAGGTCACATTATATCCATGTCATTGTTAATTATTCTCAATAATATTGAAAGAGAAAAAAGTTTCTCCTATCTGAGAGCTGCTGGAAGCGGAAAAACCACAGGGCTGTCCGTGTCTTCATGATCGGTGCCGTATATATCATACCTCTATTGCTGTTCGCTAGCGACAACATTAGCATACGTATAGCAGTAATTGTCACTTGTAAAACCTGGTCCCAGGCCTAAAATATTTATCTGAAGATAATTCCACCACATTTTACCGTCTCTATAGTTTCGCAAATGTATAAGATCATGGAAATTGTTGTAAATATATTCCAATAAATCATCGAGATGGTCGTCTGGCGCTTTCAGTCCGCGGCCAGTTGTAAACAATCAGGAACAGACCTCCTAATCGAAGCATTGCCCATGGTAACCTTCGATTAATAGCTCTCATTCGACTCCTAATAAGAGGAGAGGAGAGTCTCTTGAACTGAAATCTCTCTTTAAGGAGAGTTAGCTGTTGAAGGTCAACTTCAAGGAGGATCTGACGATACGGGCCTATATGTTCGCTCCTGGCAGTTTTTAACGAAGCGCGCAGTTTTGATATTGTATTTTATTTATTTTTTGTTGGTTCGAACTTTCTGTCTAGAGTCTCAATTGCTCTCGGTATATTCGAGGTGTGGCTAAACAAGGGTGAGGTAGCACTTCTCATCCTACTTCACGCTTGACAAATAAAATGTCCAAAAAAACATGAAATGCTGTGAGTAATTCATTCTCAACTCATTCATTACGCAATTACAAATTGCTTGCGAGCTGCATTCCATCATTCAAGCATATTGTCGTCACTTGTTCATGGTTATGTCGTGGGCATGTATAGCATTATTTCTCCGGTGAGAGGTAAGTCGTCCTTGCACGTGCTAACATCAGGAAGAGAAGGGAACTCACATGGGGCATTCTACACGTCACTTTTGCCACTTCCGATCGCGTGCCATTAATGGAATATTATTTCTTACGATGATATTAGAAGTCTCTAATCATTTTTACTGCTTCTACATCATGACGTAATAATGTGTAAAGACCTTATCAATATCATTTTTCAAACAAACTAGTTAGAGGAAAAAATATAGCAAAAAGCATCAAGCAACATCTGTGATCTAATCATTAAGTTCTCCAAGGAATGATTGTCTAATGACCCACGAAAAGTCACCAAGAGCAATTGCTTCATTTCCCGCCAGTTGCGCTGCGACAAAAATGATTTATGATGCTTAACCAGTGGAATCTATATCACGTATAGATGACATTAAAATAAAAATTTTGGATGGCAGGATGTCTAAGGATGTCTAAACACATGTCGCGCCGTAGACACGTATACGTCTATCGTCATCAGCAATCATCAGTCATAATACTGGCTTAATGGAGTACTCCACCCTCTTCTCATCCACCCGCTACATTCCTACATACCTTTTCACTCTGACCTTCTTCATAATAATCTCATAATATTCAATATATAAAACCCCTTCATAATATTCTTCAGGAGTACTCCATTGTGATGTCTTCCTCTGTAATTCATCTCTCATATTTCTTTTCCTATAATCGTTTTCAATAAGCCATTGCATCGACACGTATGTTCAACAAGTTTTTTCTTCTCCTTCTCAAAGTGTTCACCTTAATTAGAACGAACATATAGTGTTACACAACTGTTAGAGGGATTAAGGTGGGAGCCCCTAGAGACTCGGAGGCTGCACGCTAGACTAAGGCTGCTTGAGATATTCAGAACTGCTGTGTTTCAGAGCGACACAGAGAATATTATCATGACACCTCAATACATCTCTAGGTCTGACAGATGCGATAAAATAAGAGAGATGCTCTGCCGAACAGATAGGCACAAGAACTCGTTCTGTACGCGCACAATAAGCGACCACAATAAAAACTGAGCTCCTCCAAATACACTCTCATAGTACATGTCACCATTTTACTTCCAAAACTTTTACATCTTTACACGGCTAGTGACCTACCACGCCCTGCCACACGCCCACGCTCGCGGGTTAGTATGTAGAAGTAGATGTATTTCTTACCCTTCGAACTCTTCGCAGGACATCATCGTCGGTGATTATCTTCATCCATTTAACAATTCCTCATTATGTTAAATCTCTAACCTTTATTGGTCGGTAGCTGTCATTGTCTAGATTTCAATACAAATACTAAAGGCATGGACCAAATACTGAGCTTCCTCACTTGGATTACCAGCAGACAGTACACTTCTCCTCTGTCCATCTCTGCTTAATCAACAAATATTTGTTTATCTCGCGGCCTTAGGCGGAGTATGATTTTTCAACTAATTTTAATTGACGCCAAACAATTGTAAATCCTCATATTATCCTTTTTTCCACGAAATTATACTGAATAGAGTTCATCAGTCACGAATTATTTCAATAGATTCGTGCAAGATATCGTGGAAGTTACTTTGTACAATGTCTGGTACCTGATGATGGCCCTGTGAGCTGAAACGCGTCGTAGTCATTAAAATACCCTGTGAAAAAGTGCAATTGTTGTTTCTGTCATAATTCATCAGTCACCGTTCTCAATGTATTAGGCGCCATAATTCTTTGCTAATATAGAAATAGTTTGCTGGAAACAAGCTAAACAAGCAAATGAATTATAATGAGCCCAGTCAAAAGGTACGTTAGTACTCGTATCGTATATTTACGTAAAACATTCAAATGTTAAAATTCATGGTAAAATATCCTTGTCATTCATATCATCTCTTTCGTTTTGCCAACTCATCGATGCTCGATATCGAATCGACTCACCATAGCATCGAAGTGGAAGGAAAACAGACATCGTTCTTGAAATTTGAAATGATGCTAATCATAGGGTACGGGTGACTGAATTTACGCAAATCACTTGCACAAATCTTGACGTTCACGATTAACTGAAGCACTTAGCTGATTCCTGACAGAAACTACTCCAGGTGGATCCTATTATATCTCATCCTGGACTAGGTGACCGCAGATCGAATCCAACCACACTCGATCCGACTAACGTGGTCATGAGCCAGTGGCTATTCAGGCGTAACTGCGGCGGGTGACCCTAGGTGTGGAATACAACACTGGCCGACTCTCCCACCGTATTTGCCTCACATCCTCCTCCATTTCCGCTTCAGTTTCACTTCTAAGACTGTTTTTTCACTTTTCTCAGTTTATTCTCCTTCCTCTTTTCAAGCATACTTTCTGTCCTATCATCTTCTTCACTCTCCAATTCCTAAACCCCGTCTCTGTTCGTTAAACCCGTTTAATCCCAGAATTTTGGAGCAAAATTCGAGTCATTTGCATTTCAGCTTGCCCTGTTGTTAGCCGATAGCATACTTGAGTCAAGCAGCGTTTTTTTGTAACACACGTAAGAGTAAAAGAGCAACTCCTAAGATGAAACTGATTGTGAGTGTTATTAAAGAATTTTTGTAACATAGGACGAGAAATGACTAGCAGTTATTCATATATATGTGACAGTGCGAATCACCCGAGTTAACCGCTAAAACTTTACCTTTTTAAAAAAACTGTAATGTTTCCTTTCAATGCGGGATTCAGATTTTGCATTGAATCAGATTAGGTTTGTGTTGAGCACGAATTATATATAGGTACATAAAAAACCAAGGAGTATATAATTGAATTATAACAGTGAGCAAAAAAAGCTCATGATGAATAATAAGATATCTCTATTATCAATACAAGCATCAGGGGAAAAAGGGCATGCTTTTATTTCTGCTACCAAATAAGTAATGTGTAACATGCTAGTGTATCAGTCAAGGTTGGACAACAAAGGAGAAACAAAGGACCACAAATAAGGTCTATCAATACTGAAAATTCTAACCTTACAACACTCGAAATGACTGGCATAAGAAAAAATTTCCCTACTGGTGACGGTCAGGACGTGGAGAAGCAAAAATGAAAAGGTCTTAGGAGGAGTTAGAGAGAAAAATCCGTTAACTACTCTGAAGAAATAGAAAATACAAAGCTATATGAAGCATTCCAAGGATCATCAGCCCCCATTGAACAATTTTTGAAGGACCAAGGCATGGGAAGAAAAATCGAGGATGACTTAGGATGGAATGCATGGATGGAATTGTGATGCATGCCAGATTTCGAAATATTAAGGTACCTAGCGAGTGGTTATCTGAGCGATCGGAAAGAAAGCGGAGGGAAAACTGCAGCCAATCAATCATTGAATTTTTAATTGCTTATAATGATGAGAAATAAAACACTTCCGAGGGATAATGTTCTCACTGCAAAAGGTTTCTCAAGCATGTTACTTAAGCGTCACGCACACCTACATATTCACTCATGCATTGAGTTCTTGTTTCCATTGAGTCATCAATGTGATTAACCCCTCGACAAATTTCCTTCTTGCCCTCAAAAATGGTAAATACTATGCAGTAGAATACGACCATTCTAGCTTCGCTGATCCTATCAAAAAAATTCGCCGTGGGCGGCGTAGGGTGTTGCCCAAGCATCAGCCATTACGGCCGTAAAGTGCGCGGTTTCGAAACATCCCAGCGTCCACCGTTTCGGACACCAGTCGCTGCCCCCGCCCGGAAAGTGCTAGTCGCTCCAGCCCCGATTCCACTCCCTGAATCGCTTAAATCCGCTCACGAGGCCATCGCATTAACGAACACTTGGCAAATGCCCCGTTCACTCTCTCTCGTGGTTTATCCCTTCCGGGAATGAGCTCGAAATTATACCTTCACATTGAAAACATAACGAGTTTCCGCTAGGGAGATATTTAGAGATATATCGGTGTATCCGTCATAATAAGTAGGGGAATACACGGAGAGACTGCAATATTTAAGGTGTAAGGAGAGGTGATTATAAGCGTGCATTGTGTCAAATGAGCGTGTGGTTGACTCTTCTTAGTTACCTAGTAATGTGAAGATAACGCAAATATTTTACCTTTTGCTGTTATGTTTGCTAGTTGGTATGCGGACACAAAGGATGTCTCAATCCGTGAGTGTGCATCTAAATTCATTACTTAGCCCTGATATGATACGTAATTGAAGTTGTTAGCTTAGGTTAATGGTATTCAATAAGTGTAATAATACTGTAATATCCTTTACTTTGCCATCCTCTCGGACTGTAATGTCAGAATATTTAAACCTGATAAATCCTGCTAAAATTGCTAAGGGAGCTAGGATGCTTGCGTGGCATGATAGTGTGCGCATAAGTCCGTAAAGCCACAAGTCCCCTGTTCGAGTCCCTGAACATATGGATTTTTAATATAGAAATAATAAACGTTCAACTTTCCACAAATAGAAAATTTACTTCCAAAACGGGTTTCAATGTTGATAGATCATTTACAGAGAGTGGCTTCGGTGGCTGCGTGCCCGAGGAATCAACTTCAGAAAGTTACCTGGAGTGATCCCGGACCACAATTAGCAGCCGTACTCCTGGTTCCGAGCGAGGTGAAGGTAAGAAGGAGTTAATGCTACCATCACTAATATATAGCCGCTCTCTTTTCTTAACCCTTGTACCCCTTGTTCGCATTCCGCCGTCTCCTCATCCTCCTCTCGTCCGTCATCTTTTCCTTTGGTTTTAGCGCACACTCCTATCTCCGTTTCCTCCTACCCTCACAATTATGCACATACTCAGCGAACTAAGCAACACTTGCCTCCTGAAAATGAACCATTGAAACTTGGTGTGGAAATAAATTTTACTTTGGTGGAAAATTGCACGTTTTATTATTTCAATATGTACAATTTCCTCTCAATATCGCAAGAATCATCGGGTAATATAATTAGGATGGATTTTTTCTCACGCCTGTTTTATAAGCAGGTTCTCTTTCTCAAGCCTTTTACGATACCGAGTACATGGACATATCAGGAAGTAAATATATACACAGGATGTCCGGGTGCATTGTCACCTCCCGCTGCGCCACCTGGCGAAGGATGGATGTTATGGCGCATGGACCGCCGCCGGTGGTGATCTGATCCGCAATCGCCGCGCGCGTCATCCCATTGGTGCAGCGGGCGGGAGATGGATCGACTCATTTGTCGAGTGTGCCCATCGCTCGCGGGTGGACGACGCATGCAATGGAAAGGCGACCGTCTATATCTGATCACGGTCACCGCGATACGGTCTGGTTCGGCTGCTGGAATCACGACCCGAGGGAAAGGAAAATATGCACGGACACTTGTCCTCATCCCGCACCAATGCCTCGTCAGCCGCGGCGAGGATCTACATCGACATATTAGCCGCCAAGCCATTTCGAGGGTGTGTGGCAGGGGGTGAGTTATCACCAACATGTACTCCAATGTAGCAGTAAATGTCACCAACATGCTGTACACTATAGGTATGCCACCAATGCTACAGAAATAAATTGTGTTAATGCACATGGCACCTGCGGAAACGTGATGCAAGAGTCATGCAGGAATCACGCGAGATGTGATGTTAGTACTACGTTGCAGGTAAAGAAACAAGCAATAGGAAGCAAATAAACTGATCAGCCACAAGATGTCTGTCGACTTAACTACTTCAATGTCTCATAAGCAGCCATTATGGTCCCCTATTCATTTCGGGAAAAACGAAATTTTAAGCCAGTTCCGCAGTCTTCTGCTGTCTATTTTATTCTCATTATTTGATCTGTCCAAGTATGCTGGAGTTTGTAAGGTGTTAATAACATCAGAAAATATATGTAATTATTTTTTATATATTGGATTATACATAAATTATGAAAACATATTGGAATATATATAAATAATTAAGTAAAATTCCGCCTAACAGCGACCTTTCGTGGTATGATGATATCTATACCTACCGAAGAATAGCTGGTATAAATATATTAATTACTGCCCTGTCTTTTTGTTTTTACCCAAACATATTTTGATTTTTTTAGGCGCCAGGAAATTGGTAAGTCCCAGAAGAGGCAACACGCCTATGACAGGACTTCTTCCTTTGTATTTTAGGCAACCCTCTTCCATATCTTAATTTTGAAACATTGCAATGCGACCTATATTTATTCTCTATGTGAACTCATGAAAGTTTGGGCAAATCTGCACGTAACGGTTAGGAAAAATTAGCTAATCGGCAACACCTGGGCTCCCCGGAGAATATAAAAGTCGGCCTATATTCATGCAAAATTCTACATGAGGCCGCAAAGTTTATCTGGAATTCTCATTTCCCTAACAATGATAAGCGTCACCCACATCAAACTTTTGGAGAAAATGGAAATATTGACCAGATGATCGAGCCGAGAAGAGTATACTCACATCATTTGCCGTGATTATTGTGACATATAGATATGGACAGTGGAGCAAACGGAGAGAAAAAAGCCAATGGATTTTGAGATACTGTGTAATTGAAGAATGTGCAAGAGTAGCGAGACAGAGCGAGTGACGAATCAAGAGGTATTGAGAAAAGTGAAAGATAAGCAGAACCTATGGAGAATAGTAAAAGAGAAGACGGGACAGATGGATAAGTCATTTTCTGAGGCATCAAGGATTGATGAAGATAGTTTTAGAATGACTGATAGAAGACAAAATGTATAAGGGGGAGACATAGATTGGAGTATTGAAAGAAGATAATGGACGACATTGGTTATGCATGGTTTCTGAAAATAAAGAGGATGGCAGAGGATAGAGAGAAAGTTGGAGTGCTGTCGCAAACCATTTTCGATGTCCATCGATGACCATCGATGAAGAATTGTTGGGAAGAAGTCTTCATTAAGCAAGTCACTTTCTCAAACCGGAGCATATTATCCCCTTCCAAGAAGGCGAATGAATAATTCCTTACGTTGAATTAGCAATTGCTGTAACCTACAAGTACGGAGAGATTTGGTCTCGACCAGGTCTAGAGAAAGAAAATTATTCAGAGTGAAAAAAAAACATAAAGGTTAGTATATATGCGAAGATCTCCGTCGATCTTCACAGTGAAGCTTTAGTTTGTGCTATTTTACTAAACATTATAGAACAGAAGACTGCTACTGCTGTAATGAACTTTCTTCCGGGTTTCCACTCTATCATTTGTGTTTCGAAGCAGTAGAGACAATTAGAGGGAGTTCTATGGTCTCAGAGGCGATCGCTGGCAGTATCAGCCCAAGATGGTTTGTTTAGTGGTGTTAAGATTCTGTGCTATAAGATCGTCCAAAGACAAAGCTTATTAGCATAAAACCTCTTTTTCTTTTAGTAATTTGAAACTTGCCTCTCAAATTCACCATGAACTGCGTGGTCCCATCGTTTTGTGTACAACCTTCGCTTGTCCCAAACAACTTCGCATTTTAAAATATTTTATGGTATATCTGCTGCAGGTGGCACTAATACCAGTGAAACGCGATTGAAGTGAACGTATTCAAAAGGCAGAAGTCATTACCTTGCAATCAAAATTCTTCGTGAAATTTGTTAGAAAATCCCGGGAAGTAATCGCATTGGTGCACTGTTGATGTCTTCGTAAACAAGTCAGTACTTACCATACGCATTCAACTCACACCGTCCCAATCAAATTCATAGCGAAACATACAATACATTGATGAAATATTTTGTTTCCCTATTCATCTGTGCGCCAACATGAGTCTAGATGCGGTTACATTTTTATTAGAGATTATTCCCACTTGTGCTATAAATGTTACGCAGCGTGTCGTAAACTTTCCTCTCAGGTCCCTAGATGGAGAGCTTTTCACGTCCTGGCATCTTTTATTTCCAACTTGCGGACACGCACTAAGTCGCCGTTCCACTAACCTATTGTTTCTATAACTTGGACCTGAAGAGATCCTTCGCATTCTTAAAGACGGCGTCGCTGCAAGCAGCAAGTTACGGGCGAAGAGCGAAGGAAAGGTGAAGAGAGCGCTCAAGACGAACCGTCTGTCTGCTGCGGAACGCGTGACCCGAGTTGAATAACGGAACGTGGAAAGGATAAGCGAGAGTTGGTGAGGAAAGGGGGAGAGAGAGAAAGCACCGTATGAGAGTTTCAGCGAGAGTCACCCGGGCCGGCAGCCGGGCCTTGGCGCATCCAGTATTCGAGTGAAACTAATCATTAGACTCAGAATGGACCATTGAAGACGAGTTTCTTTTCTCCGCGCGCATTTCATAGTGACTCTGGTGTCAATGGCTTTCATTCCCCTCGTCTCTCGAAAATCACCCCATTTAACGACAGCCGTCGGCCAATCGGAAGAATAAAATGAGGAAAGAGAAAGTTTCTCTCCTCTATTTTCTCCATCGGAATCCATTGTGCAGTTTGTTATGACACAATTTTCAATCGCAAGGCTTATAATTTGGTTTTATAAATTGAGATACCTGCAGAATGGGTATTGATTTCCTTTTTATTTTCGCAATCCATTTTAATATGGCAATAGTTATGGTGATATGTCACTTGGGTGCTGGCTTTCCAAACCTCAGCCTTCTATTTTGGTTCAGTTATTATTCAACTAATATTTGATCGTTCTGATATGATTTTGTGTATAGCTATAAAAAATATGAATACGCAAGTAATCGGTCAGGAGAGAATGTTTATAGAAAAATTGTCGTAATTTAAAGGAGAGAAATGTACGCTACTCTATTCTGAATCGATAGCTCGGCCTTTCTATTGCTTGAAGACGGAACAAGACATTTTTTTAGTCCTGCCATTTATACATAAGCGTTGAAATGGCTCTAGATGGAATGAAAATCGTGTGGAAATACCTAGTTTCTGCTAATGAAAAAGGATTAGAAGGTCTCAGGTAAAAGTGCCCTTTAGTAGGATCATACTAAATTCATGTCCCTAGACTTAAGTGAATATAGTGATGCCAGAAATACAATAAAGCGAAATCGCTTCACCGATAATATCAACTTAGTATTAATTTGAATTCAATGAAGCAACCAGTGATCATTGTATAAGTTAATATTATTTTAACTTTATTTCGTTAAAAAGGTTTGCTATTTACATAATTACTGATTGATTTTTGATTAGAGTATCGAAATAACAGCCGTACAATTCCCATCAGTAATTATTTCTACACGAATTCTGTGTTCTTAGTATATCGATAGCATTTTTAATGATATGTTATAATATAATTTTAATGATAATGTTAATGTGCTTATGAATTCGAGGAGTTATTGTTTGTTTTTCTTCCGGAGGATTTTAATAAAAGAAGTGAGAATTTACAGAGAGGTCAGAATACTTCTTGCAAGGGTTATCATAAAATTTGTTCCAAATGGAGTGCATCAGTAGCATCTAATTAAAGGTACGCTTTCAACAGTAAATTGTTTGATAGTTCATGTGAAATCATTGGTTAAAAGATAATATAATTCGTATAAGACATAAGCATTTGATTTCTTATTTTTACAGAGATTTTTTAAGAACATTAATGCCAAAAAGTTTACGAAATTCTAAATAACTCTTTTCAAATTTGACATTCAGCAACAGCAGTATCCACCCCTATTTAAGACGACCCATAGAAGGCGTTTACTATTTAAAACTAATATTCCTTAAGTGTGCATGGCAATTGATGTGATAACATGCAGAGCGCGGTGAATTCCAATTCATCATAAATGGAAGAATTTAAAGTTCTGCGAAAATATTTTGTTCCAACAATATGCACATGTATTTTCCCGATTCATCCAAGGAATAGATTGACTCGAATCGAGACAATACATAAGCAGTGAGACAGGCTAGTGTACCATGGATATAGTCGGAGTGAAGTCACGTTTCAATAAATAAATAGTATTAATAGTTAAGAAGATTAATCAAAGAAACTCTTGATGTATTACGTGAAAAAATAGACAAATTTTTTAAACAAAACGAGTGATAAAAATGTGGCGAGGCCACAATTCTGACGCCCCAAAAGGTCACAAATGCAGAAGACGACGGAGTGTGCTCGGTATTTAATCTCTGAGGATATACTTCCAAATTTTTTGGCTTTACAGCTTTGCCTCCAAAAATAAGCCCGCGATATCCAGCAACGTTATCCAGCTGAGAGAAGGGATAGGCGGAAAGGAGTGAGACTAAACTTGTCTCTCCGTCGTTTTTACATTTTAGCCTTGCCTTTACAAGCTTTGGGATCACAATATGTAAAAAGAGGGATGAAAAACGTACGCATGATCTTAGTTAAGACCAATGGGATTAAGAAATTTTTCCTGATTGCTAAAAATGTCACCGCTCATAATATTTTGAAATTTTTATAATTCAGTGTCGTTCAATCCTGTGCGTATTGTTGACTTGCCTGATAAGGACACTTTCTGTAGCTGCTCTTAGGGCAATAAATTTAGATACTCCTAAAACGACCATTTTTTTGGCTCAACTATTGAGAGATACTCAAGGAATTTTTACATAACAAGTACTTGTTCGTACTCTCATATAAATTCCATTATTGTCCCAAGTTGTGGGCGCTAAAAATTAGGGATGAGTCGATTCCACTTTTTTTCGATTCCGATTCTGATTCTTTAAAATAGATTCCCGATTCTCAATTCCGATTCCATCGATTCTTATTCCTAATAGGAGGTGGGATATTGATACACTAGTAGCGTGCGGCTACTATTTAAATTCAATTATTGGCTGAAATAAAATAACAAAGACAATTAAGTCGCTCAAAAAGTATATTTATTAACCAATAGCAAATATATCCTCAGCTTATTGAGGTAGATAAAAAGTACAAATTGATAGCCTACACCCAAAATTACTGAGACAAATATGATGTGATAAATGAAATTTGATTTGAATACTAATCCATCTGGACTCGATGTAATCGGAATCGACTTTAGGCGATCGATTCTCGATACCGATTCTTAGGATTAGAATTCTCGATACCGATTCTAATCCTGAGAATCGGTGGAATCGAGAATCGACATTTCGATTTGACTCATCCTTACTAAAATGTAATTTAACATACTTAATCGACTGCCGTTCTCAACTACGGAAACGGCTATTGAAGATCGTTGCCCAATCAGTCTAGCCTCGGATTCCTACTTTCCCACCACGTTCTTACCCTTTTTCCTCTCCGCGGAGTCTGTTGAGAGATGTGATTCCGCTATTATTCAATTAATTTTATGCTACTTAGGCAAATCAGATTAGCATGAGGGCTAATGTGACTTTTTTATTATTACTCTGAGTCCTTATCAAATTGTACAAAGTTTAGTCATTTATTTCGCATGAATGCTTTAGTATTTTCCCAGTAGGCTTCCGCGGAGATTCTGACTGTGGGCAGCGATTGTTCCGGGTTTCCATCCGCGTGTATCCATTATTTCGGACAATATTTCGCCAACGTTCCAGTTGGCTTCCTCAGGTCCACTGAAGTGACGATGCAGGAATTGGTCCTCTTAATATACACGTAGTTTGGCGCCAAATTTGTGGAGGTGTGCTCTCATTGGTTGGACTCTCTGAAGACCCGTTTCCACGCGCTGGCGAGGGTGTAGCCGTCTTCGCGGTTGAAATTCGCAGGTGTTTTTGCGATTTCAATTGCTTCCCTGATGACTCTTGGGTAATAGCGGCCTTCTTTATTCAATAATGAGGCGTTGTCAAAGTCAATGCTGTGGGTCGGTCCACTCCATTGATGTTCAGCCACCGCTGACTGGCTGAATTGCCTGTTTTTTGCGGCCCTTCGGTGTTCTTGCACTCGGCATTTCAGAGCTCTTGAAGTCTGGCCGATGTAGGAATTGCCGCAACTACATTTTATTTGGTATACTCCTCCATAGATGTCTTTAGGGTGGTGGTCTTTCGAGTTGACGAGGATACTCGCCATCTTGGTAACGCATTTAAATCTGGTCATGACGTTGTGTTTCTGGAGGGCTCTTGCGATTCTTTCCGTGGTCCCGGCGACGTAAGGTAAGATGGCGTGTGCCCTCGCCTTTTCTGTAGTACGGCTCTCTTCATAGGCCCTCTTTGGGGCCATCAGTTGCTGCTTCCGTTCCATCTTGCGGATTATCTTCAGGATGTTTTCTCGCCGGAAGCCGTTCATCTGGAAAGTTTCCATTAGATGTCGTTTCTCTTTTGCGATGGAAGCAGCGTCTGAGAGCGAGCATGCTCGGTGGAATAAAGTTTTAATTACTCCGGCTTTCTGTTGAGGGTGGTGATGGGAGTTCGCATGGAGGTATCGGTCCGTGTGGGTCTTTTTCCGAAAAACGGAGTGTCCTAAAGAAGAAGAAATAATGGATACACGCGGATGGAAACCCGGAACAATCGCTGCCCACAATGCTTTAGTATTGTTAATTTGGCGTTCAATTTACAAATCTGAAATATGAGTTACTTCAACTTATGTAAATATATAACTTAGCATCAGGTATGAAATATTAAACCCAAACACAGGACAAAATTAAGACACCTTAAGTATGACTGGCAGTGAAAACAATTAGATTTTACCAATTTAGTGGGGCATCTCCCAAGTACGTTGCAAACCAGTTCAAATTAAAAATAATGAGTGGGAAATTCAAAATTTGAAAATTGGAAATCAAAGATAAAAAATAAAAGATGGATATCTACGATCCTTCGATGATGTTTCCCCAGCGAGTTCCAATTTGGCTTCCCTTTGAGAGCCATGTGGTCCAAGTTTCCAAGTTGTCACGGCCGACTCTCGGATGCCACGGTGCATCATACGATGACAGCCAGGCACTTATGTTCACTAATAAAAAAAACACTCTCGAATATACTACGGAGCAGCTTAACTCAGCGTCTGTCCCCGTCAAAACATCCACTAGCTGTCCTCCAATACGTCTCTCCTTCCACTTCCTTTGGTCAAACCCCCCCCCCCAACTCGCATTGTTAGAACATCGTTCCCCAAACTCATGAATACATATTATCGATTGTTATCTCGTCTCCAAGAAATGTTGTCTAGAATTCCGTAAACAAAAACTTTTTGGAAAGTGGTGCTATCTAGTGATGAAAGGTGGAAGTTCAAATGTAAATACAGTCGATAATTTGTAAATAAACACGTCGTACTGGTTTTACCATGAATATACATGGGTTTTACTTACAATTTATCATAATGCAGTGGATAAAAAATGAAGTACTACACGTGGGAAATAATTATACACTTTTATTAATATCGTCCGGTCTACAGATGTATTTAACTCCTTTCCAAATTTAATTACACCATTGCGCAATTAACTTCTTAGCACTTCGAGGATATCGCCATACGGAAATTTAATAATAATGCGAGGTGACTACATGAGTATTCCCAATGGCCATCATTGCAGTGTAGGCACTTACGGATGAACCTTGAACAGATTCTTATTTTTCAATCGAAGTCTCCTATTTTGGGTCCTCGTAAACGCATACCCTGTTTTGCAGCCTGGTACGAAGCAAGTTCTGTTTAAACAAGGCATTCTAAATTCTTTATTTAAGCCGAACGGGCTTAATGCATTCAAATTAGAATCAGAGTCTGGCAAAAATCGTCGTCGGCACAAGATGGACGTTTCATAAACCTCTTACACATGTTCTGTAATAGATATTTCCTCTCTAGCATTTATTAAGTAACTTTTTATATCACAAAAATAGCAAGATATTATTCAAAGCATCAAGTAATCCATATCTCCTCGATCGTTATTGAATATTTACCACAGTCTCACGTTAGCAACAAATAACTACGTCTATTTACAATAATAACTGAAAAGACTCTAACCGAAGTGGCGCCAAGGACTGGGTGAACTTAAAGTGGAAATTTAGGCAACACGTAGCCTAGGTAACAATGCCAAACATCCGAATACACAATACATATTCATGCCCAAACTTCTCCTCCTTCCTTAAGCGTGGCTTATATTGTTTTACCCGCGCAGAGCCTTACTGCATGTGATTAATAATTTTCAGGTTTTTTTATGTTATGGAATGTAAACTATTGTTGTCTGCTGCCCGTTGAAGGTTATTTTAAGGTTATATAACTTTTTCCTAACAAAATTACGAGTACCAACCATGGCATATAAAAACTGGGAACAAGTACTATCAGTTAATACATTACATGGTGGTAACGTTTAGGTTTTATATTTACTGATTTGCCCCGTTGGAAAACACCAAAAATATTAAGATGAATGACGGCACGTTTTGGCCAAAAAAGCTAGTCACTTAGTGAAAAAGAGATTTATTGACACTGAGAAATGACTATTAGGATATACAACTGTAATATCCCTGTAATATGTTTTGGTTTTCAAGAGTGAACGGGAGGTAATTTATAAGTTTCAGGAAAGCCATAGCTGAGATTTAGTGTGGTAGTGGTACTTCAACTAATTTGTTGCCGTATCGATACGGATAAAACGTCTTATTTTCATGATCAAAAATCAGTGATATTCCATTCACCTGCTAATGATCGCATAAACGAAAACGTCTCAACAATAAAAAGTCTAATTTGATTAGATGTATTCTATGTTATTGAATTGCACGCTGTCCTCTATTTAAATGTATGCGTTTCACGCTGATCAAGCCAATTCCTTTTTTTACGCCACCGGTGTTTTTCTATTCTCGCATTATCACATCTCTGATTTTCAATCATTTATGTGGTTGTGTATTATTTCTATCGGCTCACGACCCCTATTTGCACCGAAGTACCTCCGAAGACACTATAATGGCGTGCAAAACTTGTATTTCTTTGAATTTTAGATGATAATTGGGCTCTGGTCAAGATTTTAGATGAAGTATAACGTGGTATGAGCTGTCTGTTATGTGTACAGAAATAATCAACCGTGAATGTTATACATACCTGCGGGATTAGTTTTTCTGACTTTACCATGAACATTGAATCAATTATAATGTTCTGAGCCATCGGATTCTCTTTAAAATTGACCGCCGCTTTTTCTCTTTGTAACGCGATTACCCGATGCTGTTTGTCGAATCTTCGCCACTCTAAGGGGAGGGAAGGAATGTGTTTATGGTTAAATCGAGGTCGCACTGCAAAGATGCGCCTCGCTCCTTTCATCTTCCTCTCATCAGTCCCAGCCTCTTTTTAATCCTTAAGGTAGTTTGAGTGAAAAATTATTTTACTTAGAAATCAATGAAATTGGTCTCATTTTAAAGAAAAATATCTCACCTATCCAATGGCACCAAAAATTTTACCCATTACTACATTACTTTCGGAGATATTTGCCAAAATATTACAGCCCTTTTACATGAGATATGGTACGTGTATGCACTCCATAGAGACATTATTTACAAAATGAGGCATTTTTAACATTTTGATCTTGTAAAAAACTAAAAGTGTGTAGTTTGTATGTTTTCTCGATTATATTTGAAAATTAATCATATTGTCACCACAGTAGGTTCTGGGTATCACAAAAAATCTTCCGTTTTGAAGGAATTTCAAACGCTCCGCGCGAAAAAAATGAGTCAAGTTAATGAGTAAAGACTTATTAGAATTCAGTCAAAAAATTAGAGTAAAAAAATGAGTAAAGACTTATTAGAATATTTTAATTTAATTACTGACACTTTCTGTCGTGTAAAACTATATAATTGCACCATTAGTATTGCAATATTTAACTGATGTGTCCTACAGCTGGTGAAATTAAAACGTATAATTCGAATATGGTCTCTATTATGACTAGTGAACTATCTCGCTCGGACTACCTTAAATACTTTGCTCTAAGGCTGCAACACTTTTAGCACAGGACGAAGGTGTCCCCTTTGACTCTCTCATCTACGGTCGCTTGGAGCCGTATTTCTCTCTCCAGTTTCGTTTCCTTTCGCTCCTCTTAAATCGCGGCGAAGGATAAGCGCCACTACTTAGGCAATGATGCAGGTGAGTAGTGCCGAGGGGGCGAGAGGAGATTAACTCGGCAGTTTCTGCGTCGTTTCACGGAGGAGTAACTTTTCCTACATGAGGGAAATCTCGTGTTTGGAAGTTAAGAGGGCAATCGCTTCCAGGCAACGAATACCTCATCTCCTGCCACGCTCCTTAAATACATTACTTTTTCTGAAGTAATTTGCGATTTCTATATGTTTCTGAGGCACAATTCCATCTGTGACCCTGTTTGAATGAAATAAATCAATAAATGAGTCATGAGTATAGCCAAAAATACAAGAAAATGAAAACTAAACGTTTATAATAGAAACATTATAATATTTTCTTTCCCTCTTGGAGTAGGCGAGTCGACGGTTTTTAACTGGAATTTAATCCTGACCTGAAGAGGTACATTGCCTATTAGACACCTATCTTTTTGGTGGAAAGTTTCTTTCTCATCATTGCATTTAAAAAATGATTTGGTACGAAGTCACTCGCACGGGTGAATATACACCAAGGTTGAAATTCGCCATGAAAAAATCATTTGACATGGTCGAGATTCGAACCCGGATCTCCCAATTGCCGGTCAGGTGTGTTAGCCAGTTGCCCCACCAAGCCTGGCTGGCTAACTGCCAAACACACTTGACTGGCAATTGGGAGATCCGTATTCGAATCTTGGCTAAGTCAAATGATTTTTTTATGGCGAATTTCAACCCTGGTGTAGTTTTCTTTCTCTCCATCTTTTTCTTAGATATTGTTGGAGGATTGGACGACATAATAATTAAAGTAAAATATTTTCGCTATAGTTATTTCTTGAAAATAAAAAAGAGGAAATAATGAACTTATGTCATTGCCACTACATTACATAACAGTGAGCTTTCTAAGCTCGCGAAGAGGAGTGGTCACCATTCTGCCTTTATTTCTCATGCAGCTTTCACATTAGTTTTTTAAGGCAGCACAAATTATTTTTTCTCTACTGTGTACTAACAACATTAAACAACGTTTCATTTGCAAACCTTTTATAAAAAACAAAATACGCAACTTTTTAGTCCCATATAGCATTCTATCGGAAACGACATCTAATGACAGTTTTGAAAGGTTGGAGTAACACTAGTCGGTGTAAGAAAAACACTTGACTTAGGATAAGTAAATGCTCAACTAAGAAAACAGGGGAATCACTGGAAGTGTTGCAGAGTTGAATTTAAGGACAGCTGATGCAAGTGAATGGCGGAGAAAATTTCGGGCAAGTGCCCGGAGAAACAATGGGACTAATGGCAGAGCATATCAATCACATCGTGCTAAAAAAAGCATCTGGGAATCAACGAATGGATGTTTCATTGGCAAAAGTTGCATCACATGGACTTCTGCGAAAACAATGGGTGATTTGGACGTAAACGCAAACTTGAGTAGATTTTACGTAAGATGAATTACAAAGGGTACGCCGTCTAAGAAGGACTAACACCAAACAGATTTTTAGAATTCTTCAATTCAAACACATTCGTATCCCCATTTTAGGATATATCTTTTCTGAGCTTATTTTACACTCACGCATTTTCTAATGCTTTTGCTGATCATCATTAGCATAATAAAATAACGCATAGTTTAAGTGCATTGGTGTTTTATTGGGGTTTGGAATAGTTTGGAGGATAGATAACCCACTAACTCTCATTTCTAGAAGGACCCGGGTTCAATTCTTGAAAGAGGCGCTATATTTTCGGTAGATTTCTGTTTTCTAAATGTATGCTATATAAAGAGGAGTATCAAAAGAAATGCTCAGTCGGTCGGATGTGACGATAGAGTCTGTAATCCTGGGGATCGGGCTGGTGTGGTGGCTAGAGTACTCGTATACCACACGGGCGGCCAGGGTTAAAATCCCTGCAGAGGAGGATGCTTTTTAGAGGGAACCCGATCCCTACTTGAGTGTCTTGTGGAGGGCACTTCAAGTACAGTACTCCGTTTGTCGGATGAGACGTTAAACTGTGGTCCCTTTGGCGCCTTTCGTTAATGCCGACGCCGGGTTTCTATCCACTCTTCCTCCCTTACCTATCCCCTATGGCGCAAATGACCTTAGCCGTCGGTCGCCTCCCCAAATATCCAATCCAATCTGTAATCCTAGGTTCGTCAAGGCAAACGCAGATCATCCTTACTTCGCATTAAATCATACCCATTGTAATCCACCAGCCCAATACTGATCTCAACGGAGCAACCCTATAATACATTCATTCAATAATAAACGTTTCTCTTAAGAATCTCAACTCACAGAATAGTTACCATTCTCCTAGCATGTAATGTCCGCGGGTTCTTTTCGAAATCTGGAACATTTATTCACCTTATTTGTCTGTATCTGTAGACTCTCTGGATATTCGCTCATTCCTTTCGAAATGCGGTCGAGCTTTCAATAACTTGCATCCGAATTGGTGTAGGAATTGGTCGATTGTGTGTTCAACCTGTCCACATCCATTCCTATTATTCTCCTCGCTTGGGAAACGCGGTTTGCCTCGGCGTGGGTGCCCCCCATCTAATAGCCTTCTCCTCGATGTTTTGACAGCCTATCCTTAAAGTACCGTCGTTTTAAGAGAGGCGAGAGTGGCCCAGATTTCGCCGAAAGGATTGGCTCGTGGAGGCTGCGTGAATGAGCGCGTGGGGGAGGAAGTGAGTGAGTTCGCGGCGGCTCGAACTATCTCTCAGGCGATTCCTTTCCTTTATCCTGTTATGCCCCAAAAACTCCCACAAGCACCTCCGTATCTCTACTAGTCAATTTCCCTCCCCAGTCCTCCCAACTCCCCTCCCCCTCTCTCATCTCTTTTCCTCTTTTGACCTCCACGTTCCTCACGAAACCATTTTCCAAAATCTCCTCGTCCCTACCATCCAAACCGTCCTTACTCCTCATCTATCCATCCAAAGTTGAACTTATTCTCAATCTCTCTTGACAGCAGAAAACTGTTTCAAGTGGAAAGGATGTCGTAAACCCTCACGGATTTCTCCTTTTTCCTTTTCTACACTCTATCCCGTGCTTCTTTAACATTCTTTTCTCGAGTTCCTCAAGGTCCCTTCATCTCTCAGAGTTTCAAATACCAGAAAACATGCACGACGGATTGCTTGATAACTTCTTTATACCCTGCTAAAAAATTCCTTAAAAGCTGTTCTGTAGAACGTAAGAAATTCTACAGAAACTAACTCGTTTTATTCACAACTAGTTCCTTTTCTAAGGATCTGTACAGAACATAAGAGCCTAACTCTACAGAACATATGATCTGTAGAGTTATATTCTGCAGAGCAAAATAACTCCTTACAAACTGTTCTGTAGAACTGCAGCAAATCTACGGAAATATACGGAAATAAGGAAACTCTGCAGAAGGTCGTGGGGAATTCTGCAGAACGTTGTGAGGAATTCCGTAAAATGGCGTTTCAATACTTTAAGGAATATCTACAGAAATTTTTAAGAAATTCTGTGGAGGTATTTATGAGGAAACTGTACAGAAGTTTTTAGCAGGGTAAAAAAATTTATAAAAATGTTACACATAATTTTGTATTCAATATCTGTAATAAATTAGGCTCCTGAGGAGGGTTTCGTAAAACAGATATCTATCTGGAATATTATTATTATACTTATAGTTACTATTTGTAATATATTAGTCAAATTTAAAATCACTAAGAACAATAACAATGTTTATTGAATGTCTTCAAGTTATTTCAATCGTTTCAGGCGTAACCTTGTGGAAGTCTATTTTAAATAAATAATAAAATGATAATACCAGCTGTGTTTTAATCCACAGATTTACTTTTATTGGTGTTATTAGTTTCCACGCTTCTGCGTCATCTTCAGGTACATGTTTCTCAAACCTTGGTCACGGTTTATTTCTACTGAAAAGAGAAAGAAGGGCAGGGAGGAGGAAGAATGGGGGTGGGGGGAGCGGGGGTGAATAGGAAGGTGATGTGTTCAGAAAAAGTGATGTGAGGTTGTCGGTTGGTAAAAGCACGCAGCGAAAATTAAAATCCTTATCTCATGTACATGGAGATGCGTCAAGGTAGTGAGGTTTGGTCATCGTGCATGGCCAACGCCCCGCCGTAGAAATATTAAAACTCTTCTTCTCCCTAATGACCCATGGAAGCGTGAGTCACTGTGTGTGTCAGTCCCTTTTCACTAACTTTTCACAATCGAGTTATCATTGCAATTGTTTAAAGAGAGGGAAACTTTCAGTAGTGGGGATGGATTATTAAACACAATGTCATTCAAAATGAGTCCATTTTTTCGATGTCTTATAATCTCTATCTCTTCCCATTTGTCCAATTTCCTCCCTTTCTCCGCGACGCGTAAAATTTCTGGTTTAAAATCACTCCCATGACCTTCCTCCAGTAAGTGCTTTGTGAAATGGGATTGCGACACATTCCCATACCGGAAGCATCTTTGGTGTTTTTTGACTCCAGTACGAAAGGATCGTCCCGTTTGACCTACGTATGCTAAACCACATTCTCTACACACCAGTTTGTGTACACTAAACTTGTCCAGAGGGTCCGTCCTGTCCTTTGAGTTGTTTAGTAACGGCCTAAGGTTCTTTTGATTATAGAAGGCTATTCTAAATTGGTCTCTCGGGAAAAGATCACCCATTCTTTGCGACACTCCACCGTAGTATGGCAGTTTGCACCATTTCTTACTATTATATTGACACTCGTCTTGGCTATATAGTAAACCACTCGCCTTCATTGACAGTTTTTTCTTCAACATTCGATCTATTTAATTTTCACTGTAACCATTCCTTGACGCTAAAACTTTAATGGTATTTAGTTCCTTGTCGAAATAGTTACAAGAGAGGGGGATTCTTTGCATTGTATTTAACATGAAATGAAATGTCGCCGGCATTTGGGAGAAATGATGACAGGATTTGAAGGTTATTATCTGGTCTGTGGTTGTGTTTTTTTCGGAATATGGAAAATTTGAGATTATAATCTTTCTTTGACACTGTAATATCTAGGAAGTTTAGTCTGCCGTCTTTCTCTTTTTTCACACGTGAAAACTATTTTTTCAGTTATTGAATTTAATGACTTTAGGAATTGATCTAATTGTCTATTTGTACTTGTCCATATTGCAAATACATCGTCCACGTATCGATATACACGTCCACTTTTTATGAACACATCACCTTCTTATTCACCCCCGCTCCCCCCATTCTTCCTCCTTCTCACCCTTCTTTCTCTTTTCAGAATATATATACCGTGACCAAGGTTTGAGAAACTTGTACCTGAAGATGACGCAGAAACGTTGAAACTAATTATACCAATAAAAGTAAATCTGTGGATTGAAACATAGTTGGTGTTATCATTTATTAAGTCTTTAAGTTACTTAGATTTGCCTTAAAATTTGTAATTTTTATTAGCATTCTCCCTTTTCAAGGTATTTGGAAATTAATGTAAGCTTCTCATTGGTGCTATCATATTTTTCCAAGCCATTGAATGCTCTTCTCTAAATTTTGCTAATTGTCAACTCTTACCTCTCCTCATGTTATCAAGAGCATTAAGGTTAATAATAATTATGCGTCTTTTTTTGGGGCGAGATTTATACTGAGGCAGTCGATTCTTCCATCTAACCTCTCGTCAGAAAAATACCTGAAATTAGTGTGAAAAAAGATGCATACATTTGTGGGAAAAACGTAAGGGAGTAAGGAACGAAGTAAGTGTATACGAACTGTTCTTCGCTGTTGAAAATATGCCGCGTTCATGAACTGGGATTTAAACGTAAGATTGAAAAGTACAAGGACTTATACCATATTTTAGTCAATTTATTGTGTTTACAACTCCATGACCCATGTTCTTATTGAATGCACTGTTCAAATATCCTAAAACCGACCATAAAATAGCACGTAAGACGTTCCCGAGCATCCAAAGAAAGAAGCAAGAAAGATGTAAATACGTAGGTAAATGCGTTGCGTAAATAGAGCGGGAACGCCGAAGAGCCTTCGGGGTATGGCTGAGCCAATAAAAGCTTGGGAAATCATTAAAACGCACTCCACTCTGCGTCGCCGATATTTCACCCGGCCGAGCAGAGAAGTGGTTCAACTTTGCAGCGTGATCAGGGAGTGCGGGAGAAATAAATAGGGGAGTGGGTCGGGTGGTTTTGCGAAACGACCCAACGAGGCCCGTTTAAGGTCATTCGGCGCCCGAGGTCGAGAAGGGCTGGGAGGGATTGCCGTAGGTGTGACGAGCGAGAGAAGCGTTTGGAATAGGTTAAAGCGGGAGAAACTCCAAAAGGTGTGGCTCTTGAGAGAACGGCGACGCGAGCTCCGACACGCTTTCTCAAACGGACAAAAGACGAACGGAGGAATAAATGTAGTGTCATGAAGTAAATAAATGATCAAATACGGTGAAGATACTTTCTAATCCTCGTTTTATATCGCATTTTTTTACCGCCTAGGCTTTTGTTTTTGAATGGGACACATATTTTGACGCCAAACTGAGAGGTCACAATCGTCTTTATTTTCGGGCTTGAATAAAGGGAAGTTAAAATCAAAGTGAACAGTGGGAAGTTCCATGGACGAATAGCAAACCAGAGAGATGTTACTTAGTTCCTGCTAGGCCTAGTTACGAGTACGTTGCCGGACTTTTTGGACTCAATAATGAGGATATTTTTATTTGAATAATTGAATTTGAAATTGTTATGATAACACTTAAGTTTGCTATTCCACATATCTTTATTTTCTACGACCCGGGTTTCGGCGTTCGATGTCTTCGACGAGTTCGACGTCAAACGACGGACGGGAAGATCTTCACCTGAAGATGACGTCAAACGTCGAAACCCGGGTCGCAGAAAATAAAGATACGTGGAATAGCAAAGTTGAGTGTTATCATTACAATGTTTACAGATTCCACAAAGTTACGCCTTATACTACCAATTTAATTTGAATATTAAACAACTATAAAAACAAACCTAAGCCACGCAGTTATTTTTTCCTATTTAACTGTTTTTTTTGTCAAAAACGGTTATAAGGGAATAGAAGCCTTGATAAAGTGATGATACATATTGAGATGGAAATCACTGGAGGCTCTAATGTTTTTTGTAGGGATGAGGTAATTATAAAATGTCATATTACACAAGTGTCAGGTTAGATCAGGATATTAAATTGTGACCACCCAAATGCTACTATCGAGGAAAAAAATTGAAAAAAGTGCGAGATAAACTGACAGGAAAGAGGAGTAAAAATTATTCTTCTATCTCGCTCACCATTCACTCCGATTCCAAAATCTAATTAAGGTATCAATACACCGGTGCAAATGTTACAATCCTATTCTATTTTCCTCTCCCCGCACTTATTCACGGCTGATACCAACGTTCTTCATGCCTTTGATGAAAATTCCACGAAGGTCATAAGATATGTGTATATTAAGTTTAAATGTCACCCACGAAGATATTCAAGCCCTTCACCGGAAAGCGAAGGGTACGCAACTTCAAAAACAAGTGTACACCGCATTTCCATTTCAGCCACTTCTATCCATTTCTAACCATTACCCTCCATTTCTGTCCATTTCCTACCATTTATATTTATTTATGTCCATTTCTGTCCGTTTCTATCCATTAATGTCCATTTCTATCCATTTATGTCCATTTCTATCAATTTCTATCAATTTCTATCCATTTCTAGCCATTTCTATACATTTCTGTCCATTTCGCGACGATTTCTCAGCAAGCGTACTCCATTTCTTAGAGTTGCATACCCCTCGCCGAAAAGTAATTATATGGACCCTGCATTTAAGTAAGCGGTTCATCCACAGTGGTAAAAAAATCGAAAGGAGTCATATTTCTCGCTGATCGATGAAAATAATGTGAAGGTGTAGTCATTATGTCAAACTAGCAATTATACTATGTAATATTGGTTCAAAGACACTGCATTACTGCATTAAATGGATTGAATGGAGAATATAACAGGAGGTTGAGATTTTTTCCCCGTCCATCGTAGATAAAATAAGAAAAAAGACATTTTAATTCTCAGAGAACAGATAATAGCCAGAAAACAGATAATTTTTTCATACGCATATTCATCTGTAAATGATGGTGGCAAAGGCAGTCACTTGTAGTTCTGAAGAGATAAAGGGAAAAACTAATATTCAGTACCCCGCGAACTAATATAAGCTTCGAAATAATGTTCCAAATCTAATACGTAACTGTGAAAAGTGAATGGAATTCCAGATGAAGATAATCGAAGCTGGTAAATGGATTTATTATAATAAATTTTATAATCCACTGTGGTCAAAAGCAACATGCACGATCCGGATTTTGACTGCTAAAGCATCATCAAGCAGTTGAAATCCGAATCGTACATGTTGCTTTTGACCACAGTGGATTGTAAAAGTTATTATAATAAATCCATTTAAAATGGAATTCCTCGAAGTTACTAGAGTTAGCATTTCATTCGCGAAGCTAGTAAAGCTTCTTAATTGCTCGCTGTACATCGGTTAGGGAAGCAAAGAAAGAGTAACATTCCCAATTATTAAAGTGCGACCTCGTGAGAATGTTTGCGGGGGCATGGGGAGGGAGAGGGGAAAGCTCATCCACCCCCTGAAAATTTCAAGAGGCGATCGAAACGATATGGATGCTGGGATGAGTCTGGTGGCGGGAAAGGTTAAACAATGGGCGTGGAGTCGCGGACAAAAAAGAGTTAGAATTTGAAAGTGCCGTGGGCGGAAGGAAGGCGGATTCGGGATTTGTTGATGGCATGTTGACTCGCGACAGTTGCAGCTGCGCATGTGTCCGTGCCAAGGCAATCGAGTGGAGAACAGGACGAACCTACTTTACTGAAAGTTAAAAGGGTAATTTTTAAAGGCTGCTTCAGCGACAAATCAGAACACAGAAAATTCAGTGAATTTGGCCTAAGAGTAAAGAAAATGGTCTCATCTTTCCAATTGCAGCCAATTACCGAGCACTTATTGAGCTACTTGCCATGATAAATCGAAGTCGTTTTCCATGGAATAGGATGCTTCTAGGTAACATAAAGAATAGGAAATTCTGGAGTGCAGATTACTTGAGAAATGGAAAGGGTTGCGGTTTTTATTCAATTAATTTTTAAAAACTAATATACAACTCAATCGGTTTGTTTTTGATTAAATCACAAAGGTAAACCTTTGGCTGTGAAAGTTATTAGTTGCTGGTGTGAAACAAGTAAGCCAGATTAAATACAAAATTTGTATGGTTGTCAAATCATTAAGTACTTAAGGAATAAAAAAGGGTATTATATAATTTATATCGCTATACTTCATGCTTCTATCTTCAAATGAAATTCGAGTAGGCATGGTCTTTGTTCTCGGAGAGAGAAATTTATCATCCAAATTGCCTGGACTCCTCCTTTTTTACCGGCATGAGTTCCTCTGCACCGAAGTACCCGTTATTGGATGTCTCTCACGCCACAAATGCAAAGGGGAAGTACTTACGCAAGTGTTAGATCCATGAGAGTTTTCCGGAAATTTGACGACCGAAGTAGGGCAAAGGAACGAGCCGACAGCGTCTCGGAACATCGTGTTTCCAGCATCTGCGAGTGTCGAGGGCACACTTATGTTTCATGCGAGCGATGTGCCGACGCTTATCGCCCATGAGTCCAGAGAAAGCTGGTGTTTGAAACCTCAGACACGGTTTCCGAAGATACTACGAATAAAAATTGAATAAAATTCGGCGTACATTGACTACCTGACTGTATTTGACTGCCAAAATGGAGAGAAGAATAATGCTTCATCTTCGTTTGAGGGGCATCCACACACGAGAGGAACGCGGTGTTCTAGAGCAGAAGTATCTTTTTTAGAAGCAACAATCCTCTTTTCTCTGTGCCAATCCGGTGGCGCAAATAATTTCAAAAATTAATCTCATAAATTAACATGTTCTTCCCTGGATGTGTCGACAAATTTACGGCATCCGATGGCACCAGTCTCGTAGATTCAATGGGGAAAATACGCTGAGAGGTACATTCCGTTATGGATAAAACCATAGAGTAAGTACATATAGAGTGGCAAAGAGATTTGGATATGGGTTTTTAAATAATACTTTGGCCGATAGATGGAACAGGTGTATGGAAGTTGCACGAAAAGCCATAACAAATGAGCTTTGGCACACGGCCACTTCATTTAGTGTCGCATAACTCACATGATGTTCTTATGATGATTTCGGTGCCTGGATGTTTACTAATCGACCCATAGCAACGATAACAAATCTTATTGAGTCGTAGAGACCAAATTAAACATGTATTTCATGTGCCTTTAATGAGCATCGTCTATAATGAATCGAATTCACGTCAATATGATAAGACAAGCGATTACCAAACAAGGAGTCAACTGTTAACTGATGTATCATATCAACGACAAAACAAGTGATACTCGATAAGAAGCACACAACAGCCATGGTAAATTCTCCTGTGTATGTTGATGCAAAGTCACCGAGTACCACTAGTGCCTCCAAGTGGCCTTCTCCGTTAGCCAAAATTCTTCCTCCCCTGAGGTGGTGGCACCTGAGAAATTCTTCCCAATGCACTCAAAAATGTATGCCCAGTTCTTAGCATTGCTTTGCCACTCTATATATACTTACTCTATGATAAAACTCTCGAAGTGGGAAGGCGACGGAGAAATAACCCGAGTTTGGTATACGCTCGGCGGCAGAGCTCGTGAAGCTCAAGTGCATTAAGTAATATGTTTTGCAATGTGAAACCCTACAGGTTGGTGCGGCTTCATCCTGTAAATGTGTAGTAGTTAGGTAGTCGAAGGGAGGAGGATATCGTCGCAAGGATATGAATAGACCACTGCGGCCGCGCTCACTTCAATGCCTTCACTCTATGAAGGGGTTGCAAAGACGACGGCTCACCCTCACGTCATCAATTCCTCACAGCGGCGGGCGACGGTTGTATCAGAGAGAGGGCAACACGTAGTGCATCGGGTGTGACGTCATTGTTGGCGACGACGCGACGCCGACTGAACAAGCCGTTTTGGAGCACTATTCTTCACAATTGACCAATTAAAAAAAAACTCAAATCACTCCCATAGTACACGACACAGTTTCACTTCCCAAAACCTTGCTATTTTCTTTACCTTAAGCCTGAATCACACGATACTTGACCTTGTACAAGTCCGAGGATGCTAGCGAGTACTGGATTTTTAGTACGAAACCTAGCATGCTTGAAACCTTCCTAGGAGCTATCACACGACACTTGAACTTGCACAAGATCTATTTAGTAGATCTTTGATCTAGTATAGTCGCATCCGCAATATCTTTTAAAGCCTTTGCCCATACGGCCTTATTATGGTATGCAGGTGATTTGGTATTATTAAGACACGAGTTCCTACCATAATTATCGATTAAGACCTCTATTGCCTCAGGTTCCCAAGCCAATGTGTATTGCGGTGAGGTTTGTGTTGTTTATTTGATCGCGGGAAATTGTAATTATCACAAGGGACTAATACGAAACCTAGCATGCTTTAAATCTTCCTAGGGGCTCACACGATACTTGACAAGGTCTTGCACAAGGTCTGTTTAGTAGGTCTTTGATCTAATACTGTCGTGGAAGGAGTTTGACTACCGAAATGGATGATTTCGAACGAAGATGACGGCTTTTGGCCGCTGCAGCTCCTCAACCTCAATTGCCTCAGGTACCCAAGCCATTGTATCTTGTTGTGAGGTTTGAGTTATTTATTTGATCGCGGGAAATTGTAATTGCCACGAGGGACTATGGAGGCGCTGACATCAAAAATTGACGGCGGCGTTGCAAAGAGCAAAGGTGATTGGTCGGCGGCTACTAGGTCCTACTGGGAACAAGTATCAAACTAGTACCGCACCAATTACGAAAACAAGGATACCAGCCAGTATGCAAGCGATCATGCAGGATTTCCAGTATGCTTGGTCTGTATCACACAATACTTGACCTTACACAAGTCCTAGTAAGCTAGCTAGTCCATCCTCGGCCTTGTACAAGTTCAAGTATCGTGTGATTCAGGCTCCAGATTCATCCAACTAAATTGCGTCGTTGACGACCAGTAGCCAATTAGTAAACTCGCACAATGAGTTTTGGGGCTTGGAATCACGTGACCGAGGAATTCATGACGGTGGCCTTTGTTCAAATCAGCTGATCGAGATAAATTATTTAGTTTTCATTTCCTTCTTAGAAATATCAGTCAATTTCAACTGCGCTATAATTTTGGACGGGCTCTAATTCATGCAGGTCATCATAAGATTTTTAGGCAAGGAATTAGAAATTTGGACAAAATAATATTAAAATAGATTGTTTGTGAATATTTAATTTGGTAGGTCACCTTAATATATTTACAAAGGAAATGTTTCCAGGCTTAACTTTGTGGAAGTAATTAATAGTAACTTAAATAAAACTTTGTATACTCCTCTATAGGTTTAATAACACGACCCGGGTTTCGACACTTCCTGAACTCCGACACTCGACCTGAAGATGACACGAAGTGTCGAAACCCGGATCGTGTTATTTAACCTATAGAGGAGTATACAAAGTTTTATTTAAGTTAATATATTTATTTAAAGCTATAATAAGGAGAAATGTATTATTTTTTGTTTTAAATAAAATCTGTGCATAACCTGTAAATGACCGAGTTATCACGAAATGTATACGCCAAAAAACACCAGTAAAAATAGAAAACTGAATTGCCAAAATATCAATTCGGTGTGATGTAATTTGTCTTATTTCAATCCATGTGCATCACCATTGAGAACAATTCTGCGCATTGAACACACATCTGTTAATAAACAATGATCGATCCATCCAACTTGCCAGGATGCCAGGAGGGCGTGACTATTAATGCTACTACATACCCTTTCACTTTTCAGATCACGCTAATTCCATTACAACGCGCAGCAACTCAGTTAACATTCAATTCGGTGTGTGTTGATAGTAGATCTTAGTTTTGTTACGATCACTTATTGACATGTTCGCGACCCTGGTATGTAATGTGAAAGAGTGTTCGTCGACTATTTAAATCTCCTCGATTTATGCGTCGATGAAGGATGGATAGGTAGAAATAAAATTAATAATCTACAGGACCATCGCATTCGCTATGAATAGAGCTTCACGATTTTCCTGAGGCTTTCTGATGGGTTGAAGAGAGATAAAACGGGTGCTTATCGGAAGAAAGGAGTCGCTTACGGGGTATGATAAAGTGAAACTTGAACTATGTAGTTTTCACACTTTATTTGGAATACCAAACCCTACCGGTTTCGATACGCTCATGTCATTTTCAAGGGTACTCTGACATTCTCCCTGTGGCGAGCCCATGTATATATTCACAAAGAGGGAGGGAGGGTACTGCAGGAGTGGTTGGGGTAGGGGCTTAGAGGGTGTGATTGAATAGGAATAGGGAACGTGTTGAAGGTCAGAATGATGGGGGAGTGCTTTTTAAAGGTGGGGCAGGTACATGATAAAGTGGGGACAGATTAAACGGTACAATTTTATTTCACAATTTCGGTCCCAAAGCCTTAGATGCTGATATGATCTCAAAGTTTTCTAAAAGAGCTCAAAGATCTCAAAGTTTTCTTTCCAGCTTTGCACTTTTGTCATGAACACTTAAAATCTCTACTCTAAAACCCGAAATGTGATTAAAACCGGATAAATGAGATGCAAAAATTGATTTGTTATCACCACGAATACTCCTGCAGTACCCTCCCTCCCTCTTTGTAAATATGTATATGTATATATATATATATACACGATGTGGATAGGATGGAGGAGATAGAGACACAAAAAAAGAGACGATCACACTTAAGTGTGATCGTCTCTCTTTTTTTGTGTCTCTATCTCCTCCATCCTATCCACATCGTGTGTTCATCGCCGCATGGCTGACTCCAATCCATCAACGTATTATATATATATATATATATATATATATATATATATATATATATATATATATATATATATATAATGTAAATTTAAATATATTAAATATAATGTAAATATATGGGCTCGCCACTGGTAATATGTCAGAGTACCCTTGAAAATGACACGAGAGTGTTGAATCCGGTTGGGTTTGGTATTCCAAATAAAGTGTGAAAAATACATTGTTCAAGTTTTATTGTATCATGTCACTTTTTCACAAAGTATCGCCTGACTTGATCCAACTTATACTATACGCTTACGGAGTAGCTGCGGTTGTGAAGGAGTTGAGGTGACATTTCCCGCCGCCTGAGCCAATTCGCTCGACCATCCAGTAATATGGAATTTCACTCACTTCTCACCCCATCTCCACCCACGCAACTTCCCACGAATGACTTTTCTTTACGGATTGAGACGGGGATGATCGGAGGAAAGGAGCGACAGACACAGAGATACGGATAAGAGTGCTGTGGAGCTGGGGTTTTGCCGATATATGCAACAGGTATTCGACGTGCAATCATTATCCAGAATCCAGAGAGCGCCCAGCTGCGTGTCGTCAAGTACGAGCGTGTTGTTTGGAGGGAGAAACAGAAGAGAGGCGATCACTGGGTGCTGGGGGTCCCACTCGCTCCATTAAAGCGTTGAAAGCGGTTGGCAATGAGCACCATTCGAGATAATTCTCATCGTTTTGGCCTTTGTGTTGCATCCGCATCGATGTTCGCCGACTTCGTCTCGGAAGCCATTAAAATAAGACACGCCCTTTACTGCCGCGAGCAACGAAAAGACACACTAAGACCGTGCTCGAGCAGTGGAAGAGAAAGTCTCTATTTGGATTGTTGCATGTTACTGCCCTAAAATTGAGTTTGGTCTTGGTGCTAGCTCATATAATCTATTGCAATACACGTCCCAATTCACTGGATTTCAGAACTTTGGCCATAACGCATCAATGAGTAACAGGAATCTTGTAAAATTTGTTTACTAAATCTTTCTCGATCAATTGAAAATTGCAACTAGACGAATCGTATGCCGTCTTCCTATTTGGATTCAATTTTTTCTTTGACATATGCGAGCTAGCATTAATTCCTAAATTCCAGAGAATAATATCCTCAAAATATACGCAAGTGGTTATCATTAAACAGTTACGATTTCTTCAATTGTTCAATGATAAAAACTCATTATTCGTATTCCAGGCATAATGTGGCTTGAAACAAAGTATTTTCTTGATATACCGGTATTTTTGTAAATAAATAGAGTATGTTTTTATAGGAAAAATGTGTTTTCCTAAGATTTGGAATACATATCAGAGTGTCATAGCTAACTGGTTAATATATCCGTGTTATGTGTAAAACGGCACACATGAGCATAATTTGTTTCACTTGTTGACAATGCGAACAGCGATGAAGACAAATACCTGGTTCTTCACATTACATTTCAATATTCGGACAAATGATTATTATTGGCCATGAAATTCCCTTCAAAATGTTTTCAGTTCCTAGCCTGAAGCATTTTGGCTGCATAGAGAGATCTGACAAAGCTATAATTCTTGGTGGAATAGTTATTTCCTGACTAATCTTGGCTTGTGAAAAGAGAATGGAACACGTGCAGTTGCTCTGCCCTGAGTAATGCAGCGAGCATATTATCTCAATCAAGTTTTAGGTGAGGCATTTTGCCAGGTCCTGGAATCTGAGCTTGCATAACTGATAGTTTAGGTAAGGCACTGTTAAGTGACGATCGTGCGATTTGCTCAACGTCCTAAAATTAGTAGGTTACCCATAAGTGTCTACTATTTACGTTCGAGAAAATTGCATCGCTCCGTGATTATATCATGCCGACGTTGAATTGCGTCACACTGCAATTTTAAATTGTATTTACTTACTAGCTGATTACAACTTTCTAAGATGCCACAGTGAAACTGAAATGTAATTTTATTATCTGATCGAAGTAGAATTCCTCAGATTCGAGACAAAATTAATGCCGAGATTATATTATTTGCTTATCGAATCTACTGAACTGACTAAATGCTACTAGTTGTGCCGACCTAATTTTTGACGGCTGCATTACGCAAATTAACATAAAAACGCGAGTCAGTAAAATAAAAAAAGAAAAACGCATAAAACGAAGTCGGGCAAACTGTACGCAAACAGGCAAACAAACGCTGTAACTGGAGCAACATTACGAAAAGTAAAATGAAATAAATCCTTTATTTCTGCCCACTGCAGTTTTAAGCGAAGAGGGAGTCGATGACCCAAAATCAGCGTCATTTCCATGGAGTTCACGCAGCGTTACGCTGTAGGGCATGAGAGAACACCGCAACTGATGATACGCGGAGAAGTTGATATACGTAGCAAAATATCTAGGGAAAAGAACCAAGTTTTCATTTAATTTCCTAAAATTTTGGAAGATTAACAGTTGGAGAAGATAGCAAATAATGCCTACCCTGCTAAAAAATTCTGTATAGTTTCCTTATGAATACTTCTACAGAATTTTTTAAAAATTTCTGTAGATATTCCTTGAAATATTGAAACGCCATTTAACGGAATTCCCTACGACGTTCATCAGAATACCTAAGGATATTCTGCAGAATACCTAAGGATATTCTGCAGAATACCTTAGGACATTCTGCGGAATTCCTTAGGACGTTCTACAGAAGCCCTTTGACGCTCTGTAGAACTGCTTACAAGCTCAAGGAAACCTAACCTATTTCCGTAGAGTTGCTGAAGTTCTACAGAACAGCTTGTAAGGAGTTATTTTGCTCTGCAGAAGACTCTACAGAAGATATGTTATGTAGAGGCAGGCTCTCATGTTCCGTATAGATCCTTAGAAAAGGAACTTGTTCTGAAGAAAAAGAGTCAATTTCTGTAGAATTCCTTACATTCTGCAGAACAGCTTCTAAGGAATTTCTTAGCAGGGTAATCGAGGGATATCTATGCTCATTCACGAATGCTCTTCTCGGAATGGGGTCTTTGATATTTCTGCCCTCTTTGATATTTCTGCCCTGCCTCTGCTCCGCATCCGCCGCTGGTCGAGAACCCCGAGGGACGACCGTTTCTGGAATGAATTCCACCGCACCCGACGGACGGGAAAACCGCCGCGGAAAGTTTTGATGCGACCGAGAGAGACTGCCTGACGCCGCACCAGCTGAGTGAGTGGCGAGAGGCATCACACGTGCCTTCCCCAGCCGACAACTGCGCTGGAGACTGGACGTAGGAAAAAAAATTGCAAATTTCGCAATCTCTTCCATCCGCCCAAGCGAGCATCAATTCATTCTTCCTCAACACTCCCGTCCACACTCCCCCACTCTGGTGGCGATCCCCTGAACCGCGAAGCCGAGCGATGATGATGAATGCGAAGCGGACGCCATCTGCAACAAGCGCGTCGGACAGTTGAAGGCCAAAGAGCGCCTCGGGCACCCAAGCGCACTTACTCTCTCCGCCGAGTTGCGGAGATGGAAAATTGTTTCGCGGTAAGATTGCGGAGGAAGGAGAGGGAGGAATAAAAGGCAGCCATTGGAAATCTATGAAACGGTTGGAAATGAGAAGATCAGACCTCGTTGATGGAAGACAGTACATTCTCCTTCACATGGGACATTGTACGGGACTGAGACGGCATATTAGACTCGTCAAATCTGAATGTACTGTATCTTGTACGGAACTATTTAGACGTTTAAAGGAAAACAAAATAATTTGATTGATTGATCAAATGTAACCGCTTCTAAGATCGATTTTAACTGCATATTCCATTTTCTTCTTATTTCATTCTTATTAATAAGCATGGGCAAGTACTCAGTTCCCAAATATGAGCGTCAGTAAATCACGCCGCCTATATTGCTACGTATAAATTTAGCTATTTCAAGGGGAGGGTATTTATTTCATACTTATCAAATAAGATTTGCAAGGGGTTAGAGGGATATGAGACATTTGCGATCCAAATTGCGATTCGTGTTCGAGAAAATATTGGATTCGTTCCACCTCTACTATGAACGCACGACGTAATGCGAACAATATTTTTATTTAGTTTCTTAAGAATGGTTTCAAAGATGGGTAGAAGGTTAGGCAATAAGAATTTTGTGCCCTTGGTTTCCTGGGTTCGTAGTTAAGGGCAGTATTATTTTGGGTGAAATAGACAGGATGGAGGAAAAACCTAGCATTGGTATAAACTAGTCTTAATATCAGGTGCCAACTGGCTTTCCATCCAAACAACGGCTTACAGTCTTGGAAGCACTCTCAATGAGGCACCTAAGGAAGGAACCTTATTTCTCTGAAATATCTCAACTGCCGCCGGAAATCGAGCCGAAGCCCTCGAAATTGGAGGCCATAGCACTCTAGGCAACCAACTAGATCTCAGTCTGCAATGGATGATTCACCCTTTCCCCCTGCTCTCCCATTGACGTTGTTGGCAAAAGAAGAGTATATGTTTATCAGAGTAACAGATAACCTAAGTTCAAGTAAAATACCTAGAGTATAGGTCAGGGGTGGCGAACCTTTTGGCGATTGAGTGCACAAGTTTATGAAATAAGAGTACTCTCGCTCGACTCGCGTGCCAACCCATCGAGTGAGATAGAGGTATCCCTTAGCTCCCTCCCAGCTCCGCGTGCCATTTTGGGCAAGCCATAGGTTCGCCTCCCCCGGCATAGGTTAATGAAAAATTAAGCGATCGATCAGAAACTCCGCAGACGGATACAGTTTAGCCAAAGGTGTAAAATGAAATTGAATGCGGATGAAAACACAAAATATTTGAGATAAAACACTCTTTTCGGTAATCAATCGCAAGAAAACTCAATAGTGCCACAAAACAGTCCGGAATAAAATCTTGGAATAGCAACTTCTCAAGGCGAATTCTATTACTGTACTGAATAAAGGACGAAATGTTTCCACCTGCTGGTCTGAAGGATGAGGCGATTGCAGCCTGTCCTTTGCCTCCGTTCTTTCGCTCGTCAGCTTCGCTCTTACGTTTTATAAGAAGCGGTCTTTGGCGCGTGTGATTTCGGAAATGGAAAGGAGTTTGTGGGAATGATTGGAGGGATAGAGGCATGGTGGCGGCGGGACTGAGGAATCGTGTATTTATCGCCCGATAATCGCTTCGAGTGGGAAGGGGAGTTTAAAAATATGCGAAAGAGGAGTAAGGGGGTTGTAAAGTGTTGGATAATTGCCCGTCCATGGATTTTTGAGTCGTGACCCTGAGAGCCCGCATATTTACATCCTCTCTCTCTCTCTCTCTTCGTCTCTCATCATTACTGCGCGCCCACCGCCATATCCTCGACCCTGAAATATATACAGTGCGTGCTGTAGTCCCGTCCTTCCTGTAAGCTCCTCGGCCATTCATAAAATCGTTGAGGCTTCGCCCACGCGACCCCTTCCTTTTTTCATCGCTCTCTTGTTTCCCTCCTCACCTTTGATTTCCTTTCACTCCGCAGGGCGGAGAATGCGCTGAAGGACTTGGGGAAAGGGGAGAGGGTGGGGAAGTTGCTGGTTGGGGCTTGCGGCCGAGCAGCAACGACAAGTTCAATGCATCGATGTTAAGGCAGTGCGAGCGAGATAGTTCCCTAGTCATAATAGAGACCATATTCGAATTATACGTTTTAATTTCACCAGCTGTGGGACACACGAATTAAATATTGCATTATCAATGGTACAATAATATAGTTTTACATGGCAGAAATTGTAAGTAGTCAAATGAAAATATCTTAATAAGTCTTTAACTCGAGTAATTATTTTCACGCGGTACGTTTGAAACTCCATAAAAACGGAAGGCAACAACATAACTGAAGGCAAAATAGATGAAAAATCTTCAGAGGATATCCTAGGAAAAAATAAATACCAGGCTCAAATAAAGAGTCAATAGGAAGGACTGTTAGGAAATAAGGCAACTAGCATAAGATTGGGAAGGATAGAGGGCTGAAGTTAACCAATCATAGGATTGAACGACCAATGGATGATGGTATCACTAAAAAAATCACATATGCACAGTTTCTTGCAAATATGCATTTCAACAAAAATTGCTCTAACGAACTAAACTGTGGCGTTTACGATTGCGGAAAACTGTAAACTGTCAACCATCAGCAGTCCCAACGATCATTTTCGTAGTTGCCGCTGCTGAATGCGGCTTGTGGTTTGAATTTAGTAATCCAGTTGTCAGCCATCCCTTTAATATCTTTTTCGATTTCTTACATTCCTCTTGGCTTTGATGGATATCATTATGCCAATGATCAAAGCAGCCTCAAGTATTTCCGTCCACTGTACTGCATATGTTAATGTCTTACTTCGTGAAACATTGAAAAGTATCGTCGTAACGTATACATTTACAGAGAGGGCTGTTAACATTAGTCTCTGCAACCGAAGATTAACAGATATTGTCAGTGCAAGTCTAGGTTGACAGCCGATCTCAAATTGAAATCATACACCTGACTTCAGTTCACGGTTAACGCTAAAATGGACAGCTCAAACTTATTGCATTAACTAAATAAAGGCTACTTCTTAATATTTCTCCTCGCTTGACTTTTTTCAACTGAACATGGGTTCATTGAGTAACCATCATTTTCACGTTGAAAACTTTTGAAGTAATCAACTGCGTAAACTCAACCTTTAAAACAATGATCCTTCATTGTAATCACAACCGAATCAAATGAAAATTGAGCGCATGAACGCAATTAACAAGTGTGACATTTGTTGTTGCCACGGTTGACGTATTAAGTTGATGCCAACCGTAAGCATGGTTTTAGTGGTCAGCGTCTCGAGATGGTCGAAGGAAACCGATCGGAGTCTCATTATGCTTTCTTCTCAACTCAGACGACTCGGCGTAATGGATTCAGTCACGAAGCAGGAAAAAAAGTGATTTATCGTCCGCCGATCCTATCTCAACTAGTCCTGGCAAATACGTACTGAAACACTTGTTGATAATTGGCTGGCATCTCATGTAAATATGGCTGCAGTTGCTGCGTGGACCACTCTCTGTCTCTCCCCCTTTCGTTTCTTACCTTTCCTTAGCGTGCCTTCTTTCTTCTAGATGACCGCTATGATTTATCGAATTCATTCACGTTATTGATGACCTTCTAGCTGATAATTGGCGACCCGAAGATCCAAAGTGAAGGCAGTTCGGACACGCCTCGTAATGGATCGCAAGTTTAAAAGTCGAGTCTCCTTTTTTGCTATCCAAACTTCTTAGGTCAAAATTTGCGTTGGTGCTCAGTTTCACTTAAAGGCCAGCTAACGAGCAATCCATAGTAAGACGCATGGGCATAACGCTTAAATTTTCAGACGTGCGAAAATACTCTCAGATTATTCTTTGGACGGAAATATTACCGCTGTGGGTAATTGGATCATCATTTTAGATTCGTGCTTTCGTAATTAAGGAAAAGAAGTCCACTCAGGGCGAGTTAATCCATAAATATCACATTCATCGTTGAGAAGAGAAGAGAAGAGAGAGAGAGAGAGAAATGATGAGACTTTTTTAAATTCACTTATCAGCCCGCCGCTAATGAACCTGGAAATATTTCAGGATCGCATCTCGCGTTGAAAAAGAAGGAAATTCCAAATTAATGGCTTTGGAGATAGCTAAGATGTGGAATGAGTCTGTTGGGGGCTGGGGAGGAGGAGGGAAGGGAAACCACTCGGGCTCATAATTGACCGTCCCTTTTCGTATAACTGTCTTAGGACACCTCCGTATGGAGTACACACTGAAGAGGCGAAACAGATGGCCGCAACTTTGCTATTCTGCACGGTGATTTCATCTCTTTACCGATTTAAGGACCATGACACATCACTTTCCAAAGGCAGAGAATGAGAAAAATATTTATTAAAAGCTCAAGTTTCCAGCTCAAATCGATTGATTCTGACAATTCTGACAACTCATGTAATCTACCATTACAATGTATTTTTGAGAAATTGGAAAAAATTTCAAATTTTTGAGTTTGAATTATATTATCAAGTTTCCGCGTAGAAATACGAATTTATATCATTGCATGTGGTGTAATCATGCATATGTGTTCTCATAGTTATAAATAAAACATTAAACATTATTTATTAATCAAGGAATACTAGAAAATTGTGCAAAATGCTTAAATTGAAGAAAAAGTCTTTTCAAATGAAATAGAAAATTGTGAAAAATGAAGATATTCATAGAATCCGATCAGAGCTGTAGGTTGTTGCAGTGTTAGATACTAAATTTTAGGGTACAAAATGGATCGGTGGAATGGCATTAGGCCGGTCCTATTACATTGTTAAATTTTTCCGAAACCTTTTATGCCCTTGTTAAATCAAGGGCCAGAAAGACGTCGATTAGAGAGTTGAGTAAGGGCTTTTGAGCAAGGCGCGTGGATCAGAAGAGATCATTACGAGCGACGGTCTCTCAAATTTGAGGAACCGGGAAGGAGATCAAGAATTTTCAGAAAATTTATCGGGGGAGATGCGAAAGAAAATTATCGAAAAAGATTTGACTCACGACGGTTGCTGCCAATTATTTGTTCCAGTTTCAGAACAAGAGCTATTCCTCTAATACTTTACTATTTCTAACGCTATTTGAGAATATCCTATTACTTCATGTATCTGGATCCATGTTTGACCCAGATTATCCTATCGTTTTGCTTAATTAGGCACGAAAGAAAAATAAACGCTGTTTGACAGTATCAGAAAAATATGTTGATCCCTCTGTTGCCTTTTATGTATTCTGTTTTGCTGATAATCACGCTGTGTGTTGTCAGCAATGCCTCTCAATTAGCACTACAAAAGAAGACGCAATTCTGGAGTTTTGATGGGAAGTAAAACCTCTAATACCGTAAAATGAGCAGCCAATGGTTGATATTTTCTGGCGGCATGATGTGAAATAACGCATAACACAACCAACTAGTCCGAAAAAATTAAGTTTAGACCCAGACAAAACTAATTACCGGGTGACGTCTTTTCTAATGTCTTCGAAAACCTTCCAGGATGACTCCCAAAAACGTCCCACGAGCTCCTGACTGGGATAGCGAAGTAATCCTGGAAAACCAAGAAAAACCTGGAGATTTCCTGGAAAAATCCTTAAAAGGTTAAAAATTCAGTTAGAGAGATGAATTTTATATCATTTCTTCAGAATTGAGTGACAAAGGCCACCAAAGTCTTAAATTTTACTCCTGACTCACTAAAACATATATAATCCTGAAAAACTTGGAATTTCCTTGAAATTAATTCATCATGCTAATTGCGTTTCCTCGAATTTCGCTGTACTCACTGATTTCAAAGTGGATGTGAGTGATAGTGGAATTGCAAATGAAGCTAGGCACATTCGAAAACTCAACCGTGTCCAGATTACAGCCTACCTGGAATTCCCCTAGAACATACCTGGAATTTGATTGTCTTATTCAGTGTTTATCTAAGAAGGAAAGATTCGCTGTTATAAGTGTTAAGCGGGAAGGATGAACACAGACTAGAACTTGTGTCATAAACTGCTTTTATTTCTGGTGGTCATAGATGATAAAAAAATATAAACATCATGTTGCGATATCGCAAAGTTTTTAAGCAACAAAACAACAACAACAGGAGTTGGTTACTACACCAACTTCCATAGTCTTGCTGCTGGCTCTTCCACATCATCAATGCTATCTGAAACCAAGACAACAATTATGAGACAGAGGATTTAATGGTAACATTTACAAAACCACATACTTAAAAACACACACGACCCAGGTTTCAACGCTTAAGCGTAATCTTCAGGTGCTTTTTCCGGGTTTACAGTCTTATATACGTATATGCTTGGTAGGAGGGGGGTGGAGGTGAGTGATTAGGGTGGTGTGGATGCGGGTTGGTCAGGAGCAGTGATTGGCGGGGAGTTTAGCGGGGGAGGGGGGAGGGCAATTTGGGAGGCGGGTGTGAGGATGGGAGATGAGGACGGGTACAAATACTCATTTAAAATCTTCGAGTCAGGGTCATGCAATGTCTTTAAAATTTCCAGCTGCTCAAGTGAGTCAAGCACACGTCTATGGGTTGCAAAACATAAAATATCAAGATTAAAATCACTGTGGTGGTCATGGTTTCACAAAAAGGTGTTTCACAAAATTGCTCTTAAGTTCACAATTATAAAATTAGGCTAGCTGGTGTTCTTTGACTCTGACATTAAAGTTACGGGCAGTTTGACCCACATATACACCTTGGCAGTCACCACACTTTAATGCATAAATGTCACTTCTCTTCTTAGGATTCAACGGGTCTTTACTCTAGTCGAATAAAGTTTTTAAGTTTCTTGGGGGTCTAAATGAAACACGGTATTTTTCTCGTGGGAAAACCTTAGGGATCTTTTCACTGATCGGACCTAAGTATCTCAGAAAACACCATTTTTGAACTGTTTTGGAGGAAATATCACCGGAGAATATAAGATTTATGGCCGCTTTTTTGGACTTTTTAATCACTAGTTTATCTAAGGTGAGATGAGTATCCATTGCTTTGCGCTATTTGTTTAATAATTCGGACTTCTTTGTTGAACTAGAGGAGACTGAGAGGGACATTGAATGGGCGATGAATAAGGGAGTGGAAGGCCATCAGCTTTTGGGCGTGAAAATGCCTGGAATCTGCTGGAATGATATGATCAGTGTAGGTCGGTTTTCGGTAGATGGAAAAATGGTGCTGGTCATAGGTGGTGGAAATACAGAGGTCAAGAAAGTAAATGGTCCGGTTGGAGTCCTTTTCGCATGAGAATGAAATTTTTGGGTGGAGGCTATTTAAAAAAATTGGTGAAATCATCTATTTGCCTGTCAGTGCCTTTCCAAAGAACTATGATGTCATCTATGTATCGGTACTGGTAGACAATTGAGCGTAGAAATTAATTTTTCGATTTAAAAAGTTTGTTTTCAAAATTATCCAAAAAGATTTCCGTGAGAAGCGGAGAAATTGGCAAACCCATCGCTAAGCCGTCAGTCTGTTTGTAAAAAAGTTGTTGAATAAAAAGTAATTCTGCGATACACACAACGTACTGATAACAAGGTCGAATATCAAGATGCTGTATACTGCTGGAAGTCTTTTTTGATAAAATATAACGATTCAACCAATTTTCTCGTCTGAGGCTACGCAGTTGAAGTCGTTTGGTGAGGATTTTCAACTTTCCTTTGTTTCATTCTGAAAGTGAAGGCGAGGTTTTGAGAGGACAACCCCTATTTCTCGCTTCTCCTCGCGGAGTACTACAAAGCATGTCCAGTATCCAAAACTCTGACCGTTTTCAATGAGTTGAAAAAGCAGTCGCCCTGCCTTACACTTAACAAAAAAATAAACAAAATAAATGAAAAATAAGGTAATAGTGTTTGAGATTATCGATAAATAAAGAAAAATTCTAGGTGCAAACCATTCAATGGGGTAATCTCCTTATTGATTTTTTATTGTCACTTGATTAACCTTTGCAGTGCTAATGCCATTAATAATGTTAAAGATATTTTGATAATATCAATTAACTAACTTCCTTTCGTCGTTTTGTTTATTTCAAACATGGAAAACCCGAAAAATAAGGAGCGATTCGAGATAAAGATCGGAACGTCAACGATCAAGAAAAGTGTATCCGGCGTGTTGCCTAGCAATCAGGTGTCGTCACTCTGTTTTAAAACCATTAATTTGGCCATTCTAACTTCAAGACAGTAATGTTTAAGTACGTAAAATTTGTATAATAGAATGATATACCATTCACGAGGAAATTGTATCGATACATGCAATATTTACCGAGTACTAAAGGAAAAACCACTTTTCACGCTTAAAATTTGCAACTTTGGCACCCCTGCGGCACGGGTTGCCAGCGGTTGACCGTCTTCAAATTTCATATACGTTACATTGGTATCAAAAGGAAAAACTTTAAGCTTCAAAACCTTACATTTTCGACACTTTGAAATGTTGGCCCACCCTTTTATATACTTACCTTCATCAAATATAGGGAGGGATTGTCCTATAATTGTTGTCTTGGTTTCAGAAAGCATTGATGATGTCGACGAGCCTGCAGCGAGACGACGCAAGTTAATGTTGTAACCAACTCCTTTTGTTTTTCAAAAAATTTGCGATATCGCAACATAATCTGTATATTTTTTTAACATCTATGACCAACAGAAATAAAAGCAGTTTCTGAAACAAGTTCTAGTCTGTGTTCATCCTTTCCGCTTAACACTTATAACAAAGAATCTTTCCTTCTTAGAAAAACACTGAAGAAGACAATCAAATTCCAGATGTATTCCAGGGGAATTCCAGGCAGGCTGTAATCTGGACACGGTTGAGTGACGATTTGAATGTGCCTATCTTCATTCGCAATTCCATTAATCATGAGAGCACAGGGTAGAGTGAAATTCGGGGTGACACAATGAGCATGATGAATTTATTTCAAGGAATTTCCAAGCTTTACAGGATCACATATTTTTCATTGGGTCAGGAGTGAAATTTAAGACTTTGGTGGCCTTTATCACTCAATTTCTGACAAAATGATATAAAATTCATCGCTCTGAGTTTTTAACCAATTTAGGATTTTTCCAGGAAATATCGAGGTTTATCTTGGATTTCCAGGATAACTTCGCTATCCCAGTCAGGAGCTCGTGGGACTTTTTTGGGAGCCATCCTGGAAGCTTCCAGCAGACATTGGTAAAGGTCCCACTCTGTAATTATTTTTGTACAGGCTTGCGGTCAATTTCAACTAATTTTACCGTACTAAACGTAATTGATATGCTTACTGTAGATGATATTTCGATTGTCCAGGCAAGTTTCTGTCTCTCCTTAACTACCTTGTACATTTTGTACCAATTTTACAGTGGACAAGGTTGGTGCACAAGAGACAGAGTAGCAACACTTGAGTCATCAATGCTTCTTTAAATGAATCGCAAAGTATTCTACATTTGTAATAATTGGATAAAATATCGGTTGAGGTCATATTGAATCATTCGTAAAAAAGAGAGAAGAAATTCAATTCTATGCAGGCAGTTTGCGTCTAACATAAAAACTAAATGCATGAATAAGCTTGCGGGTGGAATATTTGTGCTTGCTCGAACGTTTAATGAGTTTATAATGAGCGAGAACAATCGAAGTTGCCAAAACGTATCTAGAAAACCATACTTTGTATGCTGTCTCTGCAAACCTAGAATTAAATATTGATTAAAAATATATTTACACAACCAAAAGCAATTACATGAAGAAGAAAGAAGACTGAGATAATGCTATCTCTGACTTCATAAAACATGCTGAAATACAATATTATAGCTAACAAGTTAATGCGGATGAATAAAATAGCTGGTAGAAGTTAATATTTTTATTAAAAAATAGAGCAGTGTGTTAATTATCTCAGAAAAGTCGCTCAAATACCTTTAAGTAAAAAGACGCAAAATTTAAATGTAGAATGTAACGAGTTGGTAGTAATACTGTGAAATGATTCTTCCAAAATCTCAGATACTTCATTTATTTGAGGGAAAGTGGTCGTATTATGGTCAAATACTCGAATCATGGTGCGAGGCAAACCGAAAATGTAGTCAAAATGAGACTAGATTTTACTATAAAGTACAAGAAAATATCCTTCTCATATTCCGAGCCTCTTCTTGTCCTCCATCCTCCTCTTGCCTTCTTGTTCTCGTGAAAATCTTCGACAAAAAGTAGAGGGCCATTTTTCGCATTTTAGTACTTTGAGTGTCCTCCAAAACCTCACCAAAGGTTTACGTTATCTTAAACATTATGAGTAAGGTCCTGAATCCGACAAAAGTGCCAGAAAAGTGATTTTGCTCCTTAAATATGTCGCTTTTATAGTAATTTTATAGTCAGTATCTATCCATGTCACTTTTTAAACCGCTGATGACACATTTCTTGTTTCAACGTTTTGATTTGTATTTTATAAACCTGTCCAGGATATCATCCAAACGTTCCCCACCCTTCCTTTATATGCGTTTCGATCATCGGATATGCCTTATTTTTTTCCCCATTCGTTGACAGGTGGAACTGGAGCTCATCAGAGTTGTGACTGCCGGTCTGCGGTCTCTTCCCGCACCTGGTGCGGCACTCAACAAAGTCAGATCAGAGCGGATCGACGGATTAAGAGTTCTCGATGCTTAGGAATAAATTAACAGTAAGTTAATCATGCATGTCTCATTTGTTTAGTTTGTTTGTGACAGTCTACATCTACATCTATATAATACCCCGCGAGCTGCCGCTTGGGCGTGTGGCAGGGGGTGGTATGTCACCAGCCGTATAAAGGTGTACGTATTCGTAGATGAAATGGGGACATGTCCTATGAAAGTGTTTGGAGAAGCTTAGTTTTTATTGTGGTCGCTTATTGTGCGCGGAAAGAACGAGTTTTTGTACCTATCTGTTCGGCAGAGTATCTCTCTTATTTTATCGCATCTGTCAGACCTAGAAATGTAGTGAGGCATCATGATAGTATTCTCTGTGTCGCTCTGAATAATATCAGTTCTGAATTTATCTAGCAGCCTAGGCCCTGCGTGCTGCCTCCGAGTCTTTAGGGGCTCCCACCTTAATCCCTCTAACAGTTGTGTAACACTCTATTTTCGTTCGTAGCAGTTTTTAACCAAGCGCGCTGCTTTTCTTTGTATTTTGTTAATTCTTTTGGTTAAAAATATTTGACCAGGGGCCCAAATGCTTGTGCTCGTATTCGAGATGTGGCCTAACCAGAGCGAAGTAGAATCTCTCTTTGACTTTTTCATCCGAGGGCCTTCCTACAATACTTTTAATAAAACCTAGTTTCTTTATTGCTGCGCCACATATGTTCTGTATCTGTAATCCCCACGATATATCTGAAGTAATGGCAATTCCAAGATATTTAATGTATCTGAAGATTTTATGTTCACTCCACCCACTCAGTCATGTAGATATCGGGTATATCACGCCCAATTATCAATTCCAAATGGACATTTTCCTCGTACGGATTCGGTATTACAATTAGCTCGCGAGAAAATGAACACAATTGAAAGGAGGAATCAATCACAGCCAGGAGTGGGTTAAATGCCAAAAAAGTAAAAGCACTAAAATTGCTATTAAAACATACAAAACTAAGAACATATAAAACTAGGTATATTCAAGCCAATCATCCCTGGGTGCGTCCAAGATAATGGAGCAGTCGAGCATTTAAGCCAAGGAACAATAGAGTATCAGCTTGCAAAATGCCTTCCGGGGTGACATACATGACGTAGACTCGACGCCCACATGATAGAGGAGCAGTTACGGTATTTTCAATTAATCGTTGTCGATTAATGCTATTTGATATAAAACTTTTTGTTTTTAAAATATTTCTAGAATTGGAATTTAACTATTCTTTAGCAGACATTCCGTGAGGCTAGAAGGAAAGTCCATCGGAAGTAAGAAAATGTCTTGTCAGGCAATTACGGCCATGTTTGGATAATCATTAGTTACCGATATTTTATGCATATTACACAAAGGAGGAAATCACACAGCTGACGTGGAAAAGATGAGTTCTCATTGAGTTCTGCGATATACCGCGAAGTATCTCTGAGGAAAACTTTGTCATCACCTAAATGACGCTTAGACATCGTGTACTTAAACGTAGTAATAGTCTGAGAACAAATGTGCTCGTTTTAATAAAAAATAAAAGACTCATCATGAAACAAAAGACTCATGGTGAAAGTAATGTGTCACTGCTGTCGGTGCTCAATTTCGAAATCGTCTTTCAACGCATATCTTTAGGGCTAAGAGAAAGGTCAACTATTATTACTTTTTTTAACATATACATCTTTTTCAAGAATTATCATTATATTGCTAATAACTTGATTTGGGTGAAGCTACCGCAGTTATCTTCTCCATGTTCATGCAATCCGAAGTGAATCGCCCTGGTGAAACAAAAAATATTGTGCGATTATAAATTTAGTCGAAAGTTATAACTATTTCTCTCATAAAAACCGAGAATTAAATAACAGAAGTCAACCATCATCTCAATTTGAACTTGGTATTGCGGAAAATGTACGGATTTTTGTATCTTTTGTGAACTACTAAACCTTGAATAGAACTCTTAGGGGGATGCTGCATAAAGCCCTCGCTATTTCAATTGTGAAGTCAGAAATTTCCTGATAGTACAGATCCACCAACATTTCTTCGACGTTTAAAAATGAATTGCTTCATATCTTTCGGGAGTTTTTTCCATAAACCTAAAAAGTATCACTCGATTTCAAAGACTCCAGTGTTTGAGCACAAAGAGAGAAAAGAATAGTCATATATTGTTTAGTTTCCTCATATATCTTTTATTTTATAAATGTGTTTAGAAAACGTTGTAATAATCAAGGATTTAGAACATGTCATTAAATCTATGTAAAAGAAAGAATTGCTGTTACTTTGTAAGAAACAAAAAATGAATATAGAAAAACCGATGAAAATCAGGCAAAATGCTCGACAAGTTATCACTGAACTTATAAAAATTTATATGAAAATTGGCAGCTATAGGTTATGATCCCATTTTAGTCATTAATCACTCTATATTGCAACACACAATTAGCATCATTATGACGGCCAAAATAGATCTAGTTACTTTCGATAACTCTAAACAATATTTTAAAGTCCATAATCTGATGAAACATTTGGCAAAGAAAGACAAAAGGCAAGCGGTGTTCTATCTGTTATGTTACGCAAAACCTTCCTCCATATTGAATTCATCGGCCGCATCATTCGCTTCAACAGATATAATTGTACGTGTTCACTGACTGGCTGCAATTCTAATGCGCTCAAGTGCGTTATTATCTTGGACAGGGTTCTATACCAAGTTAGGACATGGATAATTTGATGAATGACAAGGAAAGGTAACCGGTATTCGAAAACATATTATTGAGATGCGTGTTACATCAACTAGAGATGGCTACACAGAGAGAGTAGAACATAATGGAGAAATAAAGCAGAGGGCTAGGGGGAGAGAGATAAAGGCATAGCGACGGAGGACGATGGCTGGAGATTTAAATGGTAAAGGCATTTAGACAGAGGCAAGGAATACCTGGAAAAACGCGCGATAAAACTACTCTGGCAATAAAATCCATAAATAAGACACACCTCGGAAGGAATCCTCTTCTAAAGGCAACCCAATGGAAGTCCAGGTATACGAGATAGCCCTAAGTACGACTACTTACCAAATGGCCCAACCAATCTCTCAGATGCATCCCGCCTCACACCAACCCAGCCATTCATGTCACCTAGTACAATTATTCTCTCACCAGGATCACAGTCATTCAAAACCTGTCTCAGTTTTTCCCAAAACACATCTTTCACACTGTCTTTCTCTCCATCCACTGGTGCATAGGACGCCACAATCACAACTCTCCTATAACCTACTTTCATGCAAACCCAGAGCAATCTAGGGGATACCAACTCGTTCTTCCTTACCAGTAACTTTGCTCTCTCATTGAGATTGAGTCCTACCCCTTGACTGCCGTGTACACTATCGTCAACTTCTGACCACAGTGCCAGACTACCGCTATCTATAGTAACAAGAAAAGTTCATTGACGAAGCAAAATAACTCATCGGGTATAAAGAGCCGTCAGAGTAATTGGGAGAGAATTTTCTTCGATATATCCCATGTACTACAAAGGGAGGCTACGCATCGTGAAAAGTTGTGCTTATTAACAGAAAAGAAAGGGGAGAATGCTACGCTGTAACAAAGTCGGTGACTGATCACCTATCCTCTGGCAACAAAGATATTCGTTAAAGTTCATCAGTTGAAGCCATTTAAATGAGCGATTCATCGTGAAAATTCCTGTTGGATTCTCGCTTAGCCTTGATATCAGTTCAGAAATAGAGCACTTGGAAAAATCATTCGGCCAAGGTCGATGGGGAAAATAAAAAGCATTTGTTAGCGTTAAGGGAGTCATTCGGAATTGCATTTTTGTCGTGGGCAGTTTTGTCGTGGAATAGCTAGCGCCGTGGGCGGGGTGGATGGCGTCGTGCGATGTCTCTTTTATCTTTATTTTGCTGTCCTACATCCGGGATTTTTTCCGTCGTGGGTGTTGATTTTTTTTACAAGGTTGAGTTCGCCTACCTGCATCCAAAAAATCGATTCCTACTGTATCCATGAACTAAGTTGAAGGATGGATAAAAATAATAGTAGAGCGAGAACGATAAATACATTGATGGCACGAGTAAACGCGAACACAAAGAGCCAGGCCACATTCTTCACCGTCGCTCAGGCGCGCTCGTGGCTTCCCAATTTTTATGACTCGAGAGGATAACAGCCAACTCTGTTAGGAGTACTCGGGAAACAAATTAGCTTTAGTTTTTTACTGCTGCTAAATGCGACTGTCGGCGGGGAAATTTTATTTTACCATACATTTATTTCCGTTGCTCCTGCCATACCAATAGGATAGAACATTATATTATCACCTTTACTCAATGTCACTGTCACACATCCTTCTAATTTGTAACTATTGCCTGATCATCTAAACTTTCCAATCAATGTGAACCATTCTACTGGATGAGTGACTTTAAATGAGATTTTCTCAAATGCCACCATATTCACTTCCTTGCGGTATTTTCTGAATGAAAAGCCTATTTCGTTCGTCGAGAGAAACGTAATTAAACGTACAAAAGGGATATTTCACTTAGTAAAACTGTTTTAATCCACTTACCATGATAATATTTTTCATTCTATCGCATTTGGAGTTTTTCGCTTTGAAACAGTCAGTTTGAACATTAATTCGAACTAGCAATATAATTCTCTTCACACCAGCAGAAATAATTTTAATAATATGTTTGCTTTAATCAACATATGTATTTTGTTTTTCATTGTCAGTCACAAATACGATACAAGGAAGATTAATACAGTGTCCATAAGTAATATCCATTTCAAAATGAAAAACAATTGTAACTTTCCACACAGAATTTTTAATCTTTGCCGACCATTGTTTCAGCACCTTTTGTGCTGTCATTATCATGTGCCATTAGTGCCATTAGAATTAGTGCCATTATCAAGATACCTTGATAATAGCACTAGGTGCTGAAAGCATGGTCGGCAAAGTATAAAAATTCTGTGTGGAAAGTTACAATTGTTTTTCATTTTGAAATGGATATTTATCGCTTCCACAAAGTTGAACCTGATACGATTTTATATATCCATAAGTAATGCTTGATTTGAAGGAAACGAAAGCATTCTCGGAACAAACAAAGTTGAGAAATTTTGCCTATAATGATTTTAAGTAAAAAATGTCACACTACTTCCGGGATGATGCTGAAAGAGCTGAGACTATCAGAAATGGATGACTTACTGTAGTCCAAGCGAGATAGTTCCCTAGTCATAATAGACACCATATTCGAATTATATGTTTTAATTTCACCAGCTGTAAGACACCTTAATTAAATATTGCATTATAAATGGTGTAATAATATAGTTTTATATGACAGATATTGTAGGTAATTAAATGAAAACATCTAAATAAGTCTTTAACTTGACTCATTTTTTCGCGTGGTGCATTTGAAACTCCGTCAAAACGGAAGGTTCTTTTGTGATACCCAAGAACCTACTGTGTTTCTCTTCCTTTCACAGTGGGTATCACAAAAGAACCTACTGTGGTGAAAATATGATTAATTTTCAAAAATATTTGAGAAAACATACAAAATACACGCTGTTAGTTTTTAACGACACCTAATTATTAGAAATGCCTCATTTTGTAAATAATGTCTCTCTGGAGCGCATACACGTACCATTTCCCATGTAAATGGGCTGGTATTTTTTGGCGAAAATCTCAGAAAGTAATGTGGTAAGGGGTAGAATTTTTGGTGTCATTGGATAGGTGAGATATTTTTATTTAAAATGAGACCAAATTCGTTGATTTATAAGTAAAATGATTTTTCACTCGGACTGCCTAAATGTTGAAGAGAAAGCCGAAAAAAATTGAGAGAAAAGTGCGTTTTAGGCATTTTATACTTCACTTACAATTTAATTCATTCTTAGGAGAGAAAGATTCGGGAAAAAAGTAATGCCTACTCTTCCGTATCCCTCGTCATACTCATTTTTCCATCCTACCACAACTCTCACTCCAATGTTGTCAAAATGTTACTCTATTTTCTATTCCTTTCTTTTCAACATTGCATTGTTTTTAATTCCCTGTTTTTCATACACCTCCAGTACTAAATGTTTATATCCATTCATCCCAAGATCATATTTTTCCAGATTTATTGCCTATTTCATCAGCTTACTCTCTAGCTCTTCAATTTCTTCCCGTTCATGATATCATGCGCATGTAGAATTTTATTAGTCCCCAAAAATTCCATGCTACTATATTCTTGCATTATTATAAACATCCTTGTAATATTTGGGTACATTTCTATTACAATTTCTTGTCTTTCCTTTGGTTTCTATTTTAAACAAGATCGAGTATTTCTCTTGAGTTCGTACCATTAAAATATTTATAATTAATTCGTGGGACGCGTTTCACTAAACCGTCGCTGATTCTGCTTCTTCTCAGACATTTATGCACGTGCGCTGAAGGCAATTTCCTCTGTTTCTTTTCGGAAGTCTACTAAAACTTTAAATTACCAGTATCGTATGCATTCAAAGTATGTCTTTTTTCTTGCATCTGCCCCTTTACTCTGCATTCGGATGCATTATATAGCATCAATTGTGGATCTATCCCTTCGAGAGTCGTTCCATAGTTCCCTATTGATCTTGAATTCTTTACTTAACCCTTTGCAGCTGCAGTTTGCCAGACATTGAGTCGACCCTTCGTCAGTACATATTTTTACCCTTTTCAGTATGTTTGCACAAATAGTTTCATTTTCATAGCGTCCAGATTTCCTCTTTCCTGCCATACCACTTGCATCAGGATAGACTCCAACTGTACTCTAATTGCATGGATCATTCTGCTCTATGGTATTGAGACCTTGACAATTGGAAAGAGAGAGAAGGAAAGAATAGAGGCATTTAAAGGGTGATGCTATAGGAAAATGCTGAAAATACCTTGGGTGGCAAGAATCACGAACGAGGATGTGTTTAAGAGGATAGGGGAAAGACGGTGTCTACTCAAAATGCTAAATAAGAGAAGGAACACTTAGATTGGCCATATTCTCCGACACGAAAGCTTGGTTTAGACCATACTAGAAGGTACAGAAGAGGGAAAAAAACCAGGGGGGCAGACCTAGGCTGGACAATATGGGACAGTTGATATGAAGGAACTAGGTTGCAAATCGTACAGTGAAGTGAAAAGATTGGCCCAAGATCAGATAAAGTGGAAGACAGTTGCAGACCAATCCTAGGATTGTCACCAGAAAAGAAGTACTCTAATTGGTCCTACCGCTTTGATCATTTCAACAGGCAACTTCTGGTGTCTTTGTATTTGGCACTTTAGTTACTGCCTTCTCTAGACATATCATTAAATTACTCGTCGTCCTCTCCTGTTAATTTTTTATCTTTTCATTCCTCTTTTCGAGTCATCCAAAAGTTGTTTACAATTTTCCTCCCATGGTTACACCACCTCTTCTCGCCATCGCACCCATTCCATCTCTGCACCTTTAACTAATAGGGCTCTCAAACCTTCTCCAAATCTTGAATCCACCAAGCATAATGCATTTTATCGAAGTTCGTCTGTTAATATTGATACTTGCCATACTGGCATTCTTTTCTCATCTGGCCATTTCTTCGCTTCTTACTATTTACCCCAGGAATGCTTTTATTTGTCACCCTTCCTCTAAGAGGTTTCTTAAACCCTACAATAAAGAACCTGAAATTCTCGCATTTTTACACCCGGTATAAAATTTTACATTTTTATCTGACCTTACGGATAAGTTGATACCTGATTGGCTTAATTTATATGATTCCACTCAAAGCGGATGAGGTTATTTCAATCTTTCTTCTTTTGCCAGATGTCGTCTATGAACAAGATATTAGTAAAGCACGATAATACCTTCTATCTCTTGCAGTTGCTGATTAGTAATACTTCACTGGCCGTTCAATCCTACGTTTGGTTTACTGCAGGTCTCAAATCTCCCCTGCCTAATTATTATTACTTTATTCCAGGTTAGTCCTTTGACTGCAATTTCCTCTTTAATTGATCTATGTTTCTATCCCTTGGTCTTCATCTTGTGATTTTTCCCTTTATTGAAGTGAAAACTTCTTATGTCGCGTTGAGCACTTTTGTAGATGGGTAAAAGACATTGGACTCGCGTCACCGTCACCGTCACTGCTGCTAAATATATGTATAATTATGTATATTCTGTATGTACACAGTATACTCGCTATATACACAGTACTTGTGGATGGGTACAAACCATTGGACTCGCATCACCGTCACCGTCAGCATCACCGCTACTAAATATATGTGTAATTGTATATTCTGTATATACACTTTTGTGGATGGGTAAAAGCCATTGGACTCGCGTCACCGTCACCGTCACTGCTGCTAAATATATGTATAATTGTATATTCTGTATATAAACAGTATACTCGCTATATACACAGTACTTGTGGATGGGTAAAAACCATTGGACTCGCATCACCGTCACCGTCACCATCACCGCTACTAACTATATGTGTAATTGTATATTCTGTATATATACTTTTGTGGATGGGTAAAAGCCATTGGACTCGTGTCACCGTCACCGTCAATGCTGCTAAATATATGTATAATTGTATATTCTGTATATAGACAGTATACTCGCTATATACACAGTACTTGTGGATGGGTAAAAGCCATTGGACTCGCGTCACCGTCACCGTCACTGCTGCTAAATATATGTATAATTGTATATTCTGTATATACACAGTATACTCGCTATATACACAGTACTTGTGGATGGGTAAAAGCCATTGGACTCGCGTCACCGTCACCGTCACTGCTGCTAAATATATGTATAATTGTATATTCTGTATATACACAGTATACTCGCTATATACACAGTACTTGTGGATGGGTAAAAACCATTGGACTCGCGTCACCGTCACCCATACCCATATGAGTGACTCGCGTCACTCATATGGGTAATGATGAAATAATTTACATTCCAAATTTCAACTTTGTTGCAAGTTTCAGAAGAAATAATCGTCCAGCAGGAGGAGTAGCTATTTATCAAAATATGAACACAGTTCATTATTGCTCAAATTATATGGATGTGCATGCGAAATTCACCGGCATGTTTAATACTACTGCTTCTGATATTGGCGATATGTGTACATATCGTTGCCACTCTGAGAATAATCAGTTCATTATTATGGTTACCATTTATATTTCTCCGGATAAGTCATTGAGGGCGATACGAGACTTCTTGTATGAAAATTTATTCATTTATTCTCATGATGCATCTGCATTGCTTGAACAAAAAATTGGGAAAATATTTGATGATTTGCCAATGATTTTGAGTGGATATTTCAACATAAACTTTGCAGACGATAAAAATCTACCATTGATTGAATTTTTAAATAGTAAGTTTGGTTTAACGATGTCTAATGATCGCAATCTTGGCACAACGAAATATAAAACTACTATTGATGCAGTATTTACAAGACATTTAAGCAAATTCGAATCAAAATTATTCGTTTCTTACTTTAGTTACCATAAGCCTATTGTATCAGTTTTAGATATTGCCGATGATGATGGCGGTGATGATAAAAGAGTTGTTGAAATAATGGATGAAAGTTGATTATTCTGAAGTGTACAATTTTTATGTAAAATAATTGTGTACAATAGCGCAATAAATGAATATTTAATTTATTAAATACATGAAACTACTTTCTACTGGTTAATAAAACACTTCATTAGAAATTATTCCCTACATTCAAAAATGCTCACGTTATTTCAAGTTTTCACTTCTGTCGGCACTCTCGGAGTGCCTCTAAATATTTTTTTCCTCATTTTTATTTCCTCGTGAACCAGGCGTAGAGCTGTTCCTCTGTATGTATTTTTCCTTAATTATATTATTTCATTGCCCCTCAGTGAGTTTCCGATCCATCTGGTATTTTCATCCTGATTTATAGTGTTTTATGGAGTCCTTTCCTCATGTACTCTTCCGTGAGATTCATCCTTTCTTAACAAATTCGTCATTTGATCTCCAGCATCCTCCTTTAACTCCATGTTTCGAATGCTTAGGTATCCTTTTTTCTGACTTGCTTTCCCAAAGGTCCATATCTCCGATCCGCAGAGTGCCGCAACCTACATTTATATTTTCACATACAGTTTCCTTGCCTGTAGCAATAACTTCTTTGAACACGGAAATCTCCTTTTATCATGAAAGCATTCAAATTTTAGGCTATTGGACACTTGACATCCTTTATACCTCTTCCGTCGCACTTAATGGTGAGTACATCCGAGAAAGGTGAATTAATCCATTTGCTCTGAATCCTCAAAGTATGTCATCTGTACCCAGATTCTCTCTTCCGTAATATAGGATTTTAACGTACATGGTCAATTAATAGCTATTTTATATTTTGGTGCGACTGATAGATCAGAAAAATCTAGTTAATTGCGACAAAATCATCAAATATCTAAACTGGTCATTCTCCGCGAATATCGCAGTCATTTGCTCTTTAATGGTCACTTTGCTCATTAAATGTTTAGCATATATTGTTTTACCCTTACGAATGAAGTTTATGGAAGACCTTTTCTGTTCACGCATGTATTTCCAGCATGTTGAAAGTAATTTTTCGAAATATGCGCTGGTTCTATCGGTTCCAATAAAATATTCGAGAATTATCCATACCAACTACCAAAATGAGATGTACCAAATGAATTCATCAATAGTTCTATTAATATAAATAAATCATGAAATCACCACTAAAACCACTTCTGGAAATATTAACGAAAATAGAACTTTACAATTATTTACATTCCAATGTAATGACTGTTCTGATATTCGAAGTCTTTGAAATGTGTACTATTAAATGAATGAATAAATAGACTCTATTCGTATCAATAACATTCTTTCAAATATTCTACTTTAGATTTCCAGGGCAATAGAAAAATAAAACACGACGCATCCAAAATCATTGTCTTTTTTCCTCAGATATTTGTAAGATGAAGGATATAAAAAGTAGGTCCAACATTTCGGCCGGCTGTCATTCAATTTAGCTGGTCAGTCACCGATAACAATAGGAATCCATCTTTTAAGTTACATGTGCTTATTGTATAAAAAAAGATATAATTATATCATTTTAAGTATGAATACCACATTCTAAATCGTAATACCAACGACACGATTAGAAAATCTTCAACAAAAGGCCTTCAAAAGTGCAGTGTATATATTATATTAAAACTTTAATGCATTAGATTATGGCAAAGGTGCACTCATTTGGCTGAATTTCCTCATTAGCTTATAATGCCACGCTCAGTGCCATTTAAATGGAAATGTGTAGACAGGCTATCCGCTCCAACGAATCCTCGCCATCGACTTTCTAAAGCACACCAATAAATGCCACTAATTTGTATGAAGTTAGACATTTAGTCTTCACATAATTCGTTGTCTCGGGTGTAACTTCATGGAATCGACTTAACATAATGAAAAGTAAAGAAAACTTTGTAATTCCACATAAATATTTAATGTACGACCTAGGTTTCGACGTGGCACCTCATCATCTGGTACAATTGCATAGAAGGTGGAGAATAAATAGTCCCACACAGAATAATTTCAAAAACAAAATTCCCAAAAACACAACGGTCTGAGGTGTGGGGTAAGGGGTGGAATTCCCAGGGGCGGATGCGGTGGCTCGCAGGGTAGTATGTAGATTTGAATTTGGAAGTTGATAAGCAGTAGTATCATATAACTGGCTCCTCTTTAAATAGTATGTGCATATTTACTACTCATTTGAGTATTTCAAGCTGTACTTATTTTAGATATTAGCGCTGAATGATTTGCCTGCTCAGTCCGGTCGTTTCATCTGGAAACGTGAGTAGGTTAGCAGAAAGCACCTGTTGTTTTAAATGCCACTTTTTTACGTATTTTATGTTAAATATTACATAATGTAACTTTAGATTCCCAGTAAGTATCCATTTGTTTCACCTATGCCGCAAATTTACATCACTGTCTTTGAAAAAATTTTCGTAGGCAGTTGAAAATTTTTAAAACCACATGAAAGAGCTTCTTGAGTATCGTTGCTTTTAAAAGGGATATCTCCGGTAGTACTGATTTCTATCCCTACCCAGTAGAATCGAAATAGAAAGTAAAACTACACGGTACAGCCGATATTTTTAATCATCCCTAGTTGAGTCGATTTATTTACTAGGGAAATAGCATATTTAACTATGCTTCTATGTTTGTTAAAGGCCGTTATGATAATTGTATAAGTGTTAAGAGTTTAATAGAAGAACTAGGATGGGAATTACTATCAGAACGCAGGTTAAAATTTAGGTTAAACCTTTTAAGTAAATTCGAAACCGATTTGTTCACAGATGACGTTAGATATATATTGAGATCCCCTGCGTATTATACTAGGTTTGATCATATTAACAAAATTAGAGAGATAGATTGTCGTACCGATAGATTTAAAATGTCATTTTTCCCGCGTACCATAAGAGAGAACAATAGGCAGCGTAGCAAATAGATAGTTAGGTGAAATATAGTAGGAGTAGTCTGTAGTGAATGATGCATGTAATAACAACCAATAATCCCTTTCTTATTAAGTAGATACTAACCATCTAGCTGCATGTGACCCTATTTTGTAGCCTATTTCCCTTAAATATCCTACTTACATGGCAATAGTGCATGTTTGGTGATCTTCACCCTCTGCCACACACCCTCGTGGTGGCTTGCAGGGTATTACGTAGATGTAGATGTAGATGCAATATGAGGAGGCAAGAGGGGTGTGCCCAAATGGCGTTCAGGATGGGGAGTGACCAGGTTCTCAAATAGTATAATGAGTCTCCAGAACATAATTTTCCCCGAGATCTTTTGATGAATGAAACAGCATCTATATCAGTCATTCACTCTCAGCCGAAGTGAAAATGGGAAATATAAACTTGGAAACAATATTGGGAAATGGTTAAGAGTACTTTTTACCAAACCTGCCAGAGTAATTTAGTTTATATCTTAAATCAAAATATTGTAAAAAGTGAAATATTGTGTATATCATCAATTTATTCATCTTAGTTATTACTTTACATGTATGAAAGGAGTGAGCTTCGTTGGTTTGGCCATGTTGAGAGAATGGATGAGAGTCGAATAACGAAACAGATATAATAGAGTGAAGTGAATGGTGCGAGAGGTAGAGGTTGGCCGAGAAAGTTGTGATTGAATGTGGTTGAGGAAATTCTTAGGAAGATTATTAGGAGTCTCAAAAACAGGAGGGCGTGTATGAAGCAGTGTATGGTGGTAAATGAGGCAAAAGAGGTTTGCAAGGATAGGTGTGTATGAAGGAAATTATTGATGCAGAGTTAGGTGTACAAATATGTATTTATGAGTAAAACTTAGTGACTGTGCCTACCCCGGAAGGGAACGGCGTGATCGGCATGTATGTACGTATGTATGTAGTTATTACTTTTCCTTCCCGAGCACAGTCGTAAGTCTTTTTCGCCCAGCGTGTCGGCATCATACATTTTATTACTATATCCAATTACGATCCACTGTCGGAAATTCTCCGTTATAGCTTAAACAAGCGCAGAAAAATGTTGGATCTTCGTTATTAAAGGGAGATTACTCTTTATAATAATTGCGTAGCTGTTTGAGCTCTCAGTAACGTGAGATAATCGGGCTAAAGATAGGGAGAGATTATATTAGGGGCATTCATTTTCACAAGGCCACTATCCTCGCTTTTAACTCGATCTTGAGTCATTCGATCGCATATCAGCGAGAAGCTGGGTCATTATTGCCGTAAATTAAGTTACCTGCACTCACACTTCTCTCATCTCCTTTGTTGGCAGTGGCAACCTTTCCAATGCCATCCTCCCACCACTCCTCTAAATTACGAAACAACCCCCCTCCCCTGCTGCCTCTCTCGCACTCCTTCTTCACCTCTTTAACGCGTTCTACGCTAGGAGAACCTTTAAATTAAAGGAGCAAGCTGCGCGAGACTTTGTAACGTTGGCTGTTATACCCGCCCATTCCAAATTTTTAATTCCCACGCAAGTTACCCTACTTTCGCATTCCATTAATGAGGTCCCTCCAAAAAATGAAATCGTCTTTTTTAATTTTATGTATTGCACACAAAAAACGTGTCCCCGCTTCATGGCAGTGTCAGCAAACCCTACCAAATCAAGCTATTAAAAAAGTACTTGGAACTACGTGAGGTTAAAAGTGAGAGTGGAAGAAAAAATTTTGCAGCAATTTTAATCAGTTTTGTTTGGAGTAACTTCATAGAAATCTCTCATATTGTAAGAGAGTAAAAATTAAATTTATAAATTTTTGTGGCAGTTTAATCTCACCGTACGACCGGTTCCTACCACTAGGGCATCATCAGGTGCATTTCAAGCGTTCAACCTCCCAACTTGACGACTCGTGGGCAAATGAGGCAAGGCGGGCGAAGACGAGAAGAGGATGGGAAGACGGTCACGTTTAGGGATGGAGAGAGGTGCTTTTTGGTGGTGATTTACCTCGACTGGTAGTCTGGGGTAAGAAAGGAATGGGACGCGGAGGCAAAAACGCAGTGGGACATTCAGGATTGGGGCCAGGGGAAGAGGCTTTCGTAAGCTAAGTTAGAGGAGTCTTCATGGAGAAGAATTTCTTATTGCTCCTTGGTATCCAGATTTCTGCTCTTATTACCTGCGTGGAGAGGTGTGAATTTGCAATCACCCAAGTGCCTTGCGTCGATAAGGTATTTTACAAAACGAGGACTCGCTGTCTGTACACCTATGAACGCTCGACTATGTTTCATAGTTCTTGCTTAGAAATAACGACCCGTTTTGAATGCTGTTACTGTCATTGAATTTCATAGTGACGCCTGGGGTGATTCTGAAGGTCCCATTTATTTATGAAGTTGTTTAATATATTTTAAATATTTTCAAGCTAAAAGGAAGTTTTTGAAAGTGATTTAGTATTTTTAAAATAAGAAGTACGTTTAAAAAGTAATTTCAGCACATTGGCGCTGGTCCTTAATCTCGGGAAGATTTTGTAAATAATTAGTTGCGTAATCTATGTCACATTGTTTTTATTATAATTTTTTAAATAAGGGCTGCGCTAGTTAGTTGTGGCGATGAGCTTTAACGCCTGTTACTTATGGTTTAAATTTGCGTTTGATAGTGGTGAATCTACTTGCCTTTTTATCACTGAATGAAATGGTGCGATCTTTTGCGAAATGTGGCGGCATGAGGAAGCATGGGGGACGTGGTCAGGGAGGGTGGGTGTACTGAGAGTGGAAAAGAATAAGCAATCAGTTTTTTATATCATCCAGAATAGTTACCATTTCAGTGCAAGGAGGAACATTTCGAAATACAAAATTTAATTTATGCTTGCAGGAAAACATCGAAATACAAAATGTATGCTTAGGTGACGGGTTCTCCTGTTTTGATGCATGACTTTTTAAGCGAATTATCTTAATGATGCTCAAGGTTGAGAATTCAATGGATCATATTGGTTTGAATTTAAGCGGCAGATATTACATTCTTCGCTAAAAAAAACTTATTCTTATTATTTTTGCCACCCTTTCAAACATTTAGTCTTCAGCTTTTTTGGATGCCTTATTTTTAAATACAATTTTGTTCTCCTTTACCGTATACCTGTAGAGTGAAGAATGATTTGAGCGAATCTCACGATGCAAAGATCATCACTGGGTTTTCTACCTGCTGATTGGTAGGTATTAAGATTGTTCGTTCTCTATCTTCCTTTTGCGGGGCCATTTTCGTTTCGTTTTCTGACTCATCACAGGCCTACCACAAGGTCTCTTCTAAGTCCCTCGAACTATTTTACGGGCCTAATTGCTGAGTGTTCTCAAACCTACATGCCATACCCATCTGCATACCTTCTCTCTCTTCAGCATTCCATACCCATTCTCAACACGTCCTCCATCCAACTTTTCTTCCCTCTCAAAATCTCCGCCACTGGTTTCCTTCCCTACTCAGCCAAATGTAGAACTTCCCCGTTTCTATTCCTCTCCAACTAGCACCCACCCCTTCAATCTTCTCCAAACCCACATTTTAAAATTCTCCACCCTGGGCAAACCTTCCTCCCGCGATGACTGATCATTCATTTCCCAGTATAAGTTAGCTCTTCCTTCGGCTCCATTTTCAGCCCGCTCACATTTAGTTTCATCCCTTGAAAGTAAGTCTCGATCACCAAATTAAGTATGTCTCTGATTGAATACCTCCCCGCACTTACTACTCGACATTTTCATCTTTGGGTAAAAATTTAAGGCTATAGTGGTATAGAGTGTAAAGATAGGAAAACCCCTCTATATTCATTTTCTCGTCAGGCTAAGGTAAAAGTCGAAAAGAAAATTGCATTATATGCCAGATATCAAGATTTAAGAAACATCCTGTCTGAGCGATTATTAAAGAGAAGTTAAATCGCCTCACCTACGGAATAAAAGACTAACTATCTAGAAGTTTGAGAAAGGACTCGGATTAATTTCATCATATCATTTATCTTACACGCCGCCTCTTCAGTGCAAATACATTTTTATCGGCGATCAAGACTCGATTGCAAATTTTTTTTCATAGAAAGTTACCATCTTAGGTTTTATGGAATAGTCATTTTTATATGGGGGTTGATCACTAAAGACTAATAAAATTATTACAGTTTGATTTATGCGACGATTAAATTCATTGGGCAGATGGAATGGTTGTAAATTAAATCGTTTTAGGCTTAGAAGTAATTTTGTGATATGAATATGGCTCGACAAACCGAATCCTGTCACCTGCATCATTGTGATTGCAGAATTATCATATGCATATATAATTAGGCCATTGCATCGTTTTATTTTTAACTCGAGACGTTTATGACAACGCGTATTGAATCGGATTATGCCTGCAGGATCATAATAAATGCCATGCATCGTTTCCTTATGGCTCCTTAGCTAGAAATATTCTGTAAAGCGTGGAGGTGGGTTTTTACTCGCCATGGTTTGAAGAAAAACGGGCATAATGTCAGAGAGAGTCGGTGTTCCTATGGGCGTGGCGTGACTTTCAGTGTGGCTGAGTACTAGTTCCTTGGGGGAAGGCTAGGGAAGTGAGTCAACCATACATACATCAGGTGGATTGTATGTGCTCGGCATTACCGCTTCCGTCAAGAGAATGTGGGGATTCATTATGGATATGAAGCCCCGGGGAAAAAAACAATCAACATAGAGTTGAATCGTGCCCTGGGTGGTGTGGGATAATAAAACACGGGGCTGATTTGTTGCGTGTTTGCCGCTGCCCTAGGAAATTAGTCGGGCGGAATAGTGCGCGGCGGGAGCACGAATCCTTGAACCACGTACTGCAGCGAGTTGATTTACCGACCTTTGGGGAAAGGCACAAAGTTTCTAGAATCCTAGAAAACTGGATAATTATCCTAGTTAAATATGAGACTACCCTGTTGGTATTAGTTTGTTATCGCCATGATTTTAATTCTAATGAGTTTGGTCATAAACATTAAATGTATGTATACATACTGAAAGAATGTTCAGCTCTAATTTCTCATCTATCCAACTTGGTGGGGAAATAAACTCTCTGTCTTTCCTTTCTCAAGACTACCCCGACGAAATAGTGATAAAAGTAGGATTGGATGATATAAAAAGGTGTATATTTACGCGAGTCATCCGTATTTCAACTTGATATGACCAAACATTTATTTTTATACTGGGTTTTAATGTCCCATGTTCGGGGAAAAGGCAGGAATGGCGCTCTTAACTGAGTTCATTCCTATCTTAATTTTATCAATACTTTTAAACTTGTAGGATTAAAATGAAGCTACGATTATAACAAGCTAAGGTCAATATTTAATATTGAATCTGGGTAAACGCTCATGCTAGAACGGGCCTAATGGAAAATGAATTTCGACCAATAGGTAAACTATTTTAACACTTCATGCTTGGCCAATCCCTGAATCACAGGATGGAGGTAAAAATTAGTTGGTAGGCATCCCCCCCCACGTGTTTATCTTCCCTTCCTTTCACTTTCCCTCGTCCTCCGAAATCTTTTGCTAATGAATTCGAATCAATCCGGCGACCGCGGCGCTAAATCTCTAAACACACGAAACACGGTCGACTCTCGAAAACCCTTCTTTTTAATTGACCGTAATCTCGTAAGGAACAGGGGATAGTGTCAGCCATAGCACTCCTCACCGATTTAATTAGAGCACACAGCTAGAGCAAGGGAGGTGTGGACGAAAATGTTGGATGTGGGCGGTGTCGGCTGCGAACCGCTGCCGCACCTCCAGTCAACATCAAAACCACTGCCTGCAGACATACTCATGCGCCGCTCCCCCTCCTTCATCGTCGTCGCCGCTCGCTCCCTTAAAAAAAAACACTCACCTCCTTCACAACCTTCCCCAGCCCCTCTTCACCCTTTCTGGCTCGTTTTCTCAGCTCAGCGAACACAAACCCTTTCAAGCCAGCCTAGCCACTACCCTCTCCGCGAAAACCTCATTTCCCCCCCCCCCTCTCATTCTCCTCCAGCTCCACACAACAATCTTTCTCCCCTTCGCGAAATCACTTTCACTACTTAACACATCCTTGAGATGAGGCTGCGCCGCATTACTCGACCCTCCCCTCATTCCGGTTAACATTGGCACCCCTCTCCCACCTTCTCTCTCCATCCCCAGCCTCATGCGTTGTTCCCCTAAACACGGCTGCACCTCGGTAATAAAAGAAATCTCCACAGCGCCTCCACTCTCCTGACTCGTCATAAAAATTTATGAAAAAAAATAAATAAATTAAGCTTTCCTCTCTTAACCTTTCCGCCACCCACGTCCCCATTTGTTAACGCCGCCACCCATTAAATTAGCTTTTGGATTCTTGTTTGGTTTAAATTATTTATTCCCTCCGATTTTCTTTTTTTTAACCCCCGCTAATTGGTGGCGCCAGGGCAAATAAGGCGTCCACTAAGGAGCCTAATTTTCAATTTTCGGGAGTGTATGGTGTTAAGGTATTCCGCGAAATATTTTCGGTGTGGGAATTTTCGTGGTTTTAAGCGCTTTCTAGTGCGACATTTTCGTCGCCATTTTTATACGTCGCTCTTCTCTCCTGCCGAGCGAACATTAATTTCGCACTAAAGTTTCCACAGCGGCGATAATACCGCCGAAAATTCGAGAATTTCGCCTCTGCGAAGCTTTTATTTATTCTTTTGCAATGACGCGTGGAGAAATAATGTATTCCGCGTTTGCTGTCTCTCACATTTGCATGAAATCTAGCTTGCTTTTGCCCACCCAGGGGCCGTTTTTCAAATCGAATGCCATGACATTGCTTTTGAAGCGTACGATTTTACTTGGATTTAATTAAATTTTTCGTGACGGCGGTACATTTATAATTGGCGTATTGGGCTATGAATGAAAATTGGGTTCAATTGGCGTCAGTTTGAAGTTATTTTTTCCTGTCTAGGTCCGACAAATATTGATTTAATTAAAGTTTCGTTCTAATTAATGGATATCTCCTAAATAATGCTCGAGCCCTTCCAATTTATGCCATTTTTGTCGACGATTAATGAACCCTAAATAAATTCACGATGTCCATAAATAGCATATTCTGTTTTGGACCAAATCGAAACGCCAAATGGAAGGTATTTGCCCGGTAATTAATTGATGTGTGAAAATACCCATTGGTACACTCTCCGGTAGAAATGCTGTTAGATTTAAAAGTTGACACGATTTTGCCCAGATTTCAATTTTTTGCCCGCCGCATAATAGGATTACTCCCACTTCCCTTTTGAAATAACTTTTTCACTTTGGGGTATACTCAAGAGCACTTCTCACCTCCGCTGATCATTGCTGTCAAATGCCCAAAAAACAGTTCCACATTTCACCAGCACTGCGAATTATCATCCATCAAGTGACTATCAACAGGGTTCATCTGAAGCCAACATTTCGTTCCACCTCACCCCGGCGTCCATACTGTCATCTGATTCGGTGTGAGACCCCATTCATCAAAATTTTGATAGTGTTTGACCGTCTTTATCACATCCACCTATTTATCACCCAACTTGAGTTTCATCTTCTATAAAATGAAACTAGACTGAAAAATGTGGAAACCAAGCATTGTTTTCCTACAGACTGAATATTAATGTCTACTCAAGAGGAATTCTCATTCAGACATTGAGAGGACGCCAAACACGGACGGTAGGAAGTAATTCGTCAATGTCGATTTTGCTAACTTCACTCGGAAAGTGACGAAATGGCTAGTGAATAGGTCATGAAAGATCACCGGATAATCCGTAAGATGTATTAAGGATTTTAAATGTAGTTGAGACCCTTGTCTCTGAATTTTGACACTTGTTACTCTTTTAAAAACCTCATCAGACATAATGCTTCCAATATTTCTATGCATATTAACCTTCAAGTACTCATTGGAAATTCTTTCTCTCATAGGCTTTCGATGAAAAAAGTTTACCATTCAAATAATATTGTAATGCACTAGATTTCCAATAATAAAATCACTCCCATTTGGAATTATTACACGATTCTCAAAAATAAAATACATAAAATCGATTACACAACGTCCCATAAATCGGGAGGATTAAAAAATAGTTCCTTATAATTTCTATCGTTTACGGTTCAAACATGCATGAGGTAGAATACCTATACAGATCATGCTTTAAATTTGATTTGGCCTGTCAAACCTATCTGTTGCTGTGTACCTTGTTTCACGATCCGTCACTCATCTATGTGTATGCAATTTGTTGTTCACAACACAAATTACAGCTGTATATGAGTGAGTTTCTTTCTGAAGTTTAGAGCAAATAATTGAATGAAATCTTGGATTTGGTGTGAAACAGAAAAGAAACTGGGACTATTGTAAGAGAAGAGGACATATAAGTAAGCAAGTTTTAATTCTATGTTTGTATCGTGTTGATTATATACATTTAAGGTAGTCCGAGGGAGATAGTTCCCTAGTCATAATAGAGACCATATTCGAATTATACGTTTTAATTTCACCAGCTGTAGGACACATCAATTAAATATTGCATTATTTAGGGTGCAATAATATAGTTTAACATTACAGAAATTGTAAGTAATTAAATGAAAATATCTTAACAAGTCTTTAACTTGACTCACTTTTTTAGCGCGGTGCGTTTGAAACTCCTTCAAAACGGAAGGTTTTTAGTGATACTCAAGAACTTAATGCGGTGACAATATGATTGATTTTCAAAAATAGTTAAAAAACCATACAAACTACATGCTGTTAGTTTTTTTACGACATATAAATAGTAGAAATAACTCATTTTGTAAATAATGTCTCTCTGGAGTGCATACACGTACCATTTCTCATGTAAAAGGGTTGGTATTTTTCGGCAAATATCTCCAAAAATAAAGTAGTAAGGGTTATAATTTTTGTGTCAATGGATAGGTGAGATATTTTTCTTTAAATTGAGATCAAATTCATTGATTTCTAAGTAAAATGATATTTCGTTCAAACTACCTTAAGGGGATTGAGAAGTGAATAATTGGCGAGATTTTTTCTTAAAGGTTTGTGAACACTTCTTTCGTTTGTAGAATGACTTCCCTGGCGCTCCGAGGCGAGCGTTTAAAGTCCCGGCGAGAGCTAGGCCCCGAATACCCGGTTTGAGAGCGAACGCGTACGTATTCGTGGAAAGGACGCAAGCACAGAGGGGGACGAGGGGGATGCTGCTTCATAAGCGGCGCATGCATATTCATCGGATGCGACATAGAAGGGAAGGCGACATCTGTGGGTTGTTGTTGGGTGAAGCGGACGTCTCCATGTGAACGGGATTTTGGCCAAAGGGACAAGTCGAGGCAAGAGTTACGAAAAGTGATGAATTACGAAAAAGTCGACTGTCGGGGTATTTTCATTAAAACATTTGCAATGGAGATTTTTTTACAGTTTGTTTTCAAAGGGACAGTATGATATTTCCTTTCCAACTGAGATATGCAATTAGCAGCCATTATTCGATGGCAAAGCGTTTTCCTTGGGTTGTGTTATTGCTTCAGCCAAAGTTGCTTCATTAGATTTTATGAATAGATTTTTAATTAATTTGCCAGAGAGACACAAACAATTGCATTCACATCAATTCATGAATATGTACCAGGGAAATATGGAGTTTCATCCTTCTGGGACGCATGGGAACAAATCTGTGAGAAACTTTATTATAACATTCATTCTGTAGACCTTTATTCGTATTATTGTCAAGTCGCACGCTCAATTAATGTATATGACGAGGGAAATATTGTTTGATAAACGAGATTAATGATAGGTGAAAGAAGAAAATAAAACTTTGTTGAAGCTATCTCCTCTATGATGTTGCAGCAAAATTCTTTTGCCAGCATAGTGACAGCAGAGCTCACTAGTGCCCAAGCAAATGTCGTTTCCTACCTTCGCTCCATTGAGCGAACAAAATCATTTGCTCAAGAAATGACTTCATTTGACCCAAAAAAACGGGATTTGCTCTGCCAGTGGTCTAATTTATTGCGGTAGCTATGGCATTTGTTATTTGGGAATTCAGTTATTTGTCCAGCTGAGTGGTTTTATGCCCAAACACCACTATTGGAGGCATCGGTATACGGAATGTAAGCAAATTATCAGTTCCGATTGCAAAATGTCCACTGAATTTATCATTATATGAGTATCTCATTGGCAAGTTAATTGATTTTGTCAAATATTAGCTAGTGTCAACATAACCTTAGAATTGGCCTTCATTCCTTGTTAAATGAAGCTTGCATGCTCACAAAACACAAAAAGAGGCCTAGGTTTTGAGTACCATGAGTCCCAACTACTTCCGATCATTAATGCCATTACTTGTCAAAATCCTACAATGATGCTCGAGTGATTAAATAGTTAGTTGAAGTTTATACCAATAAGCAAGTTAGTAATCCTATTCTCGTGAACAATTTTTTCCAGCTAAGCAAATATATCTTTTTTTATGAAATGTTAGCAACCAAAACACATTAATTAAGGAGCATATAAGAGCAAAAATGGTTAGTCACTCACCTCAGATCTATAAAAATAAATGCTACCGTGGGTGATAGTCAAATGATACAAGTATTTGATCAATTAAAGACTAAACTAATTCTTGGGCCGCAATACCAATGATGTTCATCCGACTCCCTCTGGTATAACTTATTTCAACCGACGTAGTAATGCAGGGTTGAAGTAAACACCAGTGCTCAAATAAAATTCTATAATAGCTCCCTTGTCTTCACTAATCGTTTTATATAAATAATTCACACAAATTATTTTAACACTAAAAAAGTGTTGCAAACGAGGAAAGAGTAAACATCAACTTTTAAGAGGAAAATATAGCAAAAAAAAAGCCATTATGTGTACAGTATTAAATGACATCGTATCCTACGTACACTAACAATGCACAACACTGGTGAAACTCACCATGGTAAGACCATTTCTCGCTGAACTCCATTACATCTAGACTGTGGCGCTATTAAACAAAACATAATAACCCCTTAACACAACTTAACGACTGCTTACTTCTTGTCGTAGGTATTCAAGCGCCTACAGCAACACCATCACTTGATGATGTCTTAAATAAACTGGATTTACAATACACTACATGAAGTTTGTTGTTCCTCCTCCATTTAGGATGTATTGTCTCAGGGTCACGCGTCTCTCTATCAACACCAGCCACTCACAGCAGAGAGAGGTTCCCAGTGTCTATTGCAGCGCCGCCCTAGTGGGAGAATTGCGTGAAAAACTATTATTTTTCTCGGAGGCGAGATGCTACCTCCTCCTTTTGCATAAGCATTTGTTGGCGTTACAAAGTCAAGCTTATCAATTTTGTTTGCACCAGCTGCAAACGAAGTTTTGTTTGGACAAAGAATCTCGCTAGATTGTATCATAATTTCGCTCTCCCAGCAAATGCTAAGCTAGCAAACAAGTATTTGAGAAACTCACAAATTTCTTTCATTCTTTGCGTCTGCTAATTGAAATTTAGCAAAACTATATGCTTACATTAACCGCATAGCATAATTGTAATTCCATTTCGGACTTAAGTATATTTTTCTTTCGAGTCCATTGCAGGATTAATATTTAAAATATAAATGTACAGTGAACGGTGATATAATAATGATTCATTCTTCTGGAGCACAGTTTGTGAGAAAGAAAGTACAGGGTTAAATTTAAAGGGCTCTAAAATTAGTTATAGCATTAATATTATAAATAATTTTGTTTATGAATAAAACACAAACTAAAAGAAAGGACAGAAAAATATGAAAATGAACTATAACTAAGGTAAAACAGTCCACATATTCACACTAAATTATCAAAATTTGTACATAATAGAGCTAGAAGTTGAATTAATGGAATAAATAACCAAGCAATTTTTAAGAAATGCAATGTGTAGATTACACGGTCCTAGAAAATAGCAAGAACTAACTGCCAGTATTAAGTAAAAAACGAAAAAACCCTCAGGTGAGTAAACATGTTTATATCTCCGGAAATTATTCTTCCATCAATAACTTTCAACTCGAAAAGACGAAGAGAGAAGGAATTTTTTTAATGCAACGGTAAGGAGATCTATAATAGGAAAGCCTACTCTATGAATGAGTTATGAAATACAGTGGCTCTATGTTTAGGATATAATGAATATTTGGAACGGCTATTGTGCATACTTAAAATTACTAGGTGCTATTGAAAACGCATTTGACAAGCATTTAGGTTACTTTACTAGGAATAAGACATTTAAAAAATGTCCCCAGAATATAACTATTCCAGTCAGCTATTTTTGCAAAGGAGTCCTTTAGGACTTGTCTGGAAAAAATCGCAATATAAGTCAAATCATAATAATAGTATGAGTTTTAACCACAGTTGTGAACCAGTAAACTTCAGGTAGTAGTAGATTGCTATGTAATGAAAGTGAGTTTGTGTCTTCTATGAGTCATATTTTATCTATGCCCCCACTGAAATAAAGGTGATCATTGATCCAAAACTTCCTTCTGTGCCCTCTCGAGGGTAAATGTGCATTAAATTTCGGCACCAGCTTGCTCGAAACTACTGGTTATCTTCTTGTTTTCCATGGTTGGACGGAGTTTCACCAGAACACCATATTCAGGAAATTTAACTTGCAGGAATTTGAAATGGATTGGAGTAAAATTGCAAATGTTTTATCATACGTTAATTTTACATGTGCTGGAATAAAATATGAGAATATCTGTTTGCACATCAAAATTGCTTCCAAGCATCCATAAATCAAAAAAGGCGCGGCCACCAAGTTGGAGAATCAGCACTAAATTGAAACAATCTTGTTCTCCATTTGTACTTGAGGATAAAACTGAAAATTGAAACGTTCACTTTTTTCAGTAATCGACATGAGATGGCCGCTTTTCTTACTCCGAAGTAAAAATGACTTCTAAATGAGCTATTATTAATGTTCTGATTGAACGATATAGCAATTTTCATTTTATCCCGGAGTGGCATAGCCTATGGTTTGCTGAAATTAATACCAGCGCGGCTTATATTCTGCGCATTTTGAGATAAGTGCGTGATTATTTCAGAGATAAGAAAAACAAATTTCTCGCTCTGATAAGCGAAACAGGCAGCACATCAATCATCGTGACGTTAGAATGGTCGATTTTTTTACCGTTTTAAAACACGGCATATCTGATTTAACTCAAGCGCCTTACCAAGAATAACTCTCATTATGTGTCTGAGGTAGCTGCACCTGTCCTAAAGCCTCGGAAAATGCATTGGAGGTGGACCGTTAAAACGCTTAACATCATAGCGTTGAATATTCTTATCGCACAGAAATTCGAAAAAAATGCCTATTAGAGAACTCTACGATCCTAAACCAAACAGAAAGGTCAAACGATTGATTTTTTTAGAACCTCAAATAAAGAGAATATTTACTGAGGGCTTTACGCAAGTAATTATTACGCTTAAATTTACATACTAATATTTTTATTTTAACTAATAATACATTTTTTATAATGACTTCAAATTACAGTGTGGCTCCGCCCTTTGACTGTAGTGTAATCTTTGTGTAATCTTTGTAAGTTTGTAAGTGTAATCTTTGTAAGAGACTAGCGTGTCTCTTGCGCTAATATCTATGAAAGGAAAATGATGATCTGGAAAAAAATGTATGTGGGAGAGAAACGATAGTTTTCTATGTTGTTTATGCTATTCGCTGCCCTACCTTTTGAATTACAACTGGTAGACGTTGAAGTTGGCTTCAGAAACGCAGCCATTCACACCATCGATGTACGCCGTATAATCAATTTCCACTTCTAAATTTCTGTATCGTTACAAAATCTGTAATGAGGTATACTTGTGAAATTATTCCGACAATGCATGAAATGATAGAACTAATAGGTAAAGATGAACACCCAATACAGATAGTTGCCATTAAATAATTTTCTTGTAGATGTCTGACTGATACTAATTCTCATCTAAGTACATATTTCATACTCGCAGGGGAAATACTTTACGTAAATTCTTCTTGGGAATTCCCCCAGGTAAAATTCGTAATGAGTATCTACGTTTTAAATGCTAATTTCAATTTAGAACTCTAGTCTTTTTGTAATATTGGCGAATATTTTCGCCGATTTCTTCTGATTACGAGCAGTAATGAATGTTTTCTGGAAAAAGCAATTTCGTCCCGCACACATAAGCATTTGCCGTGAATTAAGGAAAACACATTTCTCTGAAAAACATAGGGTGAAAAACATCGTTGGTGTTTTGATAAAGAAATTAGATCGCAACCCTTTAAGACCACGTTGCTGAGGAGAGCACTTCACCTCATTTGGTTTAGTTTGTTCTGATTGGTTACATTCAGGGAAAGAATATTCGGGCCTTCGAGACTTGTGGTCGGTCTGTGTAACTTCGGTAGCGAGAGGGGGAGTTGAATATAAAAGGGGAGTTTTTAGCGGAGGAAGAGGGGACGGGAGCTGTGAGGGAGGCGAGATTGGGGCACAGCATGTGGTCGGTTTGGGGGTGAGAAGCGAGGAAACGGAGGGAAATGTGCAGAGATAGGGGGCGGGAGAGGGTGGACAGGCTGACTGGGGGTTTCGAGTGGGAGGCGGGGGAGGAGGTCGCGAGTGAGGGAGGGAGAGGGTAGGATGGTATTGGGGGGGAGAGGGGGGAAGAGGGCCGGATCGTGGCAAGAGGGGCGAAGCCAGCGAAAACCCTGAGGCGGGCCATCCATCAAAACGGCCGACGCTGGTCGTAATTACTGCCCAGGGGGGGCACTGGTGCTCGATAAACCAGCGCGCGGCAGAGTCACGTGTTATCAATCCCCACCACAGGGACCCGGGCCGGCCCTCGTTCCATACTTCTCTTTCCGTTTTCTCCCCCGCCCCCTCATCCTCCAACCCTTCCTCCCCCGCCAACCCCTTCTTAACCTATTGCACTCCCCTCACCTGACTCTTCGCTTTTGTCCTCTCTCACTCCCGAATCCACACGAAAACCCTTTTCTGACCGAACCCTGGTTACTTTTATTTCTCTTCCTCCCAACCCACGACCAACACCACCATCGTGCAAATGCCTTCCAATAATTCGTCCACCGCACGAATTTCCGACTCATAACCCATCTCCGCCATTTCATTATCATGATTTTTTTACTCGTCCTCTTTCATGCCATTCGTTCAAGGTAGTTTAAGCAAAATATAATTTTACTTAGTAATCAATGAATTTGGTCTCATTTTTAAAGAAAAATATCTCGTCCTTTTCATGACACCAAAAATTCAACCACTTATCACATTACTGTCGGAGATATTTGCCAAAAAAATACCAGCCTCTTTAACATGGGAAATGGTACGTGTATGCACTCCAAAGAGACATTATTTACAAAATGAGGTATTGCTAACACCTAGATGTCGTAAAATAACTAACAGTGTGTAGTTGGTATGTTTTCTCAACTATATTCGAAAATTAATCATATTGTCACCGCAGTAGGTTCTTGGGTTTCATAAAAAAACCTTCCGTTTTGAAGGAGTTTCAATCGCACCGCGCGAAAAAATGAGTAAAGTTAAAATCTTATTATGATATTTTCAATTAATTACTTACAATTTCTGTCATATAAAACTATATTATGTCACCATTAATAATGCAATATTTTATTGATGTGTCCTACAGCTGGTGAAATTAAAACGTATAATTCTAATATGGTCTCTATTATGACTAGGGAACTATCACGCTCGGACTGCCTTAATTCCATTCTTCCAGCTCTCTTCTGTTACGAGTCCCTTTATCCTCCTCACTCATTCCCCTAATCACCTGCTGGATATTTTCTGGCTACTTGACTGAGTGACGTTCTCCCATTTTAACTTGTGTGCTTATTATATTTTCTCGCCACTTTGGGGCTTTTAGGCCTACCGGAAGAATAGCTACCATGCTCTTTATTCGCAAATGCTATTTCCGATTATTTCATGCAGTTTACCTCAGCTCAATATACTAGCTAATTTACAACTATATGAGGAGTATAATTAAAATAAATATAAATTTCTTTGTTTTTAATTTTTCTAATTAACAGCCATAGGTAGATGCCAAAACTATTGTTGGTATTCTGGATAATTCAAAACTATGTCACTAATAGTCATCTATCAAATGTAACATTTAGCTCACGAAGGAGTAAGTTTAACTTCTATCTTCTATTTAAATAATAATCTATCCCTATATTTGCAGTTAATAAATGTTTATAATTCTTTGCATGCAAAATCAAACTTCCTAAACCTTGGGAGGTTTAACGAGATTTTTTAGCGGATAATATTTAAGCTGTATGAAAAGTTAAGTAATTATATTCCAGGTAAGAGATTCCATGGTTACCGACATTGCAGTGACATTAAAAGTATGATTGAGGTCAAATAGACTTAATCTTCAAATGAATTTTCTTTGAATAATTTAATCCAAGTTCAGCAAGACATGACTACTTGGCCGGCATTGATGAGATTTAACATGTTTTCTATTTTACTTAAACCTACTTCGAAGATGCATTGCTATTATTTGGTTATATACCGATTAACCTAGACTTACATTTTAAGAATAATTTCAGGACAAGAATAATGAGGGAGGTAGTATTTGTAGAGGTATCTAATAATCAATTAGATGATCAGTGCACTTGAGACTATATGAAAACTTCTTATAGCCTCATTCATATGTCTCGATACGTATAAAATGGGATTTTTTGTATTTATGGTCTTGAATTAAAATTTTATCTAACCCATTAAATTGATATCCATTGTCAATAAATTATTAAAAAATTTTATGATGACAGTTTTTAGAGGACATCGAGCTTGAATTATGGGTTTTCACTGGTCGTGTACCGATTGCTTAAAGGAAAGCTAAAATATATTTTTTTCGAGATTTGGATAATCTATGATGTAAATTCGAGTACTATGTCACATCTTGCATACGAGAGATGCATGAAATGAAATCTTCAACCCACAAATGCGGTCTTTTGTCGTTAATCTCTCCCGAATGAGGTTTTTCTCGACCACCTCCTCCCTATCTGCATTCCCGCATGTCATCTCAATTTCACTCGCAAAATCGAAACGTATTTTTCCCCTTCTTTGGCCTCAACCGCTTTCCCCCTCTGCCACCCCCTACCATTCCCCACTCTCACGCCTTTATTTCCTCCCTTCCTCCACAACCCCTCCCCCCCCCATTACGCTACCTCAACCTCCTCCCTCTCTCGTGGGAATTCCCAAACCACTTTATTCCTATGTACATCTCTCCAGAGGTCTCTCTTCTTTGCTTTCTCAATTCCTTCTTCTCATTTTTATCGAATGGGAAAGGGAATAACACTGCGGTGACGATTTAAAGCCTTGGGCTAATATAATTTCCTGATTCCATCAACCCCTCTTCATTTCCTTTCAGCTTCAGCGTTTACCTAATTCCCTTGCTGCCGCCCTCCTCCGCCAAACACCCCGTCCCGAAATTCCCTCTTATTAGGCCTTTTCTCCCCCTCTCTTCCTCTATCCCTCGTGTCCTCATTTCCACTCCCTTCCATTTCTCATTCAAGCACTGGGGCAGTGCAGAGGCAATAATCTGAAGTTGCAATATGTCGTGTACATTTCTCATTAATTAACCGTATTTTGCACCAAATTAAAATCTAAATAAATGTACTCCCGCTTCAAATGAAGTTATTATTGCTTTCAAAATTCATTCCTCCATTCATAGGCTATTTATCTCTTCTTTTTAGTTACTTTCCTCAATATCTCCACTAGGTACTGTGAGAATCTACCGGAGCAGCACAATATTACAGGTAACAATCACAGTTGAAATAAACAACTTTAATTCTGATATTAAAGTGTATAGTTATCAGAAATAAAACAGGAAAAGTCTACTTGTCTACTCAACTTACATTCATATTCAACCAATACTCAGTGGACTTGAGCAATATCAATCGAGATCACAGCACTAACTTCACTAAGCGAGATCACAGCACCTTCAGCGGGGGCACAAAACTCCGCCCTCTGGTGGTGAAATTCGGCAAAAAAAACACTAGTGAGTTTGAGACGGCATTTTAAAATACACTTATTTTTAACAGAATATTTATCTGTGAATATTTTGTTATTCTTTAGCAAGATATAATTTTGTCTCACACCACATGATCACATTTTACCGTATCTACTCAGCAGAAATAGATATTCATAAAAATGGATTATGTATTCTGTGAACTTTTCAATACTAGGAGTTTTCTAATTAATAATCAAGTTATTTACTCTGCCTACTTAATTTATTTTATTTTAAACCTGATCCAATCCATTTGCTATATCAGAAAATGTTTCCTGTAGATTAAAATAATGCCTTTTTTTGGCCACTCAATCACTAAGTTTATATTTTTATGAGATGTAAACTCGTCAAAAATTTGAAAATGCCAGTCTACATTTTGTTTCCCTCTATCCATTGCCCTCTTTTCAATCTTTGTTCATGCTTATTTTCAAGGTTATAATTGTAATTATCTTGTTTTATCAGTTTTTTTCCTGCTTCTTTTAATATTTACCATATTTCAATTGATAGTACCTCTGTAAGCAAAAACAACCCTCTGAGATCAAAATACAAAATCAGGAGATCATGATTTTTCCTTATAATGTGTCAACTTACTTCTGGTTGTCAAATTAAATGGATAGAAATTTCAACAGCCTAGAAAAAGTTATTGAATAACCTCAAGTGTAAAGTTTATGATAGTTTACTGCTCATATGACAACATTAGCATTTTATTGCATTTTTCATTTGTTGCTCTCCATGGCTTGATTTTAAACACAATCTAATTTATACATCTATCTTTGCACGCCAGCTGTTTCCATCGTAAATGTCTGCAAATATTTTTTCAGTATAATCCTAAGGGTGTCTACCCTGGGCAATAGTATTTCCTTTTTAAATTCCTAATTCATCGCACATTTCCACCAATTTCCTCACTCGCCATTTTCGCCCTTTGCCTTCCTCGCCCACCCTTCACCCACTCCCTTCCTCTCGTTTATTCTACGTCCGTCCCCCCCACCTTCGCAACTCCACCCAATTCCCCCTCCCCTCCCATCCCACCAGCAACCCCTCCCCCGCTGCCTTCCGCCCATTTCCGCGCATTAGCGATGATCACGGTAGCAGGGGTAACAATATATTGTGCCGCGGATTCGGACGCCTGCTCCTGATGACGTCAGTTGGCGGGTAGTCGTTATTTTTTGAAGGGAGGACACCGGGGGGGGGGGTAGGAAGATGGGGGATGAGAAGACGGGTAGCGGGGACAGGGGCGGGGGTGGGATATGAATTGCACGCGGTTATAGAGGGCTGTGCTGGAAGAGAGAGGTGAAGGTTATAAAATACTTCCCAGCTCGGCTGTGGGTTTGAAGGCCTCTGACACCATCGCGTTGCGTCAATTACATATCAAAAATGAGAGACAATGGAAGTGAGGGGAAAAAACGGCCTATTGTCTCCTCGCTGCAAGTTTAAAATGCAGAATTTGATTAACGGCTTCCATTAAATCGCTTCGCTGCCGGGAGCCATTTCCGTGCATAAGTGCGCGACGCAGAAGCAGTGTGAAAATGAAAATTGTGTGAAGAGTAAAGTACAATCAAAATCGGGGTAAAAAATGGTCCACGATCAAAAGAATGAAAATATTTTATTCTTTTTTAGTTGAAGTAGCAATTACGATTTACTTTCAGTGACTTTTGTTTTTGATTTTTATCAAAGGTAATGTGAAAATAAAAAAAAACTATTACTTTGTTTCCGGTCAAGCTATGATAGTTAAATGAAAAATCAGAACATACCTTATCGAGTCATCGACTACTTCTGACTCTTTAGCAAGATTAATTCCAAACAGTTCATACAAAATGTCGGCCAAAATCGAGGAAAATGATTCGTGGTTTTTAGTCGTAATTTTTGTGTCATGCACAGTCATTCCAAATGGTAAATGGGTTTACACTATAAAAATGATCCTCTCCACTATTGCAAATGCTCTATTTATATTGTCTTAAGTATTTTTAGTTTCAGAATTTTAGGTTGAAACAGATCTGCAAATAATACTGGTGATAGCTGGTACATTTATGACACTAAGCGTAATAATCAGTCAGCAGTAGCGTCTGGTGCTGAAGCTGGGTTTGTGAAACACTGGACTACTGGACACTTCACGAGTCAGGAGTTCTATTGAACCACTGACAATGTGTATTTTAACTCTGCGAGATGAAATATTACGCTAAAACCAGGGAAAAGCCTCGTAATGTCAAAAAAAACTTTTATTGAAACACCCACGACATAGGTTTCCAAGTTAACCGTCTCTAAAAGAAGAGAGATATGCATAATTTCGAGAGATTATGCAGCATTATACTCAGGAGGGCGTCATGATGTTGATTATGTTCTTAGATAAGCCTGTCACGCCTGAGGATAGCCATGTTCTCATCGTTGATGCACTATTTTATCCCTTGACTCGGACTTAGAATATGCGTCCTGTTTGGCTAATGAATACTGCTGAGAGCTCACATTTCAGCTTGTTCACTCCAACATTTTTCGGACTTAGAAGTTGCGTGCTTTGCGTATGTGGTCAGGTTCTTAGGGAATTCAATATTTCAAGGGAAATCAATTTTTTCAGGGGGAATTTTCCTGCATACTTCCTTATAAACTTTAGCAAATAAGAAATACCATCACAATTTGATGGTGGAGTCATGTATCCGTTTGGATCTACAATCAGTACCAATGATGGCTGTATTTGTCGGTTTATTCTGGTGCAGTTCCTTAATTTGGATGTCTGAGTAAATATAATTAGCGACCATTCGTCCCTCTCCACTCAATTTCTTCTCCACTTGGACATCCAATTACATTCCCGCTCCGCCCACCACTTCTACTGAAGATATCCCCTCTCTCTGTTCTAAAGGCAATAGCTATTCTTTAAGTTTTGTAGATTTCACCTGATGGTGGCGTTTTAAGTCGAAACCTCGGTCGTGCGTGTCACGTTAAAAGCTACGTGGCATTAAAATATCTTCCTCTCTTTAGTTAATATGTTAGGCAAAGTCCAAAAAGCTAAGAAATAGTTCTCAAAGCTAAACTTATACGCCGCAATATAACCTTAATAATTAAATCACCTATTGAGTATTCACTCTGCTATAATCCAGTAATATTTTAGTATCTTTGACTCAAATCAGCATACTTAATAATCCCTTGATGTGAGCTTCTTCTATTACCTAGATTGACCAATTTATTTGTTTTACCTTTGGCAGACATTATCCTCAAATATGATGGATATAATGCGTCACTGGCATGAGAGTTATTCTTATTAAAGTGCTTAATACGATTACTACCAGCGGTACTTCTGCCACATAAACTTCTACCGAATGGACTTCGCACTCTATTTAATAATGGCTGGTTTGAAAGTTTTCCAATATACTGGTGTAACACCTTCGAGCACTTCTCAATTCATTGCATTGTATTCAGTCTGTTCTTAATTATTTCTTTTCGGGCAGGAAGCAGCTAACTACCAAGTGCCTCTAGATTCTTTTAATGATAGCGAAGTTAATGATATCGGAGGGTAATTTTCGTGTTCTTCTTTGTTACCATTTTTTTTAGATTGGGATGATAAAGACAAAATAATAATCGATGGCACAGAAATTTCAAAAATGTCTTTGATGATGAAGGGCAATTTTAACCTTTAGAATTAATGATGTAGCGTATTACAGTAAGAATGAGGGAATTATCTGGCCAGGGATATTATAAATTACCCCTAATAGTAGCATATAATGAACGAATCTGATAAAATTATCTAAATACATGCTCATATGATATATTTAAGAAATCAGGAGGCCAAATATGTATTTTAAGGTCAAAATATTTTGGATTATATCTAAGTTTTGCCAAATTTTCTTCAAGTGTCTACTCCTACGCAGGAAGTCACCCTCGCATTCTTAATACTAATGCTAGAGTTGAAATAAAAACTCTCAGACTCCATATAATTACCAGGTACTTCTGGACAACAGGATGTTTACTAATTGAATCCCCTGAATGGTGGGATCAAACGTGGAATAGCTATGTGAAGACAAAACTTGACGACTCCAGGCGTCACTCCGTAGAAGAATTTCACATTAGTATTTCATTCAGGTTGCAAGGAATACTTTTTACTTTTCCACAGTTGTTGTTCCAATTGTTTTGTAAAATTATAATTGTAGATAAGTACGAAGTATTCTTTTCAATATGGGCGTGTATGTGGAGACGTTGACGGAATCTGGCTATATTGCTTACCGCAGGGTGTTGTTGGCGATTAGAATTGCGATAGCAGCAATATCAGTCATCTCCGTCAACCATGACCAAAGATTGTTCAAATATTTGTATAAATAATCATTGCTAGGGACATTGAATGAGAGCAGAATTGAGATGTAATAAACACAATGAAATGCGAAACGCAGCCAAATGCCGCTCAGCAGTAAAATGACGGTTGCTAATGTTTTCGTGAATGGGGAATTCTCTATCTGGACGTGTTTTGTCGCACCATTCTCGTACACTTCCCTATGAAATTTCCAATTTATAATGAGGCATGATATTTCAACTAATCTTGGATTTGATTTGACAATTTTCCTACCAATGATCAGTTTTTCCAAAGGTCGAATCATTCTGAAATTCATCCACCTCTGTGTATTTCATTAAAAAAATAAATTGCATCTTGTACTTGTTGGTTGATGAATGCAATTTATTTTATTCAAATATTTTCCAAGCCATTAATAAAATTGATATTTTTATATGGCATCCATATTCTCTGTCACCATATTACTCCCGTCAAAAATGCATTATACATTTGGAAAACCCTCCCTCCTTCCGCTTCAGCAATTCGAGCGGTCGCACCAAAGCGACGCCCGAAGGCATTTAAGTTCATGATATTTTATTTTTCATCGATTTCCAACGGAAAAAAATAGATAATTCAATTGCATTAATGCAATATGATTTGCGGTTTTGTAAGTTTTTCTTATAACGGTTTTTATACCACTTCATCCAAATGGGACGGATGGTTTGGTAGCAGGGGCAGTTTCGTATAAAGTATTATTACAAATGAATTCAGACCTGATTGAGTCTTGTGGGATTTGATTTGAAACACAGAATAACATCTCTTAACAAAAATAAAAAACCATAGCCTACGCAAAATAGTCCCACTTGCATCAGTGAAAGATGAGCAAATTATAACATCTACGCCACACAGTGCTACAAGTGCCGAGGACTTGTAGCATGCAATGACGTACGATAACTGTTGAAAATTTTACTCCAAGAATATTAGCGTCATAAATAATTTGGGGTGACGCAGTAAAATAGTTCCTAGAATGGCTGTAATTAATTTATGGAGTTATTTCCGTCATAAACCAGTCAAAATAAACTTCTGTCTGTATGTGTTTATTTGTTTTTTTTTCAATAGTAGGGTACTAAAAAATGTTCATCGGGATAAAAAACAGAGTCGGAGAAAGATATTTGACCTCAAAGTGGTCAGAGCGTAATGACTCTCTTAGTTGAAGAAGTAATTTTTTTATACATCCAAAATTAATCTTGTTGATATTTGACGTACATTGCACATGGCAGAAATACAACTGTAACACAATCGTTATTTTCTTCGCATTGGACTTGCATTCAATTTGGCCACTTATTGTAAAACGAACTCCATGACTTATGCTGGTATAAAAATCTAAAAGATTGCTTAACGTTGGGTTAACATGCAAAGGCTTAACCCTATCACCATCGACAATGTTCATTCAGCCGGATATACACTAAATGACTTGGGATATTTAGCAATGGAGCTCCGTTTTTATGCACCGGTAAAATATTTTCTCTGCCTCTTAATAGAATTCAGTTGCCCCTCTCTCTTTAATTATGCTCACATATTCTAACCAATAGTCAGATGTATATACTTAACAACAAAATAAAATACACTCATTCTACCACGCTGAGGAATTAGCAGTTAAAAATGAAGAGGAATTGCTATAATGGGCTTAAGCTATTTCCTGGGTATGAAATATGAGAAGTCCTCAACAGTTTTCAATTAGCAAAGAATACTCACAGAACTACATAATAATTGATTATATTTCCTTACTCGGAACACGTTAATATCTACTAAGAGTGATATATATTATAGGAATAATTTTGATTTTATCAACCTCTTCCTTCGAGGGATAAAGTAAAAATTGTTTTGATGCACACAAGAAGGGAAACTAGTTTCTGCACGTGACCCAGATGAAAGACGTCCTGCCAATTCTTTGAAGTACCCACGGCAGTCATGCACCTCCATGGAAAGAGGCATGTTATGAATGAACCTCAATGAATAATTTAGCTCGCTCTTCGGAAGCGGAGGCGAATACCAGGAAGGAGAGCGGCTGAACATCCTCTTCCCTGGGCAACCTTAGCGTTCGCCGTTCTCCGAATCGTGAGGGTTGCGCACAGGAGAGGTCCTCTATTCGGCGAAATTGAAGAGAGCACACTTCTCTCCAGACAATTCATTCCGCTCCCCTTGCTATCTCTCTCTCTCTTTCACTCGCATCGCCAAAACCTTCGCACACTCTCCAGCAACCAACCCCATCCCACACATTTTCGTCTCTATTACTCATTTTGCGTGATGGATAGTATTCTGGCTTCCCATCCTGAAAAGCGCGGTTCGAATACCGGCATTAGGATAGGATTAGTGCGAGGAAGTTAACAAAACAGCCCCAAAAATTCATTTTTTAACATCAAATTTGTATGCCTTTCAAATTTAATCACATTCCATCATTACATATACGTATAATAGGAAGGATGTACGTATAAAAGGAATTGGATGAAATGGTCAAAGAGAGATGCTACTTCGCTCTGGTTAGGCCACACTTCGAATACCCCGTGAGCATTTGGGACCATTGTCAAATCAATTTAACCAAAAAATTAACAAAATTTAAAAAAAGGAAAGCAGCGCACTTCGTTAAAACTGCTACGAGCGTACATAAATTGTCTCACAACTTGTAGAGAGATTAAGGTGGGAGCCCCTACAAACTCGTAGGCTACAAGCTAGGCTTAGTTTGCTTGATAAATCCAGAATATATTTCTGATATTTTTTGGAGCGACACAGAGAATACTATCATGATGCCTCACTACATTTCTAGGTCTGACAGATCCGATAAAAGAAGAGAGATACCCTGCCAAACAGATAGGTATAAAAACTCGTTCTTTCCGCGAACAATAAGCGACCACAATAATAATTGAGCTCCACTAAAAACACTCCTATATCACATGTCACCATTTCATCTCCAAAAAAAGGTACACTTTTACACGGCTGGTGACCTAACTCCCCCTGCCACACGCCCAAGTGGTAGCTCGCGGGGTATTATGTAGATGTGATTTACTCGATAATAAACTTTGGAGCGTACTTCAACCGCTTTTCCTTTGGTGAAGGAATGAAGTTTTCTCGGCGAACAAGGTTGAAGAGATTTTTTTCAGGTTTTCTACCTGGTCATGGGGGCTTTTACTGCCGTTTTTAAGTTTCGACAGCTGTCCCTGCAATCGTCTTTAGCCCTCAAAATGATAGCAGAGACAGCCGTCAAAACGTTGGCAGTAGCAACCTTCCTCACCCTGTGTGAATTCCGAGTGAACTTTAAAAATTATTAATTAGTCTTAGCATTTTACTTAATTAAAACAGATTTAATTAAGAAATGAGTTATTAATGAACATTATCTTGTAGAACATTCCCAGTTAAGATAAAATTATATTTTCCACGGTTTTCTTTATTTTTAAAAGCATGAGAACTTTTCTCAATGATTGCGTTGCGTCAATTTGTGTAAATATGTACAGACTACTTGAGGGTCAAAATGTCATTAAAAGCATATGTATGCAAAAGCGTATGACCTTTAGAATGGAGCATATTTTTCAACATTCCACCTAAACAATTAATTAGTCTTTTAGTAATACAATTCAGTAAGGAGAAAAATGTTGTTATGTAGCATCTTTATTCAACCAACTCGTCAGATAATCTCTTTCAACGATTTCTTTAATTTTCATTTTCATTTTTCTTATTATTTTTCATTTTAAGATTTCCTTTAAGAAATGTATGCAAAATGTAAATACTGTAAAAAATTTGCCCCGGGACCTATAACTCAACTTTTAGCTTGGTAATTATAAATTTTTATCAATTAATCCCTATTATTGTGAGTTCATTCCAAATTTCAAGTTAATTAATTAGGATTAGATATTTCACTTTGTTTTTCTTTATTTTCCATAATGGGAATCAAAAGCTTTAGGTAATTGCTTGTAGACCTTTCTTTTCCCAAGCATCCTTCGACATCTTACGTTTTCTGCTTCTACTTCCTTGAATTTCGGCGAACCTCTTCGGTAGTCAAAATATAATTGGGATACTTCTGAGAAGTGAAGGGAAAAGTGTCCTGTTTAACTTCATGTCTTGACGTTCCCGGAAATTAAGACCAAGTGTATGAATGAGAAGTCGGCACGAAGATATTTTGCACTCTTGGTTTTTTTTATCCTGCATTGTCGAAATTACCTTTCGAAAGAATGAAGGCCACAACTTTATTTGCCAAAAAAGTATTTTCACCTTTATGCCAATGAAAGTAATAATTAAAACCAAACGAGTCAGGCCTATAAATTGATCTTTGTACCGATTCGCTGATCAAATTTGCCTAATGGAAAATTGAAGATCAGTTTCACTTACAGACCGCTGCATCTACTTCAATTCATATCAATCGCCGTGTACGTGTGTGGTATAGGAGATGAAAATGAAATAGGGACGGCAATTGACTGTTTTAGTGCATTAGTGCTTCACTATATTTAATGAGCTCTTATATATTTTGCATGGAATGACTGAAAGTGAAAAACAGGTTGTCAGTATTTCTTACTTACTATCTGTTCTCCTCTCCTTCAGAGATTCAGTGAGAGTGTAAATGAATACCTCCTCTGTTACATCTTGAAATTCACAAAGGCTAAAACTTTCTTGCACTGTTATTTGTTAATGCAAAAGGAAAAATGCACATGGCATAAAGAATGAGATGACTATAGTAGAAGGCAATTCACCGTAATCAGTTTCCCTGTGATCATTACTCTTCCAATACCACTACGGGATGCTTCTGGACGATACAATTTGCTTCCAGCGTGTCTCATAAAGCTTTTTAAAAATGTTTTTGCCATTAAACGATTTGGAAAATTATTTTAAGAGAGAAATTTATTTTAGGGAAAAAAACACTTTGAAATAAAGAAAAATAACATTTTTTGAGGATCCTGTAAAACGTGTAAAAGATAAATTTTGCGCGCATTGAGGATGGATTATTGTACTGTGCCAGAGAGCGCACAGCTTAATGCTCATTCCCATGCACGGAGAACTGCACCTTGAATAGATCTCCAAAAGTATCCAAAGGAGAACTGGGAATAGAACCCGAGGCTTAGGGTTGAGAAGCCAACACTCTAGCCACCAAACCAGCACTTCTTCATACACTCTTCCTCAATCTGTACATCTCTACACCTTTGGCCTCAGATCAGGGGTCCCTAAACTTTTTATCACGTTAAACCCTTCATAGAATATTTGCCTCCTTATAGAACCCCAGATTAAGTATTTAACAAAAACATTAAATCATTTTTGCATTTCTGATGTTAAGTAATAAAGAGACCTACATAACAACCAAACGAAAGAATTTATAGTTCCCATATAATATAAAATCTACATAATAACATTTACAGAAAAAGGAGATATTTTCCAATATTATTGTAATCTTACAAAATAATTAAAAGATAAAAAAATAATAAAAAGCAAAATTATTGCAGATGTCAGCTGTTCCGCCTGATCATTTCGTGGAACTTCTTTGGAGTCTTCTTAGGGGTTACCACGGAGAGACACTCTGTTGGCGCAATGGGAGGAGATGAGTGTGGTCGTGAAGATGAAGCTTTGCGGAAAAGGATTGAAGCGAGAGAGGCATTGATCGTTTGATGGCTGATGCTCGGTGGCCGGCCAGCGGCAGAGCTGAAGGGGCTGTCGGGTAGCGGAGTGTGGTGGGGGTGGGTGACAGAGAAGGGGGTGGGTGGAAGAAAGGGAAAGGCCACGCACACAACGCCAACGAGTCCATCCATCATCGCAGGCGATCCATTAGTGACTGCGTGTGGTGCAGTGGTGCGCAGGGGAAGCGTGTATCCGCGTGGGTTAGCGTCGGTGCGTCACAGAGTGGCGACGGGGTGGGTTTCGAAGAAGTCGCGCGCGAGTGTGGGCGGTGCCGCTCCTCCCACACCCAACGGCCCACGTCCGTCAAGTACACTTGCGTGCGACGCGTGCTTGCGCGGGTGGTTTCGAGCGGCAGTTCGCGAAGGAGGAGGAAGAGGCCACCGTCGAGTCGAGTTGGGAGTCTAGAGGAGGCTGTCTTAAGAGAGAGGCCGGATTGTTCTGCATTGTTTATGCTTCCCAGTCTCTCGCTTACGTCGGAAGGACTATGTAGATATCCAGAAATGACGAAATGCAAATATCGAGTCCGTGCTTTCACGCCGGAATTCTCTTAAGGTATATAGTTCCCTAGTCATAATAGAGACCATATTCGATATACATATACATTTAATTTCACTAGCTGTGGGAAACATCAATAAAATATTGCATTACTAATCATGCTATAATAAGGTTTTATATGACAGAAATGGTAGGTAATTAAATGAAAATATCTAAATAAATCTTTAACTTGACTCATTTTTTTCGCGCGGTGCGTTTAAAACTCCTTCAAAACGGAAGGTTTTTGTGATCCCGAAGAATTTACTGCGGTGACAATATGATTAATTTTTATAAATAGTTGAGAAAACATACAATCTACACGCTGTTAGTTTTTGACGACATCTAAGTTTCAGTCAGTAAGTCTAAGTGTCAGACATACCTCATTTTGTAAATAATGTCTCTCTGAAGTGCATACACGTACCATTTTCCATGTAAAAGGGCTGGTATGTTATGGCAAATAACTCCGAAAGCAATGTGACAACGGGTTAAATTTTCGGTGTCTTTGGATAGGTGAGATGTTTTTCTTTAAAATGAGACCAAACTCGTTGATTTCTAGGTAAAAAGATATTTCGCTCAAACTACCTTAAATATTTCTGACGTGTAGCGTTCATTATTTAGAGGACTCTGAGGGTCAATGGATAACTTGGGGAGATTCCACCGCGGCTGTATTTGACTTAAAAATTCTGCATTCGCTGAAGGGGATTCCTCGTCAATTGAAAACTAAAATTAAGGAATAAGAGTTTTTACGTTATTATTTACATTGCAGTATGGTTGCATGCTTAGGGATACTCTATCCTTGAAGCAGATAGAATATTATGAGTATTTTAGAAAAGACAATGTGAATGATTCGTGGGAGTGTTTAAAAGGATTGATTGTGGAATGTCCTGAAAGTCTTTCTGGAAAAGGTGTCGTAGGAAGAACGAAAGGTGTGCTGAAAGTGTATGTGGAAAAGGAGTGGAAGGAAGAATGAAAGGTGATGCTTTTTGGAATGAAAAAGTGAAAATTGCAGCCAAGGAAAAGAAAGAGGCATACATGAATATGATCACTGCCAAATCTGAGGGAAAGCGTTCTGAGGCGTGTGAGATTTACAGAAGGAAAAAGAATGAATGCAAAATCCTTGTGAAAGAGAGCAAAGAAAGAATGCGTGCGGATGAAGCTAGCAAGATGCAGAGCGATTTTGAAGGCAATAAAAAGCTATTTTGGAAGTGGGTAAAAAGGGCTAAGATTGGTGAAAGCTGGGGAATGAATGAGGCAAAGAACAAAAGTGGAGAGATCGTGTGGGATGAGAGCAATATCAGGGACTGCTGGAGGGAGTATTTTGAAGAATTATACAATAATATTACAGGGGCTGAGGATGAACCTTGCGAAGTAGTATGCGAGTATGTGATGATGGAAAAGGAGATCCGTGAGAATGAGGTCATTATGGCTGTGAGAGTATTGAAAAATGGGAAGGCTGCAGGCATAGATGGGATTTCCAGTAAAATGTTGAAGTGTGGGTGTAATTTACTCATTTGTTGGCTGTGTGAACTATATAATTTATGCTTACAGGCTTTTGTTGTTTCAGTGGATTGGAAGAATGAAATCATCGTTCCATTGTACAAAGAGGAGGGAGGAAAGACCGAATATAATAATTAGCGGGCTATTAGTTTATTGAGCATTCCGGGAAAAGTGTTCAGTAAAATTTTAAGCAAAAGAGTGAGAAATATTACTTCTGAGAGAATATGGGGTGTGCAGTGTGGGTTCATGCCTGGGAGTGGATATAGTGACCAGCTTTTTGCGTTTCAGCAAGTGATAGAAGAATGTATGGGCGTCCGAAAGCAAGTGTATTGTGCGTTTATTGAATTAAAGAAGTCATATGACAGGGTAAATAGAAAGAAGTCCCTGGCACCACGAGAGAGCTATGAAAACAGCACCTCAAGTATGATACGTAATCGATCATTCCGATGAGACACACTCGAAGCTCGGAACTGTCGAATCACAAAAGCGGAGCAATGCTCACGACATGACGAAATATATATCAAATAAGCGTCCAGCTCCTCTTATTCGCGTCGACCTTTTTCCATGGATGCGCTCACGTTCATAATGAAACCAAAACAATGTGGCTCCAGGTCTGCAATCACAATTCCTTTTTTCCTGTTTTCGTTATCGCCATGCTGAACGAAAACCACTGAAAAAGGGAAATGCTTTCAGTCACTGTCCAAATTCTGCACTCCATCAAATAATACTAGTGATTTAAAGTATCCGATGAAACTTGACTTGTTGCTCTCACGATTTCGTTCATAAGGGCGATTGAAAATTAAGATAACGCAATCGCGAGCGTCATGCAGATCAATGATTCCACTCTAGGACGGAAACGGCTACATAACAGCCTCCGGCTAGGCAATCTGTTCCGGTGTATCAACTTCGGAGACTAATTACACGAATGAGAAAAATGTTACCTTTTCCGATCGATTAAACAAGTGCAATGTGTACATGACCTTAAGTTCCGCGCATCCGCGAGTTGTGCGATGCATGGGTCAATGCTTATTTTTGGCGGAAAAGTCTACATCTACATATACCCCGCGAGCCGCCGCATGGCATTAGGTCACCATCCGTGTAAACATGCAACATTTTTGGAGGTGAAATAGTGACATGCACCATGGGAGTGTATTTTGAGGAGCTGAGTTTTTATTGTGGTCGCTTATTGTGCGCGGAAAGAACGAGTTTTTGTACCTATCTGTTCAGCAGTATATCTCTCTTATTATATCGCATCTGTCAGACCTAGAGATGCAGTGAGGAGTCATGGTGATTGTCTATGTGTCGCTCTGAAAATATCAGTAATGAATTTCTCAAGCAACCTAAGCCTAGCGTGTAGCATCCAAGTCTCTAGGAGCTCCTACCTTAATCCCTGTAAAAGTTGTGAGACTCTATATGTACGCTCGTAGCTGTTTCTGACAAAGCGTGCTGCTTTTCTTTGTATTTTTTTATTTTTTTGGTTAAATTTTTATGACCAGGGTCGCAAATGCTCGCGGCGTATTCGAGGTGTGGCCTAACAGAGCGAAGTAGCATCTCTCTTTGACTTTTTCATCCACGGACCTTCCAATTATACGCTCAACAAAACCTTGTTTCTTTAATGCTATGCCGGATATGTTTTCTATGTGTGTTCTCCACGATATATCTGAAGTTAGGGGCGATAGACGAAAATTTTTTCTCTCGATAAATACATCTCGCGACTCAGATGACCGAGCGAGTTGGTTTTAGAGCCGAATAATTTATTTCGTAATGTTCTGTCTACAAGAAAACAATTGACTATGAATGTATTATTTGTGGGTCGAATTAATAGTAAGCCGTAATTTTTTCAAAAACAATTTCAGATGCCTGCTTATACAATAGGTGCAGTTATGAAGAACGATTTTCACTTAACCTGAAGTTGTTATTACATAATTTGAATCAGGCAACTTCATTAATCTTACACCATTAATCATGAAACTACTTATTTTTTAGTACCCATGGATTAACCTTTTAATATTTGCTGTAGACTTTCCAGCTTTCAACATTCACTTACTTAATTCCAGAAATATGTATTAAACCACGCCATAAGCCAGTTGATAGAAGTTTTCAAGGCACTCTCTGTTGAATGCAGTCAAACTGTTCTGTGACACTCTTCAATAAAGAGACCGGAGTTTTCTCCTTCGGGAATTTCATTGGGCAGCGCCTTGATATTTTTGCTCATGATAACTATATAGACGTTCTAGCGTTATTAAAATTATAAAGAGAAAAATTGCAAAATCATTTTTTAAATTTGGTGTTAGAGTTTGAAAATCAAGCGCGCAGATCATCTCTGGTATTCCCTCATACCAGCTCTCAAACGATTCCCAATAACGCTTCATACCAAATGTCAACCCTCCGCCCTCGCTGTCCATGCTACTATCCCAATTCTTCTATTAATTCGCTCATTACATCAACCAACACGCAACTTTCGTGCTGCAGTCATTGTTCTATCTCCTCCTCGGTTTTAACGAAGTCTTAACCGTAGCTTCATCAGCAATTCCCACCTGTGTTTTCGGATTAGGCTCTAAACTAAATTAAAAACATCTTGGCGATCGTTTACATATTAGGCCGCTCTTCGCTGAACTCGTTAACTGTCACCTAATTTTTTAACAGGGTATAAAGTAATGTCCAGCCAAATATTCAGGACACATCCCTCAATAGCAGAAAAAGGAAATATGTTTCTGGATATCGGTTCGGAAACACTTTATTTCAATATTAGAAATCATATGCTACATCTCCACATAGTGCATATATCATGGGAAACACGAGGGAACAGAACGTTCCAGCATACCTCATGTTTAGTATTGCTGATTTAGGTAAAAACTTATCAGTTGATGTCTTGTTAATTTCATTTAATCTTTCATCAACAGCACAAAAGCAATATCACCAACTAGTCTGTTTACTGAGTAACCATAAAGCAAACATCTGCCACATGGCAACCAACACAAATAACTTCTATATCTAACACCCCACTAAACTCCATTTTTTGCATAAAATGTAAAAATGTTTAAAGTGCTCTCTTTTAGTATTGATACATACATAAATCCGCCATCGCATTGAATCCCGGATGCGCTGATGCATAGCTGGACTGCTACCTACGGTTTCGTAGCCCCCCCCCCCCCCGCAATACACGCACGAAGACCCTGCATTATGCACTGAAGTTCCATTCACAAGGGCTTTTAAATGACCCCCACAAGTAGAAGTCTGGAGAGTTTAAGTCCGCAGAGTGTGTTGGCCATGAAATAGGTCCACCTCTACCCCTCCATCTGTCACCAAATATGTTTTTACATGGAAACGGAAAGCGTTCCGGGCCCATGACCATGCAACACATTTTCTTTTTCAACGTGTGAGGAATGTGTCCTGAAAGTTTGACCGTACTTTATTAATAAACCCTGTATATGAATCATCCCCCAAACTGGAACATCCTATGCCCGAGCCACACCTTCTCGAGTCTCTAGTCAGATTTCATAAACCTCCCTTCCCGTCCAAATGGGAGGCCTCCGCCCTCACCCCTTTCCATTAATTCATGCGCCCCCTCGCCACTGCCGATCGCATTTGGGTTACCTGCCACTTGCGACCCCCCATCCCATCCACTGTCCACTTCCCTTCTGCTTGATGCCAACTCCCGATATTCCCCGTCTAGTTTCACCGCTACCTTGGCCTCTGGACACTTACCTCATTGCACACCGGACGCAATTCATCCATGGAAAATGACATAAGTTAGCTTCTAGAGACACCACGTGGTAATTAGCAGTACTTGATAATTATCTAGACGGTGAATGGACATAGATATGGACCATATCATCAACGAGTCAACCTTTATGACACTAGCCTATGCGCTCACTATGTTCCCAGATTTCTTTCATACCCGTCTCATCTCATTTACCCCAGTTGAATTTTTTTCAGCAGTCGTAATCAGTTACTATGATATACCCTTGACATTAATAGTCTTCAGGGATAAGACTAGTGAATAACATTATTAATGTTTTGAGAATGCAAAACCACTATCAACATTTTTGCAACAGCCTTCCATTTCTACATAGTCTCTTTCAAGTGGCCTCTTCTTTCCCCCCTTTGCTCATGCTTACTCAACGAGCGGTCCGTCATACCATCACCTCTGATCCTTTCGGCATTCGGTGGATGTAACTAGACGAGCCTTAAAAAGCGACTGCCTTATTCAGTTTTTAGAGGCAAAAGCCAACTTCATGAGCACTGATATTTTCCACAGTAATGCTCACAGATAAGTTATGAGAACAGTTGCCTCTTTACAGGCAGGACTCGTGAAGTAGGCCACAAAGAGAAAAAATTGAGAAAAATGTTATAATAAGCCACTCATTTTGACAGGGAAATTTTTCAGAAAGTAAGCGCAGAAGGAAGAAACGATAAATGGATTTTTAAACAAATTATAATTTACAAAATTTTATGAGATCCGACGTAACATAAATAATTTTGAAGGGTTCAATTTTAAAAATTGGCAACGAATTCATTTCTGGCGGTTAAAACTTGCATCCATGTACACCAGGGTTGAAATTCACCATGAAAAAATCATTTGACTTGACCGGGATGATATTTTCATGGCGAATTTCAACCCTGGTGTATATGCACCCGTGCGAGTGACTTCGTACCACATCATTTGTTTATGCAATGAATGGAAATTTGCATCCATGTATTTGAAGGGTGTGCAAATAAATGAAGATCGACGGAAACAAAAGGCATCACTGACTATTTGCATAGCGAAGCGATAAGATCCGTAGTTCGCGCGGGTGATTCTATATTGGGCTCGTAATCGAAACTGTTTAAGTACATGCTATTCTTCTCCAGTGAAAGTAAACAGAAATATTGACCCTTTATCAAACTTTTCATCTCACGGCCATGAAAACACTATTCTGTAATAGTATAAAAACTAGGAAGTGATTTGAAAAAGAAAAGTGGAATCAATTATTATATTTGAATATAATAATTTTTAGTATACTATATTAAAACATAAAATCGAATTATAATAAGACCATATGTTAATCCACGCTCTTGTTTTCGGAATAAAGTGATAGACAAGGCTGCCTTTGTTAAAAAAAAGATGCATACGAATATTGTTTTAACGTGTAATGATAAAAATCCTAGCGGTGTCTTTAGTGGTAAGGGTGCGATGATTTATTTATGAATAATATTATAAAGAATAATCGGTTCTTAGATTCCTTGATGTTTGTCATATTTCTCACTGTTTTAATTTGTTCTTGCCTGATAATCATTTTCAATACGAGCGAGGAAGGCAAGTTCCTGCATATTTTTTCCCAATGATTCTAAGGAAGGTTGATACACCACTTCTATGGCCTGTCACAAATGAATTCAAATTTTGCAGTAATGAAGATTAGAAAAATTACTTTACTCCTTTTTATGCTGATTGATTGAAAATGTTTAGCCCGCGGATATGACAACCAATCGGTGTATCAACGTAAATAAGAGTAATATTTTGCGATTCTGGCAAATATAAAGATACACCTATTTACACGATTTCCGATATAACAGTTTTTTTATGTCACCATAAATCACATTCCTGGGTTAAAAATTTCTGCATCGCTTCTTTTGAGCCTTCATGATATGGAAAAATGCACATTTCTCATTTATTCCGATTCCTTAAAATAAATACTATAATATCTTTTATAGAATTTGCACAGTGCATTTAAAGTTTTAGTGGATACGTTGGGGCCGAGGGAAAAATATGGCTTAAAGAAAATACCTCTTTTCTGAACTCAAGACAATTAATTTCCCAAGGCAATTTATTACGAAATTCCGCCGAGTTATCCTCAAAATGGAAAAAAAGGTTAAACACTCGGAGGAAATGTAGAGAGGAATAAGTGAAGAGAGAGAGAGAAAGGAAAGAGTCTGCAGTGGAAAACAAGTGAGGGTCGCTGCGACGGGACTGGGAAAAAACCAAGGGAGACTGTCCCTTGCTATCTAAATTCACCGCAAACTTTATTATCGTCATAAACACGAGTTTTTTGAGTGAGAATAATTACCTGGAAGCCTATTATGTTCTCCTTATCCCTAGAATCCTCTTTGCTTCTCTGACGCTCCCTATTTTGTCATTTCCTTACTAAGAAAATAGGCAAGGATGCAGAAATTGACGGTATTGGAATGTTTTTTCAATTACAATTATTTATACCAAATAGGAAAAGGCCCGAACAGCATGATTTTAGCATACCATTTTATAATGCACTCACAAAACGGTCTAGCTTAAGCTTGAGAGAACTTAATTGATTTGACTAACTTGAGAGAGCTTTTTCAATGCTTTAAAAGGGGATTAAAGTAATTGGACGAGATATCTGGAAGTTCATGCTCACAAAATGTGGTATCATAATTAAAACTAAAAACAATATTTCCATGGCACAAATCTGAGACAGAAATTCCTAGGATGAAAGTTTTTGTGTGTTTCAAACCGAGCCCTGCATGTAGAACGCAGGAATTTAATTTAAATTTAATTTTTATAGTAAATTTAATCCAAAGATGCTCGCAACAATGAGTGAAACTGAATGTAAATAAATAAAACCCGCGCAATATTCCGCAGCATTAAGTTTCTTTCGACTCGGGCATCAATTTTGATACACCATCGCGTGAGGTATCTATGTCTGGTGTCACCTGTAATGTGTTCGAAAGTAAATTTATGCTGTGGAAAATTGCACAATTTTTATTTATTTAATTTGAGCTTAGGCAAAATGAAAAGGCACCGATTGCAAATGCACTCCAGTTTTCAGGCAAGGCGACAAAAATAGTCTAAATTTAAATAAATAAAAATAGTGCTCCTAAATTTTTAATCCACTTACCGTAGTTGAGACTGAATAATGGTGTGTGAGTAATCAACAACCGTCGGGATATTTAACATCTATGAGGTTTACAATGTATGGATCTGTGTGTACTAATAACCATAGTAAACGGATATCCAATAGTAATACATACAAAACTTGTAATGTGCTTTTTACAGAGTATATGGCATATATGAATATAATATGCAAGAATTATTTTTGTAACCAATACAGACAAGTCCTGGATGTCAAATATAGTTTGAGATGCAATTATGTTGTTGTACCAAAAGCGTACACTGACTACGGTAGAAGATTAAAATCAATACTTATCCCCAAACTTATAAATATCTACTCTAAAGATATCGATAATGTGTGCTAAGACAGCACATGTAATCTTAAAATTGCTGTCAAAATAATCTTACACATGCTTTATGATATGTAACTTACTTAAAACTGTAACTAATTAATACCTATTGTACTATGTTAATTTATTTCAGATCACACATTATTTTATCTTCAAATGAAAATTGAGTTTCTATGGTTTGTGTTGTACTATGTTATGTTTTGCTGAATTCGTTGTTGATTTGTTTACGATTCCGTGTTCCTAGGCAATCATAATGAGCCTGATCTGCACATTTATAACCTATTTTAAATTATTGTACTCTATGCTGTTATTGTGCATATCTCGTCGACAGATCATACGATCTGACGGAACATAAATGTAATATAAGTTCAAATAAACTTTAAAAAGTAAATAAAAATATAAAAAAATCACTGTGAAACAGATTTATATATTTCTTAAAAAATTTCTAATATATATATCTTAAAAATCTCGGCGTTAATGGAAAAGCGATTCGATGAGGTACTTTTGTTGTATAAAGTGAAAGAAGAGTTTCAACATTCCCCTCACTATATTTACCGACGCTTTAACAAATTAAACTCAGGACTCGTTTACTACTCTCAGCTTTCTTTTGTATTTTGGAAATTGTCTAATTAAACTTAAGACATCGGAGAATGACTTGCGGTGCCGTAACCAAAATGAAAACATTTCTGATGTACATCTAAATATATGGCAAAATGCAAATAAGAGTTGATTACAGCTCTCGCGGGTCTATGAATTGTGGGATGGGTTAAATGAGAGGGGGGAGGGGGGAAATATGGGGGAGGGAGTGGTTTTGAACTCGGGAGACCCGTACATCTCCTTCACACTCTTGCGTTCTTTATCTCTTGAGTGTATCTTTGCCCAGCATCCACCATTTCACGCAAATACCCTCCCCTCACCTCGCCCAAGCCATGCCCAGCAATTTCCCTTATCTTCAGCTCTCGTCTCTCGCCCATAACACCCAGAAGGTGGCGGACAAATCGCCCTAGCGCCGTAGTTACCATGCCATCGCTAGATGGCCAGGAATGATGCTGGGGCTAAAAAAAATTTGCCGGTCTCACGTACTCATGGACAAACCTGAAAAAAAGCGTCAGTTGATGGCGGTGGGTGTTAAGGGGGAGTAAGTGAGCCTCGGAAATATGTGAGGCGGGTCGGGGGAGGATGGGGGATGGAGGGGGGTGGTTTTGTCGCGGTGGGAAGGGGAAAAATTATATCTGAGTGCAGAGGGTGTAGGAGGGGGGCGTATTAGCATGGGGGGGGGGTGAACCTCCTCCTTTCCTCGGGCGGCGCGCCCTGTTTATCACAGACACACGCTCCGACCATCTTCTCCACCCCTCTCACCCCCCAAGCACCCCCAAACACCCCCCACCCCACCAAATTTCATTTTCCCCTTTTTTCATCAGCGAATTCTTCCTCTTTTTTCTCCGTGTTCTCTGCCGCATCGTTTTTCCTTCATTCACACGTTCACTCGATTTCCCTTTGCTTCCTTTCATCTATTTCCCTTTCAAAATCAGTTGACTTTAACAGGGAGGTGATCGTCAGGGAAAACCTGCATTTGCCAGAGAATTTTGAATTTCTGTAAAAGTCAGGGAATTCTCGTAACAGACAGGGAGAAACTGGGATATGAATCCTCTTTATTTTTCTACCATTACGTTTTTCGGCCAGTCTTTCCCGTCCTTTATTTCACCTACTGAAACTTAAGTCCGTCGCTGACGTGCATGGTATAAGTCCCATCAATTCGTGAAATATTCAGTTTTGAATCATATTAATTGTTAATCTTAGTTATTTAGTTGTTAATCAGACGCACAATGTATCCCATTTGTGTATCCTCATTGCAATGTGTGCCTAACAGTGTTAAAATTCATGATCACAATGTATTACGCTCAACACAAGGAATCCGAGGCTATGTTGTTCGGAAAAATTTACCTTGCGATTTATATTAACTTCCGAAACTCAGGTCGAGAGGTAGCTGGAGCACACTAGCCTATAGCAACTACATGCTTGCAGTTATAAAAATACGAAAATATGCCAATGAAAAAATATGCCAATATTAGGTGACCTTTTGGAGATTGTTCCGGTAAATTGGTAAATCCATCAGGGAAAAGTCAGGGAAAGGTCAGGGAATTTGAAAGTAGCCACCCTGATCAAGATTCTTTCTCATATGAAAACTCTTCGCTTTACAGTTTACGAATCTCACGCTAATTTCTCATATTGGTGTTTATTGTCTGCGGCTCGAATTAAATTTCCACTCATCTTTGTTTTTACAATTTATCTATAATCGCATGGTGATACCTGACAGTATCCAAAATCCACAAAATTTCCCTACTGATAATTTGTTTGAAATTATGATGGTGCAGCAATACTGTGATTATTGAATGTTTTTAGAAAAGGATTCTTTTATCTAAGTAGCATGGTACTCGGTAAAATAATGTTTTTCGAATGCCATTTTCGTGCCACTTTCCTACTAAAAATGGGTATTTTGAGATTAAAATTCCCGCTTTATATACTCAGTTTGCTTTTATTGTATTCTATGGAGAGAAAACCCCGTTTTCTTCGTAAAATCTCTCAATTTGGTATTCATATAAACAGATGAATGAGGGTAAAACATTTGATAGTTTGAAGTTTTGATAATTTTTGGAATTGATTGCCCTTACCTGTTGAAGTGGAGGCTTCCTTCTTCCTGCCAATAAGATAACAGAAGGAAATCAAAGCTATGGATAGGATCTGGTGAAGCCGACTGGAATGGTGGCGAAACAATCGTCCATAAAAGTGGTTCAACGCGGAGAGAACCCGAAAATGACCGATGGAAAAGAAAACTGAGAAAGCCTTCGTAGCAAAGCAAACAAGAAACAGAACCGAACCCTTTATAAAGTTAATGATAGAGGAATTAAGGAATACCCAATTAGTAGAGTTCTGCTACCTTGGGAGGTTAATTTTAAAAGAAAACAGGTACACCTCTCCAGTGAAAAGAAGGATAGCTTTCGCAAAGTGAGCATATGAAAGTAAAAAGAATCTGTCAGCAAACAAACACATGAACTGGGAAATAAGATAATCTCTCGAATAAGAGTTATAAGCGTTATATGGAGCACATTATTACATGGATGTGAAATGTGGACTTTGGGAAAGATGGAAGGTCTCGGTTGTAAGCAATGGAGATGTGACATTAGGAAAAAATATCACGAACAAGATGGATAGACAAGAAATGCAGCATAGAAGGTCTGAGATAAACTACAGGGGAAAGCAATTTAAGAGATGGAAAGAGAGAAAGAAAGGAGTGAAAGAGAGGGAAAAATGGAAAATTATATTTTTTGGATATGTCCTGCGGCATAACAACTTCCTAGGAAATATAATGGAGGGAAAAGTACTCGGAAAAAAAGGAAGAGGAAGGCCAAGAAAGAAGTTCCTGGATGACATGAAATGTACTATGGGAGTGACAATATATAAGGATTTGAAAAGAACGGCAATGGAGAGAGACAAATAGCTGCAACGACGAGATGATGATGACCTGTGGGTATTATTATGTGTACTAGAATATGGCGGAAAAACTTTCAGGTTAAATTATTTAGCCAATTTGATTAGCCTACAGAGTTTATTACGTGGAAAGACATGTTATTTCTGTGTTATTCTAATAAGATATTTTATTCGCTTTGGTTTTATTTAAGCTCTTTAGAGAACAAAAACCTCAATGTTGGTTTTTTTTGGGATAACCCGCGTCAAGATTTAAAAAGGCCAACGTTTCTTCTCCTGTGCCGGAGACCTCATCAGGGCTGGAAACGTTGGCTTTTTTAAATATTGACGCGGGTTATCCAAAAAAAACCATCACTGCTTGCCGAACATGGACCGCGAAAGTTTTAATAATTTGAAAAAACCTCAATGTTTAACGGAAAAAATGAAATAAAATTTGTGACATCAATTCTTTGCATTGTACTTCAGAAGTATTTTTAGGTACTTGGAAAGGACTAGATGAATTTTTTTAAAACCTTTTATGCCTCATTAATCAATTTCTCACCAGTCTAAATTTCATCTATCTATTTTCTAGCATTTTTTTTCGATTCAACTGATACATATACCTTTACCAGCAATCTCACATCCATCTTTCTATCCGCATTCATTCCTATTTCACTAAATTTCGACTACCCACCCTTTTGGAAACCTTTCCCCCATTCTCATCTTCCCGAACCCTCGTCTCTTCCGTTCCTCCCTTTCCACCCCTTCCCTCCTCCCGCCCCTCCCTGCTCCGACCTCCCGCCATCTCACGCGCTTTCGTGTCGGCAGCGTTATTCGACTGGCGGAGGAGGGTGGATATGAAATAGCGACCATTAAACCCTCGTGAGTTCATCTTCGCTCCGGCGTCACTACGGGGGATGGAATTTTTTTTTGTATAAAAAGCGAATGAGGTGCGAGTGAAATATGAGGGGAGGGGAAGGGGGAATATTGCCGAGGCGATGTGCGGAAGGCGAACGAGTTTGTACATCTTCACACTTAATCCTGAGAGACGTCACCGAAAAGGCCTGTGGCAGGAGGTGTGAGGAAGAACCAACCTCACGAAATTGGATGGAAAAAGAAGTTGAAAGAGGGAGTGGACGATGAGTACCTTGATGGTGTCTTTGTAGCTCGCTCTGTTTTAGTCAAAGTCACTACAATGGTGCGATAACAGGAGGTACTAAATTTTTCCTATTCGTTAGATAGTGCGTCTTGTATTGCACCTTTCGTTAGTCCCAAATGCGGTGTACGGAGCTCGGGCGATGTGCTCTGTCCCTCCAAGGAATTCCCGTGCTTTGAATAGGTATTTCGAATAATCGAACATAGGCTTAGCGTGTAGATTTTGAGTCTTCAGCCACGCTCATTATATTCTTTTCATCGGCTTTGTTTCACCCTCCCTACTAAAATATTCTGTATAGTTTCCTTATAAATACTTCTACAGAATTCCTTTAAAGTTCTGTAGATATTCCTTAAAGTATCAAAACGACATCTTTACGGAATTCCCTACGACGTTCTGCAGAATACCTTAGGATGTTCTGCAGAATACCTTAGGACGTTCTGCAGAATTCCTTACGATGTTCTGTGGAATTCCCTACGACTCTCCATATAGGTCCTTAGAAAAGGAAATGGGTCAACGGTAACCTAACATATTTCCGTAGAGTTACTTATGTTCTATAGAACAGAACTGTAAGGAGTTGAATTTGCTCTGCAGAAATTACTCTACGGAACATATGTTCTGTAGAGTCAGGCTCTCATGTTTCGTGAAATTCTTTAGAAAAGGAACTATTTCTGAAGAAAAAGTCAATTTCTGTAGAATTCCTTACGTTCTACAGAACAGCTTCTAAGGAATTTTTTAGCAGGGCTGCGTTCACCTGTACCTAACCTTTGCGTCTTTTATTTGAATTTTGACGATTATATGAGGAATTATTTCATTGTCCAAGGCCCTAAATTCCCGCTGCGTGCTCGGGCTGTGTCCTAACAAGACCGAAGTGATTTCTACTTATACTTTGTTATCCGAGGGCCTTCTTACATTTCACTTTAATACATAAATCGGTTTCTTTGATGAAATATCGTTTATTTTTGTAATCAAAATTAAGCGTTTGCCGCAGGACGCGTCTGAAGCTGGCGATACCAGGCACCCCTTTTACTCATTTGCTTTACTTGTATTTACTCCCATATTAGAGGAGTTTGATAGAGATAAAATTTCACCTATGTTCCATGAATATGTCATCATTTTAAAGAACAGATATCACCTTTTCAGGAATACTAAATTATCAGCCACTTCTTGCGCTACTCTGCGAGATAATTGCCACAAAGATTTTTATGCCTTTTTCATTAGATTTGGTAGGCATATGCACCTTAGAGAAGTTTTATTTAAAAAATGAGGAATATACAACATATAGTTCTTATCAGGAAATGAACCTTGTGCAATCTATATTTTTCTTATTTATTTTTAAAAAGCAAAATGGCCACATTTATTTTTACAGAGTCGCAAAAATATCTAATGCTGTGAATGCGTTTTCACCCGACGACAACCATGAGTCAAGTTAAATATGAGTAATTTTTATTAAGATGGAGAATTTCAGTCACATAAAACTATATAGTTGCATATTAGTATTGCAATATTTACTTCTACTTTAACAGCCACTTAGATTAAAACATTAAATGGAACATCATCTCTATTATGACAAAGGAAACATATATATAATGACCTTCAGGTGGTTGGACCGGTAATTGTGAGTCATTCAGTGCACAGTTTAATAAATTTTTAAGGACGTAAAGATATTTTTGGACCACACTACACTTCATTACATACGGTAAATTAACCATACATGTAGCAATACTAAAGGCGCAAGAATTATATTTGAAAATTTTTGTCTCGATTAAAGCATAGTTATGACTTGGATTTACGGCACGGAATGTGTAAGTTGTAACAATTATCTCTTCGTGTTACCTACTTTTCCCCTTTTTATTTTATCTCGAACCTACTTCTTCGCGACCCATCGGTTCTTATTCTCCCCTTTCACTCCACTTTCACAGATTACCTTGTTCATTTGCCTGGCTAGTCAGTGGCAGAGATGGAAAGTGCTATAATCCTTCATTAAAAACAATTTATTAACATAAAACACACCAAAATATTACTGTAATATAAAGCACGGACTCTATTGGTTGAGTAAATAGCAATATATGCAAAACATTCATAAATTGATGATAGTTCAGTCCACAAATAAAAGGTAATGACTCTGCACAAAATAATGGAACTTAGATAATGAAAGTCACTGGTAAATCATACTGTGCTCCCGATGTGCACATATATATACATATAACAAAGTAACGTATATAAAATTACACCAATTCCTCAACACTGAATGTTTTAGATTAATTGATTCAACCATAGAAAAGTTAAATTGGAGCAAAACTTGATACAGAAATACAGCTTGACTACTGCATTCATATTCACATAACAAAGTGAAATATTTGTTCTTCCTTCTAGGATCTTTGACACTTGTTTATAAAAATAAACATATTACATCACCAGTGTTGATTTAACACTTGCACTGATGGGTCGAACGTCAAATTCCCCGTTAAAGTTCCTGCAGCCTTCTGCACAGCTAATTTCCGATTCTCCCTCGATAGGACGGACCCCTGGCACTCAAGTGATTCTTTTATAGCAGCTAGGCTCCCCTTTGCTTCTTTGAATACACTTATTCTATGAATACTTTTAGCTGGACCTTCAGTATTGGCCCATTCGTTACTTTTGTGGTCGCACGTTCGAACTCTCCTTCTCGACTCCGCGTCCCCACGCTCGATTTTTCCGAAACCTTCCCCTTCCATCATCTCAATTGACCCTTTCATTGGCGCTTTCAGCTCCCCCTCCTCCTCCTGACATCTCACTAATATCATAACTTGTCATAACTTCCACCCAACCGTCATTATCAACAATATTCCCCCGAGACTAATTGTTGGGACTTCCCCGAGCACATGGGTGAATTCGATCCAATATTGCTTCCCGTGAATTACAATAAATAAATTTTATTTGACTAAAATTGTTTTTTACAAAGTTAAGCAAAAATCATGTGGAAACACGTGTTTTTATACTCAACATGATACTTTGATATTTATTAGTCAACATTTTAATAATTATAAATGCATTTTTTCGTGTTTAAGAGAAAACCAAATTATATTTAATTGAAATATTTGTCAAGCGCTATAACAATGAAAATGCATATTTTCAAGTAACAAAAACTGGTCATTCTTATCTATTTTTTGTACTTAAGGTAGTTTGAGCGAAAAATCATTTTACTTAGAAATCAATAAAATTGGTCTCATTTTAAAGAAAAATATCTCACCTATCCAATGACACCAAAAATATAATCACTTACCACATTACTCTTAGAGATATTTGCCAAAAAATACCAGCCCTTTTACATGGGAAATGGTACTTGTATGCACGACAGAAAGACATTATTTACAAAATGAGGTATTTACAACACTTAGATGTAAAAAACTAACAGCGTGTAGTTTGTATATTATCTCAACTATACTTGAAAATTAATCATATTTTCACCGCAGTAGGTTCTTGGGTATTACTAAAAACCATCCGCTTTGAAGGAGTTTTAAACGCACCGCGCGAAAAAAGTGAGTCATGTTGAAGACTTATTTAGATATTTTCATTTATATACTTACAATTTCTCTCATGTAAAACTATATTATTGCTCCATTAATAATGCAACATTTGATTTATGTGTCCTACAGCTGGTGAAATTATAACGTAAAATTCGAATATGGTCTATATTATGACTATGGAACTATCTCGCTCGGACTACCTTAATACTAATAAGTATATGTACTCATTAATTCATGCATATCTGTGTATATCCAAAAATCACCCCAATCACCTTAAATATGTGCAGGGTAGAGTGGATGAAAGGAGTAGTGAGGTGAGGTGGAAGATGTGGCGAGGAAGAGTTTGGGAGAAAGGAGACGAGGGTTGGTTTCGCTCGCGGAAATTGACTGTTGTGGAGTGGTGTGAAAGGGGGTTGGGATTAGGAGGTGGGGAAGGAGTGAGGGGGGTAGCGGGGGAGGAATAGGGGGGATGCAAGGCTCCTACCCCCCCTTTCTCCTTGAGAAGGGTCGCTTGCAGTCGGAGGAGTTGATCGGATGTGAATGAGATTGTTCCTCATGGGCGGTGAAAAGGAATCGAGCGGCCCTCCTTGGCCCGCTCTGGTATGTGAGAGAGTGAGTGAGTGAGACATCGCCTGCAGGAGAGATCGAAGGGGAGGGTGGGGGAAGGAGGAGGGAGGTGATCGAAGGTGGAGTGTTCACGGGAGAACGGTTTATGGACGGGTGAAGGGTCGAGGGGAATGCAACCTATGTTCTGGGGAGCACGAGCCTAACTTATGTGAGCATATTCATGTAATTTCACATGCGTGGAGATGAAAAATATGCGGAATGTTTTCCGCGTCAAAGGAGGAGTTTAGCGCTCGATTGCCTGCGACGGTATTTTATCCTTTTATAAAGTTGTGAACCACGATTTTTTTATACCGACCACCGCCAAGGAGTGAAATGTGAAGCAAGAATTTTTATGGATTGAATAAAATTTTGCCAGTAAAAATCATGTAAATTTTTGAATATTTAGGCAAAAAATTGAATTTGAGAAAAGTAAGTTATTTTGAGTGAGGTGGAATAAAAGAATCATCGGCCACGTAGCCTCTAAAATTCTTGATTTGTTAGTAGAGAGACGCTTTCAAAGAAGTGGGAGTATTTATCTTCATATCATAATTTGTATCTTCTTTCGTGCTTTTATGATTATAATTCATGGAACTTTCAAGTGGGATTCCTTTTTAAATGTAAAATATTTTCTCTTAATCTTCAATTTATGCATACCTCATTATTTAAAATGGTGGCTAGCAAATGTAAAAGTATCATGCTGATTGAAAATAAATGTTTGGACATGCTCATATATCAGCCACATACGACTCACCACTTTCTGTGCTACTTTCAAGTGTCATAATCGTGCATGCCAATTGGATTAAAACTATTATAAAACATTTTTCAGTAACTTGAAAATGAAATTCAGGTAATTTTGAGCAATTTTAAAAATAAGAGAATTCTTTTATTCCCTTCCCTACAAGTGTCACCATGGCCATGATAAGTCTCTAACCGAGTATGCCATAGAATTGGGAGCTGCGATATGTTTTTGATTAATTACTCCAAATTCATAAAATGTAGCAGAATAAGTAGTATAGAGTGCCACGGTGTGTGCTGTATTTGGTAAAGTAAGAGAGGGGATGATGCAAGGGGGTGGGGGTGGAGGTAGGGAGGGGAGGAGGAGGGAGGTGGGGTGGGTTAGGGGTAAGGGAGACGCAGGCGAAGAAGATTGGATAAAGCAAGGGAACCTCCTCTGACGATAATTTATGCTCGCCTACGTGTCGGAAATTACTTGCTGAAAATAAAGCGAGGCGCTCGTCGCACGGTTTGAGAGGAGGCGATGGTGAGAAGGAAGGAGGTGGGGAGAAGGGAAGAAGAGGACGATGGAACGGGGTAGAAGCGAGGACGACGAGAGGTACGCGGAGGTGCGGAAGATGGTGGCCCCGGAGGCGCGAATTAAGGCAGTGCGAGCGAGATAGTTCCCGGTACCGGTAGGTCATCATAATCAGTGTGATAGTTCCAGTATATACATACGCATTTACGTATCTTACCATTTCCTTACGGGTAAACAAAGTCAAAAGGAGATAGTCCTCGAGTTAGGCCAGTAAAACCATTTATTTACAGTTTATTCCATCCTGCCCTCTCCTTGCAAACCTCTTTCATTTACACTCATGCGATGCATTATTTGCACTCCTGCCCTTTAAACTCCGAATATTCCTCCTTTTCAGAGTTTCTTCTGCCGCTCATATCAATGGATTCCTGGGTCTACCCCGTCCTTTCGCACCATTCTCTCCTATTTCATAAACCTACTTCGTGGGTAGATTCTCACCTCATTCTCTCGATTTGATTAAACCAATGAATCGCCCTCCTTTCCAACCCGTTGCCCAGTCTTGGAACATCCTGATATTCCTCTTCTCTCATTATATACTCATTCGTACCTTTCCTATATTTTACTGCAAGCATTTCTTAGGTGTACCATTCGGGGTTTATTTGGTCTACATTATCCTCATTACAGAATATCCAAGTTTCGCAGCCGCATAATAAATTCGGGAGAAGTTCACTCTCCTAAAGGTAGTGATCTAATCATAATAGAGATCATATTCGATGTATACGTTTTAATTTCACCCCTGTGAGACACGCGAATTAAATATTGCATAATTAATGGTGCAATAAAATAATTTTACATGACAGAAATTGTAAGTAATCAAATGAAAATATCTATAGAAGTCTATAGACGTCTATAGAAGTCTATATAGTCTATAGAATCGACTCATATTTTCCCGTGGTACCTTTGAAACTCCATCAAAACGGAAGGTTCATCGTGATCCCGAAGAAATTACTGCGGTGATAATATGATTAATTTTCAAAAATAGTTGAGAAAACACACAAACTACACACTGTTGATTTTTTGACGAGATCTTAGTGTATAAATTGCCTCATTTTTAATATAAGGTCCCTCTGGTGTGCATGCACGTACCATTTCCCATATAAAAGGGCTGGTATATTCGGGAAAATATCTTGGAAAGTAATGTGGTATGGGATTGAATGTTTGATGTCAGTGGAAGAGTGATATAATTTTCTTTAAAATGGGACTAAATTTATTGATATCTAGGTAAAATTATATTTCGTTCAAACTACCTTAAGGCAGTTGGACCGATTTTCAGTTACATTCAGATTTACATAAAACTTTGCATGTATGTACTTATTAGTAATGTAGATAAAATGACGTTAAATAATTCCGGGTTAGTTTCTTGGAAAATGGATGCAATTTTCACTTATAGCCTTAGAGCACTTGGCATAATATCTACTACCGTAGATAAGAGGCGCCATAGTATCTACTTTCATTTTCAACAATCAATATGGTGGCAAAATAAAAGTCATAGAAGTTGAGCGAAGTGATATTTCGGGTAATTATCACTTAACCACGATGAATTATTGTCAGTGACCTACGGAAAATATCTATTTTATATCCTATTTACCATGTTTAGCTTGTGACCAGTTACTTCATTGCTATCTTTCAATGAATTATGTTCTTATGACATTATGTTTACCTTAATAGTGATACATTGTTCAGAGATGCATACAGATGCAACTTTAGACCTACTAGTGAAAAGTTATGGGGAAATTACGGGCGACCCATCGAGTAGCGAGAAATACGAGGCAAATTGTGGCGACGATTTCGGTGAATATTCAATTGAGTATGAGGTACCAACAGCTGAAAAACTTAAAATCTAAAATCAAAATGTATTCCTTTGAAGATTAAAACATGCATGATTAACACATATATTTAGGAGTTATTTGCCAAAAAATACCAGCCCTTTCACATGGGAAATGGTACGTGTATGCACTCCAGAGAGACATTATTAACAAAATAAGGAATTTATAACACATAGATATCGTTAAAAAACCTAAATCTCGTAGTTTGTATGTTTTCTTAACTATTTTTGAAAATTAATCATACTGTCACCGCAGTAGGTTCTTGAGTATCACAAAAACCTTCCATTTTAAAGGAGTTTTAAACGCACCGCGCGAAAAAAATGAGTCAAGTTAAAGACTTATTTAGATATTTTCACTTAATTACTTACCTTTTCAGTCATATATAACTATATTATTGCACCATTAATAATGCAATACTTACTTCATGTGTCCTACAGCTGGTGAAATCAAAACGTATAGTTCGAATATGGTGTCTATTATGACTAGGGAACTATCTCTCTCGGACTGCCTTTTGTGGCATGTTTCAATTGATTCAGCAGGGCAAAGAGGGTTGAGGCGGAAGCTGATATTTTTCATTTCGAGCAATCGATAGCCCTAATTAACCCACTTAGTCGAATGGACTCTTGATGAGGGCTCTCCGCCTCTCTCTGTCGATTGCTCTTGGGTCAATGGCATGACAATGAAGAAGTGGTATTTCTAATGCGTGAATGAATGGTGTGTACTATTTACTAACCCAACGGATTTCTCCTTTTTTAATAATTTGAAACCAATTCTTGCAATTTGAAGCCAGCTCACGGGAAACTCGAATTCCCTGTCTCTAAGTTAACGAAAATTTCACTTATTTATTAACTACAGCATAAAAACTACATACAAGTATAATTTATAGAGAAAAAATAATTGTAAACACCAAGGACATGTTCGTATTCTTAAATGCAATCACCTGAAATTAGTCACTTTATAGACAACCTGGTATAACGTGTATGTTTTCGTTAAGATCAACACTAAAACCACGCTTGATTCCTATATGTAATATATTTTCATTTATTCGAGAAACAAAAAACAGTGAAAACTACATATCCACTTTAAACCAGCAAATATGTTGTTATATTTTTATTTCTCGAATTTATCAATGGACATTTTTGCGATAATATCTTATGAATCAATTGCATAATAGGAAAATCTACTTCTGTTAAAGTTAGGTCAAAAACTGAAGTATAATCAACATTTTGATATGACAAATTTGAGAACATTTGGATTAGCCACGCTATTACAATTATGGTGTCACTCGAAGATGAACATAAGCGCAGAATTCTGTAGAGGAAATATAATTCGCCTTGACCGGGATTCAATGCTAGATCCCTCTATATCCTATCAAGAGCTTCAGCCAGTTCAGCTACAGTGAGGATTGTATGGCCTTTAAAGGCCATATGGACGGCCAGGGTTCAAAACCCTGCAGAGGACGATGTTTCTCAGAGGAAACCCGATCCATATTTTAGTGTCTTGTGGAGGACACTTCAAGTACAGTACTCCATCTGTCGGATGAGATGTTAAACCGTGGTCCCCTTGGCGCCTTTCGTTAAGGGGGCTCACTAATTCTCAGATTCTCCTCGACTGGCTTCTCCCCTCCGAGACCTGAGTGGAATGGGAAAGTCCTAATCTTCTTGTCGAGGGGGGGAGTAGTTAGAGGAGGGGGTGATGGCAGAGGAGGTGGGGGTAGTCGGCCATATGACGTGACTAGATCGCGAAAAAACACGAAACATGCGTTAGCATTTTAAAGTCTGAGGCCTTATAGTGACAAGCATAATAAAGTAGATGACACCAAATTAAATACCAAAGACAATTATGTGATCTTACTACGTGATATGTTTCTTTTAGTGAATAAAAAGGGCAATGAAGAGGTCTGAAAAATGACTGAAAAAGGTCACTGAAAACACTAATTATCATTAATATGTCTAGTGAAGCGAACAATGTATCTCAATGAAAGCTCAGATACATTCTTTCCTAACAAAAATGTGAAAACTTAAACTTCCTACACAAAAAAATAATAGGGTGACAATTAAAATAAAAGTGGTCTGCAGAGGCGATTTTAGCTGAGGTAGTGAGCCCCCTTAAGAGCTGGCTAATGCCGACACCCGGTTTCTATCCACCCTTCCTCCCTTACCTATCCCCCATGGATCAAATGACCTTAGCTGTCGTTCGCCTCCCCAAAATCCAAATTGAATCCGACCCAACAAACTGTGTAAGACCGCTAGACGTCAAAAAGAACGAGTACCTCACCGCGTTCTAAGTTTTGCTTTAACGTAGCGGGCTGTGTTGCTTTGCCTGATATACGTATCACGGAATAGAATGGGATCCAACGAGTATCTTCGAGCGGAGTGATAACAGCCCAATCGCCAACTGTTGTGGTCGTCCGCCTAGAACGTCAAAGGACTACTTGACGCCCGTACATTTATCTACGACCGTCCTGCAGTATCGCCGCAGCAAACGTCTCGCATTGGCATGGGTACCGTGTGACCAGAATATCTCACTTTTCTCTGTTCAATACATAAGTTTTCTTCAATGTGCTGAGTTTTATATTCAACAAACTCAAAATTACGAGATTACCCTAACATCTCTAACATCCGAAGTAGGATACAACCGACGTTGCCGATGAAGAATCTGTGAAGCAGGAGTTTTTGCGGAGCGTGACTATAGGACTCGCCGAGATGAGATTCCGCTCAACAAATCCTGCGCCTACTACTGATTCTGTGCATCAAGTAATTGAAGTCCACCTTCCTGACGAGAACAGCTGGGACTATTTGATTGCTGAAATGATTAGTTGGGGACAGAAATCCGTAATCGAGCCGCGACATGAAGGTAAGAGTGATATATGATTTTGTGAGGCTCGTTCCGTAAGCGATGACAACCTTGTGTTCATCCGCGGAGATATCTGAATATACATTTATACCAGCATTTTGCCTTGAATAGATATTTTTAGGTAAAAAGTTTCATCTGAATTCTACCAGCTCTTACTAGAATTCAAATGAGTTATGTAAACCTTGCGATTGTGCAATGGTACGGTGAAATTGTACGGAAATTACCACTTTGTGGCAAAATACATCTGGTATTCGGTTTTTTGTACATCAATTTCCCATTTAAATTGCTAATCCATACCTGACTTCAATTATCCTTTCCGAGAGCTTATTTTTTGTGACGTTAAGAGAGATAAATCAGTACGTGTATCTCAGTGCGGCAATGGAAGAGAGTTGCGTTTGAGATGGTGCATAGTAAACCGCAGTATCACAAGTCAAAAGATTGGTCATAGAATATAGAAATGTCGCGCACCACTAAGGGAATAAAAGATTCCCAAGTACTTAGTCAACTCACCTTCAGAATCGCCTGGTGCTCCAATGAGAGGGTATGAAAGGACTCATCTTTATGGCATTTGCTTGAAGACTGTTTCTCACTTGGAAAATGGTTGAATGAGAGTCAATTGATTTGTTTTCTTTAAAAATGTTAATTTGTGTGAGGAATCAGAACTACTTGAATTTGACTAGTCTTACTACGTGATAAAATAAGTTGCGTATTAGTAGAGATGTCTCCGGAATATTCTCTATCAATTAATTGCAAAGTACAGTTTCGTGTGAAAGCATGCCTGCTTGTAGTGCATTAAATGGAACCGGCACAGGAAGAGTGCTTCCTGCTGGAAAATTAACCTTTTGATAAGTTACAAGGACATCAGCTGAAAGAGAAGTAAAGTCAATTTCCCAAGCGTTAAGCACTCGAGTGACTTGACCATGGTTTACGCTGTTGTGAATAATTCTGGAATGAGTTGCGTCACTGGTGATATTTGAAACATAAATTGTTAAGAGAATTTTATTGAACCTGTATTCAAAAGGTTTGTAATTGAATGGTGATAATTCTAATAATTTTAATACTGAAACCACAAGTAACCGTTTGTGTGTCGACTTATGTGGCGATCGTTGGCTCTTCTCACATCTGTCCAAACTACAACAGAGCATCGAGTGGTTCGAGAAACTTAATGCAGTCTCCAAAAAAAGAAGAATTAAGCCATCTATGAATGACCTTAGCCTTTTGCCTGCTCAGTCATTTTGAACTAGCCCAGAGAAAATAAAATTGGTTGTACGGAATATGTGAAGATATTCGGGAATTAAACCGCTATCCGGTAACAGACGAAAATACACCACCGTAAAATTCTTCTAGGCCTCTGAGGCGGATGCGTTTAGTCTTCACATATTGGTTCGTTGTTCATGTGCTCAAATCCTCCTGAGTGAGTTTCATCAGAACAAGACGTGTTTTGAAGTGACTCCTAATGAATTAAACACAAGAAGGAACTGTGTAGTCGGGGGATCGGGTTGGCGTGGTGATTAGAGTACTGGCTATCCAAACGGACGGCCAGGGTTCAAATCCCTGCAGAGTAGGATGTTTTTCAGAAGAAACCCGATCCCTACTTGAGTGTATTGTGGAGGGCACTTCAAGTACAGTACTCCGTCTGTCGGATGAGACGTTAAACCGTGGTCCCCTTGGCGCCTTTCGTTAAGAGCAGGCTAATGCCGACGCCGGGTTTCTATCCACCCTTAATCCATTACCTTTCTCATATGGCGCAAATGACCTTAGCTGTCGGTCGCATCCCCAAATATCCAATCTAATTCAACTGTGTAGTCTTTTCTTCAATCTAGTAAGAAATCTGTTGCTGATACATTTGTTAATTATATGATTTCAAACCAACTAGCGCTGAAGTTTCCAGCTCCATTTATCTTGCAAAGTAATGCATTAAGTGCAAAAAACGACGGAGGAAGTTCTGATGTTGTTCCTGGAGCTATAGCCATACCCCTCAGTGACCCGTTCAGATTTAAGTATTTTTCAAGGTAACGTGTGACTGGGCAGTTTTGTTCCTCTCTGCTGAAGGTGTAAGTTTCATTTAGCCTACAAATATTCTCGAGGGAGGGAGACGTGAGGGGGTGTCTTGACTGGTTACAGTATTCGGCGCGATAATGAGATTTTGAGGTACGAGTCCCGTTCAAGGTGAAACATATTCCCTTTCTGGAATTTTGCTAAGTGTAAATTGAGTAAAATAGACTCAGTTGACTCGACCAAACCTTATGTGGAAAAAGACGAAATTACCGAAAATTTTTAGGATGCTAGTCCCTGATAAAAGGAAACTCCATTATATTCTTTATTTATGGCTAAAATTATCATAATAGGTTAAGTGACGCAGATAATTTTCAAGTCGGGAAAATATAACAGATTTGAAGAATCCTAGTATTAAATTATTAATACAAAGATTGCTCTTTTATTCTTCAAGTATATAAATAAAAATTTAAAAACAAATTTTTAGGATCTGCGGCATTTTATTCCCTATTTGCATAGCTCAAGTCGGTGCATTTAGGGAAAACACTTTTTTCAGCTTATGGGTATTTTAAATGCGTGGACATATGTCATTCTGAGTGTTGACATGTATCCATCACTGCATTTCTACATCTCTGTGAATAGTTTTCATTCATCTCTCACACGCATTATCTGGTACATGCTCTTTCATCTTCCTCACCTGTCGTAATAGCAGTCGATTGATTAATCGGATGCTGCGTCCAATGAGCTTGCTAATCCGATAAGTATCCATTAATAGATGAAATCCTTTTAAAAACCACGATACTGAGCAATTCATATTCTGATCGGTCATTTAAAAAGACTGGTGAAAAGTCTCACATGATGCGTGAAGGGTATGAGACAATCACTTATAATTTGCCGGAGAGATGACGCTCGGAGGCTCTTAAGATGTGCGTTTGCAGGAAATTTGCAGAGACGGGGAAGCCGGATAGGGCCGGAGGAGGGCGAAAGGGAAAGTGTCGGGCAATGCGGGAGAGGAATGAAAATCGTAGGCTGAGCAAATTCGGAAAAGACGGAAAACGTTTGTATGGGAGATGGAGGTCAATGCAGGGGAACGTTGAATGGAGCGATCGAGGCGACCTCAGGGGACGAGAATTGGAATTTGGACGACACTCGGAGAAGACACCAAAGGCATATGAAATGAAAAGGAGAATTGATGTCACTCGCACAATATGAAGGAAAGTAAAAATATGGCCCCATAATGGGAAATTTGATGTAGGGAGTGCAAGACATTAATTCTATTACCCTGCAAACCACCCCAAGGGTGGCAAGGAGTGAGTAATCACCAACATACACTGTAATGAATCAGCAACTTCTACCAATTTGCCACAGTATTCCACCAATACAAGAGCAAGCAATGGCATTAATGTATATTTCTGCTACATAAACGAGGCACAAGAGCCGTGCTGGAATTATACAGAATGTGATCTTTGTACTACGTTGCATATTATGAAAAAAGCATCAGGGAGCCAGTAAATTAATCACCTACGCTACCTGTAGTCTTACCTACTTTAATCTCATCAGCAGCCAATATGTTCTCCTATCGATTACAAACAAATGACATGTCAACTTGCCTGTTCTGCAGTCTATTTCCCTTATTTTAGTCTCATGATCTGAACTACTGAGGTATTTCGGATATTGTAAGATATTGATTACGTCGTAATAAAATAAATTTGTTGAAAATTTTCATTAAACTTAAGTCTAATGTTTAATTGACAGTTTGAAAGGGATTACAATCCCAGTTTTTGCGAAAGAAAGCTGGTTGCAAACTCGCTGACGATGATCGTGATGGAGGTCACTCAGAAAGTCTCAATATTTTTTTATAAAGATGGATCTTAGTGATATATAAACAAAGTTTCCCATTATGCGCCATTAGGAAATGATCAAAAATGTCATATTTACCGTTGATACTATCGACATAACTCAGGGCTATTTAAACAGAATGGAATTCAATTTATCCCTTCTCAGTACGCAAGGTCGATTAAACTGCGGTCAGACTGACAGGCAACGTTCCGTGTCGCTCGCCTTATCAAGCGCTAAGATTGGCTCCCTGGAGAGCGCCAGTAGCAAAGGGGAGACCTAGAATTTAAAATTACTGACATTGATGAGCCCTTATCAACCCTTAGGGATCAAATACCTGAGCGGTGGAAACCGAGCCACTTCATTGATGGGTACGCAATGAATTCCTTTAGTCATTCAGGACCTATGAATCAATATACAAATTGGATAATTAAAAAGTGTTATGCATGGTAAGACAATATGAAAAATCAATTTAATATCGCTAATAATAGTGCAGAACAATCATTAAAAGTATCCAGCGAATTTTAAAAGTCCGTATGAAGTTCGTCCAAACAAAAATGGATTTTGAAGCCAAAAACGTGATATAAATTCCGCTTTTAATTTTCTTGGGGGATCTTAGCTTCAGCAATGTTATCCTTTCTACTACTATAAGTATTGTATATATGTCGTTTCTTTGATACTATTGACTGATAAATTATCTTGATAGCCCATTATGACTTACTATAAAATAAAATCGACGAAAAGTACTTCTTGACCTAAGTTCGCCATTTAACCATTTTGCGAAACAGCTGTGAAAACTGAAGTTTCCTACTAGCAGGCATAGCATATGAGACTATATCGATGAAAAGAGAGTCACCTCCATAACTACGAGTTATCTACATTTACATGATAACAAAGTATTTGAAGTTCATGATCTGCAATGTGGTGAGCATATCATTGGGGAGGAAATCCGAAGCTATCAAGGGAAAGAGTGAAAATAAAATAATTAAAGTAAATACAGGAACATCGGAAGTCAGGAGTAGGTCACCAAGAAAGTTTTAATCATTAAATTTCTCAAAATCTCATCATTGAATTTCTCCTCTCTCTTTCTCCTCCTTTGCTTGTCTAAAAACTAATGCATAGTAAAAATAAACTTTTTAAGGAATAAGGTTTTAGTGTTTGGTAAACAATTAAAAATATAAAATAAAGTAAAAAATTATGCTTTTCAGGAAACACCCCGTTCTTCCCGACTAAACAATAAGAGCATTTTACTAAACAAAAAAATATTTTTCCTTAAAATGTCTCTTTTCACTATGAATTATTAAGGTACACGAATAAGTAAATCTTGTGGAGATTTTGACATTTTTGAGATTTTTTTGAATGAAAGAAGAACTAGAGGACAGATAAATGCTTACTTAGGCTGCCAGGAGATTTTTGTTGGGAAGGATCGCAATCATGTTGAATTAATTTTCTGAAAAAATTATCGACTTTTGTATTCTCTTTGAACATATCTTAAAATATGTAGATAATGGCCACTAAAATTATAAATGCTGTAAAACAGATGTAAATAGGAGAATTACTTTGAAAAGCAGTAATGGCAGACTAAAAGGGGAATTTCGTATTCATCCTACGGCAGGGAAATATTAAGGCAACTTAATATTCTGATCCATATCTTTATGAGTATTTAAAGAGGGAGAGTCTGGGTCCTCAGTCATTTCTATTTTATTCCTACTTTTACGATGTGATCTGTATTAGTAAAACTGCATAATTTTCTGCAAGACTTCAAACCTCAACACATTCCCAAGAAACAAGTACGACTCCTGCCAGTGACCCTTGGCTTTCACTTGGGCGATTTCATTTGGTTTTCCTCTCCATGAGATCATTGCACAACGAATACTGATATGCAACTTTCATATATTTTGTAAACCCGTTCTTCATTTGGAGTTAACGTCATAATTTAAAGCCATTGTTTTCCACTCAAGGAAATAACGGACAGTAAATGTCTTTGTGAAAGTCACTCCCTAAAATGTATCTGGTGATGTAAAAAATATCTCGTCATTGCATTCAACCAGATCGTTGTGACTCTGCAGTATAAGAAATGTTGCTGAATTTTTAAAGTTTAATTTTGAATTGCCCCACTACCTCTATGAAAAAATAATGCAAACACTTTTGAGGATAAACTATGGTTAACGAGAGTCAATATTTCCAAAAGTTTTTTTTTAACACAGTCGTGTCCCGTCGGTCTTAGTAGTATCACATATCTACAATGATTTTTACTTTTTTGAGCTAGATAAACTTTTACCGTGGCTCATGAAGTGAAAAATATCTTTCATTTATATGTATTACAATTGCCATTGTGACGGAAAAAGATCCATTCCTTGTAAGCGGAAAAAAGTCACAGGGCCATAATGCATTTTGAAAGATATGGCGACAGTTGCGCTGAAACAATGGTCAGACTTGTCCCGGAGCACTCTCGAATACATATCTTTAGTTATATTTTTGGGATATTAAATTGCCCGAGATTTATATCCTGCTATATATTCACCCATTGTTCAATATTGGAAGAGAAGGTTATCTCAACCAGTCGACCTTTCCTTACCGCCGCCATTTCCCCACCTTCTCATTCTTTCTTCCGTGGACCCAGCCTCCACCTTCTCCTCTCCATTTAAATTCTCCCCGGCGCTCCGAACCGCCGCTTTTTTATCCCACTGCCTCCTCCCAACCCTTTTCAGTGAATATTATTTTATTATTTTCCTCTTCTCTCCGTCCTTCGCCGGGAATATTTTATTTCTTTTGAAAGTGTTTTTGCACGCACATCCAAGGCAAAGCTTGGGCCTTTTTTTTGCTCATTTCGTTATTATGAACTGAAAAAATGTCATTAATTAGACAATATTCACCTCCTCCTCAGCTCCAGTATTTGGCCCTTGCTTTTACCTAGGTCCTTTTATTCACTTTAAGTTATTTTACTGGGGATTAAGGACTATTTCTATAAAAGAAGCATTATACCGCCCGCACAAGGATTTTTTTTTTTTAACTTGGCGTTTTTGCCAAGTTTTCAAAAATTCGGTCTGAGTTGGTTTTCAAATATCTATTCCGCTCATCTCAATAGCTTCACGTAGTACCTCCTCATGTGAACTTCCTGATCAGTTCGGCACACATCTCCCTTCACAACACTCAAAATGTCCGCTTTTTTCCTCCGTCTTTTGCTTTTCAAAAATCAATTCACGTTCCACTCAAAATACTTCTTGCCAAGATATTTACCAAAATAATTAAAGCATATAGAAGTTTATAGATGCAATTCAAAGATATTTATTTGATTTGAGGCTTTTCTGGCACCTAAATCTCATCATAAATCAAAATATATATTTTGCATGTTTTCTCACTTATTTTAAAAAATAAATCAATACACCACATAAATTATTTTTCAATCGTAAATAGACCTTTCGTTTTGAAGACTATTAGGCTACGCACAGTGTAAGACAGTGAGTGAAGTCTGAGAGAGGTATGCACGCACATTAATTTACATAGAATTTCGGTCTTTTGAAACAATATTTTTGCACCATTAATATGAAAATGATTTCTTCATGATTTTCCCAGCAACTGAGTTTTAAAAGAATTCAATAGTAGTGGTATGATCTATATAATCCATAATTAATGTATGGTCTCGATTAGATTAGGAAGATGCTCTCGCTCCAACTGCCATAATTGGGTATTAATACCGCAACGTTTCTTACAAAAATTCTCGAAATCGTATTAATATATATTTTGTCATTAGGCATTTAGCGTCGAAGCGTGACGCAGCAAAAAACCGCATTCTTGACTCCCGCAGTTCTTATCCTTCACTCCAAACGTCACTTAAAATGTTCATTCGAAGATATTTTTCCCTCGCCGTTCGACTCATTTCGAAAAGGAATGAGTCTGCACGAATTCAACTCACTCAGTCACACATCGACCGCTTTCGATATTAAACGTCAGCATGTTTGAGTCGGACTTATTTTATCCCTCCTCGCCGAAAAGGTTTCCCTCCCCCTTTCCCTCCCCCTTGCCCTCCCCCTTTCCCTCCCCCCCCCTACCGTCCCATTTACCTACCTACATCACAGCCTCCTCTTCCCCCCTCCCTCGCCAACTTCCGCCTTCAGTGAAGTCGCCTCCACTTTTTCCACCGGCCCATTAGTGTCTCACCGCAATGCATGGCACACTCGCACTCACAAACAAGAGGGAAGGAGAGACAGGGGGGGGGGGTTTGGTTTGAGGAGGAGAAAGAAGGAGAGGCTGGGAACTGACGCGGAGAGCTCTTTGCTGATAACATCGGGGAAATCGGAAGCGGTCTCCTCGGTTGAAGGTGAACTGACTCTCATGCTAAGTCATTCCTCATCCTGTTGGGGGACATACGACCGAAAGAGAAGAAGAAGTAAAAGGTGGAGGTCAAAGTAGATCGAACTAGGAGTGCCATTGTTTTGCTGCCCTAAGGAAAATCTAATTGGGGAGGAAATGGGCATGCAAGTAATTTTGGTCTCTCGATCGAAAGGTGTGGAATTCACTAGTCAAATCACAGTAGAATAGTTTCATTAACGTAAAATCATCCTTCTTCGATTTTACTATAAATATGAACGTATTTAATCTCTCCGAGGCGAGAGTTTTTCTCCACATGAAAAATCTAGCTTCCTATGGGTCCATAGCTTCGTATTTGTCGTTACAAAACGTCCAATATACCAAGTGAACCCTGTCTTGCTTATTGAATTTTATGGATATTTACCATAAATATGTGTATTTCTATTATCCACACCTAATTTCAGTTTATATCGTACAATGGCCATGGCTCTGTGTTCTGGCGTACGGCGTTAGCCCACTTAAGATACGAAACCATTGCAACTGTTTGGCTTACGAGTGAGAAACACTGAATACCGATGGGTTGCCATTTAATGTTTGCAGAAATGAGAGAATGCAGATGAAATGGAAGACATCACTGTTAAGTAAATGTCTGTGACTATTTAACGTTTTAATTCTGAACGAGCTGAGCATAAAGGGGTGTGTAAGAGGAGGCCTCTAACTCATAGAAAAACTTCATATTTACTGATTTTGCCTCTAAACTCTAACATAAGCCAAATAACCAACACTCAAAAGTTTATGAAGTGAAAATTGTACCAGAAACGGAAATTGTGTCCCTCAATGTTACCATCTGGTTAACGAGGGTTAGCTATAGGAGTACCATAGGCCAAAACAATAGGTCATGGGGCCAAAATAGCCTCTCATGTACCATTGACCAGAGAAAGGTTTCACTTTATTTAACTCTTTGAGTCAATTCCCTTGAACCTCATAAAATTACAGCGGAGATCTCCTCTCCTCCTAATGGAATCGAGATGTTGGTGAGAAAAAATAGAGGCCAAGTGGGAGTGCCGTGGGTGACGCAAAATGTAACCCTGTTCGCCGGACATTCCCTAAGTGCAAGGCATAAAAAAGACATCTCTTTAAGATCTCGAGATTTCGCTCGCCAATAAATATCATCGGTATAAGAGACGAATGGAAAGGGAGCGAGATGAGGGATTAAGGAAGCGAGGGGAAGAAGAAAAAACCGGACATGTTATAGGGAGTGAGATGGCCAGCGAATGCTCTGCGCCGAGGGTTTGCGGATAAGTGTCGCTTATTACTATCGTTTGGTCCTCCTTTCCCAGTCTCTTTTTTCATCTCATTCCGCCCTTCTGCCCACCACTCTTTTAAAAGCCTTCGCCCCGCCATCCACTCCCGGTATGGTGAGACCGCACGGCTGATAGCATGTTTGTGGGTGTAATTTCTTGACGGCACTGAGTGATGGAGGTGGGCTGGGTGGTGGTACCTAGCGAAGCGTTTTTATGAGGGGGAGGGGACGGAATGGGAAGGAAGAAGGCTCTCGCTTTAGGGAGACGGAAAGAAAGATAGAGGGGGTCGTCGGGAGGCCGTTGGAATTGTAGTACACTCTCCACGAGTCCTCTTCCCTCAAAGAAGTTAAAGTGCTCGGGGACGATACTTCCTTCCGCTGTCTTATCTCGACCCCCGTCCTCCCATTCTCTAGTCCAGTCCTCCACCTCCTCCCTATTCTTTCAAACTCTTTCTTTTCATTCCTTGGACTATCTCCATTTTCCCGTTCCTATTACTCATCCAGACTTCTCCATCCCCCACATAATAAAATTCAACCTTTTTGACTTTAGTTGGGCACATTTTTCTCATGTGTAGTCATATTTCAAAACAATCCTTTAATAAATCACCCATTTTCCTCTTTCTTGTCACGACGATCTCGAAGAATTCCAGTTCCGCTTTTAATTGACATCGGCGACTCTTCTCTGAAAGGTAGTTAGATAATGAGATAGATTAAACTGGACATTTTCAAACTGCGAATGTTTTCCTTATATATTTTAACTCCTTATTCTTGTAATATTTAGTGATTAATTCACATTTTTATTGTTTGTATTTGACTCATATCTTTAATTCATTTAATAGTCCGAGCGAGATAGTTTCCTAGTCACAATAGAGACCATATTCGAGTTATACGTTTTCATTTCACCAGCTGTAGGACACATCAATTAAATTTTGCATAATTAATGGCACAATGATATGGTTTTATATGACAGAAATTGTAAGTAATTAAATGAAAATATCTAAAAAAGTCTTTAACTCGACTCATATTTTCCCGTGGTACCTTCGAAACTCCATCAAAACGGAAGGTTCATCGTGATCCCGAAAAATTTACTGCGGTGACAATATGATTAATTTTCAAAAATAGTTGAGAAAACACAAAAACTACCCAGTTTTGATTTTTTGACGAGATCTTAGTGAAGAAAATGCCTCATTTTTAATATAAGGTCTCTCTGGAGTGCATGTACGTACCATTTCCCATATAAAAGGGCTGGTATATTCGGGAAAATATCTTGGAAAGTAATGTGGCATGGGGTTGAATGTTTGATGTCAGTGGAAGAGTGATATAATTTTCTTTAAAATGAGAACAAATTCATTGATTTCTAGGTAAAATGATATTTCGAAAAACTACCTTAATAATTCCCTGTAAAAAAGGTTAAATGTAGTGGAAGCCTTAAAGATATTCCCGTATAGACGTCGCTTTGAGCTAAAAGGCTGCCTGAACTACCTCGCAAGCGGAGTAGAGTCCATGTGTTAAATAAATGCCATCCACTTTTTGGTCTCGATTTATCATGGTTTTCATTACCTTCCCGCTTAATTCAAATGAGTTTACTATCTCAGATAATAGTTTCAGCCTTTGACAGGCGAGCGTAAAACTACGGCACATTAGACTAGAAATATTCTATGAATAGCGGATTGCACGTCATAGAGCGGAGCGGTCATTCTCCATTATCAGCACCCCACGTGACTCACTCACCCAGTATGTGCGCGCGTGGATGAAACGAAGAATGATTCGCGTCAAACGAGCAGGCGATCGGGGATTACATGCGACGCGCTCAATTTGGAAAAGCCGCTTGTCTGGAATAACGCTGATTAAGATTTACCGCACTCTACATTGCAATATTGTGCACCCACGCGAGGTGAACCCTTTTTGCCCCCCCCCCCCGCACCCTTAGCCACACGCTTGGCTTAGGAGCGTGGGGGGGGGGCAAATAACCCCGCCCCCTCCCCTTTCTATCATCATCACGAATTCCCTTCCGCTCCCATGGCGGTGCCGCGTTTCTTCTCCAATAACCCAATTTGCATAAAGTGATTTTCACCCTTCCTGCAATTCCACTCGGCGGCCACCGCACAAGTCTGAAAGCTGGGGTGGGATAAGGGGAGGGAGGTGAATATTTGTGGAGATTGAGGGATGGAGAGAGAGAGATGGGGAAGAGAGTTATGAGGAGGTTTGCTGGAAAGGATTTTATTGCGAAGGGAAAGCAGGGGGCGTAGGGGCGGGGGGGGAAGGGAAAATTCGAAGAGCACGGAAGGTCATTCCATTGTTGCTGTCGCTACGCATCCATAGTCACACCACCCCACCAGCCACCCCGCTCAGGCATGCATCTTTCCCACCGATGCCTCATCCCACCCGCGATAGGCCAACCCTTTTCATTCCGGCCTCGCCAAACCAAACGCCACAACCCTCAACGCAAACCCCTCTTCGAAACACGAGAGAGTCCCTTTCTCTTCATGGAAAACAGCGGCTGCTCCCACGTCGATAATAACTCCACCACTGCCACTTCAAAACGCCGCTTTTAAAATCCATTCCCAATCCCATCTCTTGAAGGAGGTTTCACAGCGAAACCCGCTCTACGACTCTCCTCCTCAAAATGGGCATTGAGTTCCACCTTTTCGCTTTTATGGCAGAAAAATAAAACGTTGATCTCACTGACGTTGAATTACTGAAAACAACATTACGGTGGAAAGTATAGTATATCGGCAAACATTTTGTGTGAAAACTCTTTACTGTCCTATTGCAGTGCGATCTCTATTCTATATATAGAATTTTTATACAATCATTGCTGTTAAGTAGTATTTAGTCTCAGTTTAGGATCGAATGGTGCATAAATCGTTTCACTATTACATTATTACGGAGAAATCATATCTCGTGAAATGTTATTAAAGAAATTGCATTTGCTTGCAACATAAACCTCTCTTATTCATTTGTCATCGACTTTTGCACCAAAATGCCCAAATTCAGCACCATGTTATTCCTAATTCAATTTGAAAAAAGTTTACTGAAAAGTAGGATTTTGTAGCTCAAACACAGCAGTTGATGTTGTATTTTATAGGATGCTAGATTATGAATGAAGTGACATTTTAAGTAATGCTACGTTAAAACCACCTTAAATCTTCCTCACTTCGACGGGCGCACATTCATTCCCCAAGTTAACAGGCCATCATCCCCCGCTCCAGGAGCCCCTCTCCACTCCTCTTCGCCCTTCCATCAATCTTCCCAGCCAAGTCGCTTTTCCTTCCTTTGGCGCGGAGGGCTCCTCAAAATATTCATGAAACTTTTATCAATTAATCAGACGCCCCCCTCTTTCTCAGCCCTCGCTCGCCCTCAGTGTCACTTCCCCTTCGCCCTCGCCTGCCCCTGCCTGTTTGCCCCCCCGCGCTCCCCTTTTGTGTCTAGCACAACCTACCGTTGCATGCCTGCGCAACGCATATCGTAGGCATTTGCATACGCCGCCGTACGTGTCGCCAGGGGGAGTGTGGATTCCCTCCCAGCCTCTCTCACACAATGCTTTCGAAGCCGCTCTTCCGCGTGGATGTGTCCGAAGACGACGGCCGCAATGAATGCCGGGACACGTCGCATAAGTCATCGCCCCCCGCGTGTCAGCGTCCGTCCCCGTAGTGTGCGCTTGTGTGTATGTGTGAGGAGACGAGTCAAAAATTCTCTTTCCGTTGCCAGAGGAGGAATGGCGGAGGCTGAGCAGAGTAGGTACACATGCATACCTACCTAGGGGGGAAACCCCAGGCCGCTCGTGGAGTGGAATTAGATTCTCGCGAAATGAGCGCCGTCTGTCGGCTCGAATCTTCGTGCCTTCGCTTCGAAAGGTGTTTGAGTGTGTTTGGGTGCATTGAAGCACACCAGACCGTGAGCACGCGCCTCTTTTGTGGCTGGCCCATCTGGCTGCCAGAGTTTCTGCGACATGAGGAGCATGTGCTGTAAATGTTGTTTCACTCGGTTCAAATGCGATTGGAAGAGCTTGACAAAGGGAAAGTCTCTGGATTCCTATTTCAAAAATCAAATTGTGGACGACCCTGATTTCCCGTTTGATCCACATTTTTGAAAGAGTTTGTTTACTGCGGAGATTGTTGTGGCATATGCTATCCAATAAACACGTTGAAACCAGCGAGCTTCTTTACCTCTTGAGACCAGAAACCGTGTAATGGAATTTTGGGTACTTAAAAATTGCCCCTCGCAAATCAGAAAATGTCTTCCATTAGAGTATTAGTGGCGGAACCTCAAAAACGTTACTTTTTGATGTCAAGGTGAGTGGTCCCTGCCACAGCATTTGTAGTCCACCTGCGAGAAAAATAAACTCTAATATTCTGATAAGCAGCAAGCAGCATAGATGCTTTAATGAAAGAATGAAGAGATATTTCTGTTAACAGGGTGTAATAAAAAATGCTCTAGAGACATGATCAAAACTCGGTCTTTGAAGGGAAACAGTTTGTTACTCTGTAAAATTATCATGGCAATGTTTTTTGCCATAATAAATTCAGGAAATCAAGGAGGAATTCCAAAAGTATGACAAAATTAAAGAGAACTCCTAGGTTTTTCAATGAAGTTAGCAATTAAACGAAGAAAATTTCCTTGTATGATCCGACCATGAATACCTTATTGACGAGATCTGGATACAATGCGTTTGAACGAATTTTTCCGCGCCTCATTAAAACTAACAGAACGAAGATTTTGAAAACTTGGTAATTTTGTTAATGGTAAAATTTCGTGTTTGTTAGCTCGTTTACAGCTCAGATTTTAGGTAAGCTACCCTTTTTCCGCAATCTAAATTCTTGAATGGATGCAGGTAATTACTCGCACTGAGGCCTTATTACATATTAATTCCAAGAATACTACATTTCTACGTTTGGTACAAATGCAGGCCCTTTGTAAGTTGTACACCAAACTGCTTCCAAAGCAACGGTGTTGTACCAAAACGATGACTTTGGTTGTTTTGAGAAATACAACCATCAATTTTGGAAACACATATATACATACCAATCACGCAGTTCCCTTCCGGGGTAGGCAGTCACTAAGTTTCACTCATAAATACATATTTATACACCTAACTCTGCTTAATAATTTCTTCCATACTGACCTATACTTGAAAACCTCTTTTGCTTCATTTATCCCCATATACTGCTTCATACACGCCCTCCTGTTCTAAAGACTCCTAATATTCCTCCTCCTAAGAATTTCCTCTACCACATTCAACCAAAACTTTCTCGGTCTACCTCTACCTCTCGCACCATTCATTTCACTCTTATATATCTGTTTCGATATTTGACTCTCATCCATTCTCTCAACATGGCCAAAAAACGAAGCACACCCCTGTATGTCCATAACTGGAGCATCTAACCCTCACTCATTTATTACCCACTCATTCCTGTCCCTATCCACCCTACTTTTGCCACAAAAATTCCTCAGATAACTCATACCCACGGCATTCTATTCTTGTGTCCATCCTGACATACCTATGTTTCACTACAGCAAATGAATCAATATACATGGAAATATGACAGTGCATATTTTCGCATTCAAAACGGAAAATACATGGTAAAAGGTATATAGACCTACAAAGGAAAAATACCAGGTGTTTAATAGAAAAAATCAATCTTATTTAGAAAGATCGATAGCGTACAGAACGACTTCCACCGAGAGAGAGAGCAAGGTTTGAGTCTCAACTGGAGCGGACATAATTCCAGTTACACCTGGTTGAATTCCACGCGTTGAGGTCACTTAAGGCAAATCACTCTGTCCGTCGAATGTTCGTCAAAATGTGACCCCTTCCGCGGGTTTCATTAGGATGAGGAAATAGGTGGTACGAGTCTCCTCGCTAGGTTAAAAAACCTACCCCCCCCCCCGGTCCGAAGCTCTCGCTTATCACCGAGATGGGTAAGTAGCGGGAGAAAGGGTAAAAGGAATGGGAAGGGTTAGTGAAATACAGCCACTAGGAGGCCGACACCATGAAGCGGATTGCCGACAACGGGCCCCGCCTCCCCCTAGTCCTCGTAGCTGCTGGGTTACCCCAGCAACGTTAGACGAGTCATCGCCAGTCTCCCTTGCGCGAAGACTTTCAACACTTATTTTGAGAGCCAGCGAAGCCCATTGCCCAAATTTTTGGGAGAGGGTGTCCGCTGGCTCCCTTTTTTTGGATGAACGTCGCGTGGTCTGCCGGTGGTTCGTCAACGGATCTGGGCCCCACCGGACCAATTATAGTGGACCGGACCAATCATATTCAAATGTGAGTCCCTCCTCCTCAAAAGCTCCCCGTTTACCCATTGGTAAATGAGGAAATGAGGAAACAGTGGGCCCTGGGCTGTTTTCCACCTTTATTAAATTCTAAGTATAATCTTGCCCTCTTTTAAACTATTCAGCAGTGCAAAACGATCAGCCACCTCCGTAAAATGGACCACATGCCATTCGTTAACATTAGGTATGGGTGAATTAAGTAATACAGTTTTAGGTTCATCGGCTCCTGAGCTAGGAGCTGGAACCGGAAGCGAAGCCAAAAAGAATCGGTACCGAAATATTTGGCGCGAAATTCAATTTAAAACCTGATCACACTGAAAGTGGAGGCTTCGCATTTAAACCCGGTGAAATACGGTGCTTCAAATTTCCCGCAAATGATTGACGCTCACACGTAAAGAGGACTACATGGCTGATTTCATTACATTCCACTCTAGTATGTGATGAATTTTATTATATGATGAATAGTATATTAAGCATTTTCTATTGAAATGTATCTTTGGTTACCTCTACCTCGTGTCGAAGTGATTATCTCCATATTGCTTTTGTGAATAATGGCGCGAAATATTTATGGAAATTAGATTCGCGCGTTGGACATAGATTTTGTTTGTTCCACCTTCACGCAAACTCCTCTTTATTTTCACTCTAATACTAACTTCACTCGTGTAAGAGAAACTCTCTTACACGCTCAATGGACAATCATCGGGTTCGCCTCGCACTAGGCGGCTGATGATAGTCGGGTGTTTTGAATAATTATAATTACCTGCACTCAAATATGGCAGTCAATGGAAGGCACCGTACAAATGATGACTAATAGAACTATTGTAGTGTCAATTTTCTTTCCGCGGTTCACGGACCGTGTTCAGCCAAGTAACTATGGAGTGTTGAAGCAACGTTTGTCGTCCGTTAACAATTCAGCTTTCTTGATAATTTGACTTTGATAGACGATCATGACAAAAACATTATTAATTAAATTTGTTACTTTCAATCTTAAATATTCTCGTGAATTATTACCTGAAGATAGATTTTTTCGCACGCCTTACAACCGACGAACGTGAGACGATCACAAAGCCTGAAATCGATATGATTTTCCAATGTGCAAATGATAAATGCAAGTATATTTGCGGTAGCATACTCACGTATGAATTCCATTTAAAAATAAACATTATGCAACAGCAAAATTGTTCCAAATCGGATTATTTTATGCGTATTTTGTAAACCTTAAGTTACGGACGACTGTTTAATTTCTGGGAGAGAATGAGCTGTAATCGTTTATTATTATTTTTTATAAAGCCAATTAAGACCTCATGTTCGCAGAGCTAACTGTCGACTGATCAGGGAGTTTCACGTAGTACCTGTGCTTACCGATAAATAGTTGCTATTTAATTTTTTATATGTTATTGATTATACTGTACCAAAAAGTTACCTTTTTAATGTGGACAAAAAATAAAAAGTTTACCACAGAAAAAGACCGATTTGTATATTTTCCTTTTTCTGGAATCTCAATCTGCCAACATCGACAGCAGACCTACCCATTGGATATATCGGAAGGATTCCCAAGTGATGTTGGAATACTAAATCTTTAGAGATAACGGGAAAGTTGTATGTAAATATATTTCAACCCATTCCACCAAATGAAAAGGTGGACAAACTGAGCTCAGAGTCATCGGTGAAGTAAATCAATCACACTACGTAACCATAAAATGCCATGACAAACGAATAAACACTTCGTATTTGGCCAGCTGAATTCTTCACTTTAGCTTTGCGCTATCGAAATTCGACATGCTATCGATATTTTTACAATGCATTGGTAAAGTTACGTCACACTAAACTCGTACACATTCATACTCGCATAAGTGAGATTCCTTGCAGTGCCTTCCGAGTTTGGAAATACTTCATGGTAGATGTAGTCGACTAGTTTTAAGCAAAGTAAAATATATGTCATTCCCTGATAGCCTTTAATGTCTGTGAGCACACTTCTAACCTAATGAAGAATGCATATAAGACGAATAAAATAAATTTTCGCGAGTCCGACAGCATGCACAAAGAAACAGAATATTTCACTAAGTACGAAGAAAATGTTTGCAATCCACTCACTCTCAGCCAAGTGCCATCGGTGAGGAAGAATTAAGTGAGGTGAATGTGGGATCCTTGCAACTGGTTCATTTGAAACTACGGCTGAAATATTATACAGCAACACCGGCCTCCAGACTTTGTGTATTTTACCCGTAGCTCTTTGGGAAGTCCATCATCACCAACTGCTTCTTTGGAATCGGAATAATGTTACAAAAAATTATGGTGCATGTGTTTTCAATGTATAATTCATTAAATGTAATCTAAAAAGTGGATATTGATCCATTTAATGGTACGCATTTCAATAAAATTGAGAAATGTAAATATTAACAGGAATATTCAGAGGTCCAATGTTGGCAAAAAACCTTATGCTGCCTGAAGAATCATTGTGCCAATTTTTTCTTTCTTCTGTCATTTTAAGAGGATAAGAATTATGAATTCTATGATTTTTTCAAATTTTGCATAGTTTTGTATCACATGATGCTGGATATATTATGGTCCTATGAATGCAATAAAGTGGAGAAAACTTTATGCATCATTCTAGATGTACACTATAAAAAAACCAAGAGAACTTTTTAACCATTGAAAATCGAGTGATACAACTTAAGTACTAAATTACGTACTTTAACCAAGAACCGAACCGAACCAGAACCGAAAAAAATGTGGAACCGATCCATTCCTTTTGAAAACCATGGCTATTTCTTTAGTTATAAATGGTTGGCTTTGGCTTTGAATGAGATGTATAAATTCATTTATTTAAAAACTATCTATTTCTGATTCAAAAATTCTTGCATTGGAAAATTTAAGCAGTGTCTTCTCAAATTACACTGGTTAAACTTTCTTTCGCCCCTTCATAAAGCCGGTGAGAGGTCACAACCGATCGTAATGTGGAGTTAGAGAAGACTAGGGCTGCTCCATAGTACGGACATACCTGCGCGGAAATATTCAATTCCATTCTCCTGCAATTGCTGCAGGAAGGGAGAGAGTGCTCTCAGCTTTGGACTGCTGTGCTTCCGCCGGCGCCTTCTATAACACACCCCTTTTAATCTTGCGTCACTCTCGTGCTAAACACTTCAATCAGGTCCACAGAGAAATGGAAATATGGTTAGATCTGTATTGAGGTGTTGGCGGTGAGGAACCGTATTCCTAGATGCATTCCAAGGGTCCATCGTTGGAGGCTAGGAAGCGTGGCAAAAGGGTGAAAGGTATCGGTACATGCGCTTGCCTAACTCCTGTGAGTGTAAAGGACTAGACACGAATAGCTGTAGTGTTTGTCTCGTTCAAGTGCTTCATGAAAGTGGCATTGAATCGTCTTGTCCGCTCCTATTCATAAACAGAAAAGGGAAAAAAATTGCAACGTGCAGTTGTAGCCAGGAATTAGCGTCAATACTCAATGTTAGTGTTATGTGAATTAAGATTCATAGTGCTCTATTTCAGTCTCTTTGTAATAACAGCCTTTAAATAGTCTCCTCGATATATCAATACACGCTCAGTTGCTACATGCTCTAAGTGAGCACCGCTAATATCTAGTTACTTAATGAAGCGACGTATTTATTTTATTTATTTAAGTAATTTACTAGTTAAAGGTAGGTTTAATTGAAAGTCGGAGAAAATCCTTTAGATTTTTACACGTGAGAATCCTAAACTACCTTTATTATTTCTTTCCTCATCTCCGTGGATGCCCTAACCTTCTTCATCCCGTTCGTAAAACCTATTCTATGTTTTACCCCAATGCCGCTTGCACAGCTTCCTTTCCTCCATCACGACCTCGAGCGACCCATAGCCTCTCATCTCCCCTCTCAGACATTTACCCTGCATTCTCCTGTTCTCATCCAAAAGTTTTCTTTCCTCAACAAGATTGTCAAACACTTTCTCGTTTGTCTCCCGTCCAGCGCACGCACTCCATCCTCATCTCCACTCACATCTAAAATGCCTGCAGCCTATTCACGTCCTCCTTTCTGAGGGTCCACGTTTGAGCACCATACAGTGCTACTCTCTATATCTACATCTACGTCATACCCTGCAAAGCACCCAAACTGTGTGTGGCAGGGGGTGTTTCCACGCCAGGCATACATGAATTCTGCGGCAGAACACCGAAATTACATTGAAATCAGCGTACCACACATGCAACGCGCCAATTAAAAATCTAATAACCAAGAAACATTCTATCGCCAATCGTTCCAACATGCAAGGGATACAAAGACTACTACTACAGATTAAAAATATCATGCATAAATAAGAACGAGGAGAATATAAAGAGATAGATCAACAGTCTAGCTAATATCGCTATTCGCACTATTCATGACGATCGCAGCTGTTATGGTCCCGAATGGTACGCGGAAAAAAATTACAATTTATACCTATCGGTTCTACAATCTATCTCTCTAATTTTACTGGCGCGATCAAATCTTCCGTAGTACAAGGGGGTTAATAGTATGTTTTTCATGTCGTCAAAGAAATATTTTTCTTGATATTTAGTAACAGGTTAAGCCTATAATTTAATCTACGCTGTGATGGCGATTCCCATCCTAATTCTTCTAACAGTCCAGACACACTAGCCAACTTATCGTAGCATCGTTTTTCAAACCTAGCTCCTCTTCGCTGCACGCGATCTAATTCCGATATCAACCCCACTTCATAAGGATCCCATACACTGGCAGCATTTTCCAGATGAGGCCTAACGATTGAAAAATGACAACGTTCTTTCACTTTCTCATCACATTTTCCGAGTATTCTCTTGATAAAGCCTAGCTTCCTGAATCTGCTATATCAAGCTCTTCACCAGCCTCTTTTTTGCATCCTCACCAAAGTTTCCAGTAATTAGCTCCCAGTTATACTGCTATAAGCTTCCTTCGCTAATGCTCTTCTCCTTCTTACGTGTTTGCTGCGATTTTGATTTTCCTCGAGCGTGATACGCATCTAATCCAAATTTATTTATTGCTCCAGTCTGTACCCTCCTACTTTCATTACCAGCCTTCCTTTTCTTTCCCCCAGAGTGTCTAACTATTTGAATTTTACAATGCATCATTTATCTATATTACGCCGGATTTATTTTCTAATTCTTCCACTAGCACTTGCAATCTCATCGAAGGTGAACTATCCAACGCCTAGTTGTCCGAAAATCCAACTGACTTTATCAGCTAGTCTTCTACTTTCAACAACAGGCAGTGATGAAAATATTTATTTGAATGAGAAGATAATGACTTGAAACATGAATAAATCAGTAAATCGATTCTACTACGTCTACATACTACCCCGCGAGCCGCGCAGGACGTGTGGCAGGGGGTGGTAGGTCACCAGCCGTGTAAAGACGTAAAATGTTTGGAGGTGAAGTGGTGACATGTCCTATGAGAGTGTACTTGGAGGAGCTCAGTTTCTATTGTGGTCGCTTATTGTGCGCGGAAAGAACGAGTTCTTGTACCTATCTGTTCGGCAGTGTATCTCTGTTATTTAATCGCATCCGTCAGACCTAGAAATGCAGTGAGATGTCATGATAATATTCCCTGTGTCGCTCTGAAACACACCAGTTCTGAATATCTCAAGCAGCCTAAGCCTAGCGTGCAGCCTCCAAGTCTCTAGGGGCTCCCACCTTAATCCCTCTAACAGTTGTGTAACACTATATATCGTTCGTAGCAGTTTTTAATGATTGGGACAGTAAAGAGTATAACTTCATTTGAAAGGAGCCATCCTGTGATTGAAATAAATGTTAGATTTTTTGCACCATCACAGTACTTCGCGAAGGCTCTTTTGCATGAAAAAGATTATTCTCCATCTTCGAGACTAATTTAATATTTATTATAAACCACAAAACACCTTTTTTATCCCAAGCACTGCTTAGAAAATTAGCCATTTACCCTGAAATATATCACTTTATGTTCGATTGATAAAATGATAAAATCTTTACGTTTTCTTTTGTGATAGCATCAGATTTTTCATTTCTTTCAGCTCATTATGGATAAATCAATGCACTGGAGCGAGAGTTGAGAGGGAAAAGGGATCAGAATTTAAAGTTGCTCTTGTCATTTCTTAGGATTTATGATGCAGTCGCAATGGATTTTTGCCGTTAAGGATCTTAGTTACGACTCGCCAATGAACATTCCCCATTTTGCCAACCTTTGAACAAATGACATACTTTTGTAACGTTTAATACGAATTGATAACCTCCATATCGGTTGTATCAATTAGGTAACTTGGTGAATGGTAATTTATTTACATAATTCTCATTTAATTCACCAATTCCGGAAGTTTACTGCGGCAGTTAAATAAAATGAACTCTTCACATAGAAGAATGTATTAAATTTATTCACCTGCCAGACTTGAGTGCAACTTTCTCCCGTATAGAATGCTTTGAAATGGCCTAAATGATGTGCACATATATTCTGAACACGCATATTGCATTCTGGTTTAAGAGAATAACACGAATCAACCTAAACGCCCATATAAAAGAGCGTTTTCCTACATTATTAGTTCTCGTCAATTCATCATGCGGAATACGAAGTGTCTCATTACTGCTCTACTTTAACGGTCTCTTCATTATTTTTAACGTTCTTTTCTCCTCTTCAATATTCGTTGAGAATTGCGCAAACCGCCACCATAAAAACGAGCAATTTATGTTGATGCTCACCCGACTGGAGAAAGTGTTTCCCAGGAATTTCCCTCGGCATTTCTGCCTCAAACGCCATTACCCGCTGCGTTGCCAGACAACCGCTGCATTTCCGCAAACCACTCATGCAGATGATGCCTTCGTTTCAAGTATGTACCTGGAAGTTTCTTGATAGGCTTTCTCCTTGTCCTGCGAATATACAGCTATAATACCAGTTGGGACAAGGTCTAGGAAACTCTTAATGCCGCAAATAATCATAGCTACGTACCAAATTATTTTTGTAAGTTTGAAATTGTTTTAATTAGCTTAAGCAGTACTAAAATGTAAAGCTAAATGACATATAAACAATACTTTTAGTTATGCTGAGTACCCTGACTTGGGACCTTACAGGGTGCTATCAGCCAGGTTTTCTGAACGCTGATTTTTCTAAGAGACTATTTCTCCTTCCTCTTCTCATTTTTGAGTCAAATTTGAGATCCACTACGGCGGAGTTTCAAATACCTGATGCAGTATTATTTACATAAACCTAAAGGAAATTAGGCTCCATCTTATTTTTTAATGGAAATGAAATCTCTATGATAGGGAGGATATGTAGAAGAAGTAATATTTACAAAGGCATTTCGAGTCGTAGTAATGAAAGTCAAACAACCCTATGGGTGGAATATACTCAAGAACAAAAAAATGCATACCCTCCATGCTCTTTTTTCTCAAGGAGCACATTTCGCAGTTTGCAGCTTCTATTTAAATTTAGATAAACAATATATTTTATATGCACTATATTATAATCAAATTTAAAATTCTGTGTATACTATCTTGCTCCACTAGGTTTGGTCCCATTGGAAAATTCTGCTATCGTATCCGTATATTTTATTGTATTGATATAATTTTAATTAATGCATCTTAAGTTGCATGGCTTAAACTTAAGATATTAAGAATTATAATTTAATAAAAGCAAATGGAAAGCGTACTGAAACATATGATTGGCGGTTGGTCCGGTTGCGGTTTTGACTTTGCTTAATTTTAGATATTGACAATAATCAAACGCCGTCAAATAAAATCATGCAATTTTCTCATGGCTAGAAGTTCTACTTCCTCAATGGTAGATTGTTTCATTAAGATTTCGTTTTATCACTACGAAAAGCCCATTCCTCAATCGCCAAGTATGTGAGAATGCTCATTAAACTGTCAGCACTAATATGCCATGGCGCATGTGAAAATTTGGAATCGTAATTAGTAAACGGTAAAATCTTATTTTCTGTTCCCGAGTATCGTGTGAGAACAATTATAATTCCAACCACACACTAAACACTTTTAATACTCATACGAAAAAGCATTTTGAGAGACTGCTGACGATGACTCAAAGATTATCTTTGCGAAGGAAGTGTACAGTTGATGTTTCTCGTAATACCAGCTGACTGACCGCCACAGCGTTTTCCTCATCACAGCTTGGCGTAGAATCATTGGTGACGGAAGCTAAGTGGTTGTAGATTTTACATTAACAATGGTGTACATCAAATTAAAAAAGCACCGAAAGCCTCTACAAATTACGTAAGTCAACTGAAGAGTAGGGTACGGAAAATAAATTTTCTATGACTTGAAACTATTCATCTCAAACCATTAAGTTTAACTCATTATGAAGCATTCTGATTTCGATTTTGGCGAGAGAAAAATTCAGAGGATAATTTTTACTCTCACGGTTAATTTGTACCAACCATGATTTCAATCATGTTTTCGAGAACAACCTTGAAAATAACATTGTATGGTCTAACTTATGATCTGTGAGAATTAAATGTGAGTATGGAAAATTGCTGCAGACATTATCTCTTACTGTTATGAAGATTGAGCATTTCCTCAAAATTAAGCCTAGAACATCCCTATTTTGATACAAAATTCTATGAATAAAGAAAATACTGAAGATATTGACTTAACAACGAATGAAATCAAAATACTATAATATGGAGTCCCTATTGAAAGGTATTGGATCTCCTATTCCTTTCAGGCATAAGTACTTCTTTGCAACAAACCATAGGATTTGGATTGATGTTTACACTCGATATAAATGTTTTGGGGAATGTATATTTCTTCTTCTTCCCTCCGGGGTCAGGCTTTCAGTCTGCTCCGGTTCCACATCACCATCTCAACCTTGGCCTCCCAACACTCCTTTTCCCTAATGGCTTATATTCCAAAGCCTGCTTTGGAAACCTCTCTTTAAGAATTCGCTGCACATGCTCTTTCCACTTATTATTGTACTCCACCAACCGGTTGCAACCTATCTGATATTGCCCTAACACCTAGTTCCTCTCTTACAGATGTACTCCTTAATTTATCTCTTCCTGTACACCCCTTCACTGCTCGAAGAAATTTCATTTCAGATGACTCTATTTGTTTAAGCTTTTTTTGTCTTGTTGTCCAACATTCTGACCCATACAACATTGTAGGGGCTGCCATCACATTATAGAACTTAATTTGGGTTTCTTTTCTCGTTTTGCCTTTTATAGTTCTTCTTATTGTCCCACTTGTCCTCTGAAAATTGTTTATTTTATTTGTGATATCTTTATCATCTTCATAAGTTATATCACATCCTAAATATTGCAAGTGGGATACCTGTTCGAGTATTTCATCTTCTATAACAATTTTTGCTCTTATTGGATTGTTCCCTAAGAATGCCGTTGTTTTTGTTTTTGCTATTGAAATTTTTAGGTTATATATTTTACTCAATTGATGTAATTTGTGAACCACCATTTGTAATTTATCTTCTCTATCTTGAATAATGACCTGGTCGTCGGCGAATAGCAATGTGTTTTTATACTCAGAGGGTCCCAATTCTATGCCTGGCGCCACATTAACTTCCTTGCAATTTCTTACAAGGTCATCTATGTATTGGTTAAACAAAGTTGGCGACATACTGCGACCCTGCCTAACACCATAGTCAATGGTAATTTCTTGAGACATCTGTTACCCAGTATCGATCACAAGTCTGGTGTTTTTATATAGGCTCTAAGTAACTTTTATTAAGTGTTTAGGAAATCCTCTTCTCCATGATAGACCATAACATATCTCTGTTAACACCATCAAATGCTTTCTCATAATCTATGAATGCTAGATGCGTCTCAAGGTTAAATTCTCTTCGTTATTGTATAATTTGTTTTAATGTAAAACATCGTCAATACAAGATCTTCCTTTCCTGAAGCCAGCTTGTTCTTCTAATAAAATATAATCAGAGATAGCTTGTAGCCTAGTATTAATAATTTTACTGCACATTTTCTATACAGTATTTAGGAGACTTATGCCCCTAAATATATTTAATGAGATAAATTCCATCGTGCGTCTTTCCCCCTCAGCATTTACTTTTTTCCGTCATATTTTCAGTGCAGGTGCGCTCGACCCCCGTTCCTTCGTTCAATCTACGAAGCACACTCAGTTGATCAACGTCTCTTCCTCAATCGATCAACTAGCCTCCTCGGCGATCCGTCCTCGATCGCCCACACTCATCGCTTTCGCCATCCAACCTTTTCTCTGCGTCCACCACCCCAACGCTTCAATGTTTCACCGATCTTTTATCGAGATCCCCTCATCCACCCTTTCCTTCTTTCCCTTTCTTCCACCGATCGATTCTCTCCTGCTCTCGTGTCTTACGTCTCCGTTGTCTTTGCCGCATCTCGAGCCAAAGGGATAAGTAACAATGCCCACCCTCACGCAAACGACAATAGAGCAAGTCGACATCCTTCTTCCGCCCGTCTCGGAATGCAAGTCTCTCCCGTCGACTCCTCCTTCGGCACAACTCCTCTCATCTTCCCTTTCGGCCTCCATTCAGCATCCTCCTTCGCTTTCCTGCCACCCCCCCCCAACCCCCACTCTCCCATCGCGTCTCCCTTCGAGCCATAGACATGGAGGATGCGAAGGTGCGAGATTTTTAGAACACCAGGAGTATTGAGTGGCAGGGCTATGGGAACATTTGGGCATGGATGGAGAAAGCTGTCAAAGATGAATGGGATGAGAGGAATTAGCTGCGGGAAGGGGATAACTTGAAAAAATGGTAGCAAAACCAAAAAGAGGTGGGAAAATAATAAGATGAAAAACGAGTGATTTATATATAAATTGAAAGTAGACTGAGTTAATGTGAAAAGAGCTCCTTCAACATCAATCAATTTGACTAAATTATGGTAAACTTTTATTCTTGCAACCGAATATTTTATCGACATGGTCTGAGGCATAACTAGGCAGTCACAAAGGCAATCAGGCAGTGAGATATGTAAAGTTTTAATTAAATATTTAATTTTAGGAAGCAAAAATAACCGCAGGTCACCTAAGTATAAGTAAACATAGACATACAAGACACTTGGGTTCAATATATGTTTGAGCCAATTAAAATTAATTGGAATCCTGGAGTTTATCGCATATAAGGCTAAATAGCAAAATAGATTTTTTAATTTCTCTAAATCGATTCATTATCAGATGATTCGCGTTGATAGGACTCGAGAATGAATTGTGTAAGTTATCTGGTGGATAATTTTCTTGGAGTAAGTTGTCATTCATGCCAGGGCACGAAGAAGATCAGAGGTAAGGGAACACATTGTCTTTGAACCAATAAAGGGACGTCTATTTCATTTTGGTTAGCATTTCACGAATCTCTTACGGAATCCCTGCACATAAAACTCTCTTTAATGGGTTCAGATTAGAATTGATTGCTCCATTGCTGTCTGACGAAAGAAGGCTTACCGTGCAGTCTCACAGGAAGTGGCGTAAGCGATCAGGCGTAACATCGGCGCACAACCAATCACGATCGGTGGCGGAGGGCGAACTGCCTGCATCAATCGCACCACAACCCTAGACGTGGATGAATTGACGCACGGAGCAAAATGCGCGTTAAAGCGGGGCTGAAAATCCCCGTTATGAGGATACGCTGAGGGTCAGAGGAGTTAAGACGGTTTGACGATCGACGTCCACTTCAAATGTCAAACGTGAACGAGATTCACGTTTGCGTCTTCGGTATTATATGATTGACTATCCCTCGGAAATCATCGTACGACTCTGATTGCTTTCTGATGTTTACATGACAGGGAGCGCTTCCATCCGTCAATTGTACAACTGTTGACTGTAAGCGGAATCTAGTGCTGTTCATACTGATTGCGAACGAGATATTGGAGAAGCAAGAGTGCTCTTTATTTAATTGATGTTAAAAGCTGACAAGTGGATGGCTCTATTCCAGGAAGGGAGTGCCCATGCACTTGCGTAAACAATTAACATAAGTGGGAAACGCCTAAGAGGAGAAGTCATGTTCCTTGACTGAGACTCAAACCCGGACCCTTCGATATTGCTCCGGTTGCTGTAGGCAGTTTACCAACCTAGACTTCCACCTCCCTTACGCATATTTGTGGGCTTTAAAAGAACAAAAACCCCTTTTCCACAATGGAATTTCGCATTTATGTGTACCTACTGGGTGACCATATAAAGTTAATACCGTGGCTAGTCCTCGTATCCTGGAAAAAAATTTAAAACATGACCTTCGGATTTGGTAGAGTTCAAATCTTACATTTAAATCGCGGATGAAGTTGAGGTTAACGTTAACGATAAATATAAAATAATAAATTATTATGGAAGGCGACCGGCAACTGAGGCAATTGATGGCGTTAAGAAATTGGGTGAAATAGCATTTTACCTAGAAGTTTATGAGTGTTATCCCATTTTAAAGAAAAATATCTTGCTCTTCATGCTTCTTACATCTGATGAACTTTAAGCGTTTGAATCGAATATGATCTCCATCATAACTAGGAAACTATCTCGCTCGAACTAGAGTCTTTGTGGACTGACTAAGAGGTGGGAAAAATCTGGTGTCGGCATTATGCCACACCATTGTTTTAAAATGCGTATCAATTACTCCGTCTGCTGGAAGTAAAACCGTTTTCGAGGCAATCGTATTTCGCCTTAACGAATGGCCCCAAGAGGTTCAGAGTTGAACATCGCGAAAAAGGGACGGAATCCTGTAACAGAAATGCTCCCCGCATGATACTCAAGTAATGATGGGAGTTACCCTAAAAAAATTCCATCGCTGCTTGGACTCGAATCTTATATTTTCTCGACTAATATTTCTGAAAAATATCTCGAAGTTCCCTCGCAATGCAAAACCATGACTCTAGCCACAGATATGGATCACCTTCTTGCCCCATCAGCGATTGTGGACCTTTACTACGCAATTGAAGTTGCAGGTTAAATATCATGCCCATTGTAGTAACTTGTGATGCAAGCTCAATTTCAAAGATCTATGGCTATAAATCATAATTTACCTTGCCACAGAAAAACCAATACACTCGAGTACTTTTCAATAAAAAAACACGAGCAGTCATTTTTCTCATCTGCAGTTCTTTCATTGCTTTTGCATTTCTCTCATTGGAGTTTCGTGCCAGCCCCTAGAGATGTTGTTACTCTAATCAGTAAAATATATTTTAATCTACATTTCAAACCGATCAGTAACAAGTTTTCGTGGCAAGAGGTACTAATGAGGGATGAGGGTTTTGGAGATGAAGTAAGTGAAGCGAGAAGAGGGCAGAAAAGAGAGGAGATGAAGATGAAGTATGCATGGGCGCTATGAATATAAAAAAACACCCAATCGCGGGGAAAGAGAGTGGACGAGGGGGGAGAGCACAGTTCTGGAGCGATTTTAGACAGGAGGTTTGCGGTGAGTATAACTTTTTTCGCGTCGGATAAAAAAAGGGCGATAAAAAGATGACCAGATTAAGAGAGACGCAAAAGGGGTGAGTTTTGGAGGGTAACGGGGTGGGGGGAATGCAATTATTTGTTGAGGGGAGTGAGGGAGGGGGGGACAGTAGGTGTGTAAGACGAGATTGGAGAGATATGTGTAAGGTGGGAAATACTTACGGGTTAGGGGGGGCAAGAGGACGTGCCGGAAGAGGGGAGAGTAATGGAGCGTGGAGAGCGAGGTGGTGGAAGAATAATGTCGGTGAAGAAACGAGGGTAGGGTTGGCAAGAATGGTTGTGGAATGAGGTAAGAGAGTATGTAAGGATGAGGTTAGAGGGATGGAGGGTGAATGGAGAGCCGGGGGTGTGGAAATTATTAAGGAGCACCGGCGGATGTCTCTGCGGTGGAGTTATATTTTATTTTTTCGCTCGAGAGAGTGGATGGGCGAGAGGATTAAAACGGTTGCGGAGGAAGGGGTGACGCCTCTAAGTTAAGGGATAAGAAGGGGATGGGGTGATATTAAGCGTGGAGGGTTGGTCATGTTCGGGAACCTGCTGCCTGAAGGGCAAAGGTTCATTCTCCATCGGTTAATGCGGCGCCTTAATTCTTTTTCCGTGGCAGGAAGTGGTCCGGAAATGCGTTCTCCATGGAGGTCTAAGTGGGTCCACGTGCCAAATAATCTCACCTTCCATCGTGCGCCACTTTCTCGAGTCATATCTCCACTATATCACGAAGAATATTTATTGTTTAAAATATTTTAATGACACTGCGCGCTCGCAGTTTATGCCCCGACCCCAAAATTCAAAGAAAAAGTTCAATGACGCGTTGACTGTGTTCCAGATGACATCGGCAATCCCGTGAGAATTAAGACGTTGGTCCGCTCACGCGATGAACAATAGTTCGAATTTTGCAGGAAAACGAATGCTGCCCCTTGCTACGCCATCTTCCATATTTCATTCGGCATATTGACGTTTACTTTGTATTTACATTATCATGGACTAAAGGTATCAAGGCATTGTTTTTCTGGTGGAAATGAAGTTTTCACGTCAGGAATTTACCTTCGACTACGTTCATTTATATTTTCGTATTTCATAACGTAATTTTTCGAACGGAGTTTTTCGCTCACATTCATTAATAATATAGTTAAATTATGAATAGCAGTATCACACATTTAAAAATGTCATATTGGCAAAATTTTTCAGTCGCTGGAGTTGATTGAGAAGTAAGAATTAGCTAAAGCCCCCAATTGGGAAAATGCGCCGCAGTACTGAACTTCGATGGTGTTATTTATAATGAAAGAAGAGATAAACCATTACGAGGGTGAAGGATATCGATTCTGATACACACAAACTCAACATTGAATAATGCTTATCTTGGCTTCATTGGTAGAATAAAAATTTTAGCAATATACTTAGGAATGTCTTACTCTCGAAGTTAATTAACATGGCTAGCTAAGCATTTCATTTTAATTTACGAAGAATCGGTACTTAAACCCCTCCTTTGAACCGAGGTTAAGTGATGTTAGCAGTAATAGAGAATTATTTAGTGTGATTTTGATCGATTTTTATTTATGTGCAGAATTGTAGGAAACTGCACACCTGCACTTATTACTGATGAGTACCAACAGATAAAAGAGAAAAGAAGTTCCATTTTACCTATTTGGTTTCTTGGTAATTTAACACAGTTTTAAATCTTGATGAATATATTTCGAAATAATTTGATTTCATGTGCACAGATTTTTTCCTAAGTGCGAATACATACTTTTAATATTAATATTATGGTACCGATTAAATAGCAAGATGTCAAGCCGAAAAAAAAGATGCATAACATATTTTCGCTAAATTGCATATTTTCCGACGTAAACCCAAGTCATAATAATGATTAGCTTGAGGAGAATAGTGCAATCGGGCCGAGGGTATTACTATGCTTTGGTTTCTCTTGTGGCATACTGGCGAAAATGTGCCAAAAATGACCGGTAGAGCGCCGTAACCGTTAGCAGGGAAAGCTGCACGTGGTGCGGGTACTGCAAAGGCTGGTAATCTTGCATACTCTATTACAACTTACTCTTAAGAGTCACAAAGTAGCCTCGGACAGCCGATGCCATTTACATTGCCTTTCCCGGAAGGGAACGGCGTGATTGGTATGTATGTATATATGTATGAATAATTATGATTTATTTGGGTTGAAAATGTTTTTTCGAAAATAAGACAAACTTTAAAAAATATAATGCTTGCATCATTTATACTAAAATTTGCATGGTTATTTCCATCGTATGTATAGATGTACTTATGTGAAGTGTGGTTAAGGAGTTATTTTCGACTTGAAATAAAAAAAGCTTGAAATGAAAAACTTGAATATTTGAAATTAAAAAAGTGCTCTCAGTGACTTATGATTTACGTTCCAACCACCATAAGGATTTTGATTGGGAGAGAACACACATTCGCTATACCACAGGCTGCTCTCGGACAGCAGTTGTGTTTTTTTGTATCTAATTCTGTGGAATACACGCGATTTGATCGAAGACAGGGAGGAGCCGGGCCTTTGTCACTGGCACCATTGCATCATCTCAAACGAAGGAGGCACTCCAAAACCTCCCGAAGGTGGCGAGTGGCGTCATCACTTCCTTGGCGGTGGTGCGTGCAGAGGACAGCGTGGAAGAATGATGAGAACGCCAATAGAGGGCGCGGGGAAAATTTATTGCGAGCGTCGTCGTGGAGGATTACCGAAAGGCGTGAGAGCGACATCTGCGGGCGAGAGGAAAATACAAAGAGAGTGAAGTAATGATGTTAAAAAGATTAAGCAGGAGCCAAGTATGGATCGAATAATTCCGCAAAGGCTATGATTGGACGAAAAAGGGAAAACTAAACCAATAAAAGGAGAAGTATAGAATGGTAAAGATCGAAATATGGAGGAAGACGCTCGCTAAAGATCAATCTGGGCCGAAAACTGACAATATTTCACTCTCCAAATAAGTCAACCCAGGCTCAGATATATTCACAATCCGATTAAACTAACAGTGATAGTACAATCATGAACCTTATTGCCCTAAATTAGATGTCATACCATCCGGCCTTTAACGGGAAAAAAGATATTCTTAGGGCACAGGTGAAATCTATTGGCGCAAAAGTAGCCATGAATGGTTAAAATGTTGGTCTTGAGGAGTTGGCAATAGAGCAAGTGAAGATTTTTGAAGGTCGTTATCTCACCAGCGTCATACCCCCTGAATCTTGAGCCTACAAGGTTTTGTTTAAAGAGAAGCCACCGAGTGACGAAACGTTTGACGACGACGAGATTTAAAAAAATAATCGGAATAAATCGCCTACTTAAAATCTGACGATGATAAGAAATGGTAATAAATCTCACGTCAAAGAAAAAAACAATGATTTAGTATTCCACCTTCACGTCTACAGCAATCTAATGAAACCGCGAGAGGTATGGGCTACCTTTTTTTTTGAAAAAATTTATTTAAACTACTATTTCCCAGCCGTGAGTTAAAGGCCATTATTTCTGCAGCAAGATGCCCAAGCATTGAATTTGGTTAAAAAATTTTACATTTTAATCTCACATATAAAAGACTTCTGAGTGAAATCCAGGATAGGTAGGGTAGGGAAGTAATAATAATAATAAAGCTTAAGACTGTGATAGAGGGAAGGGCATTGGGAAAGCGAGTAAGACAAAGAAACACAATTGGTTTTAAGAATGGTATGAAAACGGTATGTTGAGTGCTAAGGCAAAAAAGCAAATACTATGGATAGATAAGTCCATGAAAGTGTAGAAAATTGGGGGGAATTTCTCTTACTTTCAACACAACCTACCAAAGACTGGTAGAATACTAAATGATAAAATTATCAAAGACTATTACCAAGCTGAAATGGGCAGGAGCAGTTCCTCTTCTACATTTTTCATTATGTTAGAGCAAGAATTAAAATAATTGTCCCTTGCTTGACGATAATTATCACGCACAACGAATATGCACTTATTTGATAATCCAGTAATGAGCTTTTCTGGGAAATGAAAATGACTCCAATATCAAAAGTTGGAGCCACATAAAATGAAACAGGAGGGAAATTGTATTGCCTAGGATACTACTGTGAAGAAATCTGGTGTGCACGATATCGAAGTTGCGAGGAAGGAATCGCTCTGTGGACCAATCAAAGGAGGCGCTCAACTAATATCCTGACTAATGGACATTGTGATCGAGTGTGTGAGTAGTTGCTGCTGGCGTTTGAGATGTGGAAGTGGAGGAGAATGGCGAACGTGTAATGGATAGAGAATGAGACAAACGTGCAAGTGTTTGGTGAGGAGAGTGAAGAGAAGAAACTGCTGCGGTAAACTAGGATGATGCTGAGGATGTGAAGAGAGCAACTTGGGAGCGAAGAGACGCTGAAGACAAAATGATGGAGAGGAGAATGCAGGGTGAACATCTTTGTGGATTAGATGGAGGGAATGTGTGATGTATACTGAACAATAACAGAAATTATGAAAATAGTCCGGTGGCCACGGCAATCAATGATTAGGCGAGATATTCTCTATCTTGAACGGCCTTGTCTGGTAGAGTATGACTAGAATTAATATGGCCAATGTTGTTGTCGATGACGAATGAATCCATATTATATTATGATATTAATATGAAAAATGTTTCGTTATTGTTGCTTTCAAGGATTTGAACCATTTATTAAAATCATGTCTATGCCTTTTTCCTACGTTTTTATTTACTTATGCGTCTTCTTCAGGGCTACAATAACAATGTATGCCGCACAACTCGCAACAAACATTGACGACAGGTTTATAAGTGATTACAGTTAATGATCACTTTTTCTGAGGTTGACAAGCTATTAGGATATATTATTAATGGTAATTAGTTTATTCCGTATTAGTAAAAAGGTCGACATGTTGGCATCACATATTAGAATGTGCTGTAAAATCAGGAAGCGCAGCAATAAATAAGCCATTCCATTTGGCGATTTATTTTCATAGCACTACCACGGAGTATTTCTACTGGAACATTGCCAAACTCAGGGTGTACTTGAGGCGTATGGAAAGTGTGCAATCAGGGCATGCTCAGCGCCCCTCATATTCGCTGTCGTCTGCAAGTACTCCGCTTTCGAAAGTAGTAAGAAGAAGAACGGCCGGAACAAAGTCTTTTGCATTCGACCTCTCCTTCGACCGCCGACCTCCTGGTATCCTCGCCCTTCGGGACCCATCGAGTGGTCGCATGGAGGAGGGGACGAGCGGTCAATGACTATAAGTTTCCGGGGTATTGTCTAGGTCTGCGGGGCGCCGATTAAGCTCCGTGAGCGGGCCATGAAGTGTGCCATAAAAACTTGGCGCCGGTGAATCCGATATTGGTCGGGGAGCGGTTGAGAATTTTTCGCGCAGATGGGCCGAGGGGTCAATCACCACTTTAGAGCGAGGAGAGTGCCGTGGAATTTACGGCATGCGATGCGGCGTTACTAGCACTACTCTCCAGTATTATTTGATCAGAAAGAGTATGAAAAAAGAAGCGGAATGCAACATAAGCAGCTGGATTTGATCTTTCTAATGAGCAACAGGATTTAACTTTTCTTATTACTTACTAGCGGAAGGTACCCGTTGACATTCAACGAATGTGAAAAACAAACCTACTCACTAATGACAGCAATCGAAATACATCGATATATATCACGCACAATGTGTTACTCATGGATTCTATTGATTCTTTTATCTCAACTGATACGTTATGGGCTTATATTCACCATGTGTATCCATATTAGGTTGGGCTCAAACAATGCTATCGGTCGTCAAGGGGACGGAGTACCAAACATGCTGAATTTTCTGCAATTTCATGATTGTTTTTTCAAAATTCAAATTAAATCGGCGGGAAAATAAAAATTTATTGCAAGAATAAGAATTTTAATTCATTTTTATTTCCAAAAGTCTTTGTCGCAAATGTTTGCGACCATTATTTCTAATTTAAATATGTATAAGAAAAAAGGTCTGCAATGTCAGAAGAACGAACTTTACATGTATTTCTTATGGAAACACTTTTACTCGTCTGGAGTCGAACCGGAGACTATTAGGTAATCAAAAAGTAGCCATAAACCTTCCAAGTGGCATAATGAATCATATAACAAAGTTTTACGTCATTCCGTGCAGTGGTTCGGTAGTTATAAGTGCCCGTACAATCACAGTTTCTTTTTTTATAGATAAGACTAGCTGTACCGTGGCACGCTTCGCTGTGGCACATTGTGGTTGCATGGATGAGAAATGAGGAACAAAACAAAGCATACGCTTCATATAAGTAAGTTTAATTTTGCAATACTTGTGGGTATACAATATTTTTTGTTTTTCCATTGTCTGCGTAGATGTAAAGGCTGTCTTGTTTGTCGACACGGGAACACGCAACATACAGTTGTCCATGTGAGAATCAATCCGCATCTAAATCTAAACCACATAATTCCAAAGATTGACCTTGAGCTTCACTGATTGTGATTGAAAACGCCAATCGAATTGGGAATTGCAATCTTTTAAATTGATTTGGTGTATCGGTCGGGGTCATGGGAATGGAATTCGAGGAATGAGGACATCTTCACCTTTGAAAGGCCCCGTTAAAATCGTTGCTTCCACTACGTTGTTCATCAATTTCTTAACGGCGAGTCGCGTGCCGTTGCAGAGTTTTGGCCGATTAATGTTCCGCAACATGATATTTGGCACGCCTACTTTCAATTGTAATATGTGTGGTGGCAGTCGTGCATCCTCAAGCCTGTCCTCTCGTCTTTCTGCTAGTTCCGCGTTACGCATCTGGATGGTGCTTAGTCTGTTCCTCTCTCGTACGGATGCCCGCTCTTCCTCAGTCATATTCGAAAGCCGTCTTCTCGATCCTTCTGTGTGGCGAGTGCTACGGCCCAAATTCGTTTTTCTGCGAGGCATTATATCGGTTTTCACTGGAACAGAAGGAAGGGATAAGATTATAACCTTTTATGGCTCTCACAGCTCTAGGTGGAAAACCATGAGAGATAGGACAAAAAATCTAATAATGAAAAATTTTCATCTTGGACATAACCTGTACTTACGATTTGGCGAACGGCACAGCTCAATCACGACGCGATCACACAAAAGTACGATTGAGGTGAATATTTAATTCAAATTGTATAATAATCCTTTGGATTGTGGATCCTTTTTTTAAATAAATAATGTAATTGGGAACATGTAATGTTTCCTGCCACGTGTTTCAGGTGTGACAGCGGTTGTCGTTGGCTAGTATGGCGAGTGTTCCCCTCGCTTCCGGCAGATGGCGCGGTTGCTGGTACACAGCTGACCGTTAAAAAGCTGTTTTCTCGCGGTCGCGGGTATGTTACTGACGCGAAAAATAGATAAAAACAATTCTTGAAGCGGATTGTATATTGTGTCAAAATTTGAGCTCAATCGGTACAGAACTTTTTGAGTTTTTGAAGCGTACACAAACCAACTTAACATTTTTATATATATATAGATTATTAGGCGGAAATCATTATTATTTCAAAGTGTTTGGCGAGTTAATCTGCAGTTATTAGCGTGACAACCAAGGTACTGAATATACAAGGTATTGGAGATAAAATAATTCTCCATTCTCTCTAATTAGAAATACCAGAGCAAGTGCTTGGTATTGTTGACACGAATGATTACTTGTCAATCATTTCCAGTGAAAGTAATGACAAGGGTGGTAAGCTGACGACATTTACCTGCATTTATTTGCAATATATCCAAATAAATGATTTACTGAAGGCGGTTACGGTGATTCAATCTGGATTGAGTACAACTTATTGAAATTTCTTCAATGGTTTGTGAGCTAACTTTGTTGAATTTAGAGTTCTTATTTCATCTCAATATTAATGAAATTGAGTCAATTTCCAAATTATAAGTTTCTTCCGAGGGAATATTTGAAAAATTGATTAATGGTAATGCTAGTAATCCGCTGCACCGCATCGATTGCTATCATTTCTCAATTCCAGTAGTGCTCTCAGTCAGTAACTTGGAAAAAGGTTATAGTTAATTCAATTGAAGTCGGGAAAGATTTTTGATTTGACTTTCTTCTTAATGATTGGATTGAAATATTTATTTTATCTCAGATTGGAGACTTAAATGCCGTATAATACAAAGCAAAGATGGAGACGCTCGCCAGTGAATTGTCTGAAACGATTCTGTACTTACTATTTCATTGAGATAGGATGACTACACGTGTTCGTAAGATATAGGCTCACACTTGCGTCTCATGAGTGTCAAAAACTCTATCTAATAAGAAATAATAATTTCTCTAATGAAATGGGAAAATTGTTCCCATTAGGTATTATAGATAGCATCTGATTCATTATGCACAATCAGCAAAAGATAGGGGCTAAAAACCAAGCTTTGGAAATGTTACATCGATCTCGATGAATGTATAAAATATCTCTTTTATTAAGAATGTTATGCATTATTAATAAAAGTACCAGAACTTAAATCTTACATTGAAAGCGAAGGGTATGTATTTCACACAAGGTTGCTAAAGATAATCATTTCCAGGAAGAAGGAGTTATTCAAGAAACGCGTAATCACGCTAAGAACTTTTACGGTGGCTGTAGTTGCGACTTTTAGATTTCATGTGGAGGCTGCAACGAGTCTTTTTCCTAATCGAGTGAATGAATTTGGTTGAATGACGGAATAGAACAGGGAAGTTCTACATGGCACACTTCCAAGTCAGAGCGTGGACAAATTGTAGGTATGCCATTAAGAGGTCAATCACGACAGTAAAAATATCCCACACCTCTCAGGGACGTGGTCAGTGGCGCTCCATGCCCTGAAAACGGATTTGCTTCGCATTTGGGTGAAAAAATGCATAAATTGAGAGTAGCATTAAAAGTTTTTTGGAAAATATTTGTAACTTTTTAGCACCGGAGGGCTTTGTAAAAATATGCATACTGAAAGAGAACCTTGAATTCAATAAAATATTCTTGCTCATGATCACAAATGCTTAGTTAAGGAATGAAAAAGTATTGCTTTGAAAGGTATGATCACTCGCCTTTGTATAGGTTGGTCGATTATGAGAGACATTGGCCGTCAACTGAAGTCCTAGCACCATTTAAAGGAAATTGCATTCTTTAGGAAAGTATTCTGTAGAGATTGAACGTGTAAAAAATATGGATTCCCCTTTGCAAACTGCTATTATAGCACCTTTGGTGGTTATTTACACTAATTGGAGTTAGAAATTCGCCATAAGTATTTTCAAGGCTGAATAGTGTGATGATATTCGTAGCGTTATCGTATTCCCAATAAGCTGGCGTGCGGGACTGGATCGCGCCCATCGAAAAACCAAGTTCATTTTCGGCGTCGCCGACTACGATCGATTTCGATTTTCAGGATAAAAAAACATTTATGGAATTTTGGCCAGCTTATCATTATTTCAGCTCACTTCGCGTCGATTCGCCGGTTTCAGGGTCTGAACCAAATACTCTGTTCACATAAGTAATCTAATTCGCATTATGCCCTTGATGACTGGCTGATGTCACTTTCAAAGATAGTTTTGGCAGATGAAGCATTTATTTTAGAGGAAAGCGATTTCCAAATTAGAGAACATTTCAAAACAACTTAAACGAAGGGTATGTGCCGAATATTTTTCGTAGAATGGCATAGTTTTTAACAAAAAGTCATGGAGCTCTCAACCCTGACTCGAGATTTGAGGATCTAAGCATACATTTGCAGCCGGAAATATAATCTGCAAGTCCTATTGATTTCGGACCTTGTAAATACAATGCACCAAAAGATTCGTACACGAGGCAAACACATTATACGAAACTTCTCGCGTGACCTTTTCACATTATCACGCATCACGTAGCACTCCGCTCCCTACATGCGTGACGTCTTTTATCCATTGACCCGTGAGAAGCAACGCACAGAGATAGATGTAAATGATGAATTTTTTTGTTTGTAATATAATGTGGAGAATATCTTTCCAGATCGGTTGGCAATGAAATATTAATTTGGCTTCCATTAGTGTAAAATATCGGATAAATATTATGTTTCACCTTGTAAAATGAATAAATTATATTTAGCTTGTGGGAATGCCTTATTCTGTATGCAGTATTACGTTTCAGGCAAGGGAATGAATTCAACTTTGTGTGGCGATTTGAAGGCTATATTAAGACCTTAAATACGTCAGTTGGTTTCGTGTCAGTATCGTGTCAGAAGAGATGTCAGTTGGTTTCGTGTGCCAAAATACTAATAATGATACCTATAACGGAAAATTGAACACCCATAAAGAAAGATGCAAAGGATTTCCTCAGTCGAATGCCTAAATTAATCAATAATAGATTTCAAATCAATTAAATTGTAAAACGTAATCGTAAAACCAAGCGAAAAAATTATTTTCTCTTTTCAAATCATGATGGACGGACGATGACAGTCAATCATGGCAATTGATGGGGCAGAGATTTGCAAAACATTTAGATATTCGTAAAATTTTAAGTGAAAGCTATTAATGAGGGTCTCGGCTATATTGTTAAAAACCTAAGGATTAAGATTTTAGTTTTTAAAATCCGTCATTGGCCATTGAAACAGGTGTTAAGAGAGAAAATAAGGAAATCGGAGGAGTTACAGATTCATAAAAATGGATTTAAAACGTAATAGTTGTTAGAATAATTTTTTGGAAATTCAAATTCACCTTAACCCATATATTATGCAATATCATTGACATTCGTTATAGCAACGGTAAGAAAGCACAGATAACTGGAAAGCTAAATGCTCACAAACCGCGAATGCCGCTGATATCTCTGGTCGTTGGACGTAATTTAATAATAAAAGTTTTTGGTATACTGATACTAACAAGAGTGTTCCATACACTTGCCTTTTTTCTCTTTCAAATTGTTTGAAATGCCAACATGATATGAAGGCGTTCATCAAATGAGCATTAAGAGGGAGGGTACGGTGTCGTATTAACTTCATTGCTAGCATTAGCTGGGATTGCTGCCACGGCTAATTTTAATTTTGTGCTCACAAAAAAGTTATCTCATGACGACAGCTACTAAATTATCACCCCAAAGGCATTCATGACTGAAATGATTATCCGTCAAGCACACATGTCATTGAGGCATCGAATCATTTCTTTTGATGATTTATTTTTTTGTGTCATTATGTCATATTACCGTAAATCAATGGCAAAATACACCGCGCTCGAGGTGATTCCTGGGACATTGTGTTTCATCCGTTAATGTTCGTATGACATGATCACGGCGAAGTTAATCTATGAGTCAGATGTGATATTTTATAATCTAACCGTCACCGGTTAGCAATGTACTTGCGGATAAAAACAGACATCTTTTCTTATTTGATGTGATGAAACATAATCAAGCACATAAGACCCGTATTGATGGTCCGGTTATACGAATTTGCTAAACGAAGGTCATCTCAACTGCGATCACGACTGTAACTTTCGTCCCATAATCGTGAAATTAAACGATCTTAAGATATTTGTATAAAACGAAGTTTAAACGATCGCTTTATTTAAACTCTAGCTTACTAAGTTCTACATTCGAAGGAATCTACAAATCAGAGTACATACATGGGAAGCAATCCATATTCTGCTGAAAGAAATCACTTCCACAGCCCCTGTGATTCGATCCCATTTGAGAAGCTAGCGCTCAATCCAACTCCTTCCAATTTTTTACGTTGTCTAATATCAACAATTCCTGGATATAAATCACAAAAGAAATGTGGATAAACATTAATCTGCCAACTTTATTGGGTAATTGTATGACAATATCTGTTAGATATAGAAGTTATTGGTATTGGTTGCCATGTGGCAGATGTTTGCTTTATGGTTACTCAGTAAACAGACTGGTTGGTAATATTGCTTTGTAATGTTAATGAAGGATTAAAAGAAATTAACAAGACATCAACTGATAAGGTTTTGCTTTAATCAGCAAAACTAAACATGGCGCAGTCGGTTAGAGGTCCAGAACCCATGCAAGACCTTTCAGGGTCGGAATGGAAAAGATTTAAAAAGGAATTTTTCAAATTTCTTACGGTAGCAGATAAAGATGGTGCAGATGAGAAAGTAAAAATTGAGAGGTTGGTGGTTATGTGTAAGAGATTGGTTAATTAAATTGAAAAACGAAAAAAAGGGAGATGTTAGATATAGAGGTTATTGGCGTTGGTTGGCATGTGGCATATGTATGTTTTATGGTTACTCAGTAAACAGACTGGTTGGTGATATTGCTTTTGTACTGTTGATGAAGGATTAAAAGAAATTAACAAGACTGATAAGTTTTTGCTTAAGTCAGCAAAACTAAACAATACTTACATATTCGCGGAAGATAGGAACAATTGAGTCAAAGATAATGAAACCACAACCTCTTTCTCTCATTACTGGCGGCAAACAAGGATGTGAATGTATCGTCCCGGAGAATGAGATGCTCTGTTTCTTCTACCTCGACTTAGAGAAGCACCGTCTCCTTTCGGAAATACAAATGATAAGGAGACCCCTATGATTCTTTTTCTTCTGAAGTCGCTGCATTCCGGAGAAGAAGGAGGGGACTTTGGGGGATCTAATCCCCCCGAAAGATTAGGAGCCGGACCGTAATCCCTATCGGTCACTTCTCCCCAAAAACTCGCCTCTCTCTACTCCTCGTTCTTAACTCTCCAACCTCCTTTTTCACCTCTCTCGTCTGCTCTCTTTATTCGCCCCCAATTCTTTTCTCTTGCCTCCTCCGCGCTTCCATTCTCTCGTCCAATGGGGAGACAATCTCTTCATCCCCCCTCGTGCCGTACAAATCTTCTTTCCTTCTCTCTCTTCTCCCCTCTCCAATCGTCTTCACATGACCACCACTCCTCCCCTCTTCCATCCCTCCCACCCCACCTATCCATTCCCACGCTAAATCTCCTTTTCTTGTTTCCCATTTCTGCCCTCCATCTTTAATCCCCTCTCGACTCCTGACACCGCAACGAGCACGCCCCACTTAAAGCGGTTTGAGCACTAATCGTGAGTCGTTGAGGGCACATTTTAACAACTTTTCAGGAGCATGGAAAAAAAATTATTGGTTCAAAACCTATTTAAATACGTTTGTTCAAATTTTTTCAATTTCCATAAATTTTGTATTAAAAATGGAACAAAAATTAAATTTAAATACAATCTTACCTTAAGGTAGCTTGAGCGAAATATCATTTTACCTAGAAATCAGTGAATTTGGTTTCATTTTAAAGCAAAATATTTCACACTTCCATTGACATCAAAAATTCTGCATCTTACCACCTTACTTTCCGAGATTTTTGCCAAAATCACCAACCATTTTACGTGGGCACTGGTACGTGCATGCACTCCAGAAAGACATAATTTACTAAATGAGGCATTTCCTACACTTAGATCTCGACAAAAAATCAACCGTGTGTAGTTATAGTGTTTTTGCCACTATTTTTTAAAATTAATCATATTGTCACCGCAGTAAATTCTTCGGCATCACAATTAAACTTCCGTTTTGAAGGAGTTTCAAATGTACCACGCGAAAAAAATGAGTTAAGTTAAAGATTTATTTAGATATTTTCGTTTGATTACTTACAATTTCTGTCATGTAAAACTATATTATTTCACCATTAATATTGCAACATTTAATTCGTGTGTCTTGTAGCTGGTGAAATTAAAACGTATATATTGAATATGGTCTCTATTATGGTTAGGGAACTATCTCGCTCGGACTACCTTAATCAGAACTCTATTCTGCCTTGGATTTACGGCATGGAATACAAGATTAAAGCGACAATCATACGTAACTAAATAGATGCTGCCTTTCTCGGCATGATAACTTAATGATTGCTAGTCCCTATTATATTAATGAGAAGTTCATTATTTCTAATTCTGGAGAAACGCGAAATATATTTAATACATATAGAATAAAATTTATTCGAAATGTCAATCAAGTGCCACAAGGTAACGTGTTAAAATAGCATTAAATTGCCAAGGTACCAAATCCGCAACATGCAATTTTTTGCCTTTTACTGCCCTCTTCTCCTATCCCTTCTTCCCCGTCGTGCACTGCTGTGGTCAACCCGCTTGACCACGCCCATTCACTCCTCGTTGCCCTCTCCGCGAGAACCTTCTTCCCATGTCCAGTTGGACCCATACCCAGCACCCAGAGATGCAGAGGGGTGAAAGGGGGGGGGGGAAGATGATGGAGGAGGACGAAGGAGCAGTTAGCAAGTGGAGAATCGATAAAAGAGAAAGCGCCCTCATATAATTCACGAGCAAACAGATTGCCAAAGTGGATTATTTGAATGAAAACACAATTATTGATATTACTCCTCCCATTGCATGATGTTCTCCATTATATCGTCATGCAATGCCTTGTCAAAACAGTTTTGATGCCTTGTAGTTTTATAAAGCTATGATTGAGGATGATCGGATGATGCGTCAATCCACTAGCTATTCAGTCATAGCCGCTATACATCCACATATAAACGTCAAACTTAAGGGTACTAATAACTTTTTTCTTGCTCCTAATTCTAAGCCTATATATTGGCGCATGAAATTTCTTAACGTGAATTCGGCTATGCTTTTGACCGCCATAGCCTTCTGAATTCTTTGCCTTTTTATATCTTGACGTTGGGTAATATAGACGCTTTTAGTTTACACTTCTCTTTCTTCCACTACACACTCTCCTCTTGCTCATTCGCTTGCAATCGATATAAATAAGACCATATGCTCTACATATGGGTTGCTATAATCATTGTTAGTGCCAAAACGAATTTTAACCGGCCAGGTAAATGCAATTAAATTGTTTAGACTAATCAATGTTTCATTAAAAGCAAAAGATTCAAATATTCGCACTATGTATCTCCTCAATTAATTTAGAAAGCAATTGAATGCTACATTCATTTTTTATGGCGAAATAGAAAATAGAATTGAGGTGAATAAACTTTACACGACAGGACTTAATAACACAAAAGAATTAACGTTACACGAATCATGACATACTCATTAACTCCACTATTCCGGAAAACGTTTCCACGGAATTGAGTGCTCTGATTAAATTGGCTGTAACTCTGAATTACTTCACTTTCAACCAAAATTTGTATAAAAAAAACAGATGAACTTGCTATGGGCTCCCCCTTATCACCACTTCCAGCAGATTTTTCTCATTTCCTTGGAGTAAAAATTATTCAATTCCGGCAACCAGTTCATTTTCTTTGTTAAATACTGGTTTAGATACGTGGAAGACATCCTCTGCCTATGGTCGGGCACTAATCGCCAATTGGATTTTTTTCTGACATAGAGATGTAGTGAGGAGTCATCTGTGTCGCCCTGAAAAATATCAGTTCTGAAATTCTCAAGCAACCTAAGCCTAGCGTGTAGTTTCCGAGTCTCTAGGAGCTCCCTTCTTAATCCCTCTAAAAGTTGTAAGACACTATATGTACGCTCGTAGTTGTTGTTAACGAATCGCGCTGCTTTCCTTGGTATTTTATTAATTTTGTTGATTAAATCTTTATGACCAGGGTCCCAACTGCTCGCGGCGTATTCGAGGTGTGGCCTAACCAGAGCGGAGTAGCATATCTCTGTGACTTTTTCATCCGAGGACCTTCCTATTGTACGCTTAACAAAACCTAGTTTCTTTTATGCTGTGCCACATATGTTTTGTTTGTGTAATCCTCACGGTATATCAGAAGTTCTATCTGAAGCTGGTAAAGTCCCTTGTCCAATTCACTATTTTTCTATTAACTCCGCCTGATTACAATTTATATGTATGAGTTTTTTGTGAGGAACCTTGTCGAACGCCATCTCGAAACTAAGGAATATCGCGTCGATTCGCTTATTCGATTCACCTGATTTTAGGATATCATGAAGGAAAAGCGCAATCTGTGTTTCGCAGGACCTGCCCTTCCGGAAGCCGTGCTGACTGCTATGTAAGAAGTTACGATTATCCAGGATATAATTGCTAACGACAATGTGTTCAAGGATCTTGCATAAAAGTGATGTTGGCGATATAGGCCGGCATTTTCCTGGGTCACTTTTATTTCCTTTTTTGAATATCGGAGTGACGTTGGCTATTTTCCAGTCTTTGGGCTCCTTGCCATCGGATATTGATTTATTAAATATAATTTCTAAGAATGGTGCAATCTGTGGCGCTAACTCCTTGAGCACGTGTGCAGGTTCCAGTTCCTTCTGGACCCGGGGAATTGTTACTTTTAATCGAACGCAGTTGTTTAGTGACTCCATCACGTTGAGTTGTTATGTCTGCCATCGGCTCGTTAAAGTCAGGAATGTCTAAATAGTGAATTTTATGAATACACTTAGTGAATAGACTTTTGAAGTAGTGGTTTAATAAATTGGCTTTGTCGATGCTGTTGGTGACCAATTTGTCATTTGTGTCCAGTAAAGACTCTAATGTCGAAGATTTGCCCTGGAGATCTGTCGCGTAAGACCAGAGTGACTTGGGGTTTCCATCTAGTAATTCACCGTGGATTTTTTTATTGAAGTTTCGTAGAGTAGCGCGCATTATTTTCTTCTTTTATGAGCGTTGAGGAACGTTTATTTCTCTCGCCGCAAGCTCCGTTGTTTTGTAACTTAGTAGAATTTTTATATAGATTGTGTAGTTGTCTTTGTCTCCTGAGCTCCCGCCTTATTTCGTGGTTATACCAACTAGGTTCTTTACTCTCCCGTTTGAATTTGTATGGAATATATTCATCGATTCCTTTACGTAGTATTTCCAAAAAATATGTCCATGATACTTCGGTGCTTCTGTTCTTCATTATGGCTAAGACCAAGTGATGCTCTACTCCTTTTATAGAAGAAATTTCTTACAGGATTTCAAACCGCCTTCTGATATCCCTTAAGGCAGCATTCTACACTCCCCTGACTATTTCGAAATTCTTAGTAAACGGTAGAGACAAAGTTTATAAATTATTCAGATCGGGTATTCACTCGTACAAAATTAAATGTAATAGTTGTAATTTAGCTTAAATTGTTCAAACAGAACAAAATTTTACAACACGGATAAAAAAACACTCACGAAGATATTTTAATATAGATACCAACTCACAATTTGCAAGGCATCTGTTAAATAATAATCATGTAAGTGATTTGTCCGCACAATTATACATGACCTACCAAAAGATGGATGTTTTGTGGCAATTGGAAATTATCAGAGAGTCAAGCAACCTTTGCAACGAGTTACTTTTTCCGCACCTTTCCCCACTCCTTTCCGAAAAAAAGATAACCCTTTTCACAAGTCCCTAACCTATGTTCCCCTGGTTTGTTCTCCAAACTTTCTTCCCCCCTCACCCAGCTTCTAAGCGTTGGTTACTATCGTAAATATCAATAAAAAATGTAAGCAATTGTACCTGAAGATTCAGCAAGCGCGTAGTACATTAATTCATAGTTGTGGAAAAGTACAATAATTATTTTTATGTGGATTCAGAATTGAGAAGTATTTTTCATTCAAACTGCGTAAAAATTAACCAATATTTGGATTAAATGAGGGACTGAGAAGTAAGAAATGTCTTTTAGTATTCTTTGCGGCTAGTCCAATCAAACTACAATCACAGATAGTTTTCACCGTCTGCATTATACTTCCAGATAATAGCGATTGATGTTAACGACGTCAAATTGTGAACAATGAGATCACTATTAACAAATATTATGAATAGATTTAATCATATGTTGGAAAAACAGTCATGATCAGCATCGGATATGAATGCGGAATGATTTCCTGCTCAATTTAAAGCAATGCTGCGATGGTATTCCATACATTTCTTTCGTGTCTCCAGCACTGGTAGTACTATTCACAATGTCTATGGATAGTGAATAATAATTAAAGTGAATTAAAGTGAAACCATGGCCTCCTACCTTAGCGGTCACCTCTCTAAGCGGCCAAACATTTTAGGGAACGGAATGCATTTCCCATAAATTTAAGAAATGCACATTTCCCCTCCCTTCTGAGGTCACCGCCTTAAGCGGCAATGGTCTCATAGGTTAGGTGGTGGCTGCTTAATACATGTTTCATACGACAAAATACAGTTGTGCATGCCAGGCATTCTTACACTGATCAAGTTTACCTGATGAAAGCAGGAGTGGCTGCATTTGAATATTAATTCTAAGATCTTTTGTTTTCTTAAATATTTTTGCCATACTGTTGAAATAAAAAAATTGGTAAATTTTCCCAGTGGTTAATGATTATTAAGACGTAAGATAAGTAGATGAATTAATGATAACGTTCGTATGAAGGCTGGAAACAAATGAAATGAGTACTCTTTCATTACAGGAAGACTAAATGAGCCAGGTATGGTAGGAGAATTAAGGATAATGTTGGGAGTAATTCGATGGAGGCAGGAAGTTACTATTTGCAGTGTGAGGAGAAATAATTCATTTTTTAGTGAAGGAAATATCAAACTCCGAGGCTGGAGAAATAATTTTAAGTACTGCCCGAGGCCCAAATATTTGCTTGGTGCGATGCCCTCACGTGGTGCGTAACTAAGCAACAAAGGTGAAAAGATTCGAAATGATGAGTACCTAAGTGAAATGCAGGCAAGAGGCATGGCTCGAGGAACACATGCGACACTCGAAAGGGGCTTCAATCCTTACGCCTTCCTCCTCAATTCCCGACTGTCACCCCTCTGACGGATGTGCAATTGGTGAATTCCTTGAGAGAATAAGGGAGATGTTCTCGTTAATTGGCGAAATAAAGTGGTTTCTGTAGTCTTGGGGTGTGTGCGGCGAGGAGGGGTTGGAGGCCTCGGACCGAGTGGCGGGTGAATTGTCGGGAGGGTGGTTTGGGGTGTGGGGCGTGGGGGGATGGAACAAATGGGGAGGAGGGGGATGGAGGGCACACGAAAGAGGGAATGAGAGAGAGAATTGGACGGGGGATGGGAGGGATGGCACGATTAGGTCCCGAGCACTCATCCCTCCTAAATTGCGATTCCATAGGTTTGTTACGTGACGACTCTTGGGAGATGATTTTGGTGCTGCTCTGCGGGGGGGGGAAGGGGTGGGTTGGGCGGAAGTCTTCCTTTAATTCGCAAGGATGGGCTTCGTCCAACCCTCTCTCTCCTTTCCTCCGCTCCACCTCCTCCTCCCTCTCTTTACCCTCCATACTTTACTCACTCTCTATCCCCGCCTCCACAACTTGCCACCACTGGCCGGCCCTGTGGCCGCCGTTTCTTCCCGTGGGAGAGGTGTGGGGATGGAGGGCCGTCTCTGGGGGGAGGGTTTGGGCGCGAGGGGGTGGGAGGGGGCTGGTGAGGCGGGGGATGAGGCGGCAGCGGAGAGAGGCTCCCTTCCCGCCATTAAAATTCCACACGCGTGGCCTTTGGGGAGGCCGTGGCCGCTCCTCTGACCGTCCAAAAGGGCCACGCCCCCCTCCTACCTCATCCCTCCCCCCAACCCCGCTCCTCCCATCGCCCCTCGCCTTCCCACTGTGCCAAAGTTGTGCGCGCGAAGCCGTGAGGATTGGGAAAGGAGCGGAGGGAAGGGAGAATTAGGGAGGAGGAGGTTATGAGAGGAGGACACAAAAAAAAGAAGAAAGGAGAGAAACAACAACAGAGGAAGCAGAGGAGATGGAGAGAGAGAAATCGAGGAGAGGGCCGAGATGTGACGTAATGAGTAGAAAGTGGGGGGTGAAGGAGAAAATGGGTTAATACAGTAGGGTTTTATCGAATCGCCAGTTTTTGTCGGATGGTCACCAAATTTAGGATTCATCACTTATTTTTCATGCTAAACAAACTAGATATGGACGAGAGGGCTGCGACTACAATTAAAATATGTTGATAATTACGGTACTTATCTTGATTAGGGATGGGTACCTCGTTTGCTTTAGTAGCCATAACAGACGACAATAGACGATCAAATCAACAAGCGTCTAGGCGACATCTATCAGTTAGTTGCACTTCTAGCTATAAACAAGCGGAAAGTTTTTCCCTTCCAAATGAAGCAAATTAATTTAAAATAGAAGGGGGATTTCTTGTCACCTAGCCGCTTGTTGATTCGATAGTCTATTGTCGTCTGCTATGGCTGCCGAAGAAGACGACGTACCCATCCCTAATCAAGATAAGTACCGTAATTATCAACATATTTTAATTGTAGTCGCAGCCCTCTCGCCCATATCTAGTTTGTTTAGCATGTAAAATAAGTGATGAATCCTAAATTAGGTAACCATCCGACATAAACTGGCGATTCGATAAAACCCTACTATCACCAGAAAATGGACGTGGCTGAGACTTATTCTCACCCTGAGAGTCCATTTCTCGTCTGGGAATTAGGTATGCGTTCATTTTTTCGTGCGTTACAACAGTGAAATAGTTGCTGTCTATATAAACGTAAATGGTTTGGGGATAGGATGAATTTCTAATGCTAGTAAAGGATTTGAAGAAATCGGATTCTTGCCTGTAATATTTAATTTGTGCAGTTTTACCAATTTCCCCTGAACTATATGAACAAATCCATGGTTAAATAGTGGAGAATGGCTTTATTCTGCACGAAATTCTGTGCGGTAAGATTTTTGTTGGGAGAGATAGTTGGAAATTTCAAATAAACGTATGAATTTTTTGAACTTGATTACACGATGAAATTACTAGCTTTGTAATTGATCAAGTTCAATGATAAATTGAAGCCGATGATGCATTAAAAAAACATGTTAGCGTAATGCATCTATGACTTTAAGTGAGATGTGAAGCTTTGGTGCATGCAACCTGCTGCAAGGCCGTGTGAATTGGGGAGTTTGAACACCAACTATAAGGTAAGGGAAAGAACGGGAAGTGTGATGAATTCAGTCGAATACGTATCACATTATAATTGTGCTGAAGGCATAATGGCAAGTAGGAAGAATTAACTTTTTACGACAATCACTGGCTATCAGAGTTATTTTAAAAAAATGGAATTGTATTCTCTTACATAGTATGTAGGCGGTTTCTAAGTGAAATATAACATAATGAATGAAAAAACACCTGGTTATGATTCCACACTTTATTTAAAGCAACACGACCTAGGTTTCAGCATATAATTATTAGAGTAGTTTTGAAAAAGAGCCGTTTCGAAAGCTCATTTCCACTTTTTCTTCAACTACGGTTGCTCCCATTGAGACATTTATACATTTATAAGGTCCTACGACTTTTTTATATAAGAAGGCAAGGGAATGCTGGGTTACTACTGTATTTGCCTTCTCCCTTAAACCTTCGAAAACCTCGTGTAACCTTGCCCAAAACAAACCTAATGTTATTCAAACGATGTTTTTTGTACGTTGGACCTAAAGTGTACAATCTATTGCCTACTTCATGTGTTAAATCCAAATCTGTTTATAAAGTATTGAAAAAGATACAATATTGGTTATTCACTCAAGAAAGAATAGAGGATACCTTGTTATAATTTTATGTGATAAACTTGATAATTCCACTTAAAGAACTGATAGCCTCTTGTAATATTGTGTATCTATTTCCATGTTCAATTATGTAAAAGACTAACGCATAACTATTGACCAAATGATGGTAGTCTTAATACAGGTCCTCCTTTTAGGCTACCTAATATTACTCATGTTGTAAAGATTAATTTATGTTTAATTGTGTTGAGTAATAAATATATTATATTATAATGCCATCATCAGGATAAATATCAGTCATCAGTTCAGCATATCATGATGATGGTATGATATGCTGAAACCTAGGTCGTGTTACTTCAAATGAAGTGTGGAATCATAACTAGAAATTTTTTCCTTCATTAGGAAGGAGTCTCACCGAGAAACGCCAGAGACAGTCTCTTATATTCAAAGTGAAACGTAACAACTGTCCGAGAAATCACTTTTCATTCGATAGTAAAACCGCTGAAGATTTGTTGAAGATATGTTTGTCGAGTTATATCCTCTAACGAACAAGAACGAATTTTATGGAGAAGTGAGGGATTATTAACTTATTCCTAATCCCCTCGTTTTTTCCTCTTTCTGATCGTAATGCGCCATAAGGAAATAATTCCAATAACACCATGTTCACTCAAAAAAGTTTATTTTTAAACATTTTTTTTCGTTACGTTTATTTCACGTCATTCGTTTATTTCGTTGGCCTTTCTTTCCCAAACCGAATGGATAAAAAAATTAATGTCAATTCATAGATAAGGAACTGAATAGATTGGATTGAATGACAAAAGCGATGAAGGGTAGGGAATGATACTGAAAATTGAGTCTAACCTGAGATGTCTTCCTCACCTTTGGGTGAGACACATGTGACGCCCAAATTAGAAGGGACCCTCTCGACACCTTGCCTCACTTTCCCATTGACTCAGACTCTCTCTTCATCCTTCACCTTGATCTCAGAGGAAATTCATTCGAAGCGAAAAGTGATAAGACAGCTCCTTAAAACGGATGTCACGTTTCTTCCTCCATGTATATTCTGCCCGTTCATTAAGATCTCATTGTCAGATGGTTTCCGTAAACCGCCGACTACGTGACCGGGCATACACACACACACACACATTTGACTCTTGGAAAGATAGCGGGATTTCCTGGTGTACCAATCAAGGAGGACCATCATCCTGGAATATTGGGCTTAATCATTGGCATTGACGAGCCTAACTAAAGAGTTTATGGTGCTGATGTTGGCAGAACACATTTTCAGATTAATAACCCTTTTGTGTACTGCAACAGGAATTATTTATTCCGCTATAATTCTCATATTTGAGAACAAGCCAAATAGCACAAGGTTTCCACCCGAAGTTATAAATGGCTGAAGTTTAAAACTGATAAACTAAAAGAGCTAATTCCTCAGCTAAAACATTTTTACGACCTGTTTCGCATATTACCACATCAGCAGATGTAACAAGTGAATCCAGTCATAATAAATATTGCAACTTATGAAATCAACTATATTTTTATCAGTGTTGTTTCGGTTCCACAAAATATCGCCCGAATCTTCAGAATGAAACCAGATGCTCCTCAGTCCTCGGAATTATCCGCAACCACGCAAATCCAAAGCTATGTTTCATTCGTCACAAAACCAATGTCGCATTATCTATATTTTGGCAAATGACTGGAATTTTAAGTATTTACTAAGGTCTGGTTTGTGTTTTAACTTTCAATTTTTGAGTTATGTGAAATCCACTGAATTAGAAACGGAATTTTGTTCAGAAGGACCCATGTTACCCATACAATAACACTAATTACCTGAACTAAAATTATTCCTTTAAGGCCAATGTATGCTTATTTTAAAATTAAGCATTACTTAACGGTAATATTACTTTATATTCTTATTTATGATACATAATGGATAGAGAAGAAACAACAGTAATATACAAATTTCAAGTAAATTGGACCGAATATAATGCTTGGAAAATTTCCAATCAATTAATCAATGGGCATATGCGTGAGTTGGAAGCACACAGAATTTTCCCCCGATTATAAGTCTTTTGCGGGTGAATCACGAAATAGAAAGCAAGTTTTGGAGATTCTAATATGAAGATTCGGAAAATGTCGAAGTAGACATGTATCAGAATAGCTAAGCTTGAAAATATATAAGTTATTCCACTGTCCTGAGAGTGAAGTCTACCTTGATAGAAGGAGTGGATGTACAAAGAGGAAAGGTCAGAAGGAAGGAAGAGCCTTATCCGGACCCAAGGCATCCAACGCAAGCTTAAAATTTGTGAAGTGATTCACGAAAAAATGTTTGTAAAGTCATCTTCTCTGGCAGTGATGCTAGGAATGTTGTAGCAGGAGAAGTCTGGAAGCAATGAAACATAGGCATTGATGAATAATGATAAAGGTCATGTGGATGGAGGAAATCGTAAATGAAGTTGTCCCGAGAGGAGAAGCAAAGACGACGGAGTTTTTTGGCTTGTTTATCAATGCCATAATCGAATTTCATTCCAGACATTGCGTTGTCTCATATGGAAATAGACTTTCTGTGTGATCAAATAGACCTGACCTCTTTCTTAAAGTCTTGCTATCGGCATCCGTTTTTCCTAATATCCCTTACCAGTGATCAGTGACAACTCCCCCTTGACCTTTGGCTCTTATGCTCCTAAAGCTTTTGCCTATTCTGCACTCAGACTGTTTCCAGGGAGTTTTTCAAATGGATTAATAAATAAATTTCGCCAGGTGAATTCATCCGCCATCGCCCTCCCGGTCCAGATGGTCTTCACCCTGAACTCATTGGCATGCCGTAACTCCGCATCTTCTCTCTATTTACTGTTATCCCTTTGGTCAAACTGCTCGTTTAGCTCTCGCAAAATAATTCGAATAATAGAGAAATATACCTTGCATAAGGAAAATGTATTGATATTAACAGTTTGCATCGGAGTGTGAAGAATAAAAATATTTTTCACTCTCAAATCCGTCAGCTTCGTACCCCTTTGGCAAGGGTATTCGTCAGTCGTTTGACTCCATATTTTGTTTACGTTACATGGGCATCAAAATATAAAAAAATACTTTCAAGACCTAAATTTTTTGTTACTATGAACTAATGGTCTATCCTTATAGAAAATTTATCATCTTTATATTGAGATTTCTTCAAATTGGAACCAAGCAAGTAATAAATGCTCTCCTGTGACTCTGATTGGTCCCCTTTAACGTCGGGAGTACAACAGGGCAATGTTTTTAGATCTCATCTTTTTAATGTACTCATTGATGACCTTTCCTTTAAACTTCTATCTTGACAAGTCCATAGTTACTTCTACGCCCATGACTGGATTCTTCTCATGCAGATGTTTAACTCCTTATTATGACGTTTAAGATTTCCTTCAAGATAAGATCTCGAAATTGTGCAATGCCTGGAAACTAAGCTTAAATCTAAGCAAGCGTAGTGCTGTAAAAAAAGGCAAAATGAGTTTTGGTCCTAAAACACTCTCTTTACTTTAACTGCGCTGTCAACTCAATTGAACTGCGAAAGATCTTGGTGAAATAAAGGATAGGAAACTCAATTACTCCTGTCACAACCAGGCTTTAAAAGTAAACTCTCCTTCTTTTTATGCCAACTTTATTGACTAGCTGATTTTTTCGATACTAGGGATTTTAGAGCTCTTTAGTCGTATTTTCTCATCCATTGCACATTCCGTTATTTCATTTTTCTCCATCATATGATCCTTTAAAGCTCCAACTAAGTTTAAAGAAAAGAAGTCCAACTAAGTTTTTAGAAAACTGTAGCTCACAAAGCTTTTATTCCTCACCCTCTCCGTCCCTCTACTGAATTAACCTCTCAATTACGAGCTCCATCCTTTCTCTTCATCTTCCAATATCTTTGCCAGCTAATTCTACTTAGAATTCAATAGAGATATGGTATTTTTTTACAGTTTTCATTCCAAGTCGACGGGTTTCGTCGCATAGGCGACATCATCAGGTGATGTCGCCTATGCGACGAAACCGGTCGACTTGAAATAAAAACTGTAAAAAAGTACCATTTTTCTTTTGAATTCTTAGAATGGATTTTCACCAAGTAAAGCCTGAAACAATGGAATTTAGCTAATCCTACTCCCACTCTCTAAATAATCAACTCGAACCCCCTTTATATTCCCATGTCTGGCGTTGTTATCTGACACTATTTTTGTTGTCGAGTGTCTACGTTCCACATATCATCTTTGTTATGCCTTCCACTTTAAATTAGCAATGTATGGTATCTATGGACACATTTTAAATAAAACTTGAACTATGTACGACTATGAACAAGGATTTAAAAATATTCACAATACGTTTTTTTTACACATGATAATATCTGGCAGACACTGATTTTCATCAGAAAAACTATATCTTGCGAAAATAAATTTTTTCCCTTTCATTCCTCTTTTTTGTATGAAACTTGTTCTAATGGGAGTCCTACATGGTCCAAGCGGATACAGCATAAATAAATGCTGGAGGCTTTAGAGAATTAATTGTGGCCTTGAATATAGACGGTGGCTCACTTGATAAGGAGTACGAAATTTAAAGGGCTCGTTATAAAGAGAGAGGTAATAGCATTAATGGAAGCTCTTCGGATCATGAAGTTAGAGGGACGGATGAAGGAATGCTGAATAAGGTGAAAAGGGGGAGGAATAGTAGCTGAAGGCATCAAAAGTCCAGAGTAGGAAGAAAGAAGGCGGGAATATTGGGCAAACACAGGTGAAAAAGTGTAGTGGCCTTCATCCTACAATTACTTGCCATTCATTCATTGCTCAATCTAAATTAAATTTCTCCTGGCATTTTTTCCAATGCCATCGCATGCAGTAATTAGATAATTGGATAACATACCGGACTCATGATAAAGAACTTCCAGAATTATACCGAGTCGAATGTTGTTAGATGGTGGATTCCCTTAACTTAGGCTTATATTTCACACCAATCCGCTCGATTGGCATTCCATGATTTAAGCTAAACTAGCGGTTAAATGACACATGTAGCAAGAACCTAAGTATTTAAAAACATCATTAAACCTAGATTTCGCACCTTAACGCTACGTTTTACTGTTCCATCATCAAAAATTAAAAATATAGAATCAGCACAAAACAGTACCAACCTCACTCTCCAATAACAGAAATTCAAATACAACAAATTCAAGGATATTTATGGAGAGAAATCCACTATAAACGACGAAATCAAGTCTTATGGCATACTAAAAAAATGCGTCCGTGGATATGCATTAAAAAATGAACAATCAACGGCAATTGAATCCATGATTTTGTCCAAATAAGCATCAAAAACCACTGTAGCCAATAAATTATCAAATGCATGAAGAGATAATATAAAATCCAATGGAACCTGTTGAAATATAGGCATTTTTTTAACAAGGTCATTCAAGTGTTGACATTATATATTGAAAAAATAGTTGAACAAAAAAAATGTGGAAACTAAATATAAGGATTTGATGTTTAAAGAAAGCGTGGTAAAGCAGACGAAACAATTTTATTCAACATACAAATATTCTTGACAGACTTCTTTAAACAGTTGTAGAATTATCAAAAAATTATGAGTTAATGTTAATCGGGAAGAAAATGAGCCACGCAACTAGCCTTAGGCCAAGGAAAATGAAGCTAGGGAGTCAAGTATCAACCGCAAGCTAATCAACATTTCGTATACATGTTGATTGATCATAATTATCCTTAGTATAGGCCATTATGAACCACGCTCTCTAAACAGGAAACATTTTGCATGGCAGGCAAATTAGTTCGAAAGTGTGTCCTTAAGTTGAACGCTTAGGCAATGATTACCGTGTGAGCGAGGCATCGCTTACGTAGGTTTTCGTAGAAATTCTGAGAAAAACGCCTGACCCTGAGGTGCGTGTTGTCAATGAATGCAAGTTCCCTTCCCCCTCCCTTATCCTTGAAGTAGTTGCACATTGATACCTGCCACCTCTCTCTCTCTTTCCCCACTTTTCTCCTTTCTTTCACCTCCCCCCAATCATCACCTCTCCCTTCTCTCATTTTTCTCCAATGTATAAGAGTCCCAAACTCCCTGATGATGATACTTATGTATTGAACCCGGGTTGTGTTTTTGTGAGTGTTTTTTGTGGATTAGTGAAAGTTACCATTTAATATGACTACAAAAAGGATGCATCAACTACGCAATCTTTAGTCAACAGAAATGGTAAGATATGTTTATAATTATTTCATTCATTTAAAAACTGTAGATTTTGAGACACTTTTAATTCGTTCAACATTCGTGCAACTGTGGGAATAGCAGGCCATTTCTCTTCATTGGTAGGAAACTTGCCATTGAACAACCTTAAATTTGAAGATGTCCTGCAATGACCGTGGCAATGAAACACCTCAAAATCACTCAGTCCAACCAACTGCAAAGATTTAGCTCCCTTTTTTGATTTAGCTGCAATTTTCTCCAGGCATAACGTAATTGTGCTAGCAAAAAGAAACGACACTTTATTCTTGTAGATTAATTTTATGCTCGTTAATAACTTAAATATAGCCTCCATGTGGCAAGCGATTGGAAAGTAATAATTTTCATGAATAAATGTATATGATTTAAACCTATACATTTGAAACCTGCACTATCGTAAAAAGAGAAGTGAATTGAATATTTCATTCAACCGTGGTACCTCTGGAACAAACATTTTCTGCATCTGAAAACAGCGGAAAAAAGTGTAAACGGTCCCCCACCCATCCTCTATTTGCATTCACCACGTTTATCCACTCGCGCTCTCAAATTCCGCAGTTATACACATCGGCATGCATGTATGTATGTGCGTGTGCATATAGTTCGACGACGGGCTGTCTGATTGAAGTCGCGCGCCGCGAATAGTGGAGTGGGAAAAGAGGATGAGGGGGCGGATGGGGGAGGAAGTGACAAAAAAAGATACTCGGGTATCGAAACGCGTTTTTTTTTGCTCGCCCGAAAAATATATATTCGCCGCTATTTCCCACCTCTTCTTTTTTTCCTCGGGCCCTTGATTGCTGGTGTCCGCCGGCGATCCAATTCGCCCTCGTCCGCCAATCCCTCCCTCCCTCTCCACCCCCAACTCGCGACACGCTTTTTTCCTGCCCATTTTCTACCAATAAAAATCCCCCTCTCCTCTCAACTGGTCACCAACCCGCAGAGAAAGAAGGAAGGAAGGAGAGAGTGAGTGAGTGAGTGAGGGAAGGCCGGACGCGGCTCCATTGCTCAATTCATTTGGCCATTCCGCCACAGGGGAGTGTCAGAGCTCGCGTCGCGGGTGATATTTCTTCCCCAAAACTCTCGGACAAACCCCAATTCCACTCCCAGTCAATCCATCCATTTCGCCTCACCAATTTTTTACATTACCAACTCCTTTGGGGGGCTCTTCCACACGCATCTAAATCTCTAATCAGAACTACCATGCTTTGGATTTCCCACTTGAAGGTAGTCCGAGCGAGATAGTTCCCTAGTCATAATAGAGGCCACATTCGAATCATACGTTTTCATTTCACCATCTGTAGGACACATCAATTAAATATTGCATTATTGATGGTGCAATAATATACTTTTATATGACAGAAATTGTAGGTAATTAAATGAAAATATCTGAATTAGTCTTTAACTTGACTCATTTTTTTCGCGCGGTGCGTTTGAAACTCCTTCGAAACGGAAAGTTTTTTGCGATACCCAAGAACCTACTGCGGTGACAATATGATTAATTTTCAAATATAGTTGAGAAAACACGCAGACTACAATCTGTTAGTTTTTGGTGACATCTTAGTGTTATAAATACCTCATTTTGTTAATAATGTATCTCTGGAGTGCATACACGTACCATTTCCCATGTAGGGCTGGTATTCTTTGGTAAATATCTCCGAAAGTAATGCGGTAAGCGGTTGAATTTTTTGTGTCATTGGATAGGTGAGATATTTTTCTTTAAAATGAGACCAAATTCATTGATTTCTAGGTAAAGTGATATTTACCTCAAACTACCTTAACCGCGAAAGGATCAAAGTTGGACTCCTCTCGAATAACATTTAAACCACCTGGCTATCTCTCGATTGCATTTTTGCAACTTTTAAGGTGATTATAAATTGACAACATCGGTTAGTTTCCGCGGCATCTCATTTGCCTTGGAGCCCCATTTGAAGACAGAATCTCATACCAATGCTAATACTATATTAATAACGGCACAGAAAATGGATGAAATTTGTCTATGCACGGTAACATCAACTATGTGACTCACCTTTTAGTAAAAGTTAAACCTGAGGATATGTTTAGCTGCTTCTTACTTTATTCAAGAATATTATGCTATGTTACCGATAGCAATGTAACTGTTATTTAATCTTATTTGTATTCAAGATAGTGATTGAGGCATAATGGATGACAGTTGTAATAGTTGTTATGATGACGAAGCATCTGACTCAACAGTAGCTGTTTTCCCTAGGCCACGTTATCTGCTGTTAAAAAAAACTGTAAATTTAAATAAAAAATTTGGCTCTGCATCTGCCATGACTGCTAGTGGACTAGTGGTCAAGCCTATTCCTTGAGGTTATGCTCATTCTACCCAACACTTTCTTCAGGAATAGATAATGTATTATAATTCGTCTAATTATTCCTATTCAAACGCACATTTTCTTCTTTGATGTGAAGCTGCTCATGTTCACTCTGCCTTGTGGATATTATGAGGGCATACTAAAACCATTGGCAAATGCCCTCCAGCACTTATTGCATCAGCTCTTCCAAGTTGACACTAAAAGATAAAGCAGATCGGTATCGCCACATAAGATGCTTAACCATTGTGTGTACCTCAAAAATTATTATGTACATCAGAAACTTATTTTATTTGAATTTGCTGTATAGTTTTCATTGATATTGGGCTACAGTTTTGTTTTCACCAGGGATATGAACATTTTCATCTGATGTGAAATATCTCATTATAAATGTAAATAGCATAATACAAATGGAAGAAACTGAGGGGTAAGGAGCAGTGGCTGCAGATATGATACATATGCTAGTCGTGAAACTTGAGAAACGTGTTGAATAAAAGTAAAGTAAAATAATGCTTCTTATTGGAGTGCTAAAGGAGACCAGACCAAAGTAGAAGACAAGAAGTTCCAATTATGCTCTGTTTGGATGTGGTATTCACTGTGCTAAAACGCAGCCCCGCTCCTTGCCGCTCGTAGTCTCCGAGTTCCCGGCTAAATAATGAATGGAGCAGCTATCTGGTATATCCAAGAGCGGTGGGGAGGGAACTTAATTCTCATGTCGACATCAATTATTCTCCTCGCATGTCACCTGACTTTAATTCGGTCGCCCGCTCACTCCCGAGGAAGATTCTGGTCGGGTTAACTCAATTCTCCTTTGTGCCCTCCGTGCTTATGCCCTGCTTTTAACTCTTCCCTTAATCTTTTGGGGCACTTCCCTAACCTCTTGCCCAACTCTTCGCGCGGACTATCTCACCATTCTTTACGAAATCCACCATTCTCGTATTTTAAGCACCGCTCTCGAGTACAGTTCTGCAGCGGCCCCGGATGTAATACGGTGAAACTCACGAACAAGATTACTGCCCCAAAAGGACTTCGCCTCATTTTAAATCAACCTCCACTTGCCAGTGGTGGACTTCACACTAAAAGGCTTTATGGGCGCCATTTCTGAGGAGTCGCATTGACTGTCCCGGCTGCGTCCTCTCATGCACTCTCCGTTTTATTCTTTCTTGACCTGACTCGTCTTCGTCGCTAACGCACTTTCTTCTTCAACCTCTCTTCCTACTTTATTGTCCCTTCCCATCCCTTTCGGTACCTTGCATCAAGCTCCTGTAGCTATCAATATTCAAATTTTAATGGCACAATGAGTATAGAATTTGCATCGCAATTTTCCTCTTCGCAGCAATCAATCCTAAGCTTCTGTTTGGTGCAGAGCTCTACCGTCCATTCTCCGTCCCAACAAAAGCGCCATTCCTACACAACTCTATTCAACGACGTAAAAAACATACAATTAAACCCCTCGTACCACGGGGGATTTGATCGCGCCAATAAAATTAGAGAGAGAGAGATTGTAGAACCAATAGGTATAAAAATGTTATTTTTTCCGCGTACTATTCGGGACCATAACAGCTGTGATCGCCGTCATGAATAGTGCGAGTAGTGAGATTAGCTAGATTTCAGATCTTTCTCTTTATATACTCTACGTTCTTATTTATGCATGAAGTAAATATTGATGTTCTCATATATGCATGATATTTTGAATCGGTAGTAGTAGTCTTTGTATCCTTGCTTGTCGGAACGGTTGACGATGGAATGTTTCTTGTTTAGTAGATTGTTAATTAGCGCGTTGCATGAGTGGTACGCTGGTTTCAATGTAGTTTCGGTGTTCTGCCGTATAATTCATGCATGCTTGGTGTGGAAGAACTCCCTGCCACACACCCTTTGGGTGGCTTGTAGGGTATGACGTAGATGTAGATGTAGATTCATTGACCAATTAACGAGGATGGCGGAGCCGGCCACAGCGTTACCTTTGCGTAGCCACCCCGTAAGTGTACATCAATGTGAATTTCCGCAGACGCAAAATCATTCGCCTCGACCGAATTTCGGTCACTTGATTCATTTATTGACTGTGTCTCGGTCGAGGGTTCTCGGACTTTTTGGCGCCACTGTTTCGTTGCCCAATGCCTTACTCACTTCTTACGTCATTGGTGATCCTGTTTCCCAAATATAATTTAGGCGCCGCCGTTTCGCCAAAATGCCTCATTCTCCCGGTTTAGGCAATTGATTTTTCCTTAGTAGGAATTTTGCTCTTCCGCTTGTTGAATTCCTTCAAAGTTTTCCAAATGTGTTCCATTCTTAGTCTTTCCGTTCAGTAATTTTTCCGTTTTTTTCTTCTTTCATAATTGTTTTTAATTTTCTCGGTCCAATCCGATCTTCATCATTCATCAGTCACTCCACTTATCCACTGCTTCCATCTCTTTTGATATGAACCTGCCTTCCGTCCTGCCTTCACTGCCGTGCAAGAGCACGTTCAGTTTGTATTTTAATGAGCATGCCTGCTACTTTCGGGCTGGTGTTACTGGCTGTATGAGCAGAAACCACTTCTGGTGGAATGCCTTCTTTGCTTGGGCTATTCTACTTCCCAAAGTCTTACCCACTTCTTACATCATTGGCGATCATACCTCCCAGATAGAATAATCCAATGTCGACGTATGCATCGCATTAACTACCATGTGAAATTCCGTCACGCATACATCTCTAGATCGCATTTCATTGAATGGCATCGTTTATCGCATTGAATTTGAGTATCGCTATGAATATAAATTGATGAGAATTGTATTTCACCGGCAGAAAATATTTAATAGACTACAGCTCAGGAATTTCGTTTAGTTAAACGTAAAATAGGAATACGTTCAATGGTATCAGGCTCAACTATGTGGAAGTTGATATTCACAAATGAAAAAACGACTTCGTTTTCTTCCACTGATTTATTTTTTTGGTACGACACGTTTCGACAAGACCCTTCCAGGTATATATTTGCTTGAATTTTAAAATTTTTTGTACTTGAAAATGACCTCTATGTGTCGAAACATGTCGTACCAAAAAAATAAATCAGTGGAAGAAAACGAAGTCGTTTTTTCATTTGTAAAATAGGAAGAACCTCGGATGAAAAAGTAAAAGATAGATTCTACTTCGCTCTGGTCAAGCCACACCTCAAATACGCCGCAAGCATTTGATCATAAGGATTTAACAAAAAAGATTAAGGAAATACAAAGAAAAGCAGCACGCTTCATTAAAAATTACTACAAACGAACATATAGTGTTACACAACTGTTAGAGGGATTAAGGTGGGAAGCCCTAGAGACTCGGAGGCTGCATGCTAGGCTTAGGCTGCTTGCGATATTCAGAACTGGTGTGTTTCAGAGTGACACAGAGAATATTATCATGACGCCTCACTACATTTCTAGGGGTGACAGATGCAAAAAATAAGAGAGATACTCTGCCGAACATATACAAAAAAGATAGGTACAAAAACTCGTTCTTTCCGCGCACAATAAAAATAAGCAACTATAGTAAAAACTGAGCTCCTCAAAATACACTCCCAGGGTGCACGTCACCATTTCACCTACAAAACTTTTACACCTTTACACGGCTGGTGACCTACCACCCCCTGCCACACGCCCATGCGGCGGCTCGCGGGGTTGTATGTAGATGTAGATGTATTCGAACTATCCAGATGAAATATTCTCAGTCGTGTAGGCTGACTAAGAGCAAATTAAAATCTATGGCGTGTATCCAAGCGCGAGTAATCACGTGTGCGGTGCGCATCCTCTCAGGTCTCTTGCCAACATTTCTACTATATCATTTTTCTATTATGCAAATACATACATGCACATCCAAATCCTGTTCCACTCAACGTGGGTCTAAGAGTTCACTAAGCCTCGCCATTGCCCTCTATCGTCCCATAATTCTTGTTAGACAACTCCATCCCAATGGTACCCTCTTGCCTCCTCCACCTCCCTACTCACTTCGTCAATCCAACGTCTCCTCGGCCTTCCTCTCGCTCTTTTTTACCTTCCTCTGTTGTGCTTAGTATTACTTTTGGCATTCTTTTTTCTTCCATTCTTTTAACGTGTCCAATCTAATTCTATTGTCTACTATTTTTCAAACTCCACTTTCGCCGGCGAAATGTTGTAGAACAGCATATTGAACAATGATACTCAAACGATATCGTACTGTCTACTTAATTTATTTCAAACTCTTACAACACGTGTTTCAACTGTCTAGCAGTTATCATCAGGTAAGACTTACAGACAGGAAAAGACAGGTCTTACCTGATGATGACTGCTAGACAGTTGAAACACGTGTTGTAAGAGTTTGAAATAAATTTGGTAGACAGTACGATATCGTTTGAGTATCATTGTTCTACTATTTTTTATCTAATACTTTATACATCTAATTGCTCCCTTATGTATTTCTCTCTTTGTCTAGTTTGGTTTTCCCCAGCATTGATCTCAAAAACATCATTTCTCCTGCTGTTACCCTACTCCTCTGTCTACTCCATTGTCCAAGTTTCAGCTCCATATAAAACTATTGGTAGATAGTACGTCTTGAACATGATCATTTTTACCCGATGTGGTATCTTCCTATCCCCTACTACATGTTTAATGCTCTGATAAAATCTATCTCCTTTACTTAGTCTATTTGAAATTTCATATTCTCTCCTACCATCACTGCAATGATTCAAATAACAATCTGATTAGCTACATCAATTTTATTACATTAATGTGAAAACGATACTAAGAGATATTTAGTAAATTTCATTGATTCCAAAAGCATTTTTTTTGCCAAAAGCATTTTCTTTTAAGCTGCTTTTTCTGAGATACCTGAAACTGCTAACCATCGCGATCAATATTGTTTTTGCCTATAATTTTTATGCAGAAATTTTAATAATACATTTTCCCAAGTCTTCCTTCACCCCTAATGTTTCAGGATCAATGACTTATGAGTTGGAAGCTTTAAATAAAGTAGAGCAATTTTTAATTAAAATATAATTTTTTTTAATTCTCCTCTTTCAAAATCCGTCTTTTTATGCAGATTTTCTCAACTATCATATTTTTTTAAATCCTTCCGGTTCATCTCTCCAGCCTTGGGCATAAAGTTTACTTAAAATAATCGAGTTCTTCTTGTCGACTCATTTCTTCGACATTCGGTTATTTTTAACGACGTCATGAAAATCAGCGTTCAGATATGTTGGCATAACAAGTCTTGCACGGAACAAACTAATAGTAGTAACATCTGTCGGAAAACTATACCGCGGAATTATACATCGAGTGAGCCAAAAGTAGTTGTGGCGACTTTCGATGAATTATTCCGAAGAACTATGAATTGGGCGAACCGAGCGAACAATATGTAGTGGCATCCATTCTGTCGGCCAACTATTCCTGCGTCTAAAAATGGTGTCGTTTGACTGCCAAACTAAATGGTCTCATTGTCTTTGGTGAAGTATTCATCGTGGGGAAGTTGATTCTCCCCACGGGGAAGTCTGCGATCTCATCGCCCGAACTGTCGGCAAGCTGAAACCAAAAAGCCTTTCAAGTTGACGGAGTCGGCGGCGGATACTGGAGTTTTAGTTCAAACTGAACGATTCAACGTCTGAGGGATTGAATGGTCCACTTAGGTCACTTGTGAATAATTCCTTATGAACTGTTCGCTTGCGAACCACACGTCTCTCCTGCACATCGCATTTCATTCCTTTGCTCGCCTTGCTCCGCTCGTGTCGCATTGCGTCGAATTACTTCGCAGGAAGCATTGAATCTCAATCCTTCCTGCATTGCTGAGCCACATAGCGTAGAGCAGCCTTTCCCAGCGTGATCTACTTAAACTCTAAGAGTACGCTGTCAGCGGTTAAGGAGAACGAAATAATAACTTGAATGATTGAATGTTGAATAAGCAGTGCGCTTGAATACTAGCAGCGGAAATGAAAATATTATAAGTAAGAGGTTAGATTGATTTTGTAGCGGGTGATTAAACCCAGAGGATACGCAAATCAAAATCTCATGGGAACCTCTGGCATGGAAGATCATTATCGAATAGTAATAACTTCGGTATTTTGCATATCGCGGTGTATAATACGATAAGAATATCGTACAAAGTCCTACAAGCCACTCCTGTACTGTCACTTCGAATGTCTCAATTCACTTCCACACTCCATCTTCCCAGTGTTGTTTTCCTTGCCACTAGTTCCATGCATGTAAATGTAAGTCCCGCATCCAGAGCCGTGGACAGACTCGGAGAATCCCGTCTGCCCCTACTAACCATTCTTGATTTTCTCTACGGACGAATGCTCGCCGTTGGTCAAAGCCCACACAACCCAAGCGAGGACTTAATACTCGCACAAAGCGGCAAGATGAGGCGGAGAAGACGAGACACGCACTGCACGGGCTGGAGTCCTCCTCCGATGATCATAGTCATGGCATAGTCTTCCTTGTCTATTTGCAGCTGAGCGCAGCAGCAGGAGAAGCAAGAGCGTACGCTGCCGCTTTAACTGGCATTACGGATTCCGGCCTCGTTGCCAGTAATCTAATGCCGGAGTTACGTCGTCCAGATTATGGTGGCACATTTACATAGTGGAGTGCAGGCGGCCAAGGCCCCCCCCAGGGGGCGCCTTCGTGCCCCCAACGACCGTCCCTCTGGGGGGAGGCAGGGAAAGGTGGGGGGATAAGGAAGAGACAGGGGTGGGAGCGAATCATTAGGTTGGCTGAGGGGGAGGAGTGGAGTGGAGGGGGGAAAAGTAAGGTTTTAGGGATCCGGGTGACGGATTTACAGGGCGGTTGGAGAAGAGAAATGGGTCCGGACGGAGACGTTCCTTGCTGCACTTCTTTCGCTCGTCCTCGCATGCATTGAAATCTACTCGACGATGAGGATAACATGTGTTACCTCAGTTTCACTCGAAACGACATGGATGGTGATGATTTTGTATTTGGAAAACGTAGACACAAAAATTTTAAAGCAACTGTACAGACGTTTCACAACTCTTCAAATAAAGTAATTATATTGATCATGTTTCAGGAAATTGGGAGAAACTTATTCCACCTGTTTTCAAACACTCTGTGATGTTATATTGCCCATCTAATAATGATACTTGTAATAATTTGGAAATTATTCCTAAATTTCTTGCCTCAAACCTGCGTATAAGGCCATGTGCTGTGACCACACTTTTTTATTTCAGAAATCCCTGGCATTTTGGGCTTGATAGTGATTCGTCTACTATAGTTATCCGTATTTCGAGTGGCGGCGTCGCTTACAGAACAGAAACCCAGTTCTAGTCAACGACCTTGCCTTCGAGGATCCGTTAAATTTCCAAACATTTCCAGCGACGCTAACGCAACGAGGAGATATGAGTCTACAGTGAAAAAATATTAATTGTCTTTGGCATTGGGAGAGAGCATCCAGTTGTTGAACAACATTATCGAATAAAATGTTTACCGACGCCGCCGCGCGAGTAATCCAACGTGGCAGTGTGATTTGATTCACGCTTTTGAATAAGGTATTCAAATTGTGCCGGAAAATTGAGGTCGATGGAACAGTAATCGTGAGTTATTGAGTGTAGTTTTGCATAACTTCTCAAGAAAGTAAAAAAATATTCTTGGACCACATTTTATGTAAATAAATCTATTTATTCGGTAGAAATCACGATTTGTGATATAAACGATGTAAACCTTGCGTTTCAAAATTTTTGTCTTAATTAAAGCATTGCTATGACTTGGGTTTACGTTGCAAAGTCCAAAGTTTAGTGAAAATGATATGAAATGTTTATCACTGACAATGAGTGCATTCGTAAGTATTTTTTCGCCAACATTTAAATAATTAGCGAAACGTTTAGGAAAAGATCTGTATAATTCTCTTGCTAAGGTTAATCTGTCCTCAGACAGATTTCAACTGAACTGCTCCCTCCACGCTCGTATATCCTGTGCTGCCTTCATTAGCTCTTAGTAACTCCTGCCTTTCATATTGCTCGTCAATATATTATTTTTTCGTCTTCCTCTTTCTATCTTTCCCTCAATCTTTCCTTCCAATATTCTATTTACCAGGCAATCTTTCCCTCGAACGTGTCCCATCCAGTTCGTCTTTCTCTTTATTTTCGATTTCAGAACATTTCTTTCCTCTTCTATCCTTGCTAAAAACGTCCTCATTTCACCCTTCATATGTTCTTTTTAATCTTTCCATTCTTCTCCATAACCACATTTTAAATACCTCCTCTTTTTCTCCTCTTTCCGCCCGACTTTCAATGTTTCTGCTCCATAGAGCACAACACTCCAAATAAAACATTTAGCAAATCTTTTACTTAAGTCTATGTTGATTGATTTGGCTGATAGTAGTTACCTGACTTTACTGAAGGCTGCCTTTCCCTGTGATATTATACTTCTTATTTTTCCCGCACCACTTCCATTCCATGTTATGACACTTCCAAGGTGTTCTAATGGATGGTATTTGTTCTAGCATTTATCCATCAATGTTACATTTGGAACTCCTCCCTAGTTCTCAGTCTCCATCACTTTAGTTTTCCCGATGTTTATCTTCATTCCAAAATGTTTTCCTACCGTCTCAATATTATGAACCCTTTCCCCCAACTATTTCTCACTCTCTGCTATTGCCGCCGGATCATCTGCATATTTTATAATGTTTATCCTTCCTCCTCCTACAAGGATTCCACCTACATCTTCTCTGGCTTCTTCCGTTAATTCTTCACTGTAGATATTGAATAGAGATAAGGACATATAATAGCCTCGTTTTACTCCCTTCCCTAAGCTGATATCCTCTGTCTCTTCTTTATCCACTCGTACCACTACAATTTGTACAGCTCTTTAACGAGTCACCTGTCTCTCCAATCAATTCCAAGTTTTTCATGATCTTCATTGGAACACTCCAGTTCACCCGTTCGAAGGCGTTTTCCCAGTCTATGAAACGTGGTTTCTTTGTAGACTGGGTAGCTTGGTAATATGTGATTCCGACGCGAAACCAGGAGGACCGCGGCTCGAATCCCGGTCCAGCTGAATTTTTTCCACCATGAATCGGCCATCATTCCATCTCCTCATCACCAATGTGTTTCCTATCCACTTTCTTCCTCTCTCTCCCTATCGGCTTGTATTGAGGGATAAACACACCTCTCTGGTCACTTCTATTGACTTATCTATCAGTGTTCGAAAACAGCTGATTGCCCCCTTTCCTTTCCTGAAATAGAACTGGTTTTCATCGGTTTCTCTTCGATTTGAATTTTATATTTTTCTATAATGCTATTCTTTTTAATATAATCCTAGTCACAGCCTTTTTAATCGAATTATTTCGAAACATTTGAAAATTGTAAATAGACAAAACGTAAAAATAGCATAAAATTGCCCAGAAACCAAATCTGTAATAGCCAATTTTTTACTCTTATCTTCGCATATTATTCATAACTACACGAATGCACATTTCGATACAAATTTATAATTGAACAAAAATCACTCCAACCAATTTACGCGAGCTTTATGCTTATAATCATATTCCAAATAAGAAGTTATCCATTGAGAGCATTTATTGGAGTTTTCGATGCAACGAGGTGTATCGCTCCATCAACAAATGAAGTTTATAAAATTCACCTTACATTCCCCTCTTCTCAGTAATGGATAACTGTGTATATTCGTACTTTACTCTTTTACATTCAAAAATCTCAAAGTTTTGTACTGGCTCATTCAGAATGAATATTCACTAAGTTATGAGAGTATTGAGTTCATGCCAAGGGGGCTATGTTCTTGTAAATTATAGAAGTGGTGGAAGTTAAGGATCCCATGGTAAATATTCTCTCGAACCGTGGCTTGAATTCAATCCTCGCTGTTATACGTTTAATTTATACAAAATCGACGATTATGATTTATCTATGCTGCAATGGGATGATACAATAAATTGGTTTCACTTTAATATTTGATTCTTAGTGCACGTTATTAATTGGATTGAAGAGAATCAGAAGTGATTAAAAGAGCGATAGGTTGATGTCCTTGGAGCTAAAAAAATTTCTTAAAACTAAAATGGAAATTCAAATTCACACATCCGATATTACAAACAGTTAAGTTAAATATTTGGATCAAAATATTATCAGAGTGTAAAAACCGTCATGGCACAGGCGGAGGATACTCGCAACAAAGGTGTCGGCACTTTACCTATGTATACTTGCGACGAAGGAGTAATTTCTTGAATTAATTTTGCTCGTTAAAAATGCGTGTCGAGCAGCTAAGATTGCTTTGGAGAATATTTTTATTTTACTCATGTTCTATGGAACTGAAAGAGGAGTTAATGTATAATGCATTTCGTGTACATTTTTATCTTCCGTTTGGTTCTCTGTTTCTCTCATCGATTTTTTTCAACGAAATTATGGGTCGCCCTGAGGTATCAAAGACGCAAACCGAAGCGGGAAATGGCCGAATGCCACTTTAATGGGAAACGCATGCAAACAAATATTGGATAGTGAACATGGCGCCGTCACCATTTTCCACATGAATGTGACGATTTACTGTCGTCACAATTCGCGTTTTCAAAGAAGCAACTTTGAAGTATATACATGGGAGGATGAAGCTCGATGTGTTGCAAACTGTAGTCATAGGATTGCTTACGCGCGCGTGTATGTATGTGAGGGAAAGAGATGTGCACCGAGGCGTGGGTCGACCGACCCGATGAGAGTGAGACGGTAAATGACAGGCCAAGGCGGAGTTGTTGTGTGTCGTGGGCACGTGTGGCTTTGCTGATTAGATGCACGTCGGAGGAGTATGAGTAGCCAGAAGATGCCTTTTGAAATTATTAGAGCAGCAGGGGTCGAAAGTTTTGGCTGCTCCGGAAATAAGAGAATGCAAGAGATGAGAGCGTATTATAATAATTAGGGCTCGCGGGATGTGATGATGAAAATGATCAGGGGGGGAGGGGTGGGAAGTTAGCATTTTAACAAGTTTGAGCGTCGAAGTAGAAATTCAAGGCCGCAAATTAGTCGTCGACTCGGTGCACTCGGATCAGCGCAGGCAGATGAGATCTTTAGCGCCCCCCCCCCATCATGCGCTCTCTGTGCGTTTGTGTTTGCGGCTCCGGGATATGAATGCTCGCGGGCGGAGAGGGACGGAATGCGGGCTCAATCAAAACACGGGGAGCGCGGTGAAGTGATCTCTAACCCTGCACTGATCTTGGGGACACACTGCGTAACCATGTCAAGTCCACGTCCCCAACTCAGTGCCACGTACTGCTAGTGAGGATTAAAAAAAAAATTCCCGCTCCAGCACGCTCAGAGGGTTCACTCCGCTTCTCCTTTCAACTCTTATCTGCGAGTCTCCCCCGCTCCTCCCTGCCCACGTGACTCTTCCATTTCATTTGGTTTCAGCTTGCGCCCTGCACATTTTTCTCTTGTCCAGCAACATTGAGGTTTTCTAAGAAGCCGCAAAATAGGAGTGAGCGAGGACGTCGAGTGGGTGTGTTTGCTGACGGAGGTCTCTCACCCTCCACCCACCCCAACCCCTTCCCGCCCCTAATCCACGCCAACCCTTACCAAACCCATCCCTTCCTTTCCCTTCCTTCCGCCTTCAAAGTGTGCGGTGACAGAAGCGGCGGATAGCGAGAGACGATATTGAAGGAGGCCAAAGGGAAGCGGAAAACAAAGGAGGAAAGGGGCAGTTCGCGCGTTTAAGAGTCTGCATTTTCCAATACTGTGACTTCCCTTTTGCCTGCGCCCTGTAATATTTATTTATTTTGTTTTTTATTATGAATACGTCAGAAATTTTTATTTAGTTGAATAAGGAAATTCCTCGGAAAGAAACACTACTGAGGTGGCTTTTATCAGTTATGCATACTTGCTAAAAATTATTCAAATAAATACGCAAAACACATTTGTGCACGATGAAAGACTTGAAGTAAAGAAAGTTTATATAGCCTCGATATTAGTCTTACCGCCTATTAGCTGCTTCACAATTATTTGGCATAACATTTCTTAGCTACACTCAAGACTTTAACAAATGATGAAATATATTGCTACAATTTACATTTTTATTCTTCCTTCAAGTAGCATGTTGAACATCCTTTAGCTCATGTAAATGAACGATCACTTGGAAACAGTTATATTTAGTCTAATTAGAGGTACATTTCCTCATTCCCATTTTACATTTATTATGTAATCAGATATATAAAGAATGTTACAATTCATGGCACAAAACTCCGTAAATATGATCAAGTGTAGTCAGATGTTGAAGTTCTGACTCTGTAGAAGGTTGCCATTATGAAAAAATACTAAACTTGTAACTTCTACTATTTATCAGCGAATGTATAACCGGTTTCGGTCGTCAAATACCTTCTTCTAATACACTCGTGATACTTGATGATAGCACAACTGTAGAAATCGGTGGTACATTCGTTAATAAATAGTGGGAGTTAATGAGTTTCTATTTTTTACAATATGAACGCAATTAACGGTATTTCGAGGAGAAGCTCTAATCAGTGACCAAATATCAACACGGCTGGTGACCTAACACCCCCTGACACACGCCCATGCGGCGGCTCGCAGGGACTTATATAGATGTAGCTATGCACGAAAGGAAGTGAAAAGCGGCCGGTAAAGTTGTAAGATTTGATATTCTACGCGTACGATATAGTCATTATCTACGAAAAGCCTCTTTCAGGATTCTCATGCGTTATTTATATCCATGAAGATCGGGTGGAAAAAAAAAATATATATCATCCATATTAAGTTAATTCAATAAAGCATTTCCGGCCATCACCGTATGTAACTGAATTTTGGGTTAATTCACTTTTTAGTTTTATCTCGGAGTCGTTTGTGTAAGCAACCATTTTGCCAACCGTACAGTATTGCTAAGGACTGATGCGGGAATGAGCGTGCAAGGGCCTCAGTCATGGAACCCCTTACGCGAAAGGTGGGCAATTGTGATCGAAATTTGGAATTGTTCGACGCATTATCTTAAACAGGGTGGCGATCGTCAGGGTAAACCGGGAAAACCTGTCATTGTCTGGGAATTTTGAATGTCTGGAATAGTCAGGGAAAAGACAGGGAATTCTCGTAACAGTCAGGGAGAAACTGGAATAGGAATCCTCGTTATTTTTCTACCATTGCGTTTATCGGCCAGTCTTTTCGGCCTTCTATTTCATCAACTTAAACTAACGTCCGTCGCTGACGTGCATGGAATTAGCGCTACCAATTCTTGGAGTTTTCAGTTGTGAATCTTAGTTATTTAGTTGTGAATCAGACGTACGATGTATCCCTTTTGTATATCCTTATTGCGATATTTTCCTAGTTGTGTTAAAAATCATGATCACAATGCATCACAAAGAATCCGAGGCTATGTTGTTCGGAAAATTTTACCTCGCATTTTTTAAATTTAATTCCGAAACTCAGGTCGAGAATTAGCTGGAGCACACTAGTTTATAGTAAATACTTGCTTGCAATTCGAGACGATGATTAGAAAATTTAGAAAATTCAAAGCTGCCGTAGAAAATTAAATTCAGCCGAAAAATATTCCAATAACAGGTGTCCTTTTGGCGATCGGTCAGGGTAATTGGTAAATCCATCCGGGAGAATTCAGGGAAAGGTCAGGGAATTTGAAAATTGTATCAGTAGCCACCTTGTTTACGGAAGGTTTAGGTTTTTACGGAAGCCCCTTCGAGGTGATTTATCCTACAATCTTAATACTATATTGAGATAGAGATGGCAAGAATATCATAATAAACCATATCAGTACTCTTAAAAGTCAAGAACTAATTTTTAAAAATAATCCGGATCATAAAGTTTACGCCCAATGGCACACCTCTCTGAGATGATCTCTGTGACAGTTCATCTTGCGCGATCTCTCGATAATAACTATAAACGTACATTCTTATGAAAGTGAGAAACCCATGAAATAGAGAAATCTCTGTGAAATTAAAATTAGTATCCTTACTACGAGAGCATAGTGTCTTCCAGGCCTCCCATAGTATTTGTAGCTGGAGCAGGCGGGAGCACATTGTATAGCTGCTGAGATTGTACGCACAGAATATAACTGCTATAAGCTGACTCACGTGAATTATTTGTGAAATTAATTAAAATATTTTTTGTTATTAGATGATGGGATTAATGACAAGAGGAGTCGAGTTGCTCAACTGTAATACAGGGAAGGATGTTGGGCAAGCGGGGAATAGCAAGAAAGAGAATAGGTTATATTGATGAGGTGACGAATAGTTGATCGTATTCAGAGGCGAAAAAAGAAATATTTGAGATTGATAGGACTTTGAAAGGGTAGAAAACCGGAAGGAATTTGTCTGACTTTCAAAAAGGTAGTCTTTACTGGTTGAATACTTAAAAAAATAGATGATTACAGAAAAAAATTAATCACTAATTTAAGTTAGATTACTCTGTATGAGTAGCGACTTCCCGCGAGCTCCAAAAAAATCACTCGAAATAAAAGAGCCAAATACGCACGAAAAATTGCGCGGTTTCTGCATCAAAATATGCTGCAATACTTGTTGGAGGTCGCAATAGAGGATAAACTCTCAAAGGAGGAACTAGTACCATAGAACACAGGCTTCACCGGAAGTGGCTGGTTAACTTTCAGAAGTTGCCATCGGCCGCGCACGTTAGTGTTTATTTTCCCAGCCTAGAGTTCCCTTTGGTGCGGCGGCGTGGAGCGGGGTGCGGTGGTGAAGGAACTTTGGTGGTCAGAGAAGATGACCAGTGGGGAGATGAACCAAATTGCAAGGATGGAGAGATCGTAAGTTAAAGGGTAAGCGACGCGTAGGGTGCGGTAAGGAGGTAAGGGTGCAAAGGAGTGTGAGGGGATGATTTTGTGTGTTGTGGTCGGGGGAGAGTTGCGGATTTGGGGATGAAGGGAGGGGTGGGTGGGTGGAGGGAGGGAGGGAAATGATACTGGGGCTTGATTGCGAACCGCCTCGCAATCGCCCAATTACCACTCTCAGAGCAGCAGACTTGGTGTATGCGTGCGGTTTGCGAATCCCCGACTCTGAAGTGGATCTTGACCCCCCCCCCCAACCCCTCACCTCCCCTTGACCGAACCCGCAAGATAACTCTTTAGCGCGACACGAGAGGCGTTCCCATCGAGGGTGGCCTTGCAGTTCGCTTTACTCGAGCACCGCCGCCCCACGCGCTTGCCTCCGGTCGCCCACCACCGCCTCCTCGGCACCCCTCGTCCTCCCCCTTCCGACACTATTTCTTAACGCCTCTCCGATCCCATCCATCGAATTACTCCTGTCCCACTTCTTCGTCCACTGCGTCTGTGGATTCGGTCAGATGGTAATCCAGGAATCCGAGTGAGGGAGGGGATGAGATAAGGTTCAGTCGGTACGCAAGCAAAGGAAGCAGAAACGAGGAGGAATGGTGAAGTTCACGGAGATATAGGAAGATTGACGAGGCGCATCCAGAAAGTAAGTTTCCATTAAAAAAAAAAAAAGAAAAAATAGTTACATGAAAAACTTCATTAACAACAGGTACAGCGATGTTTCAGCTATTTTTCGACATAGCCACCACCAGAATTGAGACACTATCGTGGAATCAACTGTTGTATTCCTGTGTCATAGAAATCTGCCTCCTGTGAACGGATCCAGCGTGTGACAGTCGTCTTCAGCTCTTCGTCGTTGTCAAAACGCTGAGTGGAGGACAGGAATTTCTTGAGGCGCAAGGAAAGATGAAAATCGTTGGGAGCAAGATTAGGACTATATGGCAGATGATGAAACATCTCCCAGCCGAACATGCTCGTCCACATACGGCTCAGCGCACAGCAACTGTTCGGCCGTTTCGTCAAAAAAATTCTGTGAGCATGCTGTGGATACTACGGTGTAGCCCTGCTGATAATAGGAATGGATCGGGAAACTCGAAAGCTGCACACTGCGCTTAAATTACTAATAAAATTCAGATCGGGTGGAATTCAGAATGACACGAAACATATCATTTCAACCTCACTATATATATATCTGTAACTGATACCATCGAAATATTAAAATTTACCCTGCCGAGTCGATGGGTACCAAGGCTTTCTCTTATAGCACCAGTAGTGATTGAAACACTGAGATACGGGGATATTCGGTTGAAAGAATTCACTTGCCTCATCCAGCTCATTTTGCCGTATGCCTCTCATTTTCATTGCTGGTGTCCCCCCCCACCTGGAATACCCCCAACACCTTTGGAGTAGTGTTACCTGATGTTAGATGGGAAATCTTGAGCTTCATACAGCTTCCATCAACCTTCGAATCTTCACTTTTAATTTTACTTCTGACAATAAAGATGAACAATTATATTGGGTCAACAGTTACTTGCTATATAGTAGAGTAACTTAAGTTCAAAAAAATTGAGTCACTGCAGCACTAATTACTTGCACTAGTACCTTTAAACAGGAACAGAAGTACATGTAGTTTTTTAATGGCAGTCAGTGATTGATGAATGAAGTTTTCTGTCGACAAACATTTAATAAAATAATGCACAAATTCTTTACGCATTTTCAGACGCAACGTCTCATAAGCAGCCAGGTGATTTAAGAATACGAGAAGAAATTCTCCATCTAATACGCCAGGAAAGCAATGGATAGTACATTGCAAAATAAAGGAAGATATGGCGTAAGTCTGAAAGAAAAAATAGTGTCCTGATTCAACACCGACAGCTTGCATTGGTTATATTTAGTTTTATAGACTCAACTTATTTTTCATACTACATTTAACTCGTTCTCTGCTTCGTCAGTCTTCACCAACAGCAATCATTTTTCCAAAGATCGGCTTTTCGCACTTCTGCTCGCTTATCTATTCTCGGTTGACCTCGTCACTCGTACATTAATCTTCACTTTTACACCGTTCAAAATTTACCTGACGTATTTCATCCTTGATATTCCTTAGTAATTTCTTCCCAAACGCTGCTCAGTCCATGGTTTTCTTCAATTGGCTCCTGTGTCACAAAATGTTTGTTTTTTTTATCATCATAGAGTTGTAATTAAATATATTTTTTTGCAAACTCATTTGGTCGGGCCCACCCGAGGAATTCTGCATTGGTTCAGGTGTGCGACACAGGAGTAACCATAGAGGGGAAGAGATGAATTAGGTGTATGGACGACTAAAGGAATAAATTGATGTGTTTTGGGAAAGGAAAAGCTAATAGTGATCGGTAATTGGAATGCATTAACTGGGAAGGGATGAATGGGGATGAAGTGAGAGAGTAAGGGCTTGGGACGAGAATTATCCGAGGTGAGAAGGAAGCTAAATTTGCGCTAGAGAAATAAATTATTTATTACTTGCACTATTTTTAGATTCTATCATGTAGGAAAGGAGTGTATAAACATGGAATTTGCTGGGAAAGAAGGAGATATATTCATAACTTGGTAGAGTTATAGGAAAAGTGTCAAACTTGCGCAGTCTTCTGGGGACGGATGCCAACTAGGATCAAAATTTAGTGTTTTAGAATGTGATTTTTAGGTTGAAAGTATGATTAGTTGGCACTAAGTGACTGAGGAATCGATTTGATAAATCAAGAGGAGAAGAGAGTGAAATAAGTTGTACTCCAGACTTGAAAATATAGTTATGAAGGAGTTATCAGGAATTAAGGTATTATCTCCCCCGACGAACGAATACATCGAGGAAAAATCGGTGGAGATGCCAATGCAAGGAAACGGGAAAGCTACAAAGCTACATTTGCCTTTGTCAGGTATGCCCTAGCTTTTACATTGGTTTGACCACGACTCCGCTTAACATCCGCATGAATGGCCACCGCTCTAGTTGCAGTGAACCACCTTCTATTTCTGTTTCCCTCCCTGTCGCTACCCACGTTTCTTCCCACAACTCCACCTTTAATAATATTTTTAAGGTTGGTATTCTCGCCTCCATTCCCCCTTCCTCCTCCCCACTCCAACTCAAAGATCTTGAGTCCTCTTGTATTTATTTTTGCCATGCTTTCTCTCCGCCAAGACTCAATAAATCCCACTAACTTCTTCTATCACCTCTGCTCATACTACTTCTTCCTTTCAAATTTCTTCCACTTCCCGCCTCCCGCCCCCACCTTTCCTCTCCCTCCCCCTCCTCCCCTTCCCCTGTCCCCCCCCTTCCTCCCTTCCTTCTCAGTCCTCTACGTTCTTGCGACCAAGGTGCTAGTGGCACCGAAATATCAAGAAACTCTGTAAGTGTGTTCATTTTTTTGTGTTTCTCTATGTTTAACGATTTACTTCCTGTGGCAAATACACAATTATTTATAACTAATAGGCAATCAAGAAGAGCAATTATTGCACATCATAGGTTGTCTTTTTAAAGATCCCTGCAACAAAACTAGAGATTGAGGCGCGAATGATGAAGAGGTGAAAGTGACAAAGTTGTGAAATGACGCTTGAACATCATTGCATATTCAGACTTCCTGCTCCGAACAATATTTACGCTTGAACCGCGGCATGTAATTTAGAACCATGCATCACCTAGCATATATATTCCAGAACTTGTTTTCTCTTTCAGAAAATTCTTCGGCTCTCAGACGGAAGATGAGACAGGAAGACATTTTGTATGGGCCGGAGAATTAGACTCAAACCCCATTCATGGCCCGAATCAGAACTTTTGACTCCAACCGCCGCTTCAAACACGAGTCCTCCCTCGTTTCAAATCAGCGAGCTACGCCACCGGCAGAAGGCGGACGCGGAAGGAAGCAAAAGTATCGAAAGCTAAGGGGAGCTCGAAGGAAGAGGAGAGCAATGTAATAATGCCTCTCTACATTCTCCTCGGATGTGATGTCACCGCCAGGAAGAAGGGGACCTAGAAACTTTCTTCCTTGCGCTCTGCTGGATTCCCATTGTTGCGGATGAGATGGCAACGAATGCAGCAACCGTGGAAATGGTGAGTGGAGACGGTCTACGTACCTATGTACTCACAGGGGGTTGTATCTTCATAAGGAGGAACTTCTGTCCCTCAACCCCCTTTTCTCTTCTAAAACTATTTTTGGGTACTGTATTGAGGTAATTTAAAAGAAAAATTTTTCTTGTCCATTCTTCCACCCTCCTCCGGATGATTGGGCATGTGGAAAGACCGGAGCTTTTTCCGGTTCGATGGAATGATCGTGCACCGGAGGAGGAGGCCGAGCGGGGGCGAAATGACCCAAGCGGGGGTTCAAAAAAGAGAGGGGGTGGGGGGTCACTAAATCTGGCCGTGGTGAATTTCCTGAGCCGGCCAATCACCGTTGTTCTCTCCCACCCACCCCCTTCCTCGCCCTATTGCGGGTCTCTATCCGTCCCAGAGGGTTGAAGCGGATTGCGCAATTGCCGCACTGTGCGTTCGGGCCCCTCCTCCCTCCACATCTCTCCCGGCCGATTTGGTCGCCAGAAATTACGTGAACAAAGAATATAAAACACGATGGAGCGAACACCCTCGCCCTCGGACTCTTCTCATCCCATCGCCCACTCAATCGTGTATTGGTTCACAATCTCTTTAGGTTCTCATCTTTGCTGTAGCATTTGCGGACTTAATCATGAGATACGTATCTGTGATGCATTTTAAGCCTGAATCACACGTTACTTGACCTTGTGCAAGCCCGAGGATGCTAGCGAGTACTGGATTTCTAGTGCGAAACCTAGCATGCTTGAAATCTTCCTAGAAGCTATCACACGATACTTGAACTTGCACAAGGTCTGTTTAGTAGATGTTTGATCTAGTACAGTCGCGGAAGGAGTTTGACGACCGATATGGATGATTTCGAACGAAGACAACGACTTTTAGCCGCTGCAGCTCCTCGACCTCAATTTCATCAGGTACCCAAGCCATTGTCTTGTTGTAAGGTTTGAGTTGTTTATAGCTGTTTATTTGATCGCGGGAAATTGTAATTTTCTCGAGGGACTATGGAGGCGCTGATATAAAAAATTGACGACCGTACTGCAAAGAGCAAAGGTGATTGGTCGGCGGCTACTAGGTCCTACTAGGAACAAGTATCAAACTAGTACCGCACCAATTACGAAAACAAGGATACCAGCAAGTATGCTAGCAATCATGCAGGCTTTCCAGTATGCTTGGTCTGTAACCCACGATACTTGACCTTGCACAAGTCCTAGTATGCTAGTTAGCATCCTCGGGCTTGTACAAGGTAAAGTATCGTGTGATTCAGGCTTTACCGAGCCAGTTGCAAAAGCTTCATTTCTGTTGTTAGAATGGTTCCTGCTCGGAATAGTAAATGACATAAAAGTGGTGGTAAATGTATACTTTAAAGGCTCAAAAGCTTTAGGCATCCGTAGCGTCAGTTTGTTTTACTTCTTTTATCACATTGGTACATCTTTGGTACATTTTGTTTGTAAAATCTCGTCCATTATTTACGCCCCAGAAATTTCTCGGGGTCTCTTTTACTTCCTGAGATACTTACATCTAATGAGGGCCAGTTAAATAATATTTTGATTGTTTAAAGGCAGTTTAGGAGTTTTTATAATCAAAACGAAAAAAGATCGATCAGAGGGATGATCAATCTAATTTATAATAATTATATATTTTTATTACTCAACACAATTAAACATACATTAATCTTTACAACATGAGTAATATTAGATAGCCTAAAAGGAGGATCTGTATTTAGACTACCATCGTTTGGGCGATAGGTATGCGTTAGTCTTTTACATTAATGAACATGGAATTAAATACACAATATTATATAAGGTTATCAGTACTTTTAGCGGAATTATCAAGTATATCACACACAATTATAACAAAGTATCCTATATTTTACTTGAGTAAATAACCGAAATTGTATATTTTTCAATACTGTATTAACATATTTAGATTTAACGCTTGAAGTAGGCAATATATTGTATACTTTAGATCCAAAAAACAAAAAAAACATCGTTTAAATAACGTTAGGTTTGTTTCGGGCAAGGGTACACGAGATTTTCGAAGGTTGAAGAGAGAAGGCAAATACGGTACGTAATTTACAATTTCATTGGTCATTTACCATCTGTCACGCCCTTCCAGCCAACGATGTTGAAGAAGTGTGGAGTAAAACGAGTACAGATTCAGGGAATTGCCCAAAGCCATTAATCTGCCAATTTCACCGGCACAATTGGTCATAATTTGAAATTTTTCAATTGTTTCTACGCGCTTTCATAAAATATTCTAACAGATTGGATGATTTATTTCAAATACTTGGTGACTCACAATCTTTATTGCTTAAGTATTTTCAATTATTTTCAGAATAAAAAAAAAATATCTTTTTCGCCTTAATCTACAGACTACCTTACGAGTCGCTTCAGCGACGCGCGGCAGTGGGCGCTTGGACACCAGATATGGGAAGGGGGAGAGACTAGACAAAAGGAGTTAGCGGAGGACGGATGTGAATTGTGTGTGCCAGTGGTGATTTTCAGAATGCAATGCTGTTTTTATTAACACTACGACAGCCGAACTTCTCTACCACCCTAGAACAGCCAACGGAGCCATTTTGGCTCCGTCGCTAATATCATGCACTTTGGTAACTGAAATGAAGAAATAGCTTAAGAAAAATAAATTTAATTGGTATACATAAAAATGCACTCATGTTTTAGCTACTTTACAATTACATACTTTGAAATGCCTTTCTCCTGGTTATATTCCTCATAGTCTGAATCGCCGTCACTGTTAGATGAATCATCTTCAACTGCTGATTGATCTTCAGATCGTACAATGCTAAGAAGCAAATTAATACATAGTTGTTCGATGTTCGTAGCAAACTCTACGCTTTAAAAACTCAATGGCATTCATGGTCCTTAATGAAGCCAAATTGGCCCCCGTGGCTATTCAAGGTAAATAACCTTTTTTCTGAAGAAGTACTCTCCATGAGCACCAGATATTTTCCAGTGATATTGTCATGAACATTAATTGAAATTCAGAAAAAAATATGATTATCAAGGCGTAAAGAACAAAAATACAGCTCTTGAAAATGTAAAAAGAGCTAAAATGGCTCCATCAGCTGTTTTAGTGTTAATAATCACTGATTGTGCGGGGAAAACAAAGGATATTTTTGTGCCTGTCATTTGGCAATGTTTCTATCTTATTTTGTTATCCCTACCAGTTCAAGAGATAAAGCACGGGGAATACCTAATATTCTCTGTATCTCACTGGAAATCGCTCGATCGAAGTTTTTCAAGTAATCTAAGCATAGCGTGTAGCCTACGAGTCTCTAACGGCTCCCAATTTAATTCTTCCATTAACTCTGTATCACTTTGTGAAGTTTTTCAACATAGCTAGCAGTTTTTCTTCTTTTTAGTTGATTCGGCAAATTAATTTTTCCGTACGAGGCCCCTAATGCTCGTAAGTATTTGATGCGTGGCTTAGTCAGAGCAATCTTTTCCAATCTTATGTTAGATAACCAATTTATTTTTAGTGTATTGCACGGAAGGGAGGCACTACGTAGTATCGGCAATGGAAGTTAGAATATACCGCTTTACAGTGGCAATATTCCACGTACGTTTTATATTATACTTAGATATTTGTAGTTTTTTTGACTGATAACTTATGAACAGAGATCTAGAAAGAGGAGTATGAATAGCCTCTTTTGGAATTTCATAGCGAAATACACTGAATCACATTAATGGCGATAGTGTTAAGATTAGTGGCCTCTTCAGTTCTCTTTTTGATGTTTTTTGGTGAACATGGTGTAAGTTGCTTTGGAATTTGCCTATATACTTACTCCAAGCCGAAGAATGCAGCACTTTTGTATGTGAGCATTGCCAGCGATTCACTTCACTTCTAGATGTCAGAGACCGCTATGCATGTTATTTTTGAGTTACCTGGATTCACCTGTTTAGTATAAGCCTGACGAAATGTGTCAGTGTTTACATTGAATGTTTACCTTTTATATCGTAAGGAAAACCTGATACTTATTTTGGGAGAAATAAATAGGTGTTTACCTATAGTGTAGTGTAATAATACTTAAGTCACAATTTACATTCAAAACGTTGCAGAAGATAAAGGAGACTCTATTATTATTATGTGGAATCTCATTCAAAACTGTCTTTGAAATATATTATTGAACTTCGGCGATGCATTGCATGAATCCACCAGGGAAAACAACTTCATGATGAATGCCTGACATAGAGTTGTTAAGATCATTCTGCGAGACATCGGAAAGATTCCTCACAAGAGTGATTTCTTTTCTCCAGCATAGTGCGATATGATTAAATAGATGCTACAAGAAAAAAACAGTTACAAATTTCCGGCGTAACATTTTCCCTCCAAATACCTGACTCAGTCTGATTGCTCCGACTTGCTGAACATAAATGCAATTCCGCTTGCTGTCTCGTCAACGACCCGTTGGTACGTTTTGAAATAACTGCGATGACGACGCGACGAAACTCATCCCATCCCTCTGAATGCGGAGTACCTATGCACCAGTTTTGGAAGCAATTCCTTCTCATCATCCAACCAGACAACGGAGCAAGGAAGGGAGATTATAGGGAGGAAATACAATAGGAAACTCGAATTTAGAAATAGCAAAGCCTTAATACGCCGTCGACGGAATGACGACGAAGCGGTGATATGACGCATAAGGAAATCCTGGCCCGCCTTAACCTCTTTGGCCATAAAAGAAACAAGAGTGACGCTAATGAAAGGAACCAAGGCTGGAAGACTTCTTTGAGGCAAAGTTTTGCCAGATGAAGAGATTATGCAAACATTGAGAGCGGGAGTTGACGGGAGGCGTTGATAGCCTTTCGGCTGAAAATTAAGTTGCGCTGATAAGTTGGGACTTCCTCTTTTAAGCATTATGAATAAAATACTTTATTAGATTTGACATTCTTCGATTTCCACGAACGAATTCAACGTCTTTTCGTAATTTTAAAGGCACATAGATGGGCAGGTACACTTTTGGTTGTCGCTTAGATATCCTGGGTTGGTTTTTAGGGAGGAGAAGGGGGGGATAAATTGGAAGGAGGGAAAAAGGAACAATGGGATTTCATCGCCTTCGAAAATCTGGTGATTTGGGCAACATAGTTCCCTCTCAAAATTTAAATACATGCATATTAGTATAATTTTCGTTGCGACCCGAGATGTTTGGAAGTGGATAGGATATAAAGCTATTGGATAGGAAATTTTACACGTTCTACACAGGAGTAGTACATCCAGGACTTGCTGCATATGTGTCACAATTAACGCCAACCTTGCTGTTAATAAATTTGAGGCATAAATTTGGAAAGAACAAAAGGGCGTGAACCATAGAAATTACATTAAAGCTGCTCGCGCATGCCAGTGGAATTTATAACTTTCAAGTGCCCTTTGTTTGGAAAGGTTTTACCCAAAGAAGAAATAAATGAAACCAACTGAGCCCTTACACTCCTAAAAGAATTTATGTATTTTAATGTGGTCTGTATGACTTGAATTCACCGGCCTGAATATAATTTACGAATTAACTTTTTAATAAAAACTGAATCTACAGGATCTGCCATTCACCATTGTTACTTCGTTGCGAAATATACTTCACTAAGTGTAGGTAACACTTGATTAGGTATGTATGATTGGCATTCTATAGAGAATTCAAGTCTCGGTAATGACACGAAAGAAATTTTTGCTCCAGTAAAATAAAAGAACGTGTCAGACCACTTAAATGTGTCACATATTAGTTTAATTTTGTTCCTTTAAAGCCAAAAATAAAGGGTTGAGGGACACCCTGGTATCTCAACTGGTTAAAGCACTCGACGCAATTCCGTGGAATCCGGTTTCGAGCTTTGGTCTGGGCGATGATTTCTCTTTTGCTGGGTTAGTACTCTCGCGGAGGACGACGCGAGGGTAACGCCTTGGCTTATTCCGATGCATTCAAAATTTGTCCCCTATAACTGGAAGATGGTGGAAAAACCTTTTTAATAAATTTTTCCAATCTATAATTTTATCCAATGGCATTTAAGAGATTAAGTGTATTATATGCTAAATATTTGGGAAAATGGAACTACGAAGCACAGCTGTTTCAAAATTTGAAATTAAAATTAAAACTGTACCGACTCTTAATTTGCCTCGTAGAATTACGAGATATTAAATCAATCTAAGAAATGATGTTATTTTGTATAGGATAGCTTCAATATTTATCTGCTATCCTTAATTTGTTCTCAAATTCCGAAATTTATTTATTGTGCTTTGACATAAATTTCCCTTTTTCATTAATGGCAGATTTCTTCCCATGAATTGATTAAGAAGTTGCTCTTTCATGTAATCACTGCAATTGTGAGTCCTTGTTCATAGAACATATGCCTATATATTTATAGCATAATCACTAAGTGAAGTGCTATCTAACATGTAAATAATATAACCCATTAGCCTATAGAGGTGTGAGAATTGGCACAGGCCATGGGATCATTTCAGCACATTTATTAATGTCCTATGTAGCAAAATAAAAAAAATATAAACAAATGCCAGAAATCAATAATTTACTCTGTTTTTATTTTCCTGTATAATTTGTCATTCAATTACAAGGAGGAAAATCCTTTTTAAAAATTAAATGTGCATCGTATTGACCTCCAATCATTCAAAAATTATAGAGGAATATCGAAAAATTTGAAACACTAGTTATTTCCAATGTTTCAGGATATAATTTATTCCATATTAAGGGTTGGTGGCCGCTTAAGACAGGTTTTACTGTGTGTGTGAGTTACAGCGTTAAGTCTTTATGGTAACCATCTACGGGAGGGAGACCCAAATTCTTACAAAATAGTGCATTTCGGTACTAACGACCAGTGGCTCATTACTGCACGGGGTGAAATGTGATAATCCACTATGCGTATCCACATTAAGATCTGAACTTTCTGTTTTGTGGCGATCGTCAGGGAAAACCAGGAAACCCTGGAATTGACAGGGAATTTTGGATTTCTGGAAAAGTCAGAGAATTCTCGTAACAGTCAGGGAGAAACTGGAATAGGAACCCTCGCTATTTTTCTACCATTTCGTTTATCGGTCAGTCTTTACCGCACTTTATTTCACCAACTACAACTAACGACCGTCGCTGACGTTCATCGAATAAGCACCACCAATGCGTGGAGTATTCGGTTGTGAATCTTAGTTATTTGGTTGTGAATCAGACGTACAATGTATCCATTTTATGTATTCTTATTGAGATATATTTGCCCAGTTGTGTTTAAAATCATCATTACAATGTATTACGCACAACACAAGGAATCCGAGGCTATGCTGTTCGCAAAATTTTACCTCGCTTTTTTTTAACTTCCGAGACTCAGGTCCAAGAGGTAACTGGAGCACAATAGCTTATAGTAAATACATACTGGTAGTTCTAAAAATGCGAGACGATGATTAGAAAATTTTAAGCTGCCGCAGTAAATTTAATTCAGCAGAAAAAAATATTTCAATAATAGGTGAACTTTTGGCTATCGGTCAGGGAAATTGCTAAATCTATCAGGGAAAAGTCAGGGAAAGGTCAGGGAATTTGAAAATTAGATATCAGTATCCACCCTATTTCTGAGAGGTTAAAGATATCAAAAGGTTAAAGGTACCAAAAAACTAGGTGGAATTTAATAAAAAATAACAAATACGTGTATACCTTGCCAGCCGCCGCATGGGCGTGTGGCAGGGGGTGTTAGGTCACCAGCCGTGTAAAGGTGTAAAAGATGAAATGGTGACATGTATTGTAGGAGTGTGTTTGGTGGAGCTCAATTTTTATTGTGATTGCTTATTGTTCACGGAAAGTACGAGTTCTTGTACATATCTGTTCGGTAAATTGGTAAATCCATACTTGTATCACGGTAATAAACTCAACCATTGTGCTTGCTTCGATGGGAGATATCCAAGATGATTGAATATGAATAGATGGAGGTGTACGAGGTAATTCATTGATGACATGGAATCGAGTAGAGTAATCAGTTGAAATAAGGCTAATTAGTGGAGGGGGCAAAAAATCGGTATCTATTGATAAAACGATAAACAATCACGCAGAGATATTTTCAGGAAAGAAAAAGGTCCAATATTTGACCAGGCTTACGCTGTAAATTGGCTCCCTTAGAAACCAAAGCTTTTTCAGCCAGGGTAACGAGTACCCTCCCAATGATTTCGTGAGAGTACTCGTAAACCGTGATACAAGTATGTTACGAATGAAAATTGGAATTTCTATCCATGATGGATTCTTTTATAAAGAGTTGAAATTACGATAACTCCGCCATTTGGCAGCAGCGGGGAAGCATTCAGAGAGGAAGATCCATTCGGTTCGATTTCCGATGACAGGCCCATGCTGCATGATGAAATTAAAAGATTGGATATATGTGTGCGTTTCTGCCGAATTGGGGTTTTCCCCTCTTCGATTCTGGCCATCACCGATTCTTCTGCAGGAGACCACCCTTCGGATGGACGGACAGTGCATTGACTTCCCTTTTAATGGCGCATGATTGTGGCACGGAGGTAGATTGTGATCAGGAGGATTGATCATGAGGGGATCTTGCGGGGGAGAAAGGGAAAATGAAGATGAGATGGGGAAAACGAGTGGAGGGCTTATTGAATTCAATTCCAATTTCACCAAGGAACGAGATATTTGCTGACAATTTTATACCCCATCATTACTTTCACATATTTACTCAATTTTACCGATTGGAGGCCTTACAATTAAAACTTTATCTATGACATGTAAAAGAGCTCAAATTTGTAGGCAAAATCAAACTTAGTACGACGCATGAACTCATGATGGGGAGATTTGATCGACTTCCGAGAAATGCAGAATTCAACCCACAGCTGAGACATTTGTGTTTTCGGAGTAAGTATAGGTTTCAGTGACGACCGTTTGTGCATAGATGGAGGGGGACAGTCCCACCGTCAGAGTTCACTTACTGTATACCAACTGCCCAATGAGAGTTTTCACTTTCATTTGACCCATCCGGCAGTCAACCTAGTGCACTTATCAATACTCTACAACAAACTTATGTCCGGGATTCCAACGTTCCTATATTTAAAAATCTCATCCGTTGGATGAAATGAAAATCAAACGCTCAGGCGGCCATCGGGGAAAAATCGAGAAAAGGTAACATGGAACGAAAAAAGTGCGTTTTTCTATCGCTAAGTATTTCCATATGAAGACATACAGAGGTTTGAAAATTACACCTCCCTGGTTTCAATGCGTCAATAGCATCATCAACATTGGTCATTGAAACTGAAAAAAAAGTCTCTCAGTCGAGTAAATGGAGTATTTGCCCTCACTTTTTCTCCCATCATCTCGGCCGTTCCTAATAAAACATTGAATTTTTGATTGAAATTGAGAAAAAACATTTAGCTTATTTAAAAAAAAACCGCAAAGCCTGAAGAATACATCTACATCTACGTAATACCCTGCGAGCCACCACGAGGGTGTGTGGCAGGGGGTGAAGATCACCAAACATGCACTATTGCCATGTAAGTAGGATATATAATGTAGACATGCTAGAAAATAGGGTCATAGTTTATTAGTTACTACAGTAGATTATTAGTTATTGCAAGTAATTGCAGTAGTTATTACAATAGAATATTAGTTACTACGGTATAGTACAGGTTAAAATCTACATAATAAGGAAGGGATTATTGGTAGTTATTACATGCATCATGCACTACAGACTATTCTAACTATGTTTCACCTACCTATCCCTTTTGCTACGTTGCCTATTGTTCTCTCTTATGGTGCGCGGGAAAAATGACATTTTAAATCTATCGGTACGACAATCTATCTCTCTAATTTTGTTAATATGGTCAAACCTAGCATAATACGCAGGGGTTCTTAATATATATCTAACGTCATCTGTGAACAAATCGGTTTCGAATTTACTTAAAAGGTTTAACCTAAATTTTAACCTGCGTTCTGATAGTAATTCCCATTCTAGTTCTTCTATTAAACTCGTAACACTAATACAATTATCATAACGACATTTAACAAACCTAGCAGATCTCCTTTGCACGCGCTCTAATTCTTTTATCATACCTTCCTCGTAGGGATCCCATATACTAGCGGCATACTCTAAATGAGGCCTGACAAGTGTAAAATAGCTTCTTTCTCGGACTCTCTCATCGCATTTGCCTAGAACCCTTTTTACGAATCCTAATCTACGGTTTGCTACACTAGTTATTTCCCTGATGTGTTTCCCCCATGACATGTCTTCACTGATGGTGACGCCTAAGTATTTAATAGATTCTACGTTACATATTTTGTTTTCTTTGATGCTATAATTATTCCGGGGAAGGCCATTCTTTTTCCAAAAATTCATAATCGCGCATTTATTCAAATTTAATTCTAGCTGCCATCTATCACACCAATCATCAATCGCATCTAAATCCTTAGCTAAACACTGTCTGTCCTCTTCATTTCTAATTTCCTTATACACTACTGCATCATCGGCAAAAAGACGGAGCTTGCTATTTTTTACTACACTATTCAAGTCGTTTACGTACAGAAGAAATAAAATTGGGCCTATCACGCTTCCCTGGGGAACACCCGATGTAACTTTTACTTCGCCTGAGCTGACACCATCTAATACCAGAATACTGTCAGCGTGGTCAGTTGAGGAGTTCGTAACCTATCTTGTACGTTATGTTCGTTGTGGTACACACGCTAACCGTTTCCCAGGCGCACGGAGAGATGAGTGACTGTTGGTCATCTTTCATGCACGGGAAACCCAAAAATAGGCCACCTAGACGCATTACTACTTAAATAGCACCAAGATTGATAGATGGTCACCTCGTCCCTCCGGTTCTATCGAGCGATCTTCTGAGTGAATTGACAGCTTTTTTACTTCCCTAGTGTCCATACATATTTTTGCATTTGATGACTTAATTCAGTAGCGCTATTCAACGTTGATTCGTACGTTGAGTATCTTTATCAGGATAGGGTACAATTCAGCAGTTGACAACGTCAAAAGGAGCATTTGCTGCAGCAGCCATGTTTATTTGACCTGTGAATCCTCCGTCTCTCGGACTGCGCCTACGGTGTAAAGAGTAGTCATAATCATTGGTATCGGTTACTAAATCAAAAATCTATGGTGATTCATTGTGCACTTGCCAATTTTCATGCACGGATGTCGTTCATTGAGCAGAATTTCCCATTCTTCTTTCGGGTAAGAAGCATGAAGTGACTTCATTAAAATTTCTGCCATCTTAATAAAAATTGAAGTTTAGAAACAGACGGGTCTATATTTGAACCAAATTTATAGCAGATTACCCGTCCGTAGGTTGGGTTAGGATGAAATTTGTGCGGTTCTTAGCGTAACCCGAGAAACACCACGGGGAGTTGACCGATTTTTTTTATATATCCTTTTTTGTATTATTGTTTTTTATTTATTTATTTTATTTTTCCTCTAATGTTTATAAACACTGATCATCATTAAATCATCTGTTTCGCCCCATTAGAAAATAGACTTGTTCACTATATTTACAGCTTTTCCCTCAGGTGTGTGGATAAAAAGGTTGTTGCCGGTCAAATCGCGGAAGCAAGCCATGTAAAGTTGCCATGTGTGAAGCAGTGACTTTCCAATTGAAGGCCAGCCACTTGAAGAGTCTGTCTTTCTGACTACTTTATTGTCATAGAAATCAGAAATGTCAAGCCCGAAAACCGGGGAAATGACGCTGGGAAGCGTGTCTTGCAGCATCCTGCTCCCTTCGCGCGTACCACTCTTCAGGAGTTTCATTATATCGATAGTGGTCATATCTTTGAGCAACCAAGTCTAATCTTTGCCGTTTATCTTGCAAGGGCTCATTTTTCTCGCAAAGAAGACATTCTTCTTGCTTTGGAAGATTTGTTCCAAAGGTTACACTTTTTAATATTAGGCATGTTGATGGATATATTTTTAAGTCCAAGGAGAGGAAGCACAGCGGCGAGTGAGTGTCTTAAATAGGAACCTCGATGATTGAGTGAATGTAAGTTAACTACACTTTAACACTTTAAGGCATAGTTAAATAACTCGTAGCGTTTATGATGTGGGAATTGATCTTAAACACAGATCGCTATCGTAATGAGAGGCAGATGGTTCCACTACGTGGAAGAGATCTGAGTATTAAACTATAATTAACAACGCTGTGTTTGTTGTAGAAACATAGGCATTATAGCCATTACTATTTGCTGCTTGTAAGTATTCTTGCACATTTTATCAAGTGTGTAGTCTATTTAATTCCTTTATGTGTATCTTTTACTACGTAAGTGTTCTCTCATATACATGGAGTGCCCCTATGAGAGCTACTTTCAGAATAGTCATTGAAGAGTATACGTGTTGGAACTATGCATAGAATTTATCGATTTTCTCCCGAATCAATCTATAATGGCCTTGGGACTCTTGGCCCTCCCTTCACAGATTTTCTTACGTGCTCTCATGGACCTGCAGGAGAATGTGATATTTAAATGCAAGAGGCGTGAATATCCTTTGAAAATCAAATCTCTGTTTGTCAAGGAAATAAGCTATTGATGATTTCAGAGAGATATGTGAGATTTTTCAGCTAAAAACATGATTTTCAGATAATAAATACGAAACGTAAAAGAAAATCAATTGAAAGATTCAAAAAATAAATTTATTCAGCCATCCGATAAAAATATCCCAGCCTTCTATCTTGGGTAAAAATACTTTTAAAAAGCAAAAATGAAACCACTGCACTGTACCCAATGCTTAGCATGGACAACCTTTGGGGACCCTAGGGCTTTCTAAAATAGCCTATTTTACGACCAGATATTTCTCCATACTAAATTTCAGCTCAATCGGTTCTGTAGTTTTTGCGTGATAGAGTAACATACAGACAGACTGACGGACAGACACGATTACATTTTTATATATTAGTAAGTATTAGATAAATATATCCGTTGCAATGCACTTTACTATGAATGTGACGAAGTGATTGGGTGGTGTATTATATGCCACTGAGAATTGCAATTGTTTCGGCAGTAAAATAAAATATTATAATGTGCGATGTAAAGCAGGAATGAAGCGGAATGGCCATTTTTTTCACCTCCATGCTCTGTCCCACTTCGGCTACATCCCCCTGCGAATCGCGTCGTCTCCCTCCCCCTCCGCGCCCTTCCACTTCCACCCCCTTGGCTCTCAATTCTTTCCCTCGAATGCGCCCCCCCCAACCCAACCCTCTATCCCCGCCCCTCCTCCGTTAGTCGCTCACGCCAACTAATGTTGTCACAAGAGGAAAACGAAGTTTCAAACTCTTCCTGGCTCGCCGCACATCAAGCTCGCTAGCCCGCTCAAATTTTCCAGACTCACGAGCACCACTCCTGCGAGCAGAGGGGTAAAAGGGGGGGAATGGGGGGGAAAGAGTAAGGGGGAAGGGGGGAACGAGATCACGGTCACGGAAAATAGGAAAGACGGAGAGGATGGAAGAGGACAAGCCGTGATCCGCAAACATGAATTCTCCCAAGTTGCCTCTCCTAGAAGTAGTAGTCCTTCCTGCCAATGGCATCACTGTTTACTTAATAACGTTAAACTCGCTTCTCGAACTTTTTTGGACAGGCCTTCTTTTTTTTCTCGGCGACCTAGGGGAGGAATTGGAAATATTTCGATGGCGCGTGAGAATAGGGAGTATAAGAAAAATGAATCGTATCATATTTTGCTTGCACAAGACCTGAAACGCGCGCCTCAGCTTCGATGTGAGGGGGCAACTTGAAGCGTAAATGTTTAAGCTTCTTAGTGACGGTCCACCTGATATATAAATGTGACTTTTTGATGTAATGGTCATCTGTTGCCTGAACTAGTTGATATTAGCGATGGGAATGGATGTCAAAAATGTTGAAAAGCTGACAAAATATAAGATCCAAAATAATACGAATAAAATCCTTGAACATAGCGGCCCTTAAAACATCTTTTTATCAGATTTAATGTATTTGCCGCAAGCAATTATAGATACAAAGAATTGTATGAACGCTGCACTGTTATTTCAATAGGAACATGGTTTGGCAGTATGGCAAAGTTCCATATTCACGATCGCTTATAATTTTCCCGAGATATACGAGGGTTGATTTTTTAAGTAAGTACCGTTTTGAAATTCAGCCACTGCATGCTACGGTTGGCATTTTGCCCGTAAGCGCCGTGTAACTACATCTGATAGGAAGCCACACGCTGTTACGGAAATATTCGACCACATTTACGTTTGTTTGTGAGTATTTGAATGACCTCCGTCGTTTGAGAATCCCGCCGACTGTGAAATACGCGCTGTGATTCGTTTTCTAAGTGCTTCTCTCATCGGATTATTTGGCTGGGAACAACTTGATCACCCTCCGCACAGTCCCGATGTAGTGCCCAGTGACTACCCCCTGCGTTTGCATTTGAAGATGCATCTGTGTGGTCAGCGCCACGACGACGACGATGAGGTCAAAATGACCGCGTTGCAGTGATTGTCAAATCAGTAACATTTTAAGACAAAAATGAAAACAAACAATGAAAAATTAAATGTGAAGAGAGAAATAAATGTGTTAGAGTCCGCAGCTGAAGTAACAAGAAGCAGCAGCAGCCGGGAGTGAAATCGGTTAATACATTTAATGGCGGTAAAACTAAAAATTTCTACAACTTCCCTGCACCGGTCCGGCAGAGTTCTAAGCAAATGCTGGGATGGAGAGAGCGATATTTGAAGACGCGAGGGGGTCGCAGGAAATTAATAAATGAAATATGAGTGTGGGGTGGAGAGAAATCCTTTGTATTCTTGGTGAGGATCCGACCGAATGTTTACTCAGTATGGGCTTGAAACCGAGAGAGAGAAGGATATTGGACCGAGTGGAAAAAATTGAGCATTGGAAAAAAAACAAGCCCACGGGGCGAGAATAAATATGGCGGGACCGCGAGATTGGAGAAGAAGAAGAGAGGAGGGAGAAGGGAGGGACGAGGGGGAGAAGGGGATGCTACGGCGGCGGCGGCAGAGTGGACGAAAGAAATGGGAAGTCCGTCCGTTGACATTTCGAAAAGAAATGAACTGAGGTGGAATTGGCTTTTTGGTAATTACAAATTTGAAAATTAAACATCAAGATCTATATATTTCTGTCGTTTGATATTTATGCTTCTGAAATAATGAAATAAAGTAAAGGTGACCGGAAAAAGATTTCTCGGAGGATGCATTTATTTAAATAATAAAAATTTATTCATCATGAATTATTGCCCTAATCAACAGTAACTATGTTTACAAATCGAACTAGGATCTGTATGAACTCGGACCGCTCTGAACATTGTAAGCCAGTAAGCCTGGTTTACCGATGCGAAATTGATTGAAATATCGATTTGAATCGGTTCATATGGATTTGAAATCACAGAACGGCAGAGAAAGCGAGCACAGTTATCCCGTTTCTCATATCGATCCCACTAGCCCGTTGCGTTTTCCATATCAAGTTGAACCCGCCAAATCGATCTGAGTTCGATTGGTAAACGTAGTGAGTCCAGCCCAATACTTTTTCTACGTTTTTAGAAGAACTATCCCATAGTATATAAATGTGTAGAGAGAAGGGCTACGTCCATTTATTTTCCTTGCATAGAACTTGAATAAGCGTTCCTGGGATATAAAATTAGTCCTCATGGCCGGGGTGCGCCTGGCTACGTGGTAGGTCTAGGACTGCGCAGACAATTTTGAATCGATTTCATTAGTCTTTCAAAATAACTTATACCTGCTGATGATAAAGAAAATGTTATAAATTGAAATATGAGATAGTGTCTAAGGCGGAATGCTAGAAATTAAAGCAAGTGTAGATTGAGTTTATTATGGAAATTTGCGATGACCGGAAGATAGAAACTATTTACTGAAAGGTTAAATGATGCGATTCTGAGATATAGCTCATCTGAATTCTCTATTTGAGATATGAATCAATTATTTGACCTCTCTTTTATTTAAGTGCCTTCTATATTATTGGTTTTGAATTTATCCTCGATCGTGTTAATTATAAAGTTATAGCAAGACCAACAAATAATATCCTCAGTATTACGCTTTAAACGAAGGACATATTATCTAATTTTCAAAATAATAGTATTTTTGGTCGCACTGCTGCTATTCCTTCCATGTAGAGGAGTAATATCCAGTGAATACATAAAACTTGAATTTATTACGTGGAATTAAATTCTTAGTATATTTTTTAAACATGTCCGACTCCAATCTTTTGAGCTGGATCATTCTACGTGATAAGAAGAGTTCAAAGTCTATGTCTAATATTAAATAACTGTCATCCATGACAGCCTCCTAAATAATAACAACTAATGAAAAATTTAATCAATAAAAATACCTATGAAACTTCAAATGTACAGCTAAAATAATGGGATGATATCAAGGAATTACTGCGACAGGAAATGTTACATCACGTTTTCCCGAATTCGAGTGACAATACTCTGTTGCTAACAACGCGATGTTGAAGTTGTTTATTTAGCACCGGGGAAGCTCGTTTGGATAATTCAACATTAGCCCTGGTTTTCAAACAAAGTTTTTTTCAATCTGATATTTGGAAGACGGCCTGAGCAGAGGTCAAGTTTTCATCAATATTTATCAATCCTAAGATGAACCTATTTGTATATATAATAATCTTTGGGTTCTGCGAGTATTTTTTGTATTATTTTTGCGACAGTTTCCCCGTGCTCTGCTGCCGGCTTCGTCGGGCTTTTTAAACAAAAATGATCTTCTTTTTTATAAATAAACAAATTCGAAAGTTGATGGCAGATTTATAAAAAAGAAGGCCATTTTTGTTTAAAAAGCCCGACGAAGCCGGCAGCAGAGCACGGCGAAACTCGCAAAAATGATACAAAAAATACTCGCAGAACCCGAAAATTACCAGATTTACATCATAAGCTGCAAAAATCTACAAAATATAAACCTATTTTTGGTATAATTTTCACTGACATTTTTATTCTTCTCGAGTTGCACTCATTTATTCTCCATCTCTGACGATGCACCGCCCGCTCGTCCTCTTTAAGACTACTGATCATGGAGAAGCGCTTAAAATGATGAGCAAGCGAGTCGTTCGAGATAAACTACCTGTGCCAGTCTGTGACCCAATAGGAATTAATTTTTTAAATTCACCGGTAAGGAGTCAGTCCGCTCGATATGTTTTACTCCCACGAATCACGACGATTTGAGCGCGTTTTGTTGCACACTGATAAATTTAAGGGAGTGCGAGCGAGATAGTTCCCTAATCATAATAGAGACCGTAGTCGAATTATTCACTTTAATTTCACCAGCTGTAGGAAACACGAATTAAATATTGCATTATTAATGGCGCAACAATATAGTGTTACATGACAAAAAATATAAGTCATCAAAAGAAAATATCCAAATAAGTCTTTAACTTTACTCGTTTTTTTCAAGCGGTACGTTGGAAATTCCATCAAAACGGAAGGTTTATTGTGATCCTGAAGAATTTACTGCGGTGATAATATGATCAGTTTTCAAAAATGGTGGAGAAAACACATAAACTACACACTGTAGATTTTGGGTGAGATCTATTTGTTAGAAATCCCTCGTTTTTTAAACAAGGCCTCTCTGGAGTGTATACGCGTACCATTTCCCATATAAAAGGGCTGGCATTTTCTGGAAAATATCTCGGAAAGTAATGTGGTAAGAGGTTGAATATTTGGTGTCAATGGAAGATTGATATATTTTTCTTCAAAATAAGACTAAATTTATCGATTTCTAAGTTAAATGATATTCCGCTCTAACTACCTTAAATGCTATTTGGAATGGATTCGGGAATGGCGGAATCCATAAAGGACATAAATTTATTTAGAATACCGGGACTTGCACGGCATTACATTCACGAAGTCACCCTCTGGTACATATTAGTGCGCAACTGATCCGAGGGAAAAATCATTCGCTTAGACCTCGGTGGAATTGCGCAATTAATGATGATACGTCGTAGACTGGAAGGAGCGCGCATTGTTATTACTTGTAACATTAACGCCGTAAATATTGGACTATGCCAGTATTTGGAAGATGAGAAGTTAACCTGAGTACACTATGCAATTTCCGAATCCATTCTTTCATTTGCAACGAATCCTCAGACAGATGAAGTAGGACAAAAGCCATCTTCTTACTGCTTTGGCAAATTTACCGTCGCACGCGAACAAAAGAATGCTCTCACTTAAGGGACGCGAAGCCCTCTGAGAGAGGAGGGAATTTGAATTGCTTACGGGCTATTAATTTAACGTGGCTTTTTCGGCGTCAAAATGAAATTCTAAAGTTCCCTGTGAGGTGAATAAAAAGTGGAGAACAGCAAGGGGAGGGAGAGAATCCTCTGGTTGCGAGGGGAAAAGGGGGGGGGGCAAAGGAAGGGGGCAAAGGAAGGGGGAAAGGGGTAAGCGGGCTAAGGTGGACTCGTTGAGAATTGATGGGCGTCTGCAGGGAGGCTTTTAAGAGGGGAGGGAGCGTGGACGAAGGAGGCCTGAGGAAGAGGTGGAGAGGAGGAGTGAAGGGTGGTGGTGGTGGCGGTTGAGAGCGAAGATTTCGGGGAGGGGAGGAGGGAATGGCGAGTTAAGAGGCCGTGGGCCATAATTGGAGATGGATAAAAATGAACGAATTTTTTATATGATTTAATGCGATGGTTCCCTTTGAAAGTGTATTCATGAAATCGTAAATTAATACTATATGAGTCACTATCAGCTTCATATATCATCCTAATCCAATTTGATATTGGCAATTTCTCCAAATTTAAACGCTGTATTTATGAATGACTTCGATTTATATTGCCAACTTGTAAGCAGTGATCATAGGATTAGAATAGCTTTTATTATGGACATTAATATATAGGACAAGCTTGCCGGACGAGGCTGCTATATGTATTTTATTCATCTTATTGAAATAATACATTTTTCTGACAGTAATAAAGAGGGTGTAATGTACTCTGACGTCCATTCTGTATAAAGATTTAAAAAAATAATAATTTACTTTTACAAAATAGTTTACAAGCTGTAATTTCCCGTTGGATGAGTTACAAAAAATTACAACTAACCTAACCTTAAAAATGATAAATTTTCAGACTGGTCCTGCTAAGCTAATGCTTATCACCAGGTTAAAAAGTTACAATATTGAGGTGTAATCACATATTCGTTTATTACAGCTACAGGAGTAAGTAAAATTTAGGAATATAAAATTGTATATTTAGGTAATTGATAGTTTCTTCACAAATTCAGTTTCTGTATCACTGTACATATAAGTAATTATAAATATGAATATTTTGCCATTATTATTTTCAATATTTAAGAATTGCCCAAGCATAGAAATGAGCTTATTTAGAGTAAATAAATAAAATTTCCCAAACAATAAATATGGATTTGCTAAAATATAAATTTCTCATTTAAATACATAATTATACCTAAATACATTAATACATGTAGATACAATTTTAGCACAAGTTCACAAAAGAAATATTATTAGTCCACATCCGAGATTTTATAGCAATATCATTTTATCACAAGTATAAATAGAAAGTTGATCTACTTAAATCTAACTAAATTTCCATGTATTCTGTTATCAACTGAGGAGGATTAATAGAAATTTCTGATGATAATATGAGCTCGAATAAACGTACGAACTTTATACGCTCCGGAGCCTTCTCAGCCAAACTGAAGTAATTCTGGATATTATGCGGCTTATTGCCAATCGTAGACATAGGTTGACGAAAGTGTATCGAAAAAAGTACAGTATGTTTGAATTTATAAAACGAAACACAGGGAAGAGTACATCCGTAAATGTAGGTGCAACTAGCGAGCGAGGCTTGGACGTTAGCAAAGGTAGATGAATGGGAAAACAGGGCTAAGTGACATAAAAGAGGAGAGCATGGTAGATGCCTTTTTGGCTAAATAAATTAATTTGGATTTAAGGAAGTGCGTTTTATAGTCAGATAAATTATTGATAACTATTAAATTTCCCTTATTTGTGTTAATAGCCAACTACTGCGTTATTAAGTAAATAAGAGACGGTTGTGCGGTGCTCACGAAGAAATGAAAAAGAATTGACGGGCATTGAAAGAGTAAATTAGTGAATTCATGATAGATATAGATTGCTTTCAAGAACAAGGAAAAGAATATGCCAGTCCGATGTAAGATGAAGCAATGAATAAATCACCATGCTTCAAGCTGCTAGGGAAAGCTTTATACTCATAGTATGACACAATGATTCAATATTATTAAGTGGCTAATGAGGAAACACCATGAATATTTTCGTTATTTATGTAACTGCTACACTCTTGACCGTGTCGAACAAAGCGATATTCATAATCAATTATAAACATAGCCTATGATACAAAGAATTGTAAATTGTGTGAAATAATTTAATTGATTGCAAATTATTCCATTAGATGATAGTTATAGAACACCCTTCTAGGAGAATACATTTATGGAAATACGTTTTCCCGCAAAAAGAACTTTTTTTAATCTTGTCATATGGGCTAGGTTTGATTTTTTCCCACTGGTCACGTCCTCAATGCCTACACGTCAAATATTATAACCAGCCCCTCGGTTGTGATAATCTCCCCAAAGTATGGTTTTTCTCGTCCTCATTTCCCCGTGAGAAAGGGCATTGACCTAAAAGTGGATCACGCTTCTAATACCCGCCACCAAGTTTATTTTTAATGCAACTTGTCTCCAGAGATTTATTCTCTGAGCATCGCATCAGAAGCAATTTTTCACTCCTCTGACGGTCTTTCCTGTGTTTAATACTGTGAGTCACAGAAGTATTGAGTATTCACGATGAATTCACATAAAATGTACCCGAAATTCGTTTACTTTTTGATTTATAGAAGATTTTAATATTTTATTTTAAATAGAATTGTGGTGGCGCTATCGATTAGCAAAAATTTAACGCTTTATACGGGGCATTCTGACCATGCCCAATACATTAATTTTTCTTGTTTTAAATCATTGGATTCAATGGATTAAAGCCCTTTATTTCCCATGTACATGCAATCATGATTCAAATCAACGCTGCAATGTTTTAGTCAGCTGAGAGCGTAGCGAATATCCAAGACCCCAAGGAATTAAGCTTTACCTTTATAAATAAATTAAACACCCCATAATGAGATAGTTACAGGAGAGCGCATTGCATGTAACATGATGCTCTCTGCAAGTTAATAACTCAGTCCTTGTTCAGTTTAAATGTTCATTGGCCTCGCTAATTGAGAAAAAATATTTTCTTCCTTATGTTACGAGATATTAAAGAGCTTGGGACACTGTTGAAAGCTATAAATGACTTGAATGGAAGACGGAAGAACAAGGCAATTAGTGAGTACTAATTGGAATTACTGTCATCAAGAAATGTTAAAAGTGAGATGAATACGAAACAATTCTGACTACAATGGTTAATATTGCAAGGTAGATTCATAAATTTGTTGAACTGATAAGATTTGTTGCAGTATTAGAGTAAATTATCGAGCCTTACGCAATACTCATCGATAACGAATATCTTGAACTCATCGATATTCAGAATTGAGCCACGTTTTCATACATCCAAATACGGATTTACGATTTGGGTAGAAAATCATTGCTTGCGCGACGTCCTCTGCTATGGTAACACAATGCGAGCACAATGCATGTTAAAGCATATCTTACCTTTTAATACAAAAAAATATAACATATTTTCTTTCGGGAAGCATTGGTATGAGAAATAAAATGTATAACTTCTCTTAAATATAGTTTAACTCTATATATAATTTTGAAATACCTTTTACTTACCTTTTGAATATATTAGCGTCAAATCAAACCTTGCAATCATAAATCAGATTTTTTAATTAATATTACCAATCGATCCTTACTTTTAAAACTTGAATAAAGCTTCAATGGTGAATGATAAAAAAATCTGGATTTTATGCCCTCGGGGAAAGGAGAGATTATGGTATGCCCTTGTATCAAATAATGTATAAATAATACTAACGATATAGTTAATCATTTCACAGTCTTTTATGTTGTTCCAGTGTTTTACTAGTTTTTTCGGTGGATGATGTGGTGAAATCATCATCAGTTTAGTTTATTAGAAAGCAAATGGAGATTTCTCGCTGATAATATCGACAGGGCGTTAAAAGTGCTTGTCAGGCCCGCTGGTGTAAAGTTTGAAGGCTGGTGGATTTGTTTTGTAAGAAAGAAGGTATGACATACTTCCTTTGTTGTGAAAACTTTGCGACTCCTTATGACCGATTTCATGAATTGCAGTTTATTTGGTCATTCAGATTAAGCCGAATTATATGGTATCATATATGGCTATAGGAAACTAATTCCGTTTCATTGTCTCTGCGAGATGTGGCCTCATTTTTGTGCTGTGTCATACTGGAGATCATTTGACGTTATGTGATTGGAAAATTGTCCATTGGAAATAATTTTAGCCGGCGGTCATTCATCTTGATGTGATTTAATAACCACTACAAATAGGCATGAAAGCAAAAGATTAGATAATCATCGGTGTGAATTGATGAATTCATGAAATGAGAACTATTTGTAGTGGAACCGATGAGGGAGGTATGATGGCCTTTTAGCATGGCTCCTCGTGGACGAGACTAGAATCGTATTCTGCTAGCCTCTGCTGTTCTAAGCTATCTTTCGTATCTCTGTTTCATGAAATGGAAATACAATTTTTTCTTGGTAACAACGCTGGACTTGCTACTTCATTTGTGGTAGAAATGAACAAAATATTTATGCAAGAGGCTTAATGGCGTCATTAGTATCGATTTGAACTGAGGTCACGTGAAAGTTCAGTGAACTACAAATCCGAAAATGTCTGTAGATAATTCATGCATTTTCGTGATATTGTGTTCAATCAGATACCTATGTGACGGCTTTGAGTTCTTACTGTGAATAAATATAAGCGCCACCGGTCACAAAAATGAAAAAATGCAAGGCACCTCTGCATTAAGCACGGTATTTTTCTATAGATAAATCCTTAGATAATGCAAAGTTATTCCACAATTTTGACAAAAGTGTTGTTTAATGCGTATTTTAAATTATTAATGAACTGTAGAAAGTTATGAGGGCTAGTCAACTCGACTAACGATTTTTATCATGATAATGAATGGTTTGTCGATGGCGTAGCATTATTAATTGAGAGTTCCGTCATTACTTGCGACTGGTGCATTTCATTTGAGTAGTTATTTGAAGGAAAAAGGAATGTGGCGTAGGAAGAAGCATTAATGAAAAGCTAGGAAAAGAGATTATCATAATGAAGATCTTCATTGAATGGACTTCATCTCCGCATAAATTTATTTAGCACAATTCTCCGTGTTAACTCCCATCACAAATGTGAACCCCAGAAGTCAAGTGGTCTAAGTGACATTTAAAAAAAAGTAAGTTAGGTACAGGAATGGGATGTGAAAATATAAATCTATTAGGTGGTTAAGGGATCCAAGTGATTTTCTTGACAGGTGATGCTATATAGGGTAATGCCTCTGAACTACTTAGTGGGTTGTACCGAACATTTTCAACTATGACTTAATTTTTCTCAAAACAACGATTTTGTTACTTAGACCCCTTGACTTCTGGGGTCCTCAAATATCATTTGGGCCAATGTGCATGCAGCACATTGGAGCAGTATTAAATTCCTTTTCATTCCAAACATTTTCAATTTCGAAATAATTTTCTTCTTTCGAATAAAACACTTACTTATATTAGTCAATGATTGTAGAGAGAAAGATACAAGTGTTATCATTTTAACTTACATGTGTAACTAACTACATTCGTAAATATTTTTCGTGAATGGGTATTGAAGGTTTATCTTTCTGATACACGTGAATCATCATCATATATATAATTTCTCAAACATTTTTTTTGTCGCATTGCCATAACTCCCATAATTCTTCATCAAAATTAATGACTCAAACATCGTTTTAAATCTTATGTTCCCCGCTTTTGACACAAAAAGACAAATGGTTTAAAATTATAGTTTTTGATTAAAAAAATTTAAAATCAAAGTTTTTGTTATAAAATGATACAGTGCCATCTGTTGACAGTATAATCAACTGATATGTTGGCTATGGTTACGTGCTCAAAAGACTGAAGGAGGCGCCATCTATTAACAAATCATTTTGTTAGATTGTTTACATTCTACATGCAATCAGTGTGACCGCTTACCAATTAAGTTTACGTTATCTATCTTTAACACAAACATAAATGACATATAATTGTCCATTGGAAGAATCAGGTAGAAGAACAGGAAGAAGGAAGGAAGAAACAGCAAGAAGCACCATACTGTGCGAAATATTCGACATGTAGAAGAACAGGAAGAAGGAAGGAAGAAACAGCAAGAAGCACCATACTGTGCAAAATATTCGACATGTAGAAGAACAGAAAGAAAGAAGAAAGAAACAGGAAGAAGCTGCATACTGTGCGAAATATTCGACAGGTAGAAGAACAGGAAGAAAGAAGGAAGAAACAGGAAGAAGCTGCATACCGTGCGAAATATTCGCACGGGTCAGCTAGTACATTCTTAAATTGGTTAGCTAGGGAAGCCACGTAGTACGTAGATTTCTGAGGAAAAGTTTTCACAAAATATAAATGCATCAATGTAATCCTTTATCTAAATGATCCGAGATTGATGGCACGTGAATGCCAACCACAGGAAGTATCATGCAGCCATAAATGTTAAATAATGGATTGGTAGCAGTATTACTGCATTCCCTGTGATTATTCAGTACACTCGATATGTGAGCGGAAGAATACTCAGCAAGATTTAAAATCATCTTTCAAATTATTTTGTTGTAAAATCCCGTTTGTTGCTCGGCATTATATCTCACCTGAAACTAATTCATTGTCAGTAGAAGTAAACTTTCCTCCATGGACACCTGCATTCACCGAAGGATTATCTCTATCAAAATATTATTTCTCAGTCATTTTTCGTGGTAAAATATTATCCTAATTACGCACCACAAACATCCTTTACATTATGTTATTAGAGCAATTTTTTCGATTAATAGTGATGGCCTCTCGTTCTTCATCCTTGAAATATATCCTGGTGTTCCTTTAGCATCTTCTCCGTAGCTTTGATTTGTAATAAATGTAGACACAAAAGGACATTTTATATGATGAATGTAAGTAGTAACTATTGTAAAAATGCTCCCATAAATAGAATGTGTGCTACATTTAATACACTGTGTAATGACATGGATTTACTTGAGGACAAGAAAACCTACTACAGAAAAGCGTGTAATAAGTTGTTGACACAAATTGTTAAATGGTAAAATGTATATGATAATGTATATGTATATTATTGGCCAGCTTGACTTTATTTATATAAATTATAGTTCTATGTTGGGTGAACGTTAAACCCAATAAATTCAATTCAATTCAACTATACCCTTTCACTGTAAATTTAAATGCCAATAGTTGTGTTTGTGAGAAATTAGTTAAAATAGATAACATTGATCTGAGAAAAATGAGATAATTTAGTGTATATGGAAAGGTTAACGAGGCAATAGCACCCTCGTAACGAAGATCATCTAAAATTTGTATTTAATTATTATGAAAAATAGAGAGGTTGCTTCAGACTAGCAATTAACCTTGAATAAACATGCTCTCATCACCCCGGATACAATTTTCATCGGGGTAACATGTTTCGCGACGTCGAAATTTCAGGAATAATTTGGCTCGGTTTACACTCTGCGAGATTTTGGCGGGTGAGGCTCCACGACCGACGCCTTTCGCGGTGAGTAATCCATTAATGACTCCGAATCTCAGCCTCTTGTCGTCTCCCCGTCTGACGCCTTTCCGCATCAGCCATTATACACATCCTCCCTCCACCCAGCCTCACTTCAGAGAGTAGTATCACTTCCGCACTCTCACCTGCCGTAACATTTCGACGACGCGCCCCCAGTAAGTTTAAGCGATTTCGCTCGAACCGCATGATGGAGGGCGACAAGTAGAAAGCCAGTTCCTTCCTTCCTCTGCCTCGAAAACAATCTCGGAGAGCATTATAACTCCTCCTCATTCGATTCTATCCCATATGCCATGTTTTTGTGTTTGCAAGGGTGTCTGCTCGCATGTGTTTCGCATTGGGAGCGATCGCGCTTCCCATGCAGAAATTAGCAATTCTAAATGGCAGATCACGTATGAAACGGTGATAGGGATCTAAATTGGGATTTTAGTCCCCTATCTCTGTCTCTCTCTCTCTCTCTGGGTTTTATAGGTGGTGGGAGGAAAAGCGATTTAATGGAGTATGTATGTGTGTGTATATCTGGGAGCGTGGAAGCAGGAATTGTGGGTGCAGCGACGAGGTCGGGTGCGGAAGCCTCCACCCATTGACCGCGCCATAATCATTCCATGCATGCACCGCGCGGGCAGCATTTGGTCCACTCTTTTCCTGAATAAATTAATATGTGTGTATGACTATCGAATTTTTAGCTAATGCAATTGTAAAGTCACAAAGAGGCGAAAAATAATTTTGCCCGAATCTTTTATTCGCCCTAAAAACGATTAATTACACCAGCGTATTACTCGCTTCATGCACTTTGGTCACATAAATTGATTATTTTAAAGGGGTGAGGTGATTAATTTTGGCTTAAAAAAACCAGAGGATGGAATTTATTTGGCTGGCTCCCGCAGAAGATGTATGTATCCCACGGTATTACAATTATGGCACGTAATAAACTTAGCTATAGTCAGCGTCAACTAATTGTTAATGATTAATATAATTCATGATATGATTATTTAACTCATGTAGATAATTCCATTTTTCTTAGTTCTTTTTGTAATTACCTATTATTTCCTGTACTACTCAAACCTCTCATTGTCAATAAACACATTCTATGCGAATACTTGTAAGTAATAGCTGACCACAAAAATATTGACAGAAACAACCCAAAGCATTTGTATATAGCAGCATTTTTGTGGAACGACAGCATTGTTGTGATAGAAATGCAAATGAACTCCAGGCAAATGAAATCAGACCAGGCTGATAACGAGTTCTTTTGAAAAGTAAATAGTTGGCTTCAAGGAAAGCTAGATTTCTACCGTGGACTCCAAATTTCTTACATTATGGACATCTCATTCAATCTCCATCGGAATGCGCCTAACATAATTTCCTACCTGATTTTAACCTCCAAAGTGTACTTTTTATCCCACTGACTATCATAGGCCACTTTCGACTAGTTTACTCGTGCTGTTATTGCTTTATGAAAGTAGAAAATGAGTCGTTTACTTCTCTTTTATCCTTAGTTGATAACTCTTC